>CM034153.1:336526982-337861982 GCA_019776745.2 Taxus chinensis
TTTTTCAGTGATGAAAAAGTTGGAGAGAACAATTTTAGATGCCTTATAATGTTTCTCTAACATCATGTTTAGCTACACGATTATAGGCACAAAGCTTGGTTTCATCAAACCCTTTTGGTTTGGGTTTGATAGTATTATAAGGTCGAAGGGGCGGTAATGAGATGGAGGGAAGTATCTAAGAGGTTGGTTAGAATGTTGGCGTAGGATCCTTCTAACGGATCACAATAGGAAGTGAGTATGGGTTTGGGTAAATGTGTGGATGTTCATGAGGGAAGAGGCATTCTAAGAGGAGGAATGGGTTGGGCCATTGGTTGGTAAGTACTACTACCTTAGGTTTTGATGGCATCTTCTTGGGTAAAGGTGTGGTAGAAGAGCTAGTGATGAAGGTTTTTTTAGTTTAACTGCCTTATTGGAGGGTAGTGGGTTCTTGTATTTGTGTTGCATTTTCTTGGTTAAGGAGAGGTGGGAGTACACAATGAAAAAGGGAAAGTAGATGGTGGAAGAGGATAGGTTACCCATGGGGACAATAGAGTTATGGTGGAAGTGGTTGGTAGAGGCTAGGTGGACGGTATTGGGTTGAAGTCATATAGGAAAAGTTGGAGTATAGTAAGTGGTGGAGGTATAAGTGGTAAGAATGTGAGGGCAAGAGTATGGGTGTTTTTCATGTAGGTAAATGAGGTGTAACAAAGGCTTGTGATGAAGCAGTAGGTTGCTTAGATTTTGACTGGCCTTGGGAAGGAGTCTGTCTAGTTAGGGTCGATGGATGAGGCCCTAGGATGGACGGCAAGGGTGAAGGTGAAAAAGTGTGGTAGGTGAGAGTAGTGTATGTGGCTTAGAAGGTTAGGTCTTCCCTTTTAGGTGGAGGAATTAAATTTGTGCAGATTTGGGAAGACGTTGCTAAATTTTATTTAACAAATGGATAGGTAAGGCTTGATGTCGGCATGACACCCAAAGTAGTGATGGGTCTAGATACAGATGAAGATATAGGTGTGGGTAGGTTCTTAGGTATTGGAATGCTTTTATTTGTGGGTAAAGGTTTAGATGTAGGTAGATGGGATGAGGAAGAAGATGTTTCAATAGGCATGGTCAGGGTTAATCTAGTTGCTTGAATTACCTTTGGGTAGATTGTTGAGGTATCTTCAGGAAACATTTACATTTGAGTCAAAAAGGGGAGCCGAGACATCCCCAGAGCATGGAATTATCAACATCATCCAAGCAATCGGTCAACCGTCAAAAAGGGATTGCTGTAGGAGAAGATGGAGTTTGTTTGGTGGAAATCCCCATAAATATGTCTTCGAGACAAGGAATTGGCTTGCCTCAGACTCTGTAAGTAAAAGAGTTGAGATCATGTCAATGGGGTCCTGGGATGCTAAGGGATAATTTCACCTAATAGGTAGTGGTATGTCTGAATAATTTCCCATGGGTAGGAGATATGGTAGGTGTGGTGAGGTATATTTCTCCCTTGGTGGAGGAGAAGGTGATGTCAATTCTCCTATGGATGGGAGAGTTAATACTGTTGAGTATTTGGTATGTTGTGAGGTAGACAATGAAATGGCATTAGCATAAAGTGTGGATTCCTCCATGAGAGAAGGGGGAGATGAAGGGGACTCCTCTGCGGGTGAAAGAGTAGAAGAGGTATGCTCCTCTGTGGGTAGAGGATCTTGTGCCACAATTTCTTCAATAAACAAAATAGGTGGACTTTGAGGAATGGCTGGTACGATATTAAAAATTGTGTGGACTTCACAGAAATTGTTTTCGCTGAATGAAGGTTCACTAATTTTTTTAGATGATGGTTTATGGTTAGGGAATGACTTCTTAAAGATGTGAAATTTTTGATTTTTCTATGTGTTCAGGTTGTCCATGATGAGGTCTCCATTATCTATCATCTCTTGGAAAATGTTCTTAAAAGTGATGTAATTACCATCGCTATGACATTTGACACGATGATAATTATAGTAGTCATGTTCCTTATACCATGCAGGCATAGGACGAGTGGTATCAAAACTAGTATGAGGTTTTATGGGAGGAAGTTTAATGGATCCAACTTTAAGAATATTTTCCAAGACTAAAGAATAGGCCTCTCCAATTGAAGTTTACTTCCACCGCTCCCACCGGATCTAAAATTTCTAGATAGGGGAAGTATTGGAAGAAGGTTGGGCTTGATTAGAGGGATGGGATGGACCCACTTTAAGAACTACTTTTTTGTTAATTCCTTTGGCTTTTGAATAATTACTTTAGGGTTTTGAATATGAATAAGAATCATTGGGTTTGAATGGGGCGCTCTTGTTTTGTAATTGGATTTTCTTTTCTTCAATGGCATGAATTTCCAGATTTCATGCCATGGTGAAATCTTTGTTGAAGGTTTAGAAGGTTTGTACCTGTAGATTCGGTGAGATGTGTTTGGCACAAGCTCTAGTGAACAACTCAATAAGTTCAGTTTGAGGTAACTAGAACGTTAATTGGTTGATAAGAATCCTCCAGCGATCAAAAAATTTTGTAATAGATTCATCTTCATATTGTCGTGTCGAATACAGGTCGATCATGGTGACCTTCTTGACTACATTGATCAAGAAGTGGTCTAGGAATGCTTGAGCCACTTGTTTGAAGGAGTAGATGGAATTTCTAGATAAATTTTTGTTCCAATCTAAGGTGGGTCTTGTTAAGGACATGGTAAATGTGTGTTAGAGAAAATCATCATCATGGGAAATTATGTAGCACCCATACTTGAATGACTGCAAGTGTTGTTGCGGGTCTTATTTACTATTGAAACAGTTGAGCTTGGGAATTTCCCAATGCATGGGTTATGGGCAAATAGGAATGGATGGATGAATAAGATCATTACATATTTCTTCATAGGTCAAGGAGTTACGAGAGTCGTAAACTGATGATTTAATGTATTCATCTTTTCAATCATCATCCTAATGAGGTCATTGGTGGGTTGTGAGGATTGGGTGCCTCCTACAATAAAGGGAGGTTGATGATGGGTATATGATGTGGATGGCATCCCAGTACATGGAGGTTCTGATTATTAAAACTATGAAGGGGGGATAGATACAGGTGGAATGTACCCTGAAGAAGTGATAGAAGAGATTTGGGGTTGTTGGTGATGTGTGTAAATAGGTGGGGTGGTTGCAATGACTCTCATGGTAATGGGTGATAGATACTAAGGGATGGAAAGAACCACATTTTGGAAAGGGGTGTGGGTTTCCGACACTGGAGGTGGTAGTGAAAAAATTGGTATATATGAGGAAAGGGGGGTAGATGGGGCTATGCTCAAGGCACTCGGTGAAGGAACGGTTCACACCATGGGTACAATAGATGTCATTAGGGCAGCAGTTATGGTAGAGGTGGAACCTAATTGAGAGACAACATGGGGTAATCTAGATGAGGGAAGTGTCGAGATAGTGGTAGATGACATGGAAGTGGTTACGAGGGTAGGAGGGATAGATACAAACATGTTGTATATTAACTATCCTGAGGAGTCCCGGGTAGATGAGTGGGTGAGATAGTATTGTAGGGCCATGAGATTGTTACCGGTAGTAATGGGAATAAGCTAAGTTAGATCCATAGGTGATAGGATGGATGGCGGTGATGGACTAGGCAAGAGTGGATGATGGCTAACATGAAATACAAGGGAGTTATTTTGGCTACGAGTCAAAACCATGTGAATTAGTGTTGACCTGGTAAGACTGTATTTTGTAAATGACACATAAAATAATAGAATCAGAGAAGGATGAAGTCGGAGGGGTAAATGTGGTCAGTGTTTTGATTAAAAATCAAACACAGAAACTGACGATGGTTAGTATGACCAAGGATGGTTACAGGGGAACTGATGAAAGTTACGATAACTGATACTGGTCACTGTGGAAAATACCAATTTCAGAAAATGAAATAGAATTGATGAATGTGTAATGGGGAAACTATATCTATCATATCATAATGTTTTGGATATAATGGTTTCCTGAGGACCAAAAATAGAAAAGAATAGGTGATGAAGGCTATTTCAGGTAAAATAACCAAAAGATCTAGAAGTCAACACCGGTTAGGTAAACCAATGATAGTTAGATGTAAACTGATGATGGTCACTGGACTGACGCCGGTTACTGTGAAATTAGAAGAAATGAAGAAAAAATGAATTTTGGTGAATTAAACTAGATGAAGGATCAATCCAAAAATCTAAGAATGATAATATAAGGTCCTGATATACTCAGAAACAACCATAATACTCCAACTATGATAGGGAGTGTGAAAGGAAGAAGAAAAATGAAGAATCGTAACTCACACCTCAAAACACAAGTCAAGAACAAAGAAAGGAAAAAACACGTAATCCTAAAAGTGAATTTATGTTTTTTAGCTTAAGATATTAAGACTAACAAGTAAATTTAGAACAATTTTTTTGTTGGGAAGGTGTCCTATAAAGAAGGAAATGTAAAGTTGATGTTTCAGGTTATGTTATGGTGAGGGTGGTCCTTTCTCTGAGGTGATGACTGGAAAGAGATAACCAGCTGGGTGCCCACTGTCAATCCTTTGATCGTGTGATTGTTGATAGATTATTTAGGGTGGGATGTTGTTTAAGAATATGTGTAAATTCAAATTTGTGCAGTTTGGAAAAGAGAGAGAAGATAGAAACGTGCTTTCTATGGTTAAATTGTGTCAACCATCAGCTGGGCATGACTTCCAGCATATATGTTGCCCTCATTTTTAAATATGAGCAAATAATGCAGCATACAAGGATGAAATACAACTTTTACAACCCAAATCAAAAATTATATTCGATAAAGAAAATGATGAATAGGTCGAGAACATGCTCTTTCACTACTATGAAAATGCAAGAAGGAAGAATTGGTTCATTTCATGGTTCATTTTAAGAAGACCCCTCTG
The DNA here is from genome assembly GCA_019776745.2 of Taxus chinensis. Taxonomy (NCBI): domain Eukaryota; kingdom Viridiplantae; phylum Streptophyta; class Pinopsida; order Cupressales; family Taxaceae; genus Taxus; species Taxus chinensis. The sequence continues at coordinate 336,531,864 of CM034153.1, forward strand.
AAAAATTAATTTTGAATCATTGGCAAATCTCATAAATAGAATTTCGAATTTTTGGTCGATTTCTAAAAAAATGTTTTGTGGCAAAGGTGATTTCACAGAGCATTGTTTCCTCTGATTTCACAATTTTGGTCAGGTAGGTTAGATGGACAGGTTAGACGAGTGAGATGGATGGATGGGTTGGAAAGAGTGTAGTCATTTTTACCCCTATCACAAAAGAAAGGAACCCCATGCACGCTAGTCCTATCACCCAGTGGATACTAGGCACTCAGCCGAGGTACATGCGTAGGTACCGAGTCTCTCTTTTATGTGAGTTTAGTGAGAAACATCAGCATCTATGATTTGTGATTAAGAGTATTTAAATAGGAGTTAAGACATACAAGAACTATAGAGATCAGAATGGCCTCTAGATCCTTGCAGTCATTCTCAGATAGAGAGTACTTAACATAGGTTATATAACTTGTACCATAACAGAGAGAAGTTAAACAAGAATCCATACTTAGCATAAACATTAAATGAAAGAGAACCTAAGAGAAAGTTGTATGCATCAAGAATCATCAATATTCATATATCATGTAAACTGGTAACCTCATTACATCCATGGAGCCATTACAAAATGTCACAGAGAAGCAGACTGCATAGTCATACATTACAAATGGACCAATGTAGCTAGGCTGTCAAAAAGAAAAATTACAATCCCCATACCCAATATACATCCTTTCCCAAATGCAATTACCCACTAAGAGAGTCCTTGTCAGTATTTCTGCAGAGCTGCGCCCTCTTCTAATTCTCTCTCTTTTTACTCTGCAGGAACTTGTATTTATAGCCAAATTCAGGACTGCCAACTCATCCTCCAGCACCCTTAGATCCGATGCCAAAGTGTTCTGAATGTAGTTCCTCCATGAGAGAATGCTCCTCCAGGCCTGACCTTTCCACTTTTCACCGATGATGTGCTTCTAGAAGCTTCTACCGCATGCCATGCTCCTTCCTAGGCCAACTTGTCACTAGGCTGGCACCTTGTTCACTCAGCATGCATAGTCAGGTCATGATTTTCACGTGTTCTACCCTGAACATTCCCAATTTGGCTAAGTCCCAAACCCTTGGTTATGTCTGTGTGTGCTACATGCATTCCACAGGATTCCTTAAACCCTTCTCTTAAACCCTACCCTATGACTAATTTGTCCTTGCATGTGCCTTTCTTTAACTTGGGCCTTGTACACGCATACATTTATTTTGTAACTTATCCAACAGTTCTAGGGGCCTAACATCACCCCACACTATGCCTGTTCTCCATATCCATGGGAACACTTCTCTAGTGAAAGAAAGAATACAATAGGCTTACGCCTTGGAACTAGAATAAGGGGATGAAAGAATGTGGAAAGAAGAAAGAATGGGAGAGTGAAGGAATCACTGTAACAAACTAAGAAAATCCATTTCACAAGTCGGCCTCCAACTTGTTCTAGGCATCGACTTCTTCCTGTGCTCTCTAACAGAGGTCACTGACAAGGGCACTCACCTCCCCCAAAATTTAGTCCACCTCCTTGTGCACGCTCATGGTATCAGTGATTTTCTACAACTCCTTACATATATCCTCTAGTGCATGTCCATTCTTCGTGTAATACGTGGATATAGTTCCTTCAACCGGTTTTTGATTGAACCCCTTAAGGTTTTAATGGCTTCATATTTCTTCTCGACCTCAGAAAGGATTTTATCCATTTCCGCCCTATTCCCCTTATTTTTCTCCTAGAACTCCTTGAGTTCTGCTTCATGAGTGGTGACCAAGGCACCTATAACTTTGTCTCTATCCACACAATTGTCATATGCAGCCTCAACAGGATAGGAAGAAACCCTTACATCAGTAAGAACTTTGTTGTATTCCACAATGAGCGCTATGATCTTCAACTTATCCTCTTTCTCTAGGCGCACGGCCACTTCTTCTACAGACTCCAAGGCTAGTGGCTGTCTTTCCATGGCGAGGACCCTTGTTACATCCTCCAGGCATACCAAGGAAAATCCATACTTCTATGCAAGTGATGCTAGGTCCGGATGCTTTAATAACTATAGCCTCATTAATAGATTCTACCTTCTTGTACATAGCGCATACCTTAGCCTTTTCATCCTTCAACTCACACTTCCACTAGGGCATTGATCAAATTTTCCTGGATTAGCTCCATCATCAACATGCAGCTAGTTCTTCCTATTTCTTCTTTATCTCCCCTTGTAGATCTTTGATCCTATCATTTTTCCTGAAGATTCTAGCCTCGATATCTCAATGGAGACTTTGTATGAGTGCACGTTGCATAGTTGTTCATCCAAGAGCTGTTGGGTATCCACCACTGGGTTATCTTCTCTTGATCTTGGAAATGTTATTATTACCCCGTGGCTTACATCAAACTCTAGCTCATTAAGGTGGGACTAAATTTCCCATGAGAGCATCTTCCTTGTGTGCATGGATATGCATAGCCTCCTTGTCAAAAGATGACATTGCTACAAGCTCCCCTATTGGAATTGTACTTTAGAACCACATGTGAAACACATTATTAGGGTCATCAATATAACCCATCTCCATCCTCTTCCCCTTCTACGTGCCTTCCTCCACATGCGCGTACCCTTAGGTATACTTACAGTCAAAATGGGGCCTCTAGTATTGCCGTGGTCCTCTTCTACGCTCTCCTCCTTCTCTTTGTTCAACACTCGGCTCAATGCGTTGTGTTCCAATTTTTCCTATCTACCAGGGTCTCAATGTTCTTGGCCTCTTCTCCTTCTGCCACCTTGGTTGTCTGTTCCCATGCGCAGAGCTTGGAGCCTCTTGCTTCTACGCACTAGCCTCCTCACTTTTTCCCATGTCTCTGGGCACCTTCTCCTACCTGGCTATCCTTGCACCACATCAAGAAGGAACCCCTTGTTCTTCTTCTTCTGCCTTCCTCTTCCAAATCATGCACATTGAAGACAAGTGGCCCTTTCTATCTTCCAAGATCTTCTTCCCCACGAACTTCCTCTCCTCTGTCATCTTCTTCACTACCATCCTTCTCACCTATGTACTTGTCCAAATTCTTAGTATCTTTCGAGATGGTCTCCTCTTTTACCCTATGCTTCTTCCTAACCAGAGATTCCATTGTAGGTGAATCTGTTTCTTCTTCTCCCGAGGACTCCTTATCTAATGGATTTTCTAGATCTGGAGTATTTTCTTTCACTATGGGCCTATGCTTTTGCGCGCGTACATACTGGTCCTAGTGCACTTGTCTTGGGGGAACCTATTGCCTATGTGTCTTGACCACACTTGGTATTTTATTTTCAGGGTCTTTTTCCTCCCGTTTTGGTTGTGGGTCTCTTCCTACCAGTTTAGATCCTAAAGTATAGAAACATTCTTCTCCAGATATGTGCCCTTCTCATCACTTGGGTCTTATGCAGATGTACATGTGAGCCACGTTGTGGATCCTTCTGCAATGGGCAGAGTCCATGGGACTTGTCATTTGAACTTCATGCGACGCATGTACCACTCCATGTATGCATGCTTGTCTAGAGGTAGACCAACCCTTTACACATTTCCCTGTGGTTCTGGTCCAGATTGCCAAGGTCCAGCTTAAACTTCTTGGACTCCTTGAACCTGTTTACTCTCTACTTGGAAGTATTGAGTTGTGAAGGCAAAGGGGAGCTTGCACCATGGGCTCCATGTCTCCTCTAATAGTTTGAATTTTCCTAGGTAGAAATGCTGGTACACAGAAAATTCTGCTTCTCCCCTAGTGGTCGCTAGATAGTTGTTTGGGAATTATCCATTCTACCCCGAATGCATTCCTTAGGCGCGTATACCATTATTCCAAGCACGCCTTGTGCACAGTTTTCATATTATCACAAGTGTATTTCTCAAACCTCTTTGTACGAGTGAGGGGTCCTCAGTCAGGGTACTCCCACATGAACTTGTCTGATGCATCCGATAACCTCGATCTCTGAAAACACAATGGTTAGCAACACATTTCCAAAAAGCATCTTGTCACCTTCCTTTGCACGCAGCTCACAATCTCATCTGCGATAAATGTGGACAAGTTGTAGATGGTGCCCTCTGAAATTTTCCTGTACAAACATTCAACCATGGCTTATTAACCTATGGGTCCATCTCTCCTGGCCATTTGACTTTGACACCAGATGCACAACCATCTTCATTACTGGGTCCTTAATGTCTGCATGACATCATAATACCTTGACCCCTTCTTGTATGCATAAGTGGCGATCAGTCTCCTTAATCACTTATTTGTCTGGTCAAGTCATCCTCCAAACCATCTCCTTCATAGATGAGGCCTGTGAAATGTGAAATGAGCTGAGGGGTTATGCACATCTTGCACCCTGTGAAGTGGAAGTAGTCCTCATGCACATGTGACATCAGCCATTGATATAAGAACTTAGGTTTCCTGAAGTAGGGAAACTCAAAGAGTTGTAGTAACCCTGCCTTCTCCAACTTAACCTTCACATCATCATTATAAATGGGCAACCCTTCTGGTGTCCTTTTGTTTATTGGCTGAACACTAACTCCAGTGCCCTCTCCTTCTCGATTGTGCTTGTCTGATGATTATAGTCATTCATAGACAAGTTCCTAAGATGGGAATCCCACTCCTTCCCCAACAATACTCCATCTAGGTACTACATTTCTACATACCACTCTTGATTTGTGCATGTGTGTCAATTTATCTTTTTGCTTTCCCTTGTACTCTTGCCCTTGCCCTTCTTGGGTGTGTTAATTGGTTTCTTGGGTGCCATTATCTAGGTCTTCTTACCTCTTCAATCACTCTGTGTTACTCTGTTCTTCTACTCTCTCTAAGCTTAGATCATGAACTTGTGAAGAAACCTTCCTTAAACCCGTGCCTTAGTTATTCAAACCCTAACTGGGATAGTCCCTTCACAAGATGACACCTTCTCACACTTTTCCTACGCCCGTGAAATCCCTTCCTCCTAGATTTGCAAATCGAAACTAGTTACTCACACTTCAATCTCTCCAAATGTTTCTTCACACAGCTAAGTTTTTTGGAAGCCCTAATTTGCAAAGGTACAAAAAGTGCTTCTTTCTCCTTATATGACAAAGTGAATAATGAAGTGCCTCGACCCCTATATTTATATTTTTTCCCTTTTTACAGCATTAAGTGCTACTTCACCTACCACCATAATTTTAACATTTAATGTGGCATTTTTCAAACAAATCTTGACTTCAACGCTTTCCCTTCACGTGCCCAAACCTACATGCAGACAATCCTCCAACCTTCTGGTGCGCAACCAATCCAACATGACATGATACTCTTGTGCACATGTAACTAATGCCAAAGGCACTTCTTCTGTCCTAATTTTTTCTCTTGCCTACCTCATGTTGCTTAATGCACTTTCTCCTCCTGTGTACATGGGTTCTAAAAGTAGCTTTATCTTGGGACTAACCATCCTTTTTCCATCTTTATACACCTCTTTCAACAGGGCCATTCAACTAGGGATTTTTAACAAAAAATTCCTTGGTACTTTAACCATGCTCACCTTCACATTACTCCACCCCACACTAAAATGATGTACGTGTTCCTCTGCGCACTCACAAATTCTTCAAAAGTAGTGGTAAGGTTACCAGTCACCCAAGGCGCAAAATAGAACAACACCTCAAAAGGGAAACACAAGAAAATAAATGCATAAAGGAAAATTCTAAACTAACTGGAAAAACTACCTTATTTACAAACACCAATAAGACTTATTTATAGTAGGCCTTCATCCTACTCCCATTGAAGTGTCTAGGTAATTTCGTTCCATCCAACACTTGTAACTGGCACGCACCCAAATCAAGGATGTACGAGATTGTGTAGGGACCCAACCAATGGACTTTCAACCTCCCAGGATGGCATAGAAACTTAGAATCATACAGTAAGACCATCTTCCCAGCCTCAAACTTCTTATTTCTGATGTGGCGATCATGCCAAGCCTTTTGCTTTTCTTTCTCTATTGTTTGGCTCCACCTAGCGAGTGATCGTCTCTCATCTAGCTTCATTAACTCATTAATTCTCTCTTCCAGTGCTTTCTCATTAGCCAACCCACCTGCACATGCTATCCTTAGATAAGGTAACATGAATTCAACCAACAAAACAACTTCCGTGCCAAACACCAATTAAAATGGTGTGGCTTTGTTCATCCTCTTATAAGTTGTCCTGTAAGCCCATAATACTATTGATACTTTGTCATCCCAATCTTTTCTTCTGACATCACAAATTTTGCTCAGGGTATGACTCAGTATTTTTTTGAATGCCTATGTGGTTCCATTTGCTTATGGGTGATACGGTTTAGTCTTTTGATGAGCCACTATGAACTTTGCTAACAAGATCCTCACAGTCTCATTCAAGAATGTGTACCCCTATCACTGGTTAAACTCAAAGGACATCCATAACTCGTGATAATGTTCTCACACAAAAATCTTACCACTATGGTTGTTGTGCAGTCTTTAGTTAGGGCTTACTCTAGCCACCTTGTCAAATAGTCCATGCAAGTGATGACATAGCGTGAACTAGTCCTACATTCTGCTGGTGTAATAGGGCCTAAAAATTCTATTTCCCACTTTTTAAAAGGTTCCGTGCTAGGTATACTGTGTAAAGGCATTTCATCTCTTTTTCCTAGCTTACCAATGCACTAGTAATGGTCACATGCTTTACAATATTCTTTAGAATCCTTGTCTAGGGTTTCCCACCAGAATCCTACCATTAGTATCTTATGCATGGTGGCATCACTTGTATAATTCCCACCCGCACTTCCTCCATGTGCTTCCTCCATGATGGTGAGGTGCTCATTCTCTAGTAAACACTTGTGTAAAAATTCATCATGCCCTAACTTGTACATGTCCCCACTAATCAATATGTAGGGTGCGGTGTGTATGGCTAGTTGCTTCTTCTCTAATGCCTTCATTCCTTATAGTGCCACACCTTCCTTTATAAAGACTACAATATCCTCCAAATCCAAGGGTGGGTGCCATAACCTAAAAAGTTACATGTCTGGATTTTTCTCCTCAATGCTTTGTGTGTCCTCCCTTGAATCGATTCTTGATAGATGATCAGGTCCATAATTACTTTTCCTGAGCTTCAATACTACCATGAATTCAAATTCTTGAAATAACAACACCCACTGACATATGTGCCCTTATAGAATGATCTTGTTCAACAAATACCTTAATGCCATGTGGTCAATGTAAAATATAAAGAGTGTTGCTAGTAGATACTGCCTGAACTTGAAAAGTGCATAGATCATTGACAATGCTTCACGCTTAGTCATGGTGTAATTCTACTCTCTTTGTGTCAAATTCTTTCTTGCAAAACAAAAAGAATGATCAACAATTCCTCCACATGTTTGTGCAAGCACTGCTCCAATAGTGGTTCCTGAGGCATCTACATGGACATGGAAGGGCTTGTCCTAAAAGAGAAAACGTAATATAGGTGTGGTGAAAATCCTATCCTTTAATGTGTCAAATGCCCTCTGCTATGCCTCTCCTTAATGGAAGGTAGTTTTATGTCTAATCAACTCCTCTAAATGTGCGGTGATCTTGGCATACCCTTTGATGAATTTCTTGTAATAACCCATATGCCCAAGGAATCCATGCACTACGCTCATGCTAGTAGGCTCCCCTAGCCCCACAATAACTACAACCTTGGTAGGATCTACTAGAAATCCCTCCTTACATATGATATACCCCAATAACATTCCAAAGAGTGTAGCAAATACACACTTCTTAATGTTGAGGGATATACTCAATTACCTACACCTCTTAAACATTAACCTCACATTGTCACAATGGTCTTTTATTAGATCATACACTATCCAATCATCCAAATATACCTAAAGAAACTTATGGATGAAGTCCTGGAATGCTTGCACCACTATGCATGAAAAAATAGAAGGAACATTCTTCAACCCAAAGGGCATGACAGTATATGAAAAAATTTCCCTCTCAGTGGTGAAAGTTGTCTTCTCCCGGTCTTCCTTTGCAATATGGACTTGGTGGTACCCTGAAAATCCATCCGTAAAGGAATAGATTTTTGTGCCCAGCAAATCCTTGCAAAATTTCTTTAGTAAAGGGGGTTAGAAAAGGATTAATGACACAAAATACTATTAGGTTCTTATAATCCACGCAGATCCTTATCCACCCATCCTTCTTGATGCTGATTACCATCAAACTTATCCATTCCAATTCTTCCACTACTTCAATGATCCTAGAAGCTATCATTTTGTCTATCTCCTCCTTAACCTTCATGAAAAAATTGGAATTCATCTGATAGGGTCTCTTCCTGATTGGGCGCACACCATCCTTTAGATTTATCATCATCTCCTACAAGGAATGGTGAATTCCTTTGAGCTCATGGTACCCACGCAGGAATAAATGCTCAAATTCATGCAACATATCAATGATCTTAGAGACTTCCTTATCTAACCATTAATCTCTAATAATATCTTCCTTAGGTTCTTCTCCTGAACTAATGTTAACCTTCTTTGTCTTTAAGGGCTCATGGTAGGCACGTACGCGAGTATCAACAGTGTCCACTACCTCATGTATCCCTATAGAATGGATAAAATCCAAGATTTATACCTTCTCCCCATCAATCACATACACCAACTTCCCTTTCTCCTTTTCCAAACATGCATGCTCAAGTTGTAACTCTTTTGTTTCCTCTACCTCCTCTCCAAAGCACACTTCTAAACCTGGTCCAAATAGCAGCTCCAACATCCTATCTTCCACCATGGCACTATCCCCCATGGTAAGGTGCTTGATACCCTGTAAGGCCTTATAAAATGATGGCTTGGTACTCTCATACTCAAAGGTTTAAATGAGGTCAGCCGCTAGCTCTTGTCAATTCCCTATCTGGCGGCGTGTCTCTAAATGAATGTACCATGCGTGGGCAACCCTATAATTTAGAATATAACTTGTGCACCCAGAGGGATAGTGGAAAAGATTCCACACCTTCTCTTCATATCCTCTCACACTCCTGTATATGGAAAGAGGAGGGCTCCTTCCCATGGTAGTCATTGATGGTAGTGGGCACGTTACTTCTAGAGAATCTGACAGAGAGAGCAATTATTACCTTGCACCATTCTAAAAGGCTCTCCTGATGTGTAGCCCACCAATAGGATACTATGCCGATCAGGAAATAGATTAACATCCCTATTTGTTCCTTTTCCTCCTTTCAGGGAAGGCTCCTCCTAAATACTTAAGTAACTCCTTTCGTCCTAGGCATTAGCTATGTACGCCTTTGTTACCTTAGTCACCGACCCTCTGAACTATTTTCCAATCAATTCATAAGTTACATGCACCCAATTATCACATGCTAAGTTGGTGTTATCACTTACTGACTGGGAATCCACAAACTGGATAACTCTGTTGGTAGGATGGATTATCTTTGGGTCCTTGATTGAGCACACATATATCCTGTCTAGAACTTCTTCCCCCAATGGTTTAGTATAGGGTGTCAACTTCCCATCAGCTAAGGGTATAATGACCCGCTCCTCCTTATTTTCAAAGTTGATGTACCCTTTGTTGAACCGAAGGTCTACATTGTTCTTGTAATACCATGGGCGCCCAAGTAGTGCTGGGAAATTTTTTGCCTCATTGAACACCAAGACTTCAAAGTCCCTGGTAAAATTAGCTCCATGGATACTGATAGCTACATATTTTAAGACACTGATGGGAATCACCTTAGTCTTGATTTCCGTATACAACACATTCAAAAATGGTTGTAATGTAGGTCTCCCCATCTAATGTCATGTATCCAAAGTTAGAACATTGACCTCCGTGCTTGTGTCAATGAGGATATTACTAACGAGCCATCCATATACAACTGCATTCAATGTGATTTCCTTGTCATAGTCAAGGTTGTGAGGGGGAAGGTTTGTGTGTAATCCTTGCCTCTAGCACTATCCTCTGGTGTGTGGTACCTTCTCTCTCAACCATGATCCTACCAAGGGAATGATATTCTCTTGCCTTAGCATTTTACATACTTCCTTGACCTCATCCAGGTCATCCCTTGGTTCCTTGACTCTCCTTCCTTGTTCCTCCCTCCTGGAATGCTCCTTTAGACACTAAATTTCCCCTTTTAAAGTTGAATGACATCCATGGTTTCTTGATATACCTCCTTTTGACACACAAGGTCTAGGTACTTCCCACAAACTACTTCCTCCTATGAAACTGGGTTCTTCTGCCTTGGTATCTCCTTTGCACGCATGGATTCTACTCTTTTTGTCACCAAAATAGGTTCCAAACTTGCATCCTATGTTACCCAAGGAATCCACTGTGTCTTCCTTCTTAATGCTAACCATTGTAGCGCCCTTGTCTTTCTATTGCTATTGATTCATGTGCTCAAACAACTCCGGGCACTCCTTATACTTATGTTTCTTTCCACACCATGAGCACTTTAATAGGTCCGAGAACTCTCATTTGTAATTTTTTGTAGACCTAAAATTGAAATAGGTTCCATGTGGGAACTTAGTCCTTCCTCCTCTGCGGTTACCCTGACCATAGAATCCTCCATGAAAACCCCTTCCGTATATGCCTCCATCTACGAACTCCTCATAATGGTGATCATCACCCTTGGAACTACTGGCAATGCTGGTCTAGCACACCCCATAATCAATGGCCTCTTGGATCTGATCAATGAGCCTACATTCCTTATTATCATGGGTTGTAGAGGTGAAGATCTTGTAGTATCAAGACACATTCTTCTAGATTGTGTGTTGTAACAAGGGGCATCTACTTTCATCATGGTCCCCATGACAAATTTCATTGTCTATTGTCACAGTGTGTACTATCCTCTGGGGGAAATTATCCTTGACATGCCCCTCTACTTCACAATCTATGCACCATAAACCAATGTGAGTCTCATGGACTGAGTTTTCAGACAAATTCTCTAGCGGCTTAGCCATAGCAACAATTTGAGCCTCCAGGAATAGGTTAACACTAGTATCAACACTACCAATAACCTTAGCATGTAGAGCAACTTCCAATGCCTCGCGCAGGTATGTGAAAGTTTTATGAGATAAGGCCCTTCTAAAAGGTGTGATCAATCCTCTGACAAACCACTGAGCATGCTATGAAGGGTGAATATCATATGATAATTTAGACAAGAGAGTTTTAAAGCATGTGTCATACTCCCACACACTCTCTTCCATTCCTTGTTGAATCTCCTTCAAAGCATTGATGCTCTTCTGTTCAAACTCAAGGATGTGGAATTTTTCCAAGAATGTGTTCTTTAAAGTAGTATAATCCACCACTATTTGATGAGGGTAAAATATCCTATACCATCTATGCATGTGCCCTTACAACGTGGTTGCAAACTGACTAGCCTTCCACTTTGGGTTTGTGATACCCTTTACACGTCATAGAAGTTCACACTTGTGAACATGTTCTGCAGCATCCTCAATACCTCTGTAATTAGGAAAATATAAATACATTTCAAAGAAACTTGGGGGTGGTTGGGGCCCAAATCCTCCTAAGCCCCCAGATTCACCAAATCATGTATTGGTTGTGCCAAGGGTCCCCACAGTTCCACTAAACTGTGCACCTATGGTCTGCGACAATTCCCCACTACCAATAGTATACCCCGTGCCACTCCCAGACGCAAGACTAAAAGCTTGCATGTCTATACCTTTCCCAAATATTCCACCTAACACTGGGTTGGTTTTTGTAGCCATAGAAGGCCTAAACAAGAAATTATATCTCCTGGGTGTAGACCAATCACTTCCAATGTAACTAACTGGACTAGCAATATTTCCCCCTAATTTGGAAAACCAAGAGGCATGGTACAATCAATAGGTGGGCTCAGATGCATGCCAATGATTCTTCTCTCTCCATGCAATGAACTCTCATCAGAAGCTGAAGGGGTCTCTCTTATGCGCTTACCAAGATTGGGTCTCCTCAGGTTCTACGTCCTCTACGTGAAACTCAAATCCTTCTCGTAATGTCTTCCACCATACATCCATCACACATGTAACCTTGTGTTGTTTAGCAATCTCCCTTTCACATGCTTCACTATAATTGAATCATCTCTTCTCCCTTTCTTTCTCCATCCCAACATCTTCCTTCTTCCTCCACCCTAGCTTCCTCACCCAGTGCTCAGAATGGTTTAGCCAGACATTTGAAATGCCTCTAAACTCATGGTAAACATTAAGATCTTCATTTATAGAGGGATGACACATAGAAATGATCCTCTGGGCTCTCGTAAAAACTCAAAATCAGTAACCTCTAAACAAGAATATGTGGAAATGGCATACTCCAGAGTGTAGCTAGCTAGTACTCCTTTCCACCAATGATCCATAGTATGGGTCCATGTTAGATCTTTATTCTATAGCCTCTGGTATTCTTCTTGGGTCCACACATGTGATCCATAATGCCAACTTGATCTAGACGCATAGGTTGAGATCCACTCATACAGTTCTACTGGGAAGTAGAAGAAAAAAATTTCATACAGATCATGGTAGGGGTTCTCTTCTACCCATCTACATGCATCAAACTCAGGTCCAATGCCTAATCGCTGAGAAAATTCTTCCTCCATGCTCTTGAACCATGATTCAAGACTTTCAAAATTTAACCGCTCTGTCATTACTCATTACATAGATCATGATGTATGTTATTTCCCACTACAACTTCAAAAAGAGGTCCCGACAATGGAACCAATATGTATTCATTTTTACCCCTATCACAAAAGAAAGGAACCCCGTGCGTGTCGACCTATCACTCAGCGGATGTTGGGTGCTCACCCGAGGTACACGCGGGTGTTGAGTCTCTCTTTTATGTGATTTTAATGGGAAAAATCATCTATGATTTGTGTTTAAGAGATTTAAAAGGATTTAAGAAATATAAGAACCATAGAGCTTAGAATGGCCTCTAGATCCTTGCAGTCATTTTAGACAAAGAGTACTTAACAGGTGATATAACTTGTATCAAAATAGAAAGAAATTATAAAAGCATCCATACTTAGCATAAACTTAAATGAAAGAGAACCTATGAGAAAGTTGTATGCATCAGAATCATCAATATTCATATTCATATAACTGGTAACCTCATTACTTCCATGGAGCCATTGTTGAATGTCATAGAGAACCAGAACATAGTCATGCATTACAACTGGACTAATGTAGCTAGGTTATCAAAAAGAAAAATTACAATCCCCATACCTGATATACATCCTTTCCCAAATACCATTACCCACTAACAGAGTTCTTGCAGTATTTCTACAGAGCTCCACCATCTTCTAGTTCTCTCCCTGTTTACTCTACAGGTGCTTATATTTATAGCCTTTCTAGACTACCAAATCATCCTCCAGCACCCCTAGATCTAATGCCAAGTGTCTGAATGTGGCCCTCTATGTGAGCATGCTCCTCTAGTCCTGAGCTTTTCACTTTTCACCGTGATGTGCTTCTAGAAGCTTCTACCATAGGCATGCTCCTTCCTGGGCCAATTTGTCACCAGGCTAGCACCTTATCCACTCAACATGCATAGTCAGGTCATGCTTTTCATGTGTTCTACTCTGAACACCCAATTTGGCTAAGTCCCAAACCCTTGGTTTTTTCTGTGCATGCCACAAGATTCCTTAAACCCTTATCTTAGTCTTTTCCCTGCGCACTTTGTCCTTATGTGTCTTTCTTTAACTTAGGATTTGCATGCCTACGTGCCTTTTGTACTTAGCCAACATTCTAGGGGCCCAACATGGAGGTTGGATAGTCAATGGTTGGATGGGTGGGTTAGATGCTCAATGGTTTGATAAGAAGGGGTTGGGCAGGTAATGGTTGGATGGGTGGGTTGGACGAATAGGAGTTGAATGGGTAGGGGTTGGACGAGAAGGGGATGGATGGGAAATGGTTGTTCGGGTTGGTTGGATAGGTGAGGAGTTGGATAGATAAGGGTTGGATGTGGTGGGTTGGACTGATGAGGGTTGGTCGGCTAATGGTTAGATGGGAGAGTTGGAAAAATGGGTTGGATGAATGAGGGGTTGGATGGCATGGGTTGGGCATTGATACCAATGAATTTAATGTTCATTGATGATACCCCTTGGCCCTACAAATACCCTTTGGAGGTTCATTTTTTCACTTTCATTTGTAAATTTCCATTGCTTTGAGCTATCCAATTTTACACCCAAATTTCAGCAATGGCCAGCAGCACATCTATTCCTACACCAAAATTTCAATACAAGAACCTCATGTGCCCACAGATTTTAGCTCTATTAAAAGAAAAATATGCTCTAAAGGATTGGCTTGAAAAATCACAATTTTTCGGGCTTGTGAACATGCCCCAATTCGACACTGATACATCAATCCTTGATTACCTACTTTCCTCTTACAACAACAATGATGGACAATTTTTCGTTCTTGTCATGCATCTGAAACATCGTCAAATTTATTTTTCTATTAAACCTGAGGACATGCATCGATTAATAGGTTTACCTTTTGAAAATAAGTCACTTGTTACTATAAAGGTTATCCTTACATATGAAGACAAAATGTTTTTTGAGTCTCATTACAATGTATAGGTTGATGGTAAGTTTATTATTTTCAAATTCTTGTTTTCTTAACACTACTCGACCACACAAAGGATATAACATTTCTTTTCTATAATTGCAGCTCCTCATAATCGTTCATCAAGAGGCCTTCTTCTACAAGGTATTACAAACAAATTCTTTATTGCATTTGCTTCACTTTTTCAGGCCAGGATTGTATTACAGAGCAGATTTGCAGACATTCCATACTGAGTAGTTCAATATTTATTACGAACACTAGCAGGTCAACAATTCGATTGGTGTAATTATTTTTCCAACATAATAAAATTATATATCTTTCATGCCCGCAAATCCAATCAAACTGATAAATCAAGGACCGTATTCTCTTCTTGCAATTTTATTCTTGCTTTCTATAATGAAGTGTACTAAAAATTGACACAACATAATATTCCTACTGCAATCAATGATAAGATGATTGGTCTTAGTCTCAAATAACAAGTAACAATTACTTTTACTATTTACTTGTAACGATTTCAATTTCAATATTTTAAATAAAATAATAATTGTATGATTTTATTTTGTAGAGAAAAATTATAGCTGCAGCATCGAAAAAGGAGGAAATTGCTAGAGGTAAAACCCCTCCAAAGGTATCTGTTGATTCTGACATGGATTCAGTAGAATCAACACCAATAATACCTCATCAAAATTGACCTAGGGGGTCAATATGCACAACATGTTTACCATCACATTTAACTACAGGTATGAATAATGAAGTTATCTTTTTATATAAATTACAAATTCAAACAATTATTATAGATTATGTATTCTAATATTTCTACATGTATTGTATTAAGAAACTACTGAGTTTGATGATGAAGATCAAACTCATTCTTAGTGTGGAGATGAAAATGTCACGATTGTGTCTCCGTCTATGCAAGGTATATTGTACGGTAGTTTTATTTGCATGTTTTGTTTCCTTACAATTTTTTAGCATTTACAAAGCCCAAATGTTATGTTCTAACAATTTGTTGTTTGCTTCATGGAGGTAATATGGCTTCAGGTCATGTTCTTCTTACAAGGAGGCCACCAATTCCTCCAAAACGTCAAGTACAAACACAAATGAGGACTTCAAGAAAGAACATTAGGATTCCTACAGAGTCATCAAGAACAGTTCATCCTGCTACAACTGAATTTCCTGGATGGTCACTGGGTGGTGTTTTAAGTATAACAACCACACAACTTTTCAACAACATCTCCCTTGATGAGGAGTATTTAGGATTCGATAGTGGTGATGTAAAAAAGAGTAACTATTTTGACACCCATGATATAATTCAATCTACTCTTCCTGAACAAAAAAATGTGCATGGAATATAGGGCAGTGACTCTCCTCCTCCCTCAAGGCCTACTCCACAAAAAAATGATGAAAAAAAACATTTTATATTAGAAAATATGATATCAGATAGTATGGGGGAAAAAATTCAAGAGGTTTTAATGTATGATGTGGATTTGGTGTGGTCTTGGGAGAGGAGATAAAAAAAATTGATAAAATAAATTAATACAAGATACCATAATCATGCTCAAAGGCATTCATTATTCACTGCCATAGAAAGCCAACTAGTATGGCAGGATGTTTTGCTAAACAAATCTCAATCAAGGAAAATTTCATTTAGTAATGATTACAATGATGATATTATAGACATAATGCTAAATGGGTTGGAGAATCTCAATGTTGAAGCACAGGCTTACTACAACAAATGGTCTAAAGACAAGAATAATGTTTTAATAGAAAATGCAAAAAAAGAGAAAGATGTTGTGAGTGGGAATTTACTTTTACATGAAAAACTAAAAATTATCTGATATTATAACCATTTCACTATATTTTTTCATATTATCTGATAGACTAAAAATTTAATATTTCTATTTTGCAGGAAAAATATGAAAATTTAAAGAAAGAAGCAGTTGTTTTTTAAGCACATTTGAAGAATTCCCGCAAAATTTAGAATTATTTTATACATTTGAAGGAAAAAATCATTGTTATTAATAAATAAAATAATACATTGAGAAGAATAATAAAGGAAAATAGGATGGATCTAGAAGTCTTACTGAAGGAAAAGACAGATGCAGATGTAACATTTTTGTCTGCAGGAGATGTAGCGAGGGAGGAGCTGAATATACTAGAAAATATCAACACTACAGTAGGATATCTTCAGGCATCAAGAGTTATTCCTCCATCTCTTACGTAGGAAAAATAAAAACCTTCACCTGCATCATAAAATTTGATAAGTTAGTAAAGTTCACCATGTGACAGGTGTGTTGTCACAATTCCGACACTGGTGTAAAAATTAAAAGATAGTGGCCAACCCTTTTTTATTTTTTATTCATGTGGTAGACATAAGAAAAACTATGATTTTGAATCATAGGTAGAAAAGAGGATGACCTCGTAATGTGTCCTTATATGACAGAACTTGTCTTAAGTTTTGAGATGTTATTACAACCCATTTTTGAATTGTATTGGCCGATAATGCTTTATGAATTTATAATTTTTTCATAAAGTAATTTGTAACATGAGAAATCAATTTCAAAAGAAATTTGGAAGTTAGAATTGTATAATGTTACTATATATTAATACAAACTATGTTTCTTTTCTATTGTTTACATAAATGTTGCTTAAATTTACACTATTTAATTTCTTTACGTTTCTAAATTTTTGTAGATGTAAAATATATAAATTAACATATATAAACGATGAATGTGTCCTTATTTCAGTCTAAATTTGAAAACCAAACATAAAAAAACAAATGGCATAATTGAAAGACAAATATAATATTGCATTTATTGAAATTTATAATCACTGAATGAAGTACATAAGTAGTCTCAATAATGTATAGAAGAAATGAAATGTATGTGAATTCGAATAGCCCTGGAGCAACACTTTCATTTGTGTCTTAGAAATCAACTGTAGCATGATTTGTGGATGTGTATCCATCCCCTGGGTTAGGTAAAATATTACTTACTCCTCTTCTGTCTACTAGTGAATTCCACAATGCTAGTGTTTTGTCATAAGGAAAAGACTCCACTTAGTAACTCGATACATACAATCTGAGACTGCTTTCTAGATTCCTATCCAATTTGTTTTGAACTTTTGACTTTAAAAAGGATAGTGTACCGAAAACCCTCTCATCTTCCATAGAACCTAGAATCATTGTTTGATAGAGCTCATACAGCTTAATATACTCACTCAAACCTTCACTTAGAATACTACTAGAACAAATATCCTTCTAAATCCTTTTCATGGCATTGTAATCTTGTGGGTTTTGTATAAGTTGAACTTGTCATATCATTGTATTAGCAAAATCCATTGACTATGAACTAAGTAGTTTTCTATCCAAAATTCCTTCTACAGAAACTCCATTTATCTCTTCAGTCTTACAGAACTGATCAGTAAGATCACCCATGTTTTAGACAAATAAAGGACTAATAGATGTATAAGGTTTTCCACTAGAAAAATTCTAGAACTACGGATTTACAACTCCCATTGCCTCAAGTATTTTATCATTTTTGAATCTTTCCTAGACTTCTTTAGCTAACGATTTAGAGATCTTTCTCAACTTATTCCTAGTTTCGATTAATACTGCATCATATAAATTTTGTGTCACTTTTACTTCTTCTATTTCTGAGTTAGCCATATCAATTCTTTTTTGGTATAAATGAAGTGGAATCTCTTTTCTATGTGCTATTATACATAGATGATCATTTATATTGTACTTTAAGAAGCACCCGGAATTTTTCAAATTTGTCAATGCATTCCAGTTTTCAAAAGCAGCACCCTGAAAACTCCCATCAGAAATATATAAACTTTCTAGATTCTAGCAAACACATATTTTGAGTCTTATAAAGTCTTTAATGTAGAAAGACTGATCTTGAGCATGCTTCATTAAAATATTAAGCTCCCTTAACATGGGAAAAATACCACAAAGTGTGAGTAAAGTTTCTATGTTAGTTAGATGGCACAATAGATCTTTAGCTTTATCCTCTATAATGAGTAATTCCAAACCCTATCTTGAATATACATGCCCTATCTCTTTCACAATGCTGTGCTTTGCTCAAACCATTTACCAATGGGGATGTAATCTTCTCCTATGCACAAATATTCTCTCCACATCTAGTTTCACACTCTCCACACCTCAACATGATTCTCTCAACTCATTTTTCACTTTGTTTGTTCAAATTTTTGTGATTTGCAACGGTAAAAATGAACTCGCATCCCTTCCTTATATAGATTTTGAAAGTTTTAGTGCATTTATTACTCCTTCACCTACCAATAATCCTCATTAATTGACAATTTTCACAATTTTCGTGCGGTACATTTTCACACCTCAGCTATAACATTTTAGCATGCCTTCCTACCTTTTGGCTACAAACTTCTCTTCACCACACTTCCATGTGCCTGAGTACCTCATCACTGCACATTCTCCTGGTAGTCTTCACAGTTGTTACTTACCTTGTGTTATACTTTTCCTTCATTTATCTCCATCTATGGTCCTTATATGGAAGTAATATTCTTTCCACAAACTCTTCAAACTTGAATAACACCTATAGTAGTTTGTTCCTTTATGTGTACCCATTTTTCAATAACCACCCTATTGATGTCGAATCGTAGCACCCCTGAAAGTCTGCAACATGATGGGTTGAGACTCTCAGTGCGATTGCATAACATGGAGCTTTTCCCAAGTGTGGGACCTTGCGAATTGGAAAAGCTCTCCGGATGAAGGCCGGTTCCTATTCCTCTGTTCAGATGCACACGTAAAAAATGCAGAGGGTTTACTCAAAACCTAAAATAACTTGCCAAGGAGACAGGGTAAGAAGATGCATAAAATAAAACCTAAACTACAAAGGTGATGCACCGAGGAATGAAGAAACACCTGTCTTGCCAATAAACACATACCATTAAAATGCAATGTAAGATCATGCACAGATAGCCAGATTCACAGTGAAAGATCAGTAGGATGCAAAATGAATACAGACAGGGTTGAGAATCATCCACATACATGCATTAATTTTCTCCAAAGATTGATAAAGCACACTGCAAAATGCCAAGAGGCAAGGTTGCATTACAGTTTCAAATGGGAGGTTTTAACTCCATAAGTTCACCTACCAAAGAGAAGAAGGGAGGGGAAAAACAGAAATTTCCAACCTTTAGAAAGAAGTGCCTCCTTACAATTTATAGGAAGAATGAGAGAGAAAAGAGAGAGAAAATTGAGCTTTGCCCCAACCACCTCTAGAATGCACTTAACTCATCGCATAATGATGGTAGGTGAGAACCCAGCGAACCCAAAAGTGGCGAACTGTATTTTGAATTTTTAAGAATTTTTTCTCATCCAATTAAAGATATCCAGTAGTAGTTGGATAGAGAACCTTGTAAGATTTCCGAAAAGTCCAACCTTACATGAATCCGAGCTCCCAGTCAAAAGTTATGGCCATCTGAATATCTGCGCCAGGGTCTGCTTCCTGTCAGCGCTCAAAATGTTGCGCCTCTTGAAGGTGCGCCAAGGGCGCATTCATGTGTGTTTCGTCATCCTCTTCAGTGTGCCAAGGGCACATTATTTACCTTGTCGACACTCTGTTTCGTGTGTCCATTCTGTGTGCCTTGGGCACACCATTTCCTCTATCGACACTCTGTGTCGTGCGCCCATTTTGTGCGCCTTGGGCGCACCATTTCCTCTGTCGAAACTCTGTGTCATGTACCCATTCTGTGCACCTTGGGTGCACCATTTCCTCTGTCAACACTTTGTGTCATGTTCCCATTCTATGCACCTTGGGCACACCATTTCCTCTGTCGACACTCTGTGTCGTGCGCCCATTCTCTGCGCATTGGGTGCACCATTTCCTTTGTCGACACTTTGTGTCATGCGTCCATTCTGTGCACCTTGGGCGCACCATTTCCTTTGTCGACACTCTGTGTCGTGCACCCATTCTATGTGCCTTGGGCATGTCAGGGATTTAAGCTTCTTTGATTTCTCCATTCTCCTTCTTGTCTATATCTACCTGGGGAAGATATATACAACAATTTGGTGACTCAATGGGATCACCTACCTGCTAGGTAGAAGATCAGTGGCCTTTTAGCAATCCATTGGGCATGGAGTCATAAGCAATAACCTAAAACCAACCTGATATCTGATCCCGAACCTGATACCATAACTTCTTCTTTGACAGCATTCTGAAAAGTCCAACCTGAGAGCAAAAAAAAACTATGCCGGAGCACTTAGGGAAACAGAAACCTAGCTACCACAAGACAATGTGCATACGCACTTAGAGGAATTGAAATCTAGGCTAATATTTATAAGGGTAAACCCTTTTCTTTTAGTAGCAATGTTTAAGATGGATTCAGTTAACCGGAATCGGGAATTCTCCTCCATCCAAAGTAGACAATTGGAAGGCATTACTACTTTTACATCCCGTGACCATGTAGGGGCCACTCCAAATGGCATCGAACTTGGAATGCCTTTCTGGTTTTTCCCGATCTGCATCCCATTTTAGAACTAGGTCTCCTTCCTGGAAGGTCCTTGCTCTTGCTTTCTTATCAAACCATCTTTTTACTAAGGCCTGATCTTTCTCAATTGTTTGAACTACATGTTCTCTAATTTCTTCCAATTCCATCAACTCTGCATACCTCGCTTCCATTGGTTCAAACTCAGCCAACTCCAACTGCTTCATGAACTCCAATATAGGCAGTTCTAATGATATAGGCAATACTACCTCTTTTCCATAGACCAACTTATAAGGGGAATTACCTGTAGACCTCTTTGGTGTTATTCTGTCAGCCCATAATGCTGATTTTAGCTTGGTATGCCATGTTCTTTGATTTTTGTCTAGAGTCCTCCTGATGATTCTTAGCAAATTTTTGTTCGTAGACTCTACCTATCCATTACCCTGCGGGTAATAATTTGAAGAGGTGCTCAAATAGATTCCATTCTTGACAGCCCATTCTGTAATCCTGGAACCTATAAATGCCAATGCATTGTCTGATATGATAGTGGTCGGCACACCAAACCTGGTCACTATTCCTTCATAAAAGTCTAGTATGTTAGACTCATTTGCTTCTTTGAGTGCTACTGCTTCGGTCCACTTGGTGAAATAGTCTGTCGCTGTGAGAATCCACTTGTGGCCTTGGTTTGAGTTTGGGTTGATGACCCCGATGAAATCCAATCCCCATTGTAGAAATGGTTGGTCAACCAAGATTGGGTGCAATGGAAGTGATGCTAGTCTTTCTTTGCCTGCGAAGAGTGCACATTTCTTGTACTTTCTTATCCATGTATAGCAGTCACTAAAGACTGTCAGCCAATAATACCCTGCCTTCATTATCTTGAGAGCTATTACTCGTGGAGTGAAATGTCCTCCAGAATCTCCATCATGAAAATCTCATAACACCCTCTCAATTTGACCTATCCCAATGCACTTCAATAGAACTCCATTGATGTCTTTCTTAAACAAAACACCACCAACAAGAACATATGGAATGGCTTGTAATCTGAAGTATCTCCTCTTTGATTTTCTCATTTCTGGAGGGAATAGGCCTGTCTGTAGGAAGTGTATCACATTCTAAGTCCAACAGGGAGTGGGCACATCATCATTTTCTTGTTCTTGGTTATCTTGTAGTACCAAG
Source organism: Taxus chinensis (assembly GCA_019776745.2). Lineage (NCBI taxonomy): Eukaryota > Viridiplantae > Streptophyta > Pinopsida > Cupressales > Taxaceae > Taxus > Taxus chinensis. The sequence continues at coordinate 336,554,007 of CM034153.1, forward strand.
ACAGCCTCCTTTTCATCACCTACTTCAACTTGTTGACTCAAGGCTAGCTACTCACATAGTCCCTTCCCATGTACTAGTTTAGTGACCTTGATCTCGATGTCATATTCCATGACACGAGTTATCCATCCTGCACGTTTCTCATTCAGATCCTTGTTTAGAAGGAAGTCCCTGACTCCCGTATGAGAGACCAATAATTAGATCTTGTTGTTTGAGACTAGGTGCTTGAATTTCTTTAAGCTCCTAATTACTGCAAGGACATGCTTTTCAATGAAAGAGTACCTAGTTTTGTATTCCTCCAAGCCTTGACTGAAGAAAGCAACTGGTTGCTCTAATCCTCCTTTGTTCTATTGTACTAGGATTGCAGAAATTGTGTCTCCACCACAATTTATCAATACAACACGAAGTCCTTGGAGAAGTCTGGATTGACGAGAGTCGGAGCTTGAGATATAGCCTCTTTTATTGCCTCAAAACTTGCCTTGCCTTTAGATGTCCACTTAAATGCCATACTCTTCTTTAACATCAGCGTTATTGGCTTCACAAGAGCAGAAAAATTTGGAACAAATCTGTGGACAAAATTGATCCTTCCCAAGAAGCTTTGAAGAGCCTTCTTGTGACTTGGCAATGGCAATGCTCGAATTGCTTCAACTCTTTCTGGGTCAATCATCAATCCCTCCTTTGAAACAATATGGCCTAGAAGTTTTCCCTCGTGAGCCAAGAATATGCATTTTTTGGGATTTAATGATACCCCAAATCTTCTACACCTCTGAAATACTTTCCTCAAATGACAGAGGTGATCCGCTACATTTTTTGAGAATACAGTGATGTCGTCAAGATATATTAGAACTATTTTATTGATCAACCCCTTGAATGCCATATCCATTTCCCTTTGGAAGGTGGCTCCAGCATTTGATAGCCCAAATGGCATTTGCTTGTAGGCATAGGTCCCCCATTTGGTGGTGAAAGCCGTCTTGAATTGGTCATCTTCTTTCACCATCACCTGATTGTACCCTGAGTAGCCATCTAGGAGAGAGAATCTCTCTGAACCGGATACTACTTGCAATATTTGTTCCATTAAAGGAAGTGGGTAATGGTCTTTGAGAGATGCCCTGTTTAGGTCTCAGAAATCCACACACAACCTGATTTCTCCACTCTTCTTCCTGACCGAAACCAAGTTTGCAACCCAGCTTGAGTGCTTGATCGAGAATATAATGCTTGCCTCTATTAGCTTATTTAGCTCTTTCTTCATTAGAGGTTCAATATGAGGGTTGACTGGTCTTTGCTTCTGCCTGATGGGCTTAGCATCTGGATCCAATTCTATGGTATGTTGTGCCAAATTTGGATCAAATCCTCTCAAGTCTTCATAGCTCCAAGTGAAGACATCTGGAAATTCTTAGCAAAGCTGTATGAAATCTGATTTCTCCTTCTCAGTGGCCACTTTACCAATTTGAAGTGTTTTGCCTTCCCCAACTGGAATCGGCTCTGAGTCTTCTCTCTTGACCTATATGTTTTCCTTTTCCTTACGAAACTGGTCGTTAGGGTTGAAGATAGACTCCAATGTTACCAAACCCTTAGGAAGCTTGTTTGTCTGCAGCTGTACTACTTGATCCCCATACTGCTGCTCTAATCTGTCTTGATTCCTAGCTGAGAATTCAGCCTCTTCTTGTAAGAAATTGACGATCTGTTGATCGTTCTCAAACACCTGCCAGCTTGTGTTATTATCTGGAATTGCTGGCCTCACAATCACATGGATATGTGGCTGTGTTTTTCCTCTTCTGATGTTGTCAACCACATCAAACGTTGCTCCAACTGCTGCGAGCCTATATGCAACTTCATTTTTCTTCCTGGGTATGGACACAATGTTGAAAGCTTCGAAATCCTCAATGAGGTCCCATACCCTATTCTTGTAGCTCCTCAGCAAGTCATTCTTTGTAGCATGTTGTACCCTAACTTGGTTGAAAATCAACTCACTATCTCCAAACACCTGCAAGTTCTTTATGCCCCTTTTCCTGGCCCAATGAATTCCATGAATCAATGCTTTGTATTCAGCCGTGTTGTTTGAACAGGAAAACTGGAAACGAAAAGCTGAAAAATATTTGATGTCTTGTGGTGAAATCAACATTGCACCACCTCCAGCACCTTTTCTGCTTCTTGAACCATCGAAAAATAATTTCCAAACTTTGTTTTCATCCTTTTGTTCAGGCTAAATGATGTCAAGAATGGGTGAATTTTCTTCGTGTATACAATACACGCCCAATTCAAATTCTTCAATTTCCTTGTATGGGTCGAATTCATGACTTTTGTTTGCCCATTCATCCAAAGTTAAATCAGGAATTCCCTCGACCTTAGTACTTGTTTCTAGATCACTCAAACACTCCTCCTGATCAAAAGCCGAGCAATTTGCATTGATAGGATTTGGTACATGAGGTTCAATATGGAAATTGGCTATTGGTTCTGACCTGATTCTTGCTTTGGCTCCATACCTTGTCCTAAAAATCATGTGTGACCAATCTGCAGATAAATATCCACCGATTTTTGTAGTGAAGTCTCTTGATAGACACAACGCAAAGAGTGGCGGAAGGTCAATCACAGACACATCTTACAGAACTGTAACATTAGGACAGAAATGTAGTGTTAGGATTAACCTCTTGATGACTCCAACAGTTCCTACTGCTGTTCCATCTAGCTGTACTACTCCTTTCAGCACTGGCTCATATTTCAAACCCAGCTGATCCGTTATTTGCTTCGGCATCACTGAACTACTTGCCCCAGAATCAATCATGCAATTGTGTACTAATTTATCCCTGATGATTAATGAAATATAGAATGGAGGGGGTTTCAGAACTTTACCTTGTTGTCCTCCATGATTCCCTTCAGGCTGAGCAGCATTCATGAGGACCTTCTCTTGCATATGGGCCTGTTGGTTCGAAGTTGACCAATTCTTCATGGCAGCTTGTAGAAGATCTCTTTTTCCTAGGATGGATAAATATTCCCACATTGATATATTCACGTTCGTCTTCTTCATTTGATCAATGATGCTGAAAGGGGATGAATTGTCCTTTTGCTGTCCCTTACTTGGTGCAAACTTTTCTGGAGCTTGAGCATGTGCGTGTGTTGCTACAACAGGTACCTTGGGTTGATTTTGCACATTTGGAGCTGCGTTTGGTCTACTGACCCCTTGTTGTGTAAGAGTGGGTTGAGAAACAATTGGATTACATGGTTGTCCCTCTCCTATATTTCTCTTCTTTGACCGTGTGTTGGCAGCCATGCCTTGAAAAGGCTGTTGGTTAACTCCACAGAAATCTTCTGTTTGCCAATTTGCCAATGTGGTTTCTGTTGGAGGTCCTTCTTGCTGTGTTTGTTGCTATTGATTCTCCTCCTGGCTTGGTTCTTGAGCAACACCAATGGTTTGCACCATCAAGGCCTAATTTAGTGTACCATTGAAACATGCTGACTGATTATGAGGTAGATTGCAAGGGTAACACCAGTCGTACTCCTGTGCCATGTTATTTTGTGTCGAGACCAAAGCTTTTGAGGACGTTGTTGCATTTGGATCATACAGTCGAAATGGCCTGGCAGCTTGAGGTTGTCCTTGGTTTTGGTTTTGATTTGCAGCTTGAGGTGGTGGTTTATTTTGTTGGTATGGGGGCCTAGCTTGGTACTGTGCTTGAGGCTAATACGGTCTAGCACTTTGAGCTTGTTGTCTTTTGATAGTTACTAGCTCATTTCCAAGGTTCTGCAATTGTTTCATGACCTCATGCAATTCCTTTGAAGTATTTGAAGAAGTCGACACCTCATTATTGCTTTGATTTCTAGGAGTTGGAATGGGATTCAACTCTGGTGCTTGACTGGTTGTAGGATTTCCCATATCTGGATAAAGAGGCATTGGTGGCCTTGGTGCAAGCTTGCCAGCTTGGATCAAATAGTTCTCTGCTCTGATAGCTGTGTCGTAGGCCCCTGGCAGCGTTGTCCCTCCCATTGATTGGATCATCATGGCTATGTCTGAATTTATAGCCTTTAAGAAATAAAGGAATGCTCCTTCAGCGGTTGGTCTAACGGCTATTGGAATCCTGTCCCATGTCCATTGGAATCTAAAGTTGAAATCTGTCATTTGTTCGTTAGGAGCCCATTTGATTGTTGTCAGTTGTTCCAATAAAGATAAATTATCCGCCCTCTCCCCGAATTGGTTGTAAAGAGCTGAACAAAGTTGGTTCCAATTCGTAATAGACCCTGTTGTTAGGCTCCTAAACCATTGTAGGGCCTTACCTTTGAAATATGAAGCCAACAGCTTGACCGCAACATCCATTTCATTTATTTCGTGAATTGCACATGCATTAGCAATACCCTGGATGTGATCAATAGGAGTAGTATGATTTTCTCCTGTGAAATAGGGTATGTTCTTTAGTGCTGCAACTGGAATTTGATTCTGAGCATTTAGGGCAAGTGGACTACTACCCGTGAAATTGAAAAAAGGATTCGGTGGTAGATGTGCCATTATGATTGGCCTAAGAACCCTAGTCGATGCGAGAAAAGGCCTACCAGGTGGAGGTGTAGACAAAGTCCTATTAGGTGGAGATGGTGATCTTTGTGGTCTTCTTCCTCTCCTTCCTCTACTTGGTGAAAGTTGTAAGTGGACAAATAGCCCCTCTTCTCGGGTATTGGACCTGGTTTGAATTCTTCTCATATGCCTGGGCAACTTGTGCTGCTACACCGTTGAATTCTATCCCTTCGGAGTCACCAGATGTGTTAGAAAAAATGAGCCTCAAAAGGTAGACTTCTGCGAAGTTACACACCAAACCTGACAATATTTAAAACTAGAATTTTGAAAGACCTATATTTTTTGATATTTTAGAGTTTGGAATTTTAATTGGAATGACAGTCCCGAAAATCCAAAAATGCCAGACTTCCGTAAACCTGAAATCTGAAAATCAAAAAACCATGAAATTTTTAAAGTCAAAATCTCAAAAATCTAAGAATACCCTTTTGTAGATTATCCCCCGATCTATCAACTGGTGAAATTTTGACTTGTTTCGAGCAAGTTAAGTCCTTGAAAATTGATTCAAAGTTCAGCCTGGAAGGTTGAAAAAACTGAACTGTAAAACCTGTAATTTTTTAAGTCCGAATTTCTTGAAAGTTCCTTCAAATCTGTGGAATGACCTCTTGGTCCCACCGGGCATGCCAAAACTATTGATGTCGAATCGCATCACCCCTGAAAGTCTGTAACACGATGGGTTGAGACTCTCAGTGCGATTGCATAACATGGAGCTTTTCCCAAGTGTGGGACCTCGCAAATTGGAAAAGCTCTCCGGATGAAGGCCGGTTCCTATTCCTCTGTTCAGATGCACACGTAAAAAATGCAGAGGGTTTACTCAAAACCTAAACTAACTTGCCAAGGAGACAGGGTAAGAAGATGCATAAAATAAAACCTAAACTACAAAGGTGATGCACCGAGGAATGAAGAAACACCTGTCTTGCCAATAAACACAGACCATTAAAATGCAATGTAAGATCATGCACAGATAGCTAGATTCATAGTGAAAGATCAGTAGGATGAAAAATGAATACAGAGAGGGTTGAGAATCATCCACAGGCATGCATTAATTTTCTCCAAAGATTGATAAAGCACACTGCAAAATGCCAAGAGGCAAGGTTGTATTACAGTTTCAAATGGGAGGTTTTAACTCCACAAGTTCACCTGCCAAAGAGAAGAAGGGAGGGGGAAAACAGAAATTTCCAACCTTTAGAAAGAAGCCCCTCCTTACAATTTATAGGAAGAATGAGAGAGAAAATTGAAATCTTCCCCAACCACCTCCAGAATGCACTTAACTCATCTCATAATGATGGTAGGTGAGAACCCAACGAACCCAAAAGTGGCGAACTGTATTTTGAATTTTTAATAATTTTTTCTCATCCAATTAAATATATCCAGTCGTAGTTGGACAGAGGACCTCGTAAGATTTCTAAAAAGTCCAACCTTGCATGAATCCGAGCTCCCAGTCAAAACTTATGGCCATCTGAATATCTGCGCCAGGGTCTACTTCCTGTCAGCGCTCAAAATGTTGCACCTCTTGAAGGTACGCCAAGGGCACATTCATGTGTGTGTCGTCATCCTCTTCCATGAGCCAAGGGCGCACCATTTACCTTGTCGACACTCTGTGTCGTGTGCCCATTCTGTGTGCCTTGGGCACACCATTTCCTCTGTCGACACTCTGTGTCGCGCACCCATTCTGTGCGCCTTGGGCGCACCATTTCCTCTGTCGACACTCTGTGTCATGCACCCATTCTGTGTGCCTTGGGCACACCATTTACTCTATCGACACTCTGTGTCATGTGCCCATTCTATGCACCTTGGGCACACCATTTCCTCTGTCGAAACTCTGTGTCGTGCGCCCAATCTATGCGCCTTGGGCGCACCATTTCCTCTGTCGACACTCTGTGTCGTGTACCCATTCTGTGCGCCTTGGGCATGTCAGGGATTTGAGATTCTTTGATTTCTCCATTCTCCTGCTTGTTTATATCTACCTAGGGAAGATATATACAACACACCCCACACAAATGGTATGTGTAGTCCTCTGTGCATAAAAATACTACAAATGGTAATTAGCTTCTGGCACACAAACACGCTTATTTCACAAAACACCAACTAAATTGACATATCATAGTGACAAAGAAGGAAATACATTAAGGGAATACGTAACTGAAAACTTAATCTAAATGGAAACATTTCCTTATTACAAACACAAAGAAAATTTATTTATAGTAGGGCTTCAGCCTACTCCCATTGAAGTAATCGAGTAACCATATTCCATCAAGTGTCTATAAATGACAAGAACATGTTTCAAGTATATAAGTGATAACATATGGTCCTAAGCAATGTAATTTTAGTTTGCCTAGATGGAGCAGAAAATTAGAGTCGTAAAGAAGCACCATATTCCCTATCTCAATATTTTTGTCCCTAATGTGCTTGTCATGCCATGCTTTCTTCCTAGCTTTCTCTTGATTCTAACTCCAGCATGCTATTACTCATCACTCATCTAGCTTAATATACTATTTAATTCATTCTTCTAATTCTTGTTCATCAGATAGACCTCCAGCACGCATAATATGCAAATAAGGTAACATGAATTCCATAGGAAAGACTGCTTCTACGTTAAACACTAATTGAAAGGGTGTGGCCTTGTTTAACCAGTTGTATTTTTTATATTCCCAAATCATTGTAGAAACTTTATCATCCCAATCCTTTCTTCCAACATCACAAATTTTGTTAATGTCTAGCTCAAAATCTTATTGAAAGCCTCAGCAGTCCCATTTTCCTAAGGATGATATGGTGTAGTCTTATGGTGTGAAATCATGAACTCATCCAATAGAATTCTGATTGTCTCATTCAAAAAATGTGTGCCCCTATCACTGGTCAGACTCAATGGGCATCCATACCTTGTAATAATATTTTCCCAAATAAACCTAGTTGTTGTATTTGTTATACAATCCTTTGCAGGCATTACTTCTTCCCACCTTTTCAGATAATCTATGTAAGTGATGATATAGTGCGATCCAGTCCTAAGCAGATGGTGAAATAGGACCCAAAAAATCTATATCCCATTTCTCAAATAGTTTTACACTAGGAATAGGTCTTAAAGGCATCTCATCTCATTGTCCTAGTTTACCAAGGCACTAACAGTGATCAAAAGCCTTGAAATATGCCTTATAATCTTTATATAAGGTCTCCCACCATAATCCAGTGAGAAGAATCTTGCGCACAGTGGCGTCACCTACATAGTACCCACTTGCAACACCACCATGAGCCTCTTTTATGATATATATGCACTCATGTTCTAGTACACAACAACATAATACTTCATCCTGACCTAACTTGTATAGGTCACCGCTAATCAACATGAACTATGTTAAGTGAATGGAAATTTGTTTCTTATCTGATAATTTCATCACTTCTAGAATCATACTTGTTTTTAGAAAGACAACAATGTCCTCTAATTCTGATGGTGTGCATTATAACCTGTATAACTATGCATCGGGCATGGTATCTTCAATTACATGCACATCTTCTCCCGACTGCATTCTGGATAGATGGTCTAGTATGGAATTACTTTTCCCTGGTTTTACCACAACTGTGAAATCAAATTCTTGGAATAAGAGTACCCATTGGCATATTTGTCCATGTAAAATGGGCTTGTTTACAAAATAATTCAATGTCGTATGATTGGTATAGAATACAAATGGTGTTACTAGTAGGTGTTGTCTAAATTTATGTAGCATATAGATCATTGACAAATCTTCATGCTTTGTAGTTGTATAATTATGCTCTGCAGGAGTTAACTTTCTACTAGAAAAATAAATAGGATGATCTATAATACCTTATTTAGGTTGAGCCAAAAGCACACCAATGGTCGTGCTAGAGGCGTACACATGTACATGAAACGGTTGGTCCCGCGATGGAAAACATAGAATAGGAACTATAGCAAGTTTCTCCTTCAATGTCTTGAATGTGCGTTGCTGTGGTTCTCTCGAGTAGAATGTCCCTTTTCCTTTTAGTAACTCCTCCAAGGGTGTGGCAACCTTAGCATACTCTTTTATAAATTTTCTATAATACCTAGTGTGACCCAAGAATCTACACACCTCACTTTGACTGGTGGGCTCTTCCAGACCAATAATGACTACAACCTTAGCAGGATCAACCAATAAACCTTCCTTGTAGATGATGTGCACTAACAATGTTCCAAATGGTGTAGCAAATACACATTTTTTGATGTTCAAAGATATGCTTAACTGGAAACATATTTCAAACATTAGGCATAAATTTTCACAATGATCCTTAAAAAGTTCATACATTGTCTAGTAATATAAATAAACCTACAAGAAGTTGTGAATAAAATATTTGAACACTTAGACAACTATGCACGAAAATACAGCAGGTACATTTTTTAGACCAAAAGGCATCACAATATAGGTAAAATTTCCCCATTTAGTAGTAAAAGTAGTCTTTTTCTGATCTTCCTATGTAATCTTAACCTAATGATACCCAGAGAATCCATCTGTAAACAAATAGATTTCACACCCTGTAATTCCTTCTATTATTTCCGTAGTGAATGGGATATGAAAGGGATTAATCACACATGTAGCATTCAGCTCCCTGTAGTCCACACAGATCCTAATATGACCATCTTTCTTGATACTAATCACCATTTGCCTAACCCATTTTAACTCATTTAGGGGCTTAATGATTTTAGACTTCAACATTTCATCAATTTCTTCTTTGACCTTTATGTGCAAGTTGGGGTTCATTATGTAAGGTATCTTCCTGACTGGGTGCACACATTCCTTAAGATTTATCTTCATCTCTCCTAATGATTCATGCATGCCTTTGAGTTCATGGTATCCCCTAGGAAATAAGTCCTGATAATCTCATAGTAACTCAATTACTTTTCCACTTCAGAGTCGGACCAATAGTCCCCAATTATGGCCTCCTTAGGCTCAGCATCTGATCCAATATTTACTTTCTTGGTTTTCATAGGTTCATTATAGGCGCATGTGGTCTTATCTACACTATTCAAAACCTCACCCCTACCTATTCAATGGTCTATATCTAGATTTTCTACTTCTTCATCATCCACTAAGTAGACTGTCTTTCCTTTTTCCTTCTCAAGGAAAGCACACTTAAGTAGTGTGGCATTTTTAGTTGTTTCTTCATAAAAATGTGCTCTTGAGTCTTCTTCATCAAATAACTCCTAAATGAGTTCTTCCACATTAGTACTATCTCCCATAGTTAAGAACTTTATAACCCTTAATTCCTCTTCTACTGGAGATTTGGTAGAGAAATATTCAAACATCTAGATCATTCCTACAATCAAATCCTACCAATTTCCAATCTCTCTATGGATTTCTACATATACATACCAAGCACACGTGTAACCTTGTAAAGTAGAATAAAATTTGTGACCCAGAGTGAAGGTGGTAAATCTCCCTACCCCTTTATCCATAGTCTCTCACACTAATGAACGTGGTGCTTAACAGGTTGATTACTATGATAAGTGTAGATTTTAGTAGGTGCATTGATCCTAGAAAACTGAGTAGAAAAAGCAATCCTGATTTCATTCCATCCTACAAGATTATCCTTGTGAACCACCCACCACCATGGTGTTATCCCATGTAGGGTATATGATAGCATATTCTATCTCTCCAACTGATATATCCATTGTTCCTCCATGGTGTGCATAAATATTGTAGGGTCTCCTTCTCTAGTGTAATGAGGTACCGATTTGTTACTTATTCTCCTGATACAATGAGGTCTGATGTCGAGCATAAATGTGCTCTTTACTTCTCACACTATAAACTCATAAGTATTATGAGCCTAATTATCACAAGCAACACTTATAGTATCACTAATAGACTGTGCATCATCCCACTGAAGGATTCCTTCTTTACATGGCTCAAGCACCTCTAGGTCCCAGATGGTGTGTACATAAGGCTCAACATAGGGCAAAGATTTTCCATCTGTTAAAGGGATAATAGCTCTTTCCTCCTTTGTTTCAAAACTGATATAACACTTGTTGAACCAAATATCAGCATTATTTGCATAGCACCAAGGGCACCCAAGTAGATTTGGGAAGCTATCTTCCTCTGCAAGCGCTAAAACCTCAAAATCCCTAGTGAACTTGGCTCCATATATGGTAATTAATCTATCTTTTAAAAATCTAATGGGAGTGGCCTTAGTTCGGTTAGCCATGAACATTACATTCAAGGATGGCTGTAATGGAGGTCTCCCCATATATACCCATGCATATAAAGTAATAACATTGACTTCCATGCCTGTATCAATCAATATATTACTCAAAATCCATCCATCCACAAAAAAATTCAGGGTGATTTCCTTATCATAGTCTAATCTATGAGGGGAAATATTTGCATGTAGGATTTTCCATCCAATCTCAATACTTGTGAGTGGAGTGTTTCCCTTTATCCAATTACCTAACACTGGAATGATATTCTCTTAGCACAACATCTTCCACACCTCTTTCAAGTCATCAATATCAGACTGGACCGTCTTTGCTACTTTATTTTTCTCCATCTTCCATGATTGCTCCTTTAAACATTGTATCTCACCCTAAAGATTTCTGAGTACCTCCATCATTTCCTGATAAACCTCCTTCTAATGGATAGGATCTAGATACCATGCATTTAGAACCTCCTCCTTAGTGATGGTAGGGTGTTGGTGCAATGCTTCTTTGGCGTGTGCCACATCAGTGTGGGTAGTGATCTTTACAAGAAATGCCTCAGATTCTGGTTCCAAATTGGGAATCCACTTATTTTCCATAGATTGTTGTATCTTAACCATCTCTTTTCCTCTTTTTCATTTTTATGTTGCTTACTAAGATGCTCATAGAGATCTGGGCATTCCTCATAGCTATGATTCTTTCCATATAAAGAACATGTAATATTTTGAGGACATTCACACCTGTAGTGGTCAGGAGATCCGCAGGTATAACATGTTCCATAAGGAAACTCACCTCATCCACCACCATGGCCTCATCCTCTGAATCCACCATGGTATCCTTTACCTATGCCATAACCTCCTTAAAAGTGCCCTTCATTCTGATCATAGCATGCTTGATTACGATCTTGATCCTGATGCTCATTTTTACCTTTAGAGTTATCTAAGGCTCCTATTTGTCACACACCAATATCTATAGCATCATGGATCTAACCAATTATTTTATAGTCCTTTGTATCGTGAGTCGTGGAGCTATAAATTTTACATTAGCAAGAGACGTTCTTCCTTATTACACGTTGTAATGATGGGAATTGGCTAGATTCATGGTTTAAATGACATATCTCACAATCTGGTAGTAATGAGTGTACTAATCTACGGGGATAACTATCCTTGGTGTGACCTTCCACTTCATAATCTATACACCAAATCCCCATTCACGTCTCATGTGTTGAATTTTCTGATAGCTTATCTAACTGATTTGCCATAGCCGTGATTTGTGTTTCCAAAAATGGGCTCACCCTGGTGTCTATACTTTCGACTGCCTCAGCACGTAAAGCTTATTTAAGTGATTTGTGTGGATCAGTGTATGTCTTATGTGATAGTTCCCTTCTAAAAGGTGTAATTAGACTTCCAACAAACCATTGCACATGTTGGCTTACATGAATATCATAATAAATCTTAGATAAAATAAATTTGAAATGGGAATCATACTCTCTGACACTCTCAGTAGTGCCTTGCTTAATATCCTTGATCATGCTTATACTCTTTTTCTCAAACTCAAGGATGTGAAACTCTTTAAGGAAAGCATCTTTTAAAGATGTATAATCTACAAAATTCTGATCAGGGTCAAACTTTATATACCAACTATGTGTGTGCCCTTGTAACGTAGTGGAAAATTGATTTTGCATGCACTCAAAAGTTATGATTCCCTTTATGGGCCACATAATTTCACACATGCTCATGTGTTTAGAATCATCTTATATGCCCTTATACTCTAGAAGATGAAGAGACATCTCCATGTAAATATTATGGGGTTGGTGCACACCTTGCCCACCTAATCCAGAACTTCTTGTGTTTCCTCTACCTTCAGAACCACCAAATCCACTGGAACTAGAACCACCTATACCTCTTGATCCTCCACCTATATCCGGAGATAGACTAGAAGATGTATTTACCTGTGTCCCAACAGTAGTACTAAACTACACCCTACAGTTTGTGAAGTGTTACCACTCCCAGAAGTGAGTCCAAAATTTTGTATGATTGAATTCTACGTAGATGATGCACCTAAACAGGTACCTCCAAATAAAAAAAAAGACATTTTCCATGTCATCGATGTACTTTCTATATGACTTACTCCTCCTCTCCCACTACCTAAATTAGCTTGCTAACTGGTTTTTGTACTAGATACTAGAAAACCAAGCGCAAGGGCAAGGTTACCAGGTAGATTCAAATGCACTCCCACGGCCTAGGTCGTCCTTTCTAGCGTTCTTCCATGTGAGTTTGAGGGAGGTTCCCTATCATTCTTTCCCAAATGGGGGAGTTTTTGATGCTCTAGCACCACGCCTTCTGCGTGAGCCCCTAATCCTTCATGATCCATCTCTCTCCTCAATGTCATTCACTCTACAACATCCCACTAGTTCTCTATTTCCCTCTCGTGTGCCTCATTATACTTTGTCTTCCTTTCTTCTCTCCACCTTTTTTCCACTAGGTCTTCCATATTTCACAAAACCTGCTCCTACCCCCACGTGTGGTGGGTTTTACTTAGCCATCAGTTTGCTTTCCAATTTTAAGGTCACCATTAATATTTTAATATCCAGTGGAATGCCTTATAATCAAGTTCCCCTGGGATACCGTTAAAAATGAATTCTTCTACCTCTAGGCAGTAATAAGTTGAAATTGAGTACTAGAGAATATAGTTGTTCAAAACACCATGAAACCAAGTATCCACAATGCGTGTCCAAATCAAATCAGCATCATAGAGGGCCTGAAATTATTCTTACATCCAAACAAGTTCATGATACCTCCAATCCCTTTTATATGCATAAGCAACCAACCAATCGTATAGTTATACTAGAAAAATAGTGAATAAGATCTTATACAAACTTTCATATAAATTCTGTTCCACCCATGTGTGTGCATTAAACTCAAATGCGGTGTTGAACCTCCATGTGTTTTCTTCTTCTAGATCATGAATTCACTCCTTAACTGAAAAATATGTCCCGGCAACAGAACTAATGATGCAACCTAGAATTTACTAGTAATAACCCAAGTGTGTTGGCACATCACCAAACCTATACTGAGTTTTCACCCAAAGCGCACAAAGGTACCATGCCCCTCTTTAGGGTTTCTTGTGTAGGATGTTAACATGATGAAGACTTAATGAATTTAGATTCATAATTAATATAAAATTCTACAGAGCATGTTCCAGATCTAGATCTAAAGACTAAAAGATTTAAACAATAGCCTTAATGAAGTCAATCATGCAAGAACCAGTTATACTCATGATTAATACCTCGATTCAGCCAATCCAATCCATTATATTAAACACAATAAATACATAGAATATTAGTATAATAATTAATACCATAAGCTCATGTGTGCATTAGATCTGGTAGCATAACCTCACAGTAACTCATATCCAATCCTTACATAGTCCTATTCTACGCAGATCACTACATATTTATAAGGGTAGGGACTTTCCCTTCACCTCTTGCATAATTCCTAAAATAGGTTGCATGCTGAAAATAGCCATGCACCTTTACAATAATAGCCACACATGCAAGTGTGCTAACAGTAGATCTCTTCTAGTTAACTGGCAGTAGCAATACTATTATTATCCCGAACCCATGTAAAGCGCTTAGTATCCACTCTTCCCAAAATATCCTATGTGTGTCACGCAAGTCTTTATCCATTTTTTGTGCTCTACATGTTATCTCCAAAAATAGCCTGTACATGTGAAAATGGCTAAGTCTTGAATCTTCCCTTGTATTTTGCACATGTGTCCTTCACTATCCTTCTGTGCCTTTCAATGTGCTTTACTCTTGTGCGTGAATATTTTGTGTGCCTTCTCATTCGTATCATACTCTTTTCTGCTCAAAAATATGCACCTATTTTTGTTGTACCTGATCCAAATTAAACTTTACAGTAGTTACAGATGCATCCGGGGAAGGACTCAGAGGTATTTTGTTACAAAATCAACATGTTATTGAATATGAGAGCATAAAACTCAAGTTACATGAGTTTAATTATACTCTTCATGACCTAGAGCTTGTTGTCATAGTATATGCACTTCAAGTATGGAGACATTATCTTTTAGGAGGACATTTTGAATTAAAAATTGATCGTCTTGGGCTAAAGTATATTTTCACTTAGCCAAATCTGAATGCAAGACAATGAAGATGGCTATATTTTTTGTCACAATATGATTTTGACATAAGTTACATAAAAGGTAAATAAAATAGATTGGAAGATGTTATAAGTCATAGGAAACATATTTCTACACTTATAACTTTGAGAACTCAATTTAAGGATGAGGTAAAGAGTATCATGGAATCTGATTCTTACTTTTAACAAGTAAAAACAGCACTTGCTGCAGATCCAAATGATGCAATATATAAAGGTTTCCACTTTGATAATGAAGGAATATTGAGATATGATAAACGGGTCTATATACCTATGGGAAATGAGTTAAGGAAAAATTTAATGGAGGAATTTCATTATTCACCTTACTCAGGACATCCCAGTATTACGAAAAATGCTTGCTGATATAAAACAACAATACTTTTGGAAAGGGATGAAGAAAAACATAACTTATTTTGTGACACACTGCTTGGAATGTCAGCATGTTAAGGTTGAGCATATGCACACATCTGGTTTATTGTATCCTCATAGTATACCGTAGTATAGTTTTAGGTAATTAGCATGGATTTTGTTTAAGGGCTACCAATGTAGGGAAATAAAAATGATGTTATTTTAGTTGTTGATAAACTAACAAAATTAGCACATTTTATTGTTGGTAATCTTAAGGATGATTCACCTATTTTAGCAAAAATATTTATGCATGAAATTTTTAGATTGCAAGTAGTACCTGAATTGATCATATCAAATAGAGACCCTAGAATTACATCTTGATTTTCAAAAATTCTTAATGTATCCTTAGGGACTAAACTAAATTTTAGTTCAGCATACCATATAGAAATAGATGGTCAAACTGAGAGAGTTAATCAGGTTTAGGAAGATATGTTACAAATATACTACATGGATTAGTATTACAAATGGGAAGAATACCTTTCTTTAGTTGAATTTGATTATAATAATACATATCATTCCTCTTTGAAAATGGCACCTTTCAAAGCATTATATGGAAGGAAATGCAGAACTCTAGTTAGCTGGGATAACATAGAAGACATAGAGGTAATTGGGACTGAAACCCTTACTGAAATGGAACAAGTTAAAATTATTCATGAACATTTAAAAGAAGAAGTAGATAGGAAAAAACATTATGTAAATCTGAAAAGGGTTGATAAGAAATTTAAACTGGGTGAAAAGGTATTTTTACAGTTTAAGCCGAACAAGAGTTCTATAACCTTTAGCAAGGAAGCCAAGTTATCACCTCATTATGTGGGACCCATTGAAATAGTTTAAGTAATCAATCTTATAGCTTATTGTTTAGCATTACCACCTGCTTTATCATGAATACATGATGTCTTCCATATTTATTTTCTTAAGAAATACGTTTCAGATTTATCACATGTGTTAAATTGGGATTCCTTGCAGGTCCAAGACCCAAGAATAATCATGGTTGAACCCATTAGAGTGTTGTAAACTCACCAGTTGCACTTGAGAAATCATGAAATTAGTTAATGCAAGGTCCAGTGGGACTAGTTTAATGAATAAAGTGCAACATGGGAAAACCTTGAGGATATAAAAATTACGTTTCCTTGTTTATTTGAACAGAATTAATTTTTTTGATTGATAATAAATGAATACCTTGTTTTGAACTTAGTAATAATTCTACTAGTTTTGGGGCAGATACTATATTCTTTACTACTGAAATAGCTATATTGATGCTATAATAAATTGTAAAAATTTGAAATTCTCAACTCTAGTTTCTATTTATGAACTTATGGATGAAATAACTATAATTAGGATTATTTTTCTTGTCTGAGAATTGGGACTAAGTTAATCATCAGGACAATGATGATTTTAATGAGGGAGGTATGTAACACCTCTAACATGGATGATATCTATGGTGACTTATATTTGGAAGGTGCAAATGATGACATGTGATTCTTGTCTTAAGATGGTGTACTCTTAGGATCTATGAAATCATGTTTATAGTAGGTAATATGCTATCTTCTGAAATAGGTACAATTCTGTCATGTTTATGCTTAATATAAAATGAAGTAATTTATCTTTTTATTTTATGTAGAATAATTCACTACTTGGGAATGAGAAGTTGAGTTTCAGTTTTCATAATTCTTGGGGAATCCATAATGGAATTACCTTGGATCAATTTCATTGATCTAAGGTATACTTCTAATTATAAACCTTGTGGTCATAATGACCAAGTAGAACAGTTTGAAATGTTCTTGGACTTTGACTGTACTAAGTTCATGAATGATCTGATTTTTGCATCGTATTTGAATTTAGGTATTCATTTGGTTCTTATTTTTTTTAAATTGAGATGTAATTTTACAATGAACTTGGAACCTAATTAAACTATGTCCTTAAATTAGGAACTTTATCCTAAAGTATAACCTAACCTAAGTTACTAAGTTCTTTTGTTAATGAGGGATGTTAAAAAGGGGGTCTAAGACTAAATGGTTAGACCTAAGGACCTGTGTTAGTTCCTAAAGTAATTTTGAACCTAACCTAATGTTTGACAACCCTAAAAGGTTCCTATGGGATGACATAGAAAGGAGTGTGGTGGAATCAACTCTTAGAAATTTATGAGGAAATTAATATGGGCTTATCTCTTTGAACTGCCAAATTTGGCAAAGGCATGAGGAAAGTAGGGGGAATGAGTTGGCATCTCCACCGATTTGTAGTTGCATGCAAATTTGAACTATTTCATTGCCAAACTTATAGGTCGTGGTGTCAGGAGAAGTGGAAGCACTAACAGTCCTATTTTGCATTTAATATTTTGAAAATGGCAAAAACCACCTAGGAAGAAGAAAGATGGATTTTGGTTTTTGTTGTGTTCATTTGGTTTTTTGAGATTTATATCTACATGTGGTTTTTGTGCTTCAGTTCAAATCCTTTCATGAATACTCTTTCCTTTCATGGTGTTTGAATGAAGAAGTAGGCACAGTGGAAACTATAATAAAGAGAAGAAGAAGTTTTGGAGAGTTATTGGTGTTTCGAGGGAAGAATTGAATCTCTTCTTGGAGATTTTTCTGTGAAAAAGAGAAGATTTGAGCTCTATCAGGCATGATAGGCCCTATCCATTAAGTCTTATGATTTTATTTAAATGTTTCATAAAAACAAATTTTGTCTTGAGGAAATAATCTAGGTTTCTTTCTTTGATCGAATTTAATTTCCTTCAATGGTATTTTGTTGTTTTCCTGGATTTTTTATTGATTTTGGTTTGATAATGGAAAGTGAATTATTGGAGTATAGTTTCCATACTTCTGAGTAAACTAGTTGTTTCTTAAATCATTTTTAATAGAGGCTTGAAACAAATCCAATATCTGTTAGGTGAGATTTTAGTTAAAGGTTTCTCTTGCAATGTATGTATTTTGGTTTGTTTGATTCAGAAACTCTTGCTGAAATGTTTCTTATAATCACTGTTGGAAGATTTGAGATAGGAAAATTTTTGGATATCTTGACCATTTCTTGAGATATTGTTGTTCTATAGTTTGTGTTTGATGTCCTTGTCATTGTAGACTTTGAAGACCACCATTTTTTCCTGACTGCAAGAAAACTTAAGCTAAGAGTTGCATGTTTTGAACATTGGTTTAGCTATCTAGAAATTCTCAGATTCTGACTTGCATGTATTCTTTCTGATGATGTTAAATGAAAATTTTAAAGGACCCCTTATGTAGACAATATGCCATTGTATTGGAAGTATAGCATGTTTTATGAATGTTTTTGATTATGACAATGCTAGTGGAAACATTGTTCTGTTTTAAACTTACCTTGAAACTGTAAGTTGTTAGAGGAAAACCCACTTCGTGTTTTTTTATGAGATCTCATTTTTGGGTATCAATTGTTGTAATAGCTCATTCATCAAAATTGTACAAGATTTCATATTTTTTTATGTCGATTTACCTTTTTGTATACTTCCCATGTTCTCTTAAACCAAACGGGATTTTGATATGGTTAACAGATCTTTTTGGGTTTGATTTAATGTTTTTATCATTGTTGAATGTGTCTCTTATTAAGGAATGTAGGAATGTTTTTCTGCCTTATTTATAAATGGTTGAATTAATTAGAGGTATGTTTTGGTTTTGACCTATTATTTTATTGTTTACTTTCCTCCCTTCTCTGGGAATTTAGGAAATGAATCGATTCTTAATCCCTTTTCAAGGAATTGTGTTTTGAGATAGACTTCCTTGAAAAGGAAAAGGTAAGGTAGGATGTTGGATTTACTATTTCCTTTTTTCTTATTCTTTTATACACATCCAATTCAAGACTTCGGTGAATCTCAGTTTTGATATTTATTTAGTTACATGTGAACTATTATTCATTTTCCAGCACCTGTCATGTGAAGTTCATAAAAAAATATTTTACGTGTCTTTCGTTATTCTTTCATGTGAAATGTTTACTCTTCTTATTAAGAGTATGGATAGATGAGGAGACTGCAATCTCATTCATACCCTCTTCAACATTATGATGGGGATATTGGTCACTGAGTTATCATTTTTGTTCCATCTCTCGTATGTTTTAATTTATATCACTTCTTAACCATGTGATAGGAATTAGTGTATTAATGTCCTTAGGACAAAAAAAGGGAGTTCATATTATGCTTATAATGAGTATCGATCCTTATATAAGTTCTGAACTTAAACCAATCTTCTCCTTTATGGAATACTAATGATTGTGTATCTTGTATGAGGCATGAATGTTAATTTGTTTTATTGATAGAAGAAACCTTTTACTTTTGATAATATCTTAATGATGTTATCCTTGACTTCTAACTTGAATTGAAGGATGATCTAAGCCTAGGACTTTAGGATACTTCAACTAGGGTTATTTCGATGGTATATGATGATTTATTTAACCTTACTTATATGTATGATCTTATTTATGATTAATTTCATCTTAGACTTAGGATGAATCTAAGATAATGGGACAATTTGATGTAAGGAAATATTCATTCTTACCCAGATAGTAGAATTAAATCTAATAAATAGTATTATGTATCTTATATTCTTCTTGCTAAATAGATTTAGTTGATAGAAGGAACTTTAATTAGTTACAGAAAAGTGAAGGTAAGGTTAAAATGAAATTATAATTCTTCTATAACTCTGTTGTTTAAATTTGGTAAGATGAAATGGGTTTTATGATGGAAAGTTAGGGTTTATAGGTTGATTGACCAAACCTTACTTTTGATTAGAAACTTTAAATCTCTCTTTATCTCTCTTCTTCTTGGATTGTACTCTTTTTGGTTAAGTCTTTTTGTTAGTTCATTTTTGTTTTTTGGACTCTTTCATAAACAACATAGTTCTTTGTATGATATAGTTAGTTAAAAGCACATTGTTTTAATGGTATAGTGCTTGTCATGCTCAGTTCAATGAACTGACCCGTGCTAACAATTTTGTAGATGGA
Source organism: Taxus chinensis (assembly GCA_019776745.2). Taxonomy (NCBI): domain Eukaryota; kingdom Viridiplantae; phylum Streptophyta; class Pinopsida; order Cupressales; family Taxaceae; genus Taxus; species Taxus chinensis. The sequence continues at coordinate 336,574,282 of CM034153.1, forward strand.
TTTCATAAAAGATGAAAGGAGAAATACCTTTAAGAAGTTACATTTTTTTACTAAAGAAATTTCTTCTTATAGTGATGATTTTTGGTTTCATTATTTGATTTGTATTTGATGGAAAATAAAGTTTTGATTGTAATCTTTGAAACTCTTCTGGATTCAGTAAATGTGTCTCTCCTTCTTGATGAATAAAATATGTGATGATTTCTAAGTAATAATTATTTTTAATATTATCTTGGCATGAATTGGGCTGAATTGATATGCATTATCCTAATGAAGGAGAGTTGTTAAAATACTTGAATAATATGGAATGGTTGGGGTAGGAATCTGAGTTGCTAGTTGTACTATTTTCTCAAGTAGAGATGAAATTTATAAAGTTGACATTCTTAAGAAGATACCCAACCATTAATAAGAGGATTGTATTTGAATTATATGGATGTATGTGTATTAAACCTTGATAATGATTAATAATGTGCAATTTGTTTATAAATGGACATCAGCCTGTAATATAGGGGAGAGAGATACTTTCCATAAAATTAATCATGGACATAACTAAAAGATATTTTAAAAGTATCATGGTCATTGTAATTAAATAATTGAAAGTGTTCTTCCTTAAGCAGACTTCCTTAATTAAAGTTAGGAATGCTTGGAAGGGAGATAAAACGGAATTTTAGACTTCATTCCCATGAATTCTAAAATAAAACGGTTTACATGGAACTTATTTATGCTAGGGCTGAAATAAGTAAGAAATTAAGTACCACTTTCATAAATGCATGATCTATTAGGGAAAAACGTGATTCAAGTTGTTCATTGTATAATAAACATAAACATGTAATTAAATTGGTTAGTAAGCATATTTTATCTGCATGCCTACCTCACATATAGTTCAATTTACAATATTATAGGTTAAATGTCCTAATCAAATTAGTATGGTGTAGATTTAATTAATCTGTAATGAAATTATTAATAGGAGATTAAACTTTTAAAATATGGTATGTTCGTCCAGATAAGGGAACTTAGTTGGATGTTTACACGCACTAACTTCAGCATAGTACATTTTTAATGATAGGATTCATTACAAAGATACTATGATACAGTTGATATGTCTAAACACCCAGCATAGTTTGTTCAACTTGACTAACATAAGTGTTGACTGGATCATAGTTCTACCCTATGTGGAGATAGGGACATGATCTAGTGTTGGGGTCAACTCACGTTGACTTAGGATAACTAGACACACCTAATCGATGAAAGTTGATTGAGTATGTCTATGTACCCTTAGTCACCTCAAGTAGTACTCCACACTAGGGAATGTTGTTAACCTTGTCTAGGCTTAAACTTTTAATCAAGTGGGACTGAAAAAATTCAATAAAGACCACTATAGATACAAAACAAATGGGGTGAAGGAATTATTTTGTTGATGAGTATATCATCTAGGAATGTAGACATGATAAAAATGTTTAAAATATTTGGCCAAAGTATCACAAGCTGCTGGTTGTGTTGTCCTATGTCACCTAGATTAAGAAGTGAGATTTTATATGAATATTGGTAATAGATATTTATATATGCATCTTAAGCAAAACAATTAAGTACCCTAAAAAGGTAAAGGAACCAATTATATGTTGTATACACATTATTGAGTAACATGAGAGATCAGTTTAATACCGAGTCATGGAATGAGAGATCGGTATTTGACCGAGTCATTATAGCTGCATATGGTTTTCTGTTATGAGATTGTTTGGCATTGGAATGTGTTTTCTAAATTATGTAATTTAGAATAGAGAAAATTATGTAAAAACACTCCCTTGGTTCTTAAGTCCTAAAATGGGAATGTTACAGATTTTGAGATTGCAGAAAGTTGTGGCCTAGTCTACTATAGAGGTTGAGTATGTTGCAGCTACAGAGGCTTGCAAAGAGTGATATGGATGACCAGGTTCATAGAAGATTTGGAAAATGAGAAAGAGAATTGTAAATTTTAAAGTTATATTCAAATTTCGATTCATCTAACAAAGAACTCGGCATTTCATTTAAGAACGAAAACACATTCCATTAATATATAACTTCATACGGTAGGTGTTGGAAGATGGGCAGCTGAAACTGGAGAAAATTCATACATATAAGAACTCTGTAGATATGCTAATGGATTTTTTGGAAAATGAAAAGTTAGAGCAACAATCCACTTTTGTTGGTCTTCGAGTTTGATAATTGAAGAAGGAGAAACAAGCTAAGGAAAGGATCCAAGAATGGAGTTATATGGTGCAGTGCAACAATTTATCTCCAAGTGGGAGATTGTTGAGTTATGGAGCTTAATTTCTTCAAATTAGTATGCTTTATTAAATTTTTGGAATACATATTAAATGGCATTAGTCGACAGAACAACATCAGTCACCTGGCGATCAGTATTGGTCAAGGCAAGGAGGAACCGACATCGGTTAGGGTAACTGACATTGGTTACCTATGCATGATTGTTTTGTTTAACTCACGGGAATTAAATCTAACCTTTGTTCTAAAGTTTATCTAATGACTGTAATTGAATAGCTAAAGTTCCCTAAGTTTGTATATCCATATATAAGATGTAAATCTATTGTTAGAACATAAGATTGGGAGAATTGTAATAAGGAATTATTGGAGAGAGAAAAATATAAGCTTGTGAGGAAGAAAGTATTGTACATCCAGGAGAGGTGTGGAAGATTACAAATTTTAATTGTATATCCTTTGTGAATCTTTGATTAATATATTGATTTTTTTTTATGGACATATCCCACACTAGGCTTAACCACGTTGTATCTTGTGTATTATTTCTTCTGGTTTATTTCCGATTTTATTTATTGTATGCTTAGATATTAATAATATATATGTACAACTAGTGTGATTAACCCCAAAAACCACAACTTTTATAAACATAATTGCAAGCTTTAGGAAATATAAGAAATTCCTTGGGTGGGGATGGGAATAATTTTGTAAAAGTATGAGGAGTGCTTTAGGCATGATAATTTTGTGGAGCATAAAATTAAAGACAAGGGAGCAAATAATCTTCCTATCTGTGGAGATGTACAATGGATTTTTCATTTTTTCCATGAAGGGAAGGAATAATTTGAGATGGTGAGGGGAGAATGGTAACAATGGGGATGGGTCTCCTTTGGCCAGCTTGAATGAGCATCTTCCCAACTTGTGATGCAATGGAAAAATCTTGAGGAAGTGTGTTACCTCCTAGGGATTAACACATCCAAATCACTATCAAAGTACCTTAAATAATATAAGAATGTCATACCTCGTGAGGGTATAAATTCTTAAGGAATTCTATGCCAAGTCTTTACAAACCTGGTATTAAAGTTAGATATAAACTCCATTGGCTACCATTGTATTTTTTTGAGATGTTCCATGAGAGCAATGACATCTATATTGTCCTTGAACCAATTATACAACTTTTCTCCCAGCTGATCCCATGTTGAAATGGATTGTGAAGCTAAATTTTTATACCATTCTTTTTCTCTGCCTCTGAAAGAAAAAAGAATAAGTTTGAGGTAAATGTTCTCTTCTCTGATTTTTTGAATGACACAGTGGTTCACTATATTGTGAATGTGAGAAATGTGATATTGATCTAAATTTCCATGGAAGAGGGGTAAGTTTTTAAGGGTTATTTTGGGAATATTTTCCCACTATTGCAAATGGGGGCATCTAGAGTTGAAATGAGGAAATGGAAGATCTCTTTGGAGAGCCATGAGAAAATGGAGACATGTAAATGAATGTAGGAATGGAGGAAAAGGTATGAAACTTGAGAGAATGGGTTGGTTTGAATCTGTGGAGTCACCATATGTGTTGATAAATGCATCTGAAGGCCAAATACCACAAATAACACATCACTCTTGTTGGCATGAAGTTGTAGAGTGCTTCATGTTGTCCCACCGGGCATGCCAAAAATTGTTGTCACATAGATCATGCACCCGTGGAAAATGGGTTGGTTTGAATCAGTGGAGTCACCATATGTGTTGAGAAGTGCCTCCAAAGGCCAAATACCACCAATAACACATCACTCTTATTGGCATCAAGTTGTATATTGCTTTAGGTTGTCCCATTGGGCATGCTAAAAATTGTTCTCACATGGATTGTCAAATGATTTAGTGCAACATGGGAACATCCCCAAGGTGTGGTACCTTGGCTCCTTGGGATGAACCTCCGGAGAAGGTTGGATTTCTTTTAAACTAAGAGCACCTAATTTAATATTAAATAGTGAAATCTACAGTGCTATAAGAAAAGTATATTATCTTATTTTCTAGAGAAGAAGGGATAAGGATAACTAAAAATATACTAAACGAAGGTGATGTACCCAAATTTTGATGAAAAAATAGATTTGCACCACATGCACAAAGTATTGTTACAGAATAATATATGACATGCACAACTTCTTATTTTCTTTTCCAGAAAAATCCTTATGAATATAAAACTTCAAGATAATAGAAGGGATTTTATCTATACCACAACTGAGATAAATAAGTCTATTAATTACGACTTGCAATTTGACTAAAGAAATATAGTTAATGTGAAGGCAAGATAAATCATCACATAAAAGGAATTAAAAGCATTCAAAAGTATCAATTGAGCTATTCAAATGAACAATACATTAAATAGTCAAAGGCGAGATATTTTTTATGTATATTAGAGAGGCCAAATCTTGTATATGAGAACTCAAAAATGGTACATCCTCCTTACACAAAGATCTAAAACTCCTTGAATACATAATATAACCTCCTATTTATAGATTAATAAGGTTGAGAAATTATATCTACTCTTATTAACTATTTACATTCTAAAAATAGGATTCATTTACATTTATGAAAGATTCATCTTCAAAAATAGTTAGTTTGTTTTGAAAATTTGGCCAGTCAAACCTATATTTCAATTGTTGACTTCCCTAGGGGAACCTGGGACATGTGATGCATGTTTGCATCAACATGCACTTCTGACATGCATTTATGATATGCACTTCTGACATGCATTTATGAAATGCACTTCTGACGTATAGTTCTGACATGCAGTAAAATGAAACTCCAAACCTAAAATGCACTAAAAGTGCAAAATAGAAACTTAGGCATTTTTCAAGAATTTCACAAAAAGGGTCCTGCATAAATGTTTTTTAAAAACATGGATTTTGTAAGTAATAGCCATGAAAATGGGTAAGATGACTTGAAAATTCAACATTTGTGGTGACCTCCAAGGAATGCTTGTCTACTAAGAAAAATTCCAATAATCTTAATGAAGTACATTGAGAAAGGAATCAAAAAAATCCTCAAACCAAAATTAACAAATGTTTTTATTCCCATGACATAAATAGAGGAATTTACAATGGCTCTTTTTGGGTGATCCCATCAGCTGGAGGGTAGTATGCAGTTGAGTATGCCATTTTGTCTGGTTATTTTACATAATTCCCTTAATGATCTCAAATTAAGGAAACTTTCATAGAAGGGTTATGCAGCAGTAACTAGAATCACAAAATATATGTAGAAAATTTAAAAATCATACATGTTTCAAGAGGAAACATACAGAGTGTACATAGGAACTTCTTTTACTGAAATTAAACCTACCTAACCTAGTCTAATTAGAGGAAAAGGAAACTTTTACAAATCCTGATACGTAGGTAGAAGTAGCTTCCTTTCCTCACAAGATTAGACCATGTAAATGATTTAGAGCTTAATGCGGTCTTTCATAAAAGTGGAAAATTTATTCGAAATTGATTTCCCGCCTCATTTTATAAGGTATCAGCAGCAAATAAAAATAATACCTCCTTTAGTTGTTCTTCATTGGGATCTGAGAGGTATTTTGTTGACCTTTGGTCTGTTGAATCTCTTCCTCATGCTCTAAAATGAGCATGATCAGTGACAAATCTATTCTTGGATCCAAGTTATCCCAATACCTGATTGGTAACAAACTGATCCTTTATTATTTTCTCATTTTTCTTGCAATTAGCTCCAAGAATGGAGTTTATAAAGACCTTTTCTTCTTCATGGTGGATGTCCTCAAGCTTGTCTAGAAATTATATTGTTTTCTCTTGCACAAACATCCCTATTCCCACCCGTGAATTCTCATGCTCTGCTTCCTCAAAAAATAAGTTATATATATCAAACTCAGCCTCCTTTAAATAGTGAGGCCCTTCCTATTTCGTTGTAGTGACTACGCATGTTCTTGATGTATCTCCGCAACTTTAAAAAAGAGTATAAATTTCTATACATGTAGAGCAATGAGGATCATTGCATTTAGTTGTAACATATTCTCACTTAGAATCACTTCTTCCTCTTCCCATCCATTTCTAATCTACTTCTTCTTTACATCTACCTAATTGTTTTTATGTCCAACCTTCTTTTTGTATGGTTTATACAATCTCATCCTCCCAATATTAATCTGACCAATCATCAACATATATGGAATTATCTTATTTGGTAGAATTGGTAGGAGAAGAAGCATAAACATGAGGCTTTTATTGTGTTGCATGATTGGGAAGAGGTGTTTTGTTCTCAAGAGATCTAATTTGATCAATTACAGAAGCCAAATGATCCTCCATATCATACTCCATTTTCTATGGATCTACCCTTTCCAAAAAAATGTATGATTTTACATTAAAAAATGTTGTTGGGAGTATTACATGGGTTTCTCCTTCTTGCCAAATTCATAGAAAAATTCATGCTCTACTAACCTTGTAGGATAATTTTTTTTATTGAGTGTTTGGTAGGGCGTGAGCGAATTATTTGAGACACCACAACTTTTATAAACATTATTGTAAAGTTTAGGAAAGTTGGGTAATGCATTAGGTGGGGATGGGAGGAAGTTTGGAAAAGTATGAGGAGTGCTTTGGGCATGATAAACTTGTGGATAATTAAATGAAAGACAAGGGAGAAAATGATCTTATTTTATTTAGAGAGGGACAATGGATTTTTCATTTTTTACACAAGGGGAATAAATAATTTGAGATGGTGAGGGGAAAATTATGGAAATGGGGATGGGTCTCCTTTGGCCAGCCTGAATTATCATCTTCTCAACTTTTGATGCAATAGAATAAGCTTAAGGAAGGGTGCTACCTCCCAGGGATTGGATTAACACATCCAAATCAACATCAAATGAACTTAAATAATAAAATAATTCCATACATCGTGAGGTTGTAAATTCTCTAGGAATTCTATGCTAAGTCCTTATAAACCTGGTATTAAAGTTAGGTATAAAATCGATTGGGGCCCATTGCATTTTGCTGAGATTTTATATGAGAGTAATGACATATGCATTCTCTTTAAACTGATTATCCAATTATTATCCCAGTTGATCCCATGTGGAAATGGATTGTGAAACTAAACTGTTATACCAATATTTTTCTTTGCCTCTGAAAGATGAAATAAGAAGTCTGAGGAAAATGTTCTCTTTTATGATTTTGTGAATGACTCAATGGTTCACTATATCCTGAATGTGATCAATGGGAGATTGATATCCATTTCCATGGAAGAGGGGTAAGTTTTTTAGAGACATTTTGGTAATATTTTCCCACTGCTGCAAATGGAGGGCACTAGAGTTGAAATAAGGAAATGGAATATCTCTTTGGAGATCCATGAGAAAATGGAGGCATGAAAATAAATGTAGGAATGGGAGAAAAGGTATTAAACTTGAGAAAATGGTTTGGTTTGAATCATTGGAGTCGCCATATGTGTTGATAGTTTCCTGCAAATTCCAAATACCACCAAAAAACATCACTATTACTGGAATGAAGTTATAGAGCACTTTAAGATGTCCCACTAAACATGCCAATAACTATTATCACATGGATCACACACTCGTGGAATCGTCAAATGATCTTGTACAACATGGGAACATCCCTAAGGTGTGGGACCTTGGCTCATTGGATGAACCTCTAGAGAAGTTTATCTTCCTTTTAAACTAAGTGCACCTAATTTAAGATTAGACTGTGAAATCTACAACGCTATTAAAAAAATGAACTATACAATATTACATTAAAAAGGGGAGAAGGATAACTTAAAATATACTAAAATAAGATGATGCACCAATTATTTTATGAATAAATAGATATACTCAATATGACCAGATAACTACTACATAATAATATATGACATGCACTACTTATTTTCTTTTCCACCAAAATCCTTATGAATATAAAACTTAGAGATAACATAAGGGATTTTATCTATTCCACAACTGAGATAAATAAGTCTATTAATTATGTCTTGCAATTTTAGTAGAGAAATATAGTTAATGTGAAGGTAAGATAAATCATCACATATAAGGAATTAAAATCATTCACAAGTATCGACTGAGCTATTTAAGTGCATAAAACATTAAATAGTTGAAGGTGAAATATTATTTCTTTATATTATTGAGGCCAAAGCCTATATATGAGAACTCAAAAATGGAATATCCTCCTTACACAAAGATTCAAAAGTCCATGAATACATAATACATCCTCCTATTTATATATTAATAAGGTCGATAAATTATAGCTACTCTGCTTAACTAATTACATTCTAAAAATAGGATGTATTTATATCTATGAAAGAGTCCTCAAAATAGCTAGACGATTGTGTAACTTTGACTAGTCAAACCTAATTTTCAATAGTTGAATTCACTAGGGGAACTTTGGACCAATGATGCATTTTTGTAGTTCCTACATGCAGTAAAATGTGCAAAATGGAACTCCAAACCTGAAATGCACTAAAAAGCACAAAACGGTAACTTAAGCATTTTTTGAGAATCATAAAAAAGGGTCTTGCATCAAAACTTTAAAAAAACGTGGATTTTGCAAGGAATATTCATGAAAATGGGAAAGGTGACTTGAAAATTCAGCATGTCCTTTTGAATATGTTTAATCACTTGAAGGATATCCTTTGAAGCACTAATATGGTGAGTCAACATAGTGGTAACTCTTCTAGTAAATATCCCTTGTTTGATGGAACAAATTATGCTTTTTGGAGCATCAAGATAAGGAATCGTATCATGTTCTTAGGGTTTTCCATTTGGAAATTTGTGTTAGATTGGTATAAAATTCCTCAAACTCCTCTAACTAGCACTCCATACAAGAAGCTTAGTAGTGAAAATTCCAGAGCAATTAATGGAATCATGTGTGTTCTAGCTGAATCAAAACTTGTGAAGGTCACACATTGTACATCAATTAAATATATGTGGGAGAAACTTCAAGTCATGTATGAAGGAGATTCCAAGGTAAAGATGGAAAAACTTCAAAATTTTAGAAATCAGTTTGAAGGCCTAAATATGAGAGAAGAAGAACCAATTGTTGCATATTTACTCAGAGTTGATCAAGTTGTCAACTCCATGAGAGTTTTAGGTGAAGAAGTAAAAGAATAGGTAGTGGTTCAAAAGTTATTAATATCTATCACCCCCCAAGTTTGATTCCAAGGTATCTATTATTGAGGAAGTAAAATATTTGAAGGTCATTTTAATGGATGAGCTACATTGCATCTTGACTATATATGAAATGAGGATTACTAATTCCAAACCTATCAAGAAGGAGATTTCTTTCAAAATAAGAAGAAGAAAAAGGATGATAAGATTTATGATGATGATGATCATGAGATTGATTATGATGAAGTGTTTGCAATGATTACTAGAAGATTTAATTTTGGATCATGTAAGTACAAGGGAAATTTTCCTTTTAAAAGCATTAGCTATGATGAAAGAGGTCACTTTGTCAACAATTTCCCTCACAAGCACAAGGATGAGGATGAGGAGAGTGATGACCATCATAAAAAATTAATAACATGTTTGAAAAGGGAAAAAATAATTTTAAGAGGTTTAAGAATAAGAAAAATTTTAAGAAGAGATTTTATTCAAAGAAAGAGTGTTGCTCGTCTGAGGAAAGTAGTTGTGATGATGATTTTGATTCTAAATTTGAATATTTACATGAACAGGTAGGTGATGAGGTTTTGTTCATGGACAAGGATGTCATGAGGTCTATGAGTGATGGATCCATACTGTTTGGTGACTCTATGCACTCTGAGGTTGCAGAAGAAGGAGATGACATTGAGAATAAACTAATGTGTGTCCAAACATATCTAAAGCATGTTGAGAAGAGAAATAAGAATTTGAGAACTCAAGTCAAAGAGTATGATGTAAATATACATGACCTAGAGGGAAAACATTTATCTATGACAAATAAGCTTGATGAAATAGTCAAAGGTTAAAAATTCATATCAGTTCCATGACTCTAAGCTTGCAATACAAAGAATAAGAGGTTATCCTTCTAAAGGGAGAACTATTTGAGGCAGTTAAGAGAGCTAAGACCTTTCAGAAGTTTGAAAAAAGCATTAAGGATATTAATGATCTCTTAGGAATTCAAAGGCCTGTAGGAGATAAGAAAGGATTGGGGTTCAAGGAATACTTAAAAGTAAAAGAAGTGATGCAAAATGGAACTATATCAAGAAATGAAACTGAAGGCTCAAGCACCAAAGTGGAGTAGAAAGAGAGATATTTCAAAGACAATGTGAAGAAAAAGTTTTTTAGGCAACCTAATGCTTCAAGGTATGAGAGATCATTTAATTGTTATTTTTATATTTGTATTGGCTTTGTACATAGAGTAAAGAAATGTAAGAGGTTTTTCAAATATGATCATCCATAGAGGGACATTAGAGATGAACATAAAAATAATATCATTTTCCATAATTTTCATGAGAAATTTCATACTACTAGGTACTTCCTATATGAGTCATACAATCACTTTTAGAGAGAAGAAGGCCCAAGAGGTATGAATAAGATAGTATTCTTTAATTGCACTGAGGTTCGAAATATATCTAGAGATTATTATTATGGTCCTTTATGGAAAAATAGGAGGTTTTAAACTCCTAGAGTGCAAAATAAGAGACAAGGTGAGTTGTGGGAGCCTAGAACAAACAATGTTCTTCCTCCTAAAACATATGTTGAAGTAAATCAAGGATATTCTTAGGGTGTAGACTAGAAGAAAAAAGGAAAAGATGAGTCTTAGTATCAAAGAGGTATTGGGACCTCTTCAATTTATTTTTCTAGACTCCTTATGTATAAGGATGTCTCTAATAGGATTCTTATAGGCATTCACCATCCAAAAGAAGCATGGTGTCCAGGGGTAGCATGAATGGTGTGGAGTATGATGTTGAAGAAGTGTATTCATGAAATCAAGGTATGATCATTTTGTTCTTGAAGGTCTTAAATATGTTTTGAAATGGTTTATTGCTGATAATGAGTAACGATGTTGGATTCATGAACTGCAAGTCATTCATTTTGTATGGTGACTTGATCAGACCATCAAAGGTAGAGTATATTGATGATTTCCAGGTATGTGAGTGAGTTGAGTAGGTCTATATGTTGGGTTATTAGTCCTTGAGTCATGTTTAAAATGTCTTTATAGAGTGTTTATGAATCTTAGAAGAGGTATGGAGTAGCACAAAGCATAATTAAATATGTAAGATCCAAATAGGTAAGTATTACAATTTATAAGCATGGTTTTGGGGTTGTATATGGTTACTTGGGTTTGTAGCGGTGTCTCTAATAGGTGTATGTGAATTTAATATTTTTTGCAAGTATGTTTTGTCCTAGAATGAAGAGTTAAAGATTAATTAAGGTTTGTAGAAATTGTGTAAAGACATCATAATTTGAGGTATGTTTTTTGAGTTTATTCATGGAGTAGTAGCAGAGTTGTAAGGTCAAGAATGTATTGTTACAATTTTTATATGATGATTCATTGTGTTTTCTATGATGACAATGTATTAAGGGGAGCATGATTGATTATTGTCCTTAAGAGATTAAACTAAGATAGTTGTAGGACAGGTATAGATTTGATCAAATACATCATGACATGGTACATTAGTTATTGTGCACTATAATTGTTGGATGGACAAGAATGAACTAAGTGTTGGGCACACAAATATAGGGTGTTGGATGAGCACATGGCGCTACATTATATCTAAAGCACCTAGGACATCAAGTAGCATGTTGAGCACATAAAGACATGAAGAATTATGGTTCATGCAATGGTATTTTGGGAACAAGAAACAGGTGAGCGCAATGCATAGTTCAATCTAATAATAGGATTTCTACTCAGAGTTGACTATAAGAAGTCTATTCTTAAGAGCACTTGCATGTTGAGCATCCTTTTGTAAAGGAGCGTGGATATTATTAGCATGTGACCTATTTGGATAAGTGCATGGACAATGAAGGGAAAGTCCCCACCCCTCTATATATATGTATTGATTTACACAATTTTGGTGTGTGTGTGTGTGTGTCAAGTTGTAGAGTTATGTTGCTAGTTTTTTCATGTGTATGACTCATGGAGATACTTTGGTAATGTAAGAAGATTATGTGTTTTACAGTATTCTATACAATGGTTCATATTGGATGGATAATAGTGTTGAACATGACTAAATCTAGTTCTTACATAGTAAATCTTGTTATAGTCATTGTTTAGTTCATATTACATATATTCTAAGATCTAGATCTAGTTTATATACGGTGTGTTTTTTACTATTGGTAATGAATCTGAATTTATAAATGCACCATCATGATAACATTCTAAATGAGCAACCATGAAGATGGACCTAGTGCCTTTGCACGCTTCGGGTGAGCACTAAGCTCAGGCTGAGTGATGTGGTAGTGCACCTGGGTTATTCACAGTAAATTCTAGGCTGCATAATTGGTTTCATTGTCAAGACCTCTTTTTTAGGTGTTTTCATAATGTTGTGTGATGATGACGTACTAATTAACCTTAGCAAGTGTTGAGGAGTGGATAGTAGATCTAGAAGAAGAGTACACTCAAATATTTAGCATCAGATCTGAGTTTGATGCACGTGCATGGTGGGAGTAGACTATGTATGATTGCTTATGTGAAATCTTCTTTGCTATCTTCCCCATAGAACTATAAAAGTGGCTAGTTTCTTATGCATCTAAAAGGAATTAGAGATTTCACACACTTGTTTGGATGCAAGAATAATTTTAGGCTCTCTATGATGCTGATCTAATTTAGACATGCGCTATGGATACTTGGTTCCATGGTGTTTTGAATAGCTATATTTTGGAGTACTCAATTTCCACTTACTCTTGTCCAGAGGTAGTTGAGTTTTAATTTTACATTATCCCAGGAGAGTATATCTGCATGGAATTTGGCTGGTGATCAAGATCTTGATGGTAACCCTAAATTTGGAAGACAATTCAATCGATAGCTAAATCCCACCACACGTGGGGGAAAGAGAAGGTGTGGTGAAGGATTGAAAACCTAGCGGCAAAGAGGAAAAGAGAAGAAAGGTATCTTAATTTCAATGAGGTGTGTGAGAGGGATTTATAGAAGCAACGCAAGATTGCAGAATGGATGGCATTGAGGAGAGAGACGGCTCATAAACAATTTGAAGCTCAAGTAGAGGATGTGGAGTGAAGCATGACAGGGAACCCTCATCGGTATCTTATGAGAGTGCACCAACAGAGACAACATAGGCCATAAACACACATCTGAATCTACCTAGAAACCTAGCCCTTGCACTTGGTTTTCCAGTTTCTAGTACAACCAGTAGTTAGCAAGCTAGTTTGGGTAGTAAAGTAGTAAGAGGTAGATTTGACTTATTAGCAAGTTCAAGAGTGAATAAAATAGAAATTACATTTATGGCCGGGAAGACATCTTCCTTTTTATTTGGATGACCAGTTGGAGGAACCTTTTTAGGCGTTTCCTTGACGCAGAACATAGGCGCATAGAAATTTAGAATCACATCTGGGAGTAGCACAACTTTGTAGAGTGTAGGAGTTCTTTTTATGACCACTGTTGAGACACAGGGTAGTGCATCCTCTAGTTCAATTCCTTCTATAGGTGGAGGATTAGGAGGGATATGTAACTCGGTATCTAGTGGATCTGGTGGATTTGGAAGTGGAGGTAACAGAAGAGGCTCTGAATCTGGTGGGCATGGTCCTCACCAGCCCAAGAATATTTACATAGAGATGTTACTTCATCTCCCAGATTATAGGGGAATAGAAGATGCTACTGAACATGTCCATATGTGTGAGATATTGTGGCACGCAAAAGGAATTATAGCTTTAGAGCACAAGGCCAATCAGTTTACAACTATGTTGCAAGGACGCGCACACATCTTGTATAGGAGGTTTGAACTTGATCATACTTATGTGGATTATATGGCATTACAATATGCTTTCATTAAAGAAATTATATCCCATATTTCGAGCAGAAAAGTATAAGCATGCTCAAGGATATCAAGCAGGACACTACTAAGATTATCTAGGAATATGATGCTCATTTCAAAATAATCTTGTCTAAAATATCGTATGATATCCATGCAAGTCAACATGCATAATGGTTCTTTGGAGGCCTGATCACACCTTTTAAGAGGGCTCTCTCACATAAGACTTATACAAACCCACATGAGGCACTTGAAGTAGCTTTTCACGTTGAGGCAGTCGGGAGCATAGACACTAGAGTGAGCCCATTCTTGGAAGCTCAGATTATGGCAATGGAAAAATAGTTAGAGAAAATATCATCCAATACATCACATGAGACATGTAGTGAAATTTGGTACACACATTGTGAAGTGGAGGGGCATACTAAGGATAGTTGTCCTTGCAGATTGGTTTGCTCCTTGCTGCTAAATTGTGAGATATGTCATTTATACCATGATGCAAGCCATTTTCCATTGATGCAATGTGCAATAAGGAAGAACGTGTATTTTTACTGTAATATTTTTCGTTCCACAACTTAGAATAGTGAAGATTGCAAGTTGATTGAGTAGATCCATGATGTCACTAATATTAGTGTACAATAGACAGGAATTTTGAATAACTCTAAGGATAAAAGTGAGCAACATGATCACAATCACACTTAAGGGTGTTATGATCAAAATGAAGGGCACTTTAAGGGAGGCTATGGTAGAGGTCGAGGATACCATGGTGGACGAATTGAGTTCCCTTGTGGAACATGTTATACATGTAGATCCCCTGACCATTACAGGTGCAAATGTCCCCAGAACTTTACTTTTTCTTTTTTCATAAAGAATCATACCTATGAAGAGTTCCCAGACTTATATGAACATCTGAGAAAGAATCACAAACATAAGAACAAGGTCGTAGGGATGGTTAGGATACATAGCACCATGGAAAAACAATGGATGTTGTTAGCACTGGATCTTGAGCTAGTACATGTGAATATTAATACACACAGAGGCTACGCGCACCAGAGAAACATTACAGTAGAATCCTAACTTTACTAAGGAGGAGGTTTTATATGTAATATACCCAGACCCTACACATCAAAAGGAGTTTTATCAAGAAACCATGCAGGTACTCAGAAATCTATAGGGTGAAATATAGTGTTTAAAGGAACAGTCGCAGAAGTTGGAACAAAAGAAGCAGCTGATACTTTAAGGTCAGATGTTGTTGATCTAAAGTAAGTATGCAAGATGTTGCGTCGGGAGAAAATTACTCCATTACTAGGGATTTAGTTAAAGGGAAACACTTTGTGCACTAGTATTAAGAACGGACGGTAGATTTTTCATGCTAATCTCCCTCCCCATAGCTTGGATTATGATAAGGAGATCACTCTGAATGTTGTTGTGGATGGATGGATTTTAATAAATATATTGATTGACACAGGTATGGAAGTGAATGTGCTTACTTTATATGCATGGGTTCAGATGGGCATACCTCCATTGTAGTCATCTTCCAGTGTGATGTATATAGAAAATCATACTAAAGCCACACCAATTGGAGTATTGAAGGATGCATCCATTACTATACAAGGGTTCAAGTTCAGTAGGGACTTTATGTAACACCCTGAACTGTTGTTACCTTCTCCTGAGCATTCAAGTGTTGATATATGATTTCTTCTATATAAGGACATGTTCCTTTGGTTTCGGG
This sequence comes from Taxus chinensis, assembly GCA_019776745.2. Taxonomy (NCBI): domain Eukaryota; kingdom Viridiplantae; phylum Streptophyta; class Pinopsida; order Cupressales; family Taxaceae; genus Taxus; species Taxus chinensis. The sequence goes on from CM034153.1 coordinate 336,590,158, forward strand.
AAGTCATGCTTGATATGGATTGTATCCTCTTTTCTCTTGAAGATCTTTGACTCAGCCTTGGATCAGTTGCCTTGATCCAAGGAATGTTTTAAGCTTATTCAGGATGAACAAAATTTATGGACCTTATGAAAGTTACAAGGTCTGAATGAGTTTGAATGAGCAATCCTAGAGTTTAACTCAGGCTGATCCTGATAAATGAAATTTGGTTCCAGATATCGTAACATCAGGAAGACCTAGATCTTAAGCCAGGTAAGATGTTCATGTTTATACCCTAAGCTTAATTTAGCAATGCTAGATAAGATCCTTTACAGGAATGTTTTACCTTGTTTGGCTCTAATATTGATTGGTCCTACTTTGGAGACCTAGACTGGATTCGTTAAGGTTAATAATCTTAACCTAAACTATAACCTATTGGTTAAAATAATTGCTAATCCAACCTAGCCCTAAACTATAAGCTTAATGCCCCTAAGAGTTAACTTCTTCTAGCGCTATGGATGTAAGACTAATGTCTTACCCTATGATCTAACCTATGTTTCTTACCTATCTTAACTAATGACAAGAATGGAGGGGGGCCTATGAAGGGGCGCGAGCCATGGGCGGTGGTTTCCATGGCATTTATGAGGGGGATAAGGTTGAAGGACTTGGGATGTTGTTATATTTGGCAGAGGTTGCAAACGGCTAATGTGACCTAATGTGGCAGTATCACCAAGTATGGGAATGTTTGTTTGTTTTCTTTTGGCAATCACCAATTTTAGCGGTCGGTGGCAATGGAGAATAGGTGGGAGGATGGAAGTTAATGAAATTAATGAACTTGGGTTCCCGAGTGCGGATTTCTTGGGAAGGCATGCAAATGCAATATTGTTTGGTTGTTTGGTTTTCCATGCATTCCATTTTTCACTCTGCTTGTGCACTGGTTCTTCGAACCAGTCATCTACTATGTGTTGCATGGAAACTTTGAGAATTTCTAGCTTCCTTCTCTGTTGGGGAAAGTTTATAAGGCATGAAGGTAACAATTTATTTTTGTTTAATCTATTGTGGAAGAAGAAGAGAAGGTGCGAGCACATTCAGAGGTCTTCTTCGAATTTTTTAAGCGACACTATCAGGCATGATAGGCCCTAACTTTTAAAAATCTTGCTTTCCTTTAAATGCTTTCATTAGAACAACTCTGTTCAGATGATTTTTTTTTTTGTACAGTTGGATTGGCTGGAAGCAATGTATTGGTTTTCTTCTTTTCTTGTTGATATGGGAATCCCTGGTTATGCATAGACCCTGTTAAAAATCGACTTATGTTGAAGTCCTTGCTGAGTTTATATTATGGAATCGACTTCTGCTGAAGTCCTTGCTGAGTTTATATTATGAAATAGACTTCTGTTGAAGTCCTTGTTGTATTTATATTATGAAATCAACTTCTGTTGAAGTCCTTGCTGTGTTTATATTATGAAATTGACTTCTATTTAATTCCTTGATGTGTTTATATTATGAAAGTGACTTCTGTTGAAGTCCTTGCTGAGTTTATATTATGGAATCGATTTCTGTTGAATTCCTTGTTGTATTTATATTATGGATCCGTCTTCTGTTGAAGTGTTTGTTGTGATTACATATGAATACGACTTCTGCTGACGTCATTACTATGTTTACATGTTGGTTCAACTTCTGTTGAAATCCTAGTTGTGTTTACATTTTGGATTGTCTTCTGTTGAAGTCCTTGTTGTGGTTACATATGGATTCGACTTCTGTATATGTTGTTTCCTTGCTTCTTGATCGACTGAGGTAATGAGTTCCTAACTGTACCATATTAGACGTTATGCTGGATGATTTCTTGGTTGAGGAATGACATAAAAGAAAATTGTTGTGTCTTATTTGGTTGGTTTATTGTTTATTGCTGGTCATATGAGCTTTTTTTTGTTACTTGATAGCTTCAGGTAAATACATGGTTGATTTGAGATGAAACTGTAATTCCTTCTATGGAGCTCGATTGGTTTAGTGGCAAGCATATGAAAAATATATGAATACAAGCCTGTACCTCTGTTGAAAAGGGGTCAGGATGGTCAATAATTGTGGGTTCTGTAAGTGATGAAATATCTAGTGTAGCTGTGTTTTCCTTATGATTTAACTTGGTTAACAGGAACACAGTCTGACTGAGAGAAATCTTGCTTTGAGGAACTCAGATTCCTAATAACGTGTGGGAAATCCTAGATCTGCATGATGGAACTTAAGTTTTGTACTTGGAAGGGATGGGATTGTGTTGATTTTCTTACTTTCTTTTCTTCCCTAAATGAATTCAAGATTGATTGTATATTCTTTGCTCATGGAAATAATGCAATGAGTATAAAGGAATTTCGTTAGAGGCTATAACCGATCTTTGTTGAATTGTTAAATGCAAATCTGTTGGATACACGCACTGGTAAGAATTCATTCTGGAATGGAGTAATTTTTATTGGATTGTTACTGTCCTTAGATTTCAAAGGGATGGATATATTAGATTCATTTTTTTCTTCTTAGTCTCTAACATAAGATGAATTATCCGAGAAGAGTCAATATGGTAGTTATATTATGAAATTATGTTAAAAAGTCATGTATGGTAGAAAGATAATTAATGTGATTCATGTTTATAGGTTTGATGAAATGATTTCATTTAAACAGGTTGTCTAATGGAAGCAATTGGTGGAATGCAATTGTTTTAAGAATTAGTGTTTACAGATGGTCATCATAAGTGGTAAAGACACGTAGATCTGATATGATGCTCAGATTGTTTAATCTTGTTTTATGATGAATTCCAACTTGATTTCTCTATTTGTACTATATGAAGAAAGTTGTTCTTTTGTTGTTGAGTATTGTATCAAATATGCTGAAGTGCATAAATTGTAATTGTATGGCTTGGAAATAAATGAAAAGGGGAAATTGTTACTTATGTGGCTGCATTTTTATTTGATGGATTGAACTTCTTAGGTCTGATTGAATGTAAGTTCTTTTTTTAATATTGTATACCATGGGAGTTATTTGGATTCTCTAAGTAGGCCTTGTAGAAATTATGTGACCGAAAACTTCATGAATGAATAGTAAATTCTTTCATATTATGAATAAGGCTAAATTAGAAATTAGTCCACTACCTTTTGAGAAGTTAAGGTTAAACTACACCCTAATAGGTAGCTGAAACAGTAAGAGTAATCTATTACTCCCTATCCTTGATCTAAGTCATGACAACGTAATTGATGGTTTTAAATCACTATATCTTAATAACAATAAGTAAGATATATTTTAGTTTTCGGGAGGTGATATAAACCCATATGGGTTTAGTTAGCTTCCTTATGAGAGGACTTAGGGATATTGCCCAATTACGTAGAATAAGATTATTGGGAACCAATGATCTCCTAGACGAGATCTCAAATCTTATTAAACTTCTCTCTGTGAAATTGAACTTAATTGCGTAAGGAAACTCAAAGGTGTGGAACCCAGGGGTTTGGAAAAGACTACCCGGTTAGGAGGGTCTATAATTTAATTTCAACTCAACTTAAATAACTCCTTGAAGTTATGTAAATCTTTCCGAGGTGGTTTTGTAGGATGTCGACACATGTCAACTGCAACGTTGTACCTTCGAGAAGATTAGGATCTTCTCGAGGATACAACAATGCAGGTGACCTATGGCGACACCCTTTGCATTGATCGTTAAGATTTACACCTTCAACTCGAACAAGTTTTTACTCTGGGACTGGTTAGGACCATGGTCATGTTATGAGGCTGCCCTTGGAGACTCGGGGTACCTTGACACATAGGGTTAATTGTGGTTGACCCAGTATGTCAGCTTACCCTAGTCCTCAAGAGCATCCTTATAACGTGTGTCATGTTATTAATCCGTTCCTAAGTGAATGACTTGGGATAGGGGAGGCTGACAGAAGTCAGTATAAGACATTTTATTTAACATCGGAGTGGGGCAAAGGACGTATTCTAGATTGACGAGTATGCCATCAAGGAATACGAGACATGAATAGTATGTTTCAAATCTTTGGCAAAAGTATCACAAGTTACTGATTGCGTTGTCCTATGTCACCTAGAATAATGGTAACAATTATTCAGATAGGTTCCTTGGATAGAGCATTCTGAAATCCCAGATTAGGGAAGAGAACTACAAGAGTGAAGTGTTAAAATAAAAATGCCAACTTTATGATACTCATGAATAGATCGGTAGATTACCGAGTCATGGAATGAATAGATCGATGGTACACCGAGTCATTACAACTACATATGGTTATCTGTTATAAGAATGATTGTTTTGATCTGTGAGTTCTAAATTATGAATTTAGAACTAGAAAGCACTTATCAAAAAAAAAAATCTTGTTCTAATGTACTAAAATGGGAATGTTACACTTTGAGGTCTTAGTGCTTGTAAAAGCGTAAAAATTCCCAACTATGCTTAGGCACCCTTGGTGTTATGTAAATAATGTTGATCTATAATTCAATAAGGGATATATTAGTTTTGAGAACAAGGAAAAATGATTTATTATCCCTTTGACAAACGGGAAATATTCACCTTATGTTGAGCCCTTAAGTGAAGAAGACCTTAACAGAATTTATGTGCACACCATTCGAGATCCAGAAGTGCCTAATCCATATAAGGAAGGAATTCTACAGTGGGATGATGTGCATTCCATCAGTGATACAAGTATTTCCTATGAAAATTGGGCACATGGTACTTATGATATCATTTAGCATGAGTTAAGAAGCAAATATACGTGCGTAAGTAGGCCGCAGTGTGTTAGGCGGTTAGGTAGTAACCCTTTACCCCGGTACATTGGCGAGGGAAACCATGAGGTATTATTGCAAGCCATGAAAGTATAGTGGAAGGATCATGTGGAAAGAAGGAATATGTTATTTTATACCATGTGCACTATAGTAGTGCACTAGTGGATGGTTCATAGGGATAATCTCATAGAATGGAGACAAATGAGAATTACTCTATCAGCCTGATTTCTCAAGAGTAATGCACCTAATAAAATATATGAATATCATGGTAATAATCATGTTCAGCACCACATTAGCTATGTGAGATACTCTAGACAGAGGGTTAGGAAGCTTTACCACCTTTGTTGTGGATTCACAAACTTTATTTCACCTTGCAAGGTTGTGTGCGTGCTTGGTATGTTTATGCAGAATCATAAAGAGAGACTATAAATTAGAAAGGCTTGTTAGAATTTGAGGATTCTAATAAATACAGATTTAATCAAATTACATATTATATAATGTTACAATAAATATTTAAATAAACATTACATCATAACATAAATAAATAAATACTTACATGAAATAAATAACACAGGTGACACATTATTTATAGTGGAAAACCCCAATAGGGTAAAAACCACTTTGAAAATAACATTTTACTTCAAAGAACTTATTTTACATCTAGTAAGATCACCTCCTCTTTTAAAACCCTATTTACCAAGGGTAAAACCAAATCAATTGATTTGCACACCTTTAATATATTTCCCAAATATATCAAATGAGGACCTAAAGTCCTTTTTTATATAAGGTGATCGGGTATGTCTCATGACCCACCTTTTTATCCTAAACGATTGACACATACACTTAGGTTTATAATATTTAATATTAGAAATATAATCATTTCATGATATTAAATATTTAACCTAAAGTATATACCTAGGTTAGCATATTTAATAATAGAAATACAAATATTTCATATTATTAAATATTAACCTATATATTAGTGATGGACCCATATACATTAAGGGTTTGTCAGACCACTTAATCACTATATTCCAACACTCCCCCTTAATGTTAAGTGGGATAACATAATATATGCCAATAGATTACCTTCTCGTGGTACACTACAGGATTTACAATCCTTAAACCATAAAGGTTTTAGGCTAGCATATCGGTTGAAGGAATTATAACACCTGCATCATACTCAATTTACCTTTTGGTATAAAAGGTTGGTATCCCAAAGATCATCCCATGATCAATGATTAATTATGATTTTTGAGTTTTACACGTTCTCACGGGTTCTCATAAAAGGTTATTGAACCAAAGCATATAGGATCCTTTTACAACCAATGACCTCCTTAACAATATGCTTGTACTGGATGTTTACAAATAAACTCAATAGCACTAAAGGGTTTACTGAAGACCTCCTTTAAGATCTTTCTACACTTCTTTTATAAAAAAATCCGAGGAGGTATACATGCCTGAAGGTATTTTTTCTAAAACCAAGTTCCATTAGGAGGTGACATTGTCATGCACACTCCCCCTCAATGGAAACTCTGAAAACCCAATTTTTTCACAAAAGTGGAAAAACTTTGCAGCACTCAGGGACTTTGTGAAGATGTCAGCAACTTCATCTTCAGTCAATAGGAACTTGATATTTATCTCATCACTTTGCACCTTTTCACGGGTGAAGTGGATATGTATCTCAATGTTCTTCATCCTCTGATGTTGAATTGGATTCTCAATCAAGAGTAATACAACTCTGACCACCACATAGAAGATAAATACTTCCTTTAGCTTCCATGTGTATCTCTACCAATAGTCGTTGCAGCCACATGGCTTCTTTACTTCTTCCATTGTACTTCTTTGGCTCGGTAGAAGAAATGGATACCGTTGATTGTATTTTTTGTTCTAAGTAATGGTTCCTACACCAAAAAACTTGAACACATATCTAGTATATTTTATAACACAACATCAGTATGGTTAGAATCACAAAATCCATATAAGATAGCATTTTCATTCTTAGTATATGCAACCCATAATTGATTGTTTCTTTCAAATATCTAAAAATTCTTTTTGCAAGATTCCAATGATCTCTAAAAAAGGTTCATGCATAAACCTTGAAGTAATTCCTATTGTATAGGAAATATCTGATCTATTTCTAGTTAGATAAAATCAAACTATCAACTAACAACGTATATAAAATAGGATCAACCTTTTTCATATGCAGATTTAGGATCAATATTTATTCCAACTTCCATTGAAGTAGAAAATGGTTTACAATCAATGATAAGAAACTTTTTCAATACAATGGTTGCATACTTTCTTTTGAAAAATAACAATAGAATGAAATACATTCATACAAATAACATTATGTGAGATACATAACTCATTTTTTTTATTAGAGATAAAATTTAGGGTTGAGGGGACCCTACCCCCTTATAAAGAGTTATAGTTCACTTACATATTGGCCAAAGTATTTATCTTCAAAGGCCAGTCATGATCCAAAATATCAAAAACAAAAAACCAGTATATGATATCCATTATATACAATATACATTATATAGCAGTCCCAAGGATAATACTAACAACAAAAAGTAAACAAGTAGCAGATTCTAAACCATAAAAATTCATTTCTCTTTGACCAAATAGTCCACCATCTCCATGCATCCATTCCATTCTTTGACCAGTGTTGCAATGGTCTCCTTCTAGTACTTGTAGTTGGGCTCTTTGATCACTACCTTTGGGCCTGTGTCATCCAATTCTTTTTCTTTAGTCAATTCCATTGGCTATATCATCTTAACCAATAGTTTGAGATGGAAAATAGTACTCTTTACATTAAGAACATGAGCATCTATGATTTGCATAATGATTCCTTTCATTTTCAGCATCTCTTTCTCCATTTCCATTCTATTGGCATTTACATTTTTAAAATTTTCACTGAGGATGATGGTAGACATTTTATCAACTTTTTCTTGTAGCTCTTTAATGTCCATGGTGAGCAAATTGATTTTGTGCCTGTTGATGTCCTTTTTCAATTTGTAGTTCTCAAAATCTCTCATGAAGGCATGAGTTTTGATAGCAATTTCCTGGGCTGAGAAAAGCTCCATCTGAGCCATTTTCAGATTGTGAAGACAGTGGATAGCTTCCTCAGTATTCTTGGAAGACTCATGTTCTTTTAAGTTATCAACATCCTCACTACTCTTTGCATCCCCTTCTGCTTTCTCTTGAAAGGATTCCTTCTATGAAGGTGTTTCACCAGGGCCTTCATCAGAGACATAGGTGATATCGTCCTCATCCTGACCCGAATACTAAAATTTCCTTAACTGAGGCAGGTATCCCCCTTTACCCTTGCTAGATTTGGTACACTTGGCCAATGGATTCCCCTAACCAGTTTCTTCACCAATATCCTCCTTAGGTTCCATACTCCTAGACCTTTTACCCAATGCAATGTTTGAAGCCGAAGCCCCAAATTTGTCATTTTTTCCCAACAGGGGAGTGCTCAGTCAGATGATAGTTTTTATCAGATCCTGGTGAAGGGGGAAAATGAAAGTGCCTTTCTTCACCAAAGATATAGATTTTTCCAGAGAAGAGAATAAGTCAAAAGGAAAGTTATACGGTTTTGGATTATGAATATGGTTTGACATTGGAAAATGGTAACCATATATAACTTTATATCTACCTTCCAATGTGATATAATACATGAGCAGTTTGGAAATTTCATCAAATGGGGAGGGTAGTTTACACCTAGCATAGCCATTATGAAGAGAAATAGGTTCCCCTTTTCCTTGGAAAAAATAGTCAATCTCAAGATTGTAATCAGATTTGGGTTTAAAAAAGCTTCTACCTTCCAGTACAAGACCAATCACCTTAGTAATAAGCTTGGGAGAAATAATAAGGGAACAATTACCAACCTTGATTTTTCCCTCGTTCCACGTTTTAGCAACCGCTTCACTCAAGCTTTCATCATAGCCCTCAAAATTTTTGAAAAAAGAAAACAATGCAGCCTTCTCGAGGAGAACTTCAGCCTACTTGGATATCTCTGGACACCTTGAAGGTTTCATGCATACCAAGTCTCCTCCCATCCTTCTATACACAGAAAATATCTTACAAATCAAACCGGCCTAAAAATCAGTCGTTTCTATTTGCAGCTTCTCCAAAACCAAAAATGCCCGACTACCCGTGTAAACAAAAGAATCCAACTCACACAAGTAAGATAAAATCATGAGAGGTTACCAGTACGAGTAGGAGAGTTAGCAACATTATTAAAGGCTCCCTCCCTTTTCATGATTTCAATGAATTTTGCATTCATTCCAACAAGTTGCTCGACTATATGGAGACCATTAGAGATAACCCCAAGATTAGCAACAAAATCAGCACCATTATTTCCTTCCCTATACACAAGGTTAAAATAAATATTCACAAAAGAATTTAAAAAAGATTTAGTTTTACAGATAAAATATTCAATAGATATGGATTGATTGGAAGAACCCCTCATACAAGAAATAATGTACAGCGAGTCTCCTTCCACTTCCAAGAGATTGAAACCCTTTTCTTTTGCAATCTTCACTCCCCAGAATAGAGCAGCTACCTCTACCACATTGTTAGATTGTTTTCCAAGGTAAAAGAAGTAAGCAAGAATAAATTCACCTAAAGAGTCCCTTATGACTCCTCCTCCCCCTGCTTTCCCCGGGTTCCCTTTTGTTGCATCATCAAATTTAAGTTTTAGAGATCCTTCACAAGGAGGATTCCACTTAATCCCCAATCTAGAATTAGGACTATTATAATGAGGAATCCCTGAGATATGCCAATTTTCTAAGAAATGTTGTTCATAATCCAAAATTTCCAATTCTTTTTTTTGGAGGATTGAGAAATTGTTTCTAACTGCCTAAAAAAGATTTTTTATTGACAATTTAATAAGGATACTCTTGTCTTTGAAAATCCTTTTGTTTCTTTCCTTCTAGATTTCCCACCAAATATGGCTTAAGCTTATGATCCATAGATTTTTTAGCCCTTGACTATGAAAAGGGCATACCCATTGGTTCCAAGCTTCCTTTATATCTTTAGGGATAACCCAATTCATCGAGAAACTAGTCAAAATAGAGGAGAATAGTTGATGTGCATACGTGCATTCCAGAAACATATGATTTACAGATTCCATTTTTATTTTGCATAGCACACATCTATTAACCCATTAGAAGCCTCTTTTTTCTAGATCATCAACCGTGAGAATTTTTTTTCAAAAAGTGAGCCAGCTGAACACATTTACCTTAGGTGTTATATTCTTGTTCTAAATCTTTCCAGCCATTAAATCTGCTTCTCCAGTTTGACCCTAAAAAAAGAGACCATAGGCAGATTTGATAGTAAAATTTCCACAAGGTTCCTTATTCTAGATGATTCTATCTTGGTCTTTCCTATTATATGAAACATAATTTTGTAAAAAATCATTGATCCCTCTCATTTGATCATTTAGATCATGTCTATCCATTTCCAAAGTTTATCATGTCTGAAAACTATTTTCCTTAGCCATGTAGTTGTTCACCTTTACTCTGTATTTAGCTTTCATTAATGCAGAGATTTGTGCAAATTTATCTTGGAGGGTAAAATCCCTAGCCCATTTGTCTTTCCAAAAATCTATCTCATTACCTCTTCCTATTTTCCATCTACTGCCCTTGTTCATAATTTCTTTGGCCCAGTTAATGGCTTTCCATATGCATGAGCCATTGAAATTCACCTGTTTAAACATCCATCTTTTGTCATTATTATCTTGCCAATATTTTCTCTTAAGGATTCTGGACCAAACTCCATTTTCCTTAGTTATTCTCCAACCAATATTAGCAAGTAGAGTTTTATTCTTTTTGGACTAATCTCTGAGACCAAGTCCCCCAAGCTTCTTGGGTCTACGCACTTTGTTCCATGCTACTAAAGGAATTATATCCTTACTTTCTGTACCACTCCATAAAAACCTTTTTTGGATCTTTTTCGATCTTTCCCCAATTGTGACAAGAAGTTAGTATATTGACATGGCATACACAGGGAGGCTCTGGAGAGAGCTAATCAGAAGAGTAATTTTTCTAGCTTAGAATAAAATATTAGCTTTCCAACCTGCTCATTCATTTCAAAGTATTGCTTTAATTTCTCTTTAATCATATGAATTAAATCAGAATTGTCACCAGACATAATTAAATCATCAACATATATACATATAATGATAATATGTGAGCCTTATTGCTTAATGAATATATCATTATTAGAAGAATAATCAATAAAACTTAACTGTTTAAAGAAGGAAACAATTTTCGCATACCAAGCTCTAAGAGCTTGTTTTAAACCATACAAGGATTTCTCAACTTACAAACATAGTTTTCTTTACGAGTTTCTTCAAATCCTTTAGGTTGAAACATATAAATTTCTTTTAAATCGCAATTCAAAAAAATATTTTTCTTATCCATTTGGTGGATTTCCCACCCAAATTGAGTGGCAATTACAAATAAGGCCCTAACAGTACTCATTTTAGCTATAGGAAATGTCTCAACATAATCAATACCAGGTTTTTGAGTGAAACCTCTAGCAACAACGTCTAGCTTTATGTTTGTTAATACTACCATCAGCATTATATTTTACTTTGTATATCCACCTAGACCCTATAATACTTTACGACCTAGGTTCATACAAGGTAATTAATACATGGTACATATGATGGCTTCTAGTCATTTTCCTAAGGTTAATAGGATTTGAAATTTCTAACATAGATTGAGCCCAATTTAATTTCTTATCTAGGAAGATAAGAGTTTCAGAAACATCTATAGCATCAAAATATCATCATGACCATTTACTAAATCAGAATCAAAACCATCATTTAGAAGCATTTAATGAAGTAACTTCAAGAGAAGAAGACAACACATGTAAACCTTTCACTAGATTATATCTATACATTTCATATAAGCTTCGATAATTAACATGTCCTAACCTTTCATGCCATAGTTTTGAATTATTCAAACTCTGAGATATAAAATAAGATGCATAAGAGAAATCATCAAAAATATACAGACCATTTCTTTGAATTCCTTCAGCTATTATACTCTCATTACTATCCTTGATATACCAAGTATCCTTCATGCATGGATTCTAGTTGTGTTCATACCTCTTTCGGATGTTCGATATTACTAATGTGTAGAAGGTACTCATCATTCACATTGCGTAAAAAATCATAGAAAGAGCCTCATGCATTCATTGCAAGAATGTATTCATGTTATCTACAGTTGTCTTGATGACGGAGGGAGAAACCTCAGATACAGAAATAATCATCCAGAGTTTCCTTCGCCATAAATTATGTTTTGACCCAAATGTTGTAGTTGGTTTCATTCAGGATCTGGGTTTTGTCAAGACAAAAATAGTTGGACGCCATTGTTTTCCTAAACTTGTAAAACACACCCCATTATAATATACAATGTACCATAGAGTTAGATACATATTTATCGATAATAAAAACAACACTTTTAATAGAATCAGATATAAATTTTATAGATCTAAAGAAACTATTTGATCATAACTAATTATGTCATTACAATGCATACTAATTAACCTCCCATGATCAAAATAATAACCCACAATATAAAGGGCTCTACATTATACCCCAGATTTATATAAAAAATATTTCTGACCATATAGAAGTGAAGAAGAGACCCCTAAGAATGCATAACAACTTCAAATTTTTAAAAAATTAATGTAGACAAAAATTTGGCTAGCTTAAATTTGACATCTAAATGACCGTCATAATGGCTTATTTTTTGGTCTATCGTGACGGTCATTTGATCGTCAATTTTAACACAGTGAAATTTTCCTGGAACCTATGAGCTTAAATTTGACGTCTAAATGACCGTCATATTGTCTTATGTTTGGTCTACCGTGACGGTCATTTGACCGTCAAATTTAATGAAGCCAAAACTTGTTGTGTATTTCCAGAATGTGAAATTCCAGAATTTCTTCTTCTGTATAATATTAGGGAGGTTATATTTTAACACATTATAATAACCTATTATAATTTATAATGTAAATATCCATATACATTTTTTTTTTAAAAAAATGTATATAATTTATAGAATGAAAATAAAAAACAACATATAGTTCATAAAAATTATAAACTATAGTATATTTTTTAAAAAAAACACATAACCCTTATTAAAGGGGTTTAAAGGACATAGACCAGGTTAAAAGAATTTTACCAAGTGCAAGTAGATTTATGAGAGTATAGATTAACCTGCATATTTTACAGAGGGGACAAGTAATTTCACCTGACCAATGAAATAAATTGAAATCCCTATTTTCATGAACCTTGTCTCCTCCCTTCATTTACTCTTAATTTTACCCTACACATTTAAAACTATGGAAAGATTGCAAAATATTTTATATAATTCCTACAAGATAAAAACTTTAAAACTTTTATGTGGCTATAACTACCAATATTTTAATAAATATTTACCACACTTCATGTGGGCCACCAATAAACTAGTTTTTAAAAAATAAATTCTCCATTTATACCTAAGAATTCCACATTTATACCTGAGATATTATCTCATTTTATTCTCCACTCCCACTCTTATATAAAAGAAAACCTTTAAATAGGGTTTATTTATATAGTTTTTATAAACTATAAGATATAAATGAATGGGACCGCCCCCTTACATGGATAATATAAATTCTTAGGAACACATGTTAGGTTTTATTTAATAAGTATTAAGATTTAAAAAGTAATTCCTTCGTGGCCAAGCAATAAACATGGGCCCGCTTCCAAAAAAAAAAGTAAGCACTTAGGTTTTTTTTAAAACATATATAGAAAAATCTAATAAAATTTATATTTTAAGCAGTTTAAATCTAATATAATACATATATACATATATATGGTATTATGTACTAATATATATATATATATATGATTCAAACTTAGGTTTGTTTCTTCTTTTTAAACTATATATGCCTAGATTTATAAGTTAAGTTTAAATATGATTTAAACTTAGGCTTAGAATATGGTCTGTTGACTCTTCCCCCAATCCCATGTAATTTTAATATGGTTTAAGGCTTTTAATATATAGTTTTTTTTCAAAACTATATCAATTTTAATATGATGTTTATATAAATTATTATATAAAACTTATTCTATATTATATATATTTTTATTTAAAAATAATAATATAGTTTTCAAATTATATAGGATATAGTTATAGATTAACTATAAACTATAGTTTTTCAAATCAAACTCTTTTAGAGGGGTCTAAAGAACACGGCTATGAATTTACCTTCCAAAATATTTAACACAAACATTTTAAATTATAGAAAATGAATTTGAAAATTATTTCATATGTAATAAATCATTTTCCTTTTGTATGTGATTTTCACGCAGGTAAATAATTTGAAGGCCCTTTTCACATGTGCCCACATAATCTCCAAACAAACATTAATTCCATATAATTTATCAAAATGTAAATGAAATTAAGAATCATATCATATTACATCTCCCCCAAAACAATTAAGGATTTAAAATTGAAAAATCATAAAAAAATTGTCGAGAGTTTAATTACACAAATGTAATGCCAAAATAAATTGGGGAAAAAAGAAGGGGACCAAATACTTTTAAATACCCTTTCAGGTTGGTTGAAAAAACCCGTACAAATTAAATAAATAAAATACAAAACATTTGATCTTAATTTATTTAATTTATCTCGCTCTGTTACCATGTTAGAATTTGAGGATTCTAATAAATATGGATTTAATCAACTTACATATTACATAATGTTATAATAAATATTTAAATAAAGATTACATCATAACATAAGTAAATAAATAAATACTTATAGGAAATAAATAACACAGGTGACACAATATTTATAGTGGAAAACCCCAATAGGGTAAAAACCACTTTGAAAATAACCTTTTACTTTAGAGAACTTATTTTACATCCAGTAAAATCACCTCCTCCTTTGAAACCCTATTTACCAAGGGTAAAACCAAATCACTTGATTTGCACACCTTTGATATATTTCCTGAATATATCAAATGAGGACCTAAAGTCCTTTTTATATAAGGTGATCAGGTATGTCTTCCGACCCATTTTTTTCAACCTAAAATGGTTGACACATACACATAGGTTTATAATATTTAATATTAGAAATATAATCATTTCATGATATTAAATATTTAACCTAAAGTATATACCTAGGTTAGCATATTTAATAATAGAAATATAAATATTTCATATTATTAAATATTAACGTATATATTAGTGATAGAACCCATATACATTAAGGGTTGGCCAGACCACTTAATCATTATGTTCCAAAAAATTCTTGGACTGGAAGGCCCAAAAAATTTACCTCCCTCACTCTAGGTGCATAAGTTTTATTCCACCTTATAGGGTTGTGTACCTACAGGGTACATATATTGTGAGTTAAGTCATCAGAAAAGAAATTTGTAGGATTTGATAGCAGGTATTACTCACACTTTTGAGTATCTATCTTCTAAACCATCAGTGAATGAATATTTATGGGTATTCAAGTACCTTAATCTGGTAGATAGTGCCAAATCTGAGGATCTCATCCTATATTTTCTAAGGGAATATGATTTGTCGTGCTTTGAGGAAGGAAAAGAAACATATGAAGTACAATTTGAGTGTGCCTGCCTAGAAAAAGAGAAAGGAAAAATGGTGTAACTTATAGAAAATGAAGAAATAGATAACCTCAGATTTTGATCTTACAAAGGGTACACTCGACATATTGGATAGTGTGGATGAGAAGGAATGTGTTTAGCATGATCCATTGAAGATAAAGACTTGGTTAACATTGACACATAAGCAAAATTAAAGAAGCAATCATTGGTGATTACAAGACAAGCTCAAGAGGTCTCAAAGAAATTGAGCTACTACATGACTTCCAAATTTTTTTCCCTTATGGATACCATGAATTAAAAGGAGTCGCATCAATCATTAGGAGAGATGCAAATTAAGTTGAAGAAATGTGCACAAATGATTAGGAAAAGGCCTTATAGGATGAATCCTAATCTGTACATGAAGGTTAAAAAAGAAATTGATAAAATGCTGGAATCTAGGCATCATTGAATCCCTATTAAAGGAATTTCAGATTGGGTTAGCCCAATGGTTGATTAGTATCAAGAAAGATGGAAGGATAAAAATCTATGTAGACTACAAATGGATTTGAATGATGCATGTGTTATAAATACTTTTCCAATACCTTTTACTAGAATAAATCTTGGAGGGTGTAGTTAGGGCGTGAAATCTACTCTTTTACAGATGAATTCTTGGGGTATCATTAGGTAAGGATTGCAAAATAAGACCAAGAGAAGACTACTTTCACCACTGAATGGGGAAGTTTTTCTTATACGAGTTATGACATTTAGGCTTGAAGAACACGCTTGCTATATTTTCGTGCATTGTTGTGCAAGCATTTCAAGACTTTATTCATAAGATTTTACAAGTCTACCTGAATAATTGGACAATGTATGGACTTAGTACAAGGATCATTTTGACAACTTGAAAATGATGTTTGAGAGGTGTATAAAGTTAAGTATCTCTCTAAACATTAAGAAATGTGTCTTTGTTACTCCTTTTGGTACATTACTAGGTCATATTATTTATAAGGAAGGTTTATTAGTGGATCTTGCCAAATTTGTAGATATTTTGGATTTGGGAGGAACCTACAAATCAAATTGCAGGTGCATATATTTTTAGGGCCATATGGGTATTACTACAAAAATTTCATCAAAGGTTATGCCAGGATCAATGTGCCCTTAGAAGATTTATTAAAACAAGTGTGTTATTGGGGAGAACCACAGCAACATGCATTTGAAAGGAGAAGCTTACTACTGTGAACCAATTTTATGATTTTCCTTCTTGGGACAAGCCCTTTCATGTGTATGTGGATGCATCAGGTATGGAAATTGAAGTAGTTCTAGCATCAACTTGGAGAAGGTATTATTGTTGATCACCCTATTGTGTTTTACAAGAATAGGAAACTAACTCCAACAGAGCATAATTACACAACTAGTGGAGTGTGAAGTGTTGTCTATGATTTATGCAGTATATAAGTTTAGGTAGTACTTGTTGGATACTACCTTTCACCTTTTACAAATATTATATAGATCTTAAGATATTTGGTAAAAAATCCTATGCTGCAGGGGTGCATATGCCATTAATTCTTGTTATTTTAGGAATTTGAATTTATAGTCGTCATAAAGCTAGGAAAGAGTAATTCAGGACCTGACTGTATTTCAAGAATTGATTTAGGTGAGGACATGTAGTGCATTAAAGGATATAATGTCGAATGCACAACTATTACAGATTACAGTGTGTGCCCTCTAATTTGGAGGATATTGTTCTCTTTTTATGAACATGTATGGCACCTGATGGAATGAATTCCTATAAAAAAGAAATAACTTTCCATTCACATCACTTCTATTACATGTTGATTATTTGGTGATCTATATAAAAACTTAGGACGAAGATGAGGATATTTCATCATTGTGTACTTAAACATGAGTGTGTGGGTATTATGGAGGAAGCTCATAGAGGGATTATTGCAGGTGGAAACTATGTAAGGTGAGCAACCACGCACAAGATTCTGACTGAGTTGGTTTTTGGTGGGAAACATTGTAAAAGGAATTCCAAGGAGTATGTGTAAGGGCGTGTGATCACTTTCCAATGACTTGGAAATCCTAGTCATAGAGATGAAATTCCATTGAGGCCTATCACAAGTTTGGAACCTTTTGAAAAATGGGAAATATACTTTATAGGTCCTATTTCCTTAGCCGCACGTAGAATTGGATTGCACTACATCATCACTTGTACATATTATCATATAAGGTGGGTGGAAGAAGCACCTACAAAGATTGTATAGCAACAACAAAAACAAGGTTCTTGTGGGAAAATATTATTACTAGGTATGGATGTCCTTTAAGTTTCAAAAGTGATAGAGGCACTCATTTCCTTAATGAGACCATCAGGATATTATTGGATGAATTTATGGTTTCACATCATAAGACAACACCTTATCACCCTCAATAAAATAGGACTGTTGAGGCTATCAACAAGATATTGAGGCAGAATTTGACAAAAAATTATGATGCTGAAAGGAAGGATTAGGATGATAAAGTTTATGTTGTACTTTAGGGATATATAACAATCTATAAACAATTGAATAAGGAAACACCCTTTCAATTGTTGTTTGGTGGTGAATAAATTATTTCCATGGAATTCATATTTCCTTATTTGTGTATTATGTGTGCAGGAGATCTAGCTGATCAACAAGCATTGGAAGAAATAATTGACAAGTTGATACAACTAGATGAGAGGCACACAATAGCACGATAGAGTCATAAGAAAGAAAAACCCAGGCAAAAGGCATGGCATGACAAAAACATCAGGGACAAGAATATTGAGGTTGGGAAGATGGTGCTAATTTATGATTCAAAGTTTCTACACCACCCAGGAAATCTTAAGGTGCATTGGTTGGGACCATATGTTATCACTTGTATACTTAATTCAGGTGTTTACCAGCTAGAGGGACTTGATGGAACATGGTTTCTTTGTTACTTCAATCGGATTAGGCTAAAGCCCTACTATAAATAATCCTTCTTGGTGTTTGTAATAACATAGTATTTCCATTTAGATTAGATTTACCTTATTGTGTTTCCCTTAATGTGTTTCCTTCCTCGTCACTATGTTTTGTCAATTTAGTTCAGTGTTATGTGTAATAAGCGCATTTGCGCACTAGAAGATAATTAAAATATCAAGTGTTTTGATGCACAGAGGACTACACATGCCCTTAGTGTGGGGTGGATAAAGAAGGTTAGTCTATTAAAAAAAAGAAATAAACTCATGAGTGTCCATAAAGGGAATAGTTTTGATAAACTCATGGGTGTCCATAAAGGGAACAAGTTTTGAAAAGTGATGAAAAACTTCAAGAGGATTTCTCAAAGTTAAAGGCCACACATAAGGTGGTGAGCACTCAATATAACTCAAAGAGGCTACAACATTTAATAATACATATGTTTGGGTCAAATTGGATAAATACTTTGGCATAAGGAAGTGCGGGTAGAGGAGATTTGTGATAGATAAGTAGTGGTGCACCAAAAGGTTATGACTGAGCGCCAAAGTTTGAGGCGTGTGATATTAGGGCGCTGGAAAAAGAGGTGTAAAACACTCTTAAAGGGAATTAATACCGTGTATGGTTGTAAGTGGAGAAATTAATGAAGGGGATTTTTGAAATTTATTTTAAATCTGGCATTTGTAATGGCATTTTTTACCTTGCGATTTTGAAAAAAAATTAAAAAGTGTGAAGAAGAGCTAGAGAAGACGAGAACTCTGTAGAGCAAGTAAACCTGTCACGTTTTGAATCACATTATTGAGCATATAGGTACGGAAGTAGGATTCAAGTGGTGGTGTGTGTGCATGATGGGAGGATGACTTAGGTTTTGTTTCCAAAATAGCTATGATTTTCATTTACACTCGTAGGATCGAAAGGAAATATGGCACCACGGAGGGCTCCAATTTTGGAGAAGGAGGTTGACGACCCAACAGAGGAGTGACTAGTTGAGATGTTATATCTACAAGAATTTATTGAGGGGTGGCCATAGACAACAAAGAGTACACAGTGCAAGGTTTTATAATTTAACCACTGCACTAAGAAATTCCTAAAGTACATCGCAACAGAATTTTATAGGAAGACAAATTGGCGGTTGGTAGATGACACTAGGTTTTTGGATGCATCCATGAAGAAGTTAATTCAAAGCATGAGGGTCATGAATATTTTGGAGTTTCCCTATTTTAGGAATCCTACATAGTTTTATCAGTGGCTCATGTCACATGTCCATGAATATTTTTTCTACTTTGCAGTCAGGAGAATAAGGATCACCACCAAGTTGATTAGGAAGGTGACAGGGTTGCACGATTCGGTCTGAGAGATCGTGGGAGATATATTAAATGATGAGGTAATTTATGCCACATCCACCCTACATCAGTATAATAAGGGGGGGGGGGGGGGGGTTGAGACTTCAAAGTAACCAACATTGTAGACATGGCCATCATGGTTGCAGCACACTTAACAGGAAGCAATTTGGGTACAACTATATGGTGGAATGAGGTGAATATGTGTTGGTTACATATAGCACACAAAATGGTCAACAAGACATATTACAATATTTTTGGGTACATCACAGAAATCTTGGTGAATGAGGCATGCATCCAAGTAGATAAAGGTGAGAATATTACTTGGGGCACAATCCTATTATTGATTGTATTTAGTGAAATTGGAGTACCCGATGGACCTAGGGAGAATACCTAGGAGTTTCCGTTGGAGAGTAAATCCCCAACAAATAAATTTTCCAAATACACTCTACACAGAATTGTTTCTAATGCATATAAGGAGTGCCTGGGAAGGTGGTTGAGGAGACTACACAGGGCATTTGAAGGAGAATGGCGTATTCCCTGTGAGCTTCCTAAAGTACTGAATGGAGAAGTTGAGTTTTCAATCTACCATCACTTCATCTTGGGGTGCTTTCATATGCAGTTAGGTGGTAAAATCCCATGGTGTAAGTTTTCCTTTGCTTTTACTACCAGATATTTCAAGGAGTCAGTGAATAGGTTCCAAAAAAATCATAAGCTCCAACTTGACATGGACAAAGTAGACACAGATATCCACATTCTACACAAGACTCGTGTATGGCCAGGGAAAAAGGCCTATGTGGAAACCATGGAATTAGGAAATGTGGACATCACACTGAAGAGTTTGGCCATAGGAAAAATTGATCATGTGCATGTGTAAATTTATCTAAGGACAAAGTTTAAGGATGGAAAGGTGGTGAAGAGTGAGGATATGACACTCCCAAGACCTCCAAAGAAGGGGCATACAATAGGAACCTCAAGGAAAGTTACATCAATGCCCCCTACTCAGGAAGATATAGAGCCTAATAGGTTAAAGAATGTCTTGGAGTAGGAGGAACTAGAGGATAGCATAAGACTTGTGCATACCAAAAGAGTTTTGCAAAAAAGGTGCACATCCAGAGACACTAGTGCAGGGACTTCGTAGCCAATAAAAATATCACTGCGTGTAATTTCTGTGAAGAATGGGGAAGAAGAAAGGAGAAATCACCAAAAATATGTTCATGTAAAGGATAGTGAGGAGGAAGAGTCCCATCACCAAAGCATGCAGAATAAGGAGGACATCCCTAGCATTGAGATGTAGGAGGATGAAGATATTGGGGACCCGGTCTTATATGAAACCATTGACAATAGTATGAGTACCCATGAGTAGCACTCAGGTGAAGGGGAAAGTAGCACCAATGGGGATATAGAATTTATAGAATTCCTCGTGCTTGAAGGAGAAGAGAAAGAGGGAGAAGTAAGAATGTTGGAGGCACTGAGTAGCAAGATGTAGGTGTGGAATTATAGTAAAAAGAGGTTGCGTCTATTCATGTGGACATTGGTGAACACACATGTAGGCATAATGAGGAAGAGGTAGTGGGAACTCAAAATTTGGGCTACTTGGATAACAGAGCAAAAATCATTCATGCCCACTTCCAAAGCACCCTACTCAATAAACAATTGTATGGTTGGGATTAGATGGACCCAGAGATGGCCTATATGCACACTCGTAAGTATTTATCATGGAGCATACTCACATAGATGAGCCTAAATTTTGTGTTTGCGAGGAGGCTCGTAGTTCAAATAATATGAGGAAGGCACCACATAGGCACCATATGACCATAAAACCCATGGAAGTTTTTGATCAACGGGTGAGTAATGCATTGGTCAAAGTGTCCACTGAAGTAGTGCACTAGAATATTGATAAGGCAGCAATAGTATGGGTGCTCATAGAAGATAAGAAAGATAAGGACATAGAAATAAAATGACTCACCCACGATTGGGATAATGTAGTGTTTGAGGCACAGAATGTCAAAAAAAAATGGCCGACAAGATTGTTGATGAAATCTTGTAGAAAAGGCCTAATTTTTAGAAGAAGGTGCTAGAGGAGTTCAAGTCATAACTACATTACCTCCGTACAATA
The DNA here is from genome assembly GCA_019776745.2 of Taxus chinensis. Lineage (NCBI taxonomy): Eukaryota > Viridiplantae > Streptophyta > Pinopsida > Cupressales > Taxaceae > Taxus > Taxus chinensis. The sequence continues at coordinate 336,611,949 of CM034153.1, forward strand.
GTTTGTTATTTTAGAGGATGAACTAGTACACCTACCTAAACCAAAGAATGTTTCAGAAGAATTATCTAGGTCAAAGCTTTCGATTGCAAGGAAGGTATCTAGCTATGAGGTTTTTTTTCAAGATGTAAAAGATGAAATGAAGAAGGTAGATATAGTACTGGCCATGTGTACAATGCATGATATCTTAATACAGGAAAGGATAAAGGCATAAGAGAATGAAGTTCTATAGGTAACAGAGGATGAAACACTCAAGTGCATAGAATGAGTTACCTTGGTAGAGACAAAACCTGACACTTTGGATGCTGCAAAGAAACAACATATGGATCGGATCAAGGGCATCAAGAAGCTCATTACCACAATGGTGGATATCATAGAAGGGATAGTCTTAGCTATGGCCAACATCCTTAGAATTTTGAAAAGTGAGGGTGAAAACATGACTCTTGATGAGTTAGATGGCGTCGTTGTGGACATCCCTAACAAGGAAAATGCAGCACTTAAGGACTGGTATGAATTTGAGGGAAAAATTCAAAGTGAATATCCAGAATTCATTCTGCAAGAAGAAAAGGGTACACAATAAGATGAATCGCCATATTCCTTATTCTTTGTTCTTTCATTCATTTATCCTATATTATTTAGAGTGACAAGGTGATTACCCATTATCAGGGTGGTAATCCATTTTAGTGTGGGGTAATGTTAGATGGACAAGAATGACCTAATTATTGGGAGCAAAAATGTAGGGAACTGGAAGAGCACACAACGCTACATTATATATAAAGAGTTGAGGACATGAAGTATCATGATGAGCACACAAATACATGAAGACTTGCAGTCCATGCAATGGTATTTTGGGAACAATCAGTAGCTCAGTGCCATGAATAGATTAAGCTAATAATAGGATTTCTACTTAGATTTAACCATAGGAAGTTTATTCTTAAGAGAACTTTCATGTTAAGCATCCTTTTGTAAAGGAACATGGCTATTATTAACATGTGATCTATTTGTAGAAGTGCATTGAAGGTGAAGGGAAAGTCCCCACCCCTATATATATATGTGTGTGTGTGTGTGTGTGTGTGTGTGTGTGTGTGTGTGTGTGTGTGTGTGTATTTATTTTCACATTTTTGGTGTGTGTGTGTGTCAAGTTGTAGAGTTATGTTGTTGGTTTTATCATGCGCATGACTCATGGAGATACTTAGGAAATGTAAGAACCTTATGTGTTTTACAGTATTTAATACAATGGTTCATATTGGCTGGATAATGGTGTTGAACATGATTGAATCTTGTTCTTACATGGTAAATCTTGTTATAGTCATTGTTTAGTTAATATTACATATATTCTAAGATCTATATTTGGTTTATGCATTATGTATTGTTTACTATTGGTAATGAATTTGAATTTCTAAATGCACCATCATGCTCATTAGGTTATTCACAGTGTAGTTCCCATTCAAACAACCACTTGAGACCAGAGTTACAACCTAGGGTTAGCTAGAAAATTATGGGATAATTTTTTTTATTAGAAGTGTCTACAACTAAGTTGCAAGACATCAGTTTTCACTAATAGGTTCTAAAACAAAACCTTCTTACCAAAACACAAGTTCCCTTTATTCACTTATAACACATTTATAAGGTTTAAATTTTAGGGTTAGATGTTCTAGTTAGATTCAGGGAGTAATCTTACCCCATACCTGTTCTCTAACAGGCTCAGAAATTTAACTAGATTTTTCTCATATACAACACTTTAAAAAATTTCCTAAACCATTCCTAATGCATAAGAAATATTCTTACCTTTCTGATGATATAAGGAAGTCCTCCTAACTCCAAGCAGAACTCCAGTTATGAGTGCGCAAAGTCTGGGGACCAAATTTTCCCCAAGAGGACACGTGGCAAGAGGAGGAGGAGTGCACCTTAGAGGGCTTGGCAGGTCATGGGGTGTCATTGGGAAATTTTCCCAATGCGGGCTCAAAGTCAAAATGCACTCTACACCCTCACAAGTCAATGCAAGGTAATAAAAAATAAAGGGAAAAGGGAAGGGTGAGGCAGCGGACCGAATTGGTGCTTTACGCCTAAATGGAAAAAAATGAAAAAAAAGACACGTGGGTCTGCACACCCACAGGAGAAGGGAATGTGGGGAGAAGTCATAGTTGCAGATTGTGGGAGGATTCTATGAATTTAACCCCAAAGGCTCAAAACAAATTTTTCTCCCGAACCCCCACCGCCACCCCAGCGTGCCACATGGCACGCGTTCATTGGCCGCGGGCCGGCGGGACCAAAACAAAAAATTTTCCCAAAAAAAAATTTAAATGCTAAGGGGTTAAAAAAAACCCACACCTCCTCCATAGCCATAAGGGGACATGTGGCGCCCTCTGATTAGTTTTGGGCTAGTGGAGGTAAAAGTGAAAATTTTCCCAAAAAATTTCAAAAAGTCTAAGGGGTAAAATTTTACTTGCGCCTCCGCCTCAGCCCCTGGAGGACACGTGGCAGCCTCTGATTGGTTATGGGTCAGTAGAGGGAAAAGTGAAAATTTTCCCAAGCCCAAAATTTCAAAAAAAATTCTAAGGCAATTTTGATGGGAAATTTTTGGGTTGCGGGCCCAATAGGGAAAATTTTCCCAAATTTTCCTACCAAGGCACAAAAACTTCAAAGTGTCATAACTTGAGCTAGAAATATTGGTTTTGGGAAAATGGGGAGTTTTTGGAAATATCTTGAATCCCTCTTTGCACATGGAACATAAAATTAATTTTTTAATGAAGTTTTAAGGGTTGTTTTTTTAAAAAGGATCCGTAGGCTTAAATTTGTAAACTAGCATTTTTCCAACTTCTAGTTTTAATAAAATTTGAATTCCTCCTTTGCTCAACATGTCAAACAGACATGGAGTATCAGTCTAGGGAAGGTTTATATTGTTTTAGGGAAGTCAATTTTTCCAATCTGTTCAAGGTTGCATTTTTCTCACAATAGACAGAAAAATGACTGTGCAAGATCCGAATTGAAATTCATTAAGTTTTAGATATTCATTCTTAACTGTTTTAGTGAATTTAAGTTCCCTAGGTCTTCCTAAGTAAAAATTTCAAGGTTTCATAACTTATTGTTGAGTATAAGTCTGAACTGCTCATTTTAATTAAAATGTGCATTGCCAGATTTAAGTTTTAAAACAGTGAGTTGTTTCCTTTAAATTGATTTAGCAATTTGTCTTTTGAATGTGCATATGATTCTAACTTAATCAAATACAATGCTTATTAGGTCATCCATTCAATTATAACTTGAAATGCATCTCTGATTTCAATTTTAATATTCAATTTTGTAATTAATATAACACTATCTTTCATTCCATACGCATGATTCTTTCTTTTCATTTCAAACAACAATCAATTTTCAACAATAATTCAAATCAATTGTGAAATACACTTTTGAGAGAGGAAAGCATTCTTTCATTGATCATCAATACACTTTTACAACTTTCCTTTCTATTTGATTTCAAATACAATACATCCAATAACAACACTGCTTCTTACTCCTTTTTAAAACAGAGATATCATTCTTGGACAACAATACAATTCCAGTATACATTACCATACAAATTTAAAAGAACCAATTCCATCCTTTATTGATAATTCAAATAACTTTACAACTGGTCTCCTTTCCAATTTGAATTCAAATACAATTTACAAGGTACATATACATTCTTCTCATTTCTTTACAAAATAGAGATTGGGTACAACTCTCTACATTTCTCAATTCAAATTCAGACTTTTATTATCAATATAATAACTTCACATTACAACATTTATACACTCATCCACTCGAAGTGGGAAAGGTTACATTGAATTTTACTCAAAAGGGAAATGATTATCAAACTATGAAATTCTTTCTCCAAATAGCAACATGCTTGTTTCTTCTTCTTTGCAACTTTGATCACAATAAGGAAGGGAGAAATGCAATGCTCTCCACCCAACCAAGACATCCAATGAGAAAATAGAATCTATCCTTCCCCATTGGCCCCTGAGCCCCAACCATATTGAAATAGAGCATGAATATCAACACATGGAAACAAAGGATTCTATCACATACAAGAAACATTCACATTGCATACAATCAACAAAAACCATAGTTCAAAATAAGACAACAGTTCCCAACTACATTTGAAACAATTCATACAACACATAGGCTTGATCAAGCAAGCCAACAAGAGCAAGGACTATGGGGAGCTCCTTATGCCTCCCAATTTGGAATTATGAATCCACAAAAATGCATACCTCCAATAATCATATCAACCCCATAAACCTTATATCTCCCAACTCCTCCTTATGCCCCCCCCCGTAGTTTATCCTTTATGCCCCCCCTCCCATAGTAAGAAATGCTAGCAGTTTCTTTTCCAAGGTGGATCCCAAACCAAAAATCCCTCCACAACAAAATTATGCCATTGGAAATCCCTTATGCCCCCATATGAAATCCACATAACCTTATCCTACACCATGCCCTAAGCATTCTACCCAACCAGCCAAGAATGAAAACACAAACTCCATTCAAAAATACATGCAAGAGAAGGAAATCATTTAAAAGTATAGCTCAAGATTCCTACCTCTCCATAATGGAGTTCGTTCCAAGCTCACAAGCTTTCCACAATGTCAAAGTGCAGTCCAAAACCAGAAAGTATAAGCAAACAAAAATACTCCAAGCTCTTCCTCAAACAAGCTCCAAAAGAAACAACACCAAAAAATGTGCCCCCAAGAGGAAATAACAAAGTTTCAACAACCTCCAAATGAGCAAGAAGCTTCAATTTTATAGGAAAGGAAAGAGAGAGGATGATGTGGATCCAAGTGGGATGCCACATAATTTTTCCTCATCCTCAAGAGGAAATATAAAACAACAAATAAATCACAATAAATTAAACATGACAAAATCACTTACATACTCCAATTCAACCCATACTCCAAAAGGACCAAATTAAAACATGTAAAGGAATTGCAATTAAAAATTACATATCGCCACCTCAAAATGCATTATAAATGCCTACATTTAACCTCCAAACCATAGGCATGGTTGGTGGATCATTTTAAGAGGTGTAGGACAAGTTTAACTTGTCCCACAAGCCTCCAAATTTGGCCTCCAATGTCAAATTCGAATTCCATAAAAGATGGAGTGCTAGACCTTCCAAAATCTGCCTTACATGCTCTTACAATTTCTTACACATTATTACATGATAACTTACACACTCTCCCAACATTAATATCTAAGACAACAACTTCATTAATTACATTCCAATCCCAATTTAATTTAAATAAAATTTAACTATATGACTATCACATTAATCTACTACATTTAAATTAATTAAAAGAAGGAACACATTACAAATAAAGTACATACAAAAATAATAAAAAAGGAACACATAAATAAGAAACTTATCCCATGGTCACATATAATGGAAATCTCCCCCATGGGAATTCCTAACATAACACAACACACAAACTCATAACACAATTGCCATGGTGACCTTGTTGATTTCACCCAGAATTTCAATATAGTTAGTCTCCAGTCCCCTGACATTGTTGTGATTTTTAACCTGCAAAATGAAAATACCTCCTTTGGCCTCATGGCCATATCATAACATCCAAAATGATATAACCAATATCTCAAAATCATCCAAACACAGAGATCACAACAATATCAATAATTCAACATTATCATTTTTAATTAAATAAATCAACTATATCATCATCAATATCTATCATACCAGATCTACTCAAAATATCCAATATCATAAGTCCAAATCAACATCTATAATATGTCCATGTCAAATAGTATATCATCAACCACATATATAAGATGTCTCTAGTAATCATCAAGCACAATAACTAAATCTAGATCAATACTAATCCAAGATCTAACATTTAACCATCATACTAAAACAAAGCATAATAGTGTCCATAATATGATCAATAGTATCAAAATCAGTATCTAAAAGTGTCAAAGGGAAGTGGGCACTACACACAGTAAATTCTAGGATGCATCAATAATGATAAGTTACAGGTATATTAAGGCTTCTTGAAGAAAGGGGAGTCATAATTGATCTTCAATTAGGTTCTTATAATTCTTGTTTGACAGAGTTACTGGTTATTTTCAAGCATAGTTGTAGAAGGAATGTGGTGTTGATGTTGACCCATATCCATGGCATACGTGTAAGGTAAGTGCTTTAAATTTTACATAGGAAGTTAGATAGAGATAGTATAACCTCAAGTGGAGTTATAAGGTTTTATTCCATGTGTTCTATATACTCTCAAAGAAAGGTGAAGTTAGGTTAATTTTCTCTGAAGGTTATTCTTAGGGCTCTTAGTCCTAAAGTTGCTATGAAGTCTATATATAGCATAATTAGGTTTGTTTGTGATTTCTCTAAGATGGTTCAGGATTCAAGAAGATTCAAGCATGATTTTTTTACCCAGGAACAATATTGTTAGCATGTGTGTATGTTTTGATATGCTTCAACCCAGAGGAAGCTACAATGCTCTTACAAAGCCAAAACAGAGTCAAGAAGAAGCAAAATAGGTATTTGAGATATTTTGATGGCAAGAATGGTAGTCTAGTTTCCAGGACCATGAAATAAACAAATTAATCTATTGAATATGAATAGCATGAGCTACGGGTATGATCTTTGTCATTAATGTAAAATGGGAAGAAGAAGTAGGTTGTTTTCCATCAATGAAAAAGGGGGAGATTGTTGGCATGTGTGAGTTAGATTGATTAACATAAGAAATGTGTGAAATGAAAAATTGATGACAGGGGAACTAAGAAGTTAATGAGTGTATCTAAGGGTATTTTTGTAGTAAATTAAGGCATGGAGTCCCCAATATAAGTGAAGGTACGTGAGGCCCAAATTTGATGTTGAAGTCAGTGGATAAGGCGATAATGTATTGGGTCCTAACCCCCTCACTTCATGGTACCTCGCAATGATAAGCGTGTCAGGTGCTTAGCCAATATACCACCCACCATGATTGCTTTAGAACTCATTCTTAGAGGTATGGAGATAATGAGGAGAGTGTGTTCTGACACACTTAGTGATGAAATCTCAGAGTACGTAAGTACCTGTTTGAGCAGGGATTTTTTAAATGAAAATTTTGATTTGATATGTGATTTGGTTGTGTGTAAACGGACTATGTGAACAAGTAGAATGAGGTTTTTTCATTAAGACCCAAAGGAAATGTTAATTTCGATGAGAAAAAATAAAACAATAGATTGTATGTCATTTTGAATAGAAAATGAAAGAAAGAATGTACTTATGATTTCCTTCCTTGTCCGGGTTTAATTTTAGATTTTAATTCTGATACATAGTTTTTCAAATAACAACATTGAGGTGGTTCCAAGCTATAGATGTATAGATGATTATTGACAAGAAAAGAAGCAAAATATATGAAAATCTAATAAAAAAGGGACTAAGTGTCCCACTGGTGTTGTGGCCAGAATGTTCAAAGTCCTAGGATGAATTTTGGTTAGTCAATATATGAGGCTTATAAACACCAAAAAACTCATAGATACAAACAGGTGATTTAATGATACCATCTACTGAAAATGAGAGAATATCAAGATGAATGGAGCCCGTATAGTAATAAATGTGAGAGAATCCTCCTAATTAGCAAGAGTATACTTAGGCATGAAAATTCAACTAAATAAGATGGATCATTAGTTATAAGGAGATTGAACGAGGGTTTATTCGGTATGAACGGCCGGCCCCAGGAGACTAATGGGATTCCACAGAGGATAGTCAACTAGCGATGTTTACAATATAAGTGATATCAAATAGGAAACGCAGATAATCATAAAATGTGATTATGAATTCGATAGGGATGGAGAGGACTCATGTTCAAATTTTGTATAGTTGTGGCCTAGTGAAAGGGCTATGACGATCTCGAAGTCCATTCAGAATGAACTCAGTTTCCAGGCTTGTTTTGATTGCACTCTCAATGTATTTCGATGTGATCACTTCAATGTATAATCCTTGATATCTTATAAGTTTCGGGCATGAGGGAAATGGCTACACATGTTTAGAGTGATTGTGTACAATATAAAATTGAAGTCCACATGAATGGTTTGCTACATGATTGGAAGATCATAGATGCAGGCAATTGGATGTGAATCAGGCCTAGAAGGCACTATTATCTGTCATGGAGAATGGATATGCTTGAGCAATAGACTGGACTTAGACACAAAAAAAATGATTTCATTTGAGGTGTTGTAAACATACCATATGATGTGCTTAAAATGATAAAATATAACAGTAACCATTGGAGATTCATATTTGGTAGAATCATTGGCGATTAAGGTCACAAGTTCACCTGGTGATTGACTAATAAAGGATTACAGTGTCCTTAAAAGAATGAAAATTTAATCCAAAGTGGTTGATTTAATTATTGGATTCCGGCTTCATGATTCCTATCCAATGGAGAGTGAAGAGGTTTTTTGAACCCAGTAATTTTTAGTGGATAACCTACCATTGATTGTACAAAATAGGATTGATAGAGCTTGAAGGTGTCTTACAATAGTTGAAGTGGAGAATTCTCATGGACTTGACAGGGATGATTGGGGAGTGCCCTTTCAGGATAGTTGGTATTGATGTCGTCTTGTTCTTGAACATGACAAAGCTTCATTGTGGGTGATTTAGGATTATGTTGGAAGATGTTTGGTGATCTACTTATAATCAGCCTAGGAATGACTTTTTTTAGAATCATTGTGTGACCTAAGAATAAGGCTCGGGCAAACCCACTTAGAAGTCAAAAATCAACTACTTCACAGAATGGGGTTTTTATGATTTGGTTTTGTTATGTAAAATGCAAATGGGAGGTTTTATGGGCGGTTAAGAGGGTAAAAATGGGTTAGATGGGTTGAGATTGGTTAGGGAGGTTTAGGATGGGTAAAAAGGATTTAGTGTAGATAGTTTTATGTCATTTTTGAATGAGAATGTGAAATGGGGATGTAGTCAAGTTAAACAATTTATATACAGATAAACTTCTTGAAAAGTACATAGATTAAGTCTTCACTAAAGTTGTGACTTAAGTCATCAAGATTAAGTATGAGGGATTCTTCAGAGACACCCTAACCTTAATTTTATATAGTCAACATCCTAAGCATCCCATAGTGCAAATACAGTCCTAACATCGATTGGAATATGCCTTTTAAGAATGCTCTAATGATCCCCTATTAATACATCTGATATTTGTTCCCTATACATGCCACACTAGCATGACGTTAAGTGGCCATATGATGTTAGGTTGTTCTTACTCATGTGACATTAGGGTGTCTTCAATGCAATCACTTCTCATTTATGCCATAAGAGACATCTTCCAAGTAAAAATTAATTAACCATTTCTCTCAATGTGAACTATTAAATTCGAGCATTTATGGGCACCTAGTTGCAAACTTGGGTCTGAAAAAACCATATTTTGTAAGCCTTAAAGATTGAAATTCTCTAGATACCGAATGTTAATTGGTCAAAATGATTGTAGTGTTGAAGCTCCTATATTCGAATATGATTTTATTTGATAAAGAAGTAACACTGGAAATTGGTAAGAAGAGTCTCTCAAACACCTACGTATAAAAGGTCACATCTAATTTACAAAAGTTGTTATGGCTAAGTCCTACTATACAGTGACAGTAATGGTGCATGATTCAAAAACAGTAGCATGACCTCTTCAGAGAGTATGTTTTACTCAAGACCCTTAACGTTTTCACCATGGAGGAGGAGATGAAGTCTCTAAAGACTAATGAGACTTATAAATATGAGGTGACAAGTTACCTCTTGGAATATAATATGTGTAGGTTGTATAATGGGTCAGTACACAATGTGAACTGAAAGTCTCTTAAAAAAAAATTGGAAAATTATAATACTTGCCTAGTTGAAAAAAAGTGGAATCTCTTAGGTCAAGGGGCATTGACTTTGGTGAAGTATATAACATCCAACATAATCTCAAAATATGGAATTTTTCTACTTCCATTAATATTTGAGAAAGGAATCTATTATTAATGTGCATATCGATCTATGAGACTATGATCAGTATGGATATTGCAAGATGATTTTTTTATCGAATAAAGAGATTCTAACCAAGAAACCTATCATGAAACATGGATGAAATATCTTTGGGGTGACTAAGAAACCATTGAAAAAATAATTATCTGATTTTTTGCTACCTGAAGAAATCCTTATCGTGACAGAAATCTGAAAAACGTGTATAGGCATCTCAATGATATGGTAAATCAACATTTTCTTGTTCTACTATCCATGTGTGTAAAATTAATCTCATGCATAATGAGGTAAGATCCTGTGCATGTTAATTCAAAGAAGAAGTGAAATATGGATTTGAAGATCATAGTGCTCTCACTATTGATAAACAGTGTCTTCCAATTGATTGCAATAATTCCCAAGGATACAGTGATCAAACATGTGACTGTCAACAAGTTTTTCATAGTTTGACATGAAATATCTTGATGCCTCGAAATTTAGTTAGTTGAACATACAAAATTATGTGACCCATAGTGTTGAACAATGATATTATTGCTCAGAGGTGTTGAGGAAGTAAACTGTTGAGATTGTATTAAAAATGGTTTAAGATGTAAGACTCATAAACTTGTTAGCACAGACTTTGACTCAATTGGTTGGACTGAATTATCAAGTTCCTCCATGAATGTCCACAAGCTAAAGATGTAAATCCTGGAGGACAATTCGGTTTGGGCACCATCATTTAAGTGTAGTGGGAAGCTTGATGTATGTAATGGTAAATTGTACTAAGACTCATAATATGCTCTCAACTTCAACAGTAGGATTTGTTAGAAATATACTATTGTCTTGTTCATAGGGTAGGAGCATTGTTGAGTTGCAAGGTGAGATGAAGAGCTCAACTTTTTATATATTTGTACGAAACATCTGATCATGTGATTTTCTATCAGATGGAAGACCTAGTAAAAGACATAGGTATTGAGTCTTATTCATTGGATATAAATGCTTTTTAAGTTGTGACTAGGCACATGAAGATATGTCAATTTTCACAGATCCACTAGTGGGTGAATTCTCAACTAAGTTTGGTGGAGTTGATAGAGATGTAGGATACAGCAAATGTTATGAAAGTATTGTGATATCCACAAAAGAAGAAGAGTGATATGGTCTTAGTGTACTCATGTTGATTAAAATAAGTATCGTGGCTTTATGTGAATTGGGTTCCTACAGATATAGGCATGATGGTGATAACATGTGAAAATAAGATGAATATATTGTGATCTAACAATAGTGTGATATGTACACTGAGGACAAAGGAACCATGAATACCATGCACACAAAAAGCAAAATTATGTGTGATATCATTTTACAAAAGTTTGAAATGGTGGAGAATTTTGAAGCAAGTGAACATGATGGTATAGAGGTGGATCACTCATTGTAAAGGATTTTTGCAGATTGCAGTGACTACAGGTAGTGTCTAAACTGAGAAGTTTACAAAGGTGATAGAAGGAAAATATTGGCTTAATCATTGTAGACACCTATAATTTAGTTAGAGAAATTTAAATACTTAAATTGCGCTAATTATACCCTTTCCCACAAATTGACGACATATCATCAATATCGCACATTTTCTCTACTATCATCATTAATTAATTACATTACGTTAGTTAATTAACTCTTCTATCCAACCAATGCGTCAATTAACGACCTTCCGTTAATCAGTTCCCCTTTCTATCTAGATTAATTAATTATTTCTAATTAATTAAGCTCCCCTTTCTATCTATATTAATTAATTATTTCTAATTAATTAATCCCCCTTTCTATCTAGACTAATTAATTATTATTAATTAATTAGATTCCTCTTTCATTAAATCAATAAATCATCATTTATTTGATTAAATCCCTCTCATAGTCTAAATCATGCTAATTATTCCTCTAAAAAGCTTCTATAAGCTTGCACACCTATTAATTAATCACTTTGATTAATTAATAAAGCCCCTCAAACCCCATGGGTCACTAAAGGACAAACTAAACTCTCTTAAGGTTGACTCGTCCCTTTCTAACCTCTCTTATCCACAACTAACCCAACATCTCTATTATCCCACATGTAAATGGATGTAGAGATTTCTCTATCCATTGGGCTATGTAAAGAGCCCTCCTCCTACCTTTAAACTTACACCTACTCCTTCATAAACAAAAGTGAGCATATAGTTAATACACTATAGTCATTTTATCATCTTTGATCATTCCTCCATTAGAGTGGAGCTAATCATTATCCTTTTACATTCAAACAATCAAGTTAGTGTTGTGAAGAAAAAATGGAGTTAATCAAGAAAGGCCTAATAAGCCATGGCTTGATGAACCTCCATCTTTGATCAAGCAACCACTATATCCTTTTGATAGCTAAAAGGTCTACATAGGTCTAGTTTATTGATTTAACTTTCCAAAGAGTAGAGCAATAAATATTAGTATGTTAGCTTGAGGTTTATTTTTCAAGATTCTAATACATATTATTGATGTTTATTACTTGTTTATCTCTTAGCATGATGATGTTTTTATTTTTATTTAGCTTTGTTGTAGGACTACTAGGTGTTAGTTCTAATCTTCTTGATCTAGCTAAACAAAATCATGCATACATATGGCACGTCTAGTGGGAGTTGAACCTTAGTCCCTTAACATTATAGCTCAAATTTTATTGTTTTTAGCTAACCTTTGATATACACATATGGAAAATATTGTTCAATTTCATAGAATTTTTCTAGTATTATATGTGTAGGTTTTCATTTAGAGCTTTCATTCTAATGGGTTGTTGTCAATTTCGAGATAACTTACTAAAATTTGGAGTGTTTTGAAATTTTTGGTGTTTTTGGCCGTATTTTGATTACAAGATGGGCACAGGCACACAAAACCTAGTGCAGGCACACTAACCCTAGCATAGGCACACTAAAACTAGTGTACACACACATTCTGGCATGCACACACTCTTCTCATACTATACTTTCACTGTTGTTAGAAACTTGTCAGGCTGGTGCACATACCATAATCCTCACGTAGGCATCTCTCAAGTGGCACATGCACACTACCTAAGTTTTTGTACCTCCTTTTTTCTACCTTAGCGCACATGCCTAAACCTTAGCACACATACCATAATCATGGTGTAGGCATCTCTCAGGTGGTGCAAGCACAATGTCTGAGTTTCCGTACCTCCTTTTTTCTACCTTGGCGCACACACCTAAACCCTGCTATCCTGGCACATACATGAAATGAAAACATAATCTCTCAGGATGGCCTATACTTGCTAGCAGATTTCTATTTACACAGAGGGCGTAGATGCCCTAAACCACATGCACATGTCCTAAACCACACATAGGTTCTTCGGTATGAGCTGGTGTATTACTTTCAAATTTGTGAAAAATTAGTTTCCTAAGGTACTAACATCATTACAGGTTTTATTTTGTTTGAATGGATATGCTATACTAAACATGGAATGAACCTTGCATGTTACTTATAAGAGTAAGATCATGTATGCTATTCCCTCGTGCCTTTTGGGGTGATCTTGGGAATCATAAATGATTCTTATGTCTTTTTTTTCTTTAAGAATATGTTGAATGTCCAAAATTGAGCAAAGATATATTTCATGTTTGAATTAAGTGTTTCCATTTGTTGAATTTTTGGATTTTTCATCACGTATGCTCTTTTCTTGCATCATAGGGTAATCTTGAGAATCAGAAATGACATTTATTCTCTTTTTGAAAAATTGCTAACCCGTTGCACAGAGCCAAACACACGCTTGTCAAAGAAAGGTGGTGTTCAAACAAAACCAAACTACTAATAAAGTTTCCTTGCAGGTTGCCAAAAGGTGTTCAAGCAAACCACATTAAATTAAACAAGATAAAAAGCAAACCACATTCAAAAAACTCTATCTGTAGGTTCAGATAAGGGTACGTCTCATCTGCTTAAAACTAGGACATAACCCCTTTGGCATAAGCCTTAAGCTACAACAATGGGGGTGGTCCTAGGAACCCCAAAGTAGTCTACGCAAGAGGGAACCTTGTGGATGAAACAGGAAGTGCTCCGCATAACCTACTTGACTATTTTTTCCTTGTGAGTTAGCGTTATTGGTTGTCCATATGGCTACGCTAGTGAGAGTACATGATGGACGCACTTGTTGCCAACTATGCATGAAGGGGGTAAAGTAAAGCCGAGATAATCCCAAATTAGTCATTGTGACTTTTTGGGTAAATCAAGCTTTCTTAAGATAGCTTTGTAACACCTAGTTGAGAGAACCACCTAAGAATATATCTGTGACCAGGAGCCAACTTTGACCATTTCAAAATAGTTTTGAGTTGTGAGCCATTATTCATCATGAAACATGGGATGCATTACTTTTTGTTTAGTTTTTCACTTACCCTAAGGTGAGGTGAAACTCTACCAAAGTAAGGCCAACATTTTTCACCCATAATTGATCTACTTCCTTCACTTTCTTTTGAAACTTTGTTGATCAAAAGAAGAGTGACTAGCTTTGCATTATCAATTGATTGTTTTTGCCACTTTTTTGTCTGTTTACGCCCATCCATGTTTGCAGTTGGGTTAGTTAAACATCTAAAGTGTGTGGAGACGTTTTCATATCATTGGTATCCTTTTTTATCTTGATACCCAAGTCAGGATCGTCATCATAGTTAGGCTTGATTCATCACCTTGAACTTCCTCGGAAAGGTTACGTTGTTTATATCGTATCACTACAATTTTGGTATTTACGTCTTGTTTCTTGTAAACTTGACCTAAATATCTACATTGTAAGGTTACGCTATACACATTTTAACAATTCTTAGTTATACTATAAGCTTTTAGTTTGATTCCATTACTACCTCAATTTTGAAAAGTGCTACGTGTTACCACTTGTGTGTGTTATATCAATATCATCTTGATATCAATACCTTACTTTCTCACAAAGTTTGGTTAACATATCTTGGTGACATTGTTATGTCAATCACAATCATAACTCACACTTTTTGATATATAGGTATTAATTAAATTTGGGTTTGCTTCTCATATACCTTGTTTGGAGGACATGTTAACTTCTTGTTATTACCTACACCTTGTTCATTTCTTTGAACCCGACATAAGTAGGGAAAAAAATTTATTCATATCATTGGTTTTCGTTTATGATCTTGATACCCAGGTCAGGATCATCATTGTAGTTAGGCTTGGTTCATCATCTTGAATCTCCTTGGAATGGTTATCTTGTTTGTATCGTGTCACTACAATCTTGATATTTATGTCTTGTTTCTTGTAAACTTGACCTAAATATCTACATTGTAAGGTTACGCTATACACATTTTAACAATTCCTAGGTATATTTGACACTTTAAGTCTGATTCCAATTATTACCTCAATTTTGAAAAGTGTTTAGTGTTACCACTTGTGTGTGTTACATCAATATCATCTAGATATCAATACCTTACTTTCTCACAAAGTTTGATCAACATATCTTGTTGACATTACGTGTCACTCACAATCATAACTGACACTTTTTGGAGTATAGGTCTTGATTGAATTGTGACTTTCTTCTACTATACCTTATTAGGAGGTCGCATTAACTTCTTGTTATTACTCACACCTTGTTCATATCTTTGAACTTGACATAAGTAGGGACATCTTGTTAATTATCTTACAACACCGACTACTTTTTTGAAACAAACCTAGGAAGTACTTCATTCAATTTATAGGCTTGATACCAAACATTGCATCACTGTTGACTTACACATTTTTAGGCCATCACTTTATCACATTGGTACTTTAACATTCATTATACTCATTCAATTCTTGACATTATTTTTACATTTAAATTAGGTTTGATAGAAAATCTTTGAACACATTCACAAATACCTTAGTGAAACTGTTTCACATCATGGCTCCTAAAATAAGATTAGGGCTCAAAAAGTAAACATTAGAAGAAAAAAAAAACACAAAATTGGGAAACCTCAAACAAGCAGGGGTCAAATCCCTTTATCGGCCATGATTGTGGGCCTTTTTTCTCTATAGAGAAGGAGGTTGAAGACATGATATATCATAGTGGTGATGAGATAGAATCACCACATGCATATTTCTATTTTGATCCTACCTTATTAGATGAATTCCTTTTTAGAAACAAGGATCAAGTAATGACACAAGTTGTAGAATTGGGATCTAGAATTCCTATTGAACAAGAAACAATCCCACCTACAAATGATGCTAATGAAGAGGAAAAACCTCTTATTAATATGGATGATATATTAATGCATGGGAATTCTTCTACTTCTAACGTAGGAAATGATAATGTGATGGGATATAGAATACCTTTCCTTAAAGTACCACCTAAATTCATCATAGAACACAAAAATGTTGAACAACCTTTGCAACATGATGAAGAAGAGGAACCTTTTGAAGAAGAAGTTACTATTTAACAATAAATTAGCAACCTTAGTTGATAATTGGCTTTGTTAACATCTCACGTATAAAAAGAAACAAACAAGAATGTACAAAAAGAAAAAACCTAAAGTCAAAATTAGTGAACTTCAACTGGACAATTAAGGAGAAGACAATATGGAACATCATCATGTATATATCCCTAATTCTCCTCCCAAATAATAATTACTCACTCAATAAATGCAATGAAATAAACACTTGAAAGAGAGTACTGTTATAAATTATCAATTTGAAGAGACTATGTTCCCAATTTGACAAAACTATGACACTTCAACTAAAAATGGGGACATAAAATTTGAAAAATAAAGAGGGAAGGGTGACCCACAAGACCATGTAAAACATTTTTATATGGCATGCCAAGAAGTGGCCTACAGTGACAAATACCTCATACTAATCTTTCCAAAGAGTCTAGGGGGCCAAGCCTTAGAATGGTTTACTCACTTACCTCGTGGGTCTATTTTTACATGGCCCAAAATAGCAGAAAGATTTGTATGAAACTTCTCATACAATATAGAAAGTGACATAACCATGGAAGACTTGTGTGGCACTAAAGAATGTCCCAATGAAACATTCACTAGCTTCCTACAAAGATGGAGAGGGATAGCCAGTCATTTCCCCTGTACATTCCCTAAAAATTAGCTTGTGAGTATTTTTATGCCCAATGTCAACCCAGACATCATTTTTCATCTACAAATGCATTGTATTTGCACTTTTGAAGAGGTTATTGAGAAAGTAATTCAAATCGAGAAAGCACTTGTTGTGAAGGTAACCATTAAACCTCATTCTAAAGATAACCAAAACACAAAACCTACGGAAAAGATGAAAATATTCAACAAAAACAAAAACGTTTTGGGAGACAAAATTACAGATTCCAAACACATGCAAACGGTTCAAACTAGTCAACATTTTAAACTAACCAAAGGACCTATTCAACCACCACCTAAACGTAGAATTTTAACTCCTCTCAATGAACCTTTGTCAGTCATATTGAAACAATTGGATGCATCTCACATGGTGACTTATCCCATGACACAAGCCTTTGATGAAAATTCTTTGAAACCATCATGGTACAAAGAGCATGAATATTTTGAATTACATCGTGTCAAGGGACACAAAACAGAAAAATGTATACAACTTCATCACTATATCCAAGACCTCATCGACAATGGGGAGATAGAAGTGGAAAACCTAGAAAAAAATCAAACGCCTGATGAAAAGATGGGAATATAAAAAGAACCATTCCCTAAACATGGTAAGTCAGATGAGCCAAAGCTAGATTTAGGAGAGTCATCCTAGATTTATAAAGTGGTGAATTATCTATATACCAAGAAAGGAAATAATCACTATGATTCACTCATTGGGTGTATCCACTCTTCTAATGACAATGTGAACACCATTCAGATCAAAGGGAAGGATTACACCACGGTAAAAAGGCGCGCTTGTCTCACAATCCCTAAACCCTCTCCATTGACCCCACAAGATGGTAGGTACAACCTCCTGGAACAACTTGATAAGACGTCTGCCAAGATTTCAATATTGGATCTTCTTAGAATATCAAATGTGCACACAAACATCTTGTATAAAACTCTCCAAGGGTCAAGAGTGCCACTAGAAGTATGCCTCTTCAGGATGTTGTAGACAATATTGTACCGACTGAGCACATTTAATTTAATAATAGGGAGATCCCTATTGAAGATCCAACACATAATCTACCCTTGTATATTGAAGTATTTGTTACCTACTGAAAGATAAAATGGGTGCTTGTGGACAACGGATCAGGATTGAATATATGCACATTGAAATTAGTTAAGAAATTGGGACATATAGAAGAAGACCTCAATTCCCACATCATTACCATAACCACTTAAGACAACATGGAAAGAGAGTCCATAGGAAAAATCACATTACCCATGCAAGTCAGACCCACTTGTCATCACATGAAGTTTTGTCTTGGACTTGGAACTCCCATACAATATGCTTCTAGGTTGACCATGGATTCATGCCATACAGGCCATGCCATCAACGTTCCATCAATGCATCAAACTAAAAGATGAGGGACACACTTTCATGAAACAAGGAGATCTAGATCCCTTTGCTCACTGAAGATCTCTCAATATTTTTTCTCGTAATGGTTCCTATACGTGTCCCTCAGTTGATATATTTGTTCCTCTTCAATCCAAAGCCATGGATTCCTGAGTAGATTCATATTCCCTCAGTTCTTGCACCCGTGATGCCTCTACATCAAATTCTCTTTTTGATTCATGGGAGATGAAGGTTCTATAATATGGTTATGGGGAGTATAATGTGCAACAAGCTCTTTTATTTTCAGACCTCTCATTGTCACCTAAAACCAGAGGTTGACCCAACTATTGTTTTTGATGGCCTAGAGATGAGTGAACTATTGGGTCATTTTTACTTAGAGAACTGCTTGTTGAAGAAAAAATTTATACCCCCTACGACTTGGGTCCCAAAAGATACTCAGCCAACCTACTACCAGATCCTTGAATATGAAAATTCTAGTCGCATGATTTATTCCATGGGCTAAAATGATTTAAGATGTGGCAAGAATAAACAAGGGCCAAGAGAACCAGTCCCTCTCCTGCACTTTAAAATAGAAAGGTATGACATTATAATTTGACCTTATGGGGCACATCTCAATGATCAAGATGCTACCTACTCCAAGCATGAAGATAGCTCTGACTATTTAGACAGTGATACAAATTCCCACTAGAGCTAATATGAGGATCTTACCTCCACAAACCTGTTCATGAATACCGATGTCCTCACCATAACCTCTACTGAACCTAAAATTGACCTTGTATACCCTTGCCTTATCGAATGAAACCAAAAATATCATGTGCCACTATATCTCTTTGAAAATGATGAAGCCATTTCAGAATTCATGGGCATTCAAGATACAATCCCCATTGAAGATCACAAAAAGGGTTTTTACATTGACTTAGATACTTGCACCTATTTCAAAGAGGAAGCTGAGCTTCGTGGTTAGAAAAATTTAAGAAAAATCAAGGGCAAAAGTTCCAATGAAAAGCCTCAGTAAAACTCAAAGTCCAAGTCGCATAGTGAAAACCTCTTTGAGGCTTTGGTTGACAAACAAGTACAAAAATAAATGGACAAGAAAAGTGACCATGCCAAGGGTGAAAATATCATAGAGACGCCCTTGGAAGAATATCTCAACCTTCCTCCCAATCCTACGCATATGGAGGATTTCTCAATAATGCTAGTAGAAGAGACCATTGATGTAAACATTGGCACAGAAGATGACCCAAAAGTGGTCAAGTTGGGAGCTTCACTCTTAGCACAAGAAATGAAAACATTCACCATACTTCTCTGAGAATTTATAGATGTGTTCACATGGTCCTATAAGTATATTGTTAATGAAAAATCACAGCACCCCCAAATGAGTTCTGAAAGTTTACTTTTCTAAGGTAGACTCATTTGGTGTGATTGCATAATATTGAACTTTCCCAAAGGTGTAGGACCTTGCAAAATGGAAAATCTCTCCAGATTAAAGGTTGGTTCCTTATTCCTCTATTTAGGTGCATGCATGGGAGATTGCAGAGGATTTATCTTTGAACCTAATCTAAAACTTGCTAAGAAGACAGGGATAAGAAAGGGGTACAAGAAATAAACAATAACTAAAATACCAAGTGGTGCACCAAAGGAATGATGAACAATTTTTTTGCTAATAGACACAAACCAACAAAATGCATACAATAAACAAGCACAGATAGTTCGATATGTAATGGAAGACTAGATGAAAAGAACAATTACCTTGTCATATCTGTTGGGCATGGAGACATGAGTGATAGCTTGCTACTATTCTGAACTTTGAAAACTGACCTTTGGGCCACTTGGAAACCCATTAGAACCAAAACTGATCTTGACCAAATGTCGATTCCAAACACTGCATGAGAGAAAATAAATAGAACCACACTATATACAAAATTTGAAATCATACATGCTCCAAATGGAACAAGCAGAGCATGCAAATCACTTAGGATAAAAGTAATCTACACTACAACAAGACAATGTGCATAAAAACTTAGAGGAAAGAGAAAACTAAACTAATATGTACAGGGTGAGAACTCCATTTTTAGTAGCAGTGCTTAAGATAGATCCCATTTACTAGAATCTACAACTCTTCACCCTCCAATGTAGACAATTGGAAATAATTTCTACTTTTCAATCTTGTGATCATAGAGGGGCCACTCCAGATGGTATTAAATTTGGAATGCCTTCTTGGTTTTGCTCGATTTGCATCCCATTTCAAAACTAGGTCTCCTTCCTGGAAGGTCCTTGCCTTTGTCTTCTTGTCAAATCATTTCTTGATTGAATCATGATTCTTCTTTATTACTTGGAGAGCATGTTCGTTGGTTTCTTCTAATTCCATCAGCTCCGCATACCTAGCCTCCATTGGTCCAAATTTAGACATCTCTAGTTGCTTCACGAGCTCCAATGCTGGCAACTCAAGTGATATAGGCAACACTGCCTCTTTCCCATAGACGAGCTTGAATGGAGAGTTTCCTATATATCCCTTGGGTGTTATTCTATCAGCCCATAAGGTTTTTTTGAGCTTTGTGTGCCAGGTCCTCTAACTCTCATCAAGAGTTTTAATGATCTTTCATAGGTTTTTGTTTGTAGACTCAGCCTGGCCATTACCTTGAGGGTAATAGTTTGATGAAGTACTGAAATAAACCCCATTCTTGACAGCCCATCCTGTGATCTCGAAACCTATAAATGCTAATGCATTGTCAGATATGATGGTGGCTAGTACTCCAAATCTGTTCATAATCCCTTCATAGAAATCTAGGATACTAGACTCATTTACTTCCTTGAGTGCCACTGCCTCGGTCCATTTGGTGAAATAATTTGTTGGTGTCAGGATCCATTTGTGACCTTGGCTTGATTTTGGATTGATGACTCCAATGAAGTCCAATCCCCATTACATGAAAGGTTGGTCGACTGAGATTGGGTGCAATGGAAGTGTTGCTAGCCTTTCCTTGCCTTTGAAGAATGCACAATTCTTGCACCTTTTGATCCATGTGTAGCAGTCACTAAACACTCTGGGCCAATAATATCCTTCTTTCATGATTTTGAGTGCTGTCACTCTTGGAGAAAAATGGCCTCCAACTGCTTCAACATGGAATTATTATAGCACTCTCTCCACCTTACATGTCTTAATGCATCTCAGTAGAATGCCATTAATGTCTCTTTTGAACAAGACACCGCTAATAAGAACATATGGGATGGATTGTAACCTGAAATGCATTATTTTTTCTTTACTCATCCCATGATGACACATGCCTATTTGAAGGAAGTGAAGCATGTCTTGGGTCCAAAAAAAGATCAGGAACATCATCTCTCCCTTCTTCTTGATCATCTTTTAGAACAAAAACAACCTCCTTTTCTCTGTCTGTTTCATCTTGCTAGCCTGAGGCTAGTTGTTCACACAACCCCTTCCGATGGACCAGCTTGGTGACCTTGATCTCAATTTCATCTTCCAACACATGGGTGATCCATCCTACATGCTTTTCATTCAAGTCCTTACTGAGAAGGATTTCTTTAACTCCCGCTTGGGAGACCAATAGTTGGATTTTGTTGTTTGAAACCAAATGCTTAAACTTCTTCAATCCTTTGATTACCATTAGGACCTGCTTCTCAATGAAGGAGTACCTCATCTCATAATCTTCCAGGCTCTAGATGAAGAAATTAATTGGCTGTTCTGTACTTTCTTTGTTTTGTTGCACCAAGATTGTAGAAATTGTGTCACTTCCACCAAAGGCATACAGTATGAAGTCTTTGGAAAATATGGGTTCAGAAGAGTTGGGGCTTGTGATATGGCTTCTTTGATAGCCTCAAAACTTGCTTTTCCTTCATTCATCCACCTGAATGTTAAGTTCTTCTTTAGCATCAATGTTATTGGCTTAACAAGGGCAACAAAGTTTAGAACAAACATGTGCAAAAATTTGGTTTTTCCCAAGAATCTTTGAAGAGCCTTCTTGTGACTTGGCAATGGCAATGCTCTTATTGCTTGAACTCTTTCTAGTTTAGTTTTCAATCCTTCCTTTGATATGATATGGCCTAGAAGCTTGCCTTCACGGGCCAAGAATATGCATTTTTGGGGGTTCAATGACACCCCAAATCTCCTACATGTCTGAAAAACTTGCCTCAGGTGGAAGAGATGATCTGTTGCATTCTTGGAAAAAATAGTGATTTCGTCCAAACATATCAACACTATGTGATTAATCAACCCCTTGAATTCCATATCCATTTCCCTTTGAAAAGTGGCTCTGGTATTAGACAACCCAAATGGCATTTTCCTGTAGGCATAGGTGCCCCACTTAGTGGTGAAGGCTATTTTGAATTGATCATCCTCTTTCACCATTATCTGATTGTATCTTGAATAGAGAACCTCTCTGATCTAGAAGAGAGAACCTCTCTAATCTAGACACCACTTGCAAAATCTGCTCCATCAAGGAGAGTGGGTAGTGGTCTTTGAGGGAGGCTCTGTTCAAATTGTTGAAGTCAACACACAGCCTGATTTCTCCATTTTTCTTCCTAACTGGGACCAGATTTTCAACCCAACTTGAGTGTTTAATTAGAAATATGATGCTTGCCTCTATTAGCTTGTTTAGCTTCTTCTTCATCAGAGGCTCAATATGTCGGTTGACTGGTCTCTACTTCTGCCTGATGGGCCGAGCAGCTAGATCTAGTTCTATTGTGTGTTGTGCTAGCTTTGGATTGAACCCCCTTAGCTCTTCATAAATCTAAGAAAAAACATCAGGGAATTCTTGGTAAAGTTGTATGAATTCATACCTTGCTTGTTTGGTGGCCATTTTTCCAATTTGAAGTGTTTTGTCTTCTCCAACTGGGATTGGCTCTGAATATTCTCCTTTGATATGTATGTTAGCCTTCTCTTTTATGAACTAATCATTAGGATTGAAAATAGATTCCAGTGTCACTAATCCTTTGGGAAACTTGTTTGTATGCAATTGTACTATCTGATTCCCGTACTACTTCTCTAGTCTGCTCTGGTTTATAGCTGAGAATTCAAATTCTTCTTATAGAAATTTAATGATCTACTAATCATTCTCAAACACCTACCAACATTTATTATTATCTGGCACTACTAGCCTCACAACCACATGGATATGCCATTGTTCTATGTCCCTCTTGATGCTATCAACCACATCAAATGTTTCTCCAACTGTTGCAAGTCTATTAGTAGCTTCATTCTCCTTCCTGGGTATGGACACAATACTAAAGGCCTCAAAATCCTCCATGAGATCCCATACCCTAATCTTGTAGTTTTTGAGTAGGTCATTATTGATAGCATTAAGTCCTCTGAGCTTATTGGCAACTAGTTCACTATCATCTAATACTTACAAGTTCTTAATTCCTAGCTTTTTTACCCAATGAAGACCTTAGACTAAAGCCTCATATTCAGCAGTGTTATTTGAGCAAGCAAACTAGAATCTGAAGGCTAAATAATATCTCATACCTCTAGGGGACACAATCATGGCTCCTCCTCTAGCTCCTTATCTACTCCTTGAACCATCAAAGAATAATTGCCATACCTCATTGTCATCCTTGCATTTTGGCTTGATTAGGTCAGAAAGTGGTTGGTTCTCTTAATGTAGGTAGTAGAGACCTAGCTTAGATTCTTCCATTTTCCTATAGGGGTCAAAAGCATGAATTTTTTTGGCCCAATCATCAAGATTCAAGTCTGGGATACATCCCACCTTGGTATTTTCTTCAGAAGTGCTTAGGAGGTCCTCTTGATCAAAAGCTGAGTAGTTGGCATTGATTGGGCTAGGCACATAGGATTCAATATGATAATCAGTAATAGGTTCAGATCTGATTGTGGCCTTCACTCCATACCTTGTCTTAAAGAGCATATGTGACCAATTAGTACATAGTTAGCTTCCAATTTTGGCAGTGAAGTCCTTGGACAGACACAAAGCAAAATGTGGTGGCAAGTCTATGATTGACACGTTTTGTAAAATAGTCACATTAGGGCAAGCATGTAGAGCGAGACTCAAATCCTTGATAATTCACACAGTAGTCACTGTTGTCCCATCTAATTGGAATTTACTCCTCTAGTAGATGACCTCATATTGGAGACCCAAGTTGATCAGCATATGAGGGTTTTGGGCATCACAGAACTACTGGCCCTAGAATCAATCATACAATTGTGTACTAATTTTTCTCCAATAATTAATGAGACATATAAGGGAAGAGGTCTCATGTTTTTACCTTGTTGTTCTCCATGGTTCCTTCTAGGCTAAATTGAATTGTTTCTTGTTGGTTAGGGGTTGAGTTGAACTTGACCAATTCTACATGGGAGTCTGTAACATATTGTTATCCAAAATTCACCCCTCAAGGTAATTTTGATAACATGCATCAAATTCTTTAGTCCCAAGCAATTATATTGAGTCTGGACAAAAAGTCATGTTTCTAGGGTCCCCTCATATTTTTCTAACTCCCCTGTCCAAGTAAAAGAGAAAGTTCTGAGGAAAGGTAAGAAAAATTGCAAAAAAAGGCTCGGGCCAGAAAAAATCATGAAAAATGGCTAAGTCCTAGTCCTCGCAACAGTTAGGACAGTTGGGAAAAAGAGGCACAAACCGGCTGAAAGGCCGCCAGGCGGTCTGCGCAGCATTTGGGACATTTGGAACAAAGGGACACGCGGGACGCGGAAATCTAAACTGGCCGAAAAGTTGAAAAATTGACTAACTGTTGAAACAGGCAGTCTGGGACATCCGGGAAAAAAGTACGCGAACCGGTCGGATCGGCCGAAATGAGTCAAGGCAGCCTGGAACAGTTGGGCTGAAGGTACGCGAAGTACGTGAATCAGCCAGATCAGCTGAAATGAGAACTTTCAGTCAGGGACGCGCGGGACAAAAGTATGCGAACCGACCGAACCGGGTGCATCGAGAAAATTTGTCCCAAACGGCCCGAAAGCAAATGGGACATCTGGGCCGCAAGTACGCGAACCGGCCGGTTCGGCCGAAATAGGGAACTTCAACATTGGGACATTTGGGACAAAGGGACGCGCGGGACACGGATAGCCGAAGGAGCCGAAAGAGAAGAAGAAAAGTCAATGTTTGGCCCGTGAAACTTCAAACGGCCATAACTTTTGACTCTGAGCTCCGATTTTCACAAAATTGGACTTTCTGGAACAAGCACGATGTCCTCTACGTCACAGAAACTGGATTTCTTAATTTTAATGAGAGTAGATATATTTAAATAAAAAAACATATTCGGCTCCATTCAGTCAATGCTCATTCCCGTCAAATGACAGAAAACGCCTACCAGACCCAAAATAGCTGCCCGCACTCAAAAGGCTATAACTTTTGCATTTCTCAATGAAATCGCACAAAATTGGTACCATTGGAATCATGGTTCTGATCCCGATGCACAAAAATCAAGAAATTCCAGATTTGATCATAAATTTATTGATATTTTTAAGAAAACGTGGCCGGGTTCATAACAGTGTTTTATTTGGTAGCTGGGAGTGCAATTAAGAGGCATGGTCATCATTCTTTCTCTACTGCAGCACATGGGACAGTATGGGGAGCCTTTTGCAAGTAATGTAAAATCATTTCACTCAATTTAATGCCTCTTATAGGTGGTTGAAGGACAGATTTTGGGATTTCCATTTTCCCTTCTCTTCTCCTTCTCATTTTTTCTATAAATTGGAGTGTTGGGCTCATTGTAAAGGAGAGATTTTTTGGGTAGCAAAGCTCTGCCAAAATTGATTTTTGAAGCTACTGTGTTGCAAGCCCTTGTAGTGGACTCCTTGCATGGTGATCCAAGCCCTTATCTTGTAATAGACTGAATTGTGCATACCAGGAAGCAATAAAATACAAGTTTGTGGATGTATCTTCCCCTGCTGTGTTTTCTTGCATTCTTCTTGCCCCTTTTATCTTTCTACAAGAATATTTTGTCTATTATTATGTTTTTTCAGGAATTCATTATCATTGTGTGTGCTTGGAATATTGCTGTGAATGCATTTTACTAGATTATGGAGAACTGTCATCACCTCTTCTAGTGTGCACTTTGCCTCTGTATTTCACACATTTGGAGACTACTCTCACACCCTCCTTTTCTGGTGTATCACCGCTTTAGTGTAGGCTTTCATCTTATGCATTCTCTCTCCCTGGTCCCTTGGAATATTAGATTAGAATAGTTAGCTTATCCTGCATTAGAGTAGATTGTGGCAGGTAGTTTAGGAGCAAGAACCAGCTTTCTCTGCAGGTCTATCTCAAGTAGCAAGTCCCACAACTTGGAGATAGTACCCATGTTATCCAATCACACCATGAGTTCAAGTATATGCACTTGTACATGCACGGGGGTGCTGTGATTCGGTGATAACACATATCCTTCTTCCCTAGAATGGCCAATGACTCCCATAGTGAAATGTTCACACTTGTCCTTTTCATCTGCTCAACTTGCACATCAGCTATCACAACTGGTGCTTAACTGGGTTTGGGAGGTGGTCTGGATTGGTTATGTATGTTGGGGGTTGTACTTAGAGCACCAAGATCTTGTGGAGTGATGGAAGATTGAGGGTCACCTGAATTTAGTGGTCAGCCCTCTCCAATACTTCTCTTTTTGGACCGTGTATTGGTAGCTACACTTTAAGGAGGGAACTAATTCATCCCACATAAGTCTTTGACCTACCAGTTGAAAAACGTAGTCTCATTATGGGGGGAACCTTATTGAGCTCCTTATTGTTGATCTTCTTCTAGGTTAGATTCTTGTGGTGCCATACTGGTTTGCACCATCAAGGCCTGATTTAAAGAACCATTAAAGCATGTTGACTGGTTATGTGGTTGTCTGCATGGAAAACACCAATCATATTCCTGTGTCATATTATTTTGTGCAGGAACCAATTCCCTTGATGTTGAAGTTGTGTTAGGATCATACATCTTGAAAGGTCTAGCAGCATGGGGTTGTCCTTGGTTTTGGCTCTAATTCTCAGTCTGAGGTGGTGGCCTATTCTTTTGTTACTAGAGTCTAGCTTGATATTGAGCCTGGGCCTAGTATGGCTTGAAAATCTAATCTTGTTCTCTTTTGATGGTCACTAGCTCATTCCCAAAGTTTTTAAATTACTTCATCATTGCTTCTTGAAACTCTTTAGATTTATTAGATGATGAAGATGAAGTTTCGGCTGAGCTTTGACTCATGGGGGTGGGTATAGGAGCTATTGTAGGAAATTGACTAATATATGGGCTTCCTAACTCAGGGTATAGAGGCATGGATGGCCTAGGAGCAATTTTTCTATCTTGAATCAAATGCTTCTCAGCCCCTATGGAGAGGCTATAGGTTGAAGGTAATGTAGTGCCCCCCGTTGACTGAATCATCAAAGAAATATCAGAATTTAAAGCCCTAAGAAATTATAAGAAGGAACCTTCATTAGTGGGCTTTATTGCTATTAGATTCCTATCCCAGGTCTATTGGAATCTGAGGCTGAAGTCTATCAACTACTCTTTTTGGGCTCTCTTGATTGTTGTTGGTTACTCCAACAAAGATAAGTTATCACCTTTTTCCCCAAAATAATTGTGAAGAGCGATGCACAACTGGTTCCTGTTCTAGATAGAGCCTGTTGTAAGACTCCTGAACCATTGTGAAGCTTTCCCTTTAAATGAAGAGGCGAGTAGCTTGACTACAATTTCCATCTCATGGATCTCGTGGATTGTACAGACATTTGCAATATCTTGGACATGGTCACTAGGAGAAGTTTTATTTTCCCCAGTGAAATGTGGGATTCTCTTTAATGTTGTAATCAGAACTAGGTTTTGTGCAATCAAGGTGAGTGGACTACTTCCAGTGAAGTTGACATATGGATTTGTTATTGCCATTCTGATTGGCATAAGAACCCTTACAGACTAAAATAAAGGCCTTACAGGTGGAGGTGTTGATGAGGTTATACTTGGTGGAGATGGAGACCTTTGAATTCTTCTTCCTCTCCTTTCTCTTCCCGGGGATAGATGCAAGTATTCAAATATACCATTTTTCCTTGCTCTAGACTAGGTTCTTCTCATGAATCTTCCAAGCTTGGGCTATTAAAACTAGTAGATTTTTTTCTTTTGGAGTTGCCAGATGTATAATTTTAAGGCTTCTTAAAATCTATAACCACAGCAAGTGTACATCAATTCTTACTGTAATAGGATGGAGACTTCTTAGTCCCATCGGGTATGCCAAAACTATTAATGAAAAATCACAAAACCCCTAAATGAGTTCTAAAAATCTACTTTTCTAAGGCAGACTCATTTGGTGTGATTTCATAACATTGAACTTTCCCTAAGGTGTGGGACCTTACAAAATGGAAAATCTCTCCAAGTTAAAGGTTGGTTCCTTATTCCACTATTCAGGTGCATGCATGGGAGCTTGCATAGGATTTATCTTTGAACCTAATCTAAAACTTGCCAAGGAGACAGGGATAAGAAAGGGGTACAAGAAATAAACAATAACTAAACTACCAGGTGATGCACCAAAGGAATGATGAACACTTGTTTTGCTAATAGACACAAACCAACAAAATGCATACAATAAACAAGCACAGATAGTCATATATGTAATGAGAGACCAAATGAAAGAAAAATAGACAAGAGATGATCTAAAATTGATCACATGTGTTTTATTTCTCTGTAGATTGATACAGTCCATTACAAAGTAGCCAAGAGGTAGAAATGTATTACAATTTTAGTGGAAGGCCTGATCCCCACAGATCTCTTTGCTAGAAGGAAGAGGGATCCTGCAAAACAAATAATGTCCAACCCTTTACAATGAATCTTGCCCTGTATTTATAGATTCATCCTAAAAGAAGAAGAGAGAGAGAAGTAGGAAAGGCAAGTCAAATTTCAACCACTAGTGTTAATGCCTATGATGAAATCTCTCCCCCAAATCTATCTTTACTACATGATTCCTTGATTTGGTTCCCTGAGAGAAGAGGAAACGGTGGAAACAGATCGAATCCAATCTCATTGTTGAGACAGATGGATCCTGCATTAAAGGCCCGAACACATTTACTCCATTTTCCTTCACCTAACCTCCTCAAAATTAAAGTTTCAAACCTCCATGGCATGGCTGAGGCTAAGATATTTCCAACAGCATCAAATCTGCAATATTTTGAGCCTTGAGTCGAAATATATGCCCCTTCAAATTTTGTATCGATTCTGTACAGGAGGGCGGGAAAACAACTCAAAAAATGGGTCACCTTTCTTCCAATTCCTGCTTTGGCTTTGAATCAGGCCTAGATGTTGAATTTTTCCTTGGGACATGAGGCATTTTGGAGCTTATTTAGAAACCTTTTCTATCTGCCTTTTGACTTGGTTTCCTCTTATGCGGGATCATGGTTGATCTAATTTTTGGCACGGGGTGAAATATGGGTAACAGATATGTCGGGAATGGATCCAACTTTGGTAGTGCACAGCTTAGTTGTACACGTAGACACCAATCCCATCAAGTAAAAGCTCAAAAATATACATCTGAGGGTAGCTCTCCTAGTTAAGGAAGACCTAGAAATATTGCTTGTGGCAAGATTCATTCAACCCATTGATTACTCCGAATGGATATCAAATATCATCCCTGTACAGAAGAATCCTGTTGGGATCAGAATCTGTATAGATTTCAGAGACATAAATAAGGCATTCCCAAAGGATGATTTTTCATTGCTTAATATTGATATGATTGTTGATTCAACTATAGGATATGAAATGTTATCTCTTATGGATGGCTTTTCAGGCTACAATCAGATCAAGATAGTCGATGAAGATCAACAAAAGATGGCCTTCACAACTCTTTGGGATACTTTTTGTTATTAGGTAATGTCATTTGGCCTTAAAAACTCAGGAGCAACCTATCAAAGGATGATGATAGTGCTTTTCCATGATATTTTCCATGACATCATGGAAGACTATGTGGACGATATCCTCGGGAAATCCAAGATGAGGGCTGATCACCTTTATATTTTACGGTGTATCTTCAAATTCCTACGGGAGTAAAAGTTCCGTTTGAAGCCAAAGAAATGTGTGTTTGGTGTTTTATCAGGAAATTTTCTTGGTTTCATTGTATCCCAAAGAGGGATTGAGGTAGACCCAGCTAAAGTTACTTCTATTACTAAAATTCCTCCTCCCAAAAACATTAAACAATTACACATTTTGCAGGGAAAGATACAGGATATTCCCCATTTCATTTCCCAACTTGTCAACAAATTTCATTCATTCACTCATCTACTAGAAAAGGATGTTGCCTTTATCTGGGGAGTAGAGCAATAGCATGCTTTCACCTTGCTTAAGTAGTACTTAGCAAATCGACCTATCCTCATGCCTCCAACTCCTAGTGAGCCACTTCTGTTGTATATTTCTACCACACAATTCACTATTGGTGCATTGCTATCCCAATATGACCTTAGCCATAAAGAAAAAGTTATGTACTATCTCAGTCATACTCTCATTTCTTATGAGATCAACTACCCTTAGATTGAAAAAGATTGTTTAGCTATAGTTTTTACCTTCCAAAAACCTTGCCATTACCATTAAAATACTAAAACCAAGCTTATATTAAAATTTGACCCACTCAAATACCTATTGTCTAAACCCACCCTTATCGATAGAATGGATAATTAGATCATTCTGCTGATCAAATTTGACATCAATTTTGTAAACCAAAATTTGTTCAAGTGACAGGTACTTGCTGATTAGTTAGCAGAAGCACTTTTACAAGGAATAGAACCTATGAATCTGATCTTCCAGATGCTTCATTAATGTACATTGAGGAATCCTTCATGTGGCAGGTAAACTTTGATGGATATTTTACTTATCATGGTTCGAGGTCATGTATTGTACTAATTACTCCTTATGGAAACCCCATACCTTGGGATTTTCACCTACATTTTCCTTGCATAAATAATATTTCAGAGTATGAGGTACTCATCCATGAGATGAAGCTCGAAATCAAATGGGGCATTCATCATATTAAGATCGTTGGTGACTCATAATTAATCATCAAACAAGTCAATGATGAGTACAAAGTCAAGGATGAGAAGCTCATCCCTTACAAGAAGCTAGTAGAAACTTTGAAAGGGTATTTTTTGTGTATCCCGTTTGAATAGATTCCAAGAGCACAAAAAATATCTACAGACACTATGGCAACCATAGCTTCTATGCTACAAATTCCACTGTAAAGTAATGGTATGCCTTTCTTTGTTGAAAATCTACGCTAGCCTGCATATGACATGCTAGAATCCTGTCTAGCTTGTGATCTTGTTGGTCCCAATTCCCCATGGTATGAGCCCATCTTCACTTACCTTAAAGACAACACATTCCCTCCTGACATCTCCCATTCTGAAAAATAAATCCTCATCCATTAGATAGCCCATTATACCCTCTTAGGAGGTATGCTTTATCATCGTGGTTGTGATGGGAATCTGTTACGTTGTCTCTATATGACAGAGTCAATCCAAGCAATTAAAGAGGTGTATAAAGGGGTGTGTGGGGCCCATACAAATAGGATGCTTATAGCCAATAAATTATTGAGTGTGCTACTATTGGCCTACCATGGAAACTGACTGTTGCAACTCTATGAGGAAGTGTGTACTTTGTCAAAAGTATGGAAATTTCATCCATACCCCATCACATCCGTTGAAACCCATCATGATCCCATGGCCATTTTCCAAATTGGAACTTGATTTAATATGGAAGTTTATGCACCCAAAATTACACGTGCTACATTGTCGGGAAAATGGTTACAAAATTCCCCAATGATGATTCAAAATCCTTTCAAGAAGGTGTTCGAGCTCCAAAATCCCATTCGCAATAGATATTTATAACCTAGATAGCCTTACTTAACTTTTCCATGAATTTTTCCATCTCCTTGTTTCTTTTTGTGCTTATTTTGGCCTTTAGTGCCAGGACCGCCACCCTTCCTCGGAGGCGGTCCTGAAACTGCCACCCTACGTAGGGTGGCGGTCCTACCCGCTTTTTCTAGATTCTTCACGCGTATTTTAAACATTTGATAATTCACTTAAGTTTGATTTTTGTATGCATCTGTAACCCGAATTAGATAAAAACAGCTTTGTTTGCTTAGTTCTCCTTGATCCTATTTTAAATGAGATTTAATTAGTTGGAACTACTTCTTATTTCCTTGTGCATGAAGTAACCTCCTAGCCTCCATTCCTATATATTCCATGCTTGTATTCAAGAAAAGGGCCTGAGAATTTTTTGTATCTTGTATTGTTTTGCTACCATAATCTTCCTAGGAATTTCATAGCCAAACTCATATCTCTTGTGCTAGCTCTCTTCTACATGCATTGCGTCCAGACTGCTTCCAAGTTGTCATTTCTCAAGCGTCATCCTCTTGTTGTTCTTTTCATTCCCAATCCCTTAGACTCACATGAACACTCAAAGAAAGAAAGGAAAGAAATGAGGGGATAGATATTGATACTACTAGATTTGCTAATGTTCTTGCTCTTCTAGGTTGGATTTTTGTATTTGTTTGCTTTATTGATCAAATTGTCAATTAAGATTTGTTAATTTCAATTACATATCAAATAGAGTAGAGAAATAATTCATTCCAAATTAGCTAGACAATTTCAAGTAGATCAAATCAATAGGAATTTGTCTCTTCAAAATTACCAGGGAGGCTATGTGGAACAATAGCTCTGTTAGGGTTATGATTTGTTCTTCACTTCTTAGGTAGGGTTGGAAAGATATTTGATTGAGTTAGAATAGGTTTTAGATTTAGATTCACACATATTCATAAATTGTTAGCTACATCCAGCTAATTGTTTGTATTTAATTTGTTTATTAGATTAGATGCATTGTCTGAAGAGTTAGAAAAGAACAAAAATATTTATTTTCCATAGATTAGCTTGTTTTACTTCTTTGTTCTAATATATTGAGAAAACACCAAAAAAATAGGTTAGAT
Organism: Taxus chinensis; assembly: GCA_019776745.2. Lineage (NCBI taxonomy): Eukaryota > Viridiplantae > Streptophyta > Pinopsida > Cupressales > Taxaceae > Taxus > Taxus chinensis. Next base: position 336,645,343 of record CM034153.1, read on the forward strand.
TTCTGTAGACACCAAATTCGTGTCTTACGACCCCTTGTGACCCGCATCCCATTTCGCAACCTAACCTCATTACCTAAACTTTACACAATTATTTATTAATTACCTTGTAATTGATAAATCCACATACCTTACCCGCCACCTCACTTTGCCACCTCATCATGACCTAGCCCTAACCCTAAACTAACCTAATTAAGACCCATGACTTGGTCTAGACTCACATCCATAACTAATGCCTCCTTACTCGCACCCAAAGTCGACCTTCTAGCCACTTGACCAAGCCCGCAACTGATCTCTCGGGAGAAAAGCAGGGAAGGTAGGCTATTTTACTAAAAATAGCCTACTTTTTCCTTACCGATGTCGGTTCCTACTCGACCGCCGTCAGTTACGCAACCGCCATCGGTTCCCTGTAAATGGGCTCCCCAAACCAGAACAATGGATCGGAATTTCATTTTTGGAGATCAGTCAAAGGATTTCTGGATCAACAGAGAGCATTGCGAGTGAGGAACAGAGTCCAGATCTTCACTTGACAGAGCAGAGACGAGTGGAAATACCAGAAGTGCTTACAACCAAGGAGATCAACTTGCATCTGTGCCAAAACCAGTAAGTCACATCTTGCATGTCCTTTGTTATAACATTTCTTATGCTTCTTGAATCTCAGTGCTCCTAAATCCGTTTCTGAATCCACTACCCAACGTGCCATTGCATCTAACTGTCATTCTTTTGCTTCTAACCATCCCATTTCCTAATACCATCCAAAAACCATCCATTACAAACACCATAGCTGCCAAGAAGATCGTAGAACCCACCGCTATCGGTTATCAGTAACCGCCATCGGTTATCAGTGACCGGCATCGGTTATCAGTAACCGGCATCGGTTCCTCTGATCAAAAACCAGAAAACCAGCCTTTCCCCCTACCCAGTTTAACGAAATAATTTAATTAATATTTTGCAGTCTTTTGTGTTAATTCATATTAGCAGGGGAACTGACCACCTTCGAAAGGAAGTTTTATATTTCCTGGGCCCAAGGTAGTTTCCTCATTTATTGTTTAATCAAAATCTTGTGGTCTTGTGTTCTTATTTGCAGGTAGTCCTTCCAAGACAAAAAGGATTCTCTGCAGTCAACCTGATCTTTCTCTACGGTACGCGCACACCATCTCGACATTCAACAGGTATTCCTCCTAACCCTAATCTCATCTGTTTCTAAAAGGAATGAAAGGATAGAAGCAACTCTATTCCCAGAAGCCGAAACATTCCGAGTGAAACATTTTGGCACGCCCGGTGGGACCCATTTTGGGTTCCTTTCTCTTGCTTATTTTTTATTTTAGGAAGCATATTTGCTGTTGCTGCTTTTTGTTATATATTTCGTAAAGAATTTGTCTTGCTTTCCTAGTTTCGCATTAGTGAAAGTCATCTCTCTTGCTTCATCGAATATAATTTTCGATTTGGGTTTAAAACACATGCATTGCATTCCTGCTTGTTGTTCTTCAATTCTAGTGAACATAGATTAAGTAACAGGTCGTACACGTGGGGGTAATATCCACGGTATTGACAGGAAATTAACCTCAGTTTCACTGCACAACACATACCGAATCACTTCACAATTAACACAACAGCTCAAACATCCCCCCTTTTCCGTGGTATTCCTCCACCCGATTGAGGTAACCTTATAAGCCAAAACAAACTTGACATTTCCCCTTGGTCTTGTTGTTTAGGATTCTGACATCATCTTACGTCTAAAGGCATAAGCCCACGATAACTAAAATTAACCCTAGGATTAATCTCTAGATTTGCGTGTGCCTCTTGCTTGTTTCCAAATTCTGTTTTCTCTGTCATACTTTGTCTTCTGTGATCAATAAGTTGATAAATATACTCAACGTTGCTAAAAATCAAATTAGCAGCCTTTTATATCTTCTTATCCTAGACTTTTGACACCAGCATCGGTTAAGGGACCGGCGTCGTTTTCTCTGTGACCGACACCGGTTAGTAAACCGATATCGGTTACTGTCTTCATCAGCGCCTGACAAACCAGAAACTTGCCAAATTCATCATTCTGAGGTTGTTTTTGTTCTTGATAGATTAAAACTTTCCTGTGTGTTCTTGTCTATGGTTTTCATCACTCGGAAGCAAGCCGCCGCCATGGTTTCACATGCCTGCTCTGTGTCTTTGCCTGAATCACCCCCTTCACATTCTATAGTGAACCCTACGGACACTAGTGAGATCCTCCAAATTCCTGTAGGAGACAAGGACTTTGCCAAATTTCTGGATGCTAATCCCAGTGCTGTACAATACTAGTTGTCTCATGCCCCCGACCGTACGCTTGATGGTCAGCTCCTTATTGGCATGCCTATTAGTATAGCTGCTCATTTAGCTCCCACTCCTCCTGATAACAATGCCTTACTTCCTGCATCTCTAGCCCCGTCTCCCAATCCGACAGCTTCAGAGGTTCATACGACCCCGATTAGCTTTCCTTTGGTTAACCTTGGACCCCACGTATCGTTACCACCAACTGCCCCTATCTCATCTCTCTTTCAGACCACTCCATTCATGACTTACTCTCTGCCACCTATTCACACGAGCTTTCCTTCTCAAGCTCCGCCTACCTTTTCATTCCCATACACGTATCTAGTAACCTCAACACCTTATATGGGACATCCCTATTCTGTGGCATCATCATCTCATCCAACCACAGATTTCATCAAACAAATGATGGACAAAATGCAAAACCTGGAGGCTTTGGTTTCAGGAATTCGTAGCGCCTTGACATACGAGTAATTTTGTCGGGAGCCCATTCACCCTTCTGTCCCCCTTCATTCATATCCTCCTCAATGGGAGTTGCCAAAGTTTACTCGTTTTAACAGTAAAGAGGATCCTCAACAACACTTGCGATCATTTAGACATGCTTGTTATTTGATTGCCCATGATGACGCCTTGTTACTCCGCACCTTCCCCATGTCCTTATCAGGACCCGCCTTGGAGTGGTACAGTGCTTTAACCCAGCATTCGATCTTCTCTTTTAACCAACTAGCCCAATCTTTCTTGGATCATTTCTCCATTAACATTGCCAAGAAAGTATCTATCACTGACCTCTATGCCATCCGACAATTTGAAGATGAATCTATCGCAGATTTCGTTGGACGATGGCGGGGCCTTATCAACCAACTTACGTATGCCTTGCCTCAAGCCGAACTCATTGAACTATTTACGCGGGCCTGCGCTAAGCACATCTCCCCTACCCTCCAAATTCAAACTTTCCGCACATTCGACGAGGCCTTTACCATGGCTCGAAAACTTGAAATTCGAGCCTTAGAAGAAGAGAAATTGCGGTTGCGTAACAAAAACCCCAATTTCCGAACTCCTGATTCTACCAACAAGCCAAACACCACCACTCCTCACGCGTCCACTTCTTCTAAATCAAAAGGAGTTGTCCACGCGGTAATGGTCAAATCTCAAACACCATCCAATACTCCGCCGAAAACCACTTATAAGTACAAAGTCGAGCCCACCAATTACACTCCCTTGGGAGAAACTTATGGCGTCATCCTGGAGAAATTGCTCAAAGCTGGGGCTATCACCTTGCCCCCTGTTAAACCTCACTCTGGGTTTGACTCCACCCGCGCAATACCTTCCTGGTACAAAGAAAATGACTTTTGTAACTTTCACCGCGTAAAGGGACATAGTCATGAAAACTGCAAGATGTTGAAAAATATAGTACAGGAAATGGTTGACGCAGGGGATATAACCCTCGATAATCCTAACGCCCCTGCTAACCAAAATCTGAAAATTTTCAACAAGCCATTCCCGAATCACTCGTCCAACGGTAACGTGAACCAAGATATCTTAGCCGAAGAGAGTGTTCATGAGATCCATGCAGTCTTCGATTCTCAGCCAAAAGCCTCTATTGAAAAAATTTTAAATCAAGCCTCTCCACCAACACAGGAGTTTGAACCTCCTTCACCACCATCAAGCCAAAGTGAAATCATTCCTTTACCCATAGAAGAGTTAACTGTCCGGACTTCTCTTCTCATCGACAAGTCTTCTTACACCACATCCCTACAAGACTGTGAGCGGATGCTATCTAATTTATCTATTTCCCAAACGTCCCCTTCTACCACTCTTGCTACACAAGAGGAAGGCTCGCCACTCCTTTTGACATCCTTAGCCGAGAAATCTCTTACACTAACATCACCACATTCTTTAAACGTGATAGATCCCCTCGAACACGCCCTCCTACCTATTAGTCCCTCATCGCCTAAATCTTTTCAACGACCGGTTGACCTCTTAACATCTATTGATACAGTGCCTCATCTACCTCCTGTGTCACACCCGCAGTGGACTGGAATTACAACCCACCTTTCTTCCGTACAAAAATTACAAATCACACCTGGAGACTGTCATTCCACAGAAGATAGACAGGCCCTATGGGAACGTTTGAGTACCCCTTTTTCTACTCAAATGCAAATGACTGATCCTGATGTCTCCACCATATACCCGAAGTGCTTACAGAAGCTTAAAATGCCCTTGTTCTCACCTTCACCCCCCTCACCTCTACCAAATGCCCCGTCCACTTCTATCAACTTAACCAGATCTTCCCCTACGCTTGGGACCTCACCAATGCCCAGTCTAACGCACCCGCCTAAGCGACTCGATCTATCCAAAAATAAATCCGCTCCGCCACCTAGGAGACAAACTCAATCCATGCCCCTATCACAATCAAAACCATCATCGTCATACCTACCTTCCATATTGGGACCCCATCCCTCTACCTTACATCAATATATCATACCTCCTACGTTTTCTTTAGAACAACCTATGCCTTCCGCACCTATACAGAAATTCCAGGGTATAGCAACACCGTCACTCCGCGTATCCTGTCCACCTATCAACCCTAAACAAATTCCATCATCAAAAGATTTGTTTTCAGTCACTCCTATTTCCCCGTGGTTGTTTTCTGATACCACGTCATCTGCGGCCTCATCATCCAACATAGCTTCTGCGCCAAAGAAATCACGTTTAGTAAAAACCATGTATCAACACCCCTCGGCTAAACCACCACGAACCAATCATGCCCAAACATTACCAAAACCCGCACAACCAATACCCTCATCCTCTTCCGATTTTGACCCACTCAAAGGATCTTACGCCAAAATCCTTGCTATGTTGGTGGAGAATGCGACCATTTCCCTACCCCCACTTAGACCTTATGACCCGTCTAAACCTCGACCGATAAGTTATGATGAGTCTAAAATCTGCGCCTATCACCGTACACCAGGACATGATGTAGAGGGATGCCAAGCTTTAAAAACCATCCTTCGCCAGTCACCTCTCCCGGATAGAAAGATTAAGAAAGACAACTTACGAAGGGAGAGACCTTTAGTTTCCATTCCCTCTCCTATACCATCTGTCCCCCGCCTCACCAAGATCTGTCATTATTACAACCCCACCTCTTGAAGACCATGAGTTATCCCAACCATCTTCCTCATCTCAGGTCTACGAGATTAATATGATTAGTGTCACTACTCGAGGGCAGAAAAACAATGGGAAAGCAAAAGAAAACACACCTGCGGCATCTCTTTCTCCGTCAAACATCCCGATTGCACCACCACCTAAAGTGGTCATTCGCGGACCCGCCTATCCCGTCTCTAATGGCATTGCCCACCGAAATATGATTAAACAGCTTCACCAATCGCCCGTAAAAATGACACTGTATGATCTCATTCAGACTTCTGAATCTCATCGACAAGCTCTCGTTGAGATCCTTCAAGGGATAGAGGTTTTACCTAATGAAACCCTGCCTGTCGCCTCCATTCTAACACCCAATCACGTTGCCTCTCTCACTAAACAGCCCACTACTCCAATCACTTCTGTCTCTATACCACAAGCTGCTGCAGTCAGTTTCTCTGAAGATGAAATTGTTGACTTTGGTACAGAAGACCCTGACCCTGCCCTTTTCATTTCCGCTTACGTCCGACACATTCGAGTACGTCAGGTTATGATTGACGGGGGCGCTAGCCTAAACATCATCTCTTCAAAAGCCTTCCAACAGATGAACATCCCTTCTAGTTGCATGTGTGCCAACCCCATCATGTTGCGGTCATTCAATGACGCTATTACTTCTACCTTAGGCACCGTGATCCTCAACATTCGCGTAGGACCACGTACTTTACCCGAACTCTTCTATGTCCTTGAGGGAGAGTTCCAATATAATATATTGCTGGGTCGTCCTTGGATCCGAGCCATGGGATGCGTTCCCTCAACATTACATAGATGCATAAAATTTGAGTACGAGGGGAAGTCTTACACCGTAAAAGCTGACCCTCCCCCCTTTAAAACCTGCAATATGTTATACCGCCCTAACGATGTGCTTATACCAATCAAGACACCCATACATTCAACCCAACCATCCTCCTCAAATGTACCTCAACCATCCACCTCAACCGCGCCTACGCCTTCAATTGATGAAACCACCATCGCAAAAGCCACTTCCCTTCCTGCAGCTAACATTCCAACCTCCGACCCCTTAGTAGATGTTTTTCAGCGCCTTACGCTGGGGGAGTACCGCCTATATAACGTTAGTTCTTTCCCTACCCCGCAGGAGTACGGACAATTACATGCACATCCCACCTACGACCGTCGCGTGGGGGAGATAATCTCTTACGGACCACCCCATTGCCGCACTAACCTAACGTATGGGGGTGTTGACGCATCCTCCATTACCCCTGAACCTCCTCTTGGTGTGGTTCCTTTCCAATCCGATTTTCAATACTTGACAAATCGTCGTTTCGCCCTCACCTTCTTGACTCGCTGTGCGTGGAAAGGCTTTGGTTTTGGCCTTTACGAACAAGGCCGACATACACTCATTCCCATGACTACCCGTAAACATAATGATCGCAGTGGTCTCAGTTTTCCCGAAACACCTACACAGGAGACACCTCCTGTCAGCTGTATCCTAGAAGAAGAAGACGTCGCCCCTACCAAATCATCATCACCCACTTTGCCATCATCACCCGCAGAATCTATAGACCCTGAATCCATCCCTCCTAACTTTTTTTTTCATAAATGCTATCTTCATAGGTCCTCTCACGTATCAACGCGATAATGACGACCCATCTTCTTTACCCCTTCTTTATCCAGACATGATCGAAGAGGATTCGCCTTTGATTAATGTTGTTGAATGCCAGGATGACGACTCCATCCTCACTTACCTTGGCACAGATTATTCTTATATTCAACGAGCCTTACCATCTGAAACCCAAACTATGCTGAACGAATCTACCATAGAAATCAATATCCACACGGAGGAGGATCCTCACATTGTGAAGATTGGACAATCCCTTAACACATCAGAACAAGCCGCCTTTACTACCTTTCTCCGTGCTCGCAACCAAGCTTTCACATGGTCTTACACTGACATGCCAGGAATTGATCCTACCATCGCCGTCCATAACATCACCCTAAACCCCAATTCCAAACCAGTCAAACAGAAATTGAGAAAAATGCATCCACGCATTGCTCTCTTGGTCAAAGAGGAGCTCCAACAACTCCTTTCTGTTTCATTCATCTTGCCTATTGACTATCCTCAATGGATTTCTAACATCGTACCTGTCACTAAAGTGACAGGGGGACTTCGGATATGCACAGATTTCTGGGATCTTAACCTCGCTTGCCCTAAGGATGACTTCCCCTTACCTAGCATTGACCAACTTGTTGATCTAACTGCAGGTCATGAGATGCTCTCTCTCATGGATGGCTTTTCAGGATACAACCAAATTTTGGTTGCCCCTACCGATCAACACAAAACTACCTTCATAACTCCTTGGGGAACCTTCTGTTATCGTGTCATGCCATTTGGCCTTAAGAATGCTAGTGCTACCTATCAGCGGGCTATGACCTACATTTTTCATGACATTATGCACACTATCCTTAAAGACTATGTCGACGATCTTCTCGGCAAGTCTAAACATCGTAGTGAACATCTCGATGTTTTAACCATTATTTTTGATCGCTTGTTACAATATTCTGTCCACCTTCAACCAAAGAAATGTGTCTTTGGTGTTATTTCGGGAAAACTTCTTGACTTTATCGTCTCTTTGCGTGGCATTGAGGTCAATCCATCTAAAGTCAAAGCTATCCTAGAAATGCCCCCACCCAAAAATCTCAAACAATTGCGTAGTTTACAAGGTAAGCTCCAATCTATCCGACGTTTCATCTCCCAACTCTCGGATCGGTGTCAACCTTTCCATCACCTCCTTAAAAAGGATATTGCATTCCAATGGAGCAAAGAATGTCACCAAGCCTTCGAAGCTCTCAAATCCTATCTCTTGCAGCCACCCGTGCTTATCCCACCCCAAGACGACCACCCTTTCTACCTTTACCTTTCCGCCACCGACCACGCTGTAGGAGCTATGCTTGCACATCATGACTCTGAGAATCACGAACAAGCCATTTATTATATAAGTCGTACTTTGGTGGACTATGAGACTAGGTACACACATGTAGAAAAATTGTGCCTTGCCCTATCATTCGTGGCCACCAAACTCCGACACTACCTTCTAAATCACAAGACTTTCGTCATCACCAATACAGACCCCATCCATTACATGTATGCCAAACCTCATCTGAACCAACGCATTGCTAGATGGCTCATGCTTCTCGCCGACCTCGACCTTGAGTTTGTCCACCAGAAATCAATCAAAGGACAAACCATCGTAGACCAACTTGTAGAAGCTCCTTTACCGGGGGAACAATTTACCAATTTCACATTTCCCGACGAACTCGTCGCTACTCTTTCCCTCATGGAGGAGTCGTACCCAATGACCCTATTCTTCGATGGATCTAAATGCCAGCACGGCGGAGGAGCCGGTGTTGTTCTCATTCCTCTCAACGCTGAACCTATGCCTCTTTCATTCCGACTTGATTTCCCGTGCACTAATAATACAGCAGAATACAATGCCCTTGTTCTGGGTCTCCAAGTTGCGTTACACTTAGGTATCAAATCTATCAACATTTTTGGCGACTCTCAATTGGTAGTCAATCAAGTTATGGGCGTCTACCAATGCAAAAACGAGGAACTTCAAAAATACAAACACTACGTGGATTCACTTCTAGCCTTATTTACCCACTATTCTATACAAACCATTCCCCGCTCCACTAACAAATTTGCGGATACTATGGCTTGCTTAGCCTCGCAAATTCCCGCCGCGCCAACTGACTCTGAATTATTCGTCGTGGTCCAACAACTTTTTGCCCCATCCTATTCAACCCCGGTAGTTTGTATGATAAATACTGTGTCTACTAATTCACAGGATACCTGGTACCACCAATTTCATGACTACCTTACAATCTCTATCCTCCCACCTAACCTTACTAGTAATGGCAAACGTGCTTTTCTTAAAAGTGTTTCACGTTATGTTGTCATGGGGGGACTCCTCTATAAACGTGGCTTTGATGGCATCCTCCTTCGCTGTCTAACTGGCGCGGAGGCCACTCATACCATCCAACAGGTCCATGACGGTATTTGTGGTGGACATTTTAGCGGCCTTGCCGTGGCCAAACGAATCCTTCTCCTTGGTTATTATTGGCCTAATCTCAATAACGACTGCTACGAATATGTTAAGCGTTGTGTTATGTGTCAGCAACATGCCAACCTTCAACATACTCCTAGCCACCCGCTCCAGATCACTCGAGATCTTTGGCCCTTCTCACAATGGGGTTTAGACCTTATTGGTGAGATTCATCCAACCTCTTCACAATGTCACCGTTGGATAATCACAGCGACCGAATATTACACAAAATGGGTGGAGGCTATTCCACTCATTTCAATCAAAAAAGAAAAAATTGTCGAGTTCATTAACCACCACATTATCTGTCGTTTTGGTGTTCCTCATCGCCTGATAACAGATAATGGAAAATCTTTCAAAAACAAGTTGTTGCAAGACCTTTGTGACAACTTTGGTATCAAACTTAGTTTCTCATCACCTTACTATCCACAAGCCAATGGGCAAGCCAAGTCCTCTAATAAAACACTACCCAAAATCCTCATGAAAGTTGTCAATGAATCCGGAAGAAATTGGCACGATCACATTCCCTTTTCCCTTTGGGCTTATCGTACTAGCATTCGTACCTCTACTAATGCCACACCTTTTTCTTTGGTATACAGTACCGAGGCTGTTTTTCCTCTCGAAATACAAATACCCTCCCTTAAAATATCTCTTCAGGATATTCTCACCAACGATGATTTCCGCCAAGAGTGGTTAGCCCAATTGGAGCTTCTTGACGAACGCCATCTTACAGCTCTTGATCATCTTCAAATCTATCAAAAACACATTAAGCGTGCTTATGATAAGCGACTTCATGAGCGTACCTTTAAGGTTGGTGATCTTGTTCTCAAAGAGAATCAACATGTAACCAAACTAGAAAAGAGCAAACGTGGAAAATTTGCTCCCAATTGGATTGGGCCTTATATAATCACTCATACCTATGGATCTGGTACTTATCATTTAGCTTCGCTTAATGGTAAACTTGAGCCTGAACCCCTTAATGCCTTGCATCTTCGACCATTCTACTATTGAAATTAGTGTTATATCACTTCTTATCTACCTTCCGCTCGTCCCTTGAGCTCACTTACCACTACATACACTCTGTTTCCTACACTTCATAATAACAATCAAGCTCACATAGTTTGATCCTCACCTCCCCTTGATGATGCCTTCCCCTTTTTAGTCTAGTCCATGACTTCAAAGTATTAAAATAAGCCGTATTCTTATGGGATTTTCTTGAGTCAAACTTCCTACTAAACTAGATGCTTCACGCCAAATGAACATCTAGTCATCTAAATTAAATATAGACTGCTCCCTCGAAGGACAGCTATATGCTGAACTATTGCTGCTATTATATATAGACTGCTCCCCCAAAGGACAGCTATGCATTACAATCATATCTACTACTATAAATAGACTGCTCCCTCGAAGGACAGCTATACACAGTCAGCTTTTATCAGAAGCTTCTCGCATTGATCAGCTTCGTGAAGACCTCAAGAGTAACACAATACATATCCCTTGTAGACTTCCCACATCGATCAGTCTATATTCAGCAAAAAAAAAAGAAGCCGCATTCAAAAGGACTTTTGAGTCATGGACTTGTCTATTTAGGGTAGGTTCTCTTTCGTCAGAACACTCACTTTGTAATAAGTTCTCCGTACCTCAGCTATATCATCCACCTCACCTCACCATTTGTTTCAACTCAAGGGACGTGACGTATATCCGATATATTGTGATTATACAACTCTTTTCACCTATCAACTTCTCACCTATGCAAGGTACCTAGGGATTCAAGCTCATCCTATGTTAATATGTGGTTTGTTTAGCTCTTCTCAACTATGGGACACTTTTGCCTCTTTTGCTCGACTCTAGGATTGTGTGTTGACCTTAATCAGGATACGGTTCCCTACTATTTGGGTAAGCTAACTTTTGCTTTACCTATACCTACATCAACATCGCCCATACCTTACCAACACCAACAACATTACCCTATCAACATCAAATTCTTATCAACCAACAAATTGCCTAACCATACCCAAATTGCCTGAATTCACCTCTCCCTGGTCCTAAGGGAGAACTACATCGGTCTGAGGCCCCTCCTTGCTTTGTCCAATGGGCTATGTAGGCAGCACTTCGGAGACATGGGGTCTCCCAAGGTTAGCTCGACCATCCCTTACCATATCTACCCTCTCCCTTTCTCAAATTACCTCCATTTACTCATTATTTCCTACAAAATACAAATTCCTACCCAAACCCCCCATTTAGCCTAATAACCATTTCAATGCATAAAATCACGAGTTTAGAACCTACCGGTACGACGACATGTCATTGTGGTGGGATGGGTGGTGGTGGTCCAGCTGGTTCAGCCCCTCCAGCTCCTCCTGCCTGTGTCATGGCTCCAATCCTGATCTACTGGGTCCCTGGCCAATCACATGCTGCCTCCTCCTCAATCGGGCCCACTATCAACTCTCTCCGCCAATACAATAGCTCCACCATCTCAATCAAACCTCTAATCCCAACTCACTCAATCAAACCTCTAATCCCAACTCTCCACGTCAGACAAGTCGATTTGGTTTGCAAATAACAAAAGTGACAATGACAAGCCGTATTTTTCTTTTTATAGGTTTTTCGACCTTAACCGATGTCAGTTTCATTTTACCCTAAGGAACCGGTATCGGTCTCTTAACCGATGTCGGTCATGTAGAATCGACATCGGTTCACTACCCAACTTTCACCCCATTCTTTGCCCTTATTTACTCCTGGCCTCTTTTTCACCAATATCGCCTCTATCCACCTTTGCTGCGCAACATTTGTTCACTTGTCCAGCCTGACCTACGGCCTCAACCTACCATTCGGCCCAACCTAAGGCCTCAACCTACCATTCGGCCCGACCTAAGGCCTCAACCTACCCATTGGCTCGACCCAAGGCCTTGCCCTACCTATTTGGCCCGACCCAAGGCCTCAACCTACCCATTTGGCCCGACCCAAGGCCGCAACCTACCTATTCGGCCCGACCCAAGGCCTCAACCTACCTATTCGGCCTGACCCAAGGCCTCCACCTACCTATTCGGCCTGACCCAAGGCCACAACCTACCTATTCGGCCCGACCCAAGGCCTCAACCTACCTATTCGGCCTGACCCAAGGCCTCAACCTACCTATTCGGCCCGACCCAAGGCCTCAACCTACCCATTTGGCCCGACCTAAGGCCTTGCCCTCACTATTTGGCCCGACCCAAGGCCTCCCTTTACACTTCTGGCCCGACCCAAGGCCGCCACCCAAAAACTTGGCCCTACCCACGGCCACACCACTTCCATCCCTTACCCAAAATCAACACCATACACTTTATCCACCCATCCGGTAGTTTTTTGTTCAATCGAGCTCACCTGTTCGTGTTTTAGCATGATTAGGGTCCTTGACTTGATCTGTCGACCAGCTTTGCCCAGACCTAGACCGTGACGTTTATCTCAACCAAACCAACCTTTTTGGTACTGCCGAACATGCCTAAACGTTCCTGTACCTTACCTGTTATATACCCTGGGGCTACTTCCTATGCCTTGGATACCAGGATTATATCACCCTTGTTTGGATAAACTATCGACCTTTGCCTCCGCACATCACTGGTTTGCTCGTCAAATCACGTACCCTAGTCGTACTATGGCATTTCAATATGCGTCTGCTTCCTTGAACCTACCCCCACCATCTTACCATCCCCTCTACCCCATTTACCCGTGTATCAATCCTATCCCTGATTTCCCGTTCACTCAATCTGTGATAGATTTGAGGGGGATTACCTATACCCTTAACAGGAGTAACCACTTCATATTATTGTCCGTGCAGCTTTACAAAACAAGCTACACGACAGTAAGGGGCTAATGTAGACACCAAATTTGTGTCTTACGACCCCTTGTGACCCTCATCTCATCTCGCAATCTAACCTCACCACCTAAACCTTACACAATTATTTATTAATTACCTTATAATTGATAAATCCACATCACCTTACCCACCACCCTCACTTTGCCACCCTCGTCATGACCTAGCCCTAACCCTAAACTAACCTAATTAAGACCCATGACTTGGTCTAGACTCACATCCATAACTAATGCCTCCTTACTCGCACCCCAAAGCCGACCTTCTAGCCACTTGACCAAGCCCACAACTGATCTCTCGGGAGAAAAGCAGGGAAGGTGGGCTATTTTACTAAAAATAGCCTACTTTTTCCTTACCAATGTCGGTTCCTACTCGACCGCCGTCGGTTACGTAACCACCATCGGTTCCCTGTAAATGGGCTCCCCAAACCAAAACAACGGATCAGAATTTCATTTTTGGAGATCAGTCAAAGGATTTTCTGGATCAACAGAGAGCATTGCGAGCGAGGAACAGAGTCCAGATCTTCACTTGACAGAGCAGAGACGAGTGGAAATACCAGAAGTGTTTACAACCAAGGAGATCAACTTGCATCTGTGCCAAAACTAGTAAGTCACATCTTGCATGTCCTTTTGTTATAACATTTCTTATGCTTCTTGAATCTCAGTGCTCCTAAATCCGTTTCTGAATCCACTACCCAACGTGCCATTGCATCTAACTGTCATTCTTTTTCTTCTAATCATCCCATTTCCTAATACCATCCAAAAACCAGCCATTACAAACACCATAGCTACCAAGAAGATCGTAGAACCCACCTCTATCGGTTATCAGTAACCGCCATCAGTTATCAGTGACCGGCATCGGTTATCAGTAACCGGCATCGGCTCCTCTGATCAAAAACCAGAAAACTAGCCTTTCCCCCCTACCCAGTTTAACGAAATAATTTAATTAATATTTTGCAGTCTTTTGTGTTAATTCATATTAGCAGGGGAACTGACCACCTTCGAAAAGGAAGTTTTATATTTCCTGGGCCCAAGGCAGTTTCCTCATTTATTGTTTAATCAAAATCTTGTGGTCTTGTGTTCTTATTTGCAGGTAGTCCTTCCAAGACAAAAAGGAGTCTCTGCAGTTAGCCTGATCTTTCTCTACGGTACGCGCACACCATCTCGACATTCAACAGGTATTCCTCCTAACCCTAACCTCATCTGTTTCTAAAAGGAATGAAAGGATAGAAGCAACTCTATTCCCAGAAGCCGAAACATTCCAAACGAAACAATTTCCTTTGATAGATAGTTTATTTACTGAAAATGAATAAATTCATCTTGCATGACCATCAATGGTCCACAACAGGAAAAAACTTACAGTTTTGATCCCCTAGTCCCACAACCCAACGGGCCAAAACTAATAACTGACATTGACACAAGCTTGTATTTAACAGTCTTGTGCACACCTGTAACATAAAATGAGAAAATAGGAAACTTAAATACATTGAATATCACTGCTAATCAAGCATATGAATATTGGACTGCTCTCGAAAATAGGGTTTGATTGCATGTATGACCATATAAGGGCCTTAGCCTCAACGAGTCTTTAGTTGTGATCCATAAGTCCCGCAACCCAACGGGCCTGCCAGTTAGCTAGATATTGACACTATTTTACACATATTGGTATTCATATCTTCACCACTTCCACCTAATATTATTACATAGCTTTCGTTGTTGAATATATCAGTCGATTAGGCTAAGACTTTCTAGACAAGACCAGAAAATCACCCTTAGTTCTTGCAGCACCACTACACCTCTTCTCTCAATTTCCATGACCTTGTCTAGAAACCCATATGAGGCACCTATAGGTTACTTTCCACATATTCCGCAACTAATCAATAGAATCTTGGTAGAACTAGAAATCAATTGGAGTCTCTAAGTAGCTATCATATCATACCGTACCATCACACCCCTTTAGGTTAGGAGAGAATTTTTGCCTTCGATTCATAGATTCCAGTATTACATGTCGAAGACATAAGGTTTCCCAATTAGCTTGATCACTACCATCACTTTCACTTACATTTCAATTCCACATCGGTTGTCTCAGCATGACCTCGGGAGGTTGGGTATGAAGAAGGTCATGTGTGTATTTTCTATCATAAAAATTGGTGAACCCAATGTGAAGAGCTAGTATCTAAATGTTTCCACTTTCTTCGTCCATCATTTATTCTACAGGTATTCTTATGCTCCCATGAATATGTCGGGATATGATGAGTATGGTCAGCCCATCCTAGGTTTTAATATGTACCATTACCAATCAAGCGTACCACAACAATCACCTTCACTTTCAATATGGGTAGACAGCTGCTCATCCACTCAAAACCCTCTTCTTTAGGGAACCAATGTTGGTTATTTTGTATGCATTGAATAATTAGATCAGGTCACTTAGACTTATCCCCTTGAACAATCAAGTTCATTTAACATGGCATTCACTGGTGAAATGATTTCATCTCCTCGAGTATTGTTTTGGTAGCCCATTACCATGAAATCTGATCAAATCCCCCATCTCGATGAAGAGTATTTAGCACGTTACGCTAGGAGTGAACAAAAATTCTAACAAATGAACCAATCTTTCGATAGTTTGCAAGGAGAAGGTGATGTCCTACTTCAAACAAATAACACTACCTTGCCACCAACTGAAAATACAACCAATGAGGGGTGACAACATCATGAATAATTCATAGCAGGATACCATACTCCTCAACAACCTCCAAGGGTTCAACCAAAGGTACCTAATAAAGGTACCACCCCGTCAACGGGTGATCTCATTTCATCTTTGGTTGATAAAGTCAAGGAGTTATAGCTTTCCCAAAATGCACAGAATTCATATGCAAGGAAAGCACGAACTCCTCCCTACCCACAGAATTATGGGAAAATCCCTACTGCATAGAATCCTCTAGTTTACATGAATATTCAAAATCCTGGAGATCTTCTCACGGTTACATGTACCTTTGGTATGCCTCCCTAAGCCATGTATGGATATCTACATGGGTGATAGCTGGAAGTTCATTCTCAAATGCCATACCAACGAGAAATGCAATGTTCCCTAGCTTCGTGCCTTCGATGCCATATCAAGGTAGTCAACGCCCCCTATGTACACATTTATTCTAAATCCCCACATAGGGACATGTACACCTACCCATGTCTATATGGAGAATCACATGGGATGTCATACACCCCACCAAATGTCTATGTTGTCCCATTTCATCAACTAATGCAGCCCCCTCCTCCTCAACAAGGGTCTCCAATGTTGGAAACATATGCAATGGGGACTTATTCTGAATATCTGAAGGAACCCCTATATTTCTCCATTTAGGAAGTCATGCTCCCGAGACCCTTTCCTAATCTCTAAAAGTTCAAAGGGGAGGGTAATCCTAATGCCCACATCAAGGCTTATGTAATGGCCATTTGAGAGCTAATCCCATGGGATGCAGTCGTTGAAAATATTTTCCCTAAGACACTAGAAGATATTGCTCTTGACTTGTATTATAGGATACCGAAGCCCTCAATACACTCATTCAAACAACTCGTATCAGATTTTATCAAAGCTTTTGATATAAACAAAATTTTGTGAATATGAATCAAGGAATTCCTTCATATCAAACAAGAACATAATGAATCTAAAGCCCACTTCATTTAGAGGTGATGACATGTTCTCTACTCTTCCGCAAGTTCTCCAAACATGGATCAAATGGAACTTTTTGACTTGTTACTTCACTCTCTCAACAGAGAGATGAATGAAGAGGTGCTAGAGGGTGCTCTTCGGATCAACCAAGTGGTCAGTGATAGTGGTTATAATACCTATAGAGCAAATGGGAAGTTAGTCACTCCTGCTCAAAGAACTCTCGGTTACTCCAACAACACAAATAACAATCAAGGACCAAAGATCCTTAATAAGAATCATGGATTCATGACTGAAGGTATGACTAACCAGCCCAAAAAGCCTAATGTTGTTAATCCTACCAGTACATGTTTTACAATTAACAAAAATAATGGAAACAATTAGAGAAACAACAATTTCTCACCCTCCATAAATGTTATGGATTTTAATCATCCCAAAAAACATCAACAACCTCAGAGATAGAGGAAAATTCCCACCCCAATCCCTAGCCAATACCCCAAACAATTCTAGAATCAGGGGCAAGGGTTCCAAATTGTTAATTATAACAGTCAACAACCAAACAATAATCATAGTTTCAAACCACAACAAGGAACAAACCAAAGGCCTCGGGATTAAGATCTTGACTTGTTTTGTGGTTTCCATAGGGTCTGTGGGCATTACACAAGAACTTTTTGTGATTGTAATAAGTTTTTGTAGTGTTTTCCAAAAGACCAAAGACAATTATTTATTGACATGTTTTTGGCAAACCCAACTACACCCAGTCAAAATGCCTATATGGGACCAGTGTCTCCGTAGAACACACTATTGGGAATCTTTAACAATCCTCTCCCCACACATCCAAAGGATGTTAGAATGGATCCCAATGTTTTGAATAAAGGTATTGTAATAGGGAATCATGATCATGAAGCCTCAACTTTGTCAAACCCATAGGTGGCACTGCCTTTGGATGGTCACCAGCAAATGAAGAAAGTAGGCTTGGTTGAGTTGGACATTGAACCCCAAATTAATGCCGTAACAAGAGCCAAAGACTATTCTTTGTAGCCAATCCCAATTTATTTGGTTGTGTCAGATAATGCTCATGACATGCTAAGTAATCCAGTAGGGTCTTATGACTTGATCAGTGATCTAACCAAGACCTTTTCACACATTTCCTTTTTGGATCTACTGAAGAATTCCTCTGCTCATCAAGCCACTCTTTTGGAAGTGCTAGGTCACAGCCATTTGATTAATGTTACCCCTCCACCAGAGGCACAAATAAATCACATAGACTTCAATGTTTTCCCTCCAAGGCAACCCGAAAGGGACATTGGGTTTGTATTTGACATAAGCAAGATGCCTATGGATGTTGAAATAGCTCATAGATGAAATCCATCCTTGTTTTTATAGGTTTGGATCTACAACAACTACGTGAAATGTTTAGTGATAGATGATGGGGAAGAAGTTAACATAGTCCCCTTCTCTTTTCTTTAGAAGTTAGGATATGGGGAAACTGATTTCTCCTTGATGCGAAACACATTGAAGGGTTATGATAGCCTCAAGGCAACCTCAATCGGAACCATAGTATTACCGGTTACTCTTGGGCCCAAGATGGTACTCACTGAGTTTTATATTATAGATTGAGAAACCAACTATAATTTGATCCTTGGCTATCCATGGATTCATCGCATGAAATAAATCCCCTCTACTCTATTCTAAGAGGTTAGATTCTTGCATTTAGGGAAATTCTTTATTGCTCAAGGTGATCCAAAACCCTTTGATATACATTTGGCCAACTTTAAAAAAATCCTAGGGGTCCATTCTAAATTCGAACTTCCAATGAACCAATTAAACAAATTAAAAAGTGTGGTACCAGAAGAAAATATGGTTCCCATAACAGAGTTAGATGTTACAGGTTTGATCGAGAGTATTATGGCGGTCAAAGATGAAAACATTGTTGTAGAGACAATATCATAGGAACTACAGCAAAGATTGTCGAGGTATTAGAAAATTATTTTCCTATCCTTCTCCCCTTTGATTCCATAGGTATGGGACATGCCTTGGGACTTGGTTCCCTTCCAGCATATGAGGTTTGCATGGTGGAGGTAACCGAGGTAAAAGGAGAACTTACAAAGGATGACTCAAGATCCATATTTCTGAGTAGTTTTTGGACTCTCCATTTTGATGGAGCCAAGTGTCGCTTCGGTGCCGGGGTAGGCGTGATCCTTACTTCGCTCGAAGGAAGGATTTTACCATTTTATTTCAAATTTAATTTTGAATACAAAAACAATGGGGCTAAGTATGAGGCTCTCCTATTAGGTCTCATTGTAGCTAAGAGAATGGGAATCCTCAATATTAGGGTGTTGGGTGACTCACAACTAGTTGTAAATCAGATATCTGAGGTATACGAGACTAGGGTTGAACACCTACAACTCTAAAAAACAACCGTGTTGGGCCTAACAAAGGGGTTTGACTTTATATCAATCGAGGCCCTCCCACATGAATAGAACCTTCTGGAAAACTCTATAGAAACTTCCACCTCATGCTTCACCCTAAGTAGTGACTTAGAGGACACCAACTTCATGGATTGAATCTGAGTTGAATCCTTGATTCACAAAGTGCTAGTAACATCAATGTTGACATAGGTGGAAGCTGAGGATCAGCTTGACTCTTCGAGCCCTTTTGATGGGGATGAGTCAAATTTAATTTATTTAAACACTTTATTGGAATTGCATCTTACCTATCACAAGGTAAACCTTTCCGTAATTCCACGTTTCTATTCTTATTTTGCAAATCCCATGATTGAGTCCTCTCCAGGGAAAGATCTTGAGATTTACAAAGTAAAATATGAAGGGGACTTGGAGTTACCTCTAGCCCCACCTGAGTTTAAGGAGGGAAACCACCTCCTTAATTAAGGAAATGATTGATATAAACATCGAAACGGAGGAGGAGCCAAAATTCTTAAAACTAGTGTCCTCTTTAAATCCTAAGGAAGTATAAATTCATACCCAAATCCTAAAGGAACATCAAAAATCCTTCACATTTAATTATAAGGAAATGATGAGAATTGCACCACACATCACAGTTCACAATCTCATCACCAAGCTGGATGATAAGCCAATTAAGTAGAAGTCAAGACCTATTAAGCAAAAGGTGGCCCTTATGGTAAAAGAAGAAGTAATAAAGCTTCGCTAGGTGGGATTTATCAAGCCAGTCAATTATTCACAATGGGTATCTAACATTGTCCCCATTCTCAAAAATAATGGAAAGATCCGTATTTTCATAGACTTCTGGGACATTAACAAGGTTTGTCCTGAGGATTATTTCCTACTACCATCTATTGATTTTATCATTCATGCAACAACTGGATTTGAATTTTTATCTATCATGGATGTGTTTTTAAGATATAATCAAATCAAAATCTCCACAGAGGATCAAGCTAAAACTACGTTCATAACTCCTTTGGGAAATTATTATTATTTTGTCATGTTATTTGGTCTTAAGAACACTGGCACTACGTATCAACGAGAAATGAGCTACATATTCCATTATCATATTCATAATATTGTGGAATCCTACGTAGATGACCTTCTAGCCAAGGCCATGAAGTGGTGTGATAACCCAGAGGTACTTCACATCATCCTCTCATGCTTAATTAAGTACAGTGTCATGTTAAATTGAGAGAAATGTGTATTCAGTGTAACAGGAGGTAAGCTTCTGGGTTACATTATATCTTCACAAGGGATTGATGTTGACCCAGAAAAAATTTGGGATGTGTTAGAAATGGTTCTGCCATCATACGAGTTTAGTATTAGATATTTTCTTGGGAAACTCGGTGCAATCCAAAGGTTCGTCCCTGACATGACCTTCGTCATTCATCCAATCAACAATTTGTTGAAAAAGGATTATAGCATTGATTGGATGAAATAATGTAATGAGGCCTTCGAGGTAGTTAAATGATTCATATTGCCCCCACCTACATTGATTCCGTCTATATCATATCACCCTTTGATCTTATATTCACGAGCTACAGATGTTTTACTACCCTGCATGTTGGCTCAAGAGGATGACGATAAACAGGAATATGTAATTTACTTCATTAGTCAGATGCTACTTGATTATGAGACGTTCTACACACAAGTAGAAAAGGAATTCCTTGCCATATTTTTTGTAACAAAGTTTTTAAGGCATTACATGCTCAATCAAGAAACAAGGGTTATTGTTAAGATAGACCACTTGCGGACATTTCTCATGCCAGGATCCTTGTCTAAAAAGGTCAAGAGTTTCATAACATTAATGGGTAAGTTCGAATTAATGATTGTAAATCAAAAATATGTTAAGGGTCAAATCATTATAGATTGGTTTTTTGACAATCCATTGGATGGGGGTGATTTGGTGGATCTGTACTTTCCCAATGAATGTGTGTATTTTGTCAAAATCATGCCCCCTATCTCTATATTCCCTTGGTATACTGAAATTATCAACTTCATCATGGACCACACATACCTAGAAGGGGCAACGTCACAACAAATAAGGTGGTTACATGTCATTGCCACTAAGTACATTATTTTGGAACAAGTGCTCTACCGTAGAGCCTTCAATGGAATTTTGTTAAGGTGTGTTGACGTTGAAGAATCCAAAAAGATTCTTTATGAGTCACATAGCAGGGTATGTGGAGGTCACTTTGGTGGCCACACCACTACCCAAAAGATGCATTGGATGGGCTATTTTTGGCCCACCCTAGAACGTGACGCAGTGGATTTTGTCCACAGATGTCACAAATGTCAAGAGTTCTCCCATAAGATTCATATACCAGCACAAGCTTTGCAACCAATCGTAACCCCATGGCCCTTCTCCACATGGGGCCTATATTTGATAGGGAAGTTCTCTCCCTTATCAACAAATGGCCATAATTTCATAATCATGGCCATAGAATACTTTACCAAATGGGTATAGGCCATGCCCCTTACCACCGTACCTAGCTTTATAGTTGCTAACTTCATCCTAAACCAAATCACTTGTAGGTACGGGGTGCCATAGGTCATAATTTCTAATAATGGCATGTATTCCAAAAATGAAAGGGTGCGTGAGTTTTGTACGAAGATTAAAATAATTCATCACACAACTTCTCTCTACTACCCTCAGGCTAATGGACAAGTTGAGGTTACTAATAAAACTTTAAAGTCCATTCTCCTAAAGATTGTTAAGGAGAATAAATGAGATTGGCACCTAAAGATTTTTCCAGCCTTGTGGGTCTACCAAATGTCAATTAGAACACTAATAGGGGAAACACCCTTTTCCTTAGTATTTAGTGTTGAGGCAGCTTTGCCACTTGAAGTCCTATTCTATACATTTTGCTACATGGGATCCTACGAGAAGAGGGTTATCGAGAAGCATGACTCTCCCAGTTAGAAAGTCTCGACGAGGCTAGACTGAATGCTAAACCATGGCACATCATTTACACTGACCATATGGCTCAGAAATAAAATAATAAGGTGTACGAACATGAGATCTACGAAGGAAATTTGGTATTAAGACTCGATATCCAAATAGACAAGAAGACCGGTGAGGGAAAAAAGTTTAGACCTAGGTGGTTAGGTCCATATTGAGTAGTGGAAGTGTAACACCCTCGACAACTGATATATTCCTCTTTTACATTTCAAGTGTTGACATGTGATATTCTAGATAAAGATGTGTTCTTTTGACTTTTGAAGATCATGCTTGATAAGGATAAATCTTTTTTGTTCTTAAAAATCATTAGACTAAAATGGTATTGTAAACAAGAATTTATTTTCACTTTAGAAAGATGAGTTACATTCTAGCTTTAAGAGTTGCAGACTTATTCCTTCTTCTGACTCATCCTTGGATCAATTTTAGTGATCCAAGGAATGTTTCAAATCTTCTTCATAGACTGAATGGTAAATTGACATTGAGTAGTTTGAGAGATGTAAAAGACTGAACTTTGTTTGTTACAAATTCTTTGGACATATGTGAACATTTTCAGCTGCATGTTTATGCTCGGGTCTTTGGTAATTGATCTTGGCAGGACATTAAGGACTTAAGTAAAATTCAATTCATGGAGGAGGAGTTAAAAGTCCTAAAACCAAAGGGATATCCCAACAGTGTCCTAAGCTAGGTAATAACACCTATGCTCTAGCTACATTTACCCATTTGGATTTTACTCTAACCTAAGCCTCTTATTCTAAATTGTTGGGTTGGCATCCTAACCTCAGCATTATGCTAAATGAATAAGTGAAGGATTACTAAAGTAATACTAGGATATTTTAACTAATACCTAATACTAAAGGAATATGAATTGAATATAACCTAAGGTGGGAATTCTATTGGAAAATATTTTAAGACCTAAGTTGGTAATTGCTAAACTAACTTAAGTTCTATTTGGATCCATCCTAAACTATTAAAAAAAGAGAACCTAAGGGGTCACATGTCTCTAAGGAAACGGTTCCAATGGCATTTAAATGAGTTGATAGGTTTTTATGGATGGAAGTACTGCTAGATTTGACAGGGGCTAGTTGACTTGGTGGAGGCATATGTGGAAGCTCCACTAAAATATGGAATTGTATTTTTGTATGGAATTGGCTTTCGTCAGATTTAGGAGGCAATGGCAAGCAAAGATAAGAGGGAAATTTGGAATTAATGGCATTAATGAGCCTTGATCTTTATGTGAAAACTGTGTTGGAAACATGGAAGGTGGATTTCTAGGAGGTTATTTGTTTTTTCATGCATTGCGGATATTTCTCTGCATAGAGCTAACTGGTTCTTTGAACCAGTAGTTTGATCTTCACTTCAAAGCTATTTTTGGTTTCTATGGTCTATTTTTTATTGAAGCAAATTATATGAGGCATAGGAAGAAAAGATGTTTGATTGTTAATCTTTCATGGAGGAGAAAAAGAGGTGGAAGCTCGACTGGAAGTCTCCTTTGATTTGGCAAAAGCACTATCAGGGATGATAGGCTCTAACTATTAATACTCTTTCCTTTCTTCTAAATGATTCATTAGAACAACTCTACTCTCATGAGATTCATGTTTTCATGTTTGTCTGGTTATTTTTCTTGCTAGGTTTTATGAATCCTTATGGTCTTTTGATATGAAACCATGGCAAAATATTGTTATTTTGTAAACCTTCTTTCTGTGCAAGTTCTATGACAACATGTATGTGAAGATTGTATGTGAAACTTGTTTTCTAAAGCTCTGTCTTTCATTCTAGAACTTGTATTTGAGGTGGTTGTGCTTGACTCGACCTTCATTGCATTTTAAGGTTCTGAACTATATGGGAACCTTGAGTTCCGTTTGATCTTGTTTTTGGGATTTGTGTTTTGATTAAATTTTTGTTGGAGCTTCGTGTTCTTCAGAAACAATGTTTGGAAATCTTATGCATTGCTAAACTATTTCTTGGAGTTCATATTTGGCATTGTACTCACATTATTTTACTTGTGATGTTCTAAACTTGTGTGTGAAGCTGGGGTTTGACACTCTACTTGTATTTAACACTTGAGTGTTATGGGTTTCTATTTGGGTCAATTTATTCAATTTTGTTCTGGTATTTTTGTATTGGGTTATTCTTTTATTAAGATATTAAGCTTATAACTCTTTATTTAAGCAACTTACTCACTAGGAAATAGGGTGAAAGCTTATTTAAGTCATTTGAAATCACTTCAAGATTTGGAACTAGAAACGTCTTTCATAAAGGAATGTATAACTTCATGCTTATGAATGTATCGACTTATTTGAGATGGTATTGGTGAGGGAATAGAAGGGAGTGTTCTTTCCCCTCTGTTTTGAGGGAAATTGCATTCTGGGTTGACTGTATTGTTTTATACCAATTCACCACTGTAATAATTTTGTGGTTGTGGAGTTTTGAAATTCCATTTCTATTGCATTGGATTTGATTGGGTTATTAACCTTGGACACTGAAATTATTCTGGAAGGATACTTTCTCAGTTCAGTTGTTTTGTGTTTAGTTCTTTTGAATCAAGAACTACTTACCTTTTGTATTAAGTGGTGAAGCATTTGTAAGTCTTCATTTTTGGGGTTCATGGTTAATTTTGAATTAGATAGTTTGTTATTTTGGGATTTTTATTATTGTCTAATTCAGTGAATAAGTCCTTAGGTTTCCTTTGGGAGAAATTATATATATATATATATATATATATATATATATATATATATATTCTCTTGGGATCAATATGTTGTTTTGGGTCTGCAATATGCTTTCATCCTGATTTGATTTGAAATTGGAACTTCTTTTATTCAACAGAATGAAACGATTTATTATTGGTCCTTTCCCTATTAGAGTTACCTTTTCTCTATCTTTGGATAAGCTCATTGTTTGAACTTCTATGTACTTGATTCTCTTTTGAGATGGTGATTTCTTATGACCTATTGGTCTATTTTGTTTGAATCGTTGTTGCTTTAATGTAGAAAGTTAGTAGCCAAGTTGGTTCTGCTGATAAGTGAATGCATACATATGGGTTCAAATGTTGTTGACTAGCCTTGCCTAGTTTAAATGGATAGGAGTAGGTTTGTCTCTTGTACTCTTTATCTTTTTGGATGAACTTGAGTAGAGATTAACTCCTCTATGGAACTACTTGATTGGGAACGTTGGTTTCAAATCCTTGATTGATAACTTCTAACATGCGGAATTAGAATTAGAATTATAGTTAGACTATTCTGATTTTCTATACCTTCTTGTATTGCTATGAAATTTTGTTTAGATGTATATCTTAATGTTGAATTTATAAGATTGTTATTCCAAAAAGGAACAAGTAATTCATGTTATGAACCTGGTCTATTTTTCTTGGATGTTATAAGTTTGGGTATGGTATGCATTGGTTCTTTTTATTATTTGCTTATGATTTAGATGAATCATCCTAGAATGAACCATGTTGTATACACTTATTTTGTCTCATAGAAAATATAAATGTGGTATTCTATTAGGATATAATTATGAGATAATGGAATAGCAAGATCTATTTTTTGTTTACAAGCCATTGATAGGATCAATAGAACTTTAAGTTCTTAGGTAGATATTGTTTATTATATTCTGCTCTTCTCTTAAAAGTTGTTATAGATTTATTAATGTACTTCTTTTCTGTTTGATATCACTTATGCTTATTATATGATGTTTTAATTATCTTATTAAAGAAATGTTGCTTTAATGAAACAATTAGTGGAATGCACTTTGTTTTAATGCTTAGTGCTTATCATGCTCAGTTCATTGAACTGACCCGTGCTAGCAAATTTTGCAGATGGACATCGTAAGTGATAAAAGAAGGCAAAATATTATATGATGCATTGGCTAATATAAATCTTATTCTTTATAATGAATTCAGATTCATTCTTTAGTTGTATTAAAAAAGAAAAGTTCTATACTTTATAGAATGAAGGTTGTTGTTATGTAGTATGCCTAAAATTGCATAGTCTTGTAAATTTATAAGTTATAATGATGAAATGTGAGTTGTGATTTATTTGCATTAGTTGTGTAAAATTATCTCATGATTTTATAAAGGATATGGAGGTTCTATCTTGTTGATATTCTTTATATTATATTATGCTTATCTTGTTATCTTTGATAAGATGGATAAAGGGAATTAGTTCAATTTCCCTTATAATGATGCAACTTGTTAAGTTGCATAAAATGATGTGTTTTATCTAAACAATTTAACATAGTAATGTGTTGCATAATGTACATACAGTAAGAACTATGGATATTGTGAATGATAAACCCTAACACTTCATCATGTAGAGGAAGAATCATTTTCTCTCAAATGAATGTAAGCCAAAAGGATTGGAGATATGATTAATAATTATTAGACTTCATTATGTATGAAGTCCACTTTAGTTAGACATATGTGGTTGTTAAACCTTCCTAAATGTTAAAGTACATTTTAATGAAACTTATGATATCGTTGTCATGTTTTGGTTAACTGCTGGTTAAATTGAGAAAACAAACATTAAAAAGCAATCATAAGTTAAAAAAATTTCTTCATTGACTAAATGAAACAAAATTAGGAAAGAACTTATGGAGTGTTGGATTAGGGTTTAACAGGGTTGTTGTAATCAAGACATAATTCAAATTAACAATGTGTTAATGATCTCCTTGGGGTATGTACATCTCGATGAGGTAGTTTCTGTAGGATGTTGGCACATGCCAATTACAGGGCTGCACTTTCGAGAAGACTTGGGTCTTCTCAAGAATACAGCATTTTAGTTTACATGTGGTAACACCCTTCCACATTGATCATCTAGATCTACACACAATAAGAACTTGAACTTAGTTTATCTCTAGGTCAGGTTAGTGGCATATTTAGGAGAAGAAGTATCTTCTAATGTCTCAAGGTACATTGGCACACCCAGTTGACTTAGGTCAACCGAGTATGCCCATTTACCTTAAGTCATTGTGAGCATCTTTCTGTAATAATTTATATTTTTGACTAGGGCTAGGGTTAAAACATGGACAAGTGGACTGACGGTAGTCATTAAAGATCAATCATGATAATAGAGGAGTGAGGTGAAGGACATATTCAAAAATGACGACTTTTTTGTCTAGGAATAATGACATACACAGTATGTTGTAAAACTTTGGCCAAAGTATCGCAAGTTGTTGGTTGCATTGTCCTATGTCCCCAAGTTTAAAACAACGTGATATCAGATGAATATTGGTAACAAATATTTAGATATGTTAGTTAAAAAGATCACTTAGTACCTGGTGTAGGGTAGGAAAACCAAGTATACGAAGTATACAATATGTATTCGATACTTAAAGATAACATAAATAGATCAGTAGATTATTGAGTTATGAAATGAATAGATCTGTGGATCACTGAGTCATTTACAGCTACATATGGTTATCCATTTGAAATCGATTGGCATGGAATTTTTGTTCTAAATAATGCTTTATTTAGAGCAGAGAACATTACATATAAAAAAAATTCCTTGTTTCTAAAGTCTTAAAATGGGGATGTTACATCTTGGTATCAGAGCTTAAGGTTATAGGTCTTGGACCTATTATGTCCATAATCTGATGAAACTTAAAAAAAATTGTAACATAAAATGGTTAGAACGAGAGGAAATGTTGCAAATAATCCTCCGTTAGAGGAAGGACAAGCAACTAAGAAACTGGATGAGATCCGTGTTACCCTATTGGACACAAGAGATAGTTTGGCTATACTTGAACAGCAAGTAATGGGAAATGAGGAGGAATAAGATGCTGACAACAACAATCAGCCACCTCTGGGGGACAATGCTAATGTAGGTGTTGATAATAACAATGTGAACATACCTATTCAACCTGAAAATAAAAAGGCTAGACTAGCAGCTAAACTCAATAATGATATAAAAAGGATAAGTCCACCTAAGTTTGATGGCACCACATTAGGAGATGGAGTTTAGAATTGGCTCAGCAAAATGGAGAAATACTTTGCAATAAGGAATTTCTCAGAAGAAACAAAGGTGATATGGGGAGCATATTAGCTTTCTCATGAAACATCTTCATGGTGAGACAACCGTAAGGCTGAATTAAACATTGATGAAACTAATATCACATGGGATCAATTTAAAGGTTACTTTAGGCAATGATGGATACCAAAAATTTACTGTAATCAGAAAATGACGGAATTCTAGGCCTTAGCTCAAGGAAAGCTAACTATAACCGAGTACTAGGAGTGATTTACAAAACTCCTTAAGTATGTACCTCAGTACCAAACTGATGAGACGTTCAAGATACAAAAATTCATCATGGGATTGAATCCCATTATAGGGGGAGAGGTGGATGTTCACAACCCAACCACGATGGAAGGGGTTGTTGAAATATCCATAAGATAAGAACAGAAATTAAAGGTAATTTCTGCTCATAAAGAGGAAGTATGGAATAAAAATCTCAACTCCTCTTCATCATCTCTTGCACCTAAGAAAGGACCATGGAATAATTTTGGAATGAAAATTAAGTTTTCATCTAATACTAATAAGAAAACAGCAACAAACAAGTTTGTTGGTAATTCACGGAACAACTTTGCTAAGAACAATAATAACGGGTAGAAGTCCTAAGGGGATCAGAACGATAACTCTAATGATGGAAATAAACCCAAGCCTAGGAAGGGACCTATAGGAGGTTGTTATAACTATGGAAAAGATCATTATGTGAATCAATTTCCTTTGAAGAAGGTTGATCACAATTAGCAGCACAAGATACATGTTGCAGTAGCTGACAAGCAGGCTGAGAAATAGGTCACGCCCATAGATGTTCTGGGTAAGTTATTTGGCTTACCTATAACTATTATTTTTGATACCAGAGCTACGGAATGTTTTATTTCAAGTAAATTAGCATCAAAACTAAAAATACATGCTAGAAACATGGATAAAACATGGACTATACAGTATGGGAACAATGATGTCCATATGGTTAGTATGTGTCTTTTTAGAGCAGTCCTTGATTTACCTAAATTTTCCACTGAAGTTGATCTTTATGTTGCATCTTTGGGGTCTTATGATGTAATCGTAGGTGTTAATTGGTTAGCATAACATAAGGCTAAAGTGTACTATTTTGAACAACACATTAGTTGTTTAGATGACCTGCAGAAAATAGTAGAGATTCATGGTGTGAAACGTGAGATTTCTGTTAGAAAATTGCCAGCTATACAACTTAAAAAGTCCAAAAATAAAGGATGTACCTTATATGCAGTAAAAATTACTGAAATAATAGAAGAGAGAAGTGATTTTATGGAACGATATCCACTGTTACAAGACTTCAGTGACATATTTCTGGAAGAATTGCCAGGTCTTCCACCCAAAAGGGAGTTTAATTTCACGATTGAGATCAAGCCTGGAACTGAACCTATTTCTAAATAATTGTATTAAATGACTACTACAGAATTAGTAGAGCTTAAGGCTCAGTTGCATGAACTTTTTTCTAAAAATTTTATTAGACCAAGTGTTTCACCTTGGGGAGCACCTGTAATTTTTGTGAAAAAGAAGGATGGAACCCTTAGATAGTGCATTGATTACAGAATGTTAAACAAAGCAAAAATCAAGAATATATACCCACTCCCTAAGATTGATGATTTATTTGATCAGATGCATGGAGCATTGGTATATTCTAAGATAGATATTTGATCTAGATATCATCAATTGTTAATTAAGGATGAGGATATTCATAAAAAAACTTTTAGAACAAGGTATGGACATTATGAGTTCATGGTTTTACCTTTTGGATTAACTAATGTACCTGCAGCATTTATGAATTTAATGAATAATATCTTTCAAGAATACTTTGAAAAATTTGTGCTCGTATTCTTGGAAGACATTCTCATATATTCAAAAAGTATTGAGGAACACCATGAGCATTTGAAGATAGTTTTGGGAATATTAAGAAAGAGACAGTTATTTGGTAAGCTGTCTAAATGTTCTTTCTATGACACAGAAGTACAATATTTGGGACATGCAATAAGTAAGAATGAAATTTTTGTAGATCCTTCAAAAATTGTAGCTATAATGGAGTGTCCTGCAGCTAAGAATGTACATGAAGTTAGAAGCTTCATGCGACTTGTTGGCTACTATAGGAAATTTGTAAATATTTTTCTAAGATAGTTGCACCAATAACTTCCTTACAGAAGAAAGATAAAAAGTTTATTTGGAGTGAGAAATATGAAATTGAATTCAAAACCTTGAAGGAACAGTTAACTTCAGCACCTATTCTTGCAGTACTAGATCCTAATGGAGATTTTATGGTCGTAACTGATGCATCTGGTTAAGGTCTAGGAGGTATTTTGTTACAAAAATTTCATGTCATAGCTTACGAAAGTAGAAAACTTAAGTTACATGAGTTGAATTCTTCTTCACATGATTTATAGCTTGTTGCCATTGTTCATGCACTCCAAGTTTGGAGACATTACCTGCTTGGTAAACCTTTTGAATTAAAAATTGATCACCTTGGACTGAAGTATATCTTCACTCAGCAAAATCTTAATGAAAGACAATGAAGGTGGTTTGAGTTTTTCTCTCAATATGATTTTGACATCAATTATATCAAGGGTAAAGAAAGTAGAGTGGTTGATGCTCTAAGTCGTAGGAAGCACCAGGGATAATTTTAGTGGTGAATATTCTTAATATGGCAAATATCCATTTTTGAAAAATTTGAAAAGGTGAATTTTTTGGCATGGGTCAATGACCTGTTCACCTAAAAATTATAGTTTAATTTTTTTAGGGGTAATCTCCGCCTACCCTTGAAACTATCCCCTATATAATCCTAGATTATTCACCAGGTAGAACTCTACTAGATCACTTATACCACCTAGGGGCATATGTATTATCAAGTACAGTAAATGCATGAATGACGGTAGAGGCTATAGACATGTGACAGGAAGGCGGAGGCTACAGATGAGTGACATAGAGTTTTTTGACTCACGACATGCAGAGTTTTTTATCGTGCGACATGGAGAGTTTGTTGACATCCGATAGGAGTGTGGAGGAAGTAGATGCATGATAGAGAGTTTGTTGACATGCAACATGTAGATTTTGTTGTCGCATGACCAGAGGGTAGAGGCTATAGATGTGTGACAAAATATTTTTTTTCATGCTTCAACAAGGTGGTTGACGTGTGTCAATGAACCTCACTGACGTGCATCAACGATCTTATTGATGTGTGTTAATGAGCCTTGCTGATGCACGTCAACCACCTTGTTGACGCATGTCAACCACCTTGTTGATGTGTGTCAACCACCTTGTTGACGTGTGTCAATGAGCCTCACTGACGCATGTTAACAAGGATGTTGAACCACCTTGTTGATGCGCGATGATAAATCTCATGTCACACATCTACAACCTTCTGTCACACCTCTTAAAAATTAGGCAAAAATTTTGTTGCCAAACCCCCAAAAAATTCACCTTCCCGCGAAACCAGTTCCAAGGATATTCGCCAGGTATTTTCCACCTCCAATTTCTAAGAGGTCTCTTAAAATGAACCCTGGGAAGCACATTTCTTCTCTTATAATGTTAAGAACTCAATTTAAGGATGAAGTAAAAAGTGTTATGGAATTTGACACTTACTTTCAGCAGTAAAAGTAGCACTTGTTACAGATTTGAATGATTTGAGGTATAAAGGTTTTCACTTTGATAATAAAGGAATCTTATGATTTGAAAATAGAGTATATATACCTTTGCTAAATGATTTGAGAAAGAAATTGTTAGCAGAATTTCACAATTCACCTTTTTCTGGACACCCTAGCATTACAAAAATGCTTGCTGATATAAAACAACAATATTTCTAGAAAGGAATGAAAAAGGATGTTATAGAATTTGTGACACATTGTCTTAAGTGTCAACATGTTAAAGCGGAACATATGCACCCAGCCAAATTGTTGTATCCTCATAACATACCACAGTACAAGTGGCAAGTAATAAACATGGATTTTGTACAAGGGTTACCTATGTTAAGAAATAAACATGATGTTATTTTAGTAGTTTTGGATAAACT
The DNA here is from genome assembly GCA_019776745.2 of Taxus chinensis. NCBI lineage: Eukaryota > Viridiplantae > Streptophyta > Pinopsida > Cupressales > Taxaceae > Taxus > Taxus chinensis. Next base: position 336,677,878 of record CM034153.1, read on the forward strand.
AACAAAGGTAGCACATTTATTGTTGGGAATCTGAAGGATGATTCTCCTATTTTGGCTAAAATATTTATACACAAAAATTTTAGATTACATGGAGTACATGAACTAATCATATCAGATAGAGATCATAGAATGATGTCAATATTTTGGCAAACGCTTAATGCAACTTTAGGGACTAAACTAAATTTCAGTTCTACGTATCATCCGGAAATGGATGGATAGACTGAAAGAGTAAATCAAGTTTTAGAAGATATGTTATGGATGTATTGCATGGATCAACAGTATAAGTGGGAAGAGTATCTTCCATTAGATGAATTTTCATACAATAATACATATCATGCTTCTCTTAAAATGGCACCTTTCGAAGCATTATACGGAAGAAAATGCAAAGCCCCTGTTAGTTGGGATAGCATGGAGGATAGAGAGGTAATTGGACCTGAGATTCATACTGAAATGGAACAACAAGTTAAATTGATTTGTGAACACTTAAAAGAAGCAGCAGATAGGCAAAAAAATTATGCTGACTTAAATAGGGTTAATAGGAAATTTAAACTTGGTGAGAATTTCTTTCTTCAGGTTAAACCGAAAAAGAGTTCTATAACTTTTGGCAAGGATGCCAAGTTATCACCTCGTTATGTGGGACCTTTTGAGATAGTTGAATTAATCAACCTTGTAGCTTATCACTTAGCATTACCTCCTACTTTATCACGAATGTATGATGTTTTCCATATTTCTTTTCTTAAAAAATACGTTTCAGATTTATCACATGTGTTAAATTGGAATTCCTTACAGTTCTACGACCTAGGAATAATCATGGTTAAACCCATACGAGTGCTTAATAATCACTTGTTACATTTGAGAAATCATGAGATGAGTCAATGCAAGGTCCAATGGGACCATTTTAATGAAGAAAGTGCAACCTAGGAAAACCTAGATGATATGAAAACTATCTTTCCATATTTATTTTAAGAGAATTGATTCTATTGACTGAAGAAAATTTTTGATTTTATCTTTATAATACAATAAGTATGCAAGTTTTGGGTAGATATATATTTTTTTTAGTAAACAACTGTGTAATGTTGATTTCTGGAACTTAAAAATTCTAATATGTTTTTAACATAAGGTAATAAAAGTGAATAATTTTATTTTCCTTGATGCAAACTGTTAAAAATGAGATAATAATTGGGATGATGATTCTTTTTAGGAGGGAATCATGTAACACCCTCAACAACTGATATATTCCTCTCTTGCATTTCAAGTGTTGACATGTGATTTTTTGGATATATTCCTTGATGCAAACTGTTAAAAATGAGATAATCATCAAGATGATGATTCTTTTTAGGATGGAAGCATGTAACACCCTCAACAACTGATATATTCCTCACTTGCATTTCAAGTGTTGACATGTGATTTTTAATTTTGAATATCATGCTTGATAAGGATAAATCTTTTATGTTCTTAACAATCATTAGACTCAAATAGTATGGTAAAAAAGAATTTATTTTCACTTTGGAAAGATGAGTTGCATTCTGAATTTAAGATTTGCAGACTTATTCCTTCTTCTGACTCATCCTTGGATCAATTTCATTGATCCAAGGAATGTTTCAAATCTTCTTCATAGACTGAATGGTAAATTTACATTTAGTAGTTTGAGAGACGTAAAATACTGAACTCTTTTTGTTACAAATTCTTTGGTCTTATGTAAACGTGTTCAGCTATATGTTTGTGCTCGGGTCTTTGGTGATTGATCTTGGCAGGACATTAAGGACTTAAGAAAAATTCAATTCATGGAGGATGAGTTTGGAGTCCTAAAACCAAAGGGATATCCCAACAGTGTCCTAAGCTAGGTAATAACACCTATGGTCTAGCTACGTTTACCCATTTGGATTTTACTCTAACCTAAGCCTCTTATTCTAATTTGTTGTGTTGGCATCCTAACCTAAACATTATGCTAAATGAATAAGTGAAGGATTACTAAAGTAATACTAGACTATTTTAACTAATAGCTAATACTAAATGGTTATGAATTAAATCTAACCTAAGGTGGGAATTCTATTGGAAAAAATTTTAAGACCTAAGTTGGTAATTGCTAAACTAACCTAAGTTCTATTTGGATCCATCCTAAACTATTAAAAAAAAGGAACCTAAGGGGTCACATGTCTCTAAAGAGATGGTTCCAATGGAATTTAATTGAGTTGATAGGTTTTTATGGATGAAAGTACTGCCAGATTTGGCAGGGGCTAGTTGACTTGGTGAAGGCATACGTGGAAGCTCCACTAAAAAATGGAAATGTATTTTTGTATGGAATTGGCTTTCACCAAATTTAGGAGGAGGTGGTAAGGAGATAAGTAAGAAATTTGGAATTAATGGCTTTAATAGCATTAATGAGGCTCGTTCTTTGTGTGCAAACAATATTGGAAACTTGGAAGGTGGGTTTTAGGAGGTTATTGAATTATAGATTTTTCTCTGCATGGAGCTAACTGGTTCTTCGAACCAGCAGTTTGATCTTCACTTCAAAGTTATTTTTGGTTTCTACGGTCTATTTTTGAATGAAGGAAAGTATATGAGGCATAGGAAGAAAAGATGTTTAATTTTTATCTTTTGTGGAGGAGAAAAAGAGTTGGAAGCTCGACTGGAAGTCTCCTTTGATTTGTAAGAAGCATTATCAAGCATGATAGGCTCTAACTATTAAGACTCTTTCCTTTCTTCTAAATGATTCATTAGAACAACTCTTCTCTCGTGAGATTCATGTTTTCATGTTTGTCTAGTTATTTTTCTTGCTAGGTTTTATGAATCCTTGTGGTCTTTTGATATGAAACCATGGCAAAATATTGTTATTTTGTAAACCTTCTTTCTGTGCAAGTTCTACGACAACATGCATGTGAAGATTATATGTGAAACTTGTTTTCTAAAGCTCTGTCTTTCATTCTAAAACTTGTATTTGAGGTGGTTGTGCTTGATTTTACATTCATTGCATTTTAAGGTTCTGAACTATATGGGAACCTTGAGTTCCATTTGATCTTGTTTTTGGGATTTGTGTTTTGATTAAATTTGTGTTGGAGCTTCGTGTTTTTCGGAAACAGTGTTTGGAAATATTATGCATTGCTAAACTGTTGCTTGGAGTTCATATTTTGCATTGTACTCACATTATTTTACTTGTGATGTTCTAAAATTTTGTGTGAAGCTGGGGTTTGACACTCTACTCGTATTTAACACTTGAGTGTTATGGGTTTGTATTTGGGTCTATGTATTTGATTCTATTCTGGTATTTTTGTATTGGGTTATTCTTTTATTAATATATTAAACTTATAACTCTTTATTTAAGCAACTAACTCACCAAGAAACTAGGTGAAAGCTTGTTTGAGTCATTTTAAATCTCATTTGGAACTAGAAAAGTCTTTTTTAAAGGAATGTAAGAATTTTGTTTTATGACTATATCGACTTATTTGAGATGGTATTGGCATGGGAATAGAAGGGAGTGTTCTTTCCCCTCTGTTTTGAGGGAACCCACATTCTGGGTTGACTGTATTGTTTTGTACCAAGTCACCACTGTCACAATTTTGTGGTTGTGGAGTTTTGAAATTTTGTTTCTATTGCATTAGAATTGATTGGGTTATTAACCTTGGACACTGAAATTATTCTGAAAGGATACTTTCTCAATTCATTTGTTTTTTGTTTAGTTCTTTTGAATCAAGAACTACTTACCTTTTGTATTAAGTGGTGAAGCATTTGTAAGTCTTTAGTTTTGGGGTTCGTGGTTAATTCTAAATTGGATAGTTTGTTGTTTCGGGATTTTTATTCTTGTCTGATTCGGTGACTGGGTCCTTGGGATTCCTTTGGGAGAAAGAAAATATATATGTATTCTCTTGGGATCAATATGTTGTTTTAGGTCTACAATATGCTTTCATCCTAATTTTATTTTAAACTAGAAATTCTTTTGTTCAGTAGAATGAAATGATTTATTATTCATCCTTTCGTTATTAGAGTTACCATTTCTCTGTCTTTGGATAAGCTCATTGTTTGAACTTCTTTGTACTTGATTCTCTTTTGATATGGTGATTTCTTATGACCTATTGGTATAATTTGTTTGAATCATTGTTCCTTTAATGTAGAAATTTAGTAGCCAAGTCGGTTCTGTTGATAAGTGAATGCATACTTATGGGTTTGACTGTTGTTGACTAGCCTTGCCTAGTTTAAATGGATAGTAGGTTTGTCTCTTGTACTCTTTATCTTTTTGGAAGAAATTGAGTAGAGATTAACTCCTTTATAGAACTACTTGATTGGGAATGTTGGTTTTAGATCCTTGATTGATAACTTCTAACATGCAGAATTGGAATTAGAATTATAGTTAGATTGTTCTAATTTTCTCTACCTTCTTGTATTATTATGAAATTCTATTTAGATGTATATCTTAATGTTTAATTTATAAGATTGTTATTCTGAAAAGGAACAGGTAATTCATGTTATGAACCTGATCTATTTTTCTTGGATGTTATAATTTTGGGTATGGTATGCATTGATTCTTTTTATTCTTTTCTTATGATTTAGATGAATCATCCTAGAATGAACCATGTTGTATACACTTATTTTCCCTCATAGAAAAGATAAATGTGGTATTCTATTAGGATAGAATTATGAGATAATGGAATGGAAAGATCTATTTTTTGTTTCCAAGCCATTGATAGGATCAATATAAATTTAAGTTCTTAGACAGATATTGTTTATTATATTCTTCTCTTCTCTTAAAATTTGATCTAGATTTATTAATTTACTTATTTTTTGTTTGATATCACTTATGCTTATTGTATGATGTTTTAATTATCTCATTAAAGAAATGTTGCTTTAATGAAACAATTAGTGGAATGCACTTTATTTTAATGCTTAGTTTTTATCATGCTCAGTTCATTGAACTGACCCGTGCTAGCAATTTTTGCAGATGGACATCGTAAGTGATAAAAGAAGGCAAAATCTTATATGATGCATTAGCTGATATAAGTCTTATTCTTTATAATGAATTCAGATTCATTCTTTAGTTATATTAAAAAAGAAAAGTTCTATACTTTATAGAATTAAGGTTGTTGCTATGCAGTACACCTAAATTGCATAGTCTTGTAAATTTATACGTTATAATGATGAAATGCGAGTTGTGATTTGTTTGCATTGGTTGTGTAAAATTATCTCGTGATTTTATAAAGGAGATGGAGGTTCTATCTTTTTGATATTCTTTATATTATATTATGCTTATCTTGTTATCTTTGATAAGATGGATAAAGGGAATTAGTTCAATTTCCCTTATAATGATGTAACTTGTTAAGTTGCATAAAATGATGTGTTTTATCTAAAAAATTTAACATAGTAATGTGTTTCATAATGTGCATGCAATAATAACTATGGATATTGTGAATGATAAACCCTAACACTTCATCATGTAGAGGAAGAATCATTTTCTCTCAAATGAATGTAAGCCAAAAGGATTGGGTATATGATTAATAATTATTAGACTTCATTATGTATGAAGTCTAGTTTAGCTAGACTTATGTGGTTGTTAAACCTTTCTCAATGTTAAAGTACATTTTAATGAAACTTATGATATCATCGTCCTATTTTTGTTAACTGTTGGTTAAACTGAGAAAATGAACATTAAAAATCAATCATAGGTTAAAGAAATTTCTTCATTGACTAAATGAAACAAAATCAGGAAAGAACTTATGGAGTGTTGGATTAGGGTTTAATAGGGTTGTTATAATCAAGACATAATCCAAATTAACAATGTATTAATGATCTCCTTGGGGTATGTACATCTCGATGAGGCAGTTTCTGAAGGATGTTGATACATGCCAACTACAGGGCTGCACTTTCGATTAGACTTGGGTCTTCTCAAGAATGCAACATTTTAGTTGACATGTGGTAACACCCTTCTGCATTGATCATCTAGATCTAAACACAATAATAACTTGAACTTAGTTTATCTCTAGGTAAGGTTAGTTGCATATTTAGTATAAGAAGTAGCTTCTAATGGCTCAGGGTACCTTGGCACACCCAGTTGACTTAGGTCAAATGAGTATTTCCATTTACCCTAAGTCATTGTGAGCATCTTCCTATAATAATTTATGTTTTTGACTAGGGCTAGGATTAAACCTTGGACAAGTGGATTGACGGTAGTTAGTAAAGACCAATCATGATAATAGAGGAGTGAGGTGAAGAAAGTATTCCAAAGTGACAAGTATGTCATCTAGGAATAATTACATACATAGTATGTTGTAAAAATTTGGCCAAAGTATCGCAAGCTACTATATGCATTGTCCTATGTCACCAAGTTTAAAACAGTGTGATATCAAATGAATATTGGTAACAAATATTCAGATATGTTCTTTAAACAGATCACTCAGTACCCAGTGTAGGGTAGGAAAACTAAGTATAAGAAATATACAATATGTATTCAATACTTAAAGATAACATAAATGGATTTGTAGATTACCGAGTTATGAAATGAAGAGATCGGTGGATCATCGAGTCATTTACAGCTACATATGGTTATCTATTTGAAATTTATGTGCATGGAATGTTTTTTCTAAATAGTGCTTTATTTTGAACAGAGAACATTGTATAAAAAAAATTCCTTGTTTTTAAAGTCTTAAAATGGGAATTTCATAGGAAGACTACAAAAATGGTGCATTTCACTTGTGTACACTAGAAGGTGAGGAGTTTAGTGAATCCATAAACTCTCTTCATCTAAAGAGATACTACACATGATCCATCAACATTTTCATATGTACATTATTACATCTACAGTGCATGTTCATATGTCTGTTCGTTTTGTAAAAAGTGTGATCAAGGAGATTATTCTTGTAGAAATTCCTAAAAACTTCTAAAAATATTTGCAAAACATTCAAATCATGTATCTTCAAACCTTCATAATATCATCAACTATTTCTAAATCATTTTTCAATCCAAGCAAGATAAGACAAAGTTTTGACGGTAAGCATACCAAGGCCTGCATACTTGGTTCTACTTTTGATCTCTTCTTAGGTTAGGTGTCTTTTTTTCATGGTCTATTCTAGAAGCTTCATGGTGTCACATCTATCCCACATACACCTCCTTGGAAATAACAACATTCTAAACATTTTTCTTGAATAATTAAGTCAAATGAAAATCCATAGAAACTTTTATTTTTACACATTTTCTTCCCTACCAACCTTCGGTGTTGATCCTACGTCTCTTACTAGTGATGTAGGGTTGGGAAAGGAGGGAAATGCCCTTACTCATTTATGCCTTGTCCATGGTGATAAGCCCACACTTCCTACTAGTAGCATGGGGCAAGGTGCAGGGGGTCTCTATGATAAACTTGAAAGTTACAAATTAGTCAAACATTGTGAAATCATAAATCAAAAACAAAATGAGTTATATGTCCAAAATTCCAAGAGAGCTTATAACCCAAAAACAAGATTTTGTCAACCAAGTGGCCATCTATAGATCCAAGTCAAGATAAAATACAAAGCAATTCACATTCTAAACTATGAAGTATATTGAGTAGAGTAAGGTTGTAGCATCCCAATTTGGTTCTGTCAAAATTTGGTCTTTCTCTCATCACTTCCATTCAAAAAAATTTCATAACTTGTGTCCTTTCTAACTCTTAGTGTTAAGCCCTCGCATCTTACTAGTTACGTGGATTTAGGAGTGGGGGAAGTACATCTATTTATCGTATCATTGTATCATCATGTTTGATCAAGACAATATGAAGTACTAAAGATTGAAAAAGAAACTAAGTTTAAGATCATATTGTGTTTACATCGTCATATATCAGTAGCATAAAATACAAAAAAAAAAGATAAATCATTTTGTTTATCATTCACATCCATTACATACATTCTGAAAAGCATTAAAAAGTGGAAATTCTAAACATCTAGAGTACACATGAGGAATAAGCCAAAATAGAGGCAACTAGGATATAATGGAATACCGAACCAAAAATAGAGTCTATATATATCATAGTAGATCGAGTTTGTATACAATGCCATCATACACTAGGCATGGTCAAAATGCTCACAGTGAGCCCAAAATATACAGAAAAAAAATCATGTAATATCAAAAGTGGTATCAAATCAATAAAGTCTCAATGTCCTATCAATCCCTGTGGGATCCCTCGAATGGTGAACGACTGTGTCTAGGGCTCTTGCTATAGCTGCGATGGCATTGTGAATGGACTAAATGGTGTGAGTGCTCGTGGTGGCACCCGCTTCCCGTAGCCTCACTATGAGAATGGCTCTACCTCATCAAGCACTCAACAGTCTTATATCCAGCTATCTGGGTGTGAAGGGAAGTCACTATCTCCACTACCTTCTAGATAAGAGTGAAGACATCGTTATGTCTGCCGGCAGCTAAGGGATCTCCTGAGTTAGGAGTCAACTCAGCCTGGGTCTTCCCCGAGGGGATCAACAGGGTGTCCACCGGAATGATTTCTCATCACTCATGTGTAGACATTGTATAAAAGAACAAAATTAAAGAGAGATATTGAGTTAGAGAATCACATAACGTAAATCAAAAGTAGAATGCTAAGTTAAACATACAAAAATCAATAGAAAAAATTAAGAAAGGAATATCAAACATACTCAAGTCCCCATGCATCCATATGGGATGAGTGGCTATTGCTACAGGTGCTATTGTTGGCTATGGAGCCTCACCGAGTCCAGATGCATGATGTCATCTGATCACAGATTCATCATCCCCTCCCAGTGTCTCCTCTGATACCAGTCTCTCTCTCTCTCTCTCTCTCTCTCTCTCTCTCTCTCTCTCTCTCTCTCTCTCTCTCTCTCTACACTCGCCTCCTCATGCACTACTCTGAGGATATCCTAAGTATCATGCCACTCAGGTTCACTTTCCGCTCCCTCTGAAGGTCCTGCCCCCTCATCCTCCTCTCTGACTGACTCCCCCTCCATATCATCTCCCACATCCCTCTCAAATTCGGAGTCCAAATCAATCATCTCATCCTCCTCCCCAATGTGACTAGGAGCCACCCCAATCTGAAGTAAGGGTGCTCTAGGGGCACTAGTTTCTCGCCGAGCTTGGACTACACACCTAACTATAATAAGAACAATAGGAGTAACAAATGTCCAACCAGGATCACCTCTAGGACCCCTCTGTGCCTCCTGAATATTCCTATAAATAGGCTCCACTAAAGGAAGCATGACAGGGTATGGAAGACCAAACTACTGAGGTACCTGGTCAAATGGGTGAATCTCTACTCTCCCAGCTCTGTCAACTAATTATCTTGTGGAAGAGCAAGATACCATCATCATAGCCTCCTCACCCCATACCCATGTCATGTCCTAGTAGGGTGTGGTAGTCATATCTGTTGTAGTAAGGGAGGCCACTAATTGATGATGTGTCCAGAGCACTGACATGCCAATCCATCTATCTTCCCGGACATCCTCTATATCCGATACTAGTACCCCCTACCATAGGGGAAGAAACGCTCATAGACCCAACTCATAACCAGAGTAGGGTGGCTCAAAGATTGTCCCTACAATCTGAAAAATCTATACAGATCATGGTATGTAGTCCCCAGAATATCTTCTCCCCAAGCATACTTATGGCCATAAGCCTCGATTTTTGTAATGATGGGGGCCTAACAATATAAGAGTGTATCTCCTCCCTTGTCCCCGACTAGTCTTGAAGACAAGATACCCATGATGGCTCTCCGAAGCATAGGAATGGGAGCATTAGCAATGGACCAAACCTTCATTCCATTCTTCAAGCCAGATAAGACAATGGTGTCTCCCATGTATGTGGCCCACTACATCATCATGGCCCTAGACCCTGATGTCTCCAATGTCAGCCTCCTACCAAGTATCAAGAGACCAAGGATACTGTATACATCATCCAGAGTGATATTCCACTCACCCCTAATGCCTAGAAATGGGAAGGTGTTCTAGTCTGCATCCCAGTAAGAGAATAAGTCACATAGAATGTGACTGGCAGGAGCAACATGGGGCACCCATGTTATCCGCTAGATGCCATCTTGTAGTAGAAGATATGTCTCAGCCTGGGTCAGTAGATCTAGAATCCCAGGGAGCCAATCACACTCTCTCTCTCTCTGCTCTAGCGTATGTATTCCACCTTCTTCTGCATTCACCAAAACATGAGAAAAGAGCAATTTAGTAACATACATCACATGTTAAGCTTATCAAAAACATGGCAAAACGTTAAAAACATAAAAAAAACAAGTTAATGTGTGTTTTAGACATTCTGCTTAGAACTGCCACCTAGTGCAGGGTGGTGGCTCCAAGACCACCGCCTTGACAGGGTGGCAATTCTATAACTACCACCCTGTCTTGGGAAGCGGTCTTGACCTGAATTCTCAAAACGTGCCCTTAACCCCAAAAAATACCCAAAAACGAGAAAATTGACCATTTCTAGCAAAATAAAATAATGCCCTATGGGCGCCCCCCAAGGACTCATTTGAAACAAGAAATTTTTAAAATTTCCCCCTTAGATGAAATTTTCAACATTTTAACATCTAGGGCACAAAAAGACAAAAGAGGAAATAACTAACCTAGGAACACACCGGTTGATTTCTTGCTTGTGGAGGCATGATCTCTATCTAGCGATGGTCATTTCACATGTATCCATGTCAGAAACGATCAACGTATGTCCAGAGCTCCAATTTCACCAAATAAATAATGCACAAATGAATTTAAAAAATGAGTTTGTTTCAATATATATATATAATTTTAAACTCATTTTGAGTGTATGTGTTTACATGGCTAAAGTGTTGGTGCAGGTATATTTCTACATCCCCGCATAAATGGTAATTCCTCTTGTCATTTTTGTCTAGTGTTTATTTTCCAAATATTTTATCTATCTTCCCTTGATTCTCTTCTTCTTCTTGCAGGAAGTGGGAGCTTGGACGGCAATGTTTTGACACACATGCGTGTCAGGTATAGCTTCTAACTCCCCATTTCGAGAACGTCATACTTAGACTCCATGTTTTACACCTTTTTTGGCTAAGACACTTCTCTGAGGGGGTAATATGTACGTACCCAAAATTACACATGCTACATTATTGGGAAAACAGTTATAAAAGTCCCCAATGATGATTCAAAATCCTTTCAAGATGGCACAAAAAATAAAAAAAGCAAGCAAAAAAGAGTAGAAATACAAAAAAAAAAATTAAAAATAAAATAAGAGAAAAAGAGAAAGAGAAAACAGGTCATCCATAAGTGAAAACCATGCAATTGTGGCACTTTGGATAAGTCCTTGGGTGAAAACTAGTTTCTAGTGCCTTGGGAGGATTTGTTGTTCATAAGCATATTGCATCTAGAGGGTACTTTTACTTAGCCTAGGGCCAGTTCTGCATCTACATCCGAGATTCCCTATGAGCCTATTTTTGTCAAGACTTAATATGGATTTTTCTTATATTTTTAATCTATGAAGGGATGGTCTTTTTCTATTCCCCATCTAATGCTAGGATCATTTCTATGACTTCACCTTTCTAATCATAAACACATGGCACCTGCCTTTGTATATTCCTCTTCTAATGCTGGGGCATCCACGTTTCTCATTCACCTATGCCTAACTTTAGAAAATCTTTGAAAAACACAAAAACATTCAAAAATCTTGGAAAAACACAAAAACATTCAAAAATCTTGGATAATCACAAAAACATTCAAAGATGTTAAGAAAATCAAAACAATAGAAAATTATTTCACAAAAATCTAAACAATAGATAATTGTTTCACAAAAATCAAAATAATAGAAAGATGTTTCACAAAACAATCTTACAAAAACATAACTTTAGTTACCTGTTGTATATTGTTTCTTGCTTTGTTTTCTTGCTTGTATAGTTGCTTCTTACTTGTGCATATGTATAGTTTATTTCTTAGACATATTTTGGTAAGTTTCATCTTTTCTTGCTTAGATTAGATTCATTCTAACTTGTACATATGCAATTTGTTTTTGCATGTTTGTAAATAATTGTATTTATTTGTGTTAGTTAATGTTGGTTAGCATTGTAAATTATGTTCACATTTGATTGTGTTTGCTTGTTACATGTATATTGTAGTGTTATCACATCATCATATCTCCATCAAATATCATCACATCTATCATCATCTATACATCGTATATCAGGAAAAAGCTAAGTATACATCATACATAAATGCTAAGCTAATCATCACATACCGTATCATCAATGGGGGCAAGAGGGGTCGCAAATATCGAAATCTATCCCCCCCGCACCAATACCATCATATCATCTTGTTCACTAAATCTAGCACATCACATGAACAATACATTTGATCTAATTTTCATATCTATCATCTTAAAATCAAAGCACATATGATGCATCAAATATCAGGATACATATACATGTAAATATTGAATCAGATAGCATCATAACACATCCATAAATCCATGTAATCAATCAGAACAACCATAACATCCATCATCTCATAGCAACGGTGCCACATCAAAATGTCCATATATACAAGTATAACAGGTATGTATCACAAAGAGATATACATCATCGATACAAAATGGTCCATCAAAGGGGCACATCTCAAGAATAATGCCTTCATCAGAGGCATACATCAAAAATTCTATATATCAATCAAACAAATAAATCCTTCATCAAAGGCGTGCATCAAAAAAACTGGTACATCATATACATTTGTCCAGTATAACACCTTCATAAGAGGCCTATATATCATGATACAAATGCAATCCAAGAATACAATGACAGTCAAGGCTGATTGGAACCCTTAGAGTGAGTGGTTGGTCTACGTAATAGAGGACCCATAACCTATGTCCCACACAATCTTGTAGGTTGCTCTTATGGTTTCTCCACTGATACTTGCAGCCTCTCTGATCTCGTCGATCCACTCGACTGCTGACTATAGGTTGGTGCCCACTGGCTAGCTAGAACTACCTCATAGTAGAGTGACTAGTAATATGAGGCTCTACCCTCTATTGTAGCTAAGTCTTGATGAGTACGAGTTGTCACTACTATCCCATCTGTGCTTCAAAAGGATGCTACCGTTATTGATAATCAGGTAACCTCGGCCTTGCCCACTACTTTCTCTGCACGCAGCTAATGTCTCTCGACTATCACTGGTCATAGCAAGGTCTAAGCCTATTGTAATAAGCTCATCACCTAAGCCATCTGAGAGGCCATCTTACATATCTACTAGAAATGTGTGAACCCATCTCCCCCTAACTGTCCTGGGCTCTGGCCTGGTCCCGCTCTACTATCACTGCCAGAATATGAGATCAGGCCTAATCTTACTATGTTGTCATCTACTGTAGTTGCTACTATAGGTCAACTAGCTGTACCCCCGGCAGCACCACAGGAGCCTATCCCTAATCTCGTAATCTAAGCGTGGGAACCTGTGCATGTCCTTGTCCTAGATCCTGCTGCCTCTATCTCTGATCCTGTGCTAGACCTCCCATCATGTGGTTTCCCATCAAATAGATCATCTTTTCCACATGCTATTACATCATCTCCTTCATCACTATTGTAAGGGATCTCTAGTGGTGTCTAAATTCCTACTTCCCATGCCTCATCTGGTATGATCAACTGCTACAGTAAAACAGTGGCATACCAACCCATGTAATCGGGTGTCATACCCGAGTCTCTAATCTGTTGGGCTGGGTCTCATGCCTGTGGTACCACCTATAAAAAGATATCCCTAGCTCGAACCACCTGTATATGCGGTCCTTACCTCTCCACATCTCGGAAATCATACCACAAATCTAGCTGTGGAACCCCCTGAACCCTACCCTGTATTCGGTGACATCACTCCCCCCTATACAACTCTATGATATAGATGTGGCTACCGAGAATAAATTTATCCACCACATAGACACTGAGCTCTGCTCCATTCTCGGGCCACTGTATATACCTATAAGGCCTCCATATAATGTCTCTATCTAACAGATCATAAAAATCTCACCGTAAAATTAGACACTACCTAAGTTCCCTCGTACTTCACCACCCATAGAAACCCAGGCCATGAATTCCATCTCCTCTAGGACTCAAAAATGCAATGTACCTATGGGGCGCATGATCACTATATGGTCCTAATACCAAATCTGTAATAAGGAGGCCAGCCCCACTGTCTTCTAATGGTGGTAGGTAATCAAGTGAAAATCCCAGTATAAATGTGCCAGTATGCACTGGCCCTAGCAGTATCACTCACCATTGAATATTCCATGAACCAACATGATCAAACCCATCAGAAAGGATGTCACTTATTAGTGAGTAAAAATCCACTGATAAGTGACATCAAGTAGAGTGGCCCCCAGTGCAACGTCATATAACGAAACTGTCATATCCTCATGGCGTATCTCGTCACAGCCAGAAAGGTCATTGATCAATGATGTAATATAACCAAATTCACTAGTATACTTGGTCATCAAGCCTATAATAGGCACACGTAGGATCTACCATATGTCCTCTAATGTGTTAATCATCTCCCCTATCAGGATCCTGAAACAATAGCTCTCGTTGTGCCACCTCTCAATCAAAGTGTTCAATAGGCCATGGTTTAGTGTAATAGAAGGCATGCGAGCTACAGGGCCTAGGCCCACCACCTCCAATAGTATCGCCATCACATGTCGATCTCATCGGTGCCTGCTCCCCTCCATATTTGTTATGCAGGTGTGTCACTCTCATGTCTGTAACACGGGAAACCATCACTGCAAAACCATTCCATATGTCAAACACTAACATTTCTTCTAAGTTCTATCGTTCATTAAGATTAATCTAAAAATCTTAATTTTCTTCTTAAGTGTCATCTTTTTTTTGGAATTTTTCTCTCTCATTCATCTAATTTGTGTGCCTATGCACCCTTTAGGGCATGTACACACCCCGTGGTGTGTGCACTCCCTTTTGGTATACGCGTGTGTGTGCATCCGCCTAAGTGTGCTTGTGTCATTCTTTGTATACCTACGCATACACGCAGGTGTGTGTAGTGTGTGTGTGCCAACATTTTAGTGAATGCACATGTGCACATGCATTGGTGGCATATGCCCATATGTGCATATGCTTTGTAAGGTGTATGCGGATGCACACACACACACACACTTCTTGGTGTCTATACGTACACGCATGTGCTTCGAGGGTGCTTGCGCCATCATTAGGGCACTTGCGCCCCCATGCATGCATGTCTGTGCCATACCCTACACCGAGAAACCTATTTTTGCATTAACTAGATCGTGGTATATTAATCCATTTTCAGTCGCCGTGTTGCCTGGAAGCTTGTTTCGACTGCCGTTGTCACTCTAATTTTTCTTCTATTCACCGTAAATAATTATTTTGTTTAAATAATTATTTTTCTTTCATTTTTAACCATGCTGGGGAATTTTTTGCCATCGGGGACCCCTTTCTTCTCACTAGGACAATTTTTATTTCCCTTAGGTAATTTCCTTCCTCTACGCACTCCAGCGAATAATTATTTATTATTAAATAATTATTTTATTAATTTTTCCGTTATACAGGGGACATTATTTGTCGCCAACTATGTATTTCTTCCCCTTAGGGGATTTATTTTGCATCTAGGCAATTCATACTACTTCTTCTACTTTATTCTATGCATCCACCATCCACCAAATTTGAGAAAACAAAAACAAAAA
Organism: Taxus chinensis; assembly: GCA_019776745.2. NCBI lineage: Eukaryota > Viridiplantae > Streptophyta > Pinopsida > Cupressales > Taxaceae > Taxus > Taxus chinensis. The sequence continues at coordinate 336,693,505 of CM034153.1, forward strand.
AATATATATATCCATCCAAAATCTAAAAAAGAAAAATCCTCCATAAAATCCTAAAAATTATAAAACCTACAAAGATAGGAAAACCCGCTCATAGCGGCTGAAACTTGTGTCTTGTGCATGGTATTCTTTCCATATCCTACTAGAAAATTTCACATCTTCAGCAATTACATGACTTGCAGATCATCAGATTCACAACCATTCACAAATCTAGTTTTCTTACTTTATCTGCACTCGAGGCACATCTAGTTTCCTGGTGTTGTTTCATTATGCACAAAGATTTCTCCATAGACCTAGTTTCCATCATCATTTCCCCTTGCTTGGGGCATCATTTTTAACCCTTGTCATCAATGATGAACATGTGGAAAATCTTCAGCTTGATAATGAAACATTTGTACAGCCATTTTGACCATTATTGGTTGGAATATGTTTGTTCATACTTGTTTTCCCTATTAAATGAGTTTGTTTCCTTCTCATATTGCATTTCTTTTTGTATGTTGCATTGAGTGAGTGTTTTAGCAATGGAAAACTATTCGTAGTATGGCTTTTCATGTCATCCTACTTTTTTCGTATGCTTATATTTTTAATAAAAACCAATGACGTTTATCTTTGGCAATATGATGACAATAAAGTTTTTTCAATATATTGGATGAAAGCTTTCTCTTTTCTTTCCATCTATCATTCCTCTTCGACATCATTCTCCTATCAACATTATTCTTCTTATTCACCTTCAGCATCTTGCTCCTACTCATTCTTCTGTCCTTTCTCTCACCTTTTTTGACAGTCGATTGCCTTCTTTTATCACCCCATCAATACTCAAGGGGGAATCTACCACTTCTACTAATTTTTCTTCTACACTTTCAAAATTTATCTGTCTACTATCTTTGAAGTGGTGTCACTTACACCACCCCAAAGACAGGCAAATGTAGACACTTATAATTTATCTCAAGCAATTTAAATACTTAAATTGTGCCAATTATACCCTTTCTCTCAAATTGACGACATATCGTCAATATCACACATTTTCTCTACTATCATCGTTAATTAATGACATTACGCTAGTTAATTAACTCTTTTGTCCAACCAATGCACCAATCAACGAACTTTCGTTAATCAATTCCCCTTTCTATCTATATTAATTAATTATTTCTAATTAATTAATCTCTCCTTTCTATCTATATTAATTAACTATTTCTATTTTTTATTTTTATTTTCTAATTAAAAAATAAAAATAAAAAAAATTAACTATTTCTAATTAATTAATCCCCATTTCTATATAGACTAATTAATTATTATTAATTAATTAGCTTCCTCTTCCATTAAATCAATGGATCATCATTTTCTTGATTAAATCCCTCTCAAAGTCTAAATCATGTTAATTATTCCTTCAAAAAGATTCTATAAGCTTGCACACCTATTAATTAATCACTTTTATTCACTTTTATTCATTAATAGTTTTAGCTATCAAAAGGACAAACTAAACTCTCCTAATGTTGACTCAACCCTTTCTAAACCTCTCTTATCCATAACTAACCCAACATCTCTATTATCCCACATGTAAAGGGATGTAGAGATTCCTCTATCCATTGGGCTATATAAAGAACCCTCCTCCTACCTTTACACTTACAGCTACTCCTTCATAAGAAAAAGTGAGCATATAGTAAATACACTATAGCCATTTTTATCATCTTTGAGCATTCCTCCATTAGAGTGGAGCTAAGCATCATCCTTTTGCATTCAAACAATCAAGTTAGTATTGTGAAGAAAAAATGGAGTTAATAAAGAAAGGCCTAATAATCCATGGCTTTATGAACCTCCATCTTTGATCATCTTGGATCAAGCAACCACTATATCCTTTTGATAGCTAAAAGATCTACATAGGTCTAGTTTATTGATTTATCTTTCCAAAGAGTAGAGCAATAAATATTAGTATGTTAGCTTGATGTTTATTTTTCAAGATTCTAATACATAGTATTGATGTTTATTACTTTTTTAGCTCTTTGCATGATGATATTTTGATTTCGATTTAGCTTTTTTGTAGGACTAATAGGTGTTAGTTCTAATCTTCTTGACTTAGCTAAACAAAATCATGCATACAAATATAATTGAATAATAGAGGGCTGATACATAACAGAGTTATGAGATCAAAAAGCAAAAATTTGATTGGGATTTGACACTAAAACAAAGAAGGTGAAATCTAGTTCAAGCATAAGCTACAAAATCATAGAAACAATGAGATAGCAGATGAAATTGAGATCAAGTATAGGGTGCAAAATCAGTGAAACATGTACATTGAGCCAGTAAGTGATCATGATTTGTTGATTAAGCAACAAGAAACTAAATGATCAAATTATAAATTTTCATTGAATTATACTAAGTGGGTGCTTAGAGTATATGGTTTGATGTTCCTTGCAAGTTTCATCTTGCTAAACCAGCCTAGTGGGTGTTTGGAAACCTTCTAGTGGGTGTTAGGACTGTGAAGTAGGTGCTTCTTAGGTTGAGTGGGTGCTAAGCCAAATTCTAAATCATTTCATGTTAAGAATGGGTGTTCTTAATGAAAATCCATGATTTCAAGTGGGTTTTATCCCTCTATGTGTTTCCCACTTAAATTTGGTGTCATGTGTACTTGTCTTCTTGCATGCACTTTAATTTGTTCGTGGTTTGATTTTTTTTTCTAGCCAAGAAGGTTGTAAAATTGATCTGCATTGATTCATCCCCCTTCTCAGTGCTTGTGATATTCAACATAGAGATGAAAAAATTTATTTTTCCATGAATTTAGAGAGATTTACAGTGTTATAAAGTCAAGTTTTGTAAAACTGGTTGTTAGGCAGTTCAAGTTACTTGAAGATAAAAGAGGTGTTGATGGATTTATAGGTTTATTCATGATGTATAACATGGTTATATATTTTATTTGGTTCATTTTATTTCTAATTAGTGGTTTCATGCCATGGTTGAGGTGTTTTATGGATGTTAGGTCTTCATCTTTGAAGACTTGACATTTGGAGGTGCCTGGAATGAGTAGGAAACAATCCTACTTAGTGGGGTTATGAGATGAATGTCTAATGTAGAGGTTCCTAAGCTAGTAGGATATGTTGAAAGGATGTTTTTGAATATTTTTTATCTTCTTGAGTATTTAAAATTATGTAGTGTTTCCTTGGATTCCATGGAGTACTCCTTGATGGTGTATTTGCTCTTCTGGGCCTAGTTGTTCTAGTTTGTGTGTCTTGGTGAATTACCGACCCATAGGGGTATTTCATTTGAATTTATATGAGTGTGTAGCTTTTTTTTTAATATTATAATTACATAAATTGGTGTGTATTTCCAACCTATAATGTTTTAGGATATGAATCATGTATTTAAGTGAGTGTATGTGTTCTTTTTGAACTAGTTGTGTGTGAGAAAGAGAGAGAAAGAGATGAAGTACAAACTAAGAGAGAGTGTGTAAGAGGTATAAGAGCGTAGAGATAGAGTTGAGATAGTGTATGAATGTTTGAGGATATTTGAGGAGAGTTGAGAACTATATCAGAAATTACAATTGATCAAATTATCCCATGAAGAAGCAAGATTGAGCAATGTAGGAGAGAGTGTGTTTGAAGAGGGTTTTGAGAGTGTGGAGCTGAAATTATGATCACTGTCAGTTATGGAAAAAACATATATTCATTTTTCCTCATCTTCAGGTGGTTGAGTTTTTTCTTGATCTTGTTAAGGGGTTGTATCATCCTTTCATGGTTGGTTCTTTTAGAAATATGTTTTGGTGCTCATTTTGGGATTGGTGTCTCACTAAAAAACTCTTTTGTGATGTTTAATATTCATGCAAGTCTTTTGTTTTGAATAATATAATCAAAACTTTCAATGTGTTTTATTCCCCTTGAGGTTTTCCCACTTCACATTTTGGGTTATTTTGTACTCTCTCATGGTTATGCTTATATGAATTATTGTTTCATGGTGTTAATCTCACATTAATGCATGGTTGAATGGTTAACAATTTATGCAAGTTAATTAGAATTGGTTAAAGGTTTTGAAGGGTATATTCACCCCCCAAGTCCATTATGCTTCCAACATAAACATGGTATCGGTATTCATAAATGAAGTCAAACAAATAAATTCAAAAAAATATGCACAAGTTCAAAACCATACACTTCGGTCAAGATCGTATGTACAGTCTTAACCCTCCCACATGTTTTACCTAGGGCTAGTTACATAAATTTTCTCAACAGTATTATATTTTTGACAAAAATTATAGTTTTTTGGCTTAATATTAGATATTTTTCACTCAACTTAAAACAATTACAAGGGGCATGGATTACTTCACTCCTTCGTCACAGTATTCAATTTCTACTATAGTTTTAGGAATCTTGGGGGATTTGTATCCTTCCTCTATTTACATTTCAGTACATTACAATTTTTATTCAATTGTGTGGCACATGGGAAGGGCATGGAGGCACTCGTTATTTTTTCTATTATGTGTCTTCATTTACATAATTGGTCCTAAATCCATCTGTAGTGGTGTGTTTGGTGGGGTTATGAAAGGTATCGAACAAGATAATTTCTATGTAGGAACAATTTCATTTCCTCTTGCACTCAAAGGGGAAGATATCAAATTTTTTGGCTAACTTTGATACATAGTCTTCCTCCTTAGTGAGGTGTTTTATCATTTCATTATTATTCTTCTCCCTTATTCATTATGTGTTTGGTTATATGTCTCTAACACTCCAATTTATTCTCTACATAATTGGAGATTGATCACCCCCAATCCTTTAGTAAATTCAATGATGTAAATCTCTAAGCACAAGTAAATCATGGGATATTCTCCCTTCGTAGAAAAAATAGGTGTATTATTTCCTTGTTTTCATCCCTTTCATTTCATTTTTATACAAATGTAAATCTCTTGTGTTACACTTTACATTTGAGTTAAGGTTCAATTCTTTATCATGGACATTAAATACACTTTGTGTTATAGGTTTCATCATGGATTATGCCAACACCAAGCACAATAGGACTTTTCAAAAAAAACTCCGGGTGAATACAATGTGTGTTTGCATGCTTAGGTATTTTTTCCTTTAAGAATGTAATTTTATTTCATACTTAAAAGGGAAGGTAAATTTAAACACCCAAATTTGGTAATTTACTCTTTGACACTGGTAGTTTGACAATACACTCTTGTTAAGATAAATACAACCTTCCCATTCCCACTTAGCACATTCCAAGGTCTCATTTCTATATTTTTTATCCTTATACACTAACATGTCGTTAATTTTGAATAATAGAATGCATAAAATCTATCCATTTATGGGTAAGGTCATACAATTTAGTCAGTATGTTATATCCGGTCTTGGCTAACTTGTACGGTCTTACACCAACATTTTCTTCAAATTTGATTTCAATTTCATATTATTTTTTGGGTATTTTAATCCCTATGGCTCATCCTTTCCTTGATAAATTGACTATGATACCCTTTATAAGCAATTAAACACTGCCTCATTTACTAACCTAAAAATCCTATGGCACTACATTGATACACTCACTTACAACTCTTGAAAAAGGAACCCAAAGATCCCTAAATCTCACCATAGCACATCTACATCCATTAGGGTGGTAATAACTAGAGGTTTTAAGCTTCTTACTAGGTAACATAGTCAACCCATCTCATCTACAAGCACTCAAATATCCCCTCTCTAAGTATTTTATCGAGATCCAACTCAACTCAAGAATTATCAAAGAGAGTTTTCAAATCATAGTTGCATTCATTATCACATGTAATTTTGAAAATGATATGTGGTTTGATGCCTATTTGGATTAGTTCCAACATTAGTGATTCATGTGGGTTCCCATAACCCAACTAATGTTAGTTTTGCAAGGTCTCCCACCCATGATTAGGGTTTGATACCTCATTCAAGATGTTTAGAGATTTTTACAAAAATATCACAAATTAGGGATTGAAAATAACATATAGTTCCAATAAAGTGACCATCTCAGGAAGTTACATACCCTAAATCCAAGCAGGTCCAAAACTATACATAAGGGTCAAGACCATATAGTCTGGTCCTAGCAGAAGTGTATGATTCTATGCCAAATAATTTTTCAATCATAGTTCTATAAACGAAGCATCATCATTCCAAAATATCCATATTCAAGCAGTATGAACACCTAAAAATTCCTAGACTGGTCTATAATCATCTAACTGCACTCATCCCCTTATGTTTTCAAGTTTGTATTTTGTTTAGTACACCAGTTAAAAGTCTTAATGTGTTTTTTGATATTGTCAATTATTGTTGGAATTTAATTAATCATAATAACCTCATGTAGCTAACCCTTACATCCTTTAGTGTACTCATTTTACTATTATTATATTTCACATAATCTAATTAGGGTGAAAAATCTATGTGGTTGATCTCTAAAGGATGTGATACTATTTTAATATATTTAAGAGATCCTTGAGCACTTTATGAATTTATTATGCAAGTTCTTGAGAATTTTAAGTGCGTTCAAATGGTGAATTATAATTTCTTACATAGGATTTTGTAGGGTTGGTATTTCATTAATGTTGGCCTATAAATAATAAACAACCCATAATTATATTCAAATTGAAAAAAGATTCGTTAGAAGGAGGGATACATGATCGTACATGTTAGTTCAAGATTTAGTATGGCTTATTCCCATTTTGTATGGTTTTATATAGGTAGTTAGTGATGTTTAGCCAATTTTCTCATAAATATGCATGTGAATTATATACTACTTTAAATATATGCGAGTAGGATAACTAAATAAGAATGTGTATGGATGATTAAGTCGTCTGGGAGATATAAATATATGTCAATTGGGCTTAGAAAGTTGACAAAAAGTTGGAGTATGGGAAAAAATTGAACTTTTCAATCCTAAAGGATAAGATATCAAATTAAGGTGTCTACAATTTCTTAAAATAAAGAAATTTATGTGTTTCCATATCAATGAATTTGTTAAAAATAAAATTACTTCATTTAAAATTGTGAATTGGTAATACAAAGTGGATAGAAGAAATATTTTTATTATTGTTTCGTGTTGTATAAAAAGGATTAGCAATTTTGTCCTCAATTTCATTAGGGGTTATAAAGGTCTATTAGAAATCTATTGGTTGATCTAGAATTGTATCATCATTACAATATGTTGTTAACATTATTATTGTAGGATTCTATGTTTCATTTGATGCCTCTTAAAACTAGCGATAAAAGTGGCATATTAGTCTTGTAGATTCCCGTGTTGAATCGTATCACTATATTAGTATTTAGAATGCTTCATGATGTTCATTTTTAGTTGTTTTGTCTCTTACAATATCATGTGATCAGATAGGCCAATGTTGGGCATATACTTGAACTATAAATCACCTTTTCATTATTTTAAAAAGTAAAGGATTATTGAGAAGATTATAGGCACATTTTTACCAGGTCATGATCTTAATAAGAGATTATAGGAGATGTGAATCCATTACCTTGAATACTTTTGTCATCGATCAAACTTGAAAAACATTAATTGTAATGTTTTTATGTTATCATTGTATTTTTAATTTTAAAAAAATTAAGTGTGTCAAAATTTATCCACCCAATGCTTGTTCAAAGCCTTTGTAAAAACAATTAACCATCCAAACATATTTAAAGCAAGTACATGATTAGTCACTTTACATTATTTTCATGCCTTCTTTAAAAAAATAATGTGGTTAGGTTCAGGATGTTAAATTTTGTAATTTAAAAAATTGGCTTGCTCAAACCTATTCTTTACAAGTGATTTTTGCATATGTTTAATATACACATGATCATGTATATTCATACAATTTCTTATGTGCAGTAGAAGATTTTTTTTCCTTCCAATTTATATGTGTATTGTGTAATTGCTATGAGATTAATGTTTGTTTTATTTTTAATTAATTTTTTAGAATTCAGCCTTATCAATGTTTTGAAATATACATATATTAAATTTCTTTGAAATTCCTAAAAGTTGTGCACAAATTTTATGTTGGGAATTGAAGTTCAGTTATTTTTGAGAAATCCACTCTCAACAATTTAATTTTCTACACTTAAAATTAGTTTATTAAATATTTTTTAGTTTTTGTGTGATTTTACCCTATGTAAAGTTATCTTAAGGTGACATCTATGACTATTCATTACCCTAATGACATTTTTCTTGTGTGTATTTTTGAAATGGTCATGATAGAAGGTGGTCATTTAGCACAACCACCTTCAAGCACTCATTAAAGGAATTGACTATAAGTTGTGATAAGAGAATGCATATAATAGAAAAGGTTTGGGAAAGACTAGTCAAGGAATGATAAATCCCATTGTGGCTAAGTAAAATCTATTATAATCGGGGATACTTTGGTGATAAATAAGAAGTTAGAAACTTAAGAAATATACTTCGGTATCAAAGTAGTTATATATTACACCAATACATCTTAAGAAATACCACTTTTCATTTAGGAAGATTCCAAGCTGTTTTCTCAAAAAATAATGATAAAAATGATAATATTGTCACATTCATTCTTTTTATGAAATCTCATAATGATTGTAGGGGGTATTTAATGAATAGAAATATTACTAATAAAGAGGATGGTAGTAGTACACCACATCAAAGGGTTAAACTATCACCTTGAAAGAGAATACAACATTCCAATAAAGGAAAAGGTGTCAAGAAAGAGTGTAAAGAATCTTTAAAGAGAGGAATTAAACATGGAGAAAAAGGTAGAGTTTCCCCACTTTACTAACCTTTTGCAAGTAATCATACATGCAAACTAATAAAGTATGTGAAGAGACTATCCATTAATTTTTTTCATTATTAAAATAAGGCCATGAAATCTTCCAATGTTGGAATATCTATCCATGTACACTACGTAGAATGAGTAACCATTATTTGGAACTTTTTTGGAGGAAGTAATTCATCACCAAGTAGCAAAAGCAATTTTAAAATAAAACAAGTAAAGATCACTCTTCAATTCATCATGAATAGAAAAGTAAGGGGAAGAATATTTCATCTAAAGGAATTAGCAAGAATTATTGCACTCATTGTAACATAAATGAGCATTGAAATGAAAAGTATTGGAAATTATACATCCTCAACGTGATCCCAAGAAACATAAGGGGTAATCTAAGATGGAATAGGTAGCTAATATCAATGGGAAAGAAGTAGTCAATACACCTAAAATCCAAACAAGAAGTAAAATTTTCCAAGAAACAAACAAATTGGCACATCATATAAATGTATCTTTTTCACCATTGCAATTGGGTATTGGTACGTAGACATCTTTCAAGTCTTGGGTGGAGTATCTGCAAAGATAATTTTTTAAATATTTTCACTAAATCTGATTTCATCATCATAATGATTATAGCATGCCTATGTAAATTTCATGTTTGTCGTATACATATGGAGATAGCATAGATAAGGCACTAATTAGAACATGCATATTTAGAATCACACAAGAGTTAGAGAAACATTTTTATATTAGGATTTCCAACTCTGATGTGTTATGACAAGTATTGAATTATCATGTTTTTATGATTTGGTATGATCATGCTTGTAGTCTGCACATGATCTACATCTACAAGTATGACCATGAATGAAAGAGTTGTTTCCATGGTGAAGATAATGGGCATAATATTTGGTTAACAATAACACTTAATGTGAGTAGCACTCCCCAAACAATAATGTTATTTCATGGGTATATAAATAAGCATACACATCACACCTTCATTAAAGGCATTCTCATTCATGTTTATTTCTTGTTTTTTTATACAAGTTTTGAACTATAAAACCCAAGTAGGGAAAACCAAGCAGAAGAAGTTATATTTTTTTGGTGAAATAATTTTTCATGAGGGAAGATTAGGAATTTTCACCAACGATCTTGGACTTGGACCTCTACTTAGGAATGACACATATCCATTTATTGAAAATAGTAAATATATAAACTACTCTAACCATCGTGGGTGGTATTTTGACTGTGGTTCACATAATAATACTCCACTAAACTTGTGTGAAAAAAGGAGGTGGACGAAAGGTATGTATATAGACAGGGGAGAAAGTGAGAAGGGGGTTTTACTCAATAAATAGCAAGCTAGGTTTATTGACATAAAACCATAATATTTCCAAGTTAACAATGAGAAGACACTATGTCAAGGAAAGAGGGACAAAATACAATTAAATATAATTTTATTTGCATAATGTTTCACAAGTAATCATGATTATGGAGTAAATTTGAGATGGAGAGGAAAACATAAGACAAGGAAGATAGAGGAATTATAGTTTCTTGTGTGTAGTAAGACAATGGGAGCTATCAACCAAGAAAATATAACCCTTTGGAATGGAGAATCCATTCCAATTTATAGCTTTACAATTTTTCTCTTCATATACACCCCACATGACCTTTCATAGTTCCACCATGTGTGACCTTTCACATTCCTCTAGGAAAGAAAAATAATCCCCTTTCTTATTAATGAAAAGGGTAATTTTACAATGAAAAATTACAATGGTCACTTAAGTGAATAGGACAAAAGAGCCATAAAGTATAATTTACAATTGAGAATTAGGAAGTAGAGAGAGAATGGAGAGAGAAGAGAAGAGGAGAGAGAAGTTAAAATCTAGAGAAGTGAAAGCATCTTGTTGATGAAAAACCTACTTCTGATGGATCTTGAGTGAATGCTTCCTGAATGAAGTTCCCTGCCTTTGACATCATGTTGAATTGGAACATTGTGATTGTAAATTTGTCCTCATGTGAGATGTGGACACACTCCAAGGAATTAAATGAGTGTTTAGAAACACTTCTGTGAGACTTACATTGACATGGAAACATGATGATCATTTTTTAACTCAAGGTTGGAGATCATCACCTTGTTCTTCTCAGCTTCAAAATTCACCTCCGTGACATAGATGTTTTTTTACGGGAATCAACCCTGTCGGTGTCCATTTTGATCTTACACTACCTTTTCCCTAATTTTCATTTCACTCTACATCTCCTGAAACATTTTTATAGTTTGATTGGATGAAATGAAGTTGTTTCCTTTGTTCCCATGCCTTAATTCATTTGAAAATCATTTGACATGCCCTATTTTGCAAGAATACTAGAAATTTTTCCATAATTTTTCCCCTAAATTCTTCAAATCTGTGGGCTATGTCGCGTTCTCCCTTTTACCCGATCATGAATAATCAAAATTGATTGTTTTATACATATACGCCTTCAAAAATTCAATTCCAATGTCGGGAAATGCTTGGAATTGTGTTTTTTCTGGTTCCAATTCAAAAAAATTCCATCCTTGGCAAAAAAAATCAATTTCTAGGGCATCCCTGGCATTTTCTATATTTTGACGGTCAGACGGGCGTCATTTTCCCACCAATTTCTTCCTCAGCATGCATTGGCAATGTGGCGGGTTCTAATTGGCTGAGGGATGGTAGCTAGTCAGATTCCCTTAGAATTTTTAGACTTTATTTTACAAAATTTTAAAAATTCAAAAATTGGCCCAAAACCCCACAACCAATCAAGAGTGGACACGTGTCCTAAAGATCAAAAAGGGAGGAGCAGGCCAATGGGGGACTTAGCGTTTTTTAGCTCTATTTTTCTAAAGTTTCAAAATTAGTATCAGCCCCACTCCAATCAGAGGAGGACACATGGCATCTTTTTGGGTAGAGGGGATGTAGATGGCAGAGGTTTTTGAAGCTTTTTGCCTTTGGAGGCAAAAAATATTAAGGTAAAATTTTAAAGCATGGCCCCATGGCCAATCACAGGTGGACACATGGTAGCATGGTGGCAAAGAAGGGAAGCGTGAGCCATGGAGGAAAAGGGGGAATTTTTCCCTTTTTAGCAAAAGGAGCTAAAGCAAAAAATTAAGCCGCAGGCCCACGAATGAGCTATAGGGAGATACGTGGCGAAGGCAGAGTGGTTTAGTGGGGTGGCGGAGGCAAAAGGTAAATTTTTCCTTTTTGTAAAAATACTTGGAATGAAAAATTTGAGGTGTGGCCCCGCGACGAATATCGAGCGACACGTGGCAAGGGAGAAATCGAGTGTGCGGGCCCATGAGGAAAAAGGTGAAAATTTTCCAATTTTCCAAAAAAGGTCAAAATGCGTAGAATTGAAGTGCGATCCCAATGGGACCCACCATGTGCCACGTGTCATCACCAAAATTCAAGGGCAGAGGGGCAAAGAAAAAAGTCAATTTTTTCCATTTTTCCAAAAATGTCAAAAAGTCAAAAGGTGAGCCTGAATTGATTCCCAATCATATTTTGACATGTGGAGGGCCCAGATTGAAGGAAAAAGAGTAAATCAAGGGAAACTATACATTTTTCATTTTTTGCCACCATTTTTTCTCCAAGAATCTTGGAGATGCAAATTTTGCATCATTTTTAATCAAATTTTTGATGAACTCATGTCCTTTGTGCCTGCAAAGATCAATGCAAGTGGTTTTAGGGATTAATTTACAGATTTGAGGTGTTTTTGAAACAAATTTTTTCCCTAATCCGTCTAAACACGAAATCTCAAATTTGAAAGTTACAGAGGTAGTTTTAAAAGTTGAAAAGGTGAAATGATGAGAGGAAAGGCATTTTCATGCCTTGATGATGAAAATGTGCCTCCAGGAAGGATAATGATCCAAATATTTGTAATGATTCAGTCTTTTTAAACACCTGGAAACTCTCGTTACAAATTTGTTAAATGTCATTTTCAATGAATCATGAGAAATTGTTGTAACAAACTTGATCCCTTGGCATATGCTTTTCTTGGGAAAGAAGACTCCAATGTGGCAAGAGGTATATAATGCATTTTGGAGAAATGTAAATGGTCAAGAAGTTGAAAATCATGAGCAAATTCTAAGTGAAAGCTCATTTTCTGAGAAACCCACCAAAGAACCAGGTTAATTTCTTTTGTGTTGGATCTTCATGTATGTGAGTTGGTTACAAGTTTATATCCATCACACAACTCTGAGATTTTTCATGAAACTCTCCCCTGCTGATGAATCTAACAAGCTTTTGAGTTTTTCTGTGTTTTTCTGGGCAATATGATGTTTGTTATCATTTTAAATACCTGTAAATAGTTTTCATTGTTCTTGTTGCTATCTTGCATTGAAAGTCTTTAGAAATCGCACAAAATCTCATCCTTATTGATAGTTTAGTGGTACTTTTATTTTTGTTTGTCAGAAGAGCTTTCATCTGGCATTGAAAATAAGCAGTTTAAAATCAATCCACCTTCATTTGTTGATTGGAATTGCTTGTAAGCCTTTAGGGGTACGTTAGGCATGATTTGATCAAGGATTTTTGTGCTTAATTGAGTTCTTTACTTCAAGATTTTGTGGTGAGTTCTCAAAGATTGTGTGAAGAGTGCAACCTGGGCTTCCATTTATGTATCTTCTGGTTGAAAGAACATCCTGATTATTTACAACATTTTATCTTATAGTTGTTCAAGTATTGTAGAGGTTGTCAAAGATTTTATATATCCAAGTTTGTCTTGTCAATATCCCACCAAAAAATCATCTGAATAACTAATCCTACCCATACTACCCCTGAATTGCATTGTGTGTCAACAAAAAAATCTAACCCATCTACAAAAATGCACAAATAAAATCAGGATCATACCATGTCTCTAGCAGCCTTAGCCTTGTTTTGAAAGCATTTCCATCATTTAGTAGTGATATCTCTATTGAATTTGAATAATGGAAAATTGATCATGTTTTCCCAAGTCCATCTCCATACAATATGCACAATATAAGGATATCTCTACCCCCTTCACAAAACAGAGGCTGCAATATAGGTTCTCTTACCTTGGTTAAAAGGAAACACCTAAAATAGTGAGGATTAGATCAAAATCCTTTCAAGGTGCTACCCACTTCTTCAGCTTGAGTGCTAACAAGTCAAATAAATTGCTTCCCCAGATACAAAATGACATATAAATCATTTATCTACCTCTAAGTATTTTGTAAAATCCATGATGTTGCTCAAGTTTTGAAGGATATTAAATCTAGGTACCAACACCCAAATGGTGTCGTTTACTGGGAAATTATTTAGTATTTCAGATCCCTGGTAATACTTCTTGTGTGATTTATGTGCAATTACAAAATCTAAGTATCATCTTCTGATTAGATTTATAAGATTGGAGTGAAGAGTAGAGTTCTAAGTTTGATATTCTCTTAGTTCAATCTGATCCATGTGCATACATATTTGAGATATTTGAATGCATATCAAACCATGGTAAAGTCCCTTACAAATTTTGCATGCAAATATATTGTTGAAGCATCATTTTATAATCAGGTTTGTAAGGATTAAGTGAAGATATAATTTTTGTCTACAATTTTGTCAATTCCCAGTAGTTGTTGCACTTCATTTGCATTTGTGGTTGATAATTTCAAAGAAAGGAAGGTCTGATCTATAAATTTGGGCAAGATTTTCAGTTTTGATAGATATTTGATAGAGTATTTTAGCGCATTTGCACAACCAGGGTGAAATTCCTTAGTGACAACTCCATGCTATTCTGATCTTGATAAATACCAGTGTCTTATGATTTCTCTCATTTATTTTTGTGTTGCTAATCTTTGTAAAAATGGAAGGAAAAAGATCTCTCTTCATTAGGGACTCTGCTAAGAAGTTGTTTACAAATTCAAGAAACTCAGAGTTGAAAGGGAGAAGATTTTGGAAGGTTTTTAAAGTTCAGACATCAAGAAAAGATATATCCATTGGTCAGAGAGATCAGCCTTTGGTAGAGTATTACCACTCTTCTTCCAGTGATTCTGATTCAAGAAATCCTCTCATAAACTTGTTTGCTTCAACTAGTGAAGGTCCTTCTACTGTACCTGGTAAGTTCCTTCTTCAATCTACACCTGTGTGTTTCAATCCTAGTAAAATTTTCTAAGAAATTCAACATTTAGAGAATACCAGTCTTGTGAACCATATTCTTGAGCCCCAAATACCTTGCACTCATCATCAGCTTGTGTCACCCCCAAGATCACCTTCACCAAATAATATGGCTCAACCTAGACCTCCATTTGTTGTCTACACCTTTGGTCCTATAGACTTTAGAGGAATGGATGGTTACCCAAATTTTGTCCCAAAAGATGTCAGAAATAGATTGCCAAAATTCCAAGGTAACAATGCAATAACTGGTGAAATTCATCTCAAACTCTTTGTTAACATGATGGAATATTTTTAGATAGAGTTTGAAGATGTGTATATTAAATTTTTTGCTCATACACTAGAAGAGGATGCTAGGGATTGGTACAAGGATCTGCCTGATAATTCAATTGATTCTTGGACTGAGATGAAGAATGCATTTAGGTTGCAATATGGTGACAAGACTGATCCTAGATTTCTCTTGTCTGAGTTTGAGAATATCAAGAATAACCCCAATGAATTAGTCCATGACTTTAACACAAGTTTTAACAAAAATTTGAGAAGGCTTCCTGTTAATCTGATGTCGTGTGATGAATCTTGTCTAATCAAATATGTGGATGCATTTGATAAAAAGGCAGCCTATTACCTAAGAGACAAGAACCTTACCAATCTAAGGCAAGCTTTCACCATGGCACTTCAAATTTAAAACAATATCAAAGCAATTGGGAAACCTCTCAAGAGAGATGGTGTAAAGTTGATAAACCCTGAAAAATCTCAAGCTAGCAAGCATGTTGATTTAGAGGATATTGTGAAAACTTTGGTAGGGGCTGTCAAAGAAATCTCATATAAGTTGGAAAGAGTTGAGAAAGGAATTGGGAAAACTTCACAAGGTCAGCCAAGAGCACAAAACCATGACAGATTTTAAAATCATCCTAGAGGTGATCAAATGATAGATGATAGAGGAAAAGGACGCATGGGTTCTGTAAATAGACATCCTCAAGCATGTGAAGGAAGAGTGTTACCTGATCCCCTAAATGCTAGGGTTACCATTATTGAAGAAGTTGTTGATATTGATTAGTGTGATAAGTGTTTTTTACCCCATCCTCCATGTGAAGTGGACCAGCAAGAAGGTGAAGCTAATAATGATGGTGGTACTGATGATGATATTTGCATGATGGGATGTTCTTCAAGTCCACAAGGAGGAGCAACATCTACTGAAGTGATAATTGTAAGGACAGCTACAAATTTTTGGGATTGCATCAAATGGGTACAAGTTTTCCTTCCCCCTCATACTCTTGAAGTTGATGTAGTGAAATCTTTTAAAATTCCTAACAATGATTTTGAATACTTAAGAGCTTTGATGATTAAGAAGTATGATGGTGGTATTCCTTTGGAGGAAGATAGAAAACTATTGATGAATGTTGTTGTAGCTCAAGAGAAATACTATAACACTAGAAGCAAAGTTGTTACAGGATTTGGGCCTCAAGCCAAACCTAAAACACCCTTACTCACAAGCATTCCCAAAGAAGCTCCTAGAAGAGAAACACTTGCCAAAAGCTTTGTTTTCCCAAGCAAAAATTACATTCCTCCTCATGCCCAAGCTGCCAAGAATCCCTTGCCATCAAATGAATCTTCTTATCTCCATTCTAATGTTGTTTTGCCAAATATTGTTCCCTATGACATAACCCAAGGATTGAGCCAAATCAAAGTGAGTGTTCCAATCATTGAGTTGCTTAGAATTCATGAGCATAAGAAGAGAGCATTTGAGTACTTAGGGTTGAAAGAAGAGAAGACTACTCCAGGTATAAATGTAAATGTTTGTGAAACTCCTCCTCAAATCATTGCTAACCTTGAAACACCACCAGTAGTAGCTAATCTTGGTGAGATACCTAAGGTATATTTGGGGACATCCTTGGTTGATTCCTAATTGAATGTTGATCCATTCTTCACAACTTTGATCATAAAGGATAGGCTACTTCACAATTGTATGTTTGATTCCGGTGCATCATGTAATGGCATGCCTCTAGAAGTCATCAATGAGTTGGATAACAAAGTGACAGCAGCCTATGGAAAATTTACTTCCATGGACTTAAGAGCAATGTCAGTTTTTGGTTATGTTAAGGGTTTGGTAGTGCAACTTGCATCTTATCCCAGGAGGAATTTAAAATTGGATGTTGTAATTGTTTATTGCCCTACTAAATGGGATATGTTATTGTCAAGAAAGTGGGATGCAAGTGTTATAGGGAGTGTCCAAATGGATATGTCTTTTGCCACCATTCCCATTGAAGGAAGCCTTGTCGAGCTCTATGGAGAAAATAAAATGTTGCATCTAATTGAGGACCCAAACAATGCTTCTTATGAAGTATTATTTGTTGATGTTGATGCTGATAATTTTATTGGTTTCGCTGATGGTAAAGAACATAAAATGGATCAGTCAAAGTGCCTTGAATAGGTATGTTCTCCTTAGATGTTGTTATTTGATGGAGCTTGCTCCAAATTTGGAAATGGCGTTGTTGTAATTCTGATTTCTCCTAGCTTGGAAGAATTTGTTTTTTCCTTCAAGCTTAATTTTGAATGTACTAACAACATTGTTGAGTATGAAACCTTGTTGTTGGGTCTGAGAATTACATAGAAGTATGGTGTCAAGGAAATCATTACAAAGGGAGATTCAGAACTAGTTGTCAAACAAAGAAGAAAATTGTATGATACAAAAAATCAGTGGATGATGCAGTATAAGCATGTAGTTTGGGATCTAATTGAGATGTTTGATTCCTTCATTATTGTGCACCATGATAGAAGTTTGAATGTTGCTGCTCAAAAGTTGGCAGTGATGGGGTAAATATTTGGAGATTGCACTATTTCACCTTATTGTGAGTACAATGTTGAAGTGTTAACTAGGCCAATTATCCCTAACAACATCAAGCATTGGCAAGTGTTTGATGATGATGCTCAAGTGCAAAGGTTCTTACGAAATCAAGGTGAGTTTTTGGATCAGCATATTGACTAGGAACCAATGGTGTGTATGAATGAAGGAAGAGATACTTTATTTGGAAAAGATATTATCTAATTGAAAAATAACACCATTCCTAGAGGTCTTTTTGCTCTTGAGTCAAATTTTAGCAATGTTGATTGCATCATAAATAGAAACATATTTTCCTCAAGGGATGTGGAAGAGCATAACTTGGAAACAAAGGAAAAACCAAGAAAATTTTGGTTGGGCAGTAGTTTAAAAAAATATGAAAAATAGTCCTATCTCCAATTGTTGAAACAATATCAAGATTGCCTTGCCTGGTCATATTCAGAGCTGAAAGCATATAGAGAAGACTTATTTCAGCATGAGATCCCTCTTGAGAAAAGTGCCAAACCATTCAGACATAAGCAAAGGCCAATTAATCCACTCCTCTCCATGAAAATGCAAGATGATTTGAAGAAATTGAAGGAGGGAGGGATCATTCAGCCCATGAGGTATTCATCTTGGGTTGCAAACCTTGTGCCAGCCAGAAAGAAGAATGGAGATATCAAACTTTGTGTAGACTTTAGAAATTTGAATAGAGCTTCATTGAAAGAAAATTATCCATTGCCAAACATGGAGAACATGCTGCAGTTAGTGACTGGATTTGAATTTTTGTCTAACCTGGATGGTTTCTCTAGCTACAATCAGGTTGGTCAAGGAGTCAAAAATATTTAAAACTATCTTTACCACTCCTTGGGGAACATATGTTTATGTGAGAATGCCTTTTGGTATCATGAATGTTGGAGCTACCTTTCAAAGAGAAATGGATGATACTTTTTCTGGTTATATAAATGACTTCATTGTAGTTTATCAGGATGATGTGACTGTGTTTTCAAGGAGTAGAAAAGATCACTTGCAGCATTTGGAAAGAATGTTGATCAGATGTAGAGAATTTGGAATCTCTCTCAATCCAAAGAAGTGTCACTTTGGGGTACAAAAGGCCAAGTTGTTTGGTCATATTGTTTCAAAGGATGATGTCATGATTGATCCTGAGAGAATAGAAGCAATCAACAGGGTACCAGTTCCAAGAATGAAGAAGGTCATCCAATCTCTCTTTGGGTAAATCAATTTCATTATAAGGTTTGTGTCCAATTTTTTTGAGTTAACTCTTCCTATCACATGCATGTTGAAGAAATATCAAGTTATCATATGGGAGGAGGCTACTATTCATGCTTTTGAAGGGATCAAAGAAGCAATTAAACATGCACCTGTCTTGGCAGCTCCAAATTACAAGAAGCCTTTCCAAATATTCTCCTTTGATTTTGAAAATACTATTTCATCTGTTTTTCTCCAAAAGGATGAAGACGGGGATGAGAGGCCCATTACCTTCTTTAGCAAGGATTTACAAGCTACTGAGTTAAAGTATACAATCATGGAAAAACAAGCATTTTCTTTGGTGAAAGAAACAAAGGTTTTCAGGTGTTATATTTTAACTTCAAAAGTGGTTGCTTATCAGAGATGGAGATCTCAAGTAAAATATGTAGATGGGTGAACAAACTGCAAGAGTATGATATGAACATCCAAACCACAAAGTTGGTAAGAGATTTGGGTCTTGCTAAGCTCATGGATGAGAGCAATTTGTAGACTGTGGAAGTGAATGAGGTAGAAGAAGAAAGAGAAGATGTTCTTGGGAAATTGGTAAGTTCTGAGTGGTACAAGGATATAATATTTTACCTTAGACACATATGTTGTCCTGATCATTTAAATAAAAATCAGAAAAGAGCCCTCAAGATGGCTTGTCAAAAATACATCATCACTGACTTTGGGTTGGCTTGGAAGAACCTTGAAGGTGTCCTCTTGAGGTGTGTAACTAAAGATGAAGCTCCCAAAGTGATTACTGATTTCCATGGGGGATTTTGTGGTAGACACTTTTCTTGAAGGGTTACAACACACAAAGTTTTGAGAGCTTGTTATTATTGGCCTACTCTCTTCAAAGATACAACCATGCTAATTAGAAAATGTGAAAGATGTCAGTGTTTCTCTAGAAGAATGAAAGCTTCAGGCTCCCTTCCTTTGTAGCTTGTATCAATTGAAGCTCCTTTCAAGCAATGGGGAATGGACTTCATTGGTGAGATTTCAGACCATTCTAGTGCTGGAAATAAATGGATCCTTATAGCCATAGATTACTTCACCAAGTGGGTAGAGGCAATCACCACCAAGAAAGCAACACACCAAGTTATTATGGACTTCTTGTTGAACAATATCATATGCAGATTTGGTGTGCCAATCAAGATTGTTGTTGATAATGCCATGTTTTTCAGAGATAAACCTTTGATGGAAATGTGCAAGGAGTATGGGACCAATCTGACTTATTCTTCAAACTATAACCCCCAAGGAAATGGACAAGCTGAGTCCAGCAGTAAGAATTTGTTAAAGATCATTAGGACCATGGATTTTAACAAGATAAAATGGGGTGAACAACTGAAAATTGTAGTTTAGGCTGATAGAATCACTGCCAAGAGAGCTACTTGTAAGAGCCCATTTGAATTGGTGTATGGAACTCAATCTTTTCTGCCCTTACATCTATAGTTATCTTCATTTTAGTTTTTTCAATAGCTTTAGGATCAAGAGGTCAGTGCATATGAAGCAAGGATCAATCAAATTATGGAGCTAGATGAAGAGAGAAGGGCATCCCACCATAGACATGTCAGATTTAGAGAGAAGTTGAAAATATTATTTACTAAGAAGGTCACTCCTAGGGCCTTCAATATTGGAGATCTGGTTTTATTGTGGGATAGCATAAATGAAGATAAGGGAAAACATGGAAAATTTGATGCATTATCAATGGGCCGTTACTCCATTGATATCATAACTTGTGAGAATACATTTTTCTCAAAGATTTAGATGGGGAATTTCTCAAAATTCCTGTTAATGGAAAGAATCTGAAGCATTTCTTGGATTAATCCCCAAATTTGAGGTATGCACCACTTGTACAGTGTATAGTGTTTGGCTTTTTCATCTATTTTCTGGTGTTTTGTCAGTTTTTGGTTTGCCTTGGTGTGTGGCAGCCATTTTTGTCAGTTTCTTAGCTGGTTTTTAGTGATTTTAGTTCATGACTTCATTTTACCAATGGATTATTTTGGCACTTGGTCTACTTATTGTTCTTGTCATACTCACTAGGAGTGCCTATTGTTGTAAATCAGCAGCACCCCCTGGATGTTGATCAGATTTCTAGTTTGATCACCCTATGCATCCAGTGTGATTGCACAACATTGAATCCTCTTCCCAAGTGTGGGACTTGCAAAATGGAAGAGGAATCTCCAAATTAGAGGTTGGTTCCTCAACTCCTCTGATCAGCTATTTCACTTGCACAATTGCAGAGGTTTAAACTCCTAAATCTACTCTAAATTCCAAGGAGACAGAGATAGAGAATGCAAAAAGAAAGAACTAATGCTAATAGGTTATGCACCAAAGGAGTTGTAGACACCTGATGCTACATGAAATACACAATCCACAAGGAAACACAGCACAAAACATGCACAAACGCTCAAAATGTAATGAAAGATCAAGAAAGCAATGATAGATATATGACAGGATTGAGGGATTTTAATCACAGAACATATATCAACATCTCAGACCCAATACAGTACATTACAGTGATCCAGAGGCAAGAAAAGGTGTTGCATTTCATGGAAAGGTAAAATTTCTTCACAAATTCTGCCAAGGAGGAAGAAAAGGGAAGTTGCAGAGCTGAAAAAGTGTCTCTCCTTTGTAAAATGAACTCATTCTGGCTTTTACAGTGCAAACCACGACCCCAGGAGAGAGAAACATGGGAAAACATGCGAGGGGTTCAACCATTGACCAAAATTCCATCAAAACAGCATGGGTGCCCTGACAGACCCATTCCCTGACATTTTTAGCCATGCTGAGAGAGAATGCGAGCCATTCTTCATTAAAAACGATGGTTGAAACGTCATTTCTGTCCATGACCACGTGCTAGAAGAATTTTTTGATTTTATCTCTTCAAAATCCACCAAAATTAAATATTTACCCCATAATCTTGTAGATAATTTCACTAGCTTTCCATTGATATAAAGAACGTGAAAAACTGAGCTCTGGATCAAAAGATATGGCGATTTGAAGTTTTAGGGCAAAATAGGGCCAAATCAGGTCGGCGGGCAAAACTTCGAATTTTTACACCTTTTTGGTCAATTGGAAAATTTTCAAAAATTTCCCCATGCTCTGCCACTCTAGGTGCCACATGGCGGCATCTCATTAGCCACGGGCCTTTCAAGGGATAATTTTCCACAAAAACTCCGCCGAACCATAACTTGAAAAATACATGGAGTTAGGAGGAAAACTTTACCTTTCTAGAAGGTTGAGAAAGAGCTCTATCCAATGGTGTCATTTCTAGAAGGTTTTGAGTGCTTGAAAAGAAAAATATTATGACTGAGGCACAAGAGAGGAAAAAATGAGAGGAGTTAGCCACAAAAAATGAGCAGGGGCACATTTTGGATAACAGTGCCCATCCCCAAGATGGAGCCAATGTTGGTGTCCATTTTGATCTTACACCACCTTTGCCCTAATTTTCCTTTCACTCTTCATCTCCTGAAAAAATTTTATAGTTTTATTTGATGAAATGAAGTTGCTACCTACGTTCCCATGCCTTAATCCATTTGAAAATCATTTGACATGCCCTATTTTACAAGAATACTCAAAGTTTGCCCTAATTTTTACCCTAAATTCTTCAAATCTGTGGGCTATGTCGTGTTCTCCCTTTTACCCAATCGTAAAAAATCAAAATTGATCCTTTTATACATATATGCCTTCAAAAATTCAATCCCAAGGTTGGGAAATGCTTAGAATCATGTTTTTTCTGGTTCCAATTCAAAAAAATTCCATCCTCAGAAAAAAAATCAATTTCTAGGGCATCCCTGGCATTTTCTATATTTTGACGGTCAGACGGGCGTCATTTTCCCATCAATTTATTCCTTGGCATACATTGGCAACGTGGTGGGTTCTAATTGGACGAGGGAAGGTGGGTGGTCAAATTCCCTTAGAATTTTTAGACTTTATTTTGCAAAATTTTAAAAAGTCAAAAATTGGCCCGAAACCCCGTAGCCAATCAAGAGTTGACACATGTCCTAAAGATCAAAAAGGGAGGAGCAGGCCGATGGGGGACTTAGAGTTTTTTAATATCTAATTTTCTAAATTTTCAAAATTAATTTCATCCCCGCTCCAATCAGAGGAGGACATGTGGCATCATTTTGTGGTAGAGGGGATGCGAACAGCGAAGGTTTTTAAAGTTTTTTACCATTGGAGGTAGAAAATATTAAGGTAAAATTTTGGAGTGCGGCCCCATTTCCAATCATAGGTGGACACATGGCAGTCCGGTGGTAGAGTGGGGAAGTGTGGGCCATGGAGGAAAAGAGGAAATTTTTACCTTTTTAGCAAAAGGAGCTAAAGTAAAAAATTAAGCCACGGGCCCACGAATGACCCATAGGGAGACATGTGGCGAAGGCAGAGTGGGTCGGCGGGGTAGTGGAGGAAAAAGGGAAAATTTTCCCTTTTGCAAAAATACTTGGAATGGAAAATTTGAGGTGTGGCCCTGTGACGAATCATCGAGTGACACGTGGTAAGGGATAAATCGGGTGTGCAGGCCCGAGGGGAAAAAGGTGAAAAATTTTGAATTTTCCAAAAAAGCTCAAAATGCACAGAATTGAAGCGTGATCCCAATGGGACCCACCATGTGCCACGTGTCATCAGCAAAATTCAAGGGCGGAGGGGTGGAGAAAAAATTCAATTTTTTCCATTTTTCCAAAAATGTCAAAAAGTCAAAAGGTGAGCCCGAATTGATTCCCAATCATATTTTGACAAGTGGAGGGCCCAGATTGAAGGAAAAAGAGCAGATCAAGGGAAACTATACATTTTCATTTTTGGCTGTCATTTTTGCTCCAGGAAGCTTGGAGATGTAAATTTTTCATCATTTTTAATCAAATTTTGGATGAATTTGTGTCCTTTGTGCCTGCAAAGATCAATGCAAGTGGTTTTAGGGATTAATTTGCATATTTGAGGTGTTTTTGAAACAAATTTTTTCCCTAATCCGTCCAAACACGTGAAATGTCAAATTTGAAAGTTGCAAAGGTAGTTTTAAAAGGTGAAAAGGTGAAATGATAAGATGAAAGGCATCTGCATGCCTTGATGATGAAAAACGTGCCTCCAGGAAGGATAATGATCTAAATATTTGTAATGATTCTGTCTTTTTAAACACCTGGTAAATCTCGTTGTAAATTTGTTAAATGTCATTTTCAATGAATCATGAGAAATTGTTGTAAAAAACTTTATCCCTTGGCATATGCTTTTCTTGGGAAAGAATACTCCAATGTGGCAAGAGGTATATAATGTATTTTGGATAAATGCAAATGGTCGGGAAGTTGAAAATCACGAGAAAATTCTAAGAGAAAGCTCATTTTTTGAGAAACCCACCAAAGAACCATGTTAATTTCTTCTATGTTGGATCTTCATGTATGTGAGTTGGTTACAAGTGTATAGCCATCACATAGCTCTAAGATTGTTCATGAAAATCTCCCATGCTGATGAATCTAACAAGCTTTTGAGTTAATCTGTGTTTTTCTGGGAAATATGATGTCTTTTATCATTTTAAATAACTTTAAATAGTTTTCATTGTTATTGTTGCAATCTTGCCTTGAAAGTATTTATAAATCACACATAATCTCATCCTTATTGATAGTTTAGTGGCACTTATAGTTTTGTTTGTCAGAAAAGCTTTCATCTGGCATTGAAAATAAGCAGTTTAAAATCAATCCACCTTCATTTGTTGATTGGAATTGCTTGTAAGCCTTTAGGGGTACCTTAGGCGTGGTTTTATCAAGAATTTTTGTGCTTAATTAAGTTCTTTACTTCAATATTTTTTGGTGAGTTCTCAAAGATTGTGTGAAGAGTGCAACCTGGGCTTCCATTTATGCATCTTCTAGTTGAAAGAACATCCTTATTATTAACAACATTTTATCTTATAGTTGTTCAAGTATTGTAGAGGTTGTCAAAGATTTTATATATCCAAGTTTTTCTTGTCAATACTCCACCAAAAAATCATCTGAATAACTAATCCTACCCATAATACCCCTACATTGCATTGTGTGTCAACAAAACAATATAACCCATCTACAAAAATGCACAAAGCAAATCAGGATCATACCATGTCTCTAGCAACCTCAGCTTTGTTTTGAAAGCATTTCCATAATTTAGTAGTGATAGCTCTGTTGAGTTTGAATAATGTAAAATTGATCATGTTTTCCCAATGCCATCTCCATACAATATGCACAGTATAAGGATATCTCCACCTCCTTCACAAAACAGAGGCTACAATATAGGTTCTCTTACCTTGGTTGAAAGGCACAACCTAAAATAGTGAGGATTAGATCAAAATCATTTGAAGGTGCTACCCACTTCTTCAAAGCTTGAGTGCTAACAAGTCAGTTAAATTGCTTCCCCGACTACAAAACGACATATAAATCATTTATCTACCTCTGAGTGTCTTGTAAAATCCATGATGCTACTCAGTTGTGAAGGAGATTAAATCTGGGTACCAACAAACCCCAGGATTCTCAAACACTTTATTTCTCATTTGTTATTCATTATAAAATGTCCTCTCCTCCAAACAAAAGAATTTCTCCTTTTTTAAACTGAAAATGCATAATGTTAAATCATGAATCAGTCAGGTCACTCAAGTGTTCTGCATTATTTCAAAATTATCTAGGTGTTCTTTCTTCAATATGAGAGGATTAGTATCCTTGTTTCTTGACCAATATCCTAAAACTTTATATTTTTAGTAATTTATATTTTGAGAAGTCCATTTTAATTTCTAGTTGCTTAATTTGGCACTTTTGAGTTTCCTTGATGTGTAAGGGGTAATGGAAACTCTAAAAATGAACTATTTTTGGTACTTACTATTTATAGACAATGAGGCTTAGGAAGGATTACTATTTTTAGAATTGGGTATTCCTGGTGTCAGAATGGAATGAAATCAGTCAAAAGTGTTAGTTTTGCAATGTGAGGTTTTGCTCCAAATTTTAAAGGATTTCAATTGTTGTATTTTTGTAGATCTAAGAAAACATATTTTTTGGCTGACTATTTCAAATGGCTATAGAAAATGATACACCTTATTAATGGAGGCATGAATATACTCTTCTTAAAGGAATTTTTGGAAGTAATCTATAGTCAAATATCATTGAAAATGGACATGGGGTTTTGGAGATATGAGTAAAAAGGGTTTTGGCATGGAGGATGTCTAAAGAATTTTGGAAGTATACCAGTAGCAATGGAGGAGAGAAAATAAAAAAAATGAGGCTCATAAATGGTTAAGTGTTACATTTAAATAATTTTCCCTCTTTCAAATTTGTTTTTAATTCCTCTACCATGGTTGATATCCTTAATGGCTTATGTAATCGAAGTTACAAACATTGATAGGTGATTATTTTTTGAAGGAAGTGTACTCTTATGAACTAAGTAATCATGTTTATTGTAGATGATATATTTATATTCTAAAAATAAATACAATCATGTCATGTCAATTCTAAATTTAAAATGAAGTATTTCATTTATTCTTTATGTTGAATGTACACTGCATGTGGATGGAGGAAATAAATTCAGTCTAAATTTGTTCATTGCCTATTTTACAATATGGAGCTTGTGCTTCAGTCTATTTTATTTTTGATGCAGTAATAGCCATACCTTGGATCAATTTCAGTGATCCAAGGTATGATTTTGATTTTACGATGTTTAGGTCATTTGACCAAGCCGGGCAATATGTTTGATCTATGAACTCAAGTTGTTATGTGATCACCGGGGGCATCTGGTGGCATGTTTAGCATGCACCCTTTATAAGTGATCTTTTAAAAATGTCATTTGATTCATCACATAAGGTAATGTTTGTTAATTAGTTTATTGGGACCTAATTTAATCTAATATCCTATGATTTTTATCTTATCTTAAGCCTAAGTTAAGGTGATTTTATTAATGGTGATGATTAATTGGAAGAGGGTAATCCTAAGTCTTTGATACTAATTTATTCTAAGATAAATTGAATTAATCCTAAGATCCTAAGCTTGGTTTATAAGCTAATATTAAAGGGACCTAACCTAAGAGCATTGGGCTAGCATAAATGGAAATTGGGATGGCGTGGATGGAAAGTTGATAGGTTTCGGTGGCACCAATTTCAAAGGCATTTAGAACGTTTAAATGTATCATTAAATACTTTGATTATCCTCAATTTTTTCCAATGCATGAAATAGGGGGAATTGTTGAGTTGTCAAACTCTGCTAAATTAATTTGAATGAAGTTTTAATTTATAATTCTAACCAACAGAGATTTGGTGATGGTAGGAATTTAGGATAGGAAACTAGTAGTCCTGTTGGAAATTAATGTCCTCAACCAGTGCAAAAATTGCCTAGGGAATAGTAGAAGGTTGAAGGAAATAGATAATTTGTGTTTTTATTATTCCATTTGGTTTTTGGATCTTTGGAGCTTTATATGTGGTTTACCACCCTTTCTAACCTTCAATTT
This sequence comes from Taxus chinensis, assembly GCA_019776745.2. Taxonomy (NCBI): domain Eukaryota; kingdom Viridiplantae; phylum Streptophyta; class Pinopsida; order Cupressales; family Taxaceae; genus Taxus; species Taxus chinensis. Next base: position 336,720,863 of record CM034153.1, read on the forward strand.
GAATTTGTTACATGCATAATATCACCTTTACATGGCATAAATAATAATAAAAAATCTGAGCATGTAATCTATAAGGGGAGAATGAGGGAGGATATAGAGGCTTGGTTTTGGTGTTTTCATGGAAATATTGCAGTAGAAGTGTTGCATGAAGGATTGAGGTAAGGAAAGGAAGACAGGATCATTAGCATGCATGATAGGCCCTATCTCATTAAATATTTTTCTTTTATTTAAATGTTTTCATTAAGAGAACTCTGCTCTTCATGAAAACGTCTCTGAGATTACTTTTTTGGATGGTTTTATTGTTCTTTTCCTTCTAATTGTGTATTATTGGGGTATGGTTTCTTGGATATGAATAGTTTGGTGTGATGGCATTTTTTTTAATGAATTCAGGTTTCGAATGGAACTAGAAATCCAATGTGTTGCTTCCTTAGGAACCTGGGTATGACCTTCTATGGGATTTTATATTCACTATACCTATGTCTTATCATGTCGTATCCTTGTTGTCTTTAAAAATGTTTTTGCAAGTTTTCTGTGGAAATATCTTAAATCTTGGAAGCAGTCATCTTTTGGTAAACTAGGTTATGGTTTGATGCTATGGATTCGACTATGTTCACCATATAACTAAGGGTCTATAATAGAGCTTTAGTTTCAATTTTTGGACTTTTATTTTGGAAGTATTATCTTTAATTGATGGTCATTTAGTGATTGAATGTCTGTTGGGGGTTCCTCTTTTAGTTATTAATTCTTCGTTGGGCTTAAGTTGGTAACCAACATTGGATTTTTATTTTTCTTTATTGATATTTTGTTCGACCCATACTAGGCATTCACGAAGTTTTTTTAGCATTGTAAGTGATTTTAAGGAGAGAGTCTATTGGATTTTTTCTATCTCTATTTTTTATATACATTTGTTATATCTAACCCATCACAGGTTGACCTATTTTGTGTCAAAGACTACTAAATATCTCTCTCTCTCTGGTTAGTGGAGTTCACTTTGAATGTTTAACCATTTGGGTTGGCTTGAGAATCAAACAATGTAGTAGTTTGGGACCGTTCCAAGCCATAGTATAACATTGAAATGGTCTTGTATGGTAATATGGACTAGAAAAACTTTGTTTCTCTCTTTTTTGGGTTTGTTCTTTGTTTCTTGAATACTCCTCTCGAATTAGTTCCTGTTATGGAACTTGATTGAACTTTTGAGGGAATCCTGGGTTGTTATACTTTTAATATGGGTTTGTTTTATTTCCATATATGCTCCCATGTAGAACTATGGGCTTTGTGAGTGTATTTGGGTATTTTTTTATTTTTGCAGATCTTGTTATCCTTGGAAATCCTTGTGTTGGATCATTGTGTTTTCTTAATGATGGTTGTAGGCTTGATTGAGCCTTTTGATTGTTTTTTTGAGACTGTGCTGGCATCTTAAGTTATATTAAGAGTTGAATGTTGTTCTTTCTCTTATTAAAGTTAATCTCTGTAGTTTTTATGATTTAATGTCTACATTGATCATTATAAGGAAGTTTCACTTCTTTAATCTTGGATTTGGTCTTTTGGGTAAGATAGAACTCTTTGTTTTGTTAGTAAAACTGTTCTGATTCTTTCTCCATTATTTATATTTGGGAAACATAGAACATTTAAATGTTGAATGTTTTGAGATGCATGGTTAAGCTTTGACTATTTTCCCTTCCTAGTTTAGTCATCATGATATGAAAAAATGGGTTTTGGAAACCTATTCATCTTGTTAAGATAGGATTTTTCTGAGTTCTTAACTTGCATTGGTTCTTCCTTTTCCCTTGATTGGAGTATCCTCTTGTAGGAATGTTCAATGAGTGATTTTGGTTCCTGTAATATGATCTTTGTTTTGATGGCTTCCTTTTATAGTTGGGATCAGGAATTGGGTTGGAGGTGATATGGTGGTGGTAGCCTGTTCATGTCAATTTTTAATTGTTCCTAGTTACCTTTTAGATTGAATGATAACGAACTGGATGTGTTCTTGTAGAAATTTGGTTTGGGAATTAAATTGAAAAGAATGAGAATAGAATTTGAATTTTAATTACTACTTTTCTTTATTGGTTATAGTTGGATGATTATCAAGTTGAAATGATTTTCATAACTTTGTTTGAGATAGAATTAATTTTTGATGGTTTAATTAGTTCTTTCCTGAACATTATTACTTAGTAGATGATGTGACTCTTCTCTTTATCTGATTTGTAATTATTTGGGAAAGTCTTTATTTTTGTCCTTATTTTTGTACTTGGAACCTTTTCATTAACAGCAAGGTTCCTTTTAAAAAACAGTTAGATAAAATAATATTGTTTTAATGTTATAGCATTTATCATGCTCAGTTCTTGTGAACTGACTCCTGCTAACAATTTTTTAGATGGGCTTTGTGAAAGATGAAAGGAGAAAGACTTATATAAATTTGCATTTATTTTACTAATGAAATCATTTCTCTTCATTCAGATGCCTATGAATTGGCATTTCCTCGAAATGTAATTTTTGTTGGAAAAATAAATTATGAAGATGTATTAAAATTAGTTTCGTAATGGTGGAAATATATTTTGTATAAATCCATTAATTACTTATTGATTATGGAGAGTAGTGATCTCTCTTTTTGATAAATGAATTGTTGTGGGAAAACTGTTAATGTTTTATTTATTTCTAAGGTCTTATTTGACTTGGGTTTTTTGTAATATTCATAAATAATATCATGCATGATGAGACTTTATGGATATACTTAAATATTGATATACATAACTTAGAAGATTTTAAGGTATAAAATGCTACTAGGAATAAGGATATATACTAATAGTTTGATTCTTTTCGTTTTGGAAAGAGCATAACTAAGTTGATTATTATTGGTAGAACCTTACTCGAAAAAAGTGAATATGTATAGTTCTATATAAAAGAATGTGGCTTCGTATTATGAAACTGAATCATATGTTTTCTGATTTCACTAATAGGAAAATAGTCCTTAATAAGGAAAGAAAATGATACTTTCCTTTGTAATTAAAATAAATATTTATGTATGATATCTTGTTAAGAAATTATGTTTACATGATAAGCATGATTGGTTATATGTTTCTTATATGTTATCAATAAATGGAAACAAGGAAGCTTAAAAGAGTAAATAGAAAGATTTAGACTTTATGATATTCTGAAGTCTAATGTATAAGATTTCAATCAATTTCAATTACAATGTTAAACCGTAGAAAGAAAAATTAATGATCTTACTTTCTTAATATTGAATTCAGACATAAAGATAAATGAAAATAATGGGTTATGAATAAGATGATCATATGCATGAATGTAGATTTTATATTCATACCTTCAACTAGTGTTAAAGTACACTTCATACCCTTCTTTGGGATATTCATGCATAGTGGACCCTTAGGTGTTTTGTTTAACGATAAATTAAGCAAGATAATAAATTATTGGGTTAATAATCTAATGATCTTAAGTATGTTAGTTAGTTAAAGGAACTCAGTTGGTTATCATAACATAGGGACTGTAGTAGAGTACCCTCATAATGACATAATTCATTACGAGGTTACTTTGATACATCTAGTTATACTTCGACACCCCACTTAGTTTAATTAACTCGATTAACATAAGTGGAATTTTGGTTCATGGTTCTATTCTAAAAGGTGATAGACACATGGACTAGTGTAGTGGTCAACTCATGTTGACTTAGGGTAATAAAAAACACCTAATCAATGAAATTTGATTGAGTATGTCTAGGTATCCTTAGTCACCATGAGTATTCTTCCACACTAGTGCACATAAGGTAACCTTGTTTAGTATGAAACTTTGATTCAGGTTTGGTTGATAGTAGTCAAAGATGACCAATCTAGATAACAATATGAGTGTGGTGAAAGACATGTTCCTTTTGACAAGTATGTCATCTTGGAATGTAAACATGGTAAACATGTTTAAAACTTTGGCCAGAGTATCGCAAGTTGTTGGTTGCATTGTCTTATGTCACCTAGTCTAAGATGCGGGATTTCAGATGAATACCAATAACAAATATTTAGATAGGATTCTTAGATAGAACATGTGAGTGACCCTAAAATGGTAAAATAACCAAGTATACTTAGTATACACTTTAACAAGTTGACATGAGAGAACAATTTAATACAGAGTCATGGAATGAGAGATCGGTGTTTCACCGAGTCATTACAGTTGCATATGGTTTTCCATTATCAGATGGATTGGAAATGGAATGTGTGTTCTGAATTATATTAATTTAGAACATATAAAATTATATAACAAAAATTCCTTGTTTCTAAGTCATATAAATTGGATGTTATAAAAAATTTCCCTTTCATTCGCACCCCTTAACTCATAATAAACTCAAACAAGCTCAACCAGGGCCAGGTGGAGTTCAGAGGTGTGGTTTCACCCTTAAAAATAGGTTAAAAAGGGACAATGGTACATCAACCTCTCCAAAATTTTCCATGGGTGGGGCTCTCATGAGGATGGGGTCAAATTTTGTGAAATTGGTGAGTTGTTAACACTTCCCTAACACCTAGTTTGTCACTTTTAAGTGAAAAAAAATTTCCTCCATAGGGGGATTCCACTTTTGTGTCTTTCATGTCCCATTATCTATTTTTAAAAAGTGACAAAGGGACATCATACATCAAAAATTCCTCCATGGGTCAAGATATCATGGAAAAGTGGTCAAAATCCATCTTATGATGAGATTAAAACATGTTTGTAACACTTTAAGTTGTCACTTTAAGTGGTGCAACCAACTCCTCCATAGGGGGAGTGCATTTTTTTTCTTATATTACCTTTCACCAAGGTAAAAAGGTACAAGGGATATACATGCTCCAAATCTCTGCTCAAAGATGATTGGTTTTGCTAATGTCATCAAACTCAATGTGAAAATAGACTAAGGAGTGGATTCTCAGGAACGAGATAAATACATGAATTTAAAAGTGCCAACATTATATTATTTTGACTTTGAATGACCCAATGAGTCCATTTCCAAAAATTTCAAGACTTGATTCATCTTAAAATTTTCCTTTTCATTCTATTTTACATTTTTTCCTACGTACGTGAGCTAGTAAGTTGAGTTGTCACTGAAGTCCATAATGAGTATGAAAAAATCCAATACATGTACCATGGTGAGGGTCCAATGTACTTAACTTTGATTTTTATTTAGGATCCTAACTCTTCCTGAGGTTCCCAAAACCATTTGAGAAAGTTCCACCTTGTAGAAATACTTGTGTGTTGTGCTAACAGAAAGGTTTCCACATTTTAATACTCCCATAATTCTATCTTGATTATTGAACCATGAACTAGGCTTTATAATTTTTTCAACTCATATTATTTTTATTTCCAATAAGTCTTCTAAAACCCTTCGAACAAGGTGACTAGCTCCTTTGAAGCATGTTTTCCTAGTGTCTTTCCTAAAAAGACACAATTTTACTTGAAAGTTTCCCAACCACTCATGGCTCCATAGAAACTTCCTAAAATTACTTATATCATCTTATTAATCTCCCACACAACCTCTAGATGGGTTTTTCCCTTGAATTTATCTTCTAAGGGATGTCCTCATGTGATAAGAAGACCAAAATAGACCTTTCGAAGCCTCTGGGAGCACTATTATTTCTTAATTTTCAGTAACCTCATGAATCAAGCTAGGTACACTTCCCTCCATATGAAACACACTTTAAAACCATTTTATTACATTCCTATTGACCATAATGAGGGTGACATAATTGAAATTTTTTTTGGAGGAAAGGTTTACATTGACCAGGAAAGGGAATTTCAAGTGTGGGTTTGGTTGTCATGACCATAATTTTAAATTTTGCATGCTAGATATTTAGCATGAAAACAGTTGGATATTACTCAAGAGTTTTTTTGAATTATAAAAAGGACAAAAGAAGCAAGCATGAACCTCATTTATCTCATGGGGATCAAACCAGTTCCTTATACATTCGGAAAATAAAGTCACGTGGCATAAAAATAATAACAACCAAAACAAACACACGATAGAAAGGGAAACACGTAATAGAAAGGGAAAAACACCACAAAACAGGGAAAAACACAACTGAAATGGAAACAAAACCTAATTAACCTATGGTACATGTAGGGGACATCCCACATTCACTGTAGCATATTTTCTTCTCTAGATGTTACTCATGTATAGATATCACCAAATGACTCTGTTCTGTGAACCATTGATTAGTTTGATGAAGTATGACCCCTTTATAAAATTATTGAGAAAGATAAGTGTTGCAGGAGGTCTTTAGGTACCTGAAATGAAGAATATTACATGTCTCCTCTTGAGAAATTTAGCATGACTCCTCTTGATAAATTCAGCATGACTCCTCTTGAGAAATTCGACATGACTCCTCTTACAACTGAAGATCAATATGAATGGCTCACTTTTCTCAATACCCTAAAATTCCATTTCAAGTTTCCAATCCATTGTTAGATTCGCCCATGCTTTTGATTTAACATTCTCCATTATAACATTACCATAAGACAGATTCTTGATCATACCAGGCTCACCATGTTCAAAACTAGCCTTGTTCTCTCTGATAATAAATTACCCCTTATCTATCATGTTCATCATGACCATTGTTTCTATAGAATTGTTCTTGGTAGGTATTTTTAAATTTTGAACAACAGCATATACCTCTTGTTTATTTATGTTCAATACTTACTCCAGATTTTTCCATTTCCCACACACTAACTCATTATTGACCTCATTATCACTTTATGATGGAGGTACTATCCTCATGAATGAAGACATCCACAAGATATTCAATCATTTATTTTTCATTCCATTCAACATGAATACAATATTTTTCACAAAACAAGAAATAGAATGACCCATATTCACATACATACTCATCTAAAAATGTTTCAAGAGGGACATTGAGATATTCCATTTGTTTTGTTTCACTATTTAACACTTATGCATCAAATGAAGAATCAAAATCAGACTCATGATTATCCTGCATATTCATTTAATAGATCAAGATTTCAAGAATGGGCTGAGGGTCTTCAGTTCCTTCTTTAACCTTTAAAATATCTTATACATATTTCTTATTCAAAATTTCCTCATACTCACCTCCATATTCATTTGAAAACCCTTCACATTGGGTCTTAGGGAGATGATTTGAAACCTGATCTTCATAATTATCAAACAGAGCAACAATATCCATTTTAAATGGGAAGGCCACATCTTCTAGTTTGAGATCAACCAAATCATTCTCGTGTTCCTTGATTGGTTCCATCACCTTCAGGAAATCTTCCATCAAGATAGGAAGTTCAACATTTTCTTCTGAAGTTTTGAAATAGTTACAACCTCTTGAATCTTGATACACAATGTTTTCCCTTGGGTCATTTTCCCTCTAAATAGTATATTTCATATTTCTTATCGAAATAAACTTCTTTGTGGTACTGTTGAGAATAAATCCCACCTCTTCAAATTAATTCATTAAGAAATAAAGTAAAATTTAACCAACCTTAGAATGGCAGGGCTTAGTGATACCCGTGAATGTGAGTGATGATAATTAATATTGTGCTCTATATATGATATGGTGTAGGATCTCTTCCTACAAGAACACCTAAAGATCACAGACACTAAACAAAATGTGATTAGTAGAATATGAGGTGGATTTCCTAGAAAAGTCCAGTCCGTGGAAATCAAAGGACTTCCTCATAATGGTGTCAATCCGCTTTTACACAATCAAGTGGGTACAAAAACCATATAATATTTATTATAATCAAATCATAATAATATGATGATAATAAATGAGTTTATTACAAACATATAACTGATAGATAATGAGAAATGAAAGGTATAAGTTATGGATCAAATTCAAAATATAATTCCGAATCCAAATTCTTAGAGAAATTTGAATCCTTTTCTTCAATGTATTATGGAAAGAAGTTTGAATTCGGTTCTGCAATGAATTCTAGATTTTCTTCTTCAGTGTTGTATTGGTACACAAATTCAGAATTTCAGTCCTCAGAGTCAGTTTCATCCTTGTATTTAGACTCAGATTTTGAATCCTCCAACTCAACTTCGTACGGATATTCAAACCAAACAAGATCAGCTTGGATGCATTAGACCTCAAAGTATGCTTCCCAAAATTCCTATACAGCATCACAGATCTGCTGAGTGGAATCAAATATGATCTTTAGATTATCCAAAGGGGCACACTAGATGGCACATAGCTCAAGATTGTGTAGGATGTCATATTGTTCCCAGTACAATGGATGAAAAACAATGGGCAATGAGTTGATACTAGTAATCTCGTGACTTGGACCATTTATTTCCATCTAAAACAATCCATACTGGATAAAATATCAGAGATAAATATATTCAAAATAAATGCTTAAGGAGATTAAATGAAAGCTTATGGAAAAAAAGAAGTGACAAGAATCATTGGCGATTATAAGAATTGCTAGAGATTCTAGAGGATATTGATAGACTGATAAAATGCAGCATTTAACTAATTAATTTGAAATTGTGGTAATTTAAGGACTTAGATAATAATTTGAGATAAAAAATGAATAGAGAATAGTACTTGGATGTAGAAATGAGGCTAAAAATGATATTTGACCTTGATGAAAGATGATGTAAAAATTTGATGAATCTTGTTGCTGGATGATGAAATATTGATCGGTAAAAGCTCTAAAATGACTCCCAAGATGCTTGATGATTGTGAATATAATGTTGGACTATAACGTGAACACTTTAATGCACAATAATACTCAAGTATAAAGCTCAAGTTTGAAAATTTGAGTGGATGATCCCCGAAGAGAGACTAAAAAATTCTCTTAAATAATCTCTTGTGGGCCCCTAGAATTTTGGCTAAGTACAAAAGGTGCGTAGGTGCGCAAGGCCCAAGTTACAGAAAGGTGTGTAAGGACAAAGCTCACAGGGTAGAGTTTAAGAGAAGGGTTTAAGGAATCTCGTGGCACATGCGGTGTGTGTGGATAGAACCAAGGGTTTGGGACTTAGCCAAATTGTGCATTCAGGGAAAAACACGTGAAAAGCATGACCCAAGTGTGCATGCTGAGTGGATAAGGTGCCAGCCTAGTGACAAGTTGGCCCACAAAGGAGCATGCCTATGGTAGAAGATTCTAGAAGCACATCATGGTGAAAAGTGGAAAGCTCAGACATGGAGGAGCATGCTTGTATGGAGGACCACATTCATACACTTGGCATCGGATCTGTGGGGGCTGGAGGATGAGTTGGTAATCCAGAAAGGCTATAAATATAAGTGCCTACAAAGTAAACAAAGAGAGAACTAGAAGAGGGTGGAGCTCTACAAAAATATTGCAAGAACTCTGTTAGTGGATAATTGTATTTGGGAAAGGATGTATATTGGGTATGGGAATTGTAATTTTTCTCTTTGATGACCCAGCTACATTAGTCCAGTTCTAATGTATGACTGTGGTTTGCTTCTCTGTGACATTCTGTAATGGCTCCATGGATGTAATGAGGTTACCAATTATATGAATATGAATATTGATGATTCTAATGCATACATCTTTCTCATAGGTTCTCTTTCATTTGAGTTTATGCTAAGTATGGATGCTTGTATAACTTATTTATGTTTTGATACAAGTTATATCACCTGTTAAGTACTTTCTATCTGAAATGATAGCAAGGATCTAGAGGTCATTCTAAGCTCTATGGTTCTTGTATGTCTTAACTCCTTTTAAATTTCTTAAATGCAAATCATAGATGATGTTTCCCATTAAACTCACATAAAAGAGAGACTCGGAACCTGCGCATGCCTCAGGTGAGCGCCCAGCATCCACTGGGTTATAGGCCGGCGTGCATAGGGTTCCTTTCTTTTGTGATATGGGTAAAAATGACTACAATCTCTAGTAATTACCCAAATCACTAGAGATTTTAGTTTGTTTCATCCTTGCAAGAAAAATAGTTTGAACATCTTACAAAATTGATGTTTTTTTTTATTTCAAGGGGGATGATGTGTTGGGTAGTTAGGGATGTGTCAATTTTTTTTGGGGGGTGACAAAATAGGGTAGATAATACTAATTTGAGTATGATATGGATAGATGTATAGGTGATTTTCATGAATGTGCAAATGATATAATAGGTGTATATAGGTGTTTCAAGATAAGGGAGTTGAAAATATATGAGGTGGATTAAGGTAGTTGTAATATCATGGAGTATTTATATTTAAGATAGATAATGTAATTAAATGTGATCAAATGATGAAATATTTAATTAATTGAGTAATTAATTAAATAATAATGGGAGGTGATGAAGGGTGTAAGTATGGGACATATTTATTTAATGAAAAAATGTGATGGATATAATGTAGACTTAGGGTTATAAATAGGAATGTGTTTAATGATTTGTCCAAAGATGATGGGTGTAGATTTTTGGTGTCTACATTTTCCCCTTTTTTCTAGCAATTTTATGGCAAAGCGTTAGAAATAAATGATAAAAAATTGGTTTGTATGGGTGATGCAACTGTAACGCAATATAGGGAACATCGGTGTTTATATATATCATGTGTTTCATAAAACAAAAGTTTCCCTAGTCCAAGGGGTACCGAAACAAGTTGTGTTATCGAGGGACCAAATGATATGGGAACCAAAGGGTTTGATACCTATAGTCATGTCATCCATGAAGGGAGGTTAAATAGATGGGAAGGTCAAGTGATGGGGACCAAATGGAATATGTCCCATAGATGTATGATGGATCCCGATGTTGATTTTGTTTTTTCGATTAATGTTTCAATGACTAGGGTCCTTTGAAAGGGAAAAATTTATGGGAAAACATGATGCCAAAAATAGGGGAATCACTAGTGATTGCAGAGAAATCACCGATGATTAGGGAAATCATTAACGATTGCATTGGGTAAAAAATGGTGCTATAAATAGGTGATTGCAAGGTTATTTGGCTCATTGTTACTGAGCTAAAAAATTAAATCGTAGAGCAATTTGTGGTGAAAATGTGTTTGTGAGTGGAAATGTTGAAATTTCAACACAATGGCATCATCATCCAAGCATCGGAAACCTACTTTGGCTGAGGTAAGTGATGTTGTCTTGCTTTTGTGTGATTGTTTTTTTGTTGGTAGTTTTTAAGGATTTTTTTACCGTATTGGGGGGTAGATGGATGCCCTAGTTTTCACGCACAGGAATCATCAAAAATTTACACAATCTCCATCAATTGAAGTGAGTCACTAGTGATTCACATGTGATATGGGAAGTTATTATTTTTATGACAAAAACATGATTTTTAAGAAATGATTTTAGTTTTGTATGGTGTTTGTGGTTCTAATTCAGTTATTGGTGTTTGATGTATTTATATTTTTTGGTTTTTTTATTGTTAATGTTAATGATGTTTTAGATTTTGTTGGTATTTGTTTGTTTGATGATGTTTATGTTGATGTTTTAATGTAAATAATTTTTGATATTTTTGGTGACGATACTAATATTTGTTTATATATTTTGTGTTTACATGTAGATGTTCAGTTGACTATTCATGATCATATACCAGTAATCTTGGATGAGGTGAGGGATAATATGATAGATAATGACTGGGAACATTTTGAGGATATTGGTTTCAGTACCATGATACATTATCAACGGATACATAGATGTCAGAGTTTGATGTTGGATTTGTTAGAGTGGTGGAATCCTTCCACATGTACTTTTTGGTTTCCCACTGGGGAGATTACCATTACCTTAGAGAATGAACACTGCATCATGAGATTACCTATTCATGGAGAGAGTATATATATTATCAATGAGGTGGAGAGGCTAGATGTGATAACTAGATTGTATGGAGAGGATGTAGAGGATGTCAGATATGATTCCATGACCTTTGCATATGGCATATTATATTCACCTAGGAGAGAGGGTTGTACTTGGATGACAATGATGATGATTGCCATCATTTGTTATGCTTTTCCAAATTCTGGAGGTGGTCATTTTCCATGGATGATGACTGGTGTTTTTGATGAGATGATGGAGTGTCATACATTTTTTGAGTGGGTTCCTACCCTACTTGCATAGACTTTTATGGAGTTGGGGGCCTAGAAGGCCCACAAGAGGTTTGGGATTGATGTGGCCTTTCTTCAACATGCTTGGGCCTTCGAGCACATTATTGTTGCTTGACTAGTGGGGTTTCCATGAAGGATTGGTGATGAGTATCCTGGATTCATGAGGTGGAGGTAGGATGTAGGTCATGGGTTGAAGAGGAGGAGGACATGATATTATTGAGAGTTATTATCTAGATTGTAGGTGGGTGATGTAGTATGGAGGCCTTATCTATATTTTCTTACTTAGCTTAAGTATCCTTATGAGCTGATTGGCTTACATAAATATATGTTTGTGTACAGGCTCATAGAGTAAGAGAGAATGAGCTACTACATTTTGATTAGGTGAGGAGACAGTTTGGATTGGTTCATGGTGTACCCGAGGATCCCATTCAGTATAGATGGTAGGATGGATATATTGAGACTCCGAGGTCCATGGTAATGAGGCCCATGATTATTGTTAAGGAGGAGGGAGTTATGGGCCCTAATGATAATGGAAATATAGTTCCCATTAATGATGGGGGGTGACTCTAGATTATACAGCATGGTGGACCCGAGTATTGAGGGGTTTTGACAGGACTTGAGTAGTACAGTGCGGATGAGATGGGTACGTGCTTGGGTAGAGGGAGGATCACACGCACATGAGGTGGTGCATGGTTTAGATGATGATGATAGTGATGAAGAGGAGGGTGATGGTGATTTGGCTATAGTCTATTACAGTGGTGACCTCTGAGAAGGCCATAGTGGAGGGAGAGAGGAATGTGGCCCATAGAGAGAGGGATGACCTTTTGGAGTTATGGATGCTTTGATTGCTGAGCGGGATAGGGTGGTGACTAAGTGAGACACTGCACTAGCTGAGAGAGAGGGTCTAAAAACATATTTGACTTGGGCCTACTTTTGATAGGGATAGATACCGTCAGCATCTGGATACACTAAATAAGGCCCTAGGGATCAGTGGGTATCCTATTTTGGGTGTGTAGTTAGCGAGGATGGCTCAAGCTAGTGGACAGAGGGTATAAGATAGTGGGTGGGTACTAGTGATCTGGTGGATAGAGGAAAGCACCTATTGCACCATGTATGGTCTCCATGGCACATTATCAAATGTTACGGGCTGAGTTACATTACTATGTTGATATGGTGACTCGTGACTATCCAAATGTGACATTAGATGTTGATTATTTGGCCGCAAAGGTGGAAAGCTCGAGTACTAGTGTAGTTATTTTAGGTCACCCATCGAGGAAATCTAAAGAGAGAAGACAGTAGCATGGGAGGAGCTGATGGTGATGTACTAGAGTTTTTGGTGGTGTAGGTGATCTAGGGTGGAGAGGGCACAGTACTTTCCCCGGTCTAGCGGTTTTCTTGGAAGGTTATCCATTTTACTAGACTGATGATATTTGTTGATGATGGATTTATATGCTACGGATCTTAGAAGGCCCTTAGTGATATTGATATGACTTTGATGTATGGCTCATAGTAAGCCCTTTGATATCTATTTCATTGATGATGATATATGTTGATTTTTATATAATGATCATGATATGATTTATGGACTTGATATGTTTTGATGATGATTTCCATGATGTGATAGTTTATGATCTATGTATATTATGATTTTGGACTTGATATGATTGATGATGATGAGGTTTAGGACTTATGTTTTTGTCTTATCATGTGTTAATATATTTTTAATTTGAATGTGTTAATATGTTTGATAAAACAAATGTATTGGTAAAATGGTTTTAAAATTTAAATAATTATGTATATGATTTAAAATGTGATCTTGGAATGGATTGTATCAAAAATGTGACCAAGTAAAATAGGGTAGAAAATGAAATGATTTCTCCATAATGGATTTAATACATACGCGATGGGTTTTGAAAGCTTGAAATCACTTGCACTTGTAGCCTTAGTAATAGCTAAATGATGGTATCAATAAGTAGTTACACAAAGTCTTAATAATATGTGGGATTAGTTGAATGCACCTTTCTAAGACATGAAAAGGGTTTTGTATATGTAAGTCAATGTGGGGAAAAGGGGTTCTCCTCTTCAACGAGTTCATAGAGAAATGCCCCAACTTTAAAAATTTGATTTTAAATGCAAACTGATCAATGCGGGAAGTATTATATGATGGGAAATCTGATCAATGTGGGAAGCTCTTCTAGGATGCTTTTGATAATGATGTATTTTGAAGGTTGAACAACATGAAAATCCTTTTACATGGGTAGCCATCCTTCGAGGGAGTGGTTTACAATTTTGATCTTGATTTTTACAAATATCCATCCTTTGAGGAATCGGTCTATAATTTTTTTGGTAGCTATCCTTCGAGGGATAAATCTACTTTTTTTATTTTTGACAATATGATTTTTGATATTTTGAATAGTTTTCCTTTGAGGGATCATTCTATTGTATTTTTTATTTTGATATGAAGCATCCAATGACTTTTTTTTACTATATTTTTAAGTTGAAGGAAAAACCCTAATAGACTTTTTTGAGGAGGGGAGAAGATGCTTATATGACCTACACACATGTGCCACATGTCATGTATTTTAACTGATACGAGGTAGGTGAGTGTAATGATTAAGGGGTTCCCACAGAAGAGGAACTTGTCTAAAGTGAAATATGTGATGAATAGATCCTGGTGCTCATCTTTAAGGTACATCTAGGATAATGATGGATAACCACATGCTTCCAAACCATTACTATGACAAGATGGATGATTTGATGGAGTGACAAGATTTTAAATGTAACTACTATCATGATGATCAATCATTTAACAATAGAAAGGCTGCAAGTGCAAGGCATTCAAAGGTTCTTTTTCAAGTTCACCATCAAGAGAAGAAAGATGATATGCTCCTGACCCATACTTGTGAGTGATGACGTATGGACCGATCCAATTAGGGGAAAACTTTCCACGTTTACTCCATTCTAATTGAGTGACATTTTGATTTTATTTAAGCACAAGATCACCAATTTTATTGTCACGTTCTTTGATATGTTTTTTATAAGATCGTTTAACACGTTCTTGATAAACTTGATGATGTTTGAGAGCCATTAGACATTTTTCATCTAATATTTCAAGTTGTGCTAAGTGGTCTTGGTGATATTATTCATCTAGGATGAAGTCTTTAAGTGACACACGGAGTGATGGGATTTGAAATTCGAGAGGTAGGACAACTTCAGAACCATAGATGAGTGAATAGGGCATAGCTCCCATAGGTGTATGGATTCTAGTTTGATAAGCCCAGAGGGAAAATAAGATTTGGAGATGTCAATTCCTGCCTACATCATCTATTGTTTTCATAAGAATTTTATTAAGTGTTTTATTTGAGGCTTCAGGCTGTCCATTTTCTTTGGGATAATAGGTTGATGAAAATATTAGTCTTGATGTTAAAGTTATCAAAAAGCTTTTTAACTTATTTATTTTTAAAGGATTTTCAATTATCTATGATAAGTTTATGTGGCATGCCAAAATGGCATATAATGTATTGATATATGAAATTGATAATAGGTCCTAATTTAGTCGAGGTTAAAGGGATATCTTCAACCCATTTAGTAAAATACTTAGTAGTTGTGATAATGGAGTGATGTTGTTGAGATGATTTAGGATTGATATCACCAATGAGGTCTAACCCCCATTGAGAGAAAGGCCATAAGTTCTGAGCAGGTTGTAATGCCTGATTGGGGACATGAATGAGATCTGAATGAAGTTGAAATTTAACACATTTCTTGACATATGCACAAAAATCCTTGGTGATAGTAGGCTAGTATTACCCTAACCATATGAAACGTTTGGTGATGGAATTTCCACTGAAATGTCCTTCACAAACTCCATCATGAACTTATTTGATTGTTTTGGTTGATTCATGTGATTTAAGGAACCTTAACATAATACCATCAAAACTACGTTTGTAAAAGATACCACCTATAATAACAAAGTGGGTAACACGTTGAAGAAATGATCCTTTAGCATTACGTGATAAGTCGGATGGGATTTTAGATTCAGAAAGGTAGTCGTAGATTTTAGTATACCACAAATAATTGTTAATGGCATTGATAGGAGGGAGTTCATTTTTATGTGAGGGATAAATTAATCTTTGAACGATCACATATACTTTAGTGTTATCTTTTTGATTTTTCAGTTTCTAATGGGATGAGGCTCCTAAAGAGGCCATTGTATCACATAAATTTGTTAGAGGATCATGGGATGGTTTGGATAGTGTAGTGATTGAAAGCACCGAGGAGAAAGTCAATGTTGGCTTTGTATTTTTGCAAGATCTTCATTTTTACATTGATATTCTCCTTTAACTTGACTAATGACGAGTTGTGAATCTCCATAGATTTCTAAGATGTGAACACCTAGGAGAATAGTAAATTGTAAGGCCCATAATTAAAGCTTCATATTCTCCCATATTATTCATGCATTCAAAGTAAATTTTGAATGATAATGGAATAGGAATGCCCCAAGAAGGTATAATAACAACATCGACCCCTCCCCCTTTCTAGAATTTGGATCCATCAAAGAAGAGAGTCATTTTGATAGGGAAAAATTCATATTCATCGACATTTATGATGGATTCATCTATAAAATATTCATGAGGAAGTTGATTATTTAGGAAGGGGAGCATCAGCAAGCTGATCTACAATATTCTATACCTTAATAGATTTTTGTGATATAAACTCAAGGTCAAATTTGGTCATAATCATAAACAATCAAGTGATATTGTCACTATGATATGGTTTAGAGTGTAAGGTATTTAGTGGATTGAAGTTAGTGACAACATAAGTTTTGTGATTAAGAATGTAATGATGTAACTTAGAAGTGGTGAAGTATAAACAACAACATATCTTTTTAACTTCGGTGTAACAATTTCATATTCATGGAGAGTGCGGCTAATATAGTATACGGCATTTTCATGACCCTGATTATCATGATGAGTGAGCATGGCTCCTAGAGCATATTATGAAGAAGATATGTATAGGTAAAATGGCTCCCCCTTGCAATGTGGGTAAGCATAGGTGGTGATAGAATATATTGTTTGATTTCATCAAATTATTTTTGACAATAAAAATCCCAGTGAAATTCTATGTCCTTGCAGAGAAGATGATGAAATGGCTGATAATGATCAGAAATTTGCAATATAAAATGTCAAATGGACTACATTTTACCTTGAAGTATATGTAATTGTGTAATATTGGATGGTAGAGACATTTCAATAATGGCTTTAACCTTTTCTAGGTCAAATTTAATACCTCTAATAGATATGATGAATCCTAAAAAAATTCTAGTGAGGACACCAAAAACACATTTTGTGGGATTGAGACAAAGATAATATTGAATGAGATGAGTAAATATTTATTTGAGGATGGTAAGATGATCTTTGCGTTGTTTGGATTTTCCTATAAGGTCATCGACGTAATATTCAACTGTTTTTTGGATGAGGTCATGAAAAATGTAGGTCATGGTGCGTTGATAAGTAGCTCCTTCATTTTTAAGGCCGAATGGCATAATGCGGTAACAATATGTTCCCCAAGGAGTGGTGAAATATTTTTTATGTTGATATTGAGTTGCGATAAGAATTTGATTATAACCATAAAATATATCCATAAGAGAGAGCATTTTATGGATGGTTTTTAGGTCAACGAGATGATCTGTATTTGCGAGAGGGAAATCATCTTTAGGACAAGCAAGATTAAGATCCCTTAATTCTATACAGATACGTAACATGCCTGAGGCTTTGGTTACAGGGAAAATGTTAGAGATCCATTATGGATAATCAATGGGTATGATAAAATTAGTGGTTAAAAGACGTTGTAACTCCTCTTTAACCAGAAGAGATGTGCGAGGATACATTTAATAGAGTTTTTGTTTAATAGGCTTAGCATCAAGATATGTGACAATGTTATGTATGATAATATTAGGATCGATTATGGGCATATCACTATAGGACCAGGTGAAGGCTTGATAATATCTTCCTAAAAATGAGGTGAATTCATTTATTTCTTGCGGATTTAATGATTGACCGACCTTAACTATGTAAGAATCCTGAGGGATTCCTAAGTTTACGTCGATGGTGGATTCATTAAGGAGAGTTGATGTATCAAACAATAGGGATTTTTGAAGGAAGTGGTCCTTAGCTCCCATATGGGAAATGATTTCTTGGTCATCATGACATTGAAGGATATCTATAGTGGGTAAATAGTTTTCAACCATTTCTGGCCAAATAAGAGGTGAGGTTTTGATGGAGTGATCAAATTGATAAGTAAGCAGTCTTAAAGATATGGTATTGACTAAAAACAATTATATGGGATGGATATTATTAAGTGTGGAGCTTAAATTCTTCACAAGAAACTTTCTTTTACATGTTGTTGGTTTTGACAGTGACCAACATCAGTTAGGAGGTAACCGACATTAATTAGGAAGTGACCGGTGGTCAGTCAGGAAGGAACCAACATCAGTCATTTGTGTGATGTTGATTTTTCTTTAAATGAGAATTAGAATAAATCTCTTACTTTAAAGATGATTTATTGATTGTAAAAGCATAGTTAGTTGCCTAGAATAATTATAGATTCATGTATACATTGTATGAGGGTATAAGAGAATAAAATATCAATTTTTTTTACATGTAAGTTATCTTGTTGAGAAAGAAAGAGTACCTGAGTGAGGAAAAATCATTGAACATCCTGTGAGGTGTTCTGAAGATAGACAGATATTCATTGTATTTCCTCTGTAAAGCACTAAATAACATTATTGGTCATTTCTTGGTGGACGTAGCCTACACTGGGTAAACCGTGTTAAATTTGGTGTTATTTTTCTCTTGTTTATTTTATCTTCTAGCTTATTTCCGCATTCATTGTTTGTATGCTTTATCCGTAGATCTATGCAACATTGTTATATGGTTTAACCCCAATAACTAGTATCAGAGCTCTTTATTTGGAGGTTTTGTGTGTTGACAAGATTTACTCATAGAGGGTTTTCTGGTTGAGTGGGGACAAAGTAATGGTAGAAGATAGTAAACACCAAGTAGACAAAATTTAACGGTCATAATTATCAACTATGAAAGATGCAGGTGGAAGATTATTTGTATCAGAAAGATCTATACTTATCATTAGATGAACATGGACAGTCAGACATGATGAATTATGAAGAATGGAAGGTTCTTGATAGAAATGATTTGGGATCTATAATATTTATCCTAGCAGCATCGAGTAGCTTTTAATTTTGTAGATGTAAAAACCATGAGTAGAGTTGATGAAATCTTTAGAAAATTTGTATGAATCTCCTAGTGCTTTGAATAAGGTTTATTTGATGAAAAAATTGTTTAATTCTAAGATGCAAGAAGGTGGATCTATATCTAATCATTTGAATTATTTCTGGTCTATTGTAAATCAATTAAAATTAGTAGAAATTCCATTTGATGATGAAGTGAAAGCAATTTTATTCTTATGCTCTTTACCAAATAGTTGGGATAACTTGGTAATGGTTGTTAGTAATACAATCGAATTCTTATAAAGGTTTAAAATTCGATGATGTGGTTAGTGTAATCCTTAATGAGGAAATATGTAGGAAAATATTATGAGAAGCTATCATCTGGAAACACTTTTACTGTAGAAAGTAGGGGAAGATCTAAGGAGAGATCATCAAAGAGAAATAAGAATGGGATATGAAAGTCAAGGCATGGCATATCTAGATCCAGGTAAAAATATTTACTTTACTGGAATTTTGGAAAGATAGGACACATAAAGAAGGAGTGTTAGTCTAAGGAAAACAAATAGAATACATCAAACAAAGGTAAAGAGGAAAATTTTTCAAGTGAGGTACAGACAATATGCACTTATTCCCTCACCTTGGATAGTAAATTAGAATCTTGGGTTTTAGATTCTGGAGCTTCTTTCCATGTTACCCCTAATAAGGGTTATTTCAGAAATAATGTTCAGGGTGTATTTTGGACAAGTTTATGTAGGATATGATGAGCCATGAAATATTACTGGTAAAGGTGATGTTTATCTAAAGTTACAGAATGGAAATCCTTGGGTATTGAAATATTTGAGGCATGTGGCAAGTCTCAAGAGAAATCTAATATTTGTATGGCAACTTGGTGAATCTAGATGTGTGGTTACATTCATACCTAACTCTTGGAAGGTTACCAAGGGATCTCTTGTTGTGAAAAAATGTAAGAAGGTAGGAACTTTATATCTGTTTACATGTGTTACTGATTCCTTTTTTGTGTTATCTACTACAGATTTAGATCTAACCATATGGCATAATTGGCTAGGCCATATGAGTGAAAAAGGAATATAGATCTTAAAGGATAAGGGTAAGTTATCAGATTTAAAATAGTTAGATCTTGAATTTTGTTAGCATTACATATTTGGAAAGAAGAAGAGAGTGAGATTTCTCAATGTTGGGTCAACAAAGAAAGAGTAGAAATTGGAGCTTGTACACATCAGATGTTTAGAAATCAGCTCAGCGTAGCTTCTATTACATGATCCCAATATTATGTGAATATCAATATGAAACCTATAAAATGAAGATACATCCATGTTAATATGTCACATTCAACATACAGTAAAATACATAAAATGTAATTATTGATCTACTTTTAGAGAAGATTAAAATCCCTTGTCATATAAAATTTTAAAACATATTTATAACCCAAATTCAAAATGCCTTCAGATCTACATATAGTCATGAGTAATACAGCAAATGATGTGTACAAAATTTATATATATACATATGCCAAGATGAACGACAACATGAACGGTTAATAGACTCCACATGTGAAATGGACTTCAAAGTAACCAAAATGTCACCAGCTAAATAATAATTATTCATGCTTTTAGAAGCATGAGGTACAAGTCATTCCTATGAAGTGTGGCCTAAAAATCTTTGTATCTCTTCAGTGTATTTGATCAACATACTTTTAAGTAACCCTGAAATGGACCAAACCATGTATGTATTCATTTGGAATGAAAAAAGGTAGATTTTGCTTTTCATAAAAATTTCTTGGCTGAAAAATTAAATTCAAGTATGCAACTGGGGAGCCATAACAGGAGGAAGTAAGGATGTTAAATATAACAGATAACTTTATAGGTTATATCTGGTGCATATTTGATATTGAACATGGGACACCATCACATTCCAAGAAACATGCTTGTAGTCGTGACAAATGCAATGTCATAACACACCAATTTCAAATTCTACGTAGATCCCATTCTGTATCAGACCTAAAAATGAACATCGTTGATCTGAGATTTGGATCGCAACGAGTCATGTCTGTTGTTACATTTCAAAAATTGACATGTGTATCTGCAGAAATGATGACAATGCAGGCAAATCCCAACCATCATAATCAATCAAGTACACATGGAGATCAACTATAATTTGAAGTTGGAGAAAGACCTAATATTCCATGTTTCAGTGCACCACATTGATGGAAACAATCAAATAAGTCTCAAGCTCACCACCGTTCAATATAACACCACCACTCAGATCATTGATCTATACTCAACCAGTATATTGGCATTTCATGTGCAGAAATTCCTCATGTTTTGGAGGTCCTATATATACAGGTCTCAGTAACTGAAGGTCTATAAACATGTACGAAGACCTACTACATATATAGTAATATCCTTCAGTAACTTTATTCTCATTTGCACATGCATCGGATCAGATGACAACCCAATAATACTTGTACCTTGTCAAACCCTGAAACAATCTAAACCATCCATTATTTTCATCGAATATGAACTGGGACCCATCATCATAGTTATTCTAGTGAAATGGACTCCTTGGAATAATTGCATACGAAAGTATTCTTGTATTCAAAGCCGCACCAAATATACACAAAGCATCTAACCCAAATAACACATTCCAACATAATGTCATTCATTTCACTCAAACAAACATGTAAAATGCTTATAGTTTCACCTTTACACGTGAAATATAATGGTATTGACAATGCATTTGATTTATGTCAAGGTTTGATATAATATAAATCCCACGCGATGATTCTAATTGATGGTTCTACAAGTATCCAAAAAAATTGCAGTTACACAACATTGCATGTTAAGATTCTCTTGCACAACAAACAGAATTTGGAGGAACATATCTAAAGTGCACAACTTGGAAATAACATTTAATCAAAATCTCCAAGGAGAAACTTGCTGTCCAAATGAAAAAGATATATTCTGTCCTACTAATCAATAGCTCAAAATTACACACATGGTATATGAGATCACTATAGTTAAATCCAATAGCAATGGTAATATGAAATGTGAATCTAACCATTATAGGAAATACATAAGATAGCTATGAAAATGGGACTTATGTTATTACAGAATTCCTAACAAAATAAATAGATATGTTTTTTATCAAGACTCTAGAAAAAAGGACAAGTAAGGGGACTACAAGAAAGGTTATGCAAAGACATTAATATATGAAAAATATATGGGACAATGCAAATAAAATCCATCATGCAAATATATGCAGACCAATAATATACATTGTATTTGTCTCAGGACACTTACTCATCAATGAAGGTTTCCAATACCTAATTTATAAGCACACAAAATGTTAAATACTTTAAATCACACTTAATTGGGATTACATAAATATAACTGTCAAACATACATAATCCATCAACACATAGGATGATGAGTACATTGACATTGATTTTCTCATCGATTTTTCAAACAAATATAAAGTCTTAGTATGTCAAAAATGTTTTACTAGACCATCACATTACATTGTAAGTGGGACTTGTGATATATATTTATAAAAAAAAAAATTCAATAATAAATAAGCTATTAGACCACAGTAGTCACATTGTATCTCTTTAGTATGTTGACTAGGGACATATTTGAATTCAATTTTTTATAATGGATCTTCACATACTTATTTACATTGCTATGTAAATAATTTCCAGACAATTTTTTATTTTTAAATGGCGGAGGAGCACCATTAGATAAATATTCAAGATAGGTGACAATATATAAAACCTTCAAATTTACAACATTACAAATAATATATGGCAATTTATCTCTAATATAATAGTATGTTGCATCATCAGATGCGGTTATATAAATCATTTTATATGGACTGAGAAGTTGTAATAATGACAATAATTGGGTCCCATCATAAATAAGACACTTTTCATAGACAATGATTTTTACATCAATTATACTCCATCGAGAAATAGTACTCATCAATTCATGAAAGGAAGAAAACTCATATTCAGTGTGAGGTCAAAAATTGCTTAAATCCAGGTGTGGGAATATGGGTATCCAAACTTAGAAAATAATTCAAATGGAAAACCCTGGTGGGAATGGAACATGTAACCTCCACGTTGCAAAAATAAAGGCTTAGTTGTTACACCACGACGTGTTGGGATGTTATAAAAGTGAGCCATGTAATGTTTGAGGAAGAGTTCTGTGAAATCTGTAAACAAGTATTGCTCATTGTGAGAGCTAGAGAGGGAGCTAGATAAAAATTACAAAAGAGACTCATATTATTTTTGTAGGGAGATAATCATGTAATTGTTGGAAGATCTTTTAAAAGCCTTGTTTTTTTTGGGCTTATTTTTCATAGACCAGTCATTTTATAGGACCTTGAGATGTAGGTGATAACAATGAACTCTGTTATCAATTGCATGAGTTGTGTTTTCTCTATTTTAGTCTTATTTTCTTTGATTTTATGCAAGGCTCACAAATTTTATTTCATTATTAAAAACGGGGAAATGTTATAATGGTTAGATTTCATCAGTAAATGATTTTACTAAGAAATTTCACGAATGTATTTGTAATTATTCATGATTCTGGATCATAGAGAGGAAGAGGATATAGTGGATGGGGTTGGAATAACCCCCCCAAAGGAATTAGACCTATTATCAATGTGGTAAATAAGGGAATAGAGATTTTGAGTGTCTGCACTATCTTATACATGATAGATGACAAGCGGAATAGTCATGAGTAGACCTAGTTTAAGTTGAAGAAGAGGAAACTGAGGTTGTTGTAGACTTGAGTGAAATCCTCATGATACAAAGAAATATGATTGTATCGAGGAAGGGGAAATAATTGTTAGGGTAAATATAATTTATATTGTAATTAGTTGCATTATATTAGGAAATTATTATCTATTTGATTATTGTTATATGGTTTTTAAACCATATTTCTCATAAGTTTTGAGGTAGGATTGGACTATTAAGTTATGTGTTCCCTTTTCATAATGGCCAAGGCCAAAACCTTTCCATGCACAGCAATGAAGGTACATATAAGTGAAATTTGGGTTATCTAAATATATGAAATCTAATGTGAAAGGATTAGCATGGTGTGGATTGATAGAATGAGATAAAGTATGATCATGTCCCCCATAAACAAGGTTTTTTTTAAGATAATAAGGGCCATAAGGGATAACATCCCCTACATTAGGCTCATACATTGGTTTCTTGTCAGGGTGACCATACATTTTAGGTGAAGGGATGGAATTGAGCATGAGAAGGTGGTATTCCCCTAGCATAAGACATTGTACAATGTTACTAAGGGAGGATTCATCTAGTAACTTAGAGGATGGCATGGATGTTCTAATAGATGTTTCCTTAGATGATTTTGATATGGATTTAGGTACAAGGATGTCATTTAGATGATATGTCATGTAACAATCAGCAAAGGGATTTAGATATGTGGGAACTATAAATGTTTTACCTTCATGTTCGTATTTAAGACAACACTGGAGTATAGAAGGAACACACCACATAGTGTATATCTAGGGGCATCCTAACAACATATTATATTGGAACTCTCCTTCTATAATGTAAAAGATTTCATGTAAGGTTTTAGTGTCGACTTTAAGTGGTAGAATAATTGTGCCTAATGTGGGTGCGATAGTGTTGTTGAAGGATCATAGTAACACTGGATTTCAACTAATGATGGAATGGAATAGTGCTCAATCATGTGTCCTAGGAGGTGAAGGAGGGGCAGCCACATGTCCCCCATTATCAACCTATACATGTGTTTTTGCCAATTGCGTCTATAAAGTAGTCACATGTGCCAGAGATACTACTAACTACCACTGTAATGTCATGACCTTTCCCTGTAATGTGATCACATGTCCCTATAATTTTTCCCTCTCAATAGTAATAGTAGACAAATCAGGATGTCTTGGCCTTGGCGGTGCTACCTCTAGCTGGGTTATCCACCACTTCCTATATCCTCCTATATATCTTGCATCATCTATCCTCCTAGCTACCACCTACTCCTCTACCCCTATTATATCTGTTGGATGTGGTGGAGATAATGGTCTCTCCACATCATCCCTATGGTATTGTGGGAAGGGCAAAGGCACATCCTACCATAACCCAAAATGTAGTCTAACCTAGACAATCGATATCATCTCATGCTCTCCAGGTCTATGTCCATGTATCCATCACACCATCTATATACCTGCCAACTCCTCCTTCATACCTCCAAATGAAGGTTAACCAAGATATGTCTGCCAAAAAATATCTATCGTTGATAAGCCACCCAGTAAATTCTTGTAATATGTCACATCTCATGACACCACATCCACCCTCGCATGAGCCCCTATCTGAATCCATCTCCTACATCCTGCTCTATAAATACCCATGTACTAATCTTTTCGTAGTAGGCCTGGCGAGAATAGGAATACTATATGCTTGTAAGAACAACAGTGAATAAGATAGGTGTAGCAAAAACCAAATCGTTGAATCCTTTTATATGCCCATAGCTCCATGTATAATTATACTAGGTATGTTAGTGCCCATGAAAATTAGACCCTATCCTCAATCATGTCCTCCAATACTCCCATTAGTTCTCATGGAAACCTCCCATCCTCTGATTTTGGGAGCACATAATAACCAATCCCCAACATCATCATCACTACTAATATACTCTCATGTGTATGTGCAACATACATCTTGTCGTAGATAATACTCACACTGTTATAAGACAACTCTCTCATGGCCTCTCCAAAAACTGTAACCATAGGCTCGAATGAATCATCTAAAGAGATATGATACAAAGTCTCCCCAACAATAGGTAACCTCAGGATCCTGTAGACGACCTCTAAGGTGATATTCATCTCTCTGGTAGGTAGGTGAAATGTGTTGGTTGTCAGGTCCCATCTATCGATGAGGGTGACCATCATGTTATGATCTTGAACTATCCTCTTATACCACCTAATAGCACCCAGACTAACATCTCTCATGTGATCCCAATCATCCTCTATAACGCTAGGTCTCATCTACACCAATAGGGGTAGTATTCTATCTATCATCGTCAGCTACTGTCGTGCCTACATTATCAAGATTCACATCAATCAATCATTTACCCTTGCCTACCTAGATCTACATTCTACCCTGACTTACCATTTTTAACCTATGACCTATATTCCTTACACTATTTTCCTTTCCTTCTATCTTATTTCCCATGTCTCTGTTTCATTTATTTCCCTCCTTCACTTATTGACCTCACTTACCTTGTTTATCTTGTGCCTATCCTACATTGTTGACCTATATCTTCGATTTGTTCCTACACCTTATCATTTCTTCCTACCCACTCTTACATGGCCTAAACTCATCCATTCCTACCTTGGGCACCCTAAACCCACCCATTCCTACCCTAGACACCCTAAACCCACCCATTCCTACCTTAGACACCCTTTCCCTACCTTTTGATCTCCCCAACTAACATTTATTCTAACTTATTCACTTTTCACAGTGATCGAATTCAGTCACCATGACCAATACCAATCCCCTTTTCACACGCCGATGTCGGCTGATAGCCGACTGGTGTTGGTTACTAGTTTGGCCCTAGGGCTCAACCCCCACATCCCCAATTTTAACAAAATTCATAAAAAAAACCTAACCTACCCACCCAAACAACCCCAAAATTCTCCAAAATTCATTTTCACCTCTAATTAAACTATTTTCACTATCCCCATACCTAATTTCACCCTCTTTTAACCAAAATTCCAATCCAAATTCTGTTGGAACATAATGATTAAGTGGTCTAGCCAACCCTTAATGTATATGGGTCCATCACTAATATATAGGTTAATATTTAATAATATTAAATATTTATATTTCTATTATTAAATATGCTAACCTAGGTATATACTTTAAGTTAAATAATTTATTGGTAGGGTGAAAGTAATTCTCCCCTCCATAAATCTCCAGGTTAACTTATATTTTTTTCATGTGGAATCATGCCCCTTGGTAAAATTCATTTACTATTTTAACCTTAGTGTGTTTTCGAAAGTACTCTATGTGTGTCATTTGGACTCCTTTAATAAGATTCGATTTGAAAAACTATAGTTTATAGTTAATCTATAACCATATCCTATATAATTTGAAAACTATATTATTATTTTTAAATAAACATATATATAATATAGAATAAGGTTTATATAATAATTTATATAAACATCATATTAAAATTGATATAGTTTTGGGGAAAAAAAACTATATATTAAAAGTCTTAAACCGTATTAAAATTACATGGGATTAGGGGAAGAGTCAATAGACCATATTCTAAGCTTAAGTTTAAATCATATTTAAACTTAGCTTATAAATCTAGGCATATATAGTTTTTAAAAAAAAAAAAAAAAACCTAAGTTTGAATCATATTTTATATATATGGTTAGTTTGAACCGCTTAAAATATAAATTTTATTAGATTTGGTCTATATATTTTTTTAAAAAAATCCTAAGTACTTATTTTTTTTAGTAAAGGGGGTCGTGTTTATTGTTTGGCCATGAAGGGATTACTTTTTAAATCTTAATACTTATTAAATAAAACCTAACATGTTTCCCTAACCATTTATATTATTCATGTAAGGGGGCGGCCCCATTCATTTATATCTTATAGTTTATAAAAACTATATAAATAAACCTATTTAAAGGTTTTCTTTTATATAAGAGTGGGAGTGGAGAATAAAATGGGTTAATATCTCAGGTATAAATGTAGAATTCTCAAGTATAAATGGAGAATTAAAAAATGGGGGATAGTTTATTGGTGGCGCACGTGAAATGTGGTAAATATTTATTAAAATATTGGTAGTTATAGCCACATAAAAGTTTTAAAGTTTTTTGTAAGAATTATATAAAATAGTTTATAATATTTCCATAGTTTTAAATATGTGCAAGGTAAAATTAAGAGTAAATGAAGGGAGGAGACAAGGTTCATGAAAATAAGGATTTCAATTTATTTCAGTGGTCGGGTGAAATTACTTGTCCCCTCTTGTAAAATATGCAGGTTAATCTATACTCTCATAAATCTACTTGCAACTGGTAAAATTCTTTTAACCCGGGCTATGTCCTTTAAACCCCTTTAATAATGGTTATGTGTTTTTTATATAGAAACAATATACTATAGTTTATAATTTTTATGAACTATATGTTGTTTTTTATTTTACATTCTATAAACTATATACCTCTTTTTTTAAAGTGTATATATTTTTACATTATAAATTATAATAGGTTATTATAGTGTATTAAAATATAACCTCCCTAATATTATACAAAATAAGAAATTATGGAATTTCACATTCTGGAAATACATAGCAATTTTTAGTTTCATTAAATTTGACGGTCAAATGACCATCACGGTAGACCAAACATAAGACAGTATGATGGTCATTTAGATGTCAAATTTAAGCTCATAGGTTCTAAGAAATTTTCACTGTGTTAAAATTGAGAGTCAAATGACCGTCACGATAGACCAAAAAATAAGCTATTATGACAGTCATTTAGACGTCAAATTTAAGTTGGCCGTATTTTTGTCTACATTAATTTTTTCATAAATTTGAAGTTATGCATTCTTAGGGGTCTCTTCTTCACTTCTATATGGTGCGAAATATTTTTTATATAAATATGAGGTATAATGCAGAGCCCTTTATATTGCAGGTTATTATTTTGATCATGGGAGGTTAATTAGTATGCATTGTAATGACATAATTAGTTATGATCAAATAGTTTCTTTAAGTCTATAAAATTTAGAGCTGATTCTATTAAAAGTGTTGTCTTCTTCTCTTGAAGTTACTTCATTAAATTCTTCTAAAAGATGGTTTTGATTCTGATTTAGTAAATGGTCATAATGATGTTTTGATGTTATAGATGTTTCTAAAACTCTTATCATCCTAGATAAGAAATTAAATTTGGCTCAATCTATGTTAGAAAATTCAAATCCTATTAACCTTAAGAAAATGACCAGAAGTTATCATATGTACCATGCATTAATTACCTTTTATGAACCTGAGCCACAAAGTATTATAGGGTCTAGGTGGATATACAAAGTAAAATATAATACTGATGGTAGTATTAACAAAATTCTAGACTTGTTGCTAGAGGTTTCACTTAGAAACCTGATATTGATTATGTTGAGACATTTTCCCCTATAGCTAAAATGAGTACTATTAGGGCCTTATTTTCAATTTTCGTTCAATTTGGGTGGGAAATCCACTAAATGGATAAGAAAAATACTTTTTTGAATTGATATTTAAAAGAATAACTTTACATGTTTCAACCTAAAGGATTTGAAGAAATTGGTAAAGAAAACTATGTTTGTAGGTTGAGAAATCCTTGTATGGTTTAAAACAAGCTCTTAAAAGATTGGTATGCAAAAATTGTTTCCTTCTTTAAACTGTTAGGTTTTGTTAATTATTCTTCTAACAATGATATATTCATTAAGTAATAAGGCTCACATATTATCATTATATGTATATATGTTGATGATTTGCTTATGTCTGGTGACAATTCTGATTTAATTCATAGGATTAAAGATAAATTGAAGCACTACTTTGAAATGAATGAGTTAGGTCTATCACATCATGTTCTTTTTAGGAATGTATTGCATTCTATTGTTATTTTTTAAAACACAATATGCAACCTTTTTATTGAAAAAGTTTCTTATGATTGATTGTAAACCATTTTCTACTTCAATGGAAGTTAGAATAAATATTGATCCTAAATCTGCATATGAAAAAGGTTGATCCTATTTTATATAGGTTGTTAGTTGATAATTTGATTTATCTAACTATAACTAGATCATATATTTCCTATACAATAAGAATTACTTCAAGGTTTATGCATGAACCTTTTTTAGAGATTATTAGAATCTTGTAAAAAATAATTTTTAGATATATTAAAGGAATAATAAATTATGGGTTGCATTATACTAAGAATGAAAATGCTATCTTATATGGATTTTTTGATCCTATCTATACTGATGTTGTGTTATAAAATATATTGGAAATGTGTTCAAGTTTTTTGGTGTAGGAACCATTACTTGGAACAAAAAATGTAATCAATTGTCTCAATTTCTTCTACTGAGGTAGAGAAGTACAATGGAAGAAGTAAAGAAGTCATGTGGCTATAAAGGTTGTTGGTAGAGATACACATGGAAGCTAAAGAAAGTATTCATCTTCTATGTGGTGGTCAAATTTGTATTACTCTTGATTAAGAATCTAGTTCAAAATTAGAGAATGAATCACATTGAGATGCATATACGCTTTACACGTGAGAAGGTGCTAAGTGATGAGATAAATCTCAAGTTCGTGTTGACTGAAGAGCATGTTGCTGAAATCTTCACAAAGTCCCTGAGTGGTGTAAAGTTTTGTCACTTTTGTAAAAAGCTTGGATTGTTGGAGTTTCCATTGAGGGGGAGTGTGCATGACAATGTTACCTCCTGATGGAACTTTATTTTTGTTAAAATACCTTCAAGCATTTGTAAAATACCTTCGAGCAAGTGTAAAAAGACCTTCGGGAATGTATACCTCCTTGGCTTTTATTTGAGAAAGAATTATAGAAAGTTATTAAAGGTAGTCTTTAGTAAACTCTTTAGTGTTATTGAGTTTATTGGTAATGTAACATTTCCATTTTAAGACTTTAGAAACAAGGGGTAAAAAAAATTTACACAATGTTCACTGATCTAAATAAAACATTATTTAGAACAAAAATTTCATGCCAATAAATCTCAAACAAATAACCATATGCAGTTATAAATGACTCGGTGATCCACCGATCTATTCATTTCATAACTCAATGATCTACCAATCTATTTATGACAACTCTAACTCAATGATCTACCAATCTATTTATGACAACTCTAACACTTAATGAAATGTGTTAGAGTTGTCATACCCTTGTTAGAGTATTCATTACACATTTCATTACTATATTAAAATTTTTAGATATAAACATCATCTTATGCAACTTAACAAGCTACATCATTATAAGGGAGAAAGAACTAATTCCCTTTTTCCATCTTATCAAAGGATATTCAGATAAGCATAGAATCATATGAAGAATATCAACAAGATAGAACTTCTATCTTTCTCATAAAAGTACGAGGTAGATTACACAACCAATGCAAGTAAATCTACAACTTTCAATTCATCATTAAATACTTATTCATTTACAAGACTATACATTTCAGGCATATTGTATTACAAATAGCCTTCATTCCAAAAAGAATACAACTTTTCTTTTTTCAATACAACTCAAGAATGAATCAGAATTCTTTACAAAGAATCAGACTTATATCAGCCAATGCATCATATAAGTTTTTTCCTTCTTTTAGCACTTACGATGTCCATCTGCAAAAATTACTAGCATGGGGCAGTTAAATGAACTAATTATGATAAGCATTAAGAATTAAAACAAAGTGCATTCCACTAATTGTTTCATTAAAACAACTCTACTTTAATGAAGCAATTAATGCAATCATACAAAATAAGCCTAAGCAATAACATCCAAAAAGAAGCACAAATATAAATCTGCAATCACTTTATGAGAGTCCATTATATAATTAGCAACTACTGTAGTATATTCTATAAGTATTGTCCCAACCGATACTTATTTACATTAATTAACAGCCTCGGCATTTAACTACCCCATAATTCTTACATAATTTGAAATACAGAATTGATCTTTCTATCGTCAAGAGTTTCCTTCGAAATCAAATACTTCCTTAATATTCCTTCCAAGTTCCAAAAAATATGTAAATCCAAGTTAATTACAACAATTTAATCTTTTTAAGATGAATCATCCTACATCTTGAATAACCAAAAGATTCACAATTCATAAAAAGAGCAGCCTAATTCTAGGTTAAGTAAAATAACCTAGGTTCTAGATTAAACCTCTTAACAATTCAAGAATGTATACCAAGTCATCAATGTTTCATTTACCAAATTGAGACATTCCCAAATGTCCATAGGTATACATCAAGTATAAATGTAACAATATCAAATACTAGATAATCACTTACAATAAGTAAAGTATTTGATTCAATCAAACCTATACATGTTCATAAAAATATAAAGGAGAACAAATTGAAAGTATATAATTTCCATTACCTTTTAATCCTCAGAAGGGAAAGATCAACATCTTCAATTTAAACAAATTAAATGATTTAAAAGAAGATTCAACACAACTATTCTTGAATTCCACATTCATTATGAAATAGCAGTCAGGTTCAGAGTGAACCGAATTCATACATATATTATTTATACATATGAAATATAGAAACATATTCTTCATTAATTTAAGAGATAAACATTCCTTAACAAGAATTCCAATCTATTCCAAGAAGGAAGAGGAACAAACAGTTATAAAATCACTTTCAACCATTATGAGTTTCAACATTGATTCAGATATTAGTAACTGATCAAAATCCTACATTCCATTATGCAAGATATGACTATTACAGGGTTAACTTTTACCCTTATTCAATCAAGAAAAGATCTTACTATCTGTTAAGTACATAGAGAGTAATAACAAATACAACTTTCAAAATATGCATGCCACTTCCATATGCAACAGTCAAAGCATAGCAATATCCATCTAATTTCAATAGGTCATACCTAACTAAAAACCACCTGGAGTCGATAAGGCAATAAGAATAATACCTTAATTATAAAACCAAGCAGGCTCAAACAGTATTGATTATGTTTCCTAATAAAACCAGAAAGACAAACTTAAAAAGAAGTAAGTCTATCATCAAATTATCTGAGAATAACTTGAATAAACTAAACAAACCTGAGAAGGTAATTCCCTCATGACATGTAGACAGAGAAAAGTTGATTTCTAGTTTAGAAATTAATTTAACAATACTATCCTCATATATCCAAATGGATAGAAAAATGATTCCAAGAAACTCAATTAGACTAACAAGATATTTTCTAAGTCGACAAAAGAAATTTGGTCTCCAAAGAACATGATCAGCCGAGTTCCACTAAAAACAATCTAAACTTTCAACATATGAAAAGAAAGAGCAAAAGGGAAAGAACCCCAAGCCAAGTTTAGTGTACCGAATAGTTATGTTCCCATCCAGTAAGAAAACAAGACTCAATAGAATGGTACAGTCAACAAATCTTGTATCCATATCAACTTGAACAAAAAAAATCAAACAAAGCTACAGTCAACAAGCTCGTATTCATATCAACTTGAACACAAAGACTCAAACCGAGCTACAATCAAACAAGATCGTATTATCTCTCAAGACCAAAAAAATGACTATACAGCTCTTAATAATAGCAAAGTTCATGGCAAATAAAACTCAAATAATAAAAGGGTATTCATCCCCCTCCTTTTTTGTTTAAACAAGCCGAAGTAACAACTCAATACACACTTCTCTTTTATCCACAAAACACGAGTTCCAGTATGAACTAAACAAAAATATAAATATAGATTGAAAGAAGATTAAAACTCTACTTTCTCAACATAACTCATGATGTTTCCGATGATCAAATAAACAATCGAGGAAACAAAAGGAGTAATACAAGATACCCAAAAATGGGAACAACTTATTACAGTATTATTCCACAACTCCTGTTCAAAATCCATTAAGTGCATTCCTTTACAAAACATAAAATAGAGTAACCAATGCAACAAAACCATCTCAGAAAGCATAAAGAACTTAACAAAACACTTTCTATTCTCAACAGAGACTTCCTGTTAAAATTTCCAACAAAGCTTATACACCCAAATCCCTTTTCGAGTATACAACCCAAAAATCAGAACTAAAACCAAACAGAAGGGTCTCAAAACTCAAAATGTTTTACCACATTTAAATAATTCAGAGAGAACATGCATACAAGCACAACCTTCTCATACAAGGAATATAAATCCACAGATCACATATTTCTTCTATCAAGCAAGTAAATGACCAAAGCAAACATAAAACTATTTACCCACAAAGAGCAAAGTTGTTTTAATGAAGCAATTAGAGAAAAGTGATAAATATTAATGGGTAGATCCTATCATGCCTGATAGTGCCTCTGCTAATTTAAAGAAGACTTCCACCTGAGTTTCTAACACCTCTTCTTCTCCAAGCAAGATCAAACAACAGTAATATTTTTCCGCAGTGCCTCTTATACATTCCTTGAACCGAAAATAGATCAAAGAATTTAAAAATAGCCACTAATTGCAGATCAAACTGTTGGTTTGAAAAACCAAATAGCTCCATGTAGAGAAAAAATCATGAAGTATGCAAAGCAAAACAACCCCCAACAAATCTGCTAACATGCCTTCTAAGACGGCTTGCTCGCCAAACCTGAGGCATATTAGAGACATTAATTTCAAATTTCTCACTTATCTTTCCTTGTCACCGCCATTCATATTTGGTGAGACCTAATTGCACTTCCAAATGCATTTCCAAACTTAGCGATGCCTCCACATAGGTTCCTCTTAAAATTTCACTAACCCCTACCAAACTGGCAGTACTTTCATACATTTAAAACCAAATCAAAACCAGATCTCGTTAATAGCTTAGGAACCGCCGCTTAGCTCCCACTTGCCAACTGACCCCCTAGGTTCCCTTTCATACCCAATAGTTTAGGATAGATATAATTTAGCTTAGGTTAGATCTTACGTTAATTTAAAAAATAAACCTTAGAATATAACCTTATATCAATAGATTTTCACCTTAGGTTAGGTCATAGTTTAGCCAAATACAATAAGTTAAAAATAACTTAGCATCCCTTAGGTTATTACCCTCCACACTAACTTAGCATTTACAACTTAGGTTAGAATGTCACCCCACGTAAAGTGGCTTATAAGGAGTTAGGAAATTTTTCCTGAGCCTTGAATCTTATTAGGATAGACTGTATAGATAAAGGAATCATTATAATTTCCTTTTTCTCAAGAATCCTAAAGCAGGTTTCCCTTAACGCCATTAAGCACCCTGCATAGCTTAGTCAAGAAGAGTCGGGTACAACACAAAACTGAATTTTGGCACTGTCTTCAAGATAATAAATAATTACAACACAAATTCAGTCTGTTAAGTCTCTTAATCAATGAATGTCAGTTTTTCATTCAGTTTAGATAAGAAGATTTAAAACATTCCTTGGATCAATGGAAATGAGTCCAATTGTAAAAGATAAATTTACAACCCTTAAAACCAAATTGCAGCTTACTCATAAGAAGTGAGATAGATTATTGTAAGCAACAGCATATTGACCCTATAATTAAAGAGTGGAATAATTTATCCATGGCAAGAATGATTTTTCAACAACCATGAATCATACATTTGTCCTTAAAATCACATGTCAATTCTTGCAATGCAAAATAGGAATACAACAGTTATCGAGGGTGTTACAGGTAAACATCCAGTACAAGCATATTGTGAAGGAGGTCCTTGGTTTTAAAAGACTCTTATATGCTTGGGTTCAATAACCTTTTATGAGAACCTATGAGAACATGTAAAACTGACAAATCATAGTTAGCCACTGATCATGGGATGATCTTTGGGATTCCAAATCCTTTTGTACCAAAAGGTAAATTGAGTATGATGAAGGTGCTATAATTCCTTCAAAATGATATGCTAGCCTAAAACCTTTATAGTTTAAGGATTGTAAATACTATAGTGTACCACGGGAAGGTAATCTATTGGCAAATTTATGTTATCCCACTTAACATTAAGGGGGAGTGTTAGAACATAATGATTAATTGGTCATGCCAACCCTTAATTTATATGGGTCCATCACTAATATATAGGTTAATATTTAATAATATTAAATACTTATATTTATATTATTAAATATGCTAACCTGGGTATATACTTTAGGTTAAATATTTAATATCATGAAATGATTATATTTATAATATTAAATATTATAAACTTAGGTGTATGTGTCAACCATTTAGGTTGAGAAGGTGGGTCAGGAGACATACCCGATCACCTTATATAAAAAGGACTTTAGGTCCTCATTTAATATATTCAAGAAATATATCAAAGGTGTGTAAATCAATTGATTTGGTTTTACCCTTGGTAAGTAGGGTTTTAAAGGAGGAGATGATCTTATTAGATGTAAAATAAGTTCTCTGAAGTAAAAGGTTATTTTCAAATTGGTTTTTACCCTATTGGGGTTTTCCACTATAAATATTGTGTCACATGTGTTATTTATTTCATGTAAGTATTTCTTTATTTACTTATGTTATGATGTAATTTATATTTAAATATTTATTGTAACATTATATAATATGTAAGTTGATTAAATCTGTATTTATTAGAATCCTCAAATTCTAACAATTTCCAAATCCAAATTTTTAATTTGTTCTACCTTATTCTTCACCAAAAACAAAAATGGAGTTCGAATCGTATCTCTATTTGATGACTCCTCTTTGGTGGGATCTCTAGAATAGCAACATGGCCTCCTCCTAAGCCCTCTCCTACCTCTACCATGTCTAAATCAACCTCCCATCTCTCAAATAATCAACTCGATTAGGTAGATCTTGTGGGCCCGCAAAATCCACTCCTATAACCGCTAACCTCTTGCTAAATCAGCTCTCTTATTCTCTCTGTCATTTTCCTCATGAATATACCCTATCTCCATCATTTTCAACAAAATTAAAAGGCTCAAATGAGCCTTTTCCACGTGGTTTTTTTTTAACCCATCAAATTGATGACTAATGTCGACTAACATCGGTCAGGTCATGCCCTAGGTGACCCATGTTGGTCACCCATACCGACATCAGTTCATCTTCAACTAGTATCGGTCACCCTACCTAAACCAATTCTACCTACTTTTCACAAATTTTTACTGTCGCATACCATTTTCTTGCTACCACAGCCTTATTACAACCCTACAAGCTCACCTACTAGCCTTATCACATAACCCCCTCCCTAATTATACTTAGGGGCACATTTTTCCTACACCTCGGCCTTACCCACAGCCTTACCTATGCACCCACACCGAATTCACCCATTTGACACTTGAATTCACTTACTCATTGTATCGTGTGATAACTCTACTCGTGTTATTTAGCCTATAGACCTTGTTTTGCCTTATGTCGTGATGTTTATCTCAACCAGACCAAACCTTTTAGTGCTTCAAAACACACCTATGCATGTTCCTTACCCTAGCCTCATTATGTTTCCAGGAGCCCTTCATATACCTTGGATACCTGGACCATATCAACCTTGTTTGGATAAACTATTAACCTTTGATGTTGTACAGTTTGTGAGCTCTTCAACCTAGTTCCTTTTCACAATCTAGATGTTTGTGTGTGTTTTAATTCCTCCACCTCTTACCCACACTGACATCACCATTTCCTATACTTGCACCTTACCTCATTTTTCATCACTAACCACTTTATCAAACCCATCACCGATTTTTCTTGCTCCTTCATCACTTCTTAGTTTGAGGGGGATCACCTCTACCCATACCTAGGGCAACCTAACCTTCACCAATATGGTAACATTATCTTACATAATGTTATCTATTCTAAATTAACATAATTTAGAACACATATTCCAATTCCAATCCACCTCATAATAGAAAACCATATGTAGCTATAAATAACTTGGTGAAATACCGATCTCTCATTTCATGACTCGGTATTAAACCAATCTCTCATGTTAACTCAATAATGTGTATACTACGTATAATTGGTTTATTTTACCTTTTGAGGGGCACATAAGTGTTCTATCTAAGAGGCCTATCTAAATATATGTTACAAATATTCATCTAAAATCTTACATCTTATACTAGGTGACATAGAATAACGCAACTTGCGATACTTTCACCAAAGTTTTTAAACATGCTTACAATGTGTACATTCCTAGATGACATACATGTCAAATAGAATAAGTCCCTCACCACACTTTCTCTGTTATCTAGAGTGGTCTTTCCTGACTTATGTCAGTTCAACTTGATTCAAGGTTTCACACTAGACAAGGTTAGAAACATGCACTAGTGTGGAAGACTACTCATGGTGACTAAGGGTACATAGACATACTCAATCGACTTACGTCGATTGGGTGTGTCTATTTATCCTAAGTCAACATGAGTTGACCTCAACACTAGATCATGTTCCTATCCTTATATAGGGTAGAACCATGATCTAGTATTACATTTATGTCAATTAAGTTAAAATAACTAAGTGGGGAGTTGAGACATAACAAGTGCATCCTAGTATCCTCGTAACGACTCCTATCATTAGGAAGGTATGATGTTGCAGTTGATGTGTACCAACATCCAATTGAGTTTCCTCAACTGGACTAACATACTTAAGGTTACACGTTTACTAATCCATTTAATCATTTCCTTAAAGATTAATTATAACAACGCTTAAAGATTCAACTAGCATCATTTAACCTATTAGGTTACAAGTTGAACTTACATGTGAGGTAGGTATGCAGGTAAAATCTACTTCCTAACCATTCCAATTACATATTTAAGTTTTTCTTTAAACAAAATAGCTTAAATATTATAACGATAAGGTTGATCTTAATGTTATGAACGTGTGTTCATTAGATCCTTTGTTATTTGAGCCTTAGCTTAAACAAGTTTATTTAAGACCTTTATTTTAGACTTCATGAAGATGAATTCTAAATTCCATTTAATTCCTTTTTAAGCATTCCATATTTTGATTAAATAAATCTGCCTAAGAACACAGTCAACCATTATCTTATTATATTCATAACATTTTAACAAGATCTTCAGTTAAGTCTCTATGATTGATTTCAAGAAAAATATCCTTTTTCCTATATCAAGGACTAATGTCCAATTATGAAAACATATCATATATGTTTTAATACCACCAAGAATTCATACATACAAATATGTAATTCAATCCTAATTCTTTTATATTGTTTAAGGTTTTATTTAAAAGTATCAACTATAATTTGAATCTCTTTTATGTGAAAAAGAACCAACCAATATTTCAGATCTTCAAACTCATAGTTTTATAAATATAAAAAAATATTAAGTTTCCAACTCCGATAACACTAAAATATATAAATTGCCCCATAATTTAAGATATTACTTTAATAACACATCCCAATTTACGCCAATGGAGATATCATAATAAAGTAGTATTCAACAATCATGAAACCATTTATTCATAAAAAAGGAGTGATCCATTCACTGATTACAAAAGTATTTCAGAGATTACAAAGTGTCATAACAACAATATAAAACTAGTTTTATTACATCTTTCCTTTTCCGAAAAAATTACATATCAAGTAATGACGCCACATAATCATCATAATAAAGAGACAATTTCTTTTAGTAAAACAAATGTAATTTTCTATATGTCTTTCTTCTTTCATCTTTTATGAAGTCCATCTACAAAATTGTTAGCATGAGTCATTTCATGTGAACTGAGCATGATAAGCACTATAACCTTAAAACATTGTGCTTTTATCTAACTGTTTCATAAAAATAAACTCTGTTGTTTATGAAACAGTCTGAAAACAAAAACAAGATAAATAGAAATACTTTTCCCTAAAAGATTACAAACCAAGAAGAAGAGAAAGATTAAATTTTCTATAAGTAATGTATAAGTAAGGACTAATTAATCAACATAGTTAATCCTAACTTTTCATCATAAAAACTTTTTCAACATGCTAGAAATAAAACAACAGAATTAAAGAAAAGGGAAATTCATATTTCATCCTAAATTTACCTTCTCATTCAAGTTTCCAAATTAAGTTCCTCCCTTTATCATTTTTTAACTTTTCAAGAAGTAATACATGATATATATAACTACCTTACAGAATAAGTATACTATTTTGTAAAAACAAATTTGAATTACATTCCATCTAAAAACCATACTATCTCAAACTCATCCTAGTGTCTAAGAGGTACATTGAACATGAGTAAGTGCCAATATTACAAGGATAACTTAGTCAATAAAAACAACCAAATTAACTCACGGTTCACATTCACACAGTCTTACATTCCTATCCAATTCCTAACTCAAACGTGACAATCATAATATCATCATGTAATCCTTAAGACATCAGCAACTGAAGGTTCATTATTTCACAACAAAGAAGCATGAGATATCCTTTGGATACTTTCCAACTCAATCATTCATTCCTACTTCAAAGAAAGGAATAGATAATTAAAATTTTAGAACCATATTAATACCATATCATTCCCAGTCCTATCTTAAGTTTGAACTCATCCAAAGGAAGGATTAGAAAAATAATGAAACAACAATTCAGAACTGAAAAATACTCCAACCAAACAAGGAACATT
The DNA here is from genome assembly GCA_019776745.2 of Taxus chinensis. Taxonomy (NCBI): domain Eukaryota; kingdom Viridiplantae; phylum Streptophyta; class Pinopsida; order Cupressales; family Taxaceae; genus Taxus; species Taxus chinensis. The sequence goes on from CM034153.1 coordinate 336,761,407, forward strand.
CACAAGAGACTCTTCAGTTCAACAGTCTCAAAGAGATCATAGTAACATAAAGATTCAAGATAGTATAACTATTACAGAGATAGGAATATGGATATTCACCATGCAAATCCAATTTTTCCAAACTCCAATGTTGGAAACAACTCATAAAGAGTAAAAATTAAAGTGACCAAACATCCCTCTATACAAAACTAATTAGACGTTATAACACATCAAGGGGGGAGTCACAAACATTTCCCATTTCACATGCTAATCAGCCACTCCATGTAAATATGGACAAAAACAAAAGAGAACAGATTCCCTCAAGAGAAATGCACTTCAAGTGCAGGAACAACTTGGTATGCCCACATGAGATCAATGAGCTCATACCTGAGAGCACCAATGTAGCCCAGGATTGGGTAAACATTAATGAATCACTCAAAAAAAGAACAGAGAAAAGATAATCAATAGTTTTTACTTGTTTGTTCTTCCTCCTACGAAGATATTATCTCCATACATGGATTAAACTGATTAACAAATGACTCACTTCAGTTCCAAGTAAACTTAGCGATGAAAAGAAATAATAACAACCCAGACCAAGTTCAAAACTAGTCTCCCAAAGATCTAATAATCGACAAAACAAAAAGTCAAATAAACCATTCGAATAACATCCTCTCAACAAAATTCCATCAACAACCAATGTTTCATGAGAACCTTCCAATATCAAAAGATATGCTAAGGAAGTGGGTTTACAAAATTAAGATAAATGCAATAGAAAAGAACCTAAAACTTTCTCAGTCATTCCTTCTATTCATCTTATCCAGACAAGGTTCAACGAAATGACCAAACGATTAATACAATCCCAAAATAAGTGTATTCCAAATCTAATAACGAGTTGGAATATCCACTCAGGATGAAAATACAGTCACGAAACAAGATGAACAGGATACTGGTCTCTGCTTCCATTATCAAGAAATCAGTCTAAAACACAGTAAATAGTTTAACCTAAAACAATAGTGTAATATAAAAAATGAAGACTCCTTCAATCCAGTATTCTAACAACAACTATAATGAGAGCATGCAAGGTAAAATCTATGGATTTCCAAAAAACCATGCAATTATTAAAGCTTAAACAACCTTCAACTAGGTATTCATTCAATCAGAGAATAAACATAGATCCATTCCAATGTCCAAAAGGTTTGAATATAAGAAAGTTTACACAAAAGTATTAAAATAACACTTCCAGATTTACTTTTACACCCATCACACAAAAATCATTATACATCCAAAGGAAACAAAACAAAAACACCATTGAAGCAAAGAATAAGAAATCACATGAATAGAATCAGAACATAGAAGGTTTCAAACATAACAAAGTTCTTCTAATGAAGAATTTAAATAATAGTAAAAGACTTAAGGGATAGGGCCTATCATGCCTGATAGAGCTCTTGTCTTCACTTTCTCGTTGTAAATATTCAAGCAGAGCTTCGATAGCTATTCCTTTCCACGAAAATGCCAACAAACATCCTCAAAACCTTCTTCTCCTTCCTCTTATAGCTTCACATTGATATTTTCATCACTATCACCGCCATGCAAGGTGAAATAAATATGCAAGCATTTGAACTAAGGGTTCAAAGAGAAAAATCACATGCAGAAGCTAAAACTCACAAAAACCAAATGATCAATGCAAAACTAAAAACCCTTCTTCCTTCCAACTTCCCTTCTCCCTAGGTGGTTTTCACTATTTTCGAGAATATTAAATTTCAAACAAGACTTACAGTCATTCCACTTCTCCCACCACCACCAAATTTCATCTAGCCATTACTAAATTTAATTTTCCATTCATCAAAAACTTTATTAAGGATGCCAACTAACCATCCGATAAACCTTCATGCGCTCACCAAATTTGGCTAAAACCGTAAGTTTTAATGCCCAATAAATCCTCATTAATACATTGAGTTTGGTGCCATTGACCTACTTTAGCATGTCATCCCATCCGTCCCCTTTAGGTTTAGCCCAAGTCTAAGTTAGGTTCATAATATTAGTTTAGGAACTAACTTAGGTCCTTAGGTTAATTTTCTTAAAGTCTAAGGTTTTACCTTTTATTAACATTCCACATTATTAAAAGAACTTAGTAACTTAGACATGCTTATAACTTAGGAACATAGATTAATTAGGTTCCTTAGCATTAGTTAACAATTGTAACTTTAAAACTTACCAAAAGAAGAATCAGAATGCCATTCAAAGATTTCATGTGAAGCATGGAAGCAACAAACTTCACCTGGGACTTCAAGATAGCCAGAGTTCAGAGATCTTAAAATTTATCCAGCTCGGTCAAGATGACCACAATGTCATGAAATTGAAAGCATGCCTTGGATCACTAAAATTGATCCAAGGTATAGCTATCATGTAGCAGAGGTTATGAAAATTGAAGCACAAGTTCAAGTGCAACAATCTATGAACTAGTTTAAACTGAACCAATTCCTTATTTTCCCAAGCCAGTGAATTATTTAACATAAGAAGGAATGAAATACTTCATTTTCAATTCAGCATAAACATGGCAGAATGATATCTATTTCAGTAGATAACCTATTATCCATAGAAAACATGATTTCTTAGTTCACAAGAGTACACTGTCTTCAAATAAGAATCATATGTCAATGTTTGAAACTTCTAATACATAAGCCCTCACAGATATCAACCATGTTAGAGGTGTTACAAATACCTGGGTAACCACTTCTTGTTTTTGTCATCATCGTTTATTAATACAAGCTACGTGACAAAAAGGGGCAAATGTATAAACCTAATTTTGGGTCACAACCCTCTAAGCCCCTTCCAATTAATTAATTCAACACATCCCCCAATCATGGCCCCTTTCACACATTATAATTAATTTAATCACTTATATTTTAAAAAAATAGATAGGGTAAAAATAGATATCAGCTCCCTAAGGCCAGTACATGAAAGATAACATCATGAAATCACATTGAAAGAAAAAAAAGAGGAAAATTACCAAAAGGAGTTCAATAGGCTTAAATCCAAAACAACAAGGTCTAGAAACCCAACTAGTGAGAGAAACAGAAACTAAACAACTAAATCAAAAAATAGAGAAAGCTTGCCAAAAAACCTCTGATAGTTCTGGAACATCACCATTAATTTTTATTTTTATTTTTGAAGGGTTTGGCCTCCATGGTCACAGTCTCCTTATTGTGCTTAAGTTGTAGCTTCTTCTAAGGTGCATCCTCCTCATCTTCACCCATAGCATCCTCCTCTGTCTCATCCTCATCGTCATCTTCTTCATCAAAGCTGGTGGCTCAAGAATATTTTATTTTCCTCTGATCCTCTTCAAATACTTCTAAGTGAACCCTCATATCCTAAACAAGATTATCCACACCATTGATTTCCCCCTAATATTCTTTTGGGCCATGCAGATTTTTTTGGTGGCTTCAATGTTGTCAATCATGTCATTCCTAACTACCGAATTCATCTCCTTGATAACATGTAACACAGTCTCCAAGTACTACACTTTTTTCTCCAAGTCCTCGTAGCTCAGCTTAGATTTAGAGATCATATTGCCTTTGCCTTTCGAGGACCCTGCCTCCTAACTCACCGAGCCAACCACATTCTTCCCCTCCTCAACTCTAATATGGCCCAATTTTCCCTCACACATCTTTATAAGACATTCAGCCAGATTAATGTCCTCTACATCCTTGATTTGTGGCATGGGTTTATCCAAAATAGGTTTACCATTTTGAAATAGGAGAATGAGCCCCTCATGAATAGGGGTATCCACCTTACCCCTTTGAAAATATTTCAAAGAGTTAATCAAAGACATGAACAAAAATAATGGAATACTTAACATTTTCTTATGCCTGAACATATTCAGGAGAGACAAGTGATGAGTGTAGATCTTACAATACTTTCCTTCCAAAGTTAAATACTTCATAATGTGAAGGCAAAACTCCTTCCACAATCCATTATTACCTTTATTATTACCTCACATCATTAATAATTTAATTTAATTAATTATTACCTCACATCATTATTAATTTAATTACCTAAATTAAATTAAGGTGGCATTCCTTAGTGTGTGCAGCCTTAGTGGCATTCATGATAACATATGGGATTCTTATGAGACACGTGACCTTGCACTTGCTCAGGCAGACAGGAACAATCCTTCTCATGCCATGTCCATTGTGCTCTTCACCTCTCTCTAGAAAATTAAGGTCAAGATTGACAAGGCAGTCAAATGATGCGGTGCCTAGATGTTGCTTTGTTGTTGGGAAGTTTTTGTTTTTCAGTGGTTTTGATGTTGTTTTCTTGTTGGGATGCCCTATTTTGGATCCCTCTTTACTATTTTTTGGCCCTTTTGTTCTTCTTCAGCCCACTGTCTGGATTGATCTTTTTGTACTCTCTTTACTAATATATCTGGCTTTTGAGCCTCCATGTTTAAGGTGTTTAGCTTTTCTTGGATGGGTTTTCTCCTTCTAGTGTCTGGCTTTTTTATCCTTTTTGTACGCATGGTATAGTCCCTTCAAAACTATTTATCCATAATAAAAAAAATTAATTACCTAAATTAAATTAATTTCTACCTCACCTACCCACCTCACCTCTCCACCTCACTTCTCTGCCTCACCTTGGACCCATTCCCTAACCCTAACCACCTAACCCTAGGTCATAACCACTTAACTCTAGGTCATAACCTTCCATAACTAATTGTTATCCAAATAACTCTCCTAGTTATTTGGCCAACTTACATACATATTATGACTCAGAGATCTTCATTACAGTAGTGCGTACCTCAGTTGTCTCCTTGGCACATTCACTTGGTCATTGTTTCCTCACGTGCCCTTGTGCACTTCCCCTTCTCCCATTTTTCATTTCATCTTTTTTCCACTCTTACCTTATGTGCATCTTCTGTGCATTCACATTCTTCCTAGCAGTTATTCATCTTGCACACATGCCTTGCACTTTCTTTAATCAACTAATTCCCTGGACCTCTTGAGTGCCCCCACACATTACCTTGTAATAGTTGTGCCTTGAACATACATTCTCCACTCATCATTCTACCTCATTTCCTCCTTGTACATTGTGTGTGCCTTCTGTCTTCCATCATCCCACGCCTCATTCTTCTGTGCATATATATTTTTGCCCTCTTTTATACCATTCCATGCCAAGTCATTATGACATCCTTGAATGTACCACATGTAACCAGTACAAGTGCACCAAAATGGCACCGAATCCTTACAAAAAATCAATAAATAACACATGGTATAAATAACAAGAAAATTTTCATAGTTGGTCATACTTTCAGTTAATTGGCATGCACCACGTGTCTTGCATATGCAAAAAAACTCTGAAAAATTTCTGACAACCATATTTGTTGCTACAGAGTTCTAATCGGTGCACGCCTAGTCTCAACCGATAGGTGTTGACATAGGCTATAGTGTTAGACATTTAAATTCAAATTCTTAGCAGATATGGTAGATGAGAAATGGGAAAAATTCTTTCTGGGCATTAATGATTAGATCTAATTTCTTTAACCACTTGATTTCATCAATATCCACCCTCTTTCCTTCTCTAACGTATCAAACAGAATTGGGGAAGCACATTTGACATATTTTTAGGCAGATTTACAAGCATTGAATGCTTCTTGTTGGTGTTTGCATTTAAAATTCATATTTTCCCTCCTTCTTCTCTTCTTCTTCCATGGATTCATCTATAAATGTAAGAGTTGGGCTCATTTTTTATGTTGGAAATTTTGGATCCTTACGCATTTTGATAAGGACTTCATATTTTCTGTATTCTGAGTCGTATACCTCTAGATCCAGCTCGTTCATGTGGATACCAGCCTCATTCACCATTTTAACAGTTTTGTACATTTCTGGAAGTAATGGAAGCGTCGTTTTGTGACTATTCTTTGTCTTAAGCGTGTTTTTAATCTTTCTTCTTGCCTTTCTTTTACATTGAGTGCTTGGTGTGTCATTATATGTCCCTTGTAGTCCCCTTTCTAGTTGTTTTCCATGAAAATGATTTGTTAAATATGTTTTAGTTGTGTTACACATGTTTAGACTTCTTTCACACATTTCCCTTCATTTTCACTCAGAACAAATAGTGTTCATCCCTATTTTTATAGTGTTATCACCTTTTAGTGTAATTTCCTTTCATGTTATCCTTCTATCCTCACTCCCTTGGCATTGTTAGCTTAGATTTCCCTTTCAGCACTAGGATTAGCAGTAGCAGTAGAAATAGATAGAGGAACTGTCCTACTCCAGAGATCCATCTCAAGCATGCAAGGTCCCACAACTTAGAAACGGTTCCATTATTATCTTAAATGACTCGATCCTTCTAGATATGAGACACAGGTGCAATTTTGATGACCAACAGTTTCTGGCACGCTCGGTGGAACAAGTAGTGAAAGATTAAATTTCATATTTCTGAGTTTTGTTGTGTGAACTTAGTATTTTCAGCCTTTGGAGTCCTAGTTCAACACATCTAGAAACTCCCAACATTTCTAGAACTCTTGTTTTGTAGTCGTGAGTGCCTTTTATGAGAATAGTGCATACCAGATAGAGTTATACAACTGAAGGATCCTTTAAATACCTCCATATTTCACTGAGAAACACATGCAGTAGATGTTCCACACATGCATCCCCATCTCCAATGCATCACGTGCACTCTACTCCTTAAAATAGACAAGCATGCCCTTTTATGGGACTTCAGCCTCCTCATCCTCCAAGTAACTTTGCCAACTTCACTGGTGGAAACCAGCTCAATCTCAATACTCAGCATGATATGTCAATGGAAGAATTCAAAAGTATTGCATACTTCATGGGAGAAAATCAAGTCACCCCTGTTGAACACATTCAAAATGTGGCCAATGTATGCTTTGTATATTTGATTAAACATGATGATTTTACTGTCAGGTTACTTACAGCCTCTTTTAAGGGTAAAGCACTTCAATGGTACCATGGCCTAAGACATGCATCTATTGCTACCTAGGACGATCTTGGAACACCTCTTTACAATTACTTTGAAGATAAATCAGATCATTTATCACTGGTGGAGTAGTTGACTACGACAAAGTGCGTGCCCAACAAGTAGATGACTGATTTCAACATCATGTTCCAAAAGACTTGGGACAAAAAATTTCAAGTGGTAAGGCCTATAGCCCAGCATGCTTTCTTTTACTATTTAAGGGCTTTGAATAGTGACATTTTAGTCATGATTCAATCCATGGGAGGTATAACCTTACATGTTTTATACAACATTACAATAAGGACATAAAACAGTCTCATTTTGGCTAGTAAGTTGGCACCTAGGCCTCTTACGCCCTTTTTCCTAGAAATGTCTTCAGCACCTCAACCCAGCCTTTTATTACTCCAATTCTAGTGTAGAGTGCGCAACTAGTTACGTCTACATCCTACTCACCCACACAGCAAAAATAAGATGATGAATTGAAGTCCCTGATCAAAAACTTGTCCAACAAGGTCATATCATTGGAGAAACAATAGTCACAAGCCTACCAAAGTAGTTCCGATCAGGTGCAAGGCTAGAGAAATCAACCTTGAAAAAATCAGTATGGGAATACAAGGTAGAGACAAAACCAGTAGAATGGTATATGGCATGCTAATGTGCTCTTTCCTTTGCAATGTATTCCCTCTACATAACCACTTCCAGTTCCCAGCACAAGTAAGGCACTTGTCCTAGTCTAGAACAACATGGCGTAGAATTTTGAATGGTTTTTTCCTTGCAATATGCCTCATAGGCATTATTATTATGCTAATATTACGTGTGCACAATCCTACATAATTCAGAATGCTTCTAGTTGTGAGCCTTCAATAAGTGTACCTGAAGCAGATAACTAAGAAAGGCCAGAAGCTCCTCTAGAGGAAAATTTGATGTTCTTTGGTGATGAGGAGTTCGGCGCAATTAGCCAAGCTGTAAAGGATAGAAGAAGACTGCATGCCCAAGTTAAAGACAACACAAGATACAAGAAGATAATTCTTGAGTCTGGCGTGCAGGTCAAAATCCAAAAAACACAAGTAGACCCTCAAAAGAAAAAGGAAGTAACTAATACATACAGTAGTAAAAGCACTCAAATTCCAACACCTGAGTCCCCACGTAAATCTCCTCTAGAAGTGGTGCATGCCCCTCCTTTTGTAGGTCAAACCTCTGTGCCAGCTAATGTTCATGCCTCTATACCCAAGAAACCAAGAAATGATGTTGATGTTCCTCAAATGCACAAGCCAATGGGTTTTCCATTCAGCATTGTGGACCAAATGAAAATGAAAAACATAAATGTTACAATGTGGGATGCCCTGACCATTCCATCCCAGCGTGACTTATTACATGAAGCTCTGGTGCATCTCTTACACACTGATCAAACTATTCATAACCCACACTCTTCTATCAAAATATTCCAAGAAAAGGAGTGGCAAGTAAGTAAATTTATTAAAACCCCACCCTTTTATATGTCCTTTATCATAGGAAACATCTTATCCATAACTGCATGATTGATGTAGGTACTAGTACTTCTGTCATGTCTAAAAGGATTTTTGATGTCTTAGGACTCAAGTATAGCCCCCTGACAAAAAGAGTTCTGTAACTCGATGGTTCAACTATCACTACCCTAGGAATCCTTCATGATATTGAGTTAACCCTCCATTCATGTCTAAGTATAACAATAACTCAAGATGTTTCAATCATTGATATGCCCCCTTTGTTTGCCTTATGTTTGTCAAGAGATTTTATTGCTAACGTGGGTGGTTACTTGTCTTCTGATTGGTCCCATATGTTACTCAAGACAAGGTATGGTACCTAGTTTACCATACAAGTTGAGCCAATATTTTCCTATCATGTAGAGTCATATGTCTCATCCCCTCTCTAAGCCAACTATTTAATCAAAGAAGAACAAACTTTGATTTCTGAAGAGCATCCTCTCCCAACTCCTATTACTGATCTAGTACTTGATGAGTAGGAAGAGAGGCACCATAAATTTGACCCATATGCTAAATAAATAGAATTTTATGAAGTTGGGCTTGGTACTTACTGCATTCTTGAAGAAGAATTTATGCCACCACGCACACTCAAGCAAGGTGAGGATAACCTTTGTCTATGGAATTTATACTTTTATGGATCCATAAGTATAAATGGCACGAGATCAGGATTCATTCTCATTTCTCCTAAGGATGAGAAATTCTTCTTTTCTCACAGGTTGTAGTTCACATGTTCTAACAATGTGGCAAAGTATGAGGCATTGGTGCATCGTCTGTTTATTGTTGAAAAGAAGAAGATTAAGGTGCTACAAATATTTAGAGATATTGAATTGGTTATCCACCAAGTCACCAACAAGTTCCAATAAAGGAATAAGCTTATCAAATCTTATGAATACAGAGTTTGGGACCTCTGTGAGAACTTTTATGATCTAAATATGCAGGTGGTGCTGCACAAAATGAAAAGGGAAGCTGACCAAATGGTCATGTTTGGTTTGCAGTTCTCTCCTGGTAAGGAATTTTTCAAAGGAATAACTTTTCATATTAAGATGGTGATCAAACCATACATTCCAGACAACAAAATTGGCTGGAAAGTGTTTGAAAATGATGCACAGATCATCCAGTTCATTCAAAATGAATTTGAGTTCTCATTGAATATGCAAATTGACTTACATAACAAATCTGGTGGCCAAGTGATACAACTAAAGACAAGCAAACTACCTAAAGGTTTGGTCACTTCAGAGAAAAATCTTATCCCTGATGATGAGTTTAAGGGTGAAAAAAAATATGCACTCTACACAAGAAGATTTCTCCCCATTCACTATTGTGTGTGGAAAGGAATTTTTGTTTAGTAAATCCTGCACACATGATGAAAAGTAGGCCTTCATCTCTCTCTGTCAAAAATACAGTGATATATTCTCATCGGAGTACAAATACCTCAGGTTTTGGTCCAAGTGTTGCTCAACACTCCATTGACCTTGATCTTGGTATCAAGCCTGTCAAACAAAAGTAGTGACTAGTCAATCCAAAGATAGAGCCCCTTATGAGAAAGGAAATATCCAAACTCATTGAGGCGAAGATTATTTTTCCCATCAAGTACTCTACTTGGGTCAAGAATCTAGTTCCGGTGCGCAAGAAGAATGATGAAATCAGACTCTGTGCTGATTTTAGAGATTTGAACAAGGCTTCTCTAAAGGATCGTTATCCTTTTCCTTCAATAGAGAAAAATTTACAGAATGTGGATAGCGCACAAATATTCTCAATGTTAGATGTGTACTCTGGTTTCAATTCAATCCTAGTTAAGGAAGAGGATCAATTCAAAATAGTATTTACAAATAAGTGGGGAACATATGCATATCAGAAGATACCCTTGGTCTATCAAATGCAGGCGTAATGTTTTAACATATCATGGACATTTCCTTCAAAGGTTACATATGTTGGTACCCAGATTTTTTTTCCTTTTCACTCTGAACAACATCAAAGATATGGCATGAAGCTTGAAGACAAATGGATCTTAGTGTGTTTTGTTTTGTAGCCGGGGATATGATCTAACTGGCATTCAAATTTGTGGAGAGATGGATAGCACTCAAATAGGACTTGATCTTGTCCTAACTATTTTAGGTTGTTCCTTTCAACCAAGGTAAGAGAACCTATTTTGTAACCCTCAAATGGTGAAGGAGATGAAGATATCCCTCAATTTGTGCAAATAGTATGAAAAGGGCCTTGGGAAAATATGATCAACACTCCAAATCTAACTTTCACAAGTTGTCACTTCAAGATTATGGAGATACTTTCAATGCAAGGCAAGGGTTACTGAAGACATTTTGAAATCTTGATCTGTTCAGCATACTTTAACAACTTGATTTTGATCTTCTTTGGGCATACAGGTAAAAAAAGGGGTAAAACAGGGTAGGATTAGTTTTTTTGAATGATTTTTGGGTGGGAGTTTAGACAAGAAAAACCAAGGTCTGCCAAACTCTTTGACGATTTCAGAAAAATATGGAGAAACTTAACAACAGAAAGTATCAAAATGGTTAATCATCCCTTCAACCAGGATATGTGCATCAAATGGAGGCCTAGATCTGCACTTTTCCACACAATCTTTGATCATCTATCACAAAATATTGAGTTAGAATGAACCAATGAAGCATTTAGAAATCACTATTTAATCATGACCTAAGGTGCACCCAAAGGTTTACAAACAATCTCTAAAGTCAAGGAAGGTAAAGTGATTTTAAATTTGTTTATCTCTTTATCAGATGAAAGCTCTTCTGAATGTGAGATTGTAAATGCCACTAAACTATCACAAGAAATGAGACCATGTATGATCAAGAGAGATTTTAAACACAAGACTGCAACAGGAAACAAGAAACACAAATTTGAAATGCATTCTGAAATGTAAGCATTCACAGATTTTTCCCAAAGACCACAAAATAACTCAAAAATGATCATATTTATCAGAAGGGGAATGTTTTTAAAAACAATCTCAGAGCTTGTTAATGGCTATACATGTGCAATCAACTTAACATGATTTGAAATCTGATACAGAGAGAGTTACATGAGTTTCTCAAGTGGTCACTCAGAGAATGGACTTCTTCGCAGATTTTCTTGTGAAATTTTTAGTTTTCCAGGATTTTTTAAAATCTTCCAACCCTTTGCATGAAAAATTCATGCAATATATATATTTCAATCTCCTTCGAGCCTTCTTTCCCAAGAAAATAATATGCCAAAGGATCAAATTTGTTACAAAAATTTCTCATGATTCGCAGACAGGGATGTTTAATAGAACACGTCCAAAAAGTTGCCAGTTGTCTCAAAAAGAGATGAATCATTGCAAAATTTGCATCATTATCCATTGTGGAGGCACGTTTTTCATCTTCAAAGAATGTAAACCCCCTTCCTTTCATTATTTCATCCTTATCCCTCCAAAATTTGACTTTGCAACTTTTGGATCTGATATTTCACGTTTTTGGATGGGTTAGGGAAAAAATTCATTTCAAAAACATCTCTGATCTTCAAATTGATCCTCAAAAACAATTGCATTGGTCCTTGCAGGCACAAACGACATGAATTTTCCAAAAATTTGATGAAAATTGATGCAAAAATCGCATCTCCAAGCTTCCTGGAGCTCAAATGGCGGCCAAACTGAAAAATGCACAGTTACCATTGATCTTCCTTTATCCTTTAATCTGAGCCCTCCACATGTCACAATGTGATTGGAAATGGGCTTGGGATCACTTTTTAACATTTTAACACTTTTGGAAAAATGTAAAAATTTGACATTTTTCTCCGCCCCTCAACCCTTTGAAAATGAGCTTGACACGTGTCCCAATGTGGGTCCCAGTGGAATCACGCGGCTCAATTCTACACATTTCCACCTTTTTTGGAAAAGGAAAATTTTCCAAAATATCCCAGCATCTTCCACCTCATGAAAACTCGGCCTGACACATGTCCCAAAGTGGGCCCCATTGGAATTGTAGACTAATTCTACACATTTCCAGCTTTTTGGAAAAAGGAAAATTTTTCAATTTTCCTCTGCAGCTCCACCCTCCCACAAGACATGTGTCCTCATATGATTGGCTAAGGGGCAGTGCTTCTCATTTCATATTTTAATCATATTCCATGAAGGAAATTTTTTAACATTTCCTCTGCCATCCCACACCTCCGCCATTGACTCCTCAGATGAATCTTGAATTTTTACCTTCGGGCTCACGGGTCCATTCAACAATTTTACCCTTTTGATAACTAGAGGCTAAAAATACAACTTGCCTCTGAAGGCCCACCTCCCTACCCTGTGCTCTGATGCTAACACATGTCTTCATACCATTGGCTATGAGTTTGTGGTCCAATTTTATACTTTAACTCTTTTTCACCAAAGGCCGAAAACTATCAAACTCCTCTGCCTTTCCATCTCCCTGCCTGCCATGTGTCCTCCTCTTATTGGATGCAGGCCTTAGGGTATTTTCTTCATTTCCATGCATTTTCCAAAGTTCCCTAAGGCACAAAATGACCCACTCATCCACCTTCACTCTACCTATGACACGTGTACCTCCTCTGGGGCCTGCGGAGCTGCGGGGGCAACTTGCACATTTTTCCAAAAACACAAAAACATTAAGTTTTTAGAAATGACCCACCGATCCTTGTCCAATTAGAACAAGCCACATTTCCAATGAATGCTAAAGAAGAAATTGACCGGAAAATGATGCCCGTATGACCATCAAAACACAGAAAATGCCAGGGATGCCCTAGAATTCAATTTTTTTGCTAAGGACGACAAATTTCTTGAAATTGAACCAATTGAAACATGTTTTCAAAGCAATTTTTAATCATGGAATTGGATTTTCAATGGCATACAAGTGTAAATCGATCAATTTTAAACTTCCATGATCAAGAAAAAAGGAAAAACGGCAGAGCCCGTAGATTTTGGAAAAATTAGGGCACAAAACAGGGCACACATGCATATTTCTTTCAAATTGGGGCAAAACAACAAGTTTGTGAGAATTTCAAGGCATTCAATCTGGAGGGAAAAGTTATAGACCACCAATTTAAGAGAAAAAATGTTCCAGAGCATGCAAACCAAAGGAAAATTTAGGGCAAAACGGTGCAAGCTCAAAAATGGCACCAACATCGGCTTATGCTCGGGGATGGGCACTCCTAGAGAGTGCCACAAGAAAAAAAGAAGCAAACCAAGTGCCAAAAACAACCATTGGGAAACGGAGTCAAAAATGCAGGGTAGAAAAACCAGACCCAATCGACAAAAAATGGCTGCCAAGAACAGGGCAAACCACAAACCGACAAAAACAGTAAAAACAGAGCCAAAAAACAAATACTATACACTATACAAGTGGTGCATACCTCAAATTTGGGGATTAATCCAAGAAATGCTTCAGATTCCTGCCATTAACAGGAATTTCAAGCAATTCCCCATCTAAGTTCCTTGAGAAAAAAGGTATTTTCACCAATTCTGATATCAATGGAGTAAGGGCCCATCCACAATGCATCAAATTTACCATGTTTTCCCTTATTTTCATGCCTGCTATCCCATAACAAAACCAGATCTCCAACATTGAAAGCCCTAGGAGTGACCTTCTTATCAAACAACCTCTTCAACTTCTCTCTAAATCTGACATGCCTTTGGTGGGATGCTCTTCTTTCTTCATCCACCTCAACAATCTGATTAATCCTTGCTTCATATGGACTGACCTCTTGATCTTCAAGTTGTTGAACAAACTGAAATGAAGATAATTACAGATGTAAGGGCAGCAAAGCTTGAGTTCCATACACCAACTCAAATGGGCTCTTACTAGTAGCTCTTTTGGCATTGATTCTATCAGCCCAAACTACAAATTTTATTTATTCACCCCATTTTCTCTTGTTTAACTCCAAGGTTCTCCTAATGATCTTCAACAAGTTCTTATTGTTGGACTCAACTTGTCCATTCCCTTGAGGGTTATAGTTTGAAGCATAAGTCAGATTGGTTCCATACTCCTTGCACATTTCCATCAAGGGTTTAGCTCTAAAACACATGGCATTATCAACAACAATATTTACTGGCACACCAAATCTGCATATGATGTGATTCAATAAGAAGTCCATAACAACTTGGTGTGTTGCTTTCTTGGTGGGGATTGCTTCTACCCACTTGGTGAAGTAATCTGTGGCTACAAGGATCCACTTATGTCTAGCACTAGAAGGTTCTGAAATCTCACCAATGAAGTCTATTCCCCATTATTTGAAAGGATCTTCAATTGATACAGGATGCAAAGGAAGGGATCCTGAAGCTTTCATTCTTCTAGAGAAATGTTGACAACTTTCACATTTTCTAACTAGTAGGGTTGCATCTTTGAAGAGAGTAGGCCACCAATAACTAGCTCTCAAAATTTTGTGTGTTGTAACCCTTCCAAAAAAGTGTCCTCCACAAAATCCCCATGGAAATCAACAACTATTTTGGGAGCTTCATCTTCAGTTATACATTTCAAGAGGACACCTTCAGGTTCTTCCAAGCCAGCCCAAAGTCAGTGATGATGTATTTTTGAGAAGCCAGCTTGAGGGCTCTTTTCTAATTTTTATTTAAATGATCAGGGCAGCATAGGTGTCTAAGGTAAAAGATTACATCCTTGTACCACTCAGAGCTTACCAATTTCTCAAGAACATCTACCCTTTCTTCCTCTACTTCATTCACTTCCACAATCTGCAAGTTGCTCTCATCCATAAGCTTAGCAAGACCCAAACCTCTTACCAACTTTTTGGTTTGGATATCCATGTCATATTCCTATATTTTGTTCACCCATCTACATATTTTTCTTGAGATCTCCATCTCTGATAATATGTCTTTTACCATGGTGTGGGGAACATAAGAAACAACTTTTGAACTTAAGATATAAGGCCTAAAAACCTTTGTTGATTTCACCAAGGCAAATGCTTGTTTTTCCATGATTGTGTATTTTAACTTCAGCAGCTTGTAAAGCCTTGCTAAAGAATTCAATAGGCCTCTCAGCCCCATTTTCATCCGTTTGCAACAAAACAGATGCAATTGTATTTTTAGAAGAAAAGGAGAAGATTTGGAAAGGCTTCTTGTAATTCAGAGCTGCTAAGACAGGTGCATGTTTCAATGCTTCTTTGATTCCTTCAAAATCCATGAATAGCATCCTCCTCCCATTTGATAACTTGGTCTTTCTTTAACATGCATGTAATAGGAAGAGTCAATTCAGTAAAATTAGACACAAACCTTCTAATGAAATTGATCTACCCAAAGAAGGATTGGATGCCCTTCTTTGTTCTTGGAATTGGAACCTTGTTGATTGCTTCTACCCTCTCAGGGTCAATCATGACACCATCCTTTGAAACAATATGACCAAGCAACTTGGCCTTTTTCACCCCAAAATGACACTTCTTTGGATTGAGAGAAATTCCATATTCTCTACATCTGATCAACATTCTTTCCAAGTGCTGCAAGTGATCTTTTCTGCTCCTTGAAAACACAGTCACATCATCCTGATAAACTGCAATAAAGTCATTTATGTAACCAGAAAAAATCAACATCCATTTCTCTTTGGAAAGTAGCTCCAACATTCATGAGACCAAAAGGCATTCTTACATAGACATATGTTCCCCAAGGAGTAGTAAAGGTAAGTTTTAAATCTTTCTGACTCCTTGACAACAACTTGATTATAGCCAGAGAAACCATCTAAGGTGGACAACAATTCAGATCCAGTCACTAACTGCAGCATGTTTTCCATGTTTGGAAAAGGATAATTGTCTTTCAATGAAGCTCTATTTATATTTTTGAATTCTACACAAAGTCTGATATCTCCATTTTTCTTTCTGACTGGCACAAGGTTTGCAACCCAAGATGAATACCTTGTGGGCTGAATGATCCCTCCCTCTTTCAGTTTCTTCAATTCATCTTGCATTTTCATGGAGAGGAGTGGATTAATTGGCCTTTACTTTTGTCTGAAGGGCTTGGCATTTGTTTTAAGAGGAATCTCATGCTGAAACAAGTCCTCTCTATATGCTTTCAAGCTCTGAATAAGACCAAGCAAGACAGTCCTAATATTTCTTCAATAGTTGAACATAGGACTGTTTTTCTTCTTTGTTTAGATTGCTTCCCAACCAAAATTTTCTTGGTTTATCATTAGTGCCCAAGTTATGCTCTTCCACATCCCTTGAGGTAGACATGTTTCTATTGATGATGCAATCAGCATTGTCAAAATTTGACTCAAGTGCAACAAGACCTCTAGGAATGGTGTTAGTTTTCAATTGGATAATATCCTTTCCAAACAAAGTCTCTCTTCCTTCAGTCACACACACCATTGGTTCCCAATCAATATTTTGATCTATAAACTCACCTTGATTTTGTAAGAACCTTTGCACTTGAGCATCATCATTAAACACTTGCCAATGCTTGATGTTTTCAGGGACAGCTGGCCTAGTTAACACTTCAATATTGTAATCACAATAAGGTGAAATGGTGCAATTTTCAAATCTTGACCCCAACACTACCAACTTGTCAGCAGCAACATTGAAACTCCTATCATGATGCACAATGTTGAAGGAATCAAACATCTCAATTAGATCCCAAACTGCATGTTTGTACTGTTTCATCCACTGATTTTTTGTAGCATATAGTTTTCTTATTTGTTTGACAACTAGCTCTGAATCTCCTTTTGCAATGATGTCCTTGAAACCATACTTCCATGCAATTCTCATACCCAACAACAAGGCTTCATTACTCAGCAATGTTGTTAGTACATTCAAAATTAAGCTTGAAGGAAAAAACAAACTCTTCCAAGCTAGGAGAAATCAGAATTATACCAGCACCATTTCCAAATTTGGAGCAAGCTCCATCAAATAGAAAGGTCCAAGGGGAACCTACCTATTCAAGCACTTTGACTGATCCATCTTGCATTCTTTTCCATTAGCAAACCCAATAAAGTTATCAACATCTACATCAGCAAACAACACCTCATAGGAAGCATTGTTGGGATCTTCAATAAGGTGTAACATCTTCTTTTCTCCATAGATCTTGACAAGGCTGCCTTCAATGGGAATAGTGGAAAAAGACATGTCCATTTGAATAGTCCCACCAACACTTGTAACCCACTTTCTTGACAAAAGCATACCCCATTTGGCAGGGCAATCAACAATCACAACATCAAGTTTCAAATTCTTACCCGGATAGGCTACAAGTTGTACCACCAAACCCTTCACACAACCAACTACCAGCACTTCTCTTGATTCCATGGTAGTACACTTTCCATAGGATGTTGTCACTTTGATATCCAACTCATTCATGACTTCTAGAGGCATGACATTGCATGATGCACCGGAATCAAACATACAATTGTGAAGTAGTCTATCCTTTATGATCAAATTTGTAAAGAATGGATCAACATTCAATTGGGAATAACCAAGGATGTCCCCAAGTATACCTCAGGTGTTTCTCCAAGATCCTCTAATGTCTGGTTGGTGTTTCAAGGTCTGCAATGATTTGAGGAGTTTTAACAACATTTACATTTCTACTTGGGGTACTCTTCTCCTCTTTCAATCCCAAGTACTCAAATGCTCTCTTCTTGTGCTCAGGAATCCTAAGCAACTCAATGATTGGAACACTCACTTTGATTTGGATCAATACCTAGGCTATGTCATATGGAACACTCTTTGGTAAGGCAACATTGGAATGGAGACAAGCATATTCATTAGATGGCATGGGATTCTTGGCAGTTTGGGCATGAGGAGGACTATAAGTTTTTCTTGGGACAACAAAGATTTTGGCAGGTGTTTCTCTTCTAGGAGCTTCTTTGGGAATACTTGTAAGAAAGGGTGTTTTAGGTTTGGCTTGAGGCCCAACTCCCTTAACAACCTTTCTCCTAGTGTTATACTCTTTCTCTTGAGCCACAACAACATTCATTAACAATTTCCTATCTTCCTCCAAAGGGATACCACCATCATACTTCTTAATCATCAAAGCTCTTAAGTATTCAAAGTCATTGTTAGGAATTTCAAAAGCTTGCACTACATATCAACTTCAAGAGTATGAGAGGGAAGAAGGATTTTTACCCATTTGATGCAATCCCAAAAGGTTGCAGTTATCCTTGCACTTATTACCTCAGTTGATGTTGTCTCCTTCTTGTGAGCTTGAAGAACATCCCACCATGTAGATATCATCATCAGTTACATCTTTATTATTAGCTTCACCATATTAATGGTCCATTTCACATGGAGGATGGGGTAGAAAACACTTATCACACCAATCAATATCAACAACTTCCCCAACAGCAGCAATTCTAGTAGTTAAGGGATCAAGTAACACTCTTCCTTCACGTTCTTGAGGATGTCTATTTGCAGACCCCATGGGTCATTTCCCTCTATCATCAAATCTCTGATCACCCCTAGGATGATTGGAAAATTTGTCATGGTTTTGTGCTTTTTACTAACCTTGTGAAGTCTACCCAATTCCCTTCTCTACCTGGGCTAACTTGTATGAGATTTCTTTGACAACCCCTGCCAAAGTTTTCATAACCTCCTCCAAATCAGCACCCTTGCTAGCTTAAGTTTTTTCATGGTTTATCAACTTTACACCATCTCTCGAGAGAGGTTTCCCAATTGCTTTGATATTGTTTTCAAATTGTAGTGACATGGTGAATTCCTGCCTTAAATTGGTAGGGTTCTTGTCTCTTAAGTAGTAGGCTGCCTTCTTATCAAATGCATCGACATATTTGATCAAGCGTGACTTATCACATGGCCTAAAATTAATAGGAACCTTCTCAAAGTTTTTGTTAAACCTTGTGTTGAATTCATGAACTGATTCATTGGGGTTCTTCTTGATATTTTCAAACTCAGACAAGAGAAACCTAGGATCATTTTTGTCACCATATTGTAATCTGAATGCATTCTACATTTTAATCCATGAATCAATAGAATTATTAGGCAAGGCCTTGTACCAATCCCTAGCATCCTCCTCTAAAGTGTGGATAAACAATTTAATGTACACATCCTCAAATACAATTTCAAAATCCTCCATCATATTAATAAAGAGTTTCAAATGTTGATCACCTGTTATGGCATTATTCCCTTGGAACTTTGGCAATCTACTTCTAACATCCTGAGGCACAACATTAGGATAACAAGCCATTCCCCTAAAATTTATTGGGCCAAAGGTATTGACCACAAATGGAGGCCTCGGTGGAGCTGAGCCATGTTGTCTAGGGTGGAGGTGATCTTAGGGGTGACACAAGATGATGAGGAGTGTGAGGTCTTTGGGTCCCAAGAATGTGGTTCACAAGATTGGTATTCTCTATGTGCTGATTTTCTTGGAAATTTTTACTAGAATTAAAACACACAGGTGCAGTTTGAAAAATGAACTCACCAGGTACAATAGAAGGACCTTCACTAGTTGAAGTAAACAAGTTTATGAGAATATTTTTTGAATCATAATCACTGGAAGAAGAGTGATAATACTCTATTAAAGGCTTATCTCTCTCACCAATGGATATACCTTTTCCTGATAGTCTGATTTTCAAAAACCTTCCAAACTTTTCTTTCCTCTACAACTATCTTTGCTAATTCTTGAAATAACTTTCTACTTGGGTACCTCCTGAAGAGAGATCTTCTTCCTTCCATGTTTGTAGATTTTATGCGACAAACTTCACTTAATGTATGATAAGGTACTAGTATTTATCAAAATTATAACAGCAAGGATTCGGCACTAAGGACTTTCACCCTAGTTTGTGCAAATTCACTATGAAGATTTATCAATTGACTACAAATATTAGCACTATGCAAAGTTTTAACAGATATGATCTTCTTTACTCAAATTTTCAACTATGGTGCAAAATTTGAAGCAACAAATTGGAGATACTTGAAAATATCAAACTCAAAACTCTACTCTTCATTACAACCTTATAAATTTGATTATAAGATGATGCTCAGATTTGTAATTGCACATAAATCACATAAGAACTATTACCAAGGATCTGAAATGCTGAAATACTAAATAATGTTCCCGAAAATGGTGCCACTGGTGTTGGTACCCAAATTTTTTCTCCTTTTCATTCTGACTAGCATCAAAGATATGGCATGAAGCTTGAAGACAGATGGATCATGGTGTGTGTCATTTTGTAGCCGGGGATATGATCTAACTGGCACTCATATTTGTGGAGAGATGGATAGCACTCAAATAGGACTTGATCTTGTCCTAACTGTTTTAGGTTGTGCCTTTCAACCAAGGTAAGAGAACCTATTTTGTAACCCTCAAATGGTGAAGGAGATGAAGATATCCCTCAATTTGTGAAAATAGTATGAAAAGGGCCTTGGGAAAATATGATCAACACTCCAAATCTGACTTTCACAAGTTGTCACTTCCAGATTATGGAGATACTTTCAATGCAAGGCAAGGGTTACTGAAGACATTTTGAAATCCTGATCTGTTCTGCATACTTTAGCAAATGGATTTTGATCTTCTATGGGTATATAGATCAAAATAGTGGTAAAATGGGGTAGGATTAGTTGTTTTGAATTATTTTTTGGGTGGGATTTTAGACAAGACAAACCAAGGTCTACCAGAATCTTTGAGGATTTCATCAAAATATGGAGAAACTTAACAGCAGAAAGTATAAACATGGTTAATCATCCCTTCAACCAAGATATGTGTATTAAATGGAGGCCCAGATCTACACTTTTCCTCACAATATTTGATCATCTATCACAAAATCTTGAGTTAGAATGAACCAATGAAGCATTTAGCAATCACTATTTAATCATGACCTAAGGTGCACCCAAAGGTTTACAAACAATCTCTGAAGTCAAGGAAGGTAAAGTGATTTTAAATTTGTTTATCTCTTTATCAAATGAAAGATCTTCTAAATGTGAGATTGCAAATGCCACTAAACTATCACAAGAAATGATACCATGTATGATCAAGAGAGATTTTAAACACAAGATTGCAACAGGAAACAAGAAACACAAATTTGAAATGCATTCTGAAATGTAAGCATTCACATATTTTTCCCAAAGACAACACAGAATAACTCAAAAATGATCAGATTTATCAGTAGGGGAATGTTTTGAAAACAATCTCAGAGCTTGTTAATGGCTATACATGTGTAACCAACTCAACATGATTTGAAATCTGATACACAGAGAGTTATATGAGTTTCTCAAGTGGTCACTCAGAGAATGGGCTTCTTCCCAGATTTTCCCGTGAAATTTTTAGTTTTCCAGGATTTTTTAAACTCTTCCAACCCTTTACATGAAAAATTCATGCAATATATAGCTTTCAATATCCTTTGAACCTTCTTTCCCAAGAAAATAATATGCCAAAGGATCAAATTTGTTACAAAAATTTCTCATGATTCACAGACAAGGACGTTTAACAGAACACATCCAAAAAGTTACCAGTTGTCTCAAAAAGAGATGAATCATTGCAAAATTCACATAATTATCCATTGTGGAGGCATGTTTTTCATCTTCAAAGCATGAAAACCCCCTTTTTCATTATTTCATCCTTATCCCTCCAAAATTTGGCTCTGTAACTTTTGGATCTGATATTTCACATTTTTGGACGAGTTAGGGGAAAAAATCATTTCAAAAACATCTCTGATCTTCAAATTGATCCTCAAAACTGATTGCATTGGTCCTTTTAGGCACAAACGACATGAATCTATCAAAAATTTGATGAAAATTGATGCAAAAAATGCATCTCCAAACTTCATGGAGCATTCATGGTGGCCAAACTAAAAAATGCATAGTTACCGTTGATCTTCCTTTATCCTTTAATCTAAGCCCTCCATGTGTCACAATGTGATTGGAAATGGGATTGGGATCACCTTTTGACATTTTAACACTTTTGGAAAAATGTAAAAATTTGACATTTCTCTTCACCCCTCCACCCTTTGAAAATGGGCCTAACACGTGTCCCAAAGTGGGCCCCATTGGAATCACAGATGGATTCTACACATTTCCACCTTTTTTGGAAAAAATATTTTTTCCAAATTATCCCCATAGACCCACACCTCTGATTCTTTCCCTGACACATGGCGCAATATGACTAGATACGGAGTCGCAGCTCAATTTTACACATTTTGCATCTTTTTAGACAAAGGAAAAATTTTCAATTTTCCTCCGTGGCTCTTCCCTCCCGCAAGACATGTGTCCTCATATGATTAACTGAGGGGAAGCACTCCTCATTTCATATTTTAATCATATTCCATGAAGGAAAATTTTTAACATTTCCGCTGCCATCTCGCACCTCCGCCATTAACTCCTCAGATGAATCTTGACTTTTTACCTTTGGTCTCGCGGGTCCATTCAACGATTTTTCCATTTTGATAACTATAGGCTAAAATACAACTTTCCTCCAAAGGACTGCCTCCCCACCCTGTGTTATGATGCTGACACGTATCTTCATCCCATTGGCTATAATTTTTTTGTCCAATTTTATAATTTAACTCTTCTTCACTAAAGGCCGAAAAGTATCAAACTCCTTCGCCTTTCCATCTCCCTGCCTACCACATGTCCTCCTCTAATTGGATGAAAACCTTAGGGGATTTTCTTTGTTTCCATGCATTTTCCAAAGTTCCCTAAGGAACAAAACAACTCACTCATCCACCTTCACTCTGCCTATGACACATGTACCTCCTTTGGGGCCTGCGGAGCTGTGGAGGCAACTTGCACATTTTTCCAAAAACACAAAAACGTTAAGTTTTTAGAAATAACCTGCCGATCCTTGTCCAATTAGAACAAGCCATGTTACCGATGAATGCTGAAGAAGAAATTAACGGGTAAATGATGTCTGTCTAACCATCAAAACACAGCAAATGCCAGGGATGCCCTAGAATTCAATTTTTTCACTAAAGACAACAAATTTCTTGAAATTGAACCAATCGAAACATGTTTTCAGAGAATTTTTATCATGGGATTGGATTTTCAATGGCATACAAGTGTGAATTGATCAATTTTAAACTTCCATGATTGGGAAAAAAGGAAAAATCGTAAAGCCCGCAGATTTTGGAAAATTTAGGGCACAAAACAAGGCACACATGCTGATTTCATTCAAATTGGGACAAAACAACAAGTTTATGAGCATTTAAAGGCATTCAATCTAGAGGGAAAAGTTACAGACCACCAATTTAAGAGAAAAATGTTCCAAAGCATGCAATCCAAAGGAAAATTTAGGGCAAAATGGTGCAAGCTCAAAAATGGCACCAACAACATCAATGAGTTCATCTTGGTTTACCTTGATGACATTACAGTCTTCTCAAATTAGAGCATGGATCATATAGCACACCTAGAAAAACTCTTTGAGAGATGTAGAAAATTTGGGGTATCCCTTAACCATAAGAAGTGTAATTTTTCTATGGCACAAGGAAATATTTTGGGCCATGTGGTTTCCAAGGATAGCATCACAATTGATCTTGAGCACGTTTCAGCCATCCTAGCTCTTTCCCTGCCAGCGCATAAAAAGGCCTTGTATTCCTTCCTTGGTAAGATTAATTTTATTAGGTGTTTCATTCATAACTTTGTAGGATTGGTAAGGCCAATCACCTTGATGCTCAAGAAGAACATAGCTTTTAGATGGACAACAGAAGGAAAGGAAAGCTTCAAAATAATCAAGCAAGAAATTTCTTACGTGCCAACACTCATCAACCCAAATTACTCAAAGGATGTTATATTTTATGCTTATGGCACTGATGGGAGTGTTGTTTCTTTCCTAACACAATAAAATGAACATGGGTTGGAACAACCAGTGGATTTCCTTAGCCAAATGCTGAAGGATTATGACTTAAAATATTGTTACACGTAGAAT
The DNA here is from genome assembly GCA_019776745.2 of Taxus chinensis. Classification (NCBI taxonomy): domain Eukaryota; kingdom Viridiplantae; phylum Streptophyta; class Pinopsida; order Cupressales; family Taxaceae; genus Taxus; species Taxus chinensis. The sequence continues at coordinate 336,785,683 of CM034153.1, forward strand.
CAGGTCTTCACCATCATCCATGTGCTCAATAAATTCAATATTATGCTCATCGTAAATCATATCAAGGTGTTACTCTCCCACTCTTCTTTCAAAGACTTCATCATGGGAATAGAAATCATTGAAAAAAGGGCATGATGGGTGACCAAAATCATGGAATATAATGTGAGTATCAAAGCCACAAAAATGGTAAGACCTAGTGTACTCTGTAAGTAGCTTTCTGAGGATGCACACAATGAATCTGAGACTTCATTTTTTCTTGATGAAGCTCTCCAGTGCATAGAACTTGAGTAGAATACAGCTCTTGGCATGCATGAATTGATGAAGGACATGATCATATTCCTTTCCGAGGGCGTATACCCTCTTGCCTTAAACAAGGCAAAGAGAAGACATCTGATGTTACAATCTATCCCTTATGTTTTGATTGATGGACTTCTCTTCAATAAGAATCTTGATGGTGTGTTGTTAAGGTGTATTAGTGGCATGTAGACTGAAAAAGTGTTACCAGAATTTCATGATGGATTTTCTAGTGGACACTTCTCTTCCAATACTACAGTAATAAAGATCATAATGGAAGGTATCTTTTGGCCTATTCTATTTTCAGATTCACACGAGTGGGTCACAAAATGCAAGGAATGCACTTTCTTTGTAGGAAAGAAGAGATTGGTCGTGCTTCCTCTTTGGCCAATCTAAGTGGATCAACCTTTTGCGTAATGGGGTCTCAACTTCTTAGGAATGATCAATCCACCTTTAAGCACTTGACACAAGTGGGTGCTCATAGCTACGAACTACTTAACCAGATTGACAGAATTTTTTGCACTCAAGGAATCAACTGAGTCAGTCATCCTTGACTTTCTTGAAGGTATAGTTACAAGGTTTGGAATTCCTCAAAACATTACCTCTAATAATGCAAAAGCCTTCCTCGGCACTAAAATCACTGATTGGGCTCTAAATTTGGGTATCTATCTGAAGAATTCTTCCAACTATTACCCCCAAGAAATGGTCTAGAAGATTCAACAAATAAGAACCTGATCAGGATCATGAAGTGCATAATGAACATCAAGCAAATAGTGGCATACAAAAGTATTTTTTGCACTTTGGGCAGATACAATCACATTTTAAAAAGAAATAGGAACTTCACCTTACAAGCTTGTCTATGGCAAAGAGGCTACCCTCCCTTTGACATTGGATTTGAACTCATTAGCACTTGCCCAACAACTGGAGTTTGAAGGCGTAGACCAGAAAGAAATCAGAATGGTAGAGTTGGTTAATCTTGATGAGCCAAGGAAATCTATCATGATCAAGCTAGAACAACATCAGCAAGCAACAAATAAATTATTTGACAGAAAGGATAGACCTCAAGATTTCAAAGTTGGGGACTTGGTTTTGAAATGGGATAGTGACAGAGCTAAACCAAGGTGCCATTCAAATTTTTATGCACTTTGGAGTGGCCCGTACACTATTAGTTTGTGAAAAGATGCTAACTCTTTCGAGTTAACTCATCTTGATGGAGACGCTTTACAAATCCCAGTAAATTGGATCTATCTCAAACCCTTCTATTAAGTTTTTTGCATCATTTTGTACATGTTAGAGTAATTTAAATTCCTCCAAGTGCGTTACGTGTACATTATTTTTTTGTACATAGTTATTTTTTCTCGCGTTCTTCATGTGCATGCTCTTCTTTACTTCCAAGATGCCGGTAATTTTCAGCAGTTTGCAGGATTTAGAATAGAGTCAAGAAATGATCCTTCACAGTGACTTCATGGATAGTTCTTCAAAGCTGTAAATCATAACTTCATAATAACATTGTAAGAATTCATGCCCAATGGGTGATCCATGCTAGTAATCTCCTTCATCTACTAGGTATATGGCCACAAAATTTGGCAAAACTACTATCCAAATAACTCTCCTAGTTATTTAGAAAACTTACATACATATTCTGACTTAAAGATCTTCATTACAGTAGTGCAAAACTTAGTTGTCTCCTTGGCACATTCACTTTTTCACTATTTCCTCACACACCCTTTTGGGCTTCTCCTTCTCCCCTTTTCCATTTCTTCTTTGTTCCACTCTTACCTTGCGTGCATCTTCTATGCATATGCCTTATTTCTAGTAGTTATTCATCTTGTGTGTGCACCTTACACTTACTTCAATTATCTAAGTCCCTGACACTCTCGCGCGCCCCCACACATTACCTTGTAATAGTTACACCTTGACCATACATTCTCCACTCATCAATCTACCTCATTTCCTCCTCGCACACTTCGCGTGTCTTCCTTCTACCTACGTCGTGCGCCTCATTCTTCTACATCCATATCTTTGCACCTTTTTATGTGCCATTTTGTGTCATGTCATTCTGACATAGTTGAGTGTGCCACACATAACTACTCTAAGCGCACCAACACGGTGTCAAATCCTTGCAACAAATCAATGTGTGACATGTGGTAGAAATGACAAGAACATTTACATAGTTGGTCGTCCTTTCAATTAATTGGTGTGTGCCATGTGTCTTGCATGTGTAGAAAACTCTAAAAAACTTCTAACAACTAGATATATTGCTACAGAGCTTTGATCGGCCCGCGTCTAGTCTCAAACTACAGCTGCAGACATAGGCTACAATGTTAGAAATTCAAATTCAAATTCTTAGTGGATCTAGTAGATGAGAAATGGGAAAACATCTTTTTGGGCATTAATGAGAATATTTGATTGCTCCAACCACCTGATTTGATCAAGATCCACCCTCTTTCCTTATCCATGTTAAACAAACTTGGGGAAGTGTATTTGACAAATTTTCAGGTGGATTTGCAGGCATTGAATGCTTCTTTTTGGTGGTTGCATTTAAAATTTGGGTTTTCCCTCCTCTTATTTTTCCATGGATTCATCTATAAATGTAAGAGCTAGGCTCATTTGTTATATTGGACATTTTGGATCCTTACACATTTTAATAAGGACTTCATATTTTTGTATTTTGAGTCATAGACCTCTAGGTATGTCTCGTGCATGTGGATATCAGCCTCATTCACCATTGTAATAATTCAGTGTATTTTTGAAAGTAATGGAAGCATCGTCTTGTGACTATTTTATGTCCTAAGTGTGTTTGTATTCTTTCTTCTTTCCTTTATTTTACATTGTGTTCTTGTTGTGTCATTATTAGTCCCTTATAGTCCCCTTTCTAGTTATGTTCCAAGAAAATAATCTAGTAAATACGTTTTAGTTGTGCTACGCATGTCTAGCCTTATTTCATGCATTTCCCTTCACTTTCTCTTAGAAAAGATAGTGTTCATCCCTCTTTTTCTAGTGTTATTTCCTTTTAGTGTATTTTCCTTTCATGTTATCCTTCTATCCTTAGTCCCTTAGCATTGTTAGCTTATTTTTCCCTTTCAGCACTAGGAGTAGCAATAGAAATAAAAATATATAGAGGAACGGGCCTTCTCTAGAGATTTGTCACAATCCTGCAAGGTCCCATAACTTGGATAAATTTCCATTGTTGTCTCAAATGACTCGATCCTTCCAGATCTGAGACATGGGTGCAAGTTTGATGACCAAAACTAACCATGACTCTTTCTAAAACTAAAGAAATACTTATTATAGTCCTTTCCTTAATGACTAATCACTTCCCCTACATTGTTCTCGTAATCTTGAGAAATAATTAATCAACTCTTACCTACAACCATCCTCAATCACGCTAAAGGGGGAGAGAATAAGTTATTTTTATTTAAAAACATCTATCGTTCCCTAACCAAATCTGATTTATCCTCGGTCGATGCCGGTCACGGAACCATTGTTGGTTCTATTAAGCAATCAATTCCAACTCATTCATCCAGTTTTGAATATACTTTGGGCTTAGGGGAATTCTTACTTTGGCATTCTTAAGCATCCAAGAAACCTTGTGACAAACTAGATACCATCCCAGGAATTCACAACCTCCACCAAGCATCAACAGTGTGTTCCAGAGCATTGGATCATTCACAAGGAAGTCCAGATCCTTATGTTGTTGTTGCACAAGTTCAGGACTTATCTCTCCTTCAAGAATATCCATTCCTTATACAACCAGATTCTAATATGTAAGTAAGTAATCTCTACCTTGTGATTTCTTTCAGTATTTTGGTTGTTAATCATTTATTTTCTTTCTTTCACCTTTTACCTCTCCCAAGTCTCCTCCGTAGGACCTCCAGTCAACCACCTACCTATTGAGCCTTGGATTCTTCCCAACCACCTATTTTACCATCTCTATATCTTCACATAAATCCTAGCACCTAGCCTAATCCCTCCAAACTCTTTATGCAATCACAGAGAGTTCCCAACCAACCCATTTTAACCTTCTCATATAATTTCCCCAACTGGCATCGGTCACCAAGCCAGCATCGGCTATTACCATATATCGATATCGGTTAGCCTACTGATAGCGGTCACTACGTCTGGTAATTTTTCCCAAACCAAAAATCCCATAAATCACCCAAAACCTTCCCAAACCTCACCCAATCTCACCCAAACCTTCCTAAACACATCTGCCACACCTACCAACCTTGATAACACCCTGCCTTCTTTAGATTTAGTTGTATATTCAATATTTATTTTTAATCTAGTATATTGTTAGCATATGAGATACCTAAATTGTATTTTTATAATAGGACCTTTCTTTTACCGTCATCTATTTATAATAAGTTGTTTTTAAATAGTGGATTGATGACCTTTCTAGGAAGTATCGTACATCCTAGATCTAGCATACACTAGGCAGTTGTTGGCAAGAAAATTTGTCTTGTGGACAAATTGGTGGGTTTCAAGCCAATGCTATGGGAATATAAGTCCCTCTACTTGAACAGTGCAACTTCCGTAAGTGCAATCAAAAAGGTGGATTTCAATGGTGGCCTTTCAACCAGAGATCCAATAGGGGAACTCCACTGACCTTGTGGAAAAGCTAGCAATGTCTCACTAGAGAAGAAAATTTGTATTGGAAAGGGGAAGGGGAGTGGAAATGGAGGTAGGAGAAAAATAATGTTATGAGTAGAATATCATATGCCCACATACATTAATTAGAAAGTTCATTTACATGAATTTATAGTTAGAAGAAAAATAAATCCATGAGAGAATCTAAAAGACCGAATAAAATTCATTGGTCACAAGGTACCAATCAATCCTTCAATCAAAAAGGTGAAAATTCCTTCTTTTATTATTGAAGATAAAGCAGAGTTTGTACAGAGCTTTGAGAATAGAGGATATTCTAAGGAGAAGGGAAAATAGAAGAAGTATGGAATTTTTTATCTTTTCTAGGTACAGAGCACTCTGGTCTTTTTGAAATCAATCACCAACCCCCTAGAATGGCTCTGAAGAGCCATTATATCTCATGCCAAAATGGTTATAACCTTATAATCATTTTCACCTCTTCAAATTCCTCCATTTTGAAAAAACACTCATGGCGGGTTAAAAACTAGATCTTGCAATGTAAACGTTACATTTGATTTGCTTGTTTGAATACAGACAATTTGATTTTCTCTTATAACTTTTAAATCGGGCCATCCATGTGGTAGGAAGAGTGTGGAGTGGGTACATGGGAAAGCCATTTACATTTTGTAATTTTTTTAGAGATTTGGCAATTTGGAATAAATTAGCCCGTACCCATACTTCAAATTTTTAACTTAGGCATGTGGCACATTTTTATTGGAAATGGGGTCACGACCCTTTTCTCAAAATTTTAACCTTTTTTCGAAAAAGGCTCAAAAACTCAAATTCCTCTGCTGACCCGCTCTCCCACTTTGACTTTTCAATGGCAGGCTTCACCTTTGACTTTTTCCCTAAGGGCTTCACCTTTGAATTTTTCCCTGAGGGCTCAAGATTTGAATTTTTCCCTGATAGCCTAATCAGGGTTGTGGGTTACTTTTTAACTTTTCACCTTTTTTACAAAGAGGCTCAAAATCTCAAATCCCCCTGATGGCCTGCTCGTCTGCTTTGACTTTTCAACGGTGGGTTTAACCTTTGAATTTTTCCCTGATAGCCTGATTAGGGCTGTGGGTTACTTTTTAACTTTTCACCTTTTTTAAAAAGAGGCTCAAAATCTCAAATCCCCCTAATGGCCCACTCATCCACTTTGAATTTTCAATGGAGAACTCTACCTCTCCAATAACTCCGACCACGTGCCAATCTAGCACTGATTTAATAATTGTCCCTTTCTACCCCACCTTCAGAATTACACCGTTGTGGCATGTGGAGCCATCTACTAAGCCTTCCATAATTATCCTATTTTATCCTGTTTTACCTTCATTTTGTACCTGGAACACATAGAAATCCTATGCTTAATTGAAGACTGTCCCTTAGACCGTGCCCCTAGAGTTGTGTTGTTTGGACGTGTGGCTACTTCCACTAGATTTTTAAATATGACCAAACCACATCCAATCAAAGAGACCCACATATCAGTGGATGATGGGGCCAAAATTTGACAGGAAAGAAAACACCCATCATTCCCGACTGTGGGAAAAATAAACAGAGGAAGATAACTTCCTCATTTTGAGTCTAATTTTTGAATAACCTTTGCGATTCAGAGGCATGGAGGCAAAACAATGATTTGACAACCCAAGCCTTAGAACAAGCGAATAATTTTTATCAAAAAGGATATTGTAAAGATGATATTACGTGCACAGACCGAGAGATGGAGAATTTCTCAAAATGAGCAAAACAAAGATTTAAACAACACTAGGCCACTATTTTTCTATTTCTTCGAACTTTCAATGGCTTAAATGATTTAGGAGGGCGAGAGCTCTAAATTTCAAATTTAACTTGGAAAATGAAAAGTAGTTTTCGGGAGACAACAGTAGTCCACTGGCATATACTATTTAACTCTATTTGATGGTATTGTTGTGATTCTACAGGTAGTCCTTCCTAGACAAAAAGGTGCTCTTCACGATCAAGCTGGTCTTCTACAATGTGCGCACCCTTCTTCAACTTCACGAGTATTCCTCCTCACCTCACCTTTACCTTATCTATTTTATATGCAACATTGTGGTGAAACATTTTGGCACACTCAGTGGGACTACTTGTTTGTGGGTTCCTTTCTATTCATATAGGTTGCTTCTTGTGTGTTTCCTTTCTAAATCATTATTCACTAAATCTTCTTCTTTGGTAATCTTCTCCTTTCTAATTTCTCTAAATGAAACACTTATTTTAGTGCATTTAAAAAGAATCCTTCTTCTTTATTTTGTTTTTGCATTAGTGAAATTCATCCTTCTTCCTATTCACTCTTGTTTACATCGAATATCATATTTTGATTTGGGGCTTAAAACACTTGCATTGCATCCCTGTATGTCTACATATTTATCTCGCATAGTTAAGTAGAAATCATATAATGGAGTTTGTGACCATTTTTTGATTGATTAATAAAGCGTAGTTCACATATGTGCACACACTCCTTATCCAAATCACTTAACACAATCTACAAACTTCTTAAACATTCCCTTCTAGGAAGAAGTCGTTGAGGATTTAAAAACTCGTTGACAGTTGGACCCCCTCGGTGTTCTAGCCAGTTTATCATATAAGAGCTTGGACCTCACATATCGAAAGATATATCAAGGAATCCTTCACCAAAAAAACTTGAAACCATCCATTGATTGCTTTCTAGGTACCTTTATTATCCAAATATTCTATATCATTCACAATCAGTCTCAAGGCATAAGCCAACTAAACACTAAAAATTTGATCCTAGGTTAACGTGTTTATTTAGTTTTTTCTCGTTCAATTGTCGTATTTCTTTCTTTTCTTCTGTAGTTTGAGTTTTGAGGACATATTCACCACTTTTTCTTCTTCTTTTTCCACACTCAACCATCACAACTAGTTTATTTTGGTTTTTCCTGAGTGTATTAAATCATCTTTGTTATACACAACCTCTTTTGGGGCTTATTTTCATCAAATTTAACTCAAACAATCATATTTTATTCATTCTTCTAGTTTTTATCAGTAACAGGAATTAGTATAGTGACTGGCATCAATTCTTTCATCATACCAACACCATTTTATTGATAGGTATCGGCTTCTCTGTGTTTTTATTTTATGTCAAAACAGCAATTTATTCTTAGATATCGTCTTTTTGTATTTCTGATTCTTTAGATTAATCAGTTTCTGATTTTCTATCATCCTTAACATAGCTCAAAATACCTGTTTTCCACTTTTCTTCCCCATATTTTTCAACTTTCTTCATTTTCATAGTAACCAGCATGAGTTGCCTTCCTAGTAGCATTAGTCCAATGACCGGCATCATTCTTTCTGCCTAACCGACACTAGTTTACTGACCAGTATCGGTCTCTGTGTTTTTTTATTTTTATCAGAAATAACAAACTATTTCTATCCTCTAGACTTCACCAAACATTTATTTCTGAGTTTTCTCAATTCTGCAGATCTTAGCATACCTATCTTCCATCTTTCTTATGGTTTGGACTTATCAATATACGTGAACACTTGCCTTCCATGCTAGCCATATATACCCTTACCTACTACCCCCTCATTGCCTTTTATTTCTTCACCAATGGACCCTAACGTTCCTCCAACTATACCTATAAGTGATAAGGAATTCACTAAATTCCTTGATCATAATTTCATAGCCTTAGAGCATTACCTTGCCCACTCTTCTACCTGTGACTCATTGGGTCAGCCATTGTTTGGTATGCCTACCTCCATACCCCTCGCCATATTTTTGAATACTAATTTAGCATTACCTACTCCCATATCAATGCCACCTACGAAACCCATGACATATGTTGTACCTTCAGTGTCTTTCACACCTTTGACGTTTGTCACTCCCCTGAATTCTTCCAGCGCCTTAACATTTGTCATATCCTGATCTATGGTTCCTAGTATAGGGATCACAACATCATTGATACCTATTTCTTATCTACCACCAGTGGCATCAACATTCTATATGCCTTATCATAATTTTGTGGTCTCGATTCCTCCTACTCTACCACCTTTAAGAATGAGGATCTTTTCACAAGCTGCTTCCACCTACACCCCACCTTATTCATAGCCTATAGCATCACCCTCATATTTAGGGTACATGCCATTGTCATCTACTCTTGCCTACATACTTGCTTCTCATTTCACATATTCGGCACCGACATACACTTGTATGTCATATATGACCTATTCATGACATCCACCCCTTATACTATAAGGGGCGCTCCTCAATCTAATCCTACCATGGATCTTATCAAGATGATGATGGATAAGATGAAAACTCTCGAGGCCTTCATTTTTGGATCTTGTAATGTCTTCACTTATGATGAAATTTGTAATGAGTTCATTCACCCATCCATACCTATCAACCCTTATCCTGCACAATGGAAGTTACCCAAGTTCAATAGTTTTAATAGCAAGGAATACCCTCAACAACATTTATGATCATTCAAACATGTGTGTTATTTGATCTCCCATAACGATGCCTTACTCCTTAGAATGTTTCCCATGTCATTGTTAGATTGGTATAGTTATTTTCCTAGGAACTCAATCTTCTCAATCAACCAATTGTCCCAAACATTCCTTGATCACTTCTTAATCAATATCTCTAAGAATGTCTTTATGATGGACTTATACTCTATTCTCCAATACGAGGATGAATCTATTGCAGATTTCATCTCACATTAGTGGGGTCTCATCAATCAACTCACCTTCCAGCTACCACAAGCAGATCTCATAGATTTATTCACAAGGGCATGTGCTAGACACATTACCTTGACTCTATGGGTTAAAATGTTTCATATGTTTGACGAAGCCTTTACCATGGCCCAAAAACTGGAGATTCATTCCCTTGAAGAAGAGAAAATTAAGTTGCGTAACAATAATACTAACTTCAAATAGAATGACTATTCTTCTAAATTGTCGAACAACCATTCTAATAACCATTCTAATGCTAAAGGATCCACCAACATGGTGATTCTAAAAGAAATACCCTCTCATAAGTCTAATCAACCAAAACCACATGTCAATCTCTCTCATATTAAAAACTTTCAATACAAATATGAACATAGAGCTTACACTCCTATCAAATAAGCATATTCTTTTGTGTTGGAAAAGCTTTTAAAAGTTGGATCCATCACCCTTTAATCTATCAATCCAAACATCGGTTTTGATCATTCTTTTCCTACACCTTTGTGGTACAAAGAAAATGAATTCTGTAACTATCACCGAGTTAGGGGACATAGCAAGAGAAATCACAAAACCTTCAAGAACATTGTCCAAGGAATGTTAGATAGTGGTGATCTCGTCTTGGATAACCCTAATGCACTTGCCAATGCCAATATGGGTGTGTTTAAAAAACCTTTTCCTAATCATACCCCTTCATCTAACCAGGATTCATAGACCTCTACTAGTGACACTAATGTGTATGAGGTTCATGCATTTTTTGACACAGTACCAATTCCATCTAGCCAGTTTCCTCCCATAGCATTTATTGAGGAAATTATTGTATGAACTCCTCTACCCATAGAGGAACCTATCATACCTACTTCTCAATCCACAAAGGAGCCTATCACACCTACTCCTCTACCCATAAAGCATCCTACCTCACCTATTTTTCTACCTACCATAGAGCCTATATTTCTTGTTCCCCTACCCAAGGAAGAATCTATCTCACCCATTCCTCTACCCAAGGAGGATCTAAACCTATGTACCTGTCTACCTAAAGAGGATTCTACATCACTTTTTTTTCCTTCTCCTTGACCCATAGAGGATCCACTCTTATCACCTCTTACTATAGGAAATGCCTCTCCTGGGGTTTTCCAAGATCCTATCAACCTTCTTACATCACTCCTACCTACTGAATCAGAGGTGGAAACCTTCCCTGTATCACACAACTCAGATTTTTAGATGAGTTTCACCACTAGTTTTTCATCTTATAAACCAAAACCATTCTCATGTTTGGTGGACCAATTAGAGTATGTTGATTACTCCACACTCCGGGGATGCCTTCAACTCCCAGTATCCACCCAAATGAAGATGTTGTCCCCATATACCTTAACTATCTATCATAAAGTATTCAAGGCAACCAAGACCATGACACCTGAGCCGATCATATCAGCCCCTTTTTCTTCAATCTCACCTTCACCCAAACCCCTGTTTGTACCTAAACCTGGTACTTCCTTAGGGTTCCTACCAACACCTAGCCTACTACATCTCGCAGTGAAAATAGACTTGACTACTCAACCACCACTCGTCACAAAACTGATTCCCACACCTAAGAGGAAGATCCAACCTCCTAGGCCTCATACCTCATTCTATCCCATGCCTTCTCTTTCACCTTGACCTCTACCTTTGATTTTAGTCCCACACCCTTCCACCTTGGTCAAGTTACCTCTTCACCAATGTAAATCTAAGGTGCGACAACCCTCATTCGCACCTTTACCTTCTCTTTTTCCCACACCTTCACCTTCATCACCGCTTCTTCCTACCTCTTCTCTATTACCTACAACCACACTATTTCCAGCACTACCACTTTTACCTTGGCTTTCTAGAGTATCGCCACCTTCTACATCTCCTTCTACCTCATGCATACCTCTTGCACCTTTACCCAAGAAGGCACAACCTAAACCATAACTAAAACCTTCACTACCTACCAAAAATGAAGTCACACCTACACCACCTCCAATAGCACCTCTCCCATGAAAATCACCCACACCTTCATCCAAGCCAACTCTTACTTCTCATTGTTATCCATTGGTAGGATCCTATTCTAACATCCTCGCTAGGTTGTTAGAGACATCTGTTATCTCATTACCACCTATTAATCCTTATGACCCACTCAAACCCAAACCAGTAGGGTTTGACGAAACTATAATTTGCATATATCATCACTCACCAAGGAAAGATATCGAAGATTGTAAGGCCCTCAAAAACATTCTCCTTTAACTTTGTACTTCATATGGTATCTTTGAAGAAGATGATGTCTTAGAGGATAATCACATTTCCCCTTCGCCCACCGCCACACGGTCTAGCCCTATATCTATTCAGAAGCCTTTACCTACATCTCCCCAATCCTATTTTTCTCCTCTGATCTTTGAAATAAATATGATTTGTGTAACCACTCGATCACAAAAAGATAAAGGAAAAGATAAAACTAGTAGCCCATCCAATGCACCTTCACCCACTATTACACATGTACCTATCCATCCATGGGCCGGTTTATCCTAATTTTTACGGAGTTGCATATTTTTCTATGATTAAATAGCTTCATTAATCTCCTCTAATGATGTCCTTGTATGACCTAATTCAAACCTTCGAGTCTCATCATTAGACCCTCATGGAGGTCCTACAATCTATCGAGGTTCCACCAAATGATCCTACACCTATGGCCACTATCTTTACCTCTCATTCTATGGCTGCCCTCACCACTTCACCTCAAAATTCTACCCCAATTACCTCTCCTCAGGTTTCCGCCATCATTTTTGATGACTCATTTATTTCCCCTCTACAATTAGATAATCATGATCCTTCCCTCTTCATCTCCACCTACATTAATGATACTCATGTTCGATGCATTATAATTGATGGAGGTGCTAGCATTAATATCATTTCTTCCTATGCGTACAAATAATTCTGCATACCCACCAACTGCATGCATAGTAGCCCTATTATGCTACATTCTTTCAATGATGACATGACTTCTACCCTTGGAACCATCATCCTCCACATATGTGTGGGTCCCCACACCAGTCCCAAACTATTCTATGTTCTTGAGGGTGAATTTCAATATAACTTGTTGTTTGGCCGACCCTGGATTCACGTCATGGGGTGTGTACCTTCAACTCTTGATTGTTACATAAAATTTGAATATTAAGGGAACCCGTACACCATTCGGGTAGATCCTTCACCTTTTAAAACCTACAACATGCTTTACCGACCAAACAATGTCCTTATTTCAGTCAAGGTATCTACCATCTCTGTCGCTTCATCTTCTTATGTTGCCTCATCTACCACTTATGCCACTACACATTTCAAAGCTATCCTATCTATCCACTTTTTTCCATAACTTTCATAGCTAACCCATCTACCAACTCACCTATTTCATCAGCAACTGATACCCCACCTTCTCAGGATTTGAGTAGCTCATCCATCCCCGCTACCCAAGTACCAACTTCATGCCCCTTGTTAGTTTTTTTTCAATGCCTTTCCCTAGGCGATTACTACCTATACAACATAGATACTTTCCTTACTCCTCTGTATGGAAGCCTTCACCAACACCCACGTTACGACCATTATGTAGGAGATTTTTTTCCATACGGTCCTCCCCACCTTCGCACCAACCTAACATATGGGGGACTCAACACTTCTTCTTATTCTCCTAAATGACCTACCCAAACTGGGTCTTTCTCATCTAACTTCCAATACCTCACCAACCGCCACTTTGCCCACATGTTTCTTCATTAATGTGCCTAGAAGGGCTTTAACTTTGGTCTTTATGAGCAAGGTCATCATATATTCATACCTTACACGACCTAGAAACACAAATTCTATTGTGGTCTTGGATTTTCTTCACAGCCTCCTCCTGAGAAGGCTCATAATACCTTTTTCAAAGAATAAAATCCTTCCCCACCTAACTCACCTACCACACCACCTTCACCCATGGATTCCATGGATCCATAATCCATCCCTCCAAAAAAAAATTCATGAACATCATTTCTTTGGGACCTCTAACCTATCATCATGATAGTGAGGTGCCCTCTTCCCTTCCTCTTCTTTATCTTGACATGGTGGATGATGACACACCTTTTATCAATGTCAAGATGATGATTCTATTCTCACCTATTTATGTGCAAATGATTCTTACATTCACCGGTCATTACCTTCTAAGACACACACCATGTTAAATGAATTGACCATAGAGATCAACATTCACACTCAGGATGACCCTTGAATTCTAAATATTTTCCAATCTTTAGATTCTGCTGAATAGGAAGCCTTTACCTCTTTCCTTCGAGATCATAGAATTCTTTTGCTTGGTTTTATGTTGATATGCATGGTATTGACCCTAATATCATGGTCCACAATATCGTGATTATCCTTGATGCTAAACCTGTGAAACAAAATCTATAAAAAAATGCTTCCGCGCATTACACTTATTGTGAAAGAAGAACTCTAGTGCCTTATTTTTGTTTCCTTCATTCTACCCATTGACTGTCCACAATGGATTTCTAACATTGTTCTTGTCACCAAAGCAACAAGGGTCTCCGCATCTGCATGGAATTTGGTGACCTTAACCTATCCTTCCCTAAGGATTACTTTCCTCTACCTAACATCAACCAACTCATTAATCTTACAGTCGGCCGTGAGATGTTATCTCTTATGGATGGATTCTTAGATTATAATCAAATATTACTTACTCTGGAAGATCAACAAAAAACCACCTTCATCAACCCTTGGGGGACCTTCTGTTATCACTTCATGCCCTTTGGCTTAAAAAACAATGGTACCACCTATCAGCGCATTATGACTTATATCTTCCATGATATCATGCATGACATATTGGAATATTATGTTGAAAAACTTCTCAGTAAGTCCAAAATTCATGTTGAACACATTACAGTTCTTAAATTCATCTTTAATAGTCTCATCCAATATTACATTCACCTTTAACTAAAGAAGTGTGTCTTTGTCATTCTCTCTAAAAAAACTCCTTGGTTTCATCATCTCTTTATAGGGCATTGAAGTATATCCCACCAAAATCAAGGCTATTCTTGAGATGCCTCCACCTACCAACCTTCGATAGCTTCATAGTTTAAAAGGAAAATTGTAATCCATTCGACGCTTTATTTCCCAACTTTTCAACTAATGTCACCCTTTTCATCATCTCCTTAAAAAGGATGTCTCCTTCAATTGGAATGATGAGTGCCACAAATCCTTTGAAGCATTAGAGATATTAACCCTCATTCCTCACAACGTCATCAATCGATCATCATAGTGACTAAATATTACACTAAATGGGTGGAAGCCATCCCTCTCATTTCTACTAAATCTAAAAAATATCCAAGTTTATCAACCACCACATCATTTTTCGCTTTAGTATTCCTTATCATCTCATCACTGACAACGCAAAACAATTCAAAAACAAAATCCTATGAAAATTATGTGACAAATTTGGAATTCAACTTAGTTTCTCTTCACCCTATTACACATCGAAAAATGGCCAATCCGAATCATCCAACAAAACCCTCAAAAAAATTCTCATGAAAGTGGTTGATGAAACTGGTAAGGATTGTCACACCCACATTCCTTTCACCTTATGCGCTTATCGTACCAGCATTTGTACCTCTACCAATGCCACATCTTTCTCTTTGGTCTTTGCCATAGAGGTCATCTTACCCCTAGAAGTCAAAATTCCATCTCTTCATATATCACTTAAATATATGCTCTTTGATGACAAATTTTTCCAAGAATGTTTGGCGTAACTTGAGTTACTATACGAATGTCTTCTAAACACTCTAGACCATCTCTAAATCTTGCAAAAATGCATCAAGCATGCCTACAATTTCAACATGTGACCAATATGGAGAAAATTAAATGAGGCAAGTTTACTCCTAATTGGCTTGGACCCTATATTTTCACTGATACCTATGGATCATGAGCTTATCATTTATCTTCTCTTGAGGGTAAACCCAAACCTGAGCCCCTTAATGCCTTACATCTTTGACTATTCTACTATTGAATAAAGTAATACATCACTTTATGTCTCTTATATGATCATCTCTTGAGAAAACATCTCCTTCCACCTACCTCTTTTAAGGACCAACGACTTAAATAGAATTGTGTGATAGTCTGTCACCATTCAGCCTTGTCTTCAATATGAGTACCACAGCTCTACTCATGGCATGATTCTCATGGATACTTTTCACCCTTTTCAGTATGGAATCCCATAGTTGTTTGTCACTTGTAATACATATTTCATAGATAACATTTTCGTGCTATGGTTTTACCTTCATAAAAGAGGCCTATACTTATTTATAGTCTTGTCCATGACTTCAAGTACAAAACTAAAAGCACAAAATATATGGGATAACCAAAAATTTACTCGTTGATTCAAACTTCTTAAAAAAGATGATTCCCTCAAAAGGACATCTATCTCTCTCTTGTGTTTCTATAATTAGACTGCTCCCTTGAAGGATAGCTATAAAAATCTAGCCACATGTTGTACTTAGTCTATCCAAAAGAATATGAATTCGTATCTCTCAAATAAAATAATTTTGGAGCTTCCTACATCGATCATCTTCACAAATACCTCAAGGAGACTCTATTATTCATCCCCATATAGACTTCCCTCATCTATCAGTCTATACATGTAAAAATAAAAGGTCAACAAAAGTACAAATTTTTGGTCATGGACTTGCCTATTCTGGTTTTGGGTATCTTGTAGAAGGGGCATGTTGTCCCACAACAAGGTTACACTTAACAAACTCTCCCACCTTTCCTTCTCTTTATTATCTTCTAAATCAACTCAAGGGACATGGCGTGTATTCTACACATTGTGATCATGCAACTTATTTGAACCCTATACCTATCAATCATGCAAATTATCTAGGGACTTATGTTCATAAGCCTATTTTTATGGCCATTATGGTTCTTGCTAACTGTGGAGCATTTCGCTTCTCTTCAGTTCACCTTTTACCTACTTATTACTTTTTCAGTAAGACTAGACCATCGAAATTGAATCAACCATAACAGCTTCATCTATTCCTACGCCTAATTCACCTTGCATATAACCTATTCAACATTTGACTTTACACATTTTAAAACAAGTTTTACCCAACTAACTTACCAAAACCATTTGCCTTACCCAACCTACCTATCATAAATATTATTCTTCCCTATCTTATGAGAGAACTACATCATCCTAAGGCCCCTTTACAAGGGCTATGTATGGAGCACTCTGAGGGCATGGGGCCCTCAAAGGTTAGCTCGGCTACTCTTTTCCCCCACAATTTTTCCCCCATAAAAAACCTAGTTAAGTTAGTTTTCATAAACACAATAACTTGTAAATTAACCCAAAACAAACCATACATCACCCATACACATCATTATTTACTTTCCATAATACCAATAACGTGGAACTTAAATTGAAACAAACACAACCAAAACCATGCCTACATCTAATTTCCATAATATCAATACATTGGAAATCTAAATCAAACTCAACCATGCCTATATAGCTAACTACTTGGTTATTTTCATGGTCGGTGGCATCAAATTTCAAGGCATTAAATGGAATTGATTTTGGTTTTATTTCTACAGACTACCAATTTTGGAAGAGGCATAGGAAGTTTAGTAGATGCCTAGTTGGCATCACCACTAAATGGAAATTGCATGTAAATTTGAAATTAAAGGTATCACCAAATATGGATGGTGGTGGCGTGGAGAAATATGAGGGAACTGTTGTCCTTTACATTTATTGATTTCATTTTTGATGAAGAAACCACCTAGGAAAAATGCATGGCAGGTTTTGGTATTGTTGTTTTGATCTTTAGTTCATTTCGAGTTGTTAATCTGCATGGGTTTTTTGGTTCTTTGAACCAGCAGTTCTATTTTGGATGTTACTGTTATTTGTGTATTCTAGAGCTATTTTGGACTCTCTATAAGTATAAGAAGAAGTGGAAGAGTTGAGGTTGTTGATTTTATGTGGAGAAGAAGAAGCATTTGAGGCTCAGCTAGGAAATCTTCTACAAATCAGGAAGAGGCACTACCAGGCATGATAGGCTCTACCCATTAAGTTATTCTGATTTTTCCTAAATGTATTCATTAAAATAACTCTACTCTTGGGGAACAAATGAGTTTTAAATTATGTTTTGATCTTGCTTTATATGTTGGTATTTTCACTGTGTTTTTTGAATGAATCCACTGTTGTGATGGAAAAGTGTTCTCAATTTTGTTTCCTTGGAGGAAAAATGAATGAATCACGCTTAACTTCTATTTGAACTTAAGATGATGTTGAATATTTTTTTACGCCTATTTGAGTTATGTTAAATCTTGATAGTAACTCATCTGATGTTTAACTTGAATGAAACACCTCGAGTGCAATCTATCTTTTTGGCAAGGTGGTTAGTTTAAAACTACTCATGTGATCTGTGGAATAGTTTATTGAGTTCAGTTACATCCTCTCTATTGTGAGGAAAATGTGGTTTTAGTTTGTCTTCTTGGTTCGACTTGTTGTGTATGTCTTGTTCTTTTCACTTAAATAAGAGATGCAGTTGCTACTGTATGATCTCGTGGTAAATAATGTTGAACCGTAGAATAACTTGACTCATTTCTAAGATTGAATGAATATTGGAAGCTTGAATGAAAATTTTGGTAAGAAAAAAAAAATTACTGATAACAACAAGAAAACAGTAGCAACATAAACATGTTGCTAATGTGCGAAATAACTTTGTTAAGAAAAATAATAATGGACAAAAGCCCTATGGGGGTCAGAATGATAACTTCAAGGCTGGAAATAAATTTGAGCCTAAGAAGGGACCTGTAGGAGGTTGTTACAATTTTGGAAAGGATCATTAAGAAAAGTAATTTCCTTTGAAGAAGGATGACCACAATCAGCAGCATAAGATACATGCTATAGTAGCTGACAAACAAGCTGAAAATCGAGTCACACCCATAGAAGTTCTAGGTAAGTTATTTGATATACCTATAACTATACTTTTTGATACGGGAGATATCGAATGTTTTATTTATACTAAATTAGCTTTGAAATTAAAAAGAAATACTGGAAGAATGGATAAATCATGGGTTGTACATTATGGAAATAATGGTGTTCACACAATTAACATGTGTCTTTTTGGAGCAATCCTGGACTTACCTAGTTTTTCAACTAAAGTTGACCTTTATGTTGCTCCTTTGGGGTCTTATGATGTAATCATAGGTGTTAACTAGCTAGTTGAACATAAGGCAAAGGTTGATAGTTTTGAAAAACATATTATTTTTTTGGATGACTTGTAGAAAACAACAAACATTCAGGGGATAAAACATGAAATTTCAGTTAGGAAATTGTCAGCTATGCAACTTAAAAAGGCCAAAAATAAAGGTTGCACCTTGTATACAGTTAAAATTTCTGAAACAAGTGATGAAAGTGGTAACTTCATGGAAAGATACCCACTGTTATGAAATTTCAGTGATGTGTTTCCGGAAGAGTTAACCGGTCTTCCACCTAAACGGGAGTTTGACTTCACGATTGAGATCAAGTCGGGAACCGAACCTATTTTCAAGGAGCCATATAGAATGACTACCATTGAATTAGTATAACTTAAGGCACAATTACAAGAAATTTTGTCTAAAGGTTTGATAGGACCGAGTGTCTCACCTTGGGGAGCACTAGTAATTTTTGTGAAAAATAAGGATGGAACACTTAGATTGTGCATTGATTATAGCATGTAAAACAAAGAAACAATTAAAATAGATATCCACTTCCTAAAATTGATGATCTATTTGATCAGATGTTTGGTACATCAGTGTATTCTAAAATAGATCTTCGATCTGGATATCATCAGTTAAGAGTAAAGGATGAATACATTCATAAAATAGCTTTTAGAACAAGGTACAGACATTATGAATTCACAATTTTACCATTTGGATTAATGAATGCACCTGCAGCTTTTATGAATTTAATGAATAATATTTTTCAAGAATACTTGGACAAATTTGTGCTTGTATTCTTGGATGATATTCTCATATACTCTAAAAGCATTAAAGAACATCATGAGCATTTGAAAATAGTTCTGGAAATATTAAGAAAGAGAAGGTTGTATGGTAAGTTGTCCAAATGTTCTTTCTACGATACGAAAGTGCACTATTTGGGTCATGTCATAAGCAAATATGGAATAGCAGTAGATCCCTCAAAAAAATTTGCAATAATTGAGTGGCCTACACCTAAGAATGTACATGAAGTTAGAAGCTTCATGGGTCTTTCTGGTTACTATAGGAAGTTTGTTAAAGATTTTTCTAAGGTCGTTGCACCAATAACTTCATTGCAAAAGAAAGATAAAAAAAAATTGTGTGGAATGAAAAATGTGAATCTACATTTAAGACTCTGAAGGATCAGTTAACATCAACACCTATTTTGCTTGTACCTAACCCTAATGGAGACTTTACTGTTGTAATGGATGCATCCGGGGAAGGTCTCAGAGGTATTTTGTTGCAAAATGATCATGTTATAGCTTATGAAAGTAGAAAAATCAAGTTACATGAACTGAATTATGCTCCACATGACCTAGATCTTGCTTTCATTGTTCATGCACTTCAGGTATGGAGGCATTACCTTCTTGGTAGACCTTTTGAATTAAAAATTGATCATCTTGGGTTGAAGTATATTTTCACTCAGCCAAATCTGAATTCAAGACAATGAAGATGGTTAGAATTTTTATCTCAGTATGATTTTGACATAAGTTATATTAAAGGCAAGGAGAATAGAGTGACAGATGCACTAAGTCGTAGGAAGCACATTTCTAATCTTATAACATTGAGAACTTAGTTTAAAGATGAAGTAAAAAGTATCATGGAATCTGATTCTTATTTTCAGCAAGTAAAAATAGCACTTGTTGTAGATCTAAATGATGTGAGATATAAAGGTTTTCATTTTGAAAATGAAGCAACCTTGAGATTTGAAAATAGAGTATACATAACTTTGTTAAATGAATTAAGAAAGAAATTGTTAGCTAAATTTCATAATTCTCTTTTTTCTAGAAACCCTAGCATTACAAAAATGCTTTCTGATATAAAACAACAATATTTCTGGAAAGGGATGAAAAAGGACGTGATTGATTTTGTGACACACTGCTTAGAATGTCAACATGTTAAAGTTGAACATATGCATCCATCTGGTTTACTATATCCTCACAGCATACCGCAATATAAATGGCAAGTAATAAGCATGGATTTTGTACAAGGGTTGCCTATGTCAAGAAATAAACATGATGTTATTCTAGTTGTTGTTGATAAACTAACAAAGGTAGCACATTTTATCACTGGTAATCTTAAGGATGATTCACCTGTTTTAGCAAAAATATTTGTGCATGAGATTTTCAGATTGCATAGAGTAACTGAATTGATCATATCGGGTAGAGATCCAAGAATTACATCTAGATTTTATCAAAGACTTAATGCAGCCCTAGGGACTAAGATGAATTTTAGTTCTACATACCATCAAGAAATAGTTGGATAGACTGAAATATTTAATCAAGTTTTAGAGGATATGTTACAAATGTATTGCATGGATCAGCAGTATAAATGGGAAGAGTACCTTCCATTAGTTGAGTTTTCTTATAACAACACGTATCACACCTCTCTGAAAATGGCACCTTTCGAAGCATTATACAGAAGGAAATGTAGAACTCCAGTTAGCTAGGATAGCATAGAGGATAGAGAGGTAATTGGACCTGAAATCCTTATGGAAATGGAACAAAAAGTTAAAATAATTCATGAATGCTTGAAAGAAGCAGTGGATAGGAAAAAGATTTATGCAGAATTCAAATGGGTTGATAAGAAATTTGAACTTGGTGAGAAATTATTTCTGCGGGTTGAATCAAAAAAGAGTTCTATAACTTTTGGCAAGGTTGCCAAGTTATCACCTTGTTATGTGGAACCCTTTAAAATTGTTGAAGTAATCAACCCTGTAGCCTATCGTTTAGCTTTGCCTCCTACTTTATCAAGAATGCATGATGTTTTTCATATTTCTCTACTTAAGAAATATGTTTCATATTTATCACGTGTTAAATTGGAATTCCTTGTAGGTCCAAGACCCAGGAATAATCATGTGTTAAACCCATTCAAGTGCTGGAAACTCACTAGTTACACTTAAGAAATCATGAAATAAGTCAATGTAAGATCCAATGGGATCAATTTAATGAAGAAAGTGCAACTTGGGAAAATCTTGAAGATATGAAAACTACTTTTCTATATTTATTTAAACAGAATTAATTATGTTGACTAATAAAATTTTAGTATTCTATTCATGTTATGTCAATAAACATGCATGTCTTGGATAGATAATAAACTATTTAATAAAGGGACAGCTATTTTAATGCTGATTATGGAATTTGAATTTCTCAAATCTAGTTTTGTTGTGAACATATGAATGGAAGGATGATAATTTAATGGTATCCTAGACTTAAATTGTTTAACAAAGTTAATCATCAGGATGATGATTCTTTTTAGGAGGGAGGTATGTAACATCTCTAACATGGTTGGTACTATGATGAATTCCACTCTTGACATTACAAATGTTGACATGTGATTTGTCTTAGGAAGGTGTACTCTTATGACTTTTGGAAATCATGTTTGCAATGGATAATTCATTATTTGTTGAAAAGGTTCACTTTGTTGTGATTTCTACTTACTTGAAAATGAGGCCATTCATCTCTTTGTATAATCTTAAATTCACTTTTAAAATATGATGAGCTTGGATTGTTGTTTTCTTAACTTATCTAGTGTTAATAGCAAAGCCTTGGATCAATTCCATTGATCCAAGGTATGCTTCAGTTCTTCTTACCTGTTCGTCTTATTGTCTTGGCATTTGGAAATGAAAGATGAATCTAGATTGGGCCTTGTTTTGTTTACAATTGTGAAGGACCCTTATTCAAGGATCCTTGTTTAGTGAAAGGATTTAAGTGATAGGCCTGGGTCTTCTTGCTTGATGTTAAAATGTTGAGTAGTGTATAGGGACCTTGAACCTATTACTAAAACACTAAGGTTGACCCTAGTCTAAGGGTATATCTAACCTAAGTTGGGGAGTGCTATGTTTATTTAAATTAAATACAACCTAAGGTAACTATAGACTTACCTAGGAACTAAGGTTGATTTTCTAACCTAAACTATTGCTAACCTAAAGGGTACCTATGGACTACTTGGCAATTGGCATGGTTGGTGGCATCAATTTTCAAGGCATTAAATGGAATTGATTTTGGTTTTATTGCTACGGACTACCAATTTTGGCAGAGGCATAGGAAGTTTAGTGGATGCCTAGTTGGCATCACCACTAAATGGAAATTGCATGCAAATTTGAAATTAAAGGTATCGCCAAACATGGATGGTGGTGGCATGGAGAAATAGGAGGGACCTGTTGTCCTTTGCATTTATTGATTTCTATTTTTTGGAAAAGAAACTGCCTAGGAAAAATGCATGGTGGGTTTTGGTATTGTATTTTTGATCTTCAGTTCATTTTGAGTTTTGGATCTACATAGGGTTTTTTGGTTCTTCAAACCAATAGTTCTATTTTGGATATTACTGTTATTTTTGCATTCTTGAGCTATTTTGGACTCTGTGGAAGTATAAGAAGAAGTGGAAGAGTTGAGGTGGTTGATGTTGCATGGAGAAAAAGAAGTTGTTGAGGCTCGGCTTGGAAATCTTCTGCAAATTAGGAAGAAGCTCTATTAGGCATGATAGGCTCTACCCATTAAGTTGCTTTGATTTTTCTTAAATGTCTTCACAAAAAAAACTCTTCTCTTGGGGAACAAATGACTTTTTATATGACGTTTTGATCTGCTTTTGATGTTTGTATTTTCATTGTATTTTTTGTATGGATTCACTGTTATGATGGAAATACATTCTGGGTTTTGTTTCCTTTGTTGGAAAAATGATTGAGTCATGCTTAACTTCTATTTGAACTTGAGTTGATGTTGAATATTTTGTACGCATGTTCGAGTTGTGTTAAAACGAGATAGTAACTTGTCTAATGTTGAACTTGAATGAATCTTATCGAGTGCAATATTGTTTGTTTGGCATGGTTGTTAGTTTAACCCTACTTGTGAGATATGTGGAATGGTTTATTGAATTCGATTGCATCTTCTCTAGTGTGAGGAATGAGTGGTCTAGGTTTGTTCTTCTCGGTTTGACTTGTTGTGTATGACTGGTTCTTTTTACTTAAATCAGAGATGTAGTAGATACTAAAAGATCTCATGGTAAATAACGTTGAACTGTTGAATAACTTGACTCTTGTCTAAGCTTGAATGAATACTTGAAGGAAATAGACTTTAACATTTTTGGGTTTAGCTTATCTTCTGAGTTTGACTTCGTGCACAAGACTTGTGGTCATGCCAACATTTCATTTGTCTCTCTCTATGGTTATGAATCTGGGTTGAGTTTTATTCCTCCTGTTCCAGTTGTTTGTTTTAGTGATTATTGTGAAGATACATGGTAATAAGATGACTTGAATGGAAGTTTTGCTTGTTACGTCTTACTCTTGCCTTTTTATTCACCATCAATGGATGGGTAAGATTATTGTGTTATCTCCTTGAAAAGGAAATCATTTCTCAAAAAAGGGTAAATTGTTTAAATGTTACTCTATCTTTTATACTTGGGGAAATTGGGATAACTTCTTGAATTGATGCAATTACTATTTAGAAGGCAATTCATTTTCAGTTTTTAGTTTTTTTGTTAAAGTTGTAGTTATCGAATGTAAGTTCCAATAGTTCATTGGGCTTCAATGGTTGTTTGGGGTTGATTATTTTCTTGGCCTTGGGCCATCAAATCTGTCACGTTTCTTTTTCAATCTTGGTAAGAGTACCTTTGTTTAAGGAAATGAGTTTTGAGACCTCATCTATACTGATATTTGGTGCTATCTCCTCTTTCTGTTCTGAGTTAAAAATACTAGGTAGACTTACTCCTTGGCTATTATTTTCCATTTTCTTTTGTATCTGTTAGGAGATGGTTACTTGCAGTCTAGAGAGTTAAGGTATTTATAATACCATCCTCCTTGAATTCTGAAAGGTAGATGTATGTTGTTCTTTGTTCTCTCTGTCTCAGGATAACTATCATCTAACCCGAGCCTGATCTAACCTCTGTTGGGATTTAAAATGGAAAATAGTAGAGACCAGACTTGTCTATTATATCCTTGCTTGGATTTAGAGTGAACAATATCTTTCTCTCTTTCCTTTCATCTTTCACCTGTATCACTCCTAAGGAGGGATTAAACCCTGACTTGTTTCTAAATAATTGAAGGATTGTTAGGATTAATATATTAAAGGATTGCAATATTTGTACTGATTGATAAATCCCTCCATTCTTCTCTTTGACTTTTACATTTGTAATGATGTACTTCTTTGTGATGTGTGATTAGTTCCAAGAGAATGTCAAATTGAATTCATCCTTGATCAAATCTACTTAATGCTGATCCTAAATTTAGGTTGGTTTTTGAATCTGAATTTAGGATATAGATTCTTAAATAAGAAACTCTTTCCTAAAGGTGTTGTTGGTTCATCCTAAATTTATCCTTTGATTGAGCTTGGCATTTTATATTTTAGGATGAAGTTAAGTGAGATAAAGCTGAGATAAATGTATTACTGTTCCATCTAATGTAGACCTATTCCTAAGAGATGTTAGTATTAGTATATTCTCAGGTTAGATGTAATTAATTTAGATGTGAATCATAAAAAATTAGTAAACGAAAATCAGTTTGTGATTTCGGTGAACTATGATTTAGCTGGATTAATGTGTTAAATTCTTTCTATGAAATCATTAGTTGAAAGTTGAATCTGATTATATCATAATATTTTCTTAATGATGATATGAGTTATCACTTTATTTCTCTCTCTTTTATGACTGGTATTTCTTTATGATATGTCTTTCTGTAATGCTTTAACTGTTTCATAAAAGTCAGTGTTCTCTTTATGAAATAGTTAGTTAAAAGCACATCATTTTAATGCTTAGTGCTTATCATGCTCAGTTATCTGAACTGACCCATGCTAGCAATTTTTGCAGATGGACTTCATAAGTGGTAAAAGGAGAAAATATATTTTATGATGTTACTTTTGTTTACCAAAGAGACTATATATTTTATGATGAAATATGAATCATTATTGAAATGTATTTGTTGGAAAGGAAATTTGTATTTTTAATTGATCTTATTGATGTTGTATTGACACTAAAGATGTCTAAAGTGTCTGGACTTATAATGTATGAATTCCACTTTGATGAATGGAAAAGTTGTGGGACTATTTGTACTTGATGTGTCATCTTTTTTGTATATTATATGAATGGCAATGATAAGCTTATCTCTATTATTTTATTTATATATCTGTAATGAACCCTCTCGGGTTGATTTAAAATAAACTAGAGGATAAGGGTACTAAATATACTACCCTCTTATTCAATACAACTTATTAAAGTTGGCATTCATGATTGGTCATTCAATTAAATCACTATGGTTTACTAAAATGATGTTAGTGGATAAATGAAACCATTATGATAACTTGTAAAATGTTAAGGGGTTACAAATGAACCTTAATTCTTATTTAGTAAAGGGAAGGCAACTATTCTACAATGCTATGCAGTCTGTTTTAAGACCTTTTGGAATTAAATCCTAATGTTATCTTGGAAAGAGGAAGATGTGCTTCCTCTTGATTAACTCCTTAATCTGAATAAAACAATTGAAAATAATATATTTATAGAAGTAGACTTCATCCCAATGAAGTCTATCATAAAAATATCTGATTCAGAACTTAAACAAGCTAAGACTTGGATAAGTTAATTAAGTTAACATCTCTGTTAGTATGTTGAATCTGTTTGTGAAAATGAATCATAAATTAGAATGTTAATGAATTAAAAAAAAAAATTTTGGGAAGGGGTTTGGAGGAAGATATATCTACATAATAAATCCAATTACAGTTATTGCTTGTAACCCCTATGGTTAATGAAACCAGTGGTTTAGTAGGGCTGTTGTAATTAAACTTTAAATAAGGAAAATAATTTAAGTCATTAACTTCTTACTTGGGTATGTATATCCAGATGGGATGAAATCAGTCAGATGTTGGCACACACCAACTGTAGTACTGTACCTTCATGAAGACTTGGGTCTTCATGAGGATATTGTGTTATAGTTGACATGTTACAACACCCTTCAGAGTTTAATCATCTAGATCTACATAAACTCAAACTTGATCATAGTTATACCCTAGGTTAAGTTAGAAGCATAATCTAGTGTCGGGGGAAACTCACGACGAATGAGGATAACTAGACACACGCAATCGACTTAGGTCGATTGAGTATGTCTATGTACCCTTAGTCACCATGAGTAGTCCTCTACACTAAACTATGTTACTAACCTTGGTTAGGGTTAAACCTTGAAAAATTGGACTGACAAGAGTCAGTATAAACCATTCTAGATAACACATGAAGTGGGGTGAAGGACATATTCCGTTTGATGAGTATGTCATCTAGGAATATAAACATGAATAATATGTTGAAAATATTTGGCAAAAGTATCGCAAGCTACGGTTTGTGTTGTCTTTTATCACCTGGTTTAAGAAGTGGGATTTCAGATGGATATTGGTAACAAATATTCAAATATGCCTCTTAAATAGAACACTTAAATACCCTGAAAAGGGTAAGAGAACCAAGTATACTTAGTATACAAATCATTAAGTTAACATGAGATATCAGTATGATACGAGTCATGAAATGAGAGATCAGTGTTCCACCGAGTCATTATAGTTGCATATGGTTATCTGTTATGAGATTGATTGGTATGGAATGTGTGTTCTAAATTATGATTATTTAGAACATAGAACATTATTCAAAAAAAAATCCCTTGTTATATAGTCTCATGTCCCTGTAATACGTCCCTTATTGGAGCCTAAAATATTGGCTAATTACCAAGAGGCACGCATTCAAGATCAGTAAATAAAAGGGCACTCAGGGAAAAGCGCGCAAGAAAAAGGGGTTTAAGAAGGGTTTAAGTGAAACCAAGGCATGTGTAGGAGGAAGAACAAGGGTTTAAAGGACTTAGCCATATTTGGCATCATGGAGTCACTTGAGGAAAAATATGAGGACCTGAATATGCGTGATAAGTGGATCAGGTGCCATCCTGGAACCTTGGCGGTCAAGAAAAGGATATTCCACGTAGGGAATATTCCAAGAGGCATCATTACAATTAAATGAAGGTTTGCAAAGAGGATAAGCATTTTCCAATGGAGGACCACATCAACACTTAGCACGTGATTTTCTCAGGAGAGAATTTATGGTGGTGGTCAATGGTCCTATTTAAATAAGTTCTTAGGACAGGAACAAAGACATAGATAGAGAGATATATGGGTACAGAGTGCAAAGGGGAGAAGAGAAAGAGAAGGAGAGTAACAAAGTGTTGCAAAAATGTTAGGAAATGCTAAGGGTTTGGAGTTCATGGTGCTAGGGTTTAGAGTACTTAGTGCTAGAGGGTTGTAAGGGATACCATTAAGCATATGTATGGGTATTGGGATCTGTAACAAGGGATATAATGGGAAAAATCATAGTTAGGATCTTTGTTCATATAGGTTTGCAGGAGTTGAGTCTCTGTCATTTTATGTATATGGTCTGAGATGACCCTTTTGAATGTAATATGGCTACTAGAATTCTGTTAAATCATTATACATGGATCTATTCTGTACAACTTTCTTATGGGTGTAAACCCTCATGTTATATGGCTTATCATGACTTAGATCTAGTTTCTTGTACTTCTTACAATGTTATTTATCTTTTGTGATGCATTAATGTGTAGATTTGTTAGTTATATATTCTACCTTTTAAAGTCGATGAATGCACTTCTATTTCTATAAATAATCCTCCATTAATGGTAAAAAACTTCTTACAAAGCTCACATAAAGGAGGGGCTCAACACCTGCACGTGCCTCGGGTGAGCACCTTAGTGTATGCTTGGATGATAGGCTGGTACGTGCTTGTGGTTAGAAAGAAGTATTGAGGGTAAAATAATGACTATATCTTGGTTCCGTTGTTGGGACCTCTTTTGAATCTATTGTGAGAGAAATGTGTAATGACAGAGCACTTGACCTTGGACAATGTTGAATCATGGCTCAAAAACATGGAGGATGATTTTTGTCAAAGGTTGAGTACTAGATCTGAGTTTGATGCATGAAAATGGGTGGAGGAGAACCTGTATCACAAACTCTATGAGACATTATTTTGTTGTTTCCCAGTAGAGTTGTATGAATGGCTATCAGCATATGCATCAAGGACAAGTTGGTACTATAGACCTCATGTTTAGACCCAGGAGGAATATCAGTAGTTGCATGATGTCGCTCTGACATGGACCTGTGTTGTTGATCACTAGTGGAGTAGAGTGTTGACTAGTTATACCTTGGAATATGCTATTTCTACATATATTCTTTCTCGGGTATTGTTGAGTTCGAGTTCTTGAGGGAGCCTAGAGGATCATTCTTGTGTATTATTCCATTGGCTATCAAGATCTTGGTCATTAATTTGAGTTTGTAATCCTTTCCCATGGCTGACTAAATTCCTTCTAGGCATAAGGCGCGGAAGCTAGCGTGGTACAGGATGGCAGACCTTGCATGGCGGAAATGGAGAGAGAGGAGAGGTGGCTCAAGTATAATGAATCTCGGGAGAGGGAGTTGGCAAAACAACACGAAGCTGCAAGAGTGATGGATTTATGGAGGCAGACGTTGTGGGAAGGATTTGAGGTTCACGCGGAGGATGTGGAACCTAAGTAGTTCTAGCTACCCCATCTTGGCAAGTGCAGAAGAGAAACCCCCTCGGCTTCTAGAGAGAGCTCATCATATGAAGAAAGGAGAAGAGTTGTAGGCACACATCTTAACCCACATGGTGACCAGACCCTTGCACTTAGTTTTCCAGTTCCTGAGATAAGTTTTGATAATACTAATTGGTATCGGTATTCA
Source organism: Taxus chinensis (assembly GCA_019776745.2). Classification (NCBI taxonomy): domain Eukaryota; kingdom Viridiplantae; phylum Streptophyta; class Pinopsida; order Cupressales; family Taxaceae; genus Taxus; species Taxus chinensis. The sequence continues at coordinate 336,815,307 of CM034153.1, forward strand.
TAGTCGAGTAACACTTAGGAGGTATAATTTTTCATTTGGTACATCTATGGTTGCACAGTCATTTCTTATGTTTGGGGGTATTTTTTCTGGCACAACATTTGGGAAAGGTGTGGGATAAAAAGGTTTGAGTATCACATCTTGGATAAGCATGAGAAACACATCTGGGATTGGTTCGATATCACAGACTATTGGTGCAGTGTAGTTTAGCGTGATGGTGGTTCGCAGGGTGACAACTGCATTAGGCCCCTTTCCTATGACATGAGGAGGATATAGGTGGATCTGGAGGTATTGGCACTAGTGGATCTAGTGGGTCTAGTGGTGGAGGTAACATCAGAGGGAATCAAGGTCTTGGATCTGGCGGAGATAAGGTCCACAACACCATCAACAAGGTGTTTTATGAGATGTCACTCCACTTACCTGATAACAAGGGCATTGAGGATGTCTGTGGAACATGTACACAAGTGTGAGTTACTATGGCATGTGAAGGGGATCACTACCTCAGAGTGGAAACAAGTCAGTTTGTAACCATGTTGCAAGGACACGCGCATAGCTGGTACAGGAAGTATGACCCACACTAGACATGGTGGATTACATTGCGTTCTGTAATGCCTTTTTTCAAGAGTTCCACATACTTGATTTTGAATAGAAAAGCATCAACGCATTTAAGGATATTTAGCAAGGAATGGCAGAGAGTGTGTGGGAGTATGACATGCATTTCAAGACTCTCCTATCCAAGTTATCTTATGACATTCATCCTTCACAGCATGCTCAATGGTTCATTGGAGGAATGATCACACTGTTCAAGAGGGCACTTTCACATAAGACTTTCATAGATCCGTGTGCAAGGCCTTAGAGGCTTGCCTTGCATGCACTGAGGCAAGTAGGAAGCATTGATACAAGAGTTAGTCCATTCCTAGAAGCCCAAATTTCTGCAATGGAAAAATAGCTAGAGAAATTGTCTGCAAACTCAGGCTTATGAGACTCGCAATGGGTTATGGTGTATGGATTGTGAGGTAGAATGGAATATGAAGGAAATTTGTCCTTCAAGAGATTGGTACGCGTCGTGATGGTAGACTGTGAGATTTTCCATGGAGATCATGATGCAAGTAGGTGTCCACTACTACAGCACATGATCCATAAGAATGTGTCTTGTTATTACAAAATTTTCACCTCTACTACTCATGACACCAAGGATTGTAGATTGATTGACCAAATACATGATGTCATTGATACCGATGTGCACCAGACTAGTATTGTGAGTAGTTCCAAGGTTGAGGTTCATCATTATGAAGGGTGCACAGATGGAGGGAGTCATGGAAAATTATTTTGTGGAGGATTTAAAGGTCATGGAAACTACAAAGGCATAAGAAGTGAGTTCCCATGTGGAACTTGTTACAACTGTGGGTCTACGGAAACACTATAAGCATGAATGCCCCAATCTACTACAATGCTCCTGGTGTGGAAAGAAGCACAAGTATGAGGAGTGCCTGATAATTATTTGAACACATGAGCCAGAAGCAAGTGGAAGGATAAGGGTGTTGGGATGTCAATGAGCATAAAGCAGTTTTGATCCATAGTGGATGCCTAGAATGGTACGTGAGTCAGAGTTAGAATATGTATTGATGATGACATGAGCTGAGGCTGCACATGCCAAGGACATACCAAAGCAAAGGCCACTGATTAAAAGAGAAGAAGTGGTACATGGGAAGTATCTAGACCCTACACATCAAAAAGAAGTCTATCGAGAGACCATGGATGTAATCAAAAGTCTTCAAGGGGAAATCCAGTGTCTAAAAGAGTAATCCAAGAAGTTGGAGTAGAAGAAGAGTGTTGAGGTCCCTCAGTCAAATATAGATGATGTCAGAGAGGTGTGTAAGATGTTGCGCCAAGAGAATATCATTCCTCTATTAGGAGAATGGTTGAGAGGTAAAGTACCAAGCACTAGAGGAGAGCACAAGAGGCAGGTTTTACATGCTAACCTTCCTCCTCACAACCTTGACTATGATAAGGATATTACCTTGAATGTCAGTTATTGATGGATGCTCCTAAGCAATATTATGATTGACACAGTGCGTAGAAGTTAATGTTCTCACTTTAGATGCATGGAATCAAATGGGAAGGCCCCCATTACAACCATCCTCAAATGTGTTGTATATGGCTAATAAGACAAAGGAAATGCCCATTGGTGTTTTAAAGGATGTTGTTATCACCATCCAAGGGGCTAAATTCACTAGAGACTTCGAATTCTTAGCGCTTGTTGAGGAAGACAACTTTCTAGTGTTACTTGGGCATGCTTGGTGCTATAAGAACAATGTTGACTTACATTTCAATAAGGGGTATATAAGTTTTGAGAATAATGAGGAATGTTGTGATCATTCCTTTGACGGATGGGAATTCGGTGCCCTATACTAATCTCTTAGGAGAAGAAGACATGGACAGAATTTATGTGCACACTATCAGGGACCTTGAGGTTGTGCAGCCAACAAAAGAAGGTGTTATTCAGTGGGAAGATGCTCAATCTATAAGTGATACAACTAGTGTGGCATGTGACAAATGGGCACACAGGACATATGAATTAGTAAAAAGGTAGTTAAGAGGCTCTGTGACAAGAGTAAAAAAGGTGTGCTCAGTCAAGCACCTTGGGAGGGAAGAAGTTGCCAAGTTATATTGGGGAAATCAAACCTAATGTTTTTCCTGCAAGCAATGGAGACCCAGTGGAGATGTGAGATTGAAAGGATAAGAATGCTTAGCTATAATTTTCTTGGGACCATAACATGTTGGTGGGAGACCCATCGTGATAACCTTCTAGAGTGGCATGAGGTGAGAATCCGCATTCTCTCTTAGGTTTCTCTGAAGTAATGCAACTACTGTTATACAAGATTATCATGGGAAGTAACCCACCTTGTTTCACATCCAAGTATGTGAGAATGACTGGATGGAAGGTGAAAAATCATTTCCTCCATATTTATGGGTGCATAATCTTTACTCCACCTTACAAGGCTACACGCATGCATGGTACATTCACTCAGAGCTGCGTCATCAAACAAGAAACTGGAAGGAGTTGATGGTTGATCTCCTTCAAGCTTTCAATTACTAGAGTACTAAACCATTGGTGAATGAGGCGCTACATTTTGTTAAGTTCCTAATTATGGGAGATAGTGTCATGGTGGAGGATAGAATACTAGAATTATTGGGAGAAACATGGCTTGGAAGCATGTGCTTAGATGAGAAATAATCAGAGGAGGTACAACTTGAGAACGCATGCATGGAAAAAGCAAAAGGAAAATTGGTCTACGTAATAGATGGTGAAGAAGTGGAAAACTTGGATGTTAACCATACTGTGGGTATGCATGAGGTTATGGATAGTGTTGATGAGAAAGCACACCTACCATTAACCTAAAAAAACTAAGAAGGTTAACATTGGTTTGGAGGTGGAACCTAAGGAGGCTACTATTAGAGATTACTAGACAGAAAAAGGAGGTTTCGAAGATCATCAATTTGTTGTGCGAATTTCAAGATTTGTTTCCACGCAGGTATCATGAGATTCAAGGAGTTCACCAATCCTTGGGAGAAATGAAGATCAAGTTAAAGGAAGGTTTCTACCCAATTCGGAAGATACCTTATAAAATGAATCTGAATCTATGCATCAAAGTCAAGGAGGAGATTGACAAGATGATCACATCATGCATCATTGAGGTTGTTGAAGAATCAGAATGGATAATTCTAATGGTAATCTAGCATTAAAAAGGATGGAAGGATAAGGATTTTCATTGATTACAGGGATTTGAATGCGGTATGTGTCATTGACCCTTTTCCAACCCCCTTCACCGAGGATATCCTAGAAGGAGTAGCTAGGTGTGAGATCTATTCTTTCACAGATGGATTCTCAAGATATCATCAGGTTAGAATTGCAAAGGAGGACCAAGAAAAGAAAAATTTCACCACTGAATGGGGAAGTTTTTCCTACATGTCATGCCTTTTAGACTAAAGAACGTGCCACCTGTTGTGTTTTCATGCATTGTGGTTCAGGCGTTTCAGGACTTCATCCATAAGTTTCTTCAAGTTTACCTTGATGATTGGATAGTTTATGGACTAGTAAAAGAATATTGCGACAACCTAAGGATAATGTTTGAGAGGTGCATGTAGTTGATTATATCCCTCAACATTAAGAAATGTGTTTTTGCTACTCCATTTGGCACCCTATTGGGGTATATCATATGTAAGGAAGGCTTGTTGGGGGATCCTGCCAAAATTAGTGTTATTGTGGGATTGGGGGAGCTTACCATCCAGAGCATGGTGTGCATGGATTCATTGGAAATATAGGGTACTACTATAAATTTATCAAGGGGTATGCCAAGATCATCAAACCATTAGAAAAGTATGTTGAAGCACAAAATTACATTTCATTGGGGAGAGGCGACAGCAGATGACATTTGACACATTAAAGAATAGGCTTATCACCGCACCCATATTATGCTTTCCCTTCTTGGGATAAGCCATTCCATGTACATGTTGATGCTTTAGGGATGGCCATTGGAGAAATCTTAGAACATTCTGTGAGGGGATTATTAACCACCCCTTGTGCTTCACTAGTTGGAAGCTAACCCCAGAAAAACATAACTATACTACTACTAAGTGCGAGGCATTGTTAATGATCTATGTGATGCACAAATTTAGGCAGTATCTATTGGCAACACCATTTATATTCTACACGAACCACATGGAATTGAAGTACTTGGATAACAAGCTCATTCTACAAGGGTGCATATGTCGTTGGGTCCTACTATTGCAAGAGTTTGAGTTTACGGTTGTTGTAAAACTGGGTAAGAGTAATTTGGGGCATGACCATCTATCAAGGATTGACTCATGAGAGGACATGTAGATCATTAAGGACACAATGCTAGATGCACAATTGTTCATATTGTAGTGCATGCCCTCTGAATTGGAATATATTGTTGTGTTTATCAAAACGGGTGTGGAACTAGAAGGAATGAAAAATTTGGAAAGGAAGAAGTTAGCCATACGCACCACACCCTACATGCTAATTAGTGGATACTTATACAAGCTATGCCATGATGAGGTTTTGTGTCAGTGTATGTTAGAGCATGAGCACATTGCAATCATGGAGGAAGCACAAGGTTGAATTGCAGGAGGAAACTATGTAGGGAATGCAACCGTGTGCAAGATCCTTCTAGCAAGATTTTAGTGGGAAATGGTTTACAAAGATTGTATCAAGTATTACAAGGCCTGTGACCACTATCAGTGCCTTGGTAAACCAGGGAAAAGGGATGAAATGTCATTAAGACCGATTTCCAGTGTAAAACCATTCGAGAAGTGGGTAATTGACTTTGTAGGCCCTATTTCCTATCCACGCGAAGGACAGGTTCATGCTATATCATTACATGCACATATTACCTTACAAGGTGGGAATAATCGGTACCTACAAGGGATTACACAGTGGCAACAACATCTAGGTTCTTGTGGAAAAATATAATCAGCAAATATGGATGCCCGACTGAGCTTAACAAGTGATAGGGGTACTCATTTCTTAAATGAGATAGTTAGAATCTTATTGGCTAAATTCATGGTAGCCCATCACAATACTACCCCTTATCACCCACAAGCTAATGGGATTGCTGAGATGTTTAGAAAAATTCTGACTCGCACATTAACAAATATTTTTGATGTGGGAAGAAAGGATTGGGATGATAAAGTTTTTGTTGTGTTATGGTCATATCGGACTACTTATAAGAGACTGAATAAGGCCACACATTTTCAATTGGTGTTTGGCGTGGAAGTTGTGTTACCTATTGAATTCATGTTATCATTGTTGTGTATAACACGCACAGGAGGGTTAGATGATGAACAAGCACTTGAGGAGAGGATTGATAAGTTGATGTAGTTAGATGAGAGGCGGGTTATTGCTCACTGGAGTCAGAAAATAGAAAATGTCAGGCAGAAGGCATGGACATGATAGACACATCAAGATCAAAAAGTTTGAGGTTGGGTAGATGGTTCTATTATATGATTCCAAGTTTTTGCACCATCCTGGGAAATTCAAAGTCCATTGGATGGGCCCGTACATTGTATCCTATATACTTGATTCAAGCACTTGCCAGTTACAAGTACTGGATGGAACACAGTTTCCAGGTCATTTCAATGGGAGTAGGCTGAAGCCCTACTATAAATAAATCTTCTTTGTGTTTGTAAATAAGGTAGTATTTCCAGTTAGCCTGGGTTTTTCTTTGATGTAGTTTCCTTTCTTTGTGTTTCCCTTTCTTGTTGCTTTGTTTTGTGCACATTTGTGTGTTGGTAGCCACTTATTATTTTCAAAAAAATTCTATGCACAGAGGACCATGCATCCATTTTTTTGTGGGGTGGAGTGATGTGACAAGTGCTTAGAAGCTATGGTTATGGATGCCTGGGTTGAAAAATCAAAAACACGTGGATTGGAAGATCATCATGTGGAAAAGGTGAACATAAGGGAAGGATGGTGTCAAAATGCTTTGAGAAACCACGTACAAGGGTAAAAAGCGTAGGATTAGACATGAGGTAGGTAGATGTCAAGAACAATATGGTCCAAGACATAGAGGAAAAATTGACTTCAGATGCACGGGAGAAAGCATGTAAAGAATTCTATGGTCGAGGCAGTTGCACCTAGAAGGTTGCCAAAGTTTTTCATGTAGGATTGAGCATGGAGGAAAAACGCTGAAGGTTGGAATTGGAAAAAAACAATCCTTTATTGCAAAAGTACATTGGTAGGTGGCATGGTATTTATTGTGGAGAAGAGAAAAAGTTATAAATAGAAGATCAGGGGTGCATTATTTTCTACCTTTCGCTTTAAGTTACCAAAGAGCTCTTGCAAATAAGGGCATGCTTGTGAAGAAGGTTTGAGAAGAGTTGTGAATATTTACATGCGTAGCTAGTTTGATCAGCAAACTAGAGTGGAAAGGAGTACACGGGCGTAAGCGGAGAAGGTTGTGTGGAAGAATCTCGTGGGTGTTACGTCATCTTGTGGAAAAAAGGTTTTCCATGTTAGGGTTGCATAGCTAGGGCATGGGGTTTAAAGGAATTTTCACAAAGGAGTGGAGCCGCAAAGTTGAGCATAGCCAGGACCAGGAGAGAGGAAGAAGTTTTAAGGACCCGACGAAGGAATGACACCAAGGAAAGTAGAAAATGTTTCACTAAAGAAGGGAAAGGGAAAGGGAAAACAAGTTATTTCTACCAGTTTCAATGAAGAATGGTACGTAAAAATGTAGTACCCAGACAACGTATTACTTTGTAAAGAATGGGTGTCTCACATCATGAAGATGGTTGTCAATGATTACAACCATCAAACGAGAACCATAGAAAATGAAATGACACTAGAACCGGTTTTCCCTACAGAGAAGAGGACACCAGATGGAATTCCTATCTATGACAATGAGGTAAAGGTGAAAATGGAGAAGGTTGGATTGTTGCAACTCTATGAGATTCCCTACTTAGAAAAGTCTGGGGACTATACCAATGGTTGATTTCACATGTGTATGAAGACCACTTCTATTTTACAGGTTGAAGGATGTGCATAACCCCCCAACTAATTTCTAAGTTCATTGGCCTTATCTGTGAAGGAGAATTATTGGATGATGATTTTGAATACAATGAAGCCATAAAAAATAATTTTGAGGCATATGACTACAAGAAGGTTTCACACTACTTCGACATTTCTGTAATTACTGACTCGGTAATGTGGATGGCTGCCACTTGGTTACAAATCTAAATAAGCAAGAGAGATGGACACAAATCAACAAGGCCTGGTTGAATGTGTGCCATAATATCTCAGAGGGAACCATCTATAACCTCTTAGCTTTTATTGCATAGGATATTATAAACACCACGCACGATGGATAAAAGATCATGTTTGGTAATGTCCTCCTCACCATTGTCTTTTTAGAGATTGGAGTGCCTAATGGGCTAGATAAGTTTGTTTGGGAATACCCAGATGAGAACCCCTCCCCTGCTAAGAGGTTTGAACAGTATACTTGTGACACCATGACATCCGCTCATAACGCGTGCCTAGAAAAATGGTATAGGTGGATGTATGATGCATTTAGGGCTGAATGGAGAATACCTGAGTAGTTACCCTCATTAGTACAAGGAGAGGCTGAGTTCGTCGTATACCAGCATTTTTTTATCAGCATATTTACTTTGGTAGATGGCACCAAGAGTCCTTGGTGTACATTTACTTTCTCCTTCATAGCGCAGTACTTCTAGGTCGAGGTTAATCGATTCAAAGAGGTGAAGAAACTCATATTTGATCTAAGTGTAGTAGATTAAGACTACCACAAGCTACATAGGAAACTAATATACCCCAAGAAGGACACCTATATGGATAATTATGTCTCCCTTGACGTGCATATGTTAAAACTAGTAACATTACATGTTGTAGGGAGGACAACAATGAGGGTCTATTTCCGCATAAGGCCTAAGTATGAAAATGATGCTTGTGTTGAAGATGATGTCTCCATTCCTGAGGACCCCACTGCATAGAAGAAGGTTGTTCCAAGGAAAATAGATAAAGGAGAGGCTCCTGAGAAAAAGGCATCGAGCACGCAAAGAGTACAGATAGTAGGGGCACATGAGTCAAGTGTGGGCACAAGTACTTATGTCTACCAAAAGAGTTCTCCCATGAGAAAAGAGTCACCATAGAAGGAGGAATCACCATAGAATTAAGAGTCACCACAGAAGGAAGAGTCACTAGTAAGGGGAGAGTCTCCTGAGAAAGAAGAAAAAGAGAAGTCCCTAAATTGGAGTCACCAGTAAGGAAGAAGCGGAGGGTGACAAAAGGATCAGACTCGGGAAAAACACAAATCATAGATGACGATAAGGGAAATAATGACAATGAAGAGCATAATAAGGCTCAGAATCATCATGTGTGATTTACATGAGTCAGATGAAGAGGGAAATGAAGAGAAGGATGAGAATGAGAAAGGCTCTCATGACATAGGGGGAGAGAGGAAGTAAACATGAAGGATCAAAAGACCCCGACCCCGACCAAGGAGTAGATGGAAAACACTATAGAGAGGGAAGATGCAGGAATTATCCAATACTTCATGGAGAATGAATTCAAGTGAAGTGCCGAAGAAGTTCTGAAGGAAACCAAGGAGAGCACAAATGTGGGAAAGGAGTATGCAATCATGGGCAGAGAACCCAGCTTGGTAGTAAGCTTCCCTAAGGTAACATGCATAGGTGGAAAGGGTATAGTAGCAGCACAGGAACAAGAAATGACTTACATTAATGATTTGAACAAGGTACTACACGCGTTCTTCCAAAGTATCATTCCCATAAACTAACTCCTTGCTTGGTCTTTTTTTAATGAAGAAGGTGCATACCCATGCACAATGAAAATGTTATCTTGGGATTTTGAGTCCAGCATTTATGAACCCGAGTTTGAGGTAAATCTAGATGCATTGATGAACATACTAGATGCCAAGGGAGTAAAACCTCTAGTAAATGCCCAACAACTATCTAATGATTAAGTATGCAATGTGCTCAACAAAACATCGGTAGAGGTGGAGGCAAGACTCTTTGGCAGAAATGATAGAATAAGGGTCTTGGAGGAAGATCTTGAGAAAAAGAATGAGGAGATCATTGATCGGGACAAGGAGATAAAACGAAAGGAATTGATCAATGCGTAATTAAGGCATGAGCTGAGGGATGAAAAGGAAAAGGCTTGTGAAGTCCATAAGAAGATAGAGGCCATTTCAAACACTATTATCTTAAAGCACCCAGATCTGACCCTGCCTTAGAAGAAATACAAGTCAACCATGTATTGCTTGTAAGAATTGACCCACATCCTCACCATGGAAAGCTGACCACTCCCATTAGAGTCAACAGAGGAGGTGATGGAATGCCAGAATGAGGAGGAAAATTAGAAGATTGGGGATACAATGACTCATTACTCTGAGCTCCTTTCCATAGTAAATACCTCTGCGTAGATGGCCGAAGCCTTGTATGAAAATTGTGCCAACATAGATAGGGTAGTAAGCATATTGGTTGCTACACATGAGGTGGATCTAAAATAATTTCAGGAAAAGCTCAAAGGTAATAGGGTGGAGAACGATAATATCCTAGTCTAAGTTGAGAAGAAGTTAGAAACAATCGAAACCTTGTGGGGTTTGATTAAGAATAAGCTAAAGGAATTGTGTCCTTAAGTCTCTCGCAGGATGGATGTGCTACGCGATCTTAACAAGTAGTTGGAAATCATTATAAATACATTGAAAGATAAGAGCAAGGAACTTAGTTTTGATGAAATAAGTGCATTAGTGGGTGACCTACTTTAGTAGGCATAGGGAGAATTAGATTCTTGGGAGAAGATTGAGATACCATGAAGGAGTTCCCACTCCTCATGCAGCAGTAGCATATTCTTCTATTATTTCATCCTTCCATTCTTTAATTATTTCAATACCTCTATTCTTTATTCTTTGAGGAAGCATAATGTTTCCAAGGAAAGAGAACATGCGTAGTGTGGGGTGATGTTTGACCTGAAAATATTGGCTATGTACCAAGAGGTGAATGCACGTAGGATCAGTAAGTAGAAGGGTGTTCAGGGAAAAGTGCGTAAGAAAAAGGGGTTTAAGAAGGGTTTAAGTGAAACCAAGGCCCGTGTGGGAGGTATAACAAGGGTTTAAAGGACTTATCCATATTTGGCATCATGGACTCACTTGAGGAAAAATGTGAGGACTTGACTAGGCATGATAAGTGGATAAGGTGCCAGCCTGGAACCTTGGAGGTCAAGAAAATGATATTCCATGAAGGGAATACTTCCAGAGGCATCATTATAGTTAGTTTTAGGTTTGCAAAGAGGATAAGAATTTACTAATTGAGGACCACATCGACACTTGGCATGTGATATTCTCAGTAGATAAGTCATGGTGATGGTTGATGTCCTATTTAAAAAAGTACTTTGGACATGAACAAAGACAAAGATAGAGAGATATACATGTGCAGAGTGCAAAGGGGAGAAGAGAAAGATAAGGGGAGTAACGAAGTTTTTCACAACTGTTAGGAAATGCTAAGGGTTTGGAGTTCATGGTGTTAGGGTTTAGAGTACTTAGTGCTAGAGGTTTTTAAGGGATACCATTAAGCATATGTATGGGTACTGGGATCTTGATTTTTGTTTAATTGGCTTTGCATCTGATCTAGTGACGAGGTGGTGTACCGCAATGTGGGGTGCAACTCCTGTCATCTCTTTGTAATTAAATGCAAATGCCTTTTGATGTTCTTTGAGAACCTGAGTATGTATTTCCACTTCCTCTGGGGTTAACGAAGAACCTAACTTTAGAATTCTTGGTTCATCTTCCGTTCCGATATTGACATCGATTGTTTCTTCAATTAAAGAGGCATTACCCTCTTCGAACTCAGGTGGTGCCGGAGGTAGATCTATATCATCCCCGTTTTCCACCGCGTATATATTAGGTTCCTTTTGTGAGGGAAGATTCATTACGGGATTTCCGAAGTAGGAAGATGAATGCGAGATCAGAGATAAATCTACGCGTGTGATAGGAGAGATGTAGTGCTGTAAAGGCATTTAAGTAATCCAAAGTAGCCGCATCATTTCCAACATGGTCTAGGACGGTAGATTTACTTCCGTTTGAAAGAGGATCCATCATTGTTTTTATTAATGGTTCGTTACGAATGGATACCGTGAAATGAGTATCTTCTAGCTCATTGTTTGGAGTAAAACGTGATGCTGAGGTTGCTATTGAATCGGCGAGAAGATTTTTTTCTCGCGGGATTTCTTCAATGGATATGAAGTTGAACGCCTTGCTTAAATCTAATACAGCGTTTTTGTAAAGTTGCAAGTGTTCGGCTTTAGTTTCATATACCTCTGAAACTTGGTTTGCCACTAATTGCGAGTCTCCTAAAACTCTGATATTATCGATACCAATTCTTTTGGCTAAGGTAAGGCCAAGGAGGAGGGCTTCGTACTCAGCGTTGTTGTTTGTGCATTCAAAGTTTAATTTAAAAGAGAATGGGAGGACCTTCTCTTTGGGGCGAGGTAAGAATTATACCTGCCCCCGCTCCATAACGGCATTTAGCTCCATCGAAATGGAGAGTCCAATACTTAGCCCGGGAGTATGGATGTAGGTGTATCTGCTGTGTTTGCACACTCTACTTCTACCATACAGAGATCTTCTGCTGGCAAGGAACCAACACCTAGGGAAAATCCGATACCTACTGAATCGAATCGTAAGAACATTGGTGAATCTTGTTCTATCAACTCAACAATCTTTACAGTAGTCCCTAATGATACTATTTCTTTAGTTTTTCCTTTAGGGGTTGGAATTGTTTGGGCTATGTTGGTTGTTTCAAGATCCGTCGTAGGTATCAACTTTTCCTCTGGCTTTGGGTCAGAGGGTTGTTAAGTTGGTTTGTTGGAAGTTCGAATTCTGAGTGTATACCTGGTCTTTTCTTTAAATCAGCTAGGTGTACGTCAAACGGCTTTGGATCACCTTTGGCTACAAATACCTTTCCCAGATGCAGGAATCTTACTTCTTGAAATAGCGTGGAAGGGATTGCCTTCATTCGATGTATCCAGGGCCGGCCGAGGATCATATTATAGTTAGTTTCCCGATCTATAATATAAAACTCAATCAGGATTGTTTTAGGTCCTAAGGTGACCGGTAGTATTATAGTTCCTATCGATGTGGCTTTAAGGCTATCGTAGCCTCTCAAGGTATTTCGTGTAGTAGAACAGTTTGTTTCTCCATATCCCAATTTTTGGAGAAAAGAGAAAGGGACTATGTTAACTACAGCCCCGTCATCAACCATTGCCCGTTTTACATAGTTATTATAAACTTGTACTTGCAAGTGTAGGGCTGGATCGCCTCGGCGTGTGATCTCAGCATCTGTAGGCATTTTACTTATTTCGAATATGAATTCAACATCCCTATCCGCCTATCCCGGAGGATAAGCATCAAAGTCTATATGATTTACTTGCACTTCTGGTGGTGGAGTGATACTAACTAAATGACCCAAACCTAACGCCTCTAAAAGAGCAGCCCTGTGAGCAGGGGAATTCTTTAGAATATCAAGGAACAAAATATGCGAGAAGGTTTTTGTTAGATCATTAATTAGATCGTAAGCACCCATAGGTTTTGCTACGGTTTGCTGGATGTTATCTGTTTCCGACAGGTGGCTTGGACTTGGTTGAGAGAAATACTCTCGTGTTCTCGTAATTGCTTCAACGGGTAATTCGGAGTCTAACTCTACTAATCCAACTACCTTAGGTCGTGGTTGACTTCCTAGTTGTGGCGCGACTAACGGATTTAGCGAGGTTGAGGCCTCGTGATCGTTGTTTCCTGTTATTGCACCTTTGTTTGTTCCAGCTGGTTTCAACCTATCGTTATCATGATTTGGGAGTGGATCATTAAAGATCTTGAGAGGGGCATTCTGAGGGGAAACTGCCCCTGCGAAGGTATTTACCATTGGTGACGTAGGATCTGTTAAGAACATATCCATAAAGAATTGTTTTTGCTCATTTGGCAAGCGTTGCATGAATTTGTTGTAATCACGACACGTTCTAGTGTCATAACCCTTGAATTTTATGGAAACCACAATAAGAATTGTGGTTGTAATTCCCGTTTTGTTGGTTTGGTGTATATTGTGGCCTAAAATTCCGATCAAACTGTTGCCTATTAGGACTAAAGTTTTGGTTGTTTCTGGTTTTGACTTTGGTTTTGATAACCAAAGGAGTTTTGGCTTGGTCCTTGTATGGGATTTCACCGTTGTTATTGTTGTGGATTATTAAAATCCACCGTATTGATCGTCGGGGTAAAATTGTTGTGTCTTTGGTTGTTTGTTTGTAACGGAGTATTAACGACATTTACCCTCTTGGGCTGGTCAGTTACCCCATCTGTTGTTACCCCACGATTTTTGTTAAGGATTTTGGGTCCTTGATTCACGCTTGTAGTGGTTGTAGTCTTTTGAGTAGAGGTGATTAACCTCCCGTTTGCTCCATACGTCTTACGGCCACTATCTATCGCTGCTTGATCAATTCGCAGAGCGCTCTCAAGTACCTCGTCATAAGTACCTTAGTGGGAACTTCTGGACTTCTTCCTTCACTTCTCTGCTAAGAGAATGAAGGAATAAATCACATAGTTCCATCTGATCCATGTTTGGAGCGCTTGCCGAGGAATAAAGGACTGTGTGCCACCTTTGGATGAAATGGGTGACAGACTCGTTATGTTCTTGCTTGATGTGCAAGAACTCCCTGATTCCTGTCCTTAGTAGTTTGTTCATGTCGAAGGCTTTGATGAACTCAGACACGAGTTGTTTGAATGAATGTATGGAAGCCTCAGGTATTCTGTAATACCAATCGAGGGCAATGCCTTCCAGCGTTTTGGGGAATATTTTAGCAACAACCCCATCCCATGGAAGTAATTCTCGAATGGCTGTAGCGTAAGCTTTGATATGTGCATTCAGATCTCCTTCTCCTTTGTATTTGGGAAAATCGGGAAGAGGCCTTGGAAGCATAACGCTTCGTATGGCGAAATCTAAGGGCTCCTTTAAATATTCTGAATAAGTCCCTATCGCATACGTCTCAACCATTGATGGTGCCTGTTGAGGAGGCGGGTGGCGGAACGGGTTGTTGATATGACATAACATACGCGTTTGCAGGGGCATAAGGCAGGTCCCTGCGTTGGAGCAAACATGCCGGGGGATGAGTACATATCTCCTTGTGGTGATTTGGAGTACATATTTAAGTACGAAGGTGTACTATCTAGGAATGGATTGCTCTGTACTGGACCAGGAGGAACAGTGCTAGCGATAGTGGGTCTAGTTGGCACTTGTTGTGAATATTGAGGAGTCATACCTAACGTGCCTACTCCTGTGAGGAGATCTACTTGGCTAGGATGGTATGGAGGATTGGAACTCCCCATTTGTATGAACGGAGGATTTTGATTTTCTTGAGCAAGTTCTAACCCTCGCACTCTTTCTACTAATGTTGAAATGACTTCATTTGGTGAAGTCACGGTACTTTGCCTGAGTGTCGTTTGTTGTATAACATGGCTGTTGCGGAGGTATGTGATATCCTGCTCATGAACTGATCACTATCCTGCCAAGCATCTCTGAGAGTATTTTCCGTACGTGATGGCATAGGGGATATTTTCTTGAGGATGAGAACTCTGGTTGTATCTTGCAAAGTTCCTACAGGTGGGTACATACCCCGGGAGCGTTGTTCACTCCTAGGATAAGGTATTGATTGTCCATCGTCTAAGACCAAGTATGGATCTAATTGTCTACTAATAGGTGGTCTGAGTAATACCTGAGGAGATGAAGCAGACTCTCCAGTTAGTGTCATATTGTTCGAGCCTGAAGGCTCTGTTTTTGTTTGAGCAAGTTGCTCCAACCCCTCTATTTGGATGGACGAGTTATATCTAGTCCTTGGTGTTTGTTGTTGACAACTGATTAGTTGAATAGTTGTCGCCCCACATTGAGAGTAAGGGTGATGACTACCTATTCTGTTGGGCGTAGTATGCCTCAATACCCAAGAGGGGTCTGCCATATGCATCGAATCCTGACATATTCGGGGGGTATATGAATACCCAAAGAATAATGGGAAGGAGCGAAGGTGATTTGGAGAAGATGAAACTTCTCAAAGAGAAGGTGAAAGACTTGATTGTTTCACGTCAGGTTCACCAATTTTGTACATCGGAAAAGTGACAGGCGAGCTTGAGAATCAACAAGTAACTCTTCTGCGTACCCGACCTCCCGAGGTCGTGCCGAGACAGCCGGTGTGGGTAGAATGCACAGGCAAACTAGTTAGGCAGTCTAATGTCTTCGACACGCACTAATGGTATTTGCGAATCTAAAGCAAAGAAGGCCCTTCTAACTTGGACTGGTGTGATAGATCGATCAGCGAGGATGACTGCTCGAAGGCTCCAATCAATATCGAGCTCTGGCGTGATTCGATCTATGGGTTGTGGGATGCGTGGAAAATGACCCGGGATGGTTTCGTGTATTTCTCCTGATAGGGTCATATGGTGGATATAGTCAACTCTCTGGACGATTCTCTGGCCTAGTCCAAAATTCTCTAGTTTCGTTGGTTATTGTGTCTAGTAGGGATAACTGTTGAATGATGAGAGGTGGAATTGGAGTAGACTGAAATACTAATTTACGTAGGCCAGTGTCTATGTCTAATTCTCTTATGGACTCGTTAGGCTGTGGGATCTGTGGATCACAACCATAGACTCTTGGTTGTTGCGGTCCCGTTATGGTCATACGAGGAGATCAAGTTCTGATCCCTAGTATCCAGTAGTCATAAGCTTTTTCAGCTTCTATGTTTAGAACCAACAGTTGTGCGATCTTCTCAGAATACCTTACTGGTGTTATCGCAACTTGGATTCTTAAGCTGGTATCTATATCTACTAGGGTGTCTCCAGCATCTGGCTGTGGAACTAAAGGATCAGACCTGAATGTTTGTTCTCTTTCGAGCCCTTCTACAGTCATGTGGGTATTTTCTAGGGTAATCTGTAGTTGGGCTGATTTGACCAAAACAGATGTGCTTGGTCGTCTTCGATGTTTAACCCTCTCAACTGTGCCCTGATCTGTTGGAAGTCTGTTGTTGTTTGGAAGACTTGTATCCTAAGGTTTTGGTCAATATCAGTTATTGACACTACGGTATTGGGCTGGGGCACAATTGGCTCGAAAATGTATTCCCTGGGCTTCCCTAGGTCCCGTAATTGTCATGTAAAAGCAGTAATGAAACAAACTAAAATAAAGTAAAATCTAAGTACACTTCTAGCATATATAATTTCTTTTTGTATTTTCTGGCAATTTATAAGAAAGCACGCTATTTTAAAATATTTAGAATTGACAACTAAACTAACAACGTAAAACAAACAAAATAGCCGATTGTAGCTATTTGTCTGTGCAATTTTGTATATCTATTCTAAACAACAAAATAACTAATCTCTCTGCAAGATTCTCAATTCTACCTCAGAAGTGAGGAATGAATCATAGTTTCTCAGAAACTATCAATCCCCACAACCTCCCTGGCAATATCGAGAATAGAAATAACTGAAATAAAATGATTAACTACGTTATTTGATAAATTCTAACTAAAACTTTGAAAGATGGAACCTGAATTTCGCAGAACAGTGGCGAATCCGACGGTGTGTGTGTTCTTGTCCCCTCAGTATGATCTCTTCGTTCTTTGTGCTCACATGAATCCAAAAAAGTGTGGAATGCTTGCATCAACAGGAATAGATATTTGGATCAATGGACAGCCTTCAGAATGTAGACAGAATAGAATGCGGATAGGAGAGGGATAGCGCAAGAGTACAGAGGTTGGCCTATGCAATTCCTAGCGGGGTCTACTGCGAATCATGCAACAAAAAGCGTCCAGAACCTGAAACTAGTCTGTATGAAGAGCAAAACCTGCAACTTTAATGGCTGCCTAGGACTATTCTACTCCAAAACAATAATACTGTTTGCACAAGTTGGATCTGTGGCTTACCAACAGCAACACAAAGCTAAAACAAACCTGCAACAAACTATGCTACCAATCCTAAGCAAACTAAAGGGACACAGCACTGAAAACATGAAAGTTGGAGTGAAAATGGTGGCCCAAATAATGTTTGCACTTGCACAAGTTGGATATGTGGCTTACCAGCTGCAACACAATACTAACCAAAGCACTTAATGAGAAAACTAAGAATCCTAAGCAAAGGAAAACTAAAACTGCTGTAACAAGAAATTCAAAAGAAAAATTTGGAGCAAAATTCAGAGGCAAAATTCAGAGCCATTTGCATGTGCACAAACCATGCATTTATAGGAATCCAAACATCCAAAAATCAAATCCAAACTGAACTCCTAAACATTAAACAAAAGAAAAACACTATTCCAGGGGACCAAAAACATTAATGCATGCTCAAGTCGGCAAGAAAAGCTGGTGAGTCGTGATATTTCACGCGGGTCGCATCAAAAGAGCATTCTGGAAAACGCGCACAGGACCGCCGCCCTGCTCAGGGTGGCGGTTACAGGACCGCCGCCCTGTTCAGGGGGCTGGCAGTCACGAGGACCGCCGCCTTTCAAGGGCGGCGGGGTTTCGTCACTGAAGACCAAAAAGCCAAGAAAAGAGGGAAAAAAAGGGGAAAACAAAGCATGCGGGGGCTAAGCGGGGCATGCGGGATGTTAACGCATATCTGTAAAGCTTTTCTGGATCCCGAACACCTTGCGAAGAGACCTGTATCATCATTGGGGCACTTATTACACCGTTCCGCAGTACAGTACCTTACAATTTTGGGTACGTACATATTGCCCCCTCGGAGAAGCGTTTTAGCCATGAAGAGGCATAAAACGGTGGGTCCGAGTATGGCAGTCCCGAAAATGGGAAGTTAGAAGTTATACCTTACACGTCCGTGTGTCGGAATGACGCCATCCAAAATTCCCGCCACCTGCCGAAATGAAAAGAGAACTCAAGTGCAGATAGATACAATAATTTGGAAAATAAACGCTAAAATAATAGAGAAAGAGGACGTACCATTTGTGCGAGGATAGAAACTTACCTCCGTCGGCGCTCCGAACCTGTGAAAAAGATATTTAAAATGAATCGGGGCGTTATATATATGAAAGTGGGCCCATTTTCCTATTCATTTGCGCGAGTCGATTTGGTTGATTTCGAGCTCTGGGACCCACGGTGACGGTTTCTCACGCGAGTAGAGTCAAAACGTCCGCAGTGAGATAGAGATCATGCCTCCACGTGCGGAACGCCACCCCGCGAGATCACAGGTTGGTTTTCTTCAATTTTGTGTTTTTCCCCCTTCTGATTTGAAATGTTAAATTCTTTGCAATGGGGGGGTTATTTTCAAAAATGTTTGGTTTAAAGGGTCCATCTAGGGGGGGCGCCTACTGGGTAGGCCCCATTTTTGATTAAAATAGTCATTTTTTTGCATTTTTTTGGGCTTTTTAAGCCCAAAAACCCGCGCGGGTTTTCGACTGCCGCCCTGGACCGCGACCGCCGCCCTGTACAGGGCGGCGGTCACGAGACCGCCGCCTTTAAGGCGGCGGTTACAAAACCGCCCCCCTGCTCAGGGCGGCGGTTCTGAACAGAATGCAAAAGAACCTATTTTGAAAGCTTGTACTTGTATTTTTAGCATTTGTACGTGTTTTTTATGCTTCTCTTGATATCGTTTAGATACTAACTTACTCTTCCTTGTGTGTTTTTGGGTGTATGCAGGCGAAAGAGGAGTACATTAGATGGAGCCGGGAGAGAGAGTGCGACTGGATGCCCGGGGTATTGGATGCCCTCTCAGCAGATGAGGAGGACACATTGCAGAGGGCTGGCATATTGCGTATATCGCGTGTGCCCCACGTTGCTCCATCCAGTCACATTCTTTATGACCTATTTTCATATTGGGATGCAGATCGGAACACCTTCCGACTGCCAGGGGTCCGTGGTGAGTGGACCATCACTTTGGAGGATGTTTACCGCATCCTGGGGGTCCCGATCATTGGGAGGAGACTTAAACTAGAGACAGCTGGTTCCAGGGCACAGATAGCTCAGTGGGCTGGTTATATGGGGGATGCAGCCATTTCTACGGGGCCGAAGAAGGGAGTGCGAGTCAGATCCATTCCTTCTTTTCCCATCCCTATCTTTCGACAGGCTATTATGGGGATCCTTGCCTCGAGACTCATCGGGGACAAGGGAGGGGACACCTTATTATACTGTTGGGGTCCCATCATTGCACAGATAGAGGGACATGGCCGGAAATACGCCTGGGGCGCGGACATTTTCGGGACCACCTACCATGACTTATAAAGGGTGGTCCGATTGCAGGGAGTGTCCTTGAGCCACCCCACTCTAGTCATGAGTTGGGTGTATGAGCGCTTCATTCCGTATGGCAGAGGCGTGGAGGTGGCAGATCCCGGGGCGGTGAGGGCAGCCCGATGGTCAGATATGTCAGTGCTCAGAGCACCTCACCAGCCAGTAGCCACCCTTACCACGGCAGACATGGAGGCTACACCGTACCAGCTTATGGCCGGTATATGGGGAGAGGAGACCACGACATTGGTTTCCTGCTCCATCACAGGGCAGCTTATCGATCGTGTGGGACGGGTAGAGGTACACCCCTTCAGCAGGGTTCCTTAGCAGTTTGGCCTCCCATACGCGGCTATGCTTCCTCTAGTAGCACCTGTTTATAGATCAGTCCGAGAGGCTATAGGGGGGCCTAGAGGCCGTGGTTGGACAGTGGTTACCCCTGGCATTCCTATTACAGCCAGGGGGATAGTTCGGGCCAGAGGGAGAGCTGGTGCGCCTCAGGCACCATTACTTCAGATTGCTGCAGGTCCTGCTCATAGCAGTGATGACCCCATAGATATTGACTCCGATTCTGAGGAGCACACAGAGGGAGGGTCAGAGGAGCAGACGGACGAGAGCGACCCTGAGTGGCATGATACTCAGGACATTCTGCGGGCAGAGAGGGAGGAGCAGAGTGCAGAGAGAGAGACCGTGGCTTCCGAGGAGCCACTCTCCCGGGGCCATGGTGGAGATGATGAGTCCGTTGCGGGGCGTCATGTTGCCCCAACTATAGGAGCAGCCCCTCAGTCAGCAGCGGCATCAGCAGTAGGTGCTGGCCCTGGCGACCCATCTTGGAGGCCTGGTGATCCGAGTAAATTATCCTCTCCTCCTTTCAATGCTTGTTTGTTTTAGGATTTGTCTTTGAATGTTAACTCTCCTTATATTTGTATTGTGTACACTTTAACCTCTTGCCTAGTTCCTAATTCGTTTTTCTTTCTTTGCTTTGCAGAGACTGTTGATGAGTGGCGGGATCTAATCCGTAGGGTTTGCGTCGATTCTCTGATGATCCCTATGGATAAGACCCGTGCGGAGTTATCTGTGGATGCCGGAGAGCCCTCAGCAGCCGGCAGGCACACTGACGTCTTCGCTCCCGTTTGGCATGTGGCCAAGATGGTGTCAACTCTCCGTACAGAGTTGGCAGGCTATAGGACAGCCGAGCGTCTTATGAGGAGCCGCTCTCATGGCGAGACTACGACTGCCCCTAGGGACCCCGAGCCCTCCGTCCATTCAGAGCGCCAGCGTAGCCGGAGTCCTAGGCGAGGGCACGCACCTTCAGCGGGATCGCGCAGGGGTTGAGAGGCCACTTGGCTTTCTGTATTTGTATTTAGATTCTTTTGTGTATTACGGGCTCTTTGAGCGTTTTGACCATGCCTAGTGCATGATGGCATTGTATATAAACTTTGATTATTTATATATATGCGTCGGTTTTGGATCAAAACTTGTCATTTGTATTCTACTTTCTTTATTTCCAACTGCTTCATGTATACTATGATGTATGTATTATATGCTTTCTAGAATGTATGCAATGGAAAACAGATGATGCAAATGTTTGCTTTCTTTTTGTGTTTCATGATGCTGATACATGATTTTGTAGATATATTGTGATCTTAAATCTTAGTTTCTGTGAGCAATTTGGATACCTCATGATTTGTTTTGGCAAAGTGATGAAAATAATCAGTATGATGAATTAGATTAACTTGCCCCACTCCTAACTCCACGCAACTAGTAAGATGCGAGGGCTCATCACCAAGAGCCAAGAAGGGCGCAAGTTATGGAATATGGTGAAGTGATAGTGATGAAAGACAGACGAAGCTTTGGTGGAACCAAATGAAAACTACAAGCTTATTCTACCTGAATGACTTCATAGTTTTGGATGCAACTTGCTTTGCGGTTTATCCAGACTTAGACCCGTAGATGGCCACATAGTAGACAAAATCTGGGTTTTTAGGATTTTTAACTCTCTTGGAATTTTTGAACATCTGATTCATTCGTTATTGACTCAAAGTTTGAATTGATTGTTTATGACCTTTTAACATTTACTTTGTTTAGAGGACCCCCTACACTTTGCCCCATGCTACCTGTAAGAAGCATGGGTTTATCACCGTGGGCAAGGCATAGGCGAGTAAGGGCATTTCCATCCTTTCCCAACCCTACGTCACTAGTAAGAGACGCAAGCTCATCACCGAAGGTTGGTGGGGCAAGGAAATGTGTAAAATAAAATTTTCTGTTTAATCACTTCTTGACTTGTCTATTTGAGTAAAATGTCAGTATATGCTTATTTTCCAAAGAGATGTGTATATGGGATAGATGTGACACCATGAAGCTTCTAGAACAGACCATGGGCAAGACACCTATCCTAAGAAGAAATCAAAGCAAGAACGAACTTGCAGATCTTGGTATGGTTACCGTTAGGACTTCGTCATGTCTGATTTTGTTTGATAAAAGATTCTGAGTTGATTGATGATATCGAAGACGGAGAAGTATGATTAAAGAACTTTATGCCAGAAACATCACGAGTTTGAAATAAGTTGCTTTGAGAATAGATTCCCTGATCACAATTTGTGTAAGAACAAGTGGACAAAATGATCCTAATTTGTATGAAAATGCAATGTAGATAGTTATATAGGTAGCGTTAGCTACTTACGTGTAGAAACGCTTGAGGTGGAGAGAATTGACTGTTTCGCCAAACTCCTCACCTTCTAGCGTGCATAAGAGGTATGCACCATTTCCGTAGTCCTTTGTGACTCGGTATGGGCCCAACCATTTGGGCCGGAATTTCCTTCCTTCGCCGGTCTTCTTGTCGATCCGGCTGTCTAACCTTAGAACTAGGTCACCTTCGTATATGTCACGTTCATAGACCTTCTTGTTGTACTGCCGGCACATCCGGTCGGCATAGACTCTATGTCGTTGTTCAGCATCTAACCTAGTTTCATCTAGGCTTTCTAGTTGGGAAAGACGTGCTTCTTTGTAAGCGTCCTCATCCAAAATCCCTTGTAGTGAAATGCGGAGACTGGGGATTTCAACTTTGAGTGGGAGAACTACTTCTGACCCAAATACCAATGAGAAAGGAGTTGCTCCTGTTGGCGTTCTTATCGAGGTTCGGTGGGCCCACAAGGCCGGATATAACTTTAAATGCCAATCCCGTTTGTTTTCTTTTACCGTTTTAAGGAGAATGGCTTTCAACGTCTTGTTTGTTGCTTCAGCCTGCCCATTGGCTTGGGGATAATATAAGGAAGCCGTATGATGGCTTATTTTGAACTTACTGCATAGCTCACGAACTTCTTCGTTTTTGAAAGAAGTTCCATTATCTGAGATAATGATTTGCGGGATACCGTACCTGCAAATGATTTGGTTCAAAATGAACTTAGCGATTACGGAACCAGGTACAGTTGTAAGAGGCATAGCCTCTACCCATTTAGTGAAATATTCTGTGGCCGTAATTATAAAATTGTGGCCGTCTGTGGATGAGGGAGAGAATTTCCCTATTAAGTCCAGGCCCCATGTAGAAAAGGGCCACGGAGTAGCGATCGGTTGCAAAGCTTGTGCCGGCATGTGGATCTCATGAGAGAACTCCTGACATTTATGACACCTGCGTACAAACTCTATTGTGTCATGTTCTAGAGTAGGCCAGAAATAGCCCATTCGATGTATTTTTTCGAGCAGTGGCATGGCCACTGAAGTGGCCTCCACATATAC
The DNA here is from genome assembly GCA_019776745.2 of Taxus chinensis. Taxonomy (NCBI): domain Eukaryota; kingdom Viridiplantae; phylum Streptophyta; class Pinopsida; order Cupressales; family Taxaceae; genus Taxus; species Taxus chinensis. The sequence continues at coordinate 336,838,849 of CM034153.1, forward strand.
CGCTATGGGATTCATGGAGAATCCTCTTGGACTCTTCTGTGTCAACACACCTTAAGAGCATTCCATCGAATGCTTTCCGATAGAGCACCTGCTCTATAATGACGTATTTAGCTACGATAATGCGTAACCGCCTTCTTTGTTGAGGTGTAGCTCCTTCTGGGTACCTATGGTCCATGATATAACTAATGATATCAGCGTACCAAGGGCACTCAGATATAGCAGGTCGGGTTTCGACGTAGTATACGCATTCATCTGGAAAGTCTAAGTCTACTAAGTCGCCTCCGTCTAGCGGGTTATCAGCTAACCAATCTGCGATGATTTTCCCTTTAACTGACTTTTGGTTTACAAAAGTTAATTCGAACTCTCCCATTAAGGTTATAAAACGTCCAGCTTTTTTGGACAAGGACCCTTGTGTGAGAAAAGTCCGTAAATGGTCCGTCTTTACTATGACCCTTGTCTCTTGATTTAGCATGTAGTGTCTTAGGCGTTTAGTAGCAAAGACTATGGCAAGACATTCTCGCTCTGCTTGTGTATAGCGCGTTTCGTAGTCGAGCAATGTTCGGCTAATGAAATAAATCGCACGCTCTCTTTTGTCATCGTCTTCTTGGGCTAGCATGCAAGCTAACGAAACATCGGTAGCCCGTGAGTACAAAATTAAAGGGCGATCTAGCTTTGGTGGCATTAGCGTAGGCGGTGATAGCAGGAAACGCTTGACTGCATCAAAAGCTTCATTGCAATCTTCAGTCCAATCAATGCTATAGTCCTTCTTGAGTAAATTGTTGATTGGATGAACGGCGAAGCTTAGATCCGGGATAAATCTCCGGATTGCACCCAACTTTCCGAGAAATGATCTGATTCCAGATTCATTCGAGGGTGGGACCATTTCGAGGACAGCCCGAATTTTGGCTGGATCAACATCGATCCCTCGTGACGATATGATGTAACCTAGGAGCTTTCCTCCTGTTACACCGAAGACGCATTTCTCTGGGTTTAGGGTAACTCCATATTCTATTAGGCGTGAAAGGATGATGCGGAGTACTTCAGGATGGTCACAACGCTTCTTGGCCTTAGCCAACAAGTCATCTACGTAGGATTCCACGATTTTATGGATTAAATCGTGAAATATGTATGTCATGGCCCGCTGGTATGTAGCACCGGCGTTCTTGAGACCGAATGGCATAACAGCGTAGCAATAGGTTCCCCAAGGAGTTATAAACGTGGTTTTAGCTTGATCTTGCTCGGATATTTTGATTTGATTGTATCCCGAGAATCCATCCATGAGAGACAAGAGTTCAAAACCTGCTGTTGCATCAACAATAACGTCTATGGATGGTAAAGGGAAGTCGTCCTTAGGGCAAGCTTTGTTGATATCTCGAAAATCTATGCAGATGCGTATCTTTCCATTCTTCTTGAGAACGGGAACGATGTTGGATACCCATTGGGAGTAGTCAACTGGCTTGATGAATCCTACCTGAAGGAGTTTTATTACCTCCTCTTTTACCATGAGGGCTACTTTGGGCTTCATGGGTCTTGATTTTTGTTTAATTGGCTTTGCATCTGATCTAGTGACGAGGTTGTGTACCGCAATGTGGGGTGCGACTCCTGTCATCTCTTTGTAATTAAATGCAAATGCCTTTTGATGTTCTTTGAGAACCTGAGTATGTATTTCCACTTCCTCTGGGGTTAACGAAGAACCTAACTTTAAAATTCTTGGTTCATCTTCCGTTCCGATATTGACATCGATTGTTTCTTCAATTAAAGAGGCATTACCCTCTTCGAACTCAGGTGGTGCCAGAGGTAGATCTATATCATCCCCGTTTTCCACCGCGTATATATTAGGTTCTTTTTGTGAGGGAAGATTCATTACAGGATTTCCGAAGTAGGAAGATGAACGCGAGATCAGAGATAAATCTAGCGTGTGATAGGAGAGATGTAGTGCTGCAAAGGCATTTAAGTAATCCAAAGTAGCCGCATCATTTCCAACATGGTCTAGGACGGTAGATTTACTTCCGTTTGAAAGAGGATCCATCATTGTTTTTATTAATGGTTCGTTACGAATGGATACCGTGAAATGAGTATCTTCTAGCTCATTGTTTGGAGTAAAACGTGATGCTGAGGTTGCTATTGAATCGGCGAGAAGATTTTTTTCTCGCGGGATTGCTTCAATGGATATGAAGTTGAACGCCTTGCTTAAATCTAATACAGCGTTTTTGTAAAGTTGCAAGTGTTCGGCTTTAGTTTCATATACCTCTGAAACTTGGTTTGCCACTAATTGCGAGTCTCCTAAAACTCTGATATTATCAATACCAATTCTTTTGGCTAAGGTAAGGCCAAGGAGGAGGGCTTCGTACTCAGCGCTGTTGTTTGTGCATTCAAAGTTTAATTTAAAAGAGAATGGGAGGACCTTCTCTTCGGGCGAGGTAAGAATTATACCTGCCCCCGCTCCATAACGGCATTTAGCTCCATCGAAATGGAGAGTCCAATACTTAGCCGGGAGTATGGATGTAGGTGTATCTACTGTGTTTGCACACTCTACTTCTACCATACAGAGATCTTCTGCTGGCAAGGAACCAACACCTAGGGAAAATCCGATACCTACTGAATCGAATGGTAAGAACATTGGTGAATCTTGTTCTATCAACTCAACGATCTTTGCAGTAGTCCCTAATGATACTATTTCTTTAGTTTTACCTTTAGGGGTTGGAATTGTTTGGGCTATGTTGGTTAGTTTCAAGATCCGTCGTAGGTATCAACTTTTCCTCTGGCTTTGGGTCAGAGGGTTTGTTAAGTTGGTTTGTTGGAAGTTCGAATTCTGAGTGTATACCTGGTCTTTTCTTTAAATCAGCTAGGTGTACGTCAAACGGCTTTGGATCACCTTTGGCTACAAATACCTTTCCCAGATGCAGGAATCTTACTTCTTGAAATAGCGTGGAAGGGATTGCCTTCATTCGATGTATCCAGGGCCGGCCGAGGATCATATTATAGTTAGTTTCCCGATCTATAATATAAAACTCAGTCAGGATTGTTTTAGGTCCTAAGGTGACCGGTAGTATTATAGTTCCTATCGATGTGGCTTTAAGGCTATCGTAGCCTCTCAAGGTATTTCGTGTAGTAGAACAGTTTGTTTCTCCATATCCCAATTTTTGGAGAAAAGAGAAAGGGACTATGTTAACTGCAGCCCCGTCATCAACCATTGCCCGTTTTACATAGTTATTATAAACTTGTACTTGCAAGTGTAGGGCTGGATCGCCTCGGCGTGCGATCTCAGCATCTGTAGGCATTTTACTTATTTCGAATATGAATTCAACATCCCTATCCGCCTGTCCCGGTGGATAAACATCAAAGTCTATATGATTTACTTGCGCTTCTGGTGGTGGAGTGATACTAACTAAATGACCCAAACCTAACGCCTCTAAAAGAGCAGCCCTGTGAGCAGGGGAATTCTTTAGTAAATCAAGGAATGAAATATGCGAGAAGGTTTTTGTTAGATCATTAATTAGATCGTAAGCACCCATAGGTTTTGCTACGGTTTGCTGGATGTTATCTGTTTCCGGCAGGTGGCTTGGACTTGGTTGAGAGAAATACTCTCGTGTTCTCGTAATTGCTTCAACGGGTAATTCGGAGTCTAACTCTACTAATCCAACTACCTTAGGTCGTGGTTGACTTCCTAGTTGTGGCGCGACTAACGGATTTAGCGAGGTTGAGGCCTCGTGATCGTTGTTTCCTGTTATTGCACCTTTGTTTGTTCCAGCTGGTTTCAACCTATCGTTATCATGATTTGGGAGTGGATCATTAAAGATCTTGAGAGGGGCATTCTGAGGGGAAACTGCCCCTGCGAAGGTATTTGCTGTTGGTGACGTAGGATCTGCTAAGAACATATCCGTAAAAAATTGTTTTTGTTCATTTGGCAAGCGTTGCATGAATTTGTTGTAATCACGACACGTTCTAGTGTCATGACCCCGAATTTTATGGAAACCACAATAAGAATTGGGGTTGTAATTCCCGTTTTGTTGGTTTGGTGTGTATTGTGGCCTAAAATTCCGATCAAACTGTTGCCTATTAGGACTAAAGTTTTGTTGTTTCTGGTTTTGACTTTGGTTTTGATAACCAAAGGAGTTTTGGCTTGGTCCTTGTATGGGATTTCGCCGTTGTTGTTGTTGTGGATTATTAAAATCCACCGTATTGATCGTCGGGGTAAAATTGTTGTTTCTTTGGTTGTTTGTTTGTGACGGAGTATTAACGACATTTACCCTCTTGGGCTGGTCAGTTACCCCATCTGTTGTTACCCCACGATTTTTGTTAAGGATTTTGGGTCCTTGATTGACGCTTGTGGTGGTTGTAGTATTTTGAGTAGAGGTGATTAACCTCCTGTTTGCTCCATACGTCTTACAGCCACTATCTATCGCTGCTTGATCAATTCGCAGAGTGCTCTCAAGTACCTCGTCATAAGTCCTTAGTGGGAACTTCTGGACTTCTTCCTTCACTTCTCTGCTAAGAGAATGAAGGAATAAATCACATAGCTCCATCTGATCCATGTTTGGAGCGCTTGCCGAGGAATAAAGGACTGTGCACCACCTTTGGATGAAATGGGCGACAGACTCATTATGTTCTTGCTTGATGTGCAAGAACTCCCTGATTCCTGTCCTTAATAGTTTGTTCATGTCGAAGGCTTTGATGAACTCAGACACGAGTTGTTTGAATGAATGTATGGAAGCTTCGGGTATTCTGTAATACCAATCGAGGGCAATGCCTTCCAGCGTTTTGGGGAATATTTTAGCAACAACCCCATCCCATGGGAGTAGTTCACGAATGGCTGTAGCGTAAGCTTTGATATGCGCATTCGGATCTCCTTCTCCTTTGTACTTGGGCAAATCGGGAAGAGGCCTTGGAAGCATAATGCTTCGTATGGCGAAATCTAAGGGCTCCTTTAAATATTCTTAATAAGTCCCTATCGCATACGTCTCAACCATTGATGGTTCTTGTTGAGGAGGCGGTGGCGGAATGGGTTGTTGATATGGCATAATGTACGCGTTAGCAGGGGCATAAGGCAATCCCTGTATTTGAGTAAATACGCCGGGGGATGAGTACATATCCCCTTGTGGTGATTTGGAGTACATGTTTAAGTACGAAGGTGTACTATCCAGGAATGGATTGCTCTGTACTGGACCAGGAGGAACAGTGCTAGCGATAGTGGGTCTAGTTGGCACTTGTTGTGAATATTGAGGAGTCATACCTAACGTGCCTACTCCTGTGAGGAGATCTACTTGGCTAGGATGGTATGGAGGATTGGAACTCCCCGTTTGTATGAACGGAGGATTTTGATTTGCTTGAGCAAGTTCTAACCCTCGCACTCTTTCTACTAACGTTGAAATGACTTCATTTGGTGAAGTCACGGTACTTTGCCTGAGTGGCGTTTGTTGTGTACCTTGGTGTTGTATAGGCATGTGATAGCCTGTCATGAACTGATTGCTATCCTGCCAAGTTTCTCCAAGAATATTTCCTGTAGAGATATTTTCTTGAAAATGGGTCTCGGGTTGTACTTGTAAACCTCCTATAGGCGGGTATATACCCCGGGAGCGTTGTTCACTCCTAGGATAAGGTATTGATTGTCCATCGTCTAAGACCAAGTATGGATCTAATTGTCTACTAATAGGTGGTCTGAGTAATACCTAAGGAGATGAAGCAGACTCTCCAGTTAGTGTCATATTGTTCGAGCCTGAAGGCTCTGTTTGTGTTTGAGCAAGTTGCTCCAACCCCTCTATTTGGAAGGACGAGTTATATCTAGTCCTTGGTGTTTGTGTTGACAACTGATTAGTTGAATAGTTGTCGCCCCACATTGAGAGTGAGGGTGATGACTGCCTATTCTGTTGGGCGTAGTATGCCTCAAGACCCAAGAGGGGTCTGCCGTATGCATCAAATCCGACATATTCGGGGGGTATATGAATACCCGCAGAATAATGGGAAGGAGCGAAGGTGATTTGGAGAAGATGAAACTTCTCAAAGAGAAGGTGAAAGAAATGTTTGTTTCACGTCGGGTTCACCAATTTTGTACGTCAGAAAAGTGACAGGCAAGCTTGAGAATCAACAAGTAACTCTTCTGCGTACCTGACCTCCCGAGGTCGTGCCGAGACAGCCGGTGTGGGTAGAATGTGCAGGCAAACTAGTTAGGTAATCTAATGTCTTCGACACGCACTAATGGTATTTGCGAATCTAAGGCAAAGAAGGCCCTTCTAACTTGGACTGGTGTGATAGATCGATCAGCGAGGATGACTACTCGAAGGCTCCAATCAATATCGAGCTCTGGCGTGATTCGATCTATGGGTTGTGGGATACGTGGAAAATGACCCGGGATGGTTTCGTGTATTTCTCCTGATAGGGTCATATGGTGAATATAGTCAACTCTATGGACGATTCTCTGGCCTAGTCCAAAATTCTCTAGCTTCGTTAGTTGTTGTGTCTAGTAGGGATAACTGTTGAATGATGATAGGTGGAATCGGAGTAGACTGAAATACTAATTTACGTAGGCCAGTGTCTATGTCTAATTCTCTTATGGATTCGTTAGGCTGTGGGATCTGTGGATCACAACCATAGACTCTTGGTTGTTGCGGTCCCGTTATGGTCATACGGGAGATCAAGTTCTGATTCCTAGTATCCAGTAGTCGTAAGCTTTTTCAGCTTCTATGTTTAGAACCAACAGTTGTGCGATCTTCTCAGAATACCTTACTGGTGTTATCGCAACTTGGATTCTTAAGCTGGTATCTATATCTACTAGGGTGTCTCCAGCATCTGGCTGTGGAACTAAAGGATCACACCCGAATGTTTGTTCTCTTTCGAGCCCTTCTACAGTCATGTGGGTATTTTCTAGGGTAATCTGTAGTTTGGCTGATTTGACCAAAACAGATGTGCTTGGTCGTCTTCGATGTTTAACCCTCTCAACTGTGCCCTGATCTGTTGGAAGTCTGTTGTTGTTTGGAAGACTTGTATCCTAAGGTTTTGGTCAATATCAGTTATTGCCACTACGGTATTGGGCTGGGGCACAATTGGCTCGAAAATGTATTCCCTGGGCTCCCTAGGTCCCGTAATTGTCATGCAAAAGCAGTAATGAAACAAACTAAAATAAAGTAAAATCTAAGTATACTTCTAGCATATATAATTTCTTTTTGTATTTTCTGGCAATTTATAAGAAAGCAGCTATTTAAAATATTTAGAATTGACAACTAAACTAACAACGTAAAACAAACAAAATAGCCGAGTGTAGCTATTTGTCTGTGTGATTTCGTATATCTATTCTAAACAACGAAATAACTAATCTATCTGCAAGATTCTCGATCCTACCTCAGAAGTGAGGAATGAATCATAGTTTCTCAGAAACTATCAATCCCCACAACCTCCCTGGCAATATCGAGAATAGAAATAACTGAAATAAAATGATTAACTACTTTATTTGATAAGTTCTAACTAAAACTTTGAAAGATGGAACCTAGATTTCGCAGAACAGTGGCGAATCCGACGGTGTGTGTGTTCTTGTCCCCTCAGTATGATCTCTTCGTTCTTTGTGCTCACGTGAATCCAGAAAAGCGTGGAATGCTTGTATCAACAGGAATAGATATTTGGATCAATGGACAGCCTTCAGAATGCAGACAGAATAGAATGCGGATAGGAGAGGGATAGCGCAAGAGTACAGAGCTTGGCCTATGCAATTCCTAGCGGGGGCTACTGCGAATCATGCAACAAAAGCGTCCAGAACCTGAAACTAGTCTGTATGAAGAACAAAACCTGCAACTTTAATGGCTGCCTAGACTATTCTACTCCAAAACAATAATACTGTTTGCACAAGTTGGATCTGTGGCTTACCAACAGCAACACAAAGCTAAAACAAACCTGCAACAAACTATGCTACCAATCCTAAGCAAACTAAAGGGACACAGCACTGAAAACATGAAACTTGGAGTGAAAATGGTGGCCCGAATAATGTTTGCACTTGCACAAGTTGGATATGTGGCTTACCAGCTGCAACACAGTACTAACCAAAGCACTCAATGAGAAAACTAAGAATCCTAAGCAAAGGAAAACTAAAACTGCTGTAACAAGAAATTCAAAAGCAAACTTTGGAGCAAAATTTACAGAGGCCATTTGCATGTGCACAAACCATGCATTTATAGGAATCCAAACATCCAAAAATCAAATCCAAACTGAACTCCTAAACATTAAACAAAAGAAAAACACTATTCCAGGGGACCAAAAACATTAATGCATGCTCAAGTCGGCAAGAAAAGCTGGTGAGTCGTGATATTTCACGCGGGTCGCGTCAAAAGAGCGTTCTGGAAAACGCGCACAGGACCGCCGCCCTGCTCAGGGCGGCGGTTACAGGACCGCCGCCCTGTTCAGGGTGGCGGTCACGAGACCGCCGCCCTTCAGGGCGGCGGTTTTGTCACTGAAGACCAAAAAGCCAAGAAAAGAGGGGAAAAAAAGAAAACAAAGCACGCGGGGGCTAAGCGGGGCATGCGGGATGTTAACGCATATCTGTAAAGCTTTTCTGGATCCCGAACACCTTGCGAAGAGACCTGTATCATCATTGGGGCACTTATTACATCGTTCCGCAGTACAGTACCTTACAATTTTGGGTAGGTACAGCTTCCCAACAATAGGTAACCTCAAGATCCTATAGACGTCCTCCAAGGTGATATTTATTTCCTTGGTAGGTAGGTGAAATGTGTTAGTCTTTGGTTCCCATCTATTGATGAGGGCGACCATCATGTTATGATCTCAAACTATCCTCCTATACCGCCTAACACTGCCCAGCCTGACATCCCATATGTGATCCCACTCATCCTATGTGATGTTAGGTCTCATCTTCACCAATAGGGGCAGCATTTTATCTCTCATTGTCAGCTGATGTCATGCCTACATCATCAACATTCACACCAGTCAATAATTTACCCTTGCCTACCTGGATCTACATTCTACCCTGCCTTACCATTTTTACCCTACTACCTATCTTCCTTAAACTATTTTCCTTACCTTCTATCTTCTTTCCCACCTCTATGTTTCATTTATTTCCCTCCTTCACCTATTGACCTCACTTACCTCATCTATCTTGTGCCCATCCTATATTGTTGACCTATACCTTTGATCTGTTTCTACACCTTATCATTTCTTCCTACCCACTCTTACCTGGCCTAAACCTATCCATTCCTACCTTGGATATGTTAGGAAATTAAATATTAATGTTTACATTATAGTTTGTTAGCTAATATTTAATATTATTATATATTAAATATTAGGCTTGAAAGTATTTTTATAATATATTGTTTCAACAATATATTATTATAGAGTTTTGTTGTACCCGTAAAGTTATAAATGGGTAAGTTGTTTGTTGACTTCCTATTTTCTAGGAAGTAGTTCTTCTATTATATTGGCTATATATTAGCCAAAGATGTTGTGTAGAAACATATAGAAAATTAATAAATTATTCTGTGTGTTTTACCTATGTAAATCTGATCCAAATTAATATTTGGTATCAGAGCATCGATCTGTGATAATTTCATACAGAATATTTTTGGTGCTATTTCTTTGCCATTTCCTTGAGCAACAATGATTGGCGTTTAAAAATTTTCCTTAGCCTTTGAAGTCAATCATTTTTTGTTTTTTGTTTTTTTTTAAGCATCCAATTCCAGTTTTTTACAGTTCTCTTAAATCGATCTTGATGTCTCCTTGACAACTTATTTTGGGAGAACGCATTCAAGATGGCCCTCACATTATTCATGGGATGATCTACTACAGAAGAAATTGATTGTTTCTACTAAATTGGCAGCTGCTGCATCCAAGCTCGTGCAGACATTTTTTGGGTGAAAAAGAAAATCCAACGCTTGGGTTTGATATATTATTTTGTATAGATCTGATCAGTGTCAGAGAAGATTTTTTCGTGTGCATAGCGGATCCAAGAGTTGATTTATTTTTTAGCTGCTATTCATTTTTTTTCACGTAGCAAAAAGACGTGTTCAATGCATCTGGAACAACGATACAGACCTGGTTTGGTACGAGCCGCACGGGGTATTTACAAAATTAGTAATTAATGTGAGTCGAGCCTATATCTGTCTCCACACCATTTGGCAGATCAGTAACTTGGAAAAGTTTGATAATGGCATAGTGGTTGATGATAAGAATTTCGCAGCAGAAGCGTCTTTACTGGATCTAAATCGATGCAAGCTGTAAGAAAGTGTATTCATTGAATTATATGGAGTCAGCAAAAAAATGAATGGTTTTCTCTCACGTCACAAGTCTGCACAGTCAAATCCTTTGACAGTACTACTGTGCAAACCACTGTTCCATCACTTTATTGGCTCGATCAATAACTTCTACAAATCGATTCAATTGAATCGCCATGCATTGAGTCGCATCCAACTATAGACCAGGCAGACAAATAAAGGCAAGTATTTTTCCAATATTCAAAGGTATTTGCATTTCTTAGCAAAGCATACATGTGTTATAGAGGTCAAGGAAATTATGGATCTTAGTTACTCTTAACTAGCTTGTTGTAGTTTGTGAAAAATTGTTAAGTCTCTTTAATTACTTTTTACATGTTATTACACGGACGCATTCTCAATAGAATCCGACGTCCAAATTGTGTGAAAATTCATAATGAATAAGTTGAGTCACATTGAAAAATTTGAAGGCAAATATTTTCATACCTGGCAAGTGCGGACTCAATTATTCCTGATCAACAAAGACTTATGGGATATTGTTGATGGAAAAGAAAAAAAACCGACAAATGCAGATGAAGCAATAAAATGGGACAGCAGAGATCGAAAGGCTACAGCAATTATCGGATTGGGTCTATCAAATGCTTATCTACATCATATAGACTTAAAAAAGTCCTCTCATACAATCTGGGTGACATTGAACAAGTTGTTTGGATCACAAATGGGAAGCGCATTGATATCTTTAAAGCAAAGATTGTTTGGCCTCAAGATGGAAGAAGGTGAGAGCATGGTGGAGCGTATCAGTAAGTTTCGGTCTATTTGTAATCAACTTGCTGGCATAAAAGTAGATGTACCTGATGATGATGCTAAAGCAGTATTACTTAATAGCATGCCTTCATGTTATTCTAATATGGTCTTTACATTAAGAAAAATAAATCCAAGTCTAGAAGAACTTATTTCTTCTTTGTTAGATGAAGAAAAAAGAATTATGGTTGTTGAACCAGAGGAGACTGCAATGTTTGGTAGAAACAAGAAAGCATTTGCTAAGAAAATGCCCAAATACGGTTCAACCTCTAAAGGACCGAAGAAACAATTTACATGCTACTATTGTAAACAACCTGGTCATATATCTAACAATTACAGAAAAAGAGCACAAGACTTACTTGATGGGAAACTACAAGATAATGCCATGATTGTTGATGAAGAAGGAGAAAATGAAGAGGAAGAAAATACCACACACCAAAGTGATGAAGATTTTCTCTTCTCGATGATTTTTGACTGGAGGACGGAGGCACAGGAGGATGGAGGTCATTCAGCGACCTCTCGTTAGTCGCCAACGACGGGGCCGCATGAAGTTGTGGTGACAGTGTGTGTGTGAGTTTTCTTTCATTTTTGAATTGCAGTTTGTTGTGTGCAGTATGATTTCAGAGTTCCTGTTTTGGGTTGAATAAGTGAAATGTTCACAATGAGGGGGGGAACATGGTCTCATTGTTCCATTTCCATTATGTTTTATTGTTCAGTTTTGAAAGCAGTATTTCCTACATGATTCCCTTTTGTAGTGACATTGTATAATATTAATCAAAAAGTATTGTAGCAATCATGATGTAAAGGTTTTTGGTAAACCTGTAAAACCAATTGTGAAAGGTTTCTGGTAAACCTGTAAAAACCAATTATGTAAGGTTTTTGGTAAACCTGTAAAAACCAATTGTGTAAGGTTTTTGGTGATCCTGCAAAACCAAGTGTGAAAGGTTATTGGTACACCTGCAAAACCAATTGGTAAGGTTGTTGGTAGAAGCCGGAGAAAACCATCAGTGGAAGAAATGTGCATTGGCACATGTTCGAGTTTTGTGCAAGCCCAATGTTGCACATTTGCGGAGTTGATCATGAGCACACAGAGGTGGTAGGCTACAATCAGTGAATGAGATATGTTGTACCATGTAAACATTAAGGGGGGGAATGTTAGGAAATTAAATATTAATGTTTACATTATAGTTTGTTAGCTAATATTTAATATTGTTATATATTAAATATTAGGTTTGAAAGTATTTTTATAATATATTGTTTCAACAATATATTATTATAGATTTTTATTGTACCCGTAAAGTTATAAACGGGTAAGTTGTTTGTTGACTTCCTATTTTCTAGGAAGTAGTTCTTCTATTATATTGGCTATATATTAGCCAAACATGTTGTGTAGAAACATATAGAAAATTAATAAATTATTCTGTGTGTTTTACCTGTGTAAATCTGATCCAAAATCAATAGGATACCCTAAACCCACCCATTCCTACCTTATACACCCCAACACACCCATTCCTACCCTAGATACCCCTATCCACCCATTCCTACCCTAGAAACCCTAAACCCGCCCATTCCTACCTTAGACACCCTAACTCACTCATTACTACCCTGGACACCCCTACCCACCCATTCCTACCCTGTACACCCCTACCTTTTGGCCTCCCCAACTAACATTTCTTCTCACTTAGTCACTTTTCACAGTGACCAGCATCAGTCACCATGACTAATACTAGTCTCCTTTTCACCCGCCGACACTAGACAGCCTACTGACATCAATCGATAGCCGACCGATGTTGGTTACTGGTTCGTCCCTAGGGCCGAATCCCCACATCCATAATTTCAAAAAAAAATCATAAAACAACCTAAAATACCCACCCAAACAACCCCAAATTTCCCCCAAATTCATGTTCACCCCTAATTAAACTAGTTTCACCCTCCCCATACCCAATTTCACCTGATTTTAACCAAAATTTCAATCCAATCTCCAAATCCAAATTTTTAATTTGTTCTACCTCATTCTTCACCAAAAACAATAATGGAGTTTGAATCCTACCTCTACTCAATGACACCTCCATGGTGGGATCTCTGGAATAGGAACATGACCTCCTCTTGAGCCCTCTCCTACCTCTGCCATGTCTAAATCAACCTCCCAGCTCTCAACCAATCAACTCAATCAGGTAGATCTCGTGGTCCCACAAACTCCACTCCTACAATCACTAACCTCTCATCAAATAAGCTCTCTCATTCTCTCTGTCATTTTCCTCATGAATATACCCTCTCTCTGTCATTTTCAAAAAATTTAACATGATCAAATGAGCCTTTTCCACGTGGGTTTTTTATTTTAACCCATTGAATGGACGACTGACGTCAGTCGGGTCATGCCCTAGGTGACCGGTGTCACTCACCCATACTAGAACCGGTTCCTCTTTAACCAGTATCAGTCATCCTACCTAAACCAATTTTTCCTAATTTGTCAAAAATTCCTTCCAAATGTCATTTTCTTGTTGCCACTACCTTATCACAACCCTATAGGCTCACCTAATAGCCTTATCACCTAACCCCCTCCCTGATTAAACTTAAGGGCACATTTTCCTACACCTTGGCCTTACCCATTTCCTTACCTATGCACCCACTGACTTTGCCCATTTGACACTCTAATTCACTTACTCGTTGTACCTTGTGATGACGTTACTCATGTTGTTTATCCTATCAACCTTCCTTGCCTTATGTCCCAATGTTTGTCTCGACTAGACAAAACCTTTTGGTGCTTCAGAACAAAAATATTCTCATTATTTCCCCTAGCCTCGTTATCTTTTCAGGAGCACTTCTTATACCTTGAATACCTAGACCATATCAGCCTTGTTTGGATAAACTATCGACCTTTGATGATGTAGAGCTTGTGAGCTCTTCAGCCTAGTTTTTTGTCACATTCTAGATGTCTTCATGCATTCAAATGCCCCCACCTATTACCCACACTAACATCACCATTGCTTATACCCACACCTTAACTCATTTTTCATCACCTACCATTTTATCAAACCCATCGCCAATTTTTCCTACTCCTTCATCAATTCCTGGTTTGAGGGGGATCACCTCCACCCATACCTGGGGCAACCACTTCCTATTTTTGTCAATATTGCTTATCAATACAAGATACGTGACAAAAAGGGGAAAATGTAGACACCCAAAATTAGGTTATAACCCTCTAAGCCCCTTCCAATTAATTAATTCCACACATCCCCCCATCATGGCCCCTTTCACACATTATAATTAATTTAATCACTTATTTTAAATTAATTATTACCTCACATCATTATTAATTTAATTACCTAAATTAAATTAATGTCTACCTCACCTGGCCACCTCACCTTGGACCCATTCCCTAACCCTAACCACCTAACCTTAGGTCATAACCACTTAATTCTAGGTCATAACTTGCCATAATTAACCATGACTCTTTCTAAAACCTAAGTAAGAGTTATTATAGACCTTTACTTAATTGCTTACCACTTCCCCTACATTATTCACATAATCTTGAGCAAGAATTAATTAATTCTTACCCACAACCATCATCGATCACACCAAAAGGGGAGAGAATAAGTTTTTTTAGTAAAAAAAATAACTATCTTTCCCTAACCGATGCCATTTCATCCTCGGTCGGCATCAGTCACGGAACCATTATCGGTTTCGTTAAGTAATCAATTCCAACTCATTCATCTGGTTTTAAATCTTCTTTGGGCTTAGGGGCATTCTTACATTGGCATTCTCGAGCATCTGAGTGACCTCACAATGAACCAGAGACCATTCCAGGAATTCACAATACCCACCAAGCATCCATAGTGTGTTCCAGAGCATAGGATCATTCATAATGAAGTCCAAAGCCTTTTGTTGCTGCTGCACAGGATCGGGACTTATCTCTCCTTCAACCACATCCATTCTTTCTACAACCATCTTCCAATTTGGAAGTATGTAATCTCTAACTTTTGATTGCTTTCAGTATTATGGTTGTTAATCATTTATTTTATTTCTTTCACCTTTTACCTCTCCTGAATCTCCTCCATAGCACCTCCACCCAACCACCTACCTATTTTACCATCTCTAAGTCTTCACCTAAATCCTAGAACCTAGCCTAATCCCTCCCAACTATCTATGTAATCATAGAGAGTTCCCAACCAACTCATTTAACCTTCTCATTTAATTTCCCCTATCAGCATCGGTCACCCAACTGGCATCGGCTATTACCAGATACCGGTATCAGTTAGCCTTCCGATATTGGTCACTGTGTCTGGTAATTTTTCCCAGATAAGCAAGCCCATAACTCACCCAAAACCTAACCCAATCTCACCCAGACCTTCCTAAACACATCTTCCACACCTTTCAGTCTTCACAACACCGTGTCTTCTCTATATTTAGTTGTATATTCAATATTTAGCTTAAATCTAGTCTATTGTTAGCATATGAGATACCTAAATTGTATTGTTATAATAGGACCTTCTTTTACTGTCATCTCTTTATATTAAGTTGTTTTTAAACAATGGATTGATGGCCTTTCTAGAAAGTATCACACTTCTTGAATCTAGTATATGCTAGGGAGTCAATTATCATATACTATTTAACTCTATTGTGTGGCATTGTTTTGCTTCTACAGGTAGTCCTTCCTAGCCAAAAAGGAGCTCTTCACAATCATTCTGGTCTTCTACAATGTGCATAACCTTCTTTGACTACATAGGTATTCCTCCTCACCTCACCTTTACCTTATCCATTTTAAACACAACATTGTGGTGAAACATGTAGGTGTGGTATACTAGAATATATGATTTATGGAGAGATGGATTCAGCAGTAACTTGTGACAAGGATGGGAGAATGGTCTCATTAATGTTGCTAGCAAACAAGGACTCCATAGATGTGATTTTCGGTTCAGTGGATGTCGATATTGATTCTATAGATGTGGGTACTAGGTCAATAAGTGTTTATGTGGACTCAGGAATAGGTAATGTTTTAGTGATGGTGTTGAGAGTATGATGAGCATGGAAGACATTTTTTTGTGGTTGTTCAATATACGGGGCGTGACTAGGAAAAGGTTGTTACAATATGTCAAGATTTTTATTTGGGGGTGCATTTGGATTGTCTAAGCTAATTTCACCTCTTTCAATCAAATATTGAAGGACATTACGGAACATGCGACACCTTTCGATGTCGTGTCCCTTAACCCTATGGTATTTACAATAGTCATTATCTCGATACCAAGAGGGTTTAGATACTGATGTGTCAAAAGGTCAGATAAGTGGGAGAGATATCATGTTTGCAACAATTATTTTGTCAAATACTACACTATAAGTCTCTCCTATGCGTGTATAGCTATGTTGTTGGTGAGAACGTTTAGTAGTAATATTTTCCTTAAGATTGGATTTTGCTAATATGACATTAACAGATGATTTGAATTTATTAGGATTAGATGATGAATTTGATGGGAATTCAATTTGTGGCTTCTTAGGATGAAGTTTAACTTGACCATCTTCTAGAGCTCGTAGTTCCAATTTATGGGCCATGGTAAAAGCTTCATCAAAGGTCTGGAGTGATTAAATTTGTAATGTTGATGAAATATGTTTAGCGGCACATTATCAGAAGAAAACTTCAATCAATTCAGATTTTGGTAATGAAAAGGATAGTTGATTGATTGTACCCCTCCAGTGGGCAACAAAATCAGAAATGGACTCATCCTCAAACTGTTTGATAGCATAAAGGTCATTAATAGTGACTTTTTGGGCTATGTTTATGGAAAATTTATCTAAGAATAATTGTGCGATTTGTGAGAAGGAGAAAAGGGAATATTGCGGAATGTTATTGTACCAATCCAAAGCAGGATCAACAAGGAACATCGGGAAAGTCCTCAGCATGAGGTCTTGGTCATGAACTATTAGATAGCAAGTGTGATGGAAGGCATGGATGTGTTGTTGAGGATCTTCCTTGCTATAAAATTTGATAAATTTTGGAAGTTCCCAGTGAGGTGGATATGCTTTGTATGGGACTGAGGGGTGAATAGGTTCATTACAGATTTGATCGTAAGAGAGCACATTTTTGAGTGTAGATGAGGCAGCTTCTAGACTGGATATATGGTTCATAAGGGCTTGAAGGGGATCGATTTGTGCTAGTTTCTGCGAGGATGAGCTAGGTTGAAATGAAAACTGGCTAGGTTGTGAATATATCTAGTGTTGTTGAAGGATGATCTACTAGTAGGGAATG
This sequence comes from Taxus chinensis, assembly GCA_019776745.2. Taxonomy (NCBI): domain Eukaryota; kingdom Viridiplantae; phylum Streptophyta; class Pinopsida; order Cupressales; family Taxaceae; genus Taxus; species Taxus chinensis. The sequence continues at coordinate 336,856,096 of CM034153.1, forward strand.
TTTTGTTGAGGAACATTTTATCGTGGAATATTTTACTGTGGAATATTATAAGTAAGTGGAGTGTTTTGTTATGGAATATTATAAGTAAGTGGAATTTTTTGTTATGGGATGTGTTTTTGTGGAATTTTGTTGATAATGTACTTTGTGGAATGTTTTACCATGGGATATATGGTTGATTTTGTTGAAAGAATAATTTGTTTGCGATCTTCTGTTGCAGATGGGTTGCGAGGGTTGTATATATTGAGAAGGATGTGGGATTGATGTGTAAATAAGTGGTTGTGAATAGGTAAGTGGTTGTTGAAAGGGTATAGAAGAGGTAGCGAAAGAAGGTGCTTGTTGTGGAATGTTCTACATAGGAATAGACTTTGATATAGAAATTAATGTCTGCGATGGTTGTGGAATATGTTGTGAGATAAGGGGTATACAATATTGGGCTAAAACAGGGTGAGTGGTGGAGATAGCACTAGTATTGATTAAAGGAATAGATGTCGGAATGGACATAATGATATTTTGAACACTGCTAATTGGTTGAAATACAACAATATAAACAAAACTTATTGGAGGTTTCTATGTAATTTAGGATGTTGTAGGGGTAGATAATGAAGCACTAGTATTGTTTTGTAGAGGTGTTAAACTAGTGGAAGGATCGTGTGATGATGTATGTTGTTGGGAAGTTATGTCTTGAGGAGAAATTATATGAATACTAAGAACAAGAATGTAAGATGAAACTCATGATGTTTCAGGTTGACTTAAAGGTGGATATGAATGTATTTTTTGAATGACAAGTTGGTAGTTTGGATCAATAAGATGTGAAATCCCAGATGAAGGATCAGGGACATACAGCGGTGGTTCAGATATAGATTGTTGGTTTGAATCAATGGGATGTGAAGAACTAGATGAAGGATCAGGGATATTTGAAGATGGTTTGGGTTCAAATGGTTGGAGTTGAACACCCCTAGCTATAAGATAAGCGTTGAGAGAAATGGGGTTTGAATCCAACATTTCTTCAAAAATAGGGTCTCCTCTTTCAAAGAAAGCAGGTTCAGAAGATTTTGATTATGAGCAGGGGGAATATGGTTGTTCAGTTTCTTCTTGTTCATATGTATGGAAGATTCGACTACAAAACTGACGTGAAGAATGTAAGAGACGTTGTCCCATTTCTTTATTTTATTGTTCATATATTTCATTCCAAGCTTGTTGATGTGCATATACAGGAGTAGATGTGCTTGGTTGATGAAATGGATTTTGTTGTTGTAATGGTGTAGATAATGTAGTAGGTTATGTTGTAGATACGGTAGTGGATAAAGGTGTAGGCAACGGTGTAGACAGTGGAATAGATAATGGGATCTGCTGTTGCAAAAATGTAGGTAATGATGTAGACATATTATTGGAAGTTTGATTATAAGCTTGTTGTCTAGTTTGTATCATAGTAAACAAACAAACACTCACCTAGTAAAAAAACTAAATGGGTTTATTTACAAACAACAAGAAATGACAAGAAAAGTGATTTTTTTTATATTTTCTTGATTCAATTATGAGAAACTAAAAGATGTAAAATGGTTAACGAAGGTCTTAGGAAATGGAAAACTATGGCTAGTAACTGGTGTTCTTAAGGATGGATTCCTCGATATACTCAAAGGTATGTGAGACCCAAATTTGTACTTCTACCGATATGGGCTTGGTATTGGGGCCTACCCCCTCACTTCATGGTCCCACTGCAATAAGGGATTTTGGTGTTGTGCCAATATACCAAAAGACGTGATTATACTCAACCAGAACACCGAATCATCTTATCCTCTTGGAGATCAAATCCAATTAGATATCCACCTGGGTAGGAATTGTTTAAATGCATTTTGATGTTTAAGTGCCTTGGTTGTGTGTGGGGAAAAGAAAGTGAATGCAAAAGATTACTTTTTCTTAATTAATACTATGTGAGAAGATAGAATGCAATTTTTTGTTTTAAGAACCAAAATAAAACTTTGTTTCAATGAAGACAATCAACCAAAAATGTAGTATTAAAAGAAAAAGAGAAAGTTTTAGGAATTATCGTGATAAGGCTCCTTTTTTTAGCAATTTTGAGCAAAAGAAATCCAGCAATCTAGCAATCCAGATCTCAAAATGTAGAAACCTGCAATCAGGTTAGCAAAAATAAAGAAAGAAGAACAAATAACAAAGGTCAAAATACCAACTATAAAGTAATCAAATGAATTCAAACAAATTGCCAATGATTGCAGGAATCTCCACTAATTCACTAAATCACAGACTATTACCAAACAGAGAGCCTGATATGAACAATATGATATTTTGAGTGCATACAAGACGTTCTTTTCCTTTTAAAATTTAGGTACTGAGCAACAAAAGATAGAAAAATGAAAATAAAATTAACAGAAATAAGAACTTACAAAAACAAGTCAGCAATGCCAACAATAGCAAAACGATGATTTCTTTTTCTAATTAATCAATGATTCAATAAAAATTGAGACCCTGTCAATCTTGAACTAACAAAAATCAGAAAACAAGAGAAAAATAGAAACTAGAAGGTAAACTGAAGAGTAATAGAAAGCACTTAGAGGAATCACCAACAATTCACCAGATCGCAAGCGATTGACTAAATCACTAGCGATTAGGAGGCAGAGAACCCAAAAATTAAAAACAAATGATATTTTGATAAAATTAACAATAAAAATGATGGAATCCAAGGTCCCACCGGGCGTGTCAATATGTTGAGAATAAATCCTACCTCTTCAACTTAATTCACTAAGCAAGAAAGTAAAATTTAACCAACTTCAGAATGATGGGGTTTAGTGATACTTGTGGATGTGACTAATGGTAATTGATATTGCACTCCGTATATGAAATGATGTAGGCTCTCTTCCTATGAGAAAACTTGTAGATCACAAACACTAAACAAAATATGATTAGTAAAATATGAGATGAATTTCCTGGCAAAGGCCAATCCCCAGAAATCAAAGGACTTCCTCACAAAGGTGTCAATCCGCTTTTACAAAATCAATTGCGTAGGAAAACCATATAAGATTTATGATAATTAGATCATAATAATATGATGATAATAAATGAGTTTATTACAAGCATATAGTTGATAGATAATGAGAAATGAAAGGTATAAGCTATGTCTCAAATTCAGAATCTAAGTTTGAATCTGAATTCTCAAAGAAATTTGAATCTTCTTCTTCAATGTATTCTGGAAAGAATTTTGAATTATCTTCTTCGTTGTATTCTGGATTTTCTTCTTCAGTGTTATATAGGTACTCAAATTCAGAATTTGAGTCCTCAGAGTTAGTTTCATCCTCGTATTCAGACTCAAAGTTTGAATCCTCCAACTCAGCTTCAACTGATATTCAAACCAAGCAAGATCAGTTTGGATGCGTTGGACCTCAAAGTATGCTTCCCAAAATTCCTCTACAGCATCACAGATCCACCGAGTGGACTCAAGAATGCTCTGTTAACAATCAAAAATGGCACAGTGGATGGTACACAGTTCAAGATCATGTAAGATGTCATATTGTTCCCAGTACAATGGATGAAAAACAATGGGCAATGAGTTGATACTAGTAATCTCGTGACTTGGACCATCTATTGCCATCTAAAACAATCCATGTTGGATAAAATGTCAGAGATAAATAGATTTGGAATAAATGCTAAAGGAGATTAAATGAAAGGTAATAGAAAAATAAAAGTGACAGGAGTCGCTGGCAATTCTAGGAATTGTTGGTGATTCTAGAGGATATTGATAGACTGACAAAGTGCGGTATTTAACTAATTAATTTGAAATTGTGGTCTTTCAGGGACTTAGATAATAATGTGAGACAAACAAATGAATGGAGAACAATACTTGGATGTAGAAATGAGGATAAAAATGATATCTAACCTTAATGGAAGATGATGTAAAAAATTGATGAAGCTTGTAGCTGGATGATGAAACACTAATCTTCAAAGGCTCCAAAAAGACTCCTAAGATGCTTGATGATTGTGAATAACAATGTTGGATGATAACAAAAACAATTTGATGCAAAATAATACTCAAGTATGAAGCTCAGGTTTCAAAAATGCAAGTGGATGATCCTCGAAGAGAGACTACAAAATTCTATTAAATAATCACTAGCGATTACCCGAATCGCCAGTGATTTCGGTCTGTTTGAGCCTTGCGAGGAAAATAGTTGGAACAACTTACTAAAATGAGGTTTTTGTTTTGATTTCGAGGGGGATGATGTGTTGGGTAGTTAGGGACATGTCAAGTTTGTTTTGGGGGTGATAGAATAGGGTAGATCATACTAATTTGAGTATGATTTGGATAGATGTATAGGTGATTTTCATGAATGTGCAAATGATATAATAGGTGTATATAGGTGTGTCGAGATAAGGGAGTTGGAAATAGATGAGGTGGATTAAGGTAGTTGTAATATCATGGAGTATTTAGATTTAAGATAGATAATGTAATTAAATGTGATCAAATGATGAAGTATTTAATTAATTGAGTAATTAATTAAATAAGAATGGGAGATGATGAAGGGTGTAAGTATGGGACATATTTATTTAATGAACAAATGTGAGGGATATAATGTACACTTAGGGTTATAAAATAGGAATGTGTTTAATAATTTTTCCAAAGACGAGGGGTGTAGATTTATGGTGTCTACATGTACCTTTGACTTGTATGGTGGCATATGGGCAATCTATCTTTATATCTCCGCCAATGTCTCTGCAGAAGCTTTCGCTCAATAACATCTCATTTACAGCTAGAATGTCTACCACTGGTATTTTCACATTGACCTTCTTATCAATAAATTCCACAAGTACTACCTAAGCTTTGTTAACTTGACCAACTGGAGGTACTTCTTTGATCTCCATAGAATAGCAATGACCAACAGCAGGGGCGAGGGTGAGACTACAATAATGTGCAACTTTTGTAGGTATGATGTTATCCAAGGAACCATAGTCAACTATACAGTTATTTAATTTGTATCCATTGACGAGCAAGGAGAGGTAGAAAGGTTCAATTTTTCCACAAGAGGAGGATGTGGAGGCAAGAATGTTATGAGATGCAGCATTGCTAAGATCGGGAAGTGAATCTTTTGCAGTGAGATTTGTGGAACATGACTTTGAATTACTTCCTTTGGTAATCTGGACAAGTTTATCAAATTTTCTGGGATGAGTTCTAATTGAGATCCATATGAGGTTAAAGGTGTAGATGCAATAGTAATAGGTTAACTACTTCTTGCAATTACTTTGATACTATTTTTATTCATATAATTACATTTGAATGTATAAATGGGGGGACTATGACAAGGGTAGGTAGACTTACCCGCATTGGAAGATGTAGAGATAATTGTGGATACTTTGGGCTTCTTCTTCATTGCTTGTATGGGAGAGGGAAGTTTTGATCCTTCTTTTGTTATTGTTTTTTGTAGATTTTTCACTTGAGGATCTTTGAATTTGTAAGAATTGTCCCTCTCTTAAGCCTTCGAATGGGTGAACACCGCATAAGAATGACAATTCATATCAGTAATGGTTTCATCATCTTCATCATCCGAATAAGGGGTATATGCAAAAAAAACCAATGTTTCTATCAGAGTCAAACTCATCAATGGCCAAAATTCCCTCATTATTTTCATCAAATTCAACTTCATCAAACTCTTCTTCAGGCCTTGCTTCACCTGTGGCATTAACAGGAGGTGCTTCAAGAGCTAATCTACTTTCTCCTCCACCTATTTTGTTTCTATTATGATTCTTATTTTGGTTTCAATAACCTCCCCTTAGAGAGGTGTCTTTTGCAAGTTTTTTCTTCAATGAAATTACATCATTAGCCAATTTTTGAACAATAGCATCAGTCGCACATTCTTTGGAGGTTTGACCCTTTTGCTTACGATTTGGATTCTTCACTTTCCCAAACAAAATTAGATCATCTTCTACTTCGATGGCATATTCTTGGGCATTTTCAAGATTTTGAGGTTGATTTATTTGTAGGATAAATCTGACCTCGAACAATTGTGCATGTATGAATAATCTCTTTTTGTTATCCTCAAATGGTGAAGCTTCTACATGTATTCTTTTCAGCAATTTTTTGAATCAGGCCACAAAATATCTTATGAGTTCATTTGATTCTTTCTTCATTTGTACCAATTGAATAAGAATATCTTGAGAGTATTTAACTAATTTTAATCTTTCTTTGAATCTAGTTCTGATATCATACCAATTTTTGATGGATCGAGAGGGCAAGAGGTAGAACCATTCAGTTATTTTACCTTGAAGTAACTCCATGAACAACCTTACTAAAACATCTTCATGTTCAACTCCAAGAACTCAACATGCAGTGATGAAAGATGCAATATGTTCTTCAGGAAGTTGAGTGCCATCACCTTTGAAGTTGGGAAAAATTTTGTGGGATCCCTTCAGCAATTCATGGAGAGATGGTGTGAGAGAAAACGAACTAGTATTCTTTCCCCGTAGAAGATGTTGTTGAGGTTCTTCCATTTCTTCTTCAACTTATTCTTCTGCTTCTTCCTCTAAGGGAAGAATAGCTAGTGATGGTGTAACTAGAGATTCAAGAGGAGTATCAATTGGATTTTATGTTGTATCACTCGATGTACCAGATGGAGATGATGTTTGAGAGAAGTAATATGGATTATTTCGGATGTGATATTGTTGTCTTTGAAGATCTTCAAACTTTGGATTAGTAATACCTCTAAATCTATCTAATATAGTGTATCTCTTTTAGGAGCCATCTTGTGAAAAAACCTACAACAAGAATGTGAAAGAACACAGTTGAAAACAACAATGGCTTTCAAGCATCAAATTTCATGTTTTTTTGAGAATTTTTTTATTTTTAACTTTTTATGGATTTTTGGTATATCTGATTTTTAGGATTTTGTGGATTGTTATAGGGTGCAGGACAAAAAAATCTTCCCCATGGTGGGCACTAAAAATTTTTGGTGAAATAATTTGTCACAAGGGAAAATTAGGGGTTTTCACCAACGCTCTAGGACTAGTTCCACGTCCCACTACTAAGTAATGTGAGAAGCTCCATCTATTAAAAAAATGGGTAATAATATACAGCACTCTATACCCTTCATGGGTAGCCTTTCAAATAGATATTACCCAAGATTACTCCACCAATACCCATGTGTAAAAAGGAGGCAGAGGAAATATGTGTGTATGGATGAGAGAGGGGAAAAAAGTGAGAAGGGGGTTTTACTCAATAAATAACAAGCTTATGAGTTTATTGACATAAAAACTAGAACATTTCCATGTTATCAAGGAGAAGATAACATGTCGGGCAAAGAGGAAAAGAAACAAAAATAAATACAAGTTCATTTGCATAATATTGCATAAGAAACCATGCTCATGGAGAAAAGATCAGATGGAGAGGAAAAAATAAGATAAGGAGATAAAAGGGTTATATTTTCTTCAATTGTAGTAAGAAAATCCCAGCTTTCTTACTATAGGAAAGAAACTACAATTCTCTTGGAATCTGAGATGTCATTCCATATTTATCAGCTTTACAATATGTCTCAAGTTCACTCTATGAGCATGGTAACTTGAGAGACCTATTCATTGTCCCATAAACTTGTGACCTTTCACATTCCTCTAGAAAATTAAAATAAGCCCTCTTTCTTATTACATGAAAAGGAGACTTTTACAATGAAAAGTCTACAATGGTCACTTAAGTGAATAGGACTTGAAAGAGCCATAAATTACTGGATTTACAATGGTCAATTAGAAATTAGAGCTTATTATTTAATTGATTAGAAAACCCCCTTACTTTTATCCCCTCTTTAAGGATGACACATATCATTCAGTCTACCCTCCTTTTTAGCAGATGTACTATAGTGGAGTATTATTTGTGTTATCCCCAGTCAACACTCTTTGAATTTGGTGATGGTCTAGAGTAGTGTAACTTATTTCTAGTTTTCAATACCCGATTAGGTATACCTCCAATCTCTAAATACATTGGACTTAGTCCCTTTGAATTGGCGTTGTATTTGATACACCCTGGTGTTCATATTGTCAGACAATTATTTCATCAACACGATGTGATCTTGGTGAAAATGTCACCCTTGATGTGGATACAATTGGTTTCTTGTGAGACACAATTTAGGTCCTCCACCAATAATCCTTGGTACATCTGAGATGAGCGAAGAAGATAGATTGAACTGAAGAATTCATGCACACTTAGAATCCATCCATATAATGTGATGAGCAACAATTCTGAGACCAAATTTAGGGAACTGAGAGGGCTTCCCTTCTGTCTGAGGGATAACTCAACCAAAAGTGTATAGTGTAAAATCATGGTTTTGTCATAGTCAATTTGAGAATTTCTATTACTGTTCCAAATGAGACATGTAATCTACCGATCTCTTTATGCGGTTAGCATGAGAGGCTAATCATCAAAAAGAAATATTCTATCAAGAATATTTTGGACATGAATCTATTGATAGTGTGGGAAATGGTATATTGAGTATTCCATGGAAAATAAGTCAAACGAAGGTATGGTGTAATTAAACACCAAATTTGAAATTTAAATGGTGATCAAGAAGGGCAATGACAAGGTGATGGAGAACCAATTGCCATTGAAAAACCAATACTTTTTATAAACCCTTGAAGATTAAAGAAGGATAATTATTTTTCGAAGTAGGTCTTCCTAGTGTCTGAAAGTAATGAAGTTAGTGTCAAAGAGTTAAATATTATTGGGAATGAGAAGGAAATGTCTCCAAATTACAAAACTATTTAAATAATAGCCAATATATTTTGTCATAATGACTTTGAAATAAATCTATAGTTTCTAAGGGAGAAGTGGGTAAACTGTGACTATTTAGATCAATGATACAGACACATCAAAAGAAGAGACCATATAGAATGAATACTAAATCTTAAAGGCGTTTTTGCAAGTAAACTACATTTAAATACCTCAAGATCGCAAATGCAGACATTAATAAACTAGTGTAGTATTTAGATTAGATAAGTCTTAATTTTATATCTACATAGAGGAAACTAGTTTGAAATACAGGATATGTGTTGCATTATAACAACATAGTTAACAACAATGGACTAGATTACATGAACCCATTCCACACTCCATTAATAGAATATGTCTTATAAAATATCGTAGGAAGGGAGAATATTCCCCTTTTACTGAATTGTTTTCCTCCAATTTATCATACCTTAACTCAAGAATCGATTCAAACTGAAGACTAACCTGGGTTTGGTGGAGTGTGGAGGTATTGTTGCGCCCTACATAATAGGGTTTCATTAATGTATAAAGAGACGTTGCCTTTTTTTTAAGGAATGCACAATGGTTATATTTACCACATAATAGTCAATGCCTTCAAAAAATTTATACATGATACCTTAGAAGTATACCTGGATGATTAACACCCTAGGTTATGGCTTGTTGAGAGATCACATGACAAGTTATATGCTTGAGGATTTATGGATCTCCATGAATTTTAAAAAGTGTGATATTCTTGTACACGATTTGGGAAATTAGTTGGGCATATAATTTACAAGGAAGAGTTATTAATTGAACTACTCAAAACATCAATAATAGTAGTATTGCCACAACCTAAAACATGTAAGGATGTTTGCACATTACTTGGGTATTTAGTGAGTATCATTAATAGTTTTCCTAAGGAACTGCATCATCATATGTGTGTCCACTTAGAGTAACATTATCAACTCCTCCCTAAGATGAGAAAACAAATTGAAGAGACCAAGGAGTGTGATGGTTATCCTTGTACCACGGGAAAAAGGGAAAAATGGACATACAGGCCTCTAATTCTATATTTCCAAACTTCTTGAAAAGTTGACCCTTCCATATATACATAGATTCTTATCAAAATAGACCAATAGAGTGCATTGTTATCCTAACCATGTGAGCAAGATAAATGTAGTCTAGGATAGCCAATTTTCATAGTGATTAAAACTCCAGAAGGACCAGAGCATAAGTCCATTCCCACAATTTTCAAAAGAGAAGATTTAGTAATAAGAGTATGTTTTTCAAAAAAATATCCAATATTCCACTTTAGATACGTGTATTTGAGCTAAGTGAAGTGAAGATTTCTGTTGGAGTCTAAAAAAAGTATAAAAAAATGATAAAATATGGTGAAATCATGTAGTGCGGTTGAATGAAATCCATGTGTTACCTTTTGATAGGCTCTCTAAATCTGTCCCGAGGTGTTCGGATCGATACATAACCAGCAAGTGTGAACATGATAAGAAAACTCTTGTGTTGCACAGAATGGACAAGTTTACACATTCTTGGGACTCCCATAATGGTGTTTTAAGAGTTATGTGGATGCAGTGAGGTCAGGAAAGGGATCCAAAATCTTTACTAATTCCTATGATCTGGCTTGTTACATGTCCTAATGAGGATCCGAAAACCTATCGAACAAGGTGAATAGCTCTTTTGAAACATTATTTTCCTTGGATCCTCGATAAAAAAAGGTTTGGTTTTAAATGGGGAACAAGAAATTGTTTTTAAGAAAAAAGCACTCAATGAGGACAAGGAGGGAGATTTCCAAAAAATACCTTGAGTTCACTTCATTGCTCTCCCACAAAACAGAGCCAAACTTAAATAGTTTGCATATCTAACAAAAAAAAATTGTAGGGTGTATACTTGTTGCACCAATAAACAAAAATAACTCTTTTGAAGCCTTCGGGAGAACTTGTTCTTCTTATATCTCAGTACCCTCATGAATCATGCTACGTACACTTCTTTGCACATGAAACATACTTTAAAATCATGTTATCATGTTCCTCTCGGATAGAATGAGGATGACATAGTTGAAATGATGGCCGGAGGAAAGGTTTACATTGAACTGGGAAAGGGAATTTCAAGTGTGGGTTCGATTGTCATGACCAAAATTTTAAATTTTGCATGTTAGACATTTAACATGACAACAATTTTCAACTATTCATTTAATCAAATATGTTTTCGCTACTTGATGTAAGCATGTGAACAAGGAAGATGATATAACAAACATCTCTGAATGAGAGCATCACTTTATCCTATGAGCAAGTATGTTGCAATAGACTTAGCAAATTTTCTAAGTTAAAAAGACCACTAACAACCACATAGCTATAAATCTAAGACATCGTGGGTATAACAGGAGAAGCTAGGGCACTGTGAGTGCAAGAGAGAGAACAATGACACCAAGCGCACATGGGTAGCCATGTGGTAAACAAGAGGGTCGTGTCATAGGGTTGTCTTTAGAAAACATTTTAAAGGGTCAATGGGACTTCACAATCAGCCTAATTTGCAAGGAAATTGGTTGAACAAACAACTCTAAGAGAACTAGCAATCGAATGTGTACAATGCAATGTGAATGCCGAATGGTATATGTTATTTGATTTAGAGGGATAGTTATTACTTTTGTAGTTGATGTTGATAAGGGGTGTGATTGATTTTGTAAGTGTAGGACTATAAATGAAGCATTACATTTAAAGGTTCTATCTCTACATTTCGAATTTGATACAAATTCGTACATATACATTTACAAATATTATATCATGAGGGGTAGCATTTTGCGGACTATTTTATTTGAACTAAACATGGATACATGAATACTTTTGTACATTTTCCAATCTTATATCATGAGTGGTAGTCTTTTGTGGCCAAATTTTTTTGGCACTAAACATGAATACATTTGATACTACTCTGGATAGTTAATTACTTTTGTAGTTGATGTGGTTTGTAATTATTTGAGGAAAATTGGGTTAGTGTTGCAACGTGTTTGAGATGGTGGTTGCATCGGTTGTTTGGTTGTTTTTTTGTTGAAAAAGCCTTTTTTTAACTGTTGATAACATATTGATAATGGGTGTGATTGACAATGGAAGTGTAGAAATATAGATGAAACATTACATTGAAATGTTCTACATGTACATTTCAAATTTGTTACAAATTCATACATATACATTTGCATATCTTATATCATGAGATCTGAACTAAACATGGATACATGAAGACCTCCATATATTTGTAGATTTTATATCATAAGTGGTAACCTTTTTTTGCCAATTTTAATTGCACTGAACATGAATACATTTGATACCCCTTGAATGGCACTGCCGCTTTGGATACAAGAAGTGTTGAGTAAAGTAGTAGTGGAAGTGTTATCAAAGTAGAGTGATAGTAGTCGAATCCTCCTTTCTTCTTGCTCCAAGTGTTAGTACGTGCGCCATTGTTGAGTACCTTTCAAATGAAAAAGGAGGGGAAATGCCACGTACGATTTTTTGCTGAGAGTGGGATAACATCAACTTGACTACCTCACTATAACATAAGAGTTGAAAAACATAGGACAAGTGGGATTAAATCTCAAATAAATAAGGGAAAAGATTGTAATTTTTGAAAATGATAAATTCAAGGTAGACATAAACAGACTTATGATAAGTTGTAATTTCCAAGTTTTTCATTTCAAATTTCCTCAATTTTGCTAGAACCTTTTTTACCAAATGAAAATTCATGCATCATATCATCTTAGTGTTGATCATTTAGTTTTCTAGTTGAAGGGCCCATGCAGTTACACCTAGCAATGGTGTGGAAAGTGAAAACATTAGCCCTAATAAAAACCTTTGGACCCACAAAACCCAAAAACCATGTTTTCAAACAAAGAACTAACCTTGATAATTAATGAAGAGATAATATCCAATGGGAGATTTGCATCTGTGTGTTTTCCTTCAAAGTAGATCAGACTATATATTTCCCAAAAACTATTAGATGTCCTCCAAATTTGACCTGATCTCTAAGCTTTCATATTTTTTCCACCCAGACAGACAAAATTCAGAACATCTTGGCCTAAATTCACACCCTTTTGACAAAAATCCACAAATTCGCTGAATTTATTTGTTCAACCTGCATAGGAAACACTAAATTGTTAGAAAAAAAAGAAACCCCTTACAAACTTTGAGATGCTTCCGCGGCCACAACACAAATACAAACACAACAGAACTGAATTCACTGGGAGAAGAAGAAGATTTACTAAATTCAATCACATTGTTTTTTGGTCCAATGTTTTCGGAAGTCATACAAGTCTATTAAAATGGCTGATCGAGGAACAAATACCAACGAAAAAGGGAGCAAATATTAACAACAAATTCAAATTTACGTCAATTGAAGCTATATTATCACTAATTTCAGGCATCCGATAAATTTACAAAAATATCAATGAATGAAATATTTTAATAACGTCCACGAGACCAAACAACATATGGGACCAAGATTGATAAATCGACCAGTTAGGTAGCATAGCAGTTGGGGGTTCCTCATTATGTTTATCACCACAAGTATATATTAACCAGCTTATGAGCATTACTGTTAAGGCTCTAATTCCATGAGGATGTCGAGCTTGCTATGCCAAGTACAAACTATTTTATATTTTATACCACACATAAAACAAGCACCTTGATGCATAACTGCATACCACAAAAAAGGATTATTTATATGTATCGTTCTGGTCTCGTTTTCCTTCTCCTTCAGTATGGAGAGCTTTAAAAATTGGAATTAAAACCCTCCAAAATTGTGGGAAGAATCTTTCAATATTGCAGCTTTCCTAATAAATAACATACATGCCACACCACCATCTTCCACACTTCCTTTGTCTGTAGAACAACAAATAGCTCTTGATACCATACTGCACCATTCAGCAAACAAAACCCTTTTACCTCCACTAAGATTGATAATTCAAGGAACGGCTAGCACAGGAAAATCATTTCTAATAAATAAAATCTGGAATTCATTCACAACATCAACCACATCTCCCGAGCCTCTACTTGTGCTCGCCCCTACCCGTGTTTCAGCATTCAACATCTCCGCATCCACAATCCATGCAGCCATGCGTATTCCAATCAAAGAACTGAAACCCCTTGAAGGTAGTGCATTATCATCTTTTCAAGAGTCGCTGAAACATATAGAATATGTTCTTATTGATGAAATGAATTTCATCGGGCCAAAGTTGCTAAGCAAAATTGACAGCAAGCTCCACAAAGCTTTCCCACACTCAAGAACATCTGAATTTGGGAACAAATCAGTCATCCTCCTCGGTGACCTCGGGCAATTACCGCCTGTTTTGGACAGTCCTCTTTACGCAAGTAATTCCTACGGAGCAACCCTTTGGAAGGGATTTCAGTCTTCCATTACATTACAAACAATATTTCGGCAACAAGGAACAAGCAATGCACAAGTTTCATTCCGGAATTTACTGCTCCACACACGAGATTCAACCCCTATAATTGAGGATTGGGAACTCCTAATGTCTCGCATAGACACACACCTAACTCAACAAGAGCTCAACATTTCTAAGGACGCACCACATTTGTTTGAAAAAAATGATTTGGTGGACTCCCACAACCTACAGATGTTGAAGGCATTGAATGTTCCAATCGCCCAATCCATTGCTGAAAGTAACAGGCAAATTGGACCAGGAAATCCTGATGATGATCAGTTGGAACACAAAGTTCTGTTGTGCAAGCAACAAAAAATCATGCTTATTGCAAATCTATGGGTTGATGTAGGCCTCGTGAATGGTGCCACAGGAACAATCACCGACATTGTCTACGACACATCAATGTAACCACCAGCATTACCTTCATTTGTTGTAAAATTTGATAGATACAACGGCCCATGTTGGGATCCCTTCAACCCGTTACATATTCCCATACCCCCTATTTCGAGAGGGAATCGAAGACAGTTGCCGATTAAAATGGCATGGGGATTAACTATCCACAAGTCACAAGAACTTACTTTGCACAGAGCAACCGTCGACATTGGAACCACTGATACCTTCATTTATTTGATGTTTTCAAATATGATATGCAACTTTAAATGTACGAATCTGTAACATAATTAAATGTACACATACAACATTTCAATGTAATGTTTCAACTAAAGTCCTACACTACAACTATCAAACACACACATTATCAATTGTATAATTAATGTTTCTCCAACAAAACACCAACTGAACAACTGATGCACAACTAACAACATCAATTATAAAATTAATTTAAAAAAATCTTTAAAATTTAAAAAATTCAATTAATTCTTATCTGCGCGCTTGGGGACAACGACACAACTAATGAAATTATAAACCTCCAAAACTTTCTTCTCTTTCGTTACCGAAATACATACAAACATTCATTCATTACATATCTCCATTAATAAATTTTCTAACATATAAACCTCTGAAGCATACTCATATTCGCACTGTAATCATCCATCAACCTGAACATATCTTCATATCCCTCTGATCCTTAATTCCTCTGATATCGTAAACAACTTATCAGCAGTAACGACATATATACGTTCAATACCATCGTGATCATGCTTACCATCTGCAATGGAATAACGTCTTTCCATGTAATCCTTCAATACCTGTATTCGTATCCTCTGAAAATCTTCACGACTTACTTCCCAATAGTGATATTCTCCACGATAGCAATAACATACTGATCCTTAGCACAGTACTCTATCCAGTTGTATCCCATCGATCACCTTCACACAATCCATTCCTGTACTGCCTGCAACAACAGTATTCAGCCCTTCAATAGACATCCTAACGCCCTTTATAAAAAAACACAGGCCCAAATAAAAAGAAGGATCGAGCATGCATCTGCTAAAAACTGATTCGAGAAACTGCCGCATCCATGCAACTGCAAAAACACTAAAACGCCCGTCGAAACCGTCAAAACAACCATCAAACATAATCGTCTTTCAAAAACGTCCAAACGACCGTCAAATTTAACGTAGCTGCAAAAAACATCCAAAGGTCCTTTACCATAGGGGGAACGCCTTCGGCGTAATAATCAATTTCACTTCATGAAGTGAAAAAGAAAGTTATCCCATTGGGAAGGTAGCAAGTAAATCCTCTTTTTTCAATTTATGATCTTTTGGAGACCAAAAGTCTCCATATTGGGGAGGTGTGAGAAGAAACTCGATCATAAAAAATATCATAATTTAGTTGGTTTAGATAAATCAAATTTACTTCATAGTTTGTATGAAAAATGAAGTACATAGAGATATGTTTTACTCGCTCCAAGAAGCCGAATTGGGACAACATACATGCAAAAGCTAAAAAGAGGCTGGAAGGTTCAAGAATGATTTGGACATCCTAAAAAGCTAAGGAGGTGCAAGAGGGTTCAAAAATGATTCGAACATCCCAAGGATTTCCACATTGAAAGTTAGTTCTAGTGGAATAATTTGGATTGAGATGAGTCTGTCTATTAGCTTCCACTACAAATGAATCTATCTAAAATAGACAATCAAAAACTCAAGCATCCCAATGGGAAGGCAAATTGTTTCTCCTTTCGACACTTTAATGGTTTTGGCATTGATAGTTTTCCAACTCAATTGCTCATATGAATGATTGCATAAACCCATTGGGATCATATATTAGCATTCAAGGATTAATTATGGTATTGGTGGTCATTCCTAGAGTAAAAAACTAATTATACACTTGAGTGCAATAATCAAGCGTGTTGATTAAGGAAGTTTCCACGACAAGAAATCTTGTAGAGCATTGTATAAGTGTTAGAGAAGGCCCATTGTGCTCTTGGAGGTTCTAATGGAGCAATTGGCTTGTAAATATTGCATAATGATTATAGAGATAAGGAGGCATTGTGTCACTTTTATGGGATTCGTCTACATTGGGTTTCTCCAAGTGAATGTGTGCATTAAATCTCCCTTTTCATGTTTGTTTAAATGTTTTACTTGATTTCATTTTGTGCAACTACAAAAAGCAAGGCACTCAAGCAAGCACATAAATTACATATTCAATTGATTACAAGCAGAGTTCTTGTTTTAAAGTGCAACTATTAGTTGACTTCAAATAAATCGACATACTTCTTTGAACCCATACTTCCTAAATGTGACAACACATTGGTAGTAGCATAAAAGGGGTGTGCAATATCATTTGTAAAATTGCACGCACATATTTGGTAAAGGGGAAAGGGAAAAAGAAAGTTGAGGAACCCCTGGACTACACACTGTAATCAATACCATTTGATCGAGACCACCAATGATGTCGAGAGATCCTACCAAGTGACATTGTCACAAACTAGAAAAAGGTGAACGGGAAAATATGTAAACAATGTCAATGCCTTTTTTCTTGAAACCTCATAATCAAAACCATCCAATTAATCTATTGCCATATGCATATGTTATCACTAAAACCACACAAAACAAAACAACTTAAGGCAAAGAAAATGCAAAGTCATACCATTCCACACACATGCAATTTATGCAAGTCCAATCAAATCTTATATTCTTAAGCACAAGTGTCAAATCTACAATTGGCATAGCAACAATCATGTCAACAAACATAAACATTTTCATTTAAATTAAATAATCCAAATTTGTTATATTTAGCATGCACTAGGAAGATTAATCAAAAACCATTGAAAATGGTCTCTTCTTAGTGCAGTCTTAAAATTTCTTAATATAATAAATGAAATAGATGTATTAATAAATGATTTTA
This sequence comes from Taxus chinensis, assembly GCA_019776745.2. Classification (NCBI taxonomy): domain Eukaryota; kingdom Viridiplantae; phylum Streptophyta; class Pinopsida; order Cupressales; family Taxaceae; genus Taxus; species Taxus chinensis. The sequence continues at coordinate 336,873,582 of CM034153.1, forward strand.
AGAGTTCAAATGTTGGAGTTTGAGTGTTAAAAGCAAAAAATGACAAGGATTGAAATTTCTTCCTCTTTTGCACTATAGTCAAGGACCCAGTGTCACCCCCAGTCACAGACTCGAGCATGTTAGTGAAGGAAACTTCAACTACCTTGTTTGGCCAAAACTATTTACGAATAGGAGAGATGAGAACTTTTTGACCCATAGAAGAAACAAACTATTCCGGTTCCACCCATGCTAATAATGTTGACTCAATGGCATGGTCCACAAAGCCACCATCCAACAACCTAAGAAAAACCTCTTTCAGCATTTCCGAAGGTGAGGCTTGCAATTCAAAAACCAAATCTTCCGAGACCTAATCCAAGGAAATGTTATATGAAGGCTATGGGGTCGAGTCTGGAGTTCCTTCGATAGTTAAATGGTGGGGAAGAGCATCCTTCCACCACAAAGTTGAAGCCACAACGACCATCTAACATGTAAGACTCCAGCAATCTAAAGCCATGTGACCTGTTTCAAAGCACCGAAAACAATGAAAAAGCAAACTACCATAATAAACAAATTATAACCACGACCAGTCAACAACTTCCAACACAATATCAAAAAGAAAATCTTTCAATAAAGCCATATCAACCAGGGTGCGGGCAAAAATAGTGTGGGTTAAAAACATAGTAGCAAAATCAATAGTTAAAAAGTTGCCCAGAGTGTTGCCAATGGCTTCAAAGCATAAATCGGTCCAAAACTAGATTGGAAGATTTGACCATCTAACCCAAACTAGCTTTATATTAAAGGATTCAGTAATGGAGTTAAACGAAGGGTACCAGATTTTAATCAAGAGGTAGTGCTTGCCCCAAACCTAGAGCCAATCATAGAGAATCACATCCCTATCCCAAATACAATCAAGAACCACAATGAAAATACCCCTAGCACGGGGATAAATCTCAAGATTACCTTCTAAAACTAGTTGCCATTAATCTAACAGCCGCCAATGGAGCATTGGGCACCTAGCAACAACTAGTTGAAGCAATAAATCACAAGTTGTGTAGTAGTTTTCATTTTCAATCACCTCCTCTCCAAAGACAACATAGGGAGGGATTTGAGCACTAGGTAGAAGCCTAACTACAGGCTTGACCAGGGCTGCCACCTTAGCTGCAGCCACATACGATACAGCTGCCCCCAAAACACACTAGCAAACAAGGGATGCAACGCCATGAAGCTCACCTAGAAGAGAGTAGGATTTAGGGCTCCTTAGGATATCCATTATTGAACATTATTAGACTCCAGTATTATGCTCATTTATTGATTTAATTGGAGTAAAAAAGGAAACTTTTTAAAATGTGTATACATTTACTAGCATAAAATGAAGAAAATAATTAACCACGATAAAATGTATTGTTATGAGCCGTGTCAAGTTGAGTATACATGCTCTTCTTGATCGAGTAGAAAGTCTTAGTCATATGACACGTTCTGGTTGATGTAGAACATACCCTCGCCTTAATTTACATCATATTCTGTCATGTTACATATTTATGTCTTCTTTTTCCTAAAGGTTGATGACGAGATACTTGTGCATGCCTGCAATGATTTACTCAATTATATATTGTAGTTTAAGTTCTAGGTTTCATGCCCCCCAAAAAAATAAAAAATAATACATCACAAGCCCACAAACTAAGTGTTACCATGAATTTAAAGAATCAAATTGTTTGTAAGTAATAGGAGCTCATAGTGTAGTTATTTAGGTATTTTCTCCATATTTGCGAATGCTTGAAGGTGCTGATGTGCTTTGTGTATCATTTTAATTAAATAGTCGTTAAAAAATGAATGCTCACTGAATACAGTCATCAAAATCATGAATATTCCTGGAATGAATCAAAATAAAAAAGCATGCAAAATACAACCACATAAAATTCTTGTGCCAAACACCTCTTCTTCCAATATCCTAGAGCTACATCTTTCAAGGCTTTAATATTTTTCAGTAGGATGGACCATTTTCTATGAATTATCAACTACAGATACGGTTCTATTAAGTGACAAGGTCCATAACAATAGATTCGTTTGCGTTTTGATTATTTGCTCATCAAATTCCTACACGCTTGTGCTTGATGCGGATCAAATTCTCCATCTTAATGTACCTAACATATTCTCTGATGTTAGGGTCTCTTTTTGGCTCAAGGTTGATGGTGAGATACATGTGCATGCACGTAATGATATGAAACCAGTTCAAGGATCCGACATTGCCACTATAAGGTCTCAGGTTTCTAACCCAAATAAAAAAGAAAAATGATTACATTATTGGACCCAACAATGAGCATTTCCATGAAATTAACGGATCACATATTCCTAGTATGTACAGAAACATTTAAGCATGTGAATGCACTGTAGAAACCACTTCCTTTGAATCCCTCTCCCTGCCCGGCCACCAACACCCCAGCACCATTTACTCCCATGTGAAAAAATCTACAATTGCATAACCAACCAAAAAAGTAGCCACACTTGCACTTCACAATACCATTCAACTCACCCCAAAAAAAATCTACATAGTAAAACATAAGTATTCTAAAATACTGTAATTAATGACATGAGTCCATAAAGAATTCCATGATGAATATGCAGAATCGGTTTCAAGGATGCTGGATTCAACAGTCACTAATACACCACAGTAAAATATGCTGAAACTTAAGCAATTACCTGTTAGTTTCTCATTACAACCTATTCTTCTGAAAGAATTTTTTTTTTATGAACACGAGAAGATTCAGAAAGCCATAGAATAAAATTGGCTATATCTTTCAACAAAGTTCAAATAAGAGGATAAAAACAATTTCATAGACATGAGCCAGATATAGTAAAGCAAACTAAATATATGGCCCAGGGTTTATTTCAATGCTCAACAACACTACACAATATCACGTTACCTGGACATAAATTCTGTCGAGATTTCTCCCTTAAAAGTATTAAATTTACCCTACAATTATAACTAGATCTAGCTACTTCTAGCATTATATCCTACGATTGGATTGAATACCTTGTTCACACTTTTTCCCCTCTATATAGTAGATAAGTATTCTAAAATATATATTGTAAAAGAAAGACAGCCTTCTAAGTAAAATTGCATAAGCAAGTTTTAGAATCGACGTTTTGAACCACCCTGTGGATCATCATCAGGATGAATGGATAGATTAGAGAAAAGGGTTCCTTATAATAGATAACCTGAAGTTACAATGAAGAAAAGAGATTAATTAAATATTGTCTTTTAAATAATGCTATATCTCCAGAACATTAATTAAATACAAAAGTGCAGTGCATTAATGCCTCTAAATTTGGAAAAGCATTAAATACAAAGCATTAATTATCTCTGAGCATGTCTATGATAGGTCTCCATGAAACACTCAGCTCCAGGCCTTCATCTTGGTTAAGATCATTAGGATGTTCGCAAATCTCAATTGCTTCTCTAATTTTCCCTTTAAATAGTGCTCCTCCACAAAGATTCCTGCCTTGTACACGCAAATGCCATGCGAACATTTGTGTGCATACTCGGCTAATGGTGAAGATTGTATGCAATCCCAATGACTATCGGAACAATTTCTTTAAACCTCATTTGATCCTAATGATAAACCACAGTGTGGTTTGAAACATCGATTCTAAAACTTGGCCCATCTCTTTTTTAACACTAGGTTGCGTAAGTTTGAATTCACGGCGTGTGCGTGTGCGTGCGGCATGCACGTGCATGTGCATGCGTGTGTGTGTCGAATATGCAGAATCAGGTTCAAGGTTGCCACATTCAGCAGCCGCTCATAGATTGTATTGAAAGGCACATTAAATTTAACAGCTACTTGCAAGCTTATGTCATACAATGTGAAGAAATATCAAGCTTTGTCAAGGAAAATATATTGGAACTTCGGCAATTACCCTATTAGTTTTTCATTAAAATCATTCTTCTGAAAGATAATTTTTAATAAATATGACAATACATAAAATGCAACGGAATAAGTTTGCCTATATCTATCAACAAGTCCAAATAAGGGAATTAAAAAATGTCATAGGCATGAGCCACTCAGAATAAGGCAAACTAAACAAAAAGACCAGGGCTTATGTCGACATTGTTAAATTGCATTACACAATATCTTGGTAACTGGACATGAAAGGCATCAAAATATTTCCTTCTTAAAACACTAAATTTAACCACAATTATAACTAGACTCCAGCTACTTCTAGCATTATACTCCGGGATTGGATCAAATATCTTGTTCACGCTTTTTCCCCGTCATTCCTGCAACAACCTGCTCATTTAAAATAGCAAAAATTACTTGATAAAGCTCCGCGATGCAAGGAAACATATTTTACAATTCTGGAAAATAAATTCATCATGGAAGGATGGAATATCACCTCATTTAGACCTGGATGTGGAACTGCCTTTGCTGTTTCCATAGAATCCAATATGGGCCTAACAAATGCTGGAAGAATCAACCCTACAGACAAAAGGGATAGCTAAATCAGTAATAATTTTTACCAAGTTTCCTTGCTATCATTTGAAGTTCCTATCTGTATATAAAGCAGTGTTCCACAGGATGTGTCCCCAAGGGTCTGAATGGCATCCCAGGGACAAAGACTGGATGTATAAACAGTGCTCCATAAGGATGCATCCCTGAGGATCTGAATGGCATCCCAGGGATGGAGACTGGCCATCCCCACCACATTCTGCCCCCTGCCCTGCCCTGCCCGCCCCCCTCACACCACCCACCAAAAAAAAAGAGGGGGTGTCCCTTCTTTTATAAGGCATCGGGAGGGCAGGCACATCCCCACAACATCGTGGCTTGCCGCACGCCTTCACCCTAAAAACAAGACCCCTTAAAAGAGACGTTTTCTTAAATTGCACAGAACATTAAAATAATAAACGCTATACTCTAAGAGCATCTGGCAAACTTCAATTAAACCCCTGAACTACATTCTCAATCACCATTCAGCAAACGTGCAAAGAGAAGAAGAGGAGGAATGGAGAGGAGAAAGAGCAAGAGGGTTTCTGGTTATCGAGTTTGATATCTTTCTTTGTAATTTTGAGTACTAAAAATCATAATTTATAATTCATGATTTCGGATTATCGGATCAATCGTTTTATAATTTAGTTAGTAGTTTACTGTTTTAAATTTTGGCTTATTTTAGTTCATTTAAGTTATTTTTTTATTTTATAATTTATTTGTAATTTAAAAATTATAATATTACTTTTATGTTTTATGCTAGTAGCCATCCCCAAAATCCGGGTAATGTTTTGCCATCAACACAACCCCGTCTCCAGAACATGTGGAACACTTGATATGAAGGTACTTTGTGCTTTAAAATTTATAATATGGAATTTAGTTTTTAAAATATACAGTACTTTTAAGTAATGAAATTTATAAATAGACTAGTAAGTGAAGAAGTTTATTTATATTTTAAAGCTACCTTTACCATCGATTATAAGGCACAATTATTATTTTTTGCTTTTTACTTTCAAATGCTCAATATAATGCATAAAAATGTAGACATTCCAAGCGATTGGTTGAGTCACAATTAAATATAAAGTTCCAACTTCATATTTTGCATGAAGTTTTGCAGTGATCGAACAAAGTTTGATGGACAATCAATTAAAGAGATTTCTGTATCTCTGAAAGATTGATGATGCAAGAATAACAGATTGCAGGATGTAGCAAATGATAAAAAGAGGTCTTGCACGAACTTTTGCAAGGATTGAACAAAGTTCAATGGACAATCATAATAGCTTACATATCTCTGAAAGATCGGCAATTTAAGAGACAGATTGCTGGTTGTAGCTAACTGATTAGCAGACACGATGTGGGGAATGAATGCCATCTAAGAGCAACTTTTCACTGGTGGATCCAAACTGAGGAAAGAAAAGAGTCAAGACAACAGAGATCAGTAAACCTTATACCAAACATAAAAGCTCAAAGAGACATGCCCTATATTGATCAAAAAGCTGCCATAACATGGCAAAGGGAACCCAGACAAGTCAATCAGATGATGATCCCCTAATTCCAATTACTGTATAAGCTCAATGTCGCCCATTAAACTTTACCCATCACCATGTAAAGAAGTAGTAAATCAGTGGTATGGAATTCAATTTCTAGAAACTCGGATGTCAAAGGAAGAACAGTGTGACGGGGAACATGCAGTTGAATTTTTTAAAGAATTCAGCAAACAAATAAAAGTGACAAGGAAATGCTAAAAGAAGATAAAGGCTTGTTGTTAATCTCAAATCTGATAATGAAAAGAATGACGATCTCCTGATTCCAATTGCTGTATAAGCTCAATGTCGCCCATTAAACTTTACCCATGTAAGAAAGTAGTAAATTGGTGGTATAGAATTCAATTTCTAGAAACTCAGATATCAAAGGAAGAAAAGTGTGATGGGGAACATGCAGTTGAATTTTTTAGAGAATTTAGCAAACAAATAAAAGCGACAAGGAAATGCAAAAAGAAGATAAAGGCTTCTTGTTAATCTCAAATCTGATATTGAAAAGAATCCGTTGCATGAAAAATAATTAAATAGAACTAGCAGTAGCATTATCTTAATCCATATAGGTGGAAGTTCATAACACTAGTAACGAAAAAGTTATTGGCCTCAACAGTATACTGTTGCATTGGTGACCACAAGGTCACAGGTTGAATCCTGATTAAAATTGTGGCGCTTCAGGCTAGGGTATCGGTTGTGCCGCCTGAGGACTAGTGCGTTGGACTTGCCCTGCAAACTGCACACCTTCAGGTTGTGCCAAGTCGCTGGGTCCTTCCAAGACAGTTGAGCTTAATGTAATAACTCGGATGCAAAACAGAAAAAATATTAGAATATTTTTCACTTAAATGAAAAGCAATATCTAACAGAGTACACTAAAATAACCAGATAATACCAGAATAAATAATAAAATGCTTCAGGACATGGAAGCAAATAATGTAATTGAAAATGCCATGACAAACAGTTAAACTGCAGTCTTATGCGGAAAGTAGTTAGGCGAGCTGTTAACATATGGAACTCTACCAGCTTTATTAAATATGGCAAGTGACAAATCCCCAGGTTGAAACGGACTACCAGAAAAACTTTACAAGGTAACTTAGGCCTTAATTGGGAGAGATCCGTGTAGGATGATTAGACAGATCTATCAAAATTGATGCAGTCGCAGATAGAAACATAGATTTATCCTAGCTAAGCTTGTAGAATCTGATAAATTTCTACAAAATCAAACTCAACTCACTTTCACAATGGAGCTCTACAACACTACTTGCTTGCTCGATTCGGCATCTGCTCAACAGATGCCAAGTAGATAGATTTATCGCCCCCCTTGCTTGCTTACTATTCCCTTCTATTTACAGAATCTGGCCAGAATCAGGAGGGAGAATAAAGATGCCTTTGCAAGTAGAGATACCCTTGCAAAGATTCCCCAATATGCCCCATATCGCCATTGATCTCATCAGCTGGTTTGCAGGTACCTTCCCATGAAATCATCTCCATTAGATCAAGGTTTACTAGGTTGCTTGGTTTGTCCTTGGGTAAAGGAAACGGATCAAGGCCCATGTGTGCTTCTTCTAATTGTGTTGATGTTGACAGGAAATTCTACTAGACGTAGGATTCCAACATGGCGGCATAAACCAGAGGTCTGGCAGGACTAAGGTAGCACATAAGGCTTCGCAGCATCGGCAAGGTTTTCGGACACCACACAAGACCTTTGCAGAACCGAATTTGGTTTCTGCACACAAGATATGACTTCCACGCAATGGGATGGGTAGCACAAGACTTCCACAAAACAGCGGTGGCTAAAAGCTAGGTAAGGTGCCACGGTATAGAGTATTGTTCACAATACTGCACAAGGCTAAAGATAGCATTATGGTATTGTGCAGCACTGGATAAGGCCTCATGGCACAGAGTAGGCTTTGCACAGCATGGATCTAAGCTTTAAGGTTTTGCAAAACATAGATAGGCCTTCATGGCATTGATAGGCCTTCACAATATTGCACAGTGTGCTTTTCAAAGTGGCACGGGACCGCAGGTGAAAGTGTGATTGCGCAATCTTTATTTGGCCACCTCTAACTAATTTTGGTTGAGGAAAGATTGTGCGTGAACATGAATCCTCTTGCATCATACACCTCGAGTAAGAAGCAACTTGAGCTCCTGCTCAAGCGAGTTTCTTGAGGTCTACAATGGAACAGCCAAATCTAGCAATCTCCGATTTGCTAAGCCAAGACGCATCCTCAACTTCTCTACCCCTCCATTTTACCAGATATTCTGTGTTCCTTTGTGCGTGTTGCCTTTGCCACATGCTCTTCCGGAATATATTCAATTTCTTTATCCTTTTGTTTTGGTAGTAGGTGCTTCCAATCTACTCCTATGCAATCTAATTCATCACCAGTCTGCCCTTCAAGGTAAGGGTATAGTTCTGCAACATTGAAGATGGACGAAATGTTTATCCCTTCTGCTAGTTCTATCTATTATGCATTTTGCGCAAATTTCTTTAGAACTCGGAATGGTCCAATCTTCTTCCACTTGAATTTGTCATATGTCCCTCTTGGGAGCCTTTTTTTGCGCAGGTGCACAAAAACCATGTCTCCAACCTCAAACAATAAGTTTCTCCTCAAATCTGCACGTTGTTTATATTGCACATTACTCTACTTCAATTGTTTGCACACTTGATTGTGCACCTATTTCATGTACTACACAAAATCTTCGGCTTCTGCACTTGTTCCTCTCTTGTGGCAAATCTCGCAACTGTGAAACTCCTCTTGGACTTATCCCATTAACAATTTAGAAAGGTGACTTCCCACTGCTCCTGTTCACAAAGTTGCTGTAAGCAAACTTTGTCTGCACAGGGACAGAATCCCACGTCCCTTCCCTCTTTCTAACCAAATATTGCAACAAGTTGCCAAGACTTTGGTTGACAACTTTTGTTTGGCTATCTATCTAGAGGGGATATGCAAAACTAAATTGCAACTTTATGTTCAACTTCTTCCACGATGTGTGCCAAAAGTGACCCACAAACTCAGTGTCTCTGCCAAAACTGCACGCCAATCCACGCATTCTTATAACTTCCCTAAAAAGCAAGTTAGTTGTATGCATAGCATCATAGGTTTTCTTACAAGCAATAAAATGAGATATTTTTGAGATTTTATCAAAAACAAACATATAATCATGACCCATCTACATTTTGTTCTATACTTTGATTCTCCCAAGGTTCCTCAAGCACTAGCAGTAGTTGATATAACCCTGCACTGTGACTTTTTCCCTTTGCTAATTGGCATACTCTACATATTTGTAGCCATTTCTGGCCAAAAGTACCTTTCTCTTATCTTTGCCAAGGTCTTATTATTGTGGTTCAGAATTGCACCCTAGGATTTGATCATGGCAGACCAAGAATTTTGGACAACATTGGATGATCCCTACAATGTGGGACTTCTATAAGTGGGATCAACCTCTGGAGAAGGTCAGCTTCCTCTTATTCCTCTGACCAACTCTACTCGCACTCCTGAACTAATGCTAAAGACCAAACTGCGGATGAAAAGGGAGAGGGAATGCATAAAGGGAAGCTAAGCTGAAAGGAAAGGGAAAGGCGATGCACCAGAAGAAGGTGATCACTCTCTCTCAAAGTCTCAGGGAAGCAAGGAGGCTAAAAACTCTGCAAAACATAATGGATACACAATCACAAATGAAGAGCAGAAGGCAAGAAGACAATAATGGACACAAGGGCAGATTTAAGCCACAATTGACATCATGTTATTATTTTAAGTATGCAGAGACTGCTGCAACCATTCAGAGGGTAAGATGCATCACAAAACTCATGCCATGGGTACAAATTCTTAGTTCTATCAAAATTTTGGCACAATAACATTACCAAGCAAGAGAGGATAGTTTCAATCAAGAAACATGTTACATTTATAGAAGGGAGGAGAGGAGAAGGGATCAAAAGATGCTGGAGGATATTTGACCTACTAAACCTTGCTAAACCCTCACAACTGCCACCATCAGGTAATCTCTATGCCTCGTGATGGTTCATGCTTTTGGAGTTGCCTTTGCTTGCAAGAAAACTCAAAATATTTTCTTTTAGATGAGCACAACCTTCGAATCGATGGATGCCCATGAAATTTGGGAGATGGAAGAATGTGACCCTACCTCTGTTTTAAAAATCGCGATTAATTAGAAGATTATCGCAATTAATCAGAAGATTATCGCGATTAATCATTTTTGGCAGGCAGGAAGATAAATCTTTCCAAAAATTGCGATACGTGGCTTTCCGATAAACCGGCAATTTTTGGCAACAAAAAACCCTCCAAAATCGCGGAAAATCGCAAGTGAAATAGTGGCTTAGGTTTAAATGCAAAAAAAGACCAAATTGATTTGTTTTTTCTCATGTTTTCTCCTGGTCGACTCGTTTTTGCTCCTACGACTCGCATTTCCTCCATTCGTGGGCATTCAACGTGGTTAAGAGGGCATTCAACGTGGTTAAGAGGGCATTAGACCTAGTTTCAAGGGCACGTAAATAGACAGTGCAATCGCCGTGGTTTCCAGATCTATTTTCCAACAACTCGTGGCCTGTTCGTGGCCCTAGCAGGTAAATATTACAGTATTTTATTTTTTCCTTTTTTTTAAAGATCTTCAATATTATATTACAATACACGACTTTACAATAAAATATTTAACATACTACTGTAGCCTGTAACCTGTTAATAACTTTTGTTTTTTTTTTTTATTAAGGGTAAATAGTTTTGAAGGGACTATACCCTGTATACAGAAAGGCTCAAAAGCCAGATATCAAAATAGGTAGAAACAGCCCAAAAAGAGCAAAACAACCAACACCAAAGGGCTCAACAGCCAGATAAGACAACATAGTAATAAATCAGGATCAAGACGTACAGTGATCCGAAAAGTAGCAGAAGTGACAAAAAACTGACAAGAGACTGGTCATCTCAGCCAAAAAACAGCACCAAAACCGCCAATCAACAGCAACTTCACAACCAGTAAACGGCAACAGAGCGCCACTTCACTTGATAGCCCGGTCAATCTTGGCTTTGATCGTTTGAAGCGAGACAAAGAATGCAGTGGTGGTGGCCTGGGAAGTGTCTTTCAGATCCGCCTGAGCAATTGCAATATCTCTTTTCTCCTTGGAGCCCCAAATGTCCTCAGTAATCCCGCTGAGACTACAGATACTACGAACGTGTTGTTCAATGAAATTGTAGATACTTTTAAGGGCAGAGAGGATACAGTCATTACGTCCTTCAACGTTTCCAAGTCTGCCATCCAGAGATTGAAGCTTCTTGAAAATCTCAGCAGTGACATCCTCTTCTTCATCATTTTGCAGTTTCCTTTTCCCCTTAGCTTTTTCCATATCTCTAATAACACTCTTAAGCTCTTGAATTTCCTTTTCCATCTTTCCCACTCTGATCAACAAGTCCTCATCCTTAGGCTCCTCCACCGGATGGCTAATGTGCAGGAGATTCTCGGCAAGCTCCAGGTCTTTGCGACTTCTAAGAACCCTCTGCGAAGCAGGGACCTTAGTTTTCATCCCCTTCCTTTTCTTGCTAGATGAAGCAATGTCAATCTTCCTTTCGAGCCGGGGAGGAATGGAGGCAGTGGGGGCAGGGGGAGGAATGAAGGTAGAGGGAGGAGCAGAATCCAAGCAGGGACAGGCTGAGCAATGGCGGTGAATAAGCAATATTAGCCCTTGATGCAAGGGAACTACCCTAGTATGATTTTGCACTTCCAGAACAGATTTCTCCAGCGAGTTTATCAAGTAATGAGAGAAGTTGATAATGATGTTTCTACGAAAGTGATTGAGAAAGATCAAATGTTTTATAGGAATAGTGACAAATCTCCCCTCATGAGTTACATACCTTACTACCATTCTAGCAATCTCAGCAAAAGGCTCGGGAACCGAAGCCAGCTTAATGCCGGCCGTCACAAATTCAAGATCTTCCCCTTCATCCAAGAATTTCTTTCTCCACCTCTCTGACCACCCTCTTGTTAAAGAATTTGGAGCCGTCAAGACTAAGTCCGGTGACTTGAGCAATAAGCTCCTCCGTAATCTCAACCTCAATGTATTTTACCACGCGATTCCTCCATCCCTGAGCAAATTTAATAGAGATATCCTAATCAAAACCTTGGATTTTTTCAATAAAGTTTGCAAGACCCCCTATTTGAAGATAGTTCCAAAGAACCGTATCATCTTTCCAAGCTAGATTATGGGTGGGCTCTATCTTGCAAGGCGGTCCCCCCATTTTTCCAGTGGCTCTGCCCGCAACGGTAAAAATTTTAGAACTATGTGACCCAGCCTCAACTCTATTTTTGAATCTCTCTCAATCGTGCAGAAAGATATAATTATTAGACCTTACTTTGTAATTAGTGACCCGCTCCTTAGCATCCGCCCTATGACTAGTAATGATGTCGCTCCAAGTATCTTAGGAGATGTCATCATTCTATACTTAAAAATCCGCTCCTTTGCATCAGCATTACAGCCATTAGTGATTACTTGCCAAGTCATGTAGATCATTGATGATGTCTTCATTAACTTGAGTGGGAATAATGTCACCCCTTGGCCAAGTTTGAAAAGTATTATTAACCCCAAAGTTTGCCAGACTATACGCGACCCTATTGCCTTCCCGGTAGGTGTGTTTGATTTCAAAATTTTCAAAACTCTTGCAAATATCAGTAGCTTTAGCAATAAAATCTCTGATTGACCAACAAGGGGGTTGTTTTTGGTTCAAGAGATTGATGATGTTCAGCGAATCACCCTCAATTATAATATTTGGAATTTGACAATCCCTGGCTAGCCTTATTCCCCAAAGAGCAGCAAGAGCTTCAGAGTAATGGTTAGTTTGCCTTCCCATCTTTCCAGAAAAAGCAGCAACAAAACAGCCTCTGTGATCTCTAATGACTCCCCCACCTCCAGAATCTCCAGGATTGCCTTTCGAGGCCCCGTCAAAATTCAATTTATGCCAAGCATTGGGAGGCTTAATCCATCGGACAGTGGATCTATCAATACCATTATTATTCTTATTCAAGACAGTGCCAATATTCCAAGCAGCCAAAATGTTCTCTTCTTCCTCAGGGCAAAGTCTATTTTTAGGAGGTTTAAATCTTACAATGTTGTCCTGCACAGCAATGATAATTTCTTTGTAGACTTTGTTACATAACTTTCTAGTATTCCTGAAAATGACATCATTACGAGCCTTCCAAACTTGCCACATGGTGTGAGGTAAAACTAGTTGCCATAATCTCCTCACCACACAATGTTTGTAAGGAGAGTTCCATTGTTCCCAGGCCTGAAGACAAGTAAGGGGAAAGATCCATTCCTGATTAAAGTTTTTAAATATAAGATGCCAAATTTTGGAAGTATACTTACAATGAAGAAATAAATATTTAATGTCTTCTGCTTCTTCCTGACACATGCAACATCTATTCGGCATGATAAATCCTTTCCTAATGAGATTTTCATTGGTTAGTATCTTGCCTTTAATGATGAGCCACCAGAAAAAGTTCACTCTGGGGGTTAGCTCTGGCATCCACAGCTTATGCCACTCAGTATCACTTTCAATAGAGGTAAAGAAAGAATTATAGCCCAATTTAACCGGGTACTCTCCATCAAAAGGATCTTTCCAAATGAGCTCATCCTTATGACTTTGTGGACTGATATGAATTAGGGAGAGTTGATTCTGCATAGATGAAACATCAGACTGCACATTCTCCTCAACTTTGAACTGTTTCCATTTTCTTTTGGTTTTATCCGCCTCAATATAGCCCTGTACTTTGTGCCCATAATTTCTAATTAAGTTGTCTTTAATGTGGCCATAAGAGGAAATCCAGTTAATATCTGACCATTTATCAGTCCAGAAATTAATGTCTTGACCATCCCCAAGCTTCCAGCTACATCCCTGAGAAAGAATATGTCTGCTGTGTAGAAGATTGTTCCAGAAAATAGAACCATTCGGAAGAAACGGATCAGAAATAAAGGAAATCTTGCTTTGGTTGGAAAGGTATTTGATTTTAACCAACTCTGTCCAAGGCTTGTGTTCTTTTATAAGTCTCCAACCTAACTTTGCAATAAGAGCAACATTCATATGTTTGATGTCTTTGATTCCTAGCCCCCCAAGCCTCTTAGGTTTACAACCCTGCTCCCAAGCCACTAAATGGTACCTAAACCTATCCTCAGTACCATGCCATAAAAAGTGCTTTTGTATTAATTTGTTTTGTTACTTTTGTATATATTTAATATATTACAGTCTTTGTTAATAGTTATACAACTTATACAGTATATTGTACAGTGTATACATTTATATAAAATAACAATTATACTGTATTTTATATGTTATTTAATTTTATACAATCTATAACATGATTGTGAGTAATAGCATACACTACAAATTTAATTTTATACGTTTTGTATATATTATACATTATTATAAATTTATAGTTAACTGTACATTATAAAATTATAATAGTATATTGTATAACGATTTTAAAAATATTATCTATGAAGTTATCATAATATACTAACGTCTTCAATATAGCTTTGTTGTAATTTTTTCTTCATGCAATAGCAATATTATTCTTAATTTCATCATACAATTTAATTTCTCTAAGGCTTGTAAATCTAAGCCAATTGTTTTTTGTTTTATTTTGTAGAATGGCATCGGGATCCGGTTCAGGTTTAGCTGCTCGTAGTAAGCCTAAATCAAATGACCCCTCTTGGAAGCATTGTGAACCAGCAGAAGGCAATTGTGTTGTATGCAATTATTGTGGCATGAAGAAGAGTGGAGGTGTTTATCACCTTAAGTTCCACATTGCACGAATACCAGGGAATGAAGTGACAGTGTGCAATCAAGCACCGCCTGAGGCTCAACGAGAGTTGTCTGCTTACCTTGCAGCTTATGCAGAGAAAAAAGAAGAAAAGAAGAGGAAAGTTGATGCACTTGCAGCCCTAGCAAATAAGAGGGCAACGAGGGACGATTTTGACATTGGGGCATCTTCTAATGCCCCAACTCCACGAGGTCAGACACTGGGACGGGGTTCATCCACTGATAGTAGTTCAGCGATGTTTTTTGTTCCTTGAAGTACTCCTGGTTCACAACCTTCACTCAAAGGTACTGCTTGGAATAAAAAAATGCACAATGAAGCAAGAATAACTACGGCAAACTTTTGGTACTACAACAACATTCCTTTCAATGTGGCAAAAAAGTCCAGATTGGGAGAATTTGATCACTGCATTGACTGTTGTTGGGAAGGGGTTCAAGGCTCCTACTCCCCATGATTTGAGTGGCCCATTGTTGGAGGATTCTATCACACATACCAAAACTCTTATAGAAAAGCAAAACAAGGTGTGGCAAAAAAAGGTGGCAAAAAAAAGGATGCACCATTTTGTCTGATGGGTGGACAGATGGGAAAAACCGCACATTGATTAACTTCCTAGTGGCATCAAGTGGGCAGTTGGTCTTCCTAAAATCAATTGATGCCTCCCACCAAGTGAAAATTGCAAGCACTTTGTGTGATATGTTAGATCAGGTGGTGAAAGAGGTGGGCGTGAAGAATGTCGTCCAAGTTGTGACAGACAATGCGGCGGCATATGTAGCAGCCGGGAGACTTCTTGAGGAGAGGCACCCTACACTTTTTTGGACCCCTTGTGCAGCCCATTGTTTGGATCTCTTATTGGAGGACATAGGAAAACTCTCGTGGATGGAAATGTGGTTGAAGACGCAAGAAATATTACAAAATTCATCTACAATCACACTTGGGTGCTAAACTTGATGAGAGAGCACGCCAATGGAAAGGAGCTTGTGCGATCAGGGGTCACACGATTTACCACAAACTTCATTACATTGCAGAGCATTGCAACCTCATTAACATCCCTTAAGCAGATGTTTGTGAGTATGCGATGGTTGGAGTCTCCCTATGCTAGGAAGACCAAAGGGGAAAGGGTCGTGAAAACCTTTTTTACGATATGTTTGCAAAGCAAATGGAAGAAATCATGAAGGTAATCTAAACTTGAATATTTGTTTATTTATCATTTGTTATGTAATTATTTATTAATTTTGATTTTAAATATATATGTTATCTTGTTTTAGGTGTCAGAGCCTTTGGTTCGAGTTCTACGGATGGTGGATGGGTAGAAAAATCCAATGGGTTATTTGTACGAGGCTGTGGATGTGGTCAAGGAGGCCATAGCTAAATATTATGGGCACAATCAGTGAAAATATGAACCCATTTGGCGCATAATTGATCGGAGATGGAACAAGACACTCCATCAACATATACATGCAGCGGCGTTCTACCTAAACCCGAAGTTTTTCTATTCCCCATCATTTAAGGCTGATGAGGAGGTTATGAATGGCCTTAATACATGCATAGAGAGGATGGTATCTGACGAAGATATTAGAGATGCAATTCTTGACGAGCTGCAGATTTACAAGAGTGCAGAGGGGAGGCTCTTTTCTTCGGCTCTATGTGTGAAAAGAAGAAACACTTCTCAGCCAAGTAAAAACAAATTGAGTCATTTGTATTTAGTCTCATTACACGTAGAACTAGAAACTAGAAGTCTAGAATTCTTTTATTTATTCAAGCCTAGTTAACTTACAAAATTATAAATGTTTTATTTGCAGATTTGTGGTGGGAGATTATGGTGCAAAAACACCAAATCTTCATAGTTAGCCATCCGCATTTTGTGTCAACCATGCAGTGCTTCTGGATGCGAACATAATTGGAGCATGTTCGAAGTTGTTCACACAAAGAAGCGCAACAGGTTGACTACACAACACCTCAATGACCTTGTCTTCGTGTGAGACAAGTGGAGGGGGCACAGAGTTATGATGCAATTGACTTGGCTGATATTGATCCATATGATGACTAGATTGCTGACCCTGATGATGCGGAGCCTATGTTTACTACAAAGAAGATAGCGACTTTGGAGAGGGAGACTGAAGAAGCAATACCATCAAGGACATTAGAAGTTGGTGATGATCTAGATGATATGTTTGTAGATGACAATGTTGGTGTTGCAGAGGAATATTTACCTTCCACTTCCACGAGGCAACTGCAAGTGCAACAGACTTATTTTAGGCATGCTTGATAAAATAGAATATTATTAATATTTGATAGTGACACTTCAAAAGTCACATGTGACATGACTCTATGAGCATTTTTGTTTGCAAACTTTGTACTCTCTTTTTTGCTCAAAACTTAATCGAAAATATGCATATGGGCCTATGGCATTCTATAGAGTCACTTCTCGCATCATTTAACATTGTCTTTACATTTAATTAAAGTATATTTTATGAACTTAAATGTTTTCAAAAGTAGCGATAAAGTTGCCGATTAATGTCGATTCCCGATTTCCGAGTCAAAATTCGGCCTGCCGATTAATCGCCGATAACGATTTTTTGAACTATGGACCCTGCCAAATGTCCAATTTTGTTACAAAGGTCACCATTCCTCATCATTTTGGTTAGGCATGAATAATATGCTCTTTTGGAAGCATCTGAAGGATCTCCAGGCGAGGGAAGATCATACAAGCATCTCATAACTGAAAAGGCATCTTTTGACTTCTGAAAACGACGTGAATGCCCCCAAAATCCAAAATTTCAATCTCCCGAAATACTTGATCATTCCTTCTAAAGCTTCCTTCTTTTGAAAAGCCTCTCCAAGAAGTTCGTAATGGATCAAAACTAGGGCGAAACGAAACTCTGCATCAAAATTTATCACCAAAATACCAATCTCGAGCATTCACACAGAAATCCTTTGTTGCGTGGATTCCAAGATGATTTGTCTTTGTTTCGCAACCTTGTGCTTGTTTGTTCATTCCGCAGCTTTGGTTTTGGCTTTTAAGACCTCTACGGCTTCTTTTTTATTTTCCTTGTTTCACGGGAATTGTCTTCAATTGGCGGGCATTTAACGTTCCTGTAATGTCCCCTTTTTCGAAATAATATAATTTGAAGACTTTTTGCTCATCTTCCTTTATGTAGGAAAGAAGAAGTTGAACAAGGGAAGAACTTGGGCTATATTTCAATTTTTTATTCAGATTTATGTTTTTATTTTGAGTGTTGCCCTTCAAGGCAAGTCGGTTGGGTTATAGTGTTTCCGACATGAAATTAAAAGATAAAGTAAAGCTCCTTAAGAAGTCGGTCAGGTTGGAGAGTTTCCAACATGGAAATAAAAGATAAAGTAAGCTTAAGAGGTCGGTCTACACTCTTATGACTCTTGGCGCCAACTAAAGTGTATAAGAGGAGTCTCGTAGGCTCATTTACACATCATTTTTTAGCATATACACTTTATACTTGGTCTCTAGGGCTGATTGCTCTTAATCCATTCCACTATTGGGCGACAATCCATTAGTGTGGCATTCAAGGAGGACAAAACCCTTGTAGGAAATAGGACGGAAAAACTTCAAATTGGTGGTGTTGAAGACTCTCATTGAAGACCATCTTGTTGGTTTGCATCTAGGGCATAAAGGAGGAGTCATACAAAGGCTTTTGACATTGTTTGGAGCCCCTCTCCTAGGGAGCGACTAGGGTAGAAGAGGATTCGGGTGCCTTCTAGGGCACAAAACTTCATTATTCTTTGATATTCAGATTTATCATATTTTATAAGGATGGAATCTACATTTTGGTCATTTTTGGAAGAGTTTATCTATCATTTTTAGCCCTTGTTTGTGGCTGCCCTGTTGCTGTCGTAAAATTAATTACAGCTGGGTATAATCTCTTGCCATCTCCATTTCTTTTATGTAAATTGGATGGATAAATGTTTCCATACTTGAAATAATTATTTAGAAGTGTTTTCAGTTGTTGTTGCATAGTTGTATGGTGAGTTGAAGTCCCTATAGACTTTTTTGATAGGGTTTCACGGAATATTAGATCTGCTGTTATATAAATCAGAATTTACTTCACTTGGGATTTGTGTTATTTCCTTGACTTTTCAATTTCAGCCCTAGAAAGGGACATCACAGTTTTGCGGCCTTTCAAGGCCTCCGCGGACTGAACCACAGTGTGCGGCTTTGAATGTGATTTGAATGTTTCGTGGGAATTTTCCTTGCAATGCGGTTTTCCAAGACTTTTGTGGCCTTAGATCCTCCCCACATGCTGCGCAATTCTATTTCTTTGTTATGCAGCTTTTGCATATCCGCAACCAAGTTCCTTTGTTTCGCGGACTTGGGGAGTCCGCAAAACACTATTTTTCGCTTTCCACCTCTAGCCGAGTTAGACTTTGTTTCCTTCGCCGCGGAGGTCTTTTTCTTCGTTCTGCGGGCTTGGAGAGTCTGCGGAACACTATATCCTTTGTTCCACAGCTTCGAACTTTGTCTGCTTTGAAAAATCCCTCCTTTGTCGTGCAACACTAAAAAGACTTTATCTTCCATGCATCGCAGCTTTAGACCATCAAAATCCGCCTAACACCCGACGCTCGCTTTCCTTCATTCCACGGAAATGGTGAATCCACAGAACACTACTTTGATTCTCCTTTGTTCTACGGACTTGGAGAGTCCGCGAAACACTAAGCTCCTTGATTCTGTGCAACACTGAAATACAGTGTTTCGTGGCTTTAACAAAGCCAAAACCCGCCTAAGTCCTTCGCATTGATTTCCTTTGTTTCGCGGACTTAGAGAGTCCACAGAACACTAACTTCCTTCCTTTGTCCAACGGGTTAAGAGAACCCGCAGAACACTGAATTCCTCATTCTGCGGTACACTAGGATGCAGTGTTCAGCGGCTTTTCTCATCAAAAAATTTCCTAAGTCCAAAATTAAATTTGCAAGTTGCCAAAATAGCCTAGGGGGTTATTTTGGACAACAATTTTGGCGACCTCTAGGGGACATCTGCCTGTTAGATGATGAAGACCATTAGCCTTGAGCAATCCATTGGGCATGGGGTCAAAAAAATAACTTGAATTGATCTTCACAATCTTTAATCTCTATAAAACTCAACCCAGAATCTGTAATAAGGAGTGGATTTAGCACTGAAAGAAGTTGGGTCCTTTAAACTTGAAAGAATACGCTTGGAAACTAATCCAAAACTCTAATTTTCCACCCTAAATCTTGACTAAATTGGATTGTGCAACAGCTACAAGGGCCCACAAAAACTATGTACAAAGTATGAAAATCATACATGTTCCAAATGGAAACATGAAGAGTGTGCACAATGCACTTGTTTGCAAGAAGCAACCACTATATACAAGGTGACACCTTACCTCAATAACAGATCTTGAGGTACATCACATTGACTGGGATAGGAAGTTCTTCTCCATTTAGCCTTGATAATTGAAAATTGTTATTTGATTTGCGGCTGGAGATCACATAAGAGCTACTCCAAATAGCATCAAATTTGTTGTGCCTTCCTAGCTGAGCTCTGTCCTTATCCCATTTGAGGACAAGGTCTCTTTCCTTGAAGTTTTTTTTCTTTGTTTTCTTGTCAAAGCACCTTTTCACTTGGGCTTGTTGCCTTTCCATTATATGCATGGCATTGTCTCTCAATTCTTCTAGCTCCATCAGCTCTACATATCTGACCTTCATTGCTTCTTCCTCAAACATCTCGAGTTGGTTTATGAGTTCTAAGGCTAGAAGCTCAAGGGAGATTGGCAATCTTGCCTCTTTGCCATAAACAAGTTTGAATGTTGAGTTGTCAGTTGACCTCTTAGGAGTAATCCTATCATCCCACAAGGCTTATTTCAGTTTTGTGTGCCATGTTCTTTGATTCTCTCCCAAGGTCCTCTTAATAATCCTTGGAAGACTCTTGTTTGTTGATTCAGCAAGCCCATTTCCTTGGGGGTAATAGTTAGAAGATGTGCTTAGATGAATTTTATTTTTCATATTCAAATCATTTATTTCAGTTCCCAAGAACGCCAAAGCATTAGCTAATATGATTGTGTAAGGGACCCCAAATCTGGTTACAATTCCCTCATAGAAATCCGGGATACTAGCTTCATTTGCTTCCTTCAGAGCAGCAGCTTCAGTCCATTTGGTAAAATAGTCAGTTGCAGTCAGTATCCATTTGTGCCCCAAGGTTGAATGTGGGTTAATCACCCCCATAAAATCCAAACCCCATTTGCATAAATGGTTGCTCAACTAAAATAGGGTGGAGTGGAAGGGCTGCAAGTTTTTCTTTCCCTACAAAGAAAGCACAATTCTTGCATTTTTTAATCCATGCATGGCAATCCTTGAAGATATTAGACCAATAGTATCCACCCTTCATGATCTTGAGTGTTGTGGCTCTTGGGGCAAAATGTCCTCCCACTGGTCCATCATGGAACTCCTGCAAAATATTTCTTATCTGATTGGCATCAACACATCTTAGAATAACACCATTAATGCCCTTCTTAAACAAGATGCCATTTATGAGCACATAGGGAATAGATTGCAATCTGAAGTATCTTCTTTTTGCCTTGTTCAAACCTTGAGGATAGCCACCAGTTTGTAAGAAAGTCATCATATCTTGGTACCAGCTATTAAGAACATGGGGAGGAGGTGGTTGGTCTTCTTATAACATGCAAACCTCCTTATCAGCTCCCAAATCTGTTGCAAGTTATTCACACAACCCTTTGCCTCTCACAAGCTTGGTGACCTTGATATGAACATCATACTCCATGACCTTGGTGATTCACCAAACTCTCTTTTCATTCACATACTTATTCAAGAGGAGGAACTCCTGCAAAATCTTTCTTATCTGATTAGCATTAACACATCTCAGAAGAACACCATTGATTTCCTTCTTAAACAAGATGCCATCTATGAGCACATAGGGAATAGATTGCAATCTGAAGTATCTTCTTTTTGCCTTGTTCAAACCTTGAGCATAGCCACCAGTTTGTAAGAAATTCATCATATCTTGGTACCAGCTATTAAGAACATGGGGAGGAGGTGGATGGTCTTCTTATAACATGCAAACCTCCTTATCAACTCCCAAATCTGTTGCAAGTTGTTCACACAACCCTTTGCCTCTCACAAGCTTGGTGACCTTGATATGAACATCATAGTCCATGACCTTGATGATCCACCCAGTTCTCTTTTCATTCATATCCTTATTCAAGAGGAGGGTCTTTCACACGTTGATGAGACACTATCAGCTGAATCTTATTATTTGAAAGCATGTGTTTGAATTTTTTAAGTGCATGGATGACAACAAAGACTTGTTTCTTAACAAAATTGTACCTAAGCTCATAATCTTTGAGTGCTTGAATAATAAAAGTTATAGGTTGCTCCATTAAATCATTGTTTTGTTGAACCAAGATGGCAGAAATGTTGTCACCTCCTCCAAATGCATAAAGGATAAAATCCTTAGCATAATCAAGGTTTATAAGAGTGGGGGGCTCAGAAAAGGCTTTCTTGATATTTTCAAAACTGTTTTTTTCCTTCATTTAACCAGCTAAAGGCAACATTCTTCTTGAGCATAGAAATAAGAGGTTTAGCTAAAGTAGCAAAGTTGGGAATAAACATTCTTACAAAATTGATTGTTCCCAAGAAGCTTTGCAAACCTTTCTTGTGCTTAGGGAGAGAGAGAGAGAGAGACAATTGCATTCACTCTATCTGGACTTTGGCACCACATGTCCTAGTAACTTTCCTTCATGAACAACAAACACACACTTCATAGGATTCAAGGAAACATCAAACTCTTGGCATCTATCAAATAGCTTCCTCAAATGATTCAAATGTTCGCTTGTGTGTTTTGAGTAGACGGTTATGTCATCCAAATATACCAAGATCATGTCACCAACTAGTCCCTTAAAGCCCATATCCATTGCTCTTTGGAAGGTTGCACCAACATTTGTTAACCCGAAAGGCATATTATGAATAAGTACCCCACTTGGTGGTGAAGGTTGTCTTGAACTGATCTAATTCTTACACAAGGACTTTGTTGTACCCTGAATAACCATCTAAGAGAGAAAATCTCTTTTCCCCGGCCACTGTTTGAAGGATTTGTTCATTGGATGGAAGGATAATGGTCTTTCAGAGATGCTCTGTTCAAGTCCCTAAAGTCTGCACACTATCTAATCTCCCCTTTCTTTTCCCTGACTAGAACCAAATTTGCCACCCAAGAAGAATGCTTGATTGGGAAAATGATATTTGCCTCCATGAGCTTAGTCAATTCTTTTCTCATCAAGGGCTCCACCTTTGGATTGGTAGGTCTATGTTTCTGCTTGATAGGCTTTGTGTTGGGATCCAATTCAATGGTATGTTGTGAAAGGCTTGGATCAAAACCTTTAAGATCTTCATAACTCCAAGCAAACACGTCATCATACTCCTTGCAAAGGTCAACAAGAGATTGCTTTTCAAAACTACTACATACCTTTCCAAACTTTAAAGACTTGTCTCTTGAAATGGCCACATGTTAATAGTGTTGGCTAGATTTTCTGCATAGCTGAAAACCTAGGCAGTCATGAGATAAATCTCCCTCATTTACCAGTGAGGCTCCCGTGTCAGATTTGTCGATAAAAATATGCTAGTATCTATATGGGGGTTTTACTTTAACTATTCAGCTCATGAACCATAGCTGTATAGCTCTGCAGCAAGTAAGCAGTTGTTTAAGACAGGAAATATTTATAGAAGGAAATAATAAAACACAGGGAAGAAAAGGGGAAGATGTGCAACCCAATCAATAGATAACAGAGTTGATTGCATGCACATAGAAGAAACCAATAGATATCAACACACATAATTATAAGCAAAGGCAACTCCAAATCTAGATCTAAAATAACACAAAGTTTATTAGAAGATCTAAGATAGAAAGCTAGAAACAAAATGCACCGTGACACAAAGTTCTCCGGAAATCTGCTCCTTTATATTCCTTTGCTTCAAGTGGCTATCAGGGGTTTCAGCACAAATTCTGGAACACAAGAATGCTGCTTACAAATTCTGATCTTTTTACCCGAAAGTTCTTCCTCTACTTATAGAATGTAGAGGGGCAATTACAAGTCGAAAGCTTTTAGTTGAACTGGCACATGCGGAAGTGGGAAAGGAAACAGCTGGCAATCTCCCTCCTGGAATTCCTCTTTGTATGACATGCATGATTTGCAACTGAAGATAGAACCTTCTATTTTACACGTCTGCCACCTATCTCCAAGTAGTTGACTTCTTCAAGTAATGGCTTTTAAACCAATCACTTAAGTTGTATAATTTAATTGATCGCTCAATTACTTTATCAGAGGAAATAAGAGAAAGAAGAAAAAAGAGGAAAGTTGCAGTCTTGTCCTTTTTCATGTTTTGCATGCAGCTGATTCTTTTGCCTTTGATTCCCACCAAACTGGATCTGGAAGCAACTGGATCTGGAAGCGACTGGAACTGGAAGCAAGTGACTGTGATTTGCTTGCGGGTGTTGCTGCTGACATGTCTTCCCTCTTATCCTCGAAGCTTTTGTAGTTTTTCTCCAGTATATGCATCAGTGCAATATTTGCCGTAAATAACTCATCATTTTTATTTTTAATTGCATATGAGCAATTAAAAACTAGAAAGCACTTTGGGTGAATGCAAATTCAATGAAGGCTTCAACTGGAAGATTAGGAGCACATGCACAAGATCCTGGGAGGAATTTTCCACGTACCGACTTCTACATGGGTTGCATCAGAAACAAGAGGATGAATTTTTGCCGGAAGCTTTTGCAATTATGAGATCTGGATCAGTGTCTCCGATGTCAACAAATCTAGAAGTAATGCATGATTTCGCTGAGCTTTCTTTTTCATCCCGTTTTGCCATAGCCGCATCTATCTTTGTCTGGGCAATTCTTTTTCTCTTTATTCGGCCAGAATTCTTCACAACCGGTGCAAATCTGGATAATTCTTTAAATTCGGAGCTCCCTTTCTCTTATAAAAGCACTTGTAATGAATTCCTGAGCACCTGTATCACTTATGCAAACAATTATTCAGACACAAATCAAGCTCCTTCAAACCTAGGCGCCAAATTTGGAAGCTTCCAACATTAATTACACCTTCTGAGCAAAATTTCTCTTCAAATGGGGCACACTTTTTGTCTGGGCTGCACTTCTCTGCTTTTGAATTAATTAATTCATCCTTATGGCAGCCCCTGCTTATATAGTCTTCATAATTCTATAATTAATTAATGTCTCTCCTATTCCTGGCAATTAATTAATTATTTAATAAGCTTTGCTCTTCAAATGGGGCACCTATTTTGTGCATGCTCATGGCTGCCATTAAATAAATTAAATTTATTTAATTTTAGCATTCTACTTCCAGTTAACTTAAGTCTCACAGTATGCTTTGACCTCAGCCACTGAAAATAGGAATTAATTAAATCAATTAATACTTAAAAAAATATTATTCCTCTCCCAAATGGGGCGCACTTTTTGACATGAAGGGGTTGCATTAAATAAATAATATTTATTTAATTTTAGAATGTCTGATTCCAACTTCCTTTATCCACTTTCCCTTTGTTGACTTTTCCTCATGCTTGGGCACCAAAATTGGGTGAATAAATATTATTAAATGCATTATTATTCACCCTAGGTGGGTCGCACTTTTTGGCAAGAGTGAATTCTATTTTTAAAAACCAATTAACAATGGGATTATTTACCCTGCAAGGCAGCTCCGAAAATCCCATGATCCACTTAAGCTGTTTGACTTTCATAATGGGATTATTTACTTTGCAAGGCAGGTAATAAAATCCCATCAATGCCTTAGGTGATTTTTATTTTATTTCACAATGGAAATTTTTACCCTGCAAGGCAGGTAATAAATTCCCACCTGCCTGTTGCCTCTGATTTTCCCATGATGACTTAAGTGGCGTTGCTTTCATGGGAAAAAGTACCCTGCTAGGCAGGTACAAAATTCCCACCTGCTTGCTGCTTCTAAAAATCCCATGATTCACTTCAAACCCTCTTTTTCCAAAAATGCGTCATGCCCAGAAGAAACTTTTTGTTGCACGACTTCGTCTTTTCCAAGAGAACCAGACCTCCAATGGCGAATTCCTTCTAGCACAACATGCATAGGTGATCTCTAGATACTCCAAGCCAAGAATCAGGCCAAACCGGCAAAAGAATTGATCCAGAGAAATTTCACAGAAAACGAAACGGGAAAACACTAAAAACACAAAACGTTGCCAGAAGTTACAAATAAAGCCCAGGATCCATTCCTGGTTAAAACCCTACTGGTATATGGGAATATTGACATGTACGATCACAACAGGGTTAAACCGGAGCACAAATTGCCTTAAACAGGGCTCAAAATAATTAAATACAAATTTCCCGCAGGCAAACCCCAGCGACAGAACGAAACAAATTTGAGCATCTGGGTATTTGTCGAAAATGGCTTATATGGCTCCTTCGGAATATCTTGACACATTACAGGAACTTTCTAGCAATAAAAACACAAAACGACCCATTATTTTAAAAGTACGAAATTTTTTTAAATAGGGTAGTCTCAGGGTGAAATCTGGGGACACCAACATGCTTATTGTTGTGCTCTATGCTGAACTCATTATAATCAGGGATAGTACTTCTTCGATGCATGGTATTAGGGATGAATTGAAAAGGACTTTTGAGATGATAGAAATGGATTTGCTGCATAGTTTCTAGGGATTTAGGTTTTGCAAATGGAGGGGGTTTTCATTTCCTAGTTTAAGTTTACATTTCATTTACTGAAGAAATGCAAGATGGATTAGTTTAAACCTTGTTCTATCATGTATCAATCTAGAGTTGATAGCGAAGTGTACGACTCTAATAGTTAATGTCAGTTTGTACGTGAAATCTGTTGGGAGTCTTTTGTACTTGAGTCATACAAGGCCAAATCTTTCATTTGTAGTTGGCATGGTTTGCAAGTTCATGTAGGAGTCAAGGGAAAGTCATTGGGAAGTAGCTGAGAGGATACTGAGGTACATTCAGAGGGCTACTCACTTGGGTATTCTTTACTCTCATAGAAATGATGAGTGCTTGGTTGGATATATAGACTTGGATTGGGATGGACATGGTGATTAGAGGCTTCACTTAAGGATACCTTCGAGGGTTCTGGTCCTAGCACCCTTGGGTATGCAAGAAGCAAAAGGCTATTGTTATATCAACTATTGAGAATTAGTATAGAGTATTTAACACATCACAAGAGATTGCTGATATTAGGGAACTTTTGATGGAGTCGAGCCTTCCATAGTATTTGCGAGTTGATTTGTGTAGTGATTATCAAGGTGCCACTGCATTTGCTCACAATTTTGTTGAGAGCTAGAGATCGAAGCATATTGAAGTCCACTTGCATTTCATTCGACATTATATTCACAATAGATTTATGGATTTGTGATTTGTGATTTGTGAGGAGTTGATGTAGTCGTGGTTAGGGTTCCCAATGAAGGGACGCTTTACACCACACAACCTATATTAGAGTTAGACCTCAATGAAGCAAGACCATTGGCACAACTCTCAACAAAAAATACAACAAAGGCTTCTTCTATTAATGTAAGGAAAGATTTCAGACTTAGGCACAATAACATTACACTCGGATGACAGTTTTATGACAAGACTATGTTAGAATATGCAGAGAGAGAACAAATAAAGAAATATTAGAATGTACAAAGAACGGATGAAGAGAAATCAGAATGTACACATTATCTTTGTGTGTCCATCATTTTATTATGTGAAAGATGGTTACAAAGTGTTTGAAGTAGTTTCAACTGTTTATTAGTTAATATTTAACTAATATTAAACTAACACTAATAAATAAACCTTAGATTTTAATACCCCCTCTTAAGGCTTACACTATAGAACATACCGACAAAAGGTTAAAATAAAATATTCAAACAAGACCATGCATTCTTCAGAAGCTTTTCCTTTTGAAAACAACGCTTTGACTAGGTAGAACTCCATCAAGCTGTGTCCTTGACCCTCGTAAAGGTGTAGTTCCCGAATTGAATTTCCGAGTTCCCGGATTCCACCTCCCTGATCTCCCAAATTACAGAATCTCCCGAATTGTTGGACAACCATCCATACTGAGCTACTCCCACAGTCTCCATCAAGTTGTCTCATGACCCTCGTAAGGGTAAATTCTTGAGATTCATAGACTCCTGAACCATCTGGACAGCCATCCATGCCGAGTTTAACCTACATTAGATTCCTTCTTGTCTTCAAAGTGTTGCAATTCTTTTTAAAATACACATTATCTATCAATGAGTTCATCAATGTCAGCATCCGGTGGATTTTTAACACTATTTGGTTTGTCTTTGTCTTGGAATTTTCCCTTCATCTTTTTCTTTACAATCGTATCCGTCTCTTGAAAAATATTTCGTTCAATAAGTTGATAATTCTTTATCATTGGCTCCATGAGTAACACAATCCATTCATGGCCAAATAAAAAGCCCTAGTTCGTGATTTGCAACAACAGATCCTCACAACTGTATTTTGTGACTGTTGCTGGCCCTAAATGACCTTCCGCGACTGTTGTAGTCTTCCCAACCCTCATGACCTCTGTTCAGGCCCTTATATGACTGTATTTATTTAAAACATGCCCTTGAAATATCCACGTTTTTATTCTTTCTACAGAAAATACCCTACGAGCCACTACACAGTCTTAAAAAAATCTTCTCGCGACTGTATATTCTGTGTTATTCTCCTGAAATCTGCAAATCTTGACTGTTATGGTTTTGTGGTTATTCCATGCTCGAAATTGTGACTGTACTTGCATCTGGTTGCAGGGTTGTTTTTAAAAATGCGTGTTTGACTGTAATGGCCTGTTCCGTGCCCATCCACGACTGTAAATTCGCTGTCCGCGTTTGACTTTGCTATGCCTTCGTGTCAATGGTGGAAATGTCTGTTTCGACTGTGTGAAAAACGTGCCCTTGATTTTGACTGCGACTTTGCCCTCAATGTCCCTCGAAAGTCTTCTTGTGATTTCCTTCAAGTTCTCTGCACGACTGCAATGGCTTTGAAAATCAAAACAAAAATATTTTGATTCCCCTCGGTTCAAGCATCGTGCCCTAATGGGACTGATCTTCTTCCCTTCTGTCTTTGCTCACCACCTTGCTCTGATACTAATGTTAGAATATGTGGAGAGAGAGAGAATAAAGAAAGATTAGAATGTACAAAGAACGGATGAAGAGAAACTGGAATGCACACATTATCATTGTGTGTCCGTCATTTTATTATGTGAAAGATGGTTACAAAATGGTCAAAGTGGTTGAAGTAGTTTCAACCGTTTATTAGTTAATATTTAACTAATATTAAACTAACAGTAATAAATAAGCCTTATATTTTAATAGACTACAAGAATTCTTCTAAGAATTTCAAGCCCATGACATATCCTAATCTTGTTGACTCTGCCTAGCTTCTACAGAACCACACCTGGCTCAATTCGGCAACCTTAAATTAGATGCCTTTCTCAATTGGAAGATAGATAACTCAATTCCTTAATCTAGAACTTGATTGCCTTAATGCTAACATCTCCCTTCTATTTATAGATTTCATAGTGGCTCTAATGGGAGAACAAAGATACCTTTTGCAAGTAAAGATACCTTGCAGATATTCCCTCAAATGCCCTTGATCGCCATAGATCTTCCCAACCAGTTTGCAGGTAGTAACTCAGGAAATCTCCTCTGTCCGATCGAGCTCTACTAGGTCATTCAATTTGTCCTTGGCCATGGAAAATGGATCAAGGCCCACGTTCGTCTCCTAACTATATCAATGTTAGGGATCAAGACCATGGAAATTGGAATCCTGACTATCTTCATTCCTTTCTTTGCCAATTTTGCAAACTATTTTTGCCAACCTGGAAGCCCAAGCTTCACGGATTGTGCCATGTGGAGCAATCCCGACTACCCTCATCTACGCCTTAGGTGCATTTTAGCTTTGCAAAAGGGTTGATTCGCGAAATCTTTGCTCCAATATAACACTAAGGCGTTTTCATATTTAAACCATGTGGCAATTCTCAAACTAGCAAAAGTGGGATAGTTTCCCGAGTATAAAACTCAAAGGGCTGCCATTAGGGTGCTTGAACGCGACTGCAACTATGTTTGTGGCTCAACAAAGTTCTACCCAAGGCATTAACCTAATTGTGAATGTGATTGAGACCTGAAATCTGCCCAAGACTGATTGTGAACATTTGCAGCATTTAGATCCATCACAAAATGGCTGCCATTGACGTTTACAAGATCCAAAACACTACCAAGTTAAAGCGTGAGATTGTGCAAGACCTGGAGCCATTGAAATTGACTGTGAAGGCTTAGGTTCTACCTCAAAGATATTGTGATAGATGAAAAAGCTCTACAAACCATGAATCATGCAAAAGAGATGTGTGATTTAATATAAATGGAATTAAATCTAATTATAGAGTAACTACTGTAATGAATGATATACAAGTAATGAAATACAGTAAATGGACAAGCAACAAGCATGCAATAATATGAAACCCTAAGCAAAAGCGAGAGAGGGATGACTTAGTTGATTTCCGAGTAATCTAGAAGTGATCTGGGTTGAGGAACTGCTGGAATAGACTAGGAAGAGTTTCATCAAGACTCACTGGAGATTCTGGAACTCAGAGATGTGCAGGACAGAAGCGCCCACAGGAGGACAGGAGAGCCCGGGCGCTAGTGACTGATCTAGGCGCTAGTGTCCACCCAGATGCTCAGGTTCTGATCTTCACAGGGGTTGACGGAGCTTCGTTGTTAGTCTTTGTTCGTTGCTCTGGTTTCGCTCCAATGGCATTGGTCGTACCGGTAACCTGCAAAACAGATAGCTAGTTGCACATACCCACAAACCACATTGTAACGACCCAAAATTTCGCACACACTAACAACGCAGTAAAATACAAGATAACTTTTTTTTTTACTTGATTGACACAAAAACACGACACATGTCACCACCAGGGTTACAACTAACTCTGTGAACAACTCGATACAAGGATGACCACAAAGGTAGCACGGAATGTTCACACCCATCAAGGATAATTCACTTTTCTTTTTGACAAGACAACATAGGAAACCACCACATAACACACTTACAAATAGGGCAAGCCACAATGAGAAATTATTGAAGGCTATTTATTTTGATAAAACATCTTTCGAACCTTAACTTAAGTTTTCTAGGACTCTACAAATGATTTGTACAATTCCTCTTACAACGCTAAGTTAATTACTTTTACTCTAAGGAGAAATTTGCTTTAAGTCTTCTCTATTATGACCTTTATTTGCTTAATTTGTTTATTTAGAAAAAAAGGGTAATTTAAATTCCACAAGAGCCATCTATTCACACTAATGCTACTAGAACTCGTTCATGCCCATATGACAATATGGGTTTGCGTTCAACACACTTAAGAGAAGAAAAACAAAGTGCCTTGCAACAAGGTTAGAGGGAGAAGGTCGAGTTGGAATCATCTTTAGGACCTCATTAGTTATCGCCAATATTTAATTGAAGCTAGAGATCTTATCCAGAATTATCAAAGATTTTACTTAGGCTTCACTGAATGAGTATTACCAAAGAGAACAATTTACCTTCCAAAAGGCGAGAGATAGATTGCGTGGTTTCCAAATTGTTTTCTCCGGCTTATTAAATCTTATCATCTTCTAAGAACTAACAATTCATTTCACCTTAGGATCGTTTTAAGAATTTCACCATATAAGGGATAATGTTCACTAGTAGCTAGGGTTAATCAGGTTATATAATTTTACTTACAAGGGATAGTCTCATCTTTGATCACTTATGGAATTACTTGCTCTCAAGTTGGTCACCTCTACGTTAATTTATCTGAATATAAATTTTAGTTTAACTTCTATAAGTATTAAACAACCCATTTTATTTTTACTTATGATACATTATTACTAAGTCTTAGAAAAATTTAACTCAACATTTTAACAATTCTCAAGGTTACAAAGTTTATACAACCCAAAGGGACATCATTTAAAGCCAACAAAACAAGGTTACATCAACTCTTAGAATACTGATAATCCAATAAGGTCACTCAACAAGGAGGTAAACCAATTTTCTTATATTTTCCATGATAGTCAAACAATCCAAGGTTTCCAAAGTTAAGATGACAAAATCCACAATACATTATCCTAAGACATTGATCCTCTTCTACATTTTCCACTGGACGTTATCAATAGTTGAACAATATAAAAAGGATTCAGAAAAATAACTTCTCAATAGAGGTTGATGCAAAAATATACAAGTTTATCCCTCATCTACCTGCATGAGCCATCTGCAACAAATTTTTTTATACAAGAGTTAGTTCTCGATAACTGAGCAAGATAAGGCTACACAAAGCCACCATAACTAAAGTCTAATAGTACCATGAAAGAAACACTCTATTACGAGAATTGGGTCAATGCCCTCAAACACAACAACACCTCAATTTATCATAAAGTCTCTACCATGCCAATCAAAGAAGAAAAGACCTTGTACTTTAATTATGAACAAAAGCAACGAAAGTTTAACAATTGAGAATGGCTCTTGGCCTTATAAGAAGGAATAAACAATCTATAAGAAACAAGATTCCCATCAACAATTAAATAATTTACAAGATTGAAGTTTGTCACACATACCATCCATCTAAAATTACCAAAAGATACCAAAAGCATAGGCTTTAATATTAGATTTCTAAAGGGACAAGAGCTGATCAGCCTAACCAAGAGGAACCACGGTGTTCACAGATTAACATGAAAGGCCAAGCATGCTAAAATTTCATTCCTATAATCACATAGAGCATATCACTGAAATTAAATACACGGACACGACACGACATAAGTTTCGAAGTGAAGGCAAGGTATACTAGACTTGACCATTAACTCCAAGAGATTCCCAAATCATTCAAGAAGGGCCAATACCCTTAAAGGCTAGTAATAACACACAAGAGAAGAAGGGGACTCCGTCAAACAAGAGTATACAAAACGTCATCCAAATTTAATATCACTAAGGATTTACAAACCTCCACAATAATTCTAAAGTTCAGTTAATTTAAAATAAATTATCTTTTTTCCACATCAACAATATTTTAAGTCAACCCTTCATAACACAGTCACCCGTCACACATAGATACAAACATAAATTTCTAAGTGACATTAACAAATCAAAACCTTCCGCTATGAAACCATAAGACTATCAAATGCAAGATGAGTTTTCCCGAAGATTAATAACGTTTAAGGCAATTTCCATCACAAAATATTAAGGTAATTACGTGCATGGAAAACGACCAATATTAATTAATAGCATTAAAATTATAAAAGAGAAATAATTCAAGTTAGGAAAAAAAAAAAAAAGAAACACCATCAACAGTAATTCTGAGAGGGGGATTAGACCCCAAACTATCCTAGTGTTAACAAGGTACTGGATTCACACGATAGAAACCTCGAGCTTAGCAGATCCGAAAAGCTAGTTACGGTTCAAGTGGATAGGGATGGTCAAGGTACTTCCTGAGGATGGCCTTAAAAGCCTAGGAACAAGATGAAAGATAATACGGGAGTCTAAGCACGCGAGATCTGATACGCATTGCACACAAACTTTTCATTTTAAAAGTTTTAATACTGAAGCTCCAACCCGGATAGCCCAAGCAGTGATCACTCCAATTCTACAACCTGTCTTTCTCGATGTCAAGAAGATTATCGAAGGGGTTTGAGGGAGAGATTTAACAAAATTCGACGAAATACAAGGAAATCAAACTCAAATGATAGGGAGGAGTTACATAGTTATCGCAAACTTATTTTAACGACGACAAAAATACTAGTTGGGACAACATAATAACTTAAAATTCAACTGTAGAGAAGAAGATATACATAAACAAAAAGATGAATGTCGATCAATCGAGCAAGGAAAACATAACACCTAGAGATGACAGCACGTGCGTGCTCTCCACTAACACACCGATAGCGATAAAAGAAAAAACAAGAATAGAACAAGCAAAAAGGAGAGGTCTCCTAGTAAGGCATCCAACTGACAAATCAATACAAGAAAACGGTGGTTCGATTTCACGATATATAAAAAAATATAGCAACAGTAGCAAAGTGTAGGGTTATCTTGCCTGATTCTCCATCTTCGACGAGGCACGCAACACCTCAAATTTCAGCAACAACAACCCTCTAGTTAAATCTTCATCTGTAGCATGCCAGGCAACAATATTCCACTCAATCCCACATTCACACAGGCAGGGAACTCCCAAAACTGACAACTGTATAACAAATAGGAGGGTCCACACTACTTCCACAAAGGTATTTAATAAAGTTCATATTCCATCTTGAAATACGGTTCGCTTCACCATAAGCCAAAAAGCAGGTATCCAACTGTGCAGGTCGCCTTTACCAGCGTTCATGCAGCCTTGGAAAAATGGCAGTTTGAGAGCATGAAAAGACGTCCATCGAGCAAAGGAGACACCCACCATTCTATCAACTGAAAATGCAGGCATCACAGGAGTTGTGGATGCAAGCGTGGAGGGAGGAAAACACAACGCACAATAGAAATATACAACAAGGACTGTCCAAGTCTCCATTCCTAGCAAACACGTAGCCAACACCAGGAGAGGGATGTTTATAGGTTGTAACCACGAGCCAGGGAGGAAAAAAATAAAATAAATGTCCAATCTACTCTGCGCACTCAACAAGAATCCACATAGCTAGCACCCAAAAGGCTTGAGCAGGTCACTAGAACAAAACTGGGCACATTTGCAAATAATCATCATTACACAGAACCAACTATCCCCCAGAGCAGTCAAACAAGATGAACAAAACTACCTTGTGAGCGGCCAACATCAGAAGAACTAAATTTCAGTCTGCATAACCCGAGCCAGGGAGGAATACAAAGGAACAACGATCCAAAAGAAGGTGGATGCATTTGCAAATGCGTTTCAGTTTGCACAAATGACCAACAATTGTCAAACCTGATTAGTTCACCTTTACCAATCACACATCCAGTGCTAGCAGGGAGTTTTGACAATGGTATAGACGTCCTCCATCAGCAAGAAGACTAGAGAACAGGCAGAGATAACGTCCTAGCCAAACAAACACTGCATCTAGCCTCCAAAAAGGTTTCAAGCCACCACAAGAACCCAATGCATGGTATTTGCAGGGTGCAGAATACCCAAGTAGAAAACAAGGGTCAACGATCCAGAAGAAAGTGTCAGAGCATTAAAAGAAAAACGCATTCCAGACTGAACAGTTCAAGGCCCAATAAAATACGGGAAAAAGCTGCCTCCAGCCCACGAAGTACGGTACAAAAAGAAAATCCACGAAATAACCGGGTGGTCAGCAAACTCCACGCACCCATTAACCAGAAGACAAGGAAACAAGGAATCCAAGGACAAGAAAAAAGGAGTCCACGTCTGTCCATGCCAAGCTTGCCACATCAACATCTAATGTGGGAGGCAAAGAAAGTGGAAGCAGCAATAATTTCATCCAAAAATTTATCAATTAATATGACAGGCGTGAAGGCTCATTGCTGGAGTTTTCGATAAAGTAAAAAAAATAAAATAAAACAACGATCTATAAGATAAAATAAAACAACGTAAGGATAAATAATATTAATGTTGATAACAAATCGACGATCAGATAACGAAGTTATCGTTGATCGATAAATAAAATAATAATATTATTATTATTATTTTTATTAATATTATTATTGCAACTTAATAATAATTATTAATCATATTAAAAAGGACCAACAACAAGCTCGACAATTCAAGAACACGGTTTTCCTTTAACTGGGGACAACGTAAGGAGCGATGCGGGGGCCAACAACAGAAAACATCATCATCAACACAAGCAGGAACGATGAAGAGGGAGAAAACTAAATATCCTTTGTGGCAAAGACGAAAGCACTAATGTTCAACGGAAACGTAATGGCGTTCAATGATTAGCATCACGGTCGTTGAAGAAGGAAAAGGAACAACGGTGAACAGGGCATTACACACATCAAACCTAATAAATAAGATGCAGAATGGGGAGTCGAACTGACCTCGACGGTCACCCGAAGAGTGATCTTAAGACCGAGAGTTGCACTACATCTCAGACTCCAGGTAGTTTTGTGTGTATGTGTGTGTAATGATGCCCTAGGTTGCCCTTGTGCAAGTTGCACTATGATAGTGAGCTAGATCTAGAATGTTCCAAGTATGCAAATGTGTGCAATGGAATAGAATAGACTTCCCCTCTTATCCTGTGTATGCAGAGTGATGCATCCCTTGTCCCTTGTATGAGTGTGCTAAATGAATGCCTTTGAAGTGCTCTTGTGCCTTTGAGTGCAAGCTTAGGTGATGATAGGTAATGCTTAGTGTTTGGCCCCATATTTGAGAGCAATAACTAAGTATATATAAGATTCCCTTGTTTGAATTTCGTAATTGACAACTGAAAGGTCAACCCAAAGTATTAAAAGATGCCCAAGAAGTAAAAGAGACCCAAAAGGGTAAGAAAAGGAGAGAGAGGGTCAGGAGTGCCCAGAAGGGATAGGAGCTCCTAGGCGCTTGTGTCCTAACTGGGCGCTAGTGTCCGAGGCCATAAAAGATAAATCAATAAAGTTTAGGTAGAGCTATGAGGTGTGTAAGACCAATAAACGTGCAAAAAATAAAGCAAAAGGCCAAAAAGGAGTTGTCAACCACTAGTTTTCTTGCTTAGGAATCATGTATACATTAACATGCTTTAGGACCTAGAAATGTACCCAAGTGCATAGATTTTGTGTCTACAACATGAAGCTCTTGGAAACGTGAAAAATCAAGGAGAGTGAAGAAGCTTATTTTCTCAAAATGGGCAAAGTGTTCATTTTGGCAACACCGTCCAAGATTGACCATGAAGGTGTGCAAACTCAAATGAATGTAAAAACAGACTCAACAAGATTAGTTGCAAAAGTAGAGCATGAGGCTCAATTTTGGCAACACATAGCTTGCATGCCCTTAACCTATAACATGCAACGCACCTCAACAATAGTCTTAATCTTCCACTACACTATGTCATTCTAAGGAATATACGCCACTGTAAACTATCATGCAATTCCCCGTTGAAAACACGATTCCTCCAATGCATTGTTGACATACTACCACCCTCAATCAAACCTTAAAACATTTCACGGTGGCCCAAATTTTTTCTCAACTATAGTCTTCCAACCAATTAACTTCTCCAAAGTGAAGGATATATTATGTTAAAAATAGACGCAAACACTTTCTAGAGAAATCATCAATAAATGTCAAGATATATCTCACCTAAAACAAACGAATGATTCATGCAACATATATTGGAATGAACCAGCTCTAGATGTCTTTTCACACGCCATGCCTTGCCCTTCTCAAACTATTCCCCATTATGCTTTCTAAGAACACGCTCCTCGTGTACACACCCTTGGCAAAAGCAATAGAAGGAAGACCATGAACCATCTTCAAACGACCCATAAATTGCATGCTTCTAAAATTCAAGATTCCTAATCTTAAATGCCAAAGACAACTATTCTCATCAAGCTTCACCACCAATGCAAATTGTCGTAAATCTTTGGAACACCATGAAACCTAGTAAACTTGTAAGCCTTAGCATGCTTATCAAGCGTACCACCTAAACCTAAATGCAATAGCCTTCACCACAAACATGTCAACCCAAAACTCCATCTTGTTTTGTTGACCGATTTGATATATGGATAACAAATTGCAACTACGAACAGGATAACATAATAGACATCACGTAAAACCCCATTTGTCATCTCAAAATCACCATTTCTTGCAATTAGTGTTGAATCATCTACAATACGGATCTTTCAACATAAAAGAATTACCATCCTTAGGCATATGAGTACATCCCAAATCATCAATCCACTAAGATCTGAAAGTGTGAACATGTAAGCTCGTAGAAGTACAAGCAACGAGATTTGAATCCTTACCATCACCTTTAGTTTTGCCAAGACTTGAGCTTTTCAACCTCCTCCACGAGCTCATGGATCTTCTTCACACAAGTGTTCTCTCAATTTCCCAACTTGCCACAATAGTCGTAACCCTTTTTTGCATCTTCTTGCCTTTTTGATTGCCTCTTCTTAGCATCACCACTGTGAGAACCCTTGTTCTCACTTCCACCGATTGCACGGTTTTCCCCTAGATGCCTATCCTTTTCCCGATTCCACTTGGACCACTTGGATTTCTACTTATCGACGTGATTCATGTGGGCTTGTTGCTTGGAGCCCAGATTCCCAACTCAATGAGCTTATCCTGTTCCGAAATCAACATTTGACAAAGCTCCCCAAAGGTGACCTTGCTCTTGTACTTCAACACAGCCCTATTGGAGATGAAGGGAAACAAGGTACCGAATGGTGGCTTTTAGACTCTCAACCATGATCTCCACCAATTGACCATCTTTCTTCTTGAGCTCTACTCCACACTCTCCAAACTGATGCTAAATATCCTTAATCTTGGATCAATAATCCCCTCAAAAGCTAAAGAATCTATCCTAATGAAGTCTTCCTCTAACCTGAAAACATGCCTCTCATCTAGACAGTTTGCCAATCTCTCAAAATCATCCTATCTCCTTTGGAGAAGCCTTCCCATGGACATGAAAGTGAAGATCAAGAGTGATGTGGGCAATCAATGTTGCTTTTGCATGATCTTCCATGTTATAAGAATTTCTCTTCTATATGATTGTAGAAATAGTTTGAGCTTTGAAACCAATTTACCACAAACCTTTAGTCAAGAAAGCAAGCTCCATAGCTTAAATCCAAACCCTGTAATTTTGACCAGCAAAGATTGGAACAGCCGAAATTGGCTCCATCATGAACAGACTAAAGACGTGGAAATAAGTCTCCAAATGCTACAGCCAAGCACACCAAAGCAAATAGCTGGAAAAGACCTTTTCAACACTTAAAAAAGGGGGTTTTTGTAAGGCAAATTTATGCCCCATCAAAATTTGGAAGTCCAAAGTGCACAATAATCCCCTCCCAAAACAAGTAAAATTTTCAAATTGGATATTTAAATTTCAAAATCTGGTAGAAAAATGCCTGATTGAGCCAAGTGTCCTCTTCTGCTTCGCTGCTCCTTCACTAAGTGGACACATCATTATATTGCTCTACTGATGTGGCACTGCAACTTGTCTTCTTATGGCCAAAGACAAATTATAAAGAATTTATTCGAACAAGTACAACAGTATCATATTATCTTACTCTCTCATCTCCATTCTGCTCCTTTCTCCAATCCTTCCTAAAACCAACAGAGCACCAAATCTATCACTCGCACTCATCGATCCATCTCTGAATTTGTGCCTCTTAATTAAAATAAACAGGGATGTCCTTTCGTGCACCAAATGATCCCCAACAGTCCTAGAACTAAAGAGACACAGTCCCCTGGCCTTATTGTACCTATATAGTTACCGCGGGTAAAACCACTGGTTAATGCAAAGTGGTGGGTCTAAAACTGTTGCTCTGCCTATACCAAAAGTTATGTAACCACCATGATGATTATGCAACTGTCCCTCCGCTTGAAGTCGTGGATTCGTCGCCATGCAAGAAATACTACTCTTGAAGCCATGTTGCTCACTGAAACCGAGATACTCTGGTTGAATGATGAAGAGGATAGATTTTCCTGATCCCTCTGGATCATTCGTTGAAAAATAATAATTCGGCTACTATTAATGGACCTACAATTAATAACATACAATGTAGTGTCTCGGGAGCCTATGCAACAAACACGCATCCCAATGTATTCTAAAAATTAAGGAAATACAAAACACCCAATGAGAGAGATTTACATCTACTCTATTTACTACCTTGAACACATTTATACTTGAAATGCCTCTATAGATAAAAAGGACCAACGGTTTATGGTAGTGAAGGATTGATACGTAATATGAAGAACATTGCAAAAGGTGAGTGAAACAAGTAATATTTGGACAAACTAGGACGTTGTTTGCAAGCCATCAAGCCTGAATGGCATGTTAAGATTATTGGTAGGTTGAGTGAGATCTCTTGTTTTCCTTTGGTGGTAACCACCTCAAGGATTGCCAATATCAAACCATGAGGCCCTCCCTGATCCCTAATGAGTTTAGAGTTGTAATTTTTTGTACACTAATTGTGTAATAAGCAAAGCTAGAAAAACAACATGTTTTGAAGTAATATTGAAGTTTAAAAAAAAATAAGATAAGGGATTTCTTGCTTTTGTGAAAGAAAAAAACAGAAAATGCCCCATCTTGTAATAATGCTTCTAACAATAAAGCTAAAATCATAGTAACCTAAGACTCCAGGACAGCAGGATGGGGCTTCCAAGACAGTAAAAACATTCTAAATTTTGGGGACGGCAAGGGGGCGGCTAATTAAAATAACATATAAATATTAAAAATATAAACAGTAAGTGACTAAAATATAAAAATAACTTGGAAGAGACTTAAATAAGCTGAAATAAAACCATTTGAGACTTAAATAAGCTGAAATATCAAATAAAATATAAATTAAAATTATAAAACTATTTGAGACTTAAAAAGTTGAATAAGCTAGAATAAAACCATTGTGATTGATCAATTAACAATATTTGATATTCATATCATTAATCTAAAATTTAAAATTCAAATACACCAACAATCGTCAATATTACAAAAAGAACATCACAAGTTACAGCTCAAAAATAAGAATCATCATCTAAAATAACATCCATGAACTCCTCGCCGATGGGGTGGGAGTGGTGTGGTCAAGTCACATGGTTGTGTGCTTGCCCACCCATGTTCAAATCCCCCCGAGGCACGATCCTCCTCGAAGGTGGTTCCGCCGCTAGATGCAGCATCTCTGCTCGTTGTGATGTCGCTGGTCACAGCTTCTCTTGCTGTTATTGTTGGTGGCCGCTCCTCTTGCTATTTTCAGTGGTGGCTGCTCCTGTCGCTGGTTGTTGCTCCTCTCACTATTGTCGTTGGTGGTTGCTCCTCTCGTTACTGTTGCTAGTGGCTGCTCCTCTCGCTGGTTGTTGCTCCTCTCGCTGTTGTCGTTGGTGGTTGCTCCTCTCGTTGTCATCGGTGGTGGCTGCTCCTCTCACTGTCGTCACTGGTTGCTGCTCCACTCGTTGCGGTCGTTGTCGTTGGTCGTTGCATCTTCACTATGGTTGCTTCAATTGGGTTCCTAATGGTGGTCCCCTTCATTGTAACCTAGGTTATGGATCCTCTCTAAAATCCTCAATTCTACAAGGATGTGGGTCCTTTCAACACCCTCAAGATTACCCTAATTCCAAAAAAAACATCCATGAACTCTTCGTTGAAACTATCCTCATCCTCAACACAGATCGCAATCAATCCCCGTTGCACAATACTTGTCCTCTTCTACCTGCCTCGACTCCTCGGGATGTGCATCCCACCGTAATGTTAGGATCTACTTGTACTCAATTGTCTTGCAATCTATGAGACGCAAAGCACAATGTAAAACTACAAGCTTCTTCGCGCTCTTAGAGGTGAGTTTCTTGCTCTTAACATAATGGATCCAACCATATGTTGACTAATTCCTCTGAGCAACAAAGGAACTAAAAACCTAGAAAAGTAGGTGAATTACAAGCATTCACAACGGTCCCAAACGCCCATATAATCACCACCCACTCATTGGCTTCTCTAGTGCCAATGTTACCTTGTCCATCTTCATTGAAGTTTTGTAACCATCAAGTTCAATGAACTTGAGCTACTCCATTCTAACCTTTGAAGCCTCCTCTACACTATACATTGTTTAAGAGCCTACTTCACCTCCTTGTCCTCCAAAGGGATAACTCTCGCTGGTCTCTCCCCATACCATTTTGGATTAAGCGCATATGCAGCCATATGAAGTGGCAAGTTCAACTTCTCCCATCTGTGTTGAATGATGCACGGAATATGTTCATAGTAGAACTTCAAAGTGGGGTCCCTCATCTAAATAGTTGTCTTTATTTGGCCAAGCATGTTGTTAATACCTTCATATATCTCACCAAGATTGGGGCTATCACAATCCCCATATTTGATGACGCTAAAAACCAGAGATATAACTGATGTGATGTATTTCACATCAGCCCAAAATGTCTCCCTCCTACTTCACCTCCTTGTCCTCCAAAGGGGTAACTCTAACTGGTCTCTCCCCATACCTTTTTGGATTAAGTGCATATGCGCCCATATAAAGTGGCATGTTCAACTTCTCCCATCCATGTTGAATGATGTGCTGAATATGTTCATTGCAGAACTCCATAGTGGGGTCCCTTTATCTAAATAGTTGTCTTTATTTGGCCAAACATGTTGTCAATACACTCATATATCTCACCAAAATTGGGGTTATCACAATCCCCATATTTGATGGCGGTAAACACCCAAAATATAATTGATGTGAAGTATTTCACATTGGCCCAAAATGTTTCCCTCACCACCACTTCCTTCACTCTCTTCCAGCACTACCTTGGACTCATTTCACCTAGTCCAATCTTGTGTCATGATCATAACTTACAAGGGCTCCTGCAAATCAAGCATAAATTCCAACAAAATAAAATAGGATGCAAAGCAGGTATCAATTGGTTTGAGGATTTCTTTCCTCAAATAGCTTTGAAAGAGTGCCAACAATGTGCGGTGATTGCATATGAACATTTACACGTCCCTAGCCTCAACCACTAAATTTTTGACCCAATAAATCTTTCCTATGTCTTTCAATGCATTGTTCATGACATACACGCAACATGTGGTCCAATATATATGATTGTCGGTAGCCTCCACTAGCTTGTCTGCTACTCTACACACATAAGTTACATCCATGATTATTTGTCCAACTTTTGAAGGGCCAACCTCCTTCGTGATTTCCTTCAAAATTTAAAACTAAAACTCTGCATCTTTCTGCTTCCCAAAACAATCAATTGTTCTCAAGAAATACAATTTGTCTTTGTAGGAGACAATGATATTGATGAGTAGTCGGTGTCTAATATCCATTCACCCATCCATGACAATGTTGCATCCATGTGACATCCATGTGACCTTCATCTCCTCTATATAATAAATTAACCTTGGAATAGTTTCTATACAAGATTGTTGTCTTAAATTTGGTGTCTCTAGGGGG
Organism: Taxus chinensis; assembly: GCA_019776745.2. Lineage (NCBI taxonomy): Eukaryota > Viridiplantae > Streptophyta > Pinopsida > Cupressales > Taxaceae > Taxus > Taxus chinensis. Next base: position 336,916,463 of record CM034153.1, read on the forward strand.
CACATAACTTAAACCTGCTTTTGCTACCTTGGCCATACCCTCCTTGTAATAAGGAGAGCCAACACCTGAAATGGGATCCCAATAGAATCATTGGCCTCTTTCCTTTCCTTTCCTTCTAATCAAAAATATCTACAATTGGATTGGGGGTGGCCCCCATGGCCTTTCTCTTCCCTTTGCTTTCCACTTCTATCACCCTAAAACTAGAACTAGCCAAAGTATTTTTATCAGTCCTATGAGAGCTTAAAAGGGTGGTAGTACCAATGTTAGTACCATGAACTTTTGAAATGCCACTTGTGGTATTTCCGTTATAAAGCTTCATCTCTACTCTCTGATCAAATTATAAAGCCTTACAAACACCAACCCCCCTTCCTGTAAGGTGCAACAAGTGTGCATTAGTTTTGGTGATGTTGTCATGCCAAGTCTTTAAACATATATTGCAATTCCATAATTTACTCCCCCCTCCAGACTTGGGGATTCACAGCTATGTGAGCAAATTGTTACAATGGTTTCCTTTTATCAAATGGTCCCATGACATATGCAGCCAACATTTGAGAGGGACAATTGGTAACACTAGCAACTGAACAACCAACACAAACTCTGCCTCACTTCTTCTCCCCCACTCCCCACTAATGTCATAACCGACACTTCCACCTATCTCAATCCTTTCCTCCTCTAGTTCATAATCATATTCAAAAGAACTTATTATTGGGACTGCAATGATTAAGGAAAAAACAGCCATAACTATACTCAAAAATTATTTAAAAACAATAAGCAATAAACATAAAAAAAAATTAATATATCTTCTAGGACATTATATGCAATTTACAACACATTTTGCAATCACAATCAAGAACATAGAAAATGGGATGACAACAATTTGCAGGCCCTACAACGGGCAGAGAGAGATAAGCCTTTATTCAATGGGATTCAACCTTTCAAGAGTTTTTAATTTTAAAATTTATAACCCTAACAGCCAAACCCTATGTAGTATGCATTTTGTAAAATCTTAAAAACTATAAACGAGTTTATAATGTGAATGTACATAAAAAAAATTTAAAACAGCAATTACATAACACAAATACAATTATATAAACTAAATTTTAAAAACTAAATAGTATGTAAACAAATAAATACCTTTTGCACTTGTCAGTTGCTCTTCCTCTTCCTCTTGATTTTACTCTTCCTCTTTCACTTGTAGTTGCCCTTGCTCTCCTCTTCTTCTCTTTGCTCACTTTGCTCAAGCATGAATACTAAATGTGATATGGAATGATGACATAAAGCCATTTTATAACTTAGAGTGTCATTTTTAGGATTAGGGTTGTGTTATCGAATTTCTTTTATGTTTTTTTAAGTTCCTATAAATTTATTTTATGCACTAAAAAAATGTTTTTAAAGGAAAAGCAAAAAAACAACTATGACATTGAGGACATATAGACGCCCCAGGAACATACAAACATTCTTGACGTCCCAAAAAAAAGGGGGATGTCCCCAAGACGTTCCCTGATATTTACGGGCATCCCAGGGACGTCCCCTATGTTTTGTGCTTGCACAACATGTGGGGGGGACATTTCCCCCAGTCCCACTGTCCCAAGGACATCCCACACATACCAGTTTAGGGGGATGCATCCCCATGTAGCACTGGCTAAAATTATCTTGTTTTTTTAGAAAAACTGAAAATGCCTCATCTTATAATAATGCTTCTAATAGAAAAAACTAAAGATGTCCCATCTTGTAATAATGCCTCTAACAATAAAGCTAAAATGGCAATACTAATAGTACACATAAAACAGTCGAATGGGATGAGCGCAAATGGTAAATCATCAAGGTTTTCGTAGTGGAGGCCAAAATTACCAAATCCGACTAGATCCAGATTTTCAAATAGGCCAAATAAGTTTTGTTTGGGTCGACCCTATTTTTTTCCTTTTTATTCTAGTTTTTTGCTATACAAAGAAACTCAACACCTTTATATATTACTCAATATTAAATAAATTAACATTTTATAATATGTTATTAACGTTTTCCATTGCATTTGTTAATTTTTGCATATTTATAGATTATGCTCATATGAATATGTAAATATTTCACACCGTATTTTTTCAAACTTTTTCAAGAATTCTGGATTTTTTCCCCTCCCGAACGGATCTAGACTTCCGGACTTGGTAACAATGGTGAAAATGCATGTTCAAACCCTCATGAGACATGTTACTTGTTAAAAATGTACAAATGTTGACTCTCGAGTGTTGAAATCGGGTAAACTACTACATCCAAATTCTAGGTGTGGCATACCCCAAACGACTAAGTGCAATTCCTTGGTGAATTTGACAAAAGAAATACCCTTCGATTGTAGCATCTAGGCCAAAGGACACCCTACACGAGAAATTTACCATTCTAACCAAAAAAAATAGTACACATAAATCTTACTTGGAAAAAGAAATTACCACATTGTAATCAAGGAAAAAATTATGTGAACCTTCACCTTCAACCTCACTAAAACAGGGTGCAATATTGCTAACATGCATATGGCAAACTTAGTAGATGAGGTGAGAACCATGAGTAGCCTCTTTAAGAACTAGAAGCTTATACTATCCCTGAAAATAATTTATAACAAATCTGGATATTTTTGTTAAACCCTAGGGTAGCAATATTAAAAATCTGACTTTTATAACAGCGGCGATAATCTGATTTTTTAATATAAAAACAGCAAACCATAATGCGTAAAAACAGTCTTTTATTTATTAAATTTGGACCAGCTACAATAAAAATACCAGTGTCTTACTATAATTGCTTGGAGTTGAACTAGCGGAACACTTGCACCCTGAATTGTCACTGCAACCCTTGAAATGGAATTGCCCAGTTGAGAAGTGAGGGATTTCATCCTCAAATCTGTGTGTAAAGGAGAGTTTTCGTCCTCTATTACAGAAACAGAAGCAGAAGCTACTTGCAGACAATTATGTAGTTGATAATTTTGCCAAGATGATCCAACAATGAACCCCAAATCTGCCTTTATAACCTCCCATCCTCTTCCAAAGTGGGTGCCCCCTTTTGATTTACATGCATGCTCCCAAAAATAATTAAAATAATGACTTTATTCCCCTCAAGTGGGTGCCCCATCCTAAAAATAGGAATAAACAATATAAAATTGTTGTATCTTGTCTCCATCCTAAAAATAGGATCTTGATGCTCATGCAGCCCATTCTATCTTTGGCGCCCCATGATAGAATGTTTTATTTAATTATTATTTTATCTTTGGCACCCCCAAAAATAGAATTCCTTTATTTTATTATTATGTTATTCCACTTTTTCTTTATGAATTAAAACATAATTCAAGTGTCCTTTTTTCAAATAAAATATAAAAATACCCTTAGACCACTTAAATTTATTTATTTTCCTCTTTACTTCCCCTTATCCTACGGAAAATTTAAAAAATAGGCTTCGGGTATCCAAAATCAATTAATTCTGAAAAGGGGACATAACAATCCACCCTTCCAAGAATTGCTTTCCCTCAAGCAACTGCAAGCCAGGATCCCAAATCCACCTTGGGAATTTGCAATTCCCAACCCTCAATGTTTCATGTGATGCCGACATAAATGACTGTGCAAACTACTGTTGTCCAAAAAATTGTTGTTGTCCAAACTGCTGCCTGAATTGTTTATCATTAGTTGTTGATCTAAAAATTTCAGCAAACTCAATGCCAACATTAATATATGCTAAGTTATTTTCCTCAGGTACATGCTTTATGCTGCAAGTTGTATCCTTCACCCTATCTTGAAATGTCATAAGAGGGAGCAACAGATATGATATATTATTATACCTTAGGTTGTAATCATAGTGCTCACCTTCTTGTGCCAAAATAGGAATTGTTGAGATACCCTCAACACTTCCATCTTTGGGACTCAAGACTCCCAAATTAGTGTTAATCAAAATGTTCTCCTCCAATGCATATCCATCCATAATGTTACTCTGAAAATCAATCAATGGCTTACCCTTTGGAAGTTCGAAGGATCGTTTGTGATTTGATGCATATTCTTCCATCTTGAGTTCATTACATCCAACAAGTGATGTCCTTCCCCCCTGACTTCCTCACTTCTATTTTTACAACTATTCTGCAAATCCCCTTCATATGGCACGAATGCAATCTTTGGGAGATTGATTGGTGCTTCTTTAATAGGAACATCTTTTTCAACTTCCTCTTGTATGGTGGATTCCTTCACGGGTTGTTTCCTCTCAATTTTTTGCAACACTAATTGTTCTTCTTTCTTCTTCAACCCTCTAATGTATTCACACAACCCTCTTTTGGATTCCTCATTTTGAGTAACTCCAAGTAATCATCAAAGCAAACTTCATATTTAAGATAATCAAACATCCCTTGATACTGGTCAAGGATTCTAAAGGCCTCAAGTTTATACTTTTTTATTTTTACCAACACCTCTTGAATGGGATCTATATTTTCTTCTCGTTGTAAAAAAATTGCTTAAATAAACATTGTCATAAATTCCTTCTCTATCTGATCCACAAGCTGGCAAGAATATTGTCTATCTTTTCCTCAAAACAACCTCTGCATCTTGTTGCCTTAATCATTCCTCTTGTTGTTTTAAAGATTTCTTTTTCTCCCTTTGCTGGTACCTAACTTCTTTGTCACTACCCTACATGAAGTTCAAAGCTGCAATTTTTTTACGCTTCCATAGGTTGGGAGGAAATTTGCTCTGATACCACTGTAATATCCCTGAAAATCATTTCTAATAAATCTGGATATTTTTGTTAAACCCTAGGGAAACAGTATTAAAAATATGACTTTCATATCAGCAATGATAATCTGATTTTTAAATATAAAAACAGCAAACCATAATCTGTAAAAACAATCTTTTATTTATTGAATTTGGACCAACTACAATAAATATACCAGTGTCTTAATACAATTGTTTGGAGCTGAAATGGCGAAACACTTGCACCCTGAATTGTCACTGCAACCCTTGAAATGAATTGCCCAGCTGAGAAGTGAGGGATTCCGTCCTCAAATTTGTGTGTAAAGGAGGGTTTTCGTCCTCTATTATGAAAGCAAACGCAGAAGCTACTTGCAGACAAATATGTAGTTGATAATTTTTCCAAGATGATCCCACAATAAACCCCAAATCTGCCTTTATAACCTCCCATCCTCTTCCAAAGTGGGCGCCCCCTTCTGGTTTACATGCACGAAACCCTAGGGAAACAGTATGAAATATTAAAAACTATGACATTTGCAATAATATAATTTTTTATAATAAAAACAGCAACCACTATGTAGGAAAATACATACTTCATTTATTTATTTCAAATCAGCTTCAATAAAAACACTAGAATGTCTGAATAACTGCTTTGACTGAAAATTGCTTCTAGACATGGCATCAGTATTGACATTTGTTCCCAAACGAGACTTCCTAGTTGTACTTGAAGTTTTGGATGTTAAAACAGCCCTGAATATGATTCCCTAGCTGAACTGGATGAACACATGTACCCTGAATGACCACTAGAACCCCTGAATGGAATTGCCAAGCTTAGACATGAGGGATTCTGTCCTCAAATTTGTATGCAAATGAGGTTTTTCGTCCTCTATTGCTGATGTAGAAGCAGAAGCTACTTGCAAACAAATCTGTAGTTGATAATTTTAACAAGGTGATTTAACAATAAACCCCAAATCTGCCTTTATAACCTCCCATCCTCTTCCAAAGTGGGCGTGCCCTTCTAGTTTACATGCATGCTCCCAAAAACAATTAAAATAATGACTTTATTCCCCTCAAGTTGGCACCCCCTTCTAGTTTACATGCATGCTCCCAAAAACAATTAAAATAATGACTTTATTCCCCTCAAGTTGGCACCCCATCCTAAAAATAGGAATAAACAATATAAAATTGTTGTATCCTCTCTCCATCCTAAAAATAGAATCTTGATGCTCATGCAGCCCATTCTGTCTTTGGTGCCCATAATAGAATGCTTTATTTAATTATTATTCTATCTTTGGGGCCCCCAAAAATAAAAGTTCTTTATTTTATTATTATATTATTCCAATTTTGTTTTTTGAATTAAAATAAAATTCAAGTGTCCTTAGTCCAAATAAAATATAAAAATACCCTTAGACCACTTAAATTAATTTATTTTCCTTTTTACTTCCACTTATCTTACGGAAAATAAAGAGAATGGGCTTCGGGTATCCAAAATCAATTAATTGTGAAAAGGGGACATTACAAATCTACTTGAGAATCAATAATACGAAGGTATCCCTAATAAGGGAGGTGTTCGTAAGAAACCCAAAGTGGTGATTTTCCGATGGATTCTTCCGAGCATGTGACACATGAAACTAAATTTGATGGAGCAGCAAAAGGAAACCCAAGCCCTGCTGGAGGAGGTGGTTTGAGGGATTGCATAGGATCCGAATTAATGTTAATCTATAAAGATGATGGTAAAACTAAATTTGATGGAGCAGCTAAAGGAAACCCAAGCCCCGTTGGAGGAGGTGGTTTAAACGATCGCATAGGATCCGAATTAATGTTTTTTTTTTATTGATAAGGCGGGTTGAAGGGACCTATTCCCTATTTACATAAACGGAGGCCAAACCTCAAGAGTTCAAAATGACAAAACAACCAGGTCACACTGGCATACTAACAAAAACCAGTATTTTATTCTATAGACTACTAACAAGACCTGCAAGATTTTAATTATCGGAATCCACCGAGGCATTGAGATTTTCAACAGATAGACCATGGTCTATCCCGAGCTCGGCATCGGAGTCCCCAGCAGCTCCGTTTTCTTTGAGCCGACCTCTCCAGAGATACTCAAAGGCGTCACCGGCAGAGGCCCACAGCTCTATCCACCAGCTCGGCACCGACTCCAATGGCAGACCAAGGGCTTTCACATTTGGGAGTTTAATTCGAGCCCGACCAGAATTCTTTTCCCTCACGAAGGCCACCAAATTCTCTGCAAATTCCAACAGAACCCTGAAACGCTTCTCCAAATCAATGAAAGCACCAACATTAAAATCAGAAGGACCCGGATTCCTGTCACTCGCGGGCCAAGACAGAAGATTGAAATTTGCAACCTCGGAGGCCAAATTCCCACAGAAACAGGGCCACACCCAGTGAGTGGCTAGATTAACAATCTCCGCTTTCGAGGGACGAAGGACGAGCAGATTCTCAACGAAGATAGATGCAATGCCACTGTTGACCCTCAGCCACCCTTCCACATTCAGAAAGTCCTCCCCCATAATCGATTTAACCACCACTAAATGTTCAACACAGGAGATACGAAAAATCTTTTTCAGTCTGCTATTAGAGACATTATTCTTGAATGTCATCTCCCTCATATCACACAGCAGTGCAAGTCAAGGAGCCCGAGGAGGATCCATCGCAGCAGAAGCAGATCAAAATTAAACAAAGGCACCCAACACAATCCGCGTTAAGTAGAAGCCCTATCCTTTGCACGCAGGAGAGAACTACCGTCGTTTCCTTGACAAGACGAATCCCTTGAGACAATCATTTCAAGTCCCTCCCACGCAGACCAATTAAATTCCACTTTATTCAATTGATCTTGTTCGATCCCTTTATTAGCCAACCAGTCGACACACTGATTGCCTTGCCTATACACGTGCCTAATACTCCAGGTATTAAACTTAGATAATTGCCATGATAATTTTTGAATACCCAGATCAAGCTTCCACGATAAGGCTCTTTTTTTAATGATGGCGTTGATAATGACCAATGAATCCCCTTCTATCTCCGAATTCTCGAAATTAAGAGAGGCAGCTAAGAGCAGACCCTTGTTAAGTGCTTACAATTCAGCAGAATTGCACGTGTCATCCTTGAGTTTATAGGAAGTCGTTCCCACCACCTTACCCGATGAATTGCGATCCAAGCAACCCGCACCAGAAGCCCCAGGATTGCCTCTGGCAGACCCATCAAAATTAAGCTTAAAGAAGCCAGGGGGGAGGGGGAGACCATTTAGAATTCCTCCTAGCCAAAGAAGAAGGAAGAGAAGATTTCAAAGCCTCATCCCTAGGTTTGATAATCTTAGGCCAACTCTTTTCCATCTCCCTGTCATGAGAAGTAAAAGGACAAGATCTAGACCAATTCGAGGACACTGCTTCAAAGATAGCACCTTCCAACCTAAAGAGGACCACTTCCACAGAGCTACTTTCTTCCCTAAAGATCCTTTTATTCCTTTCCCACCAGATATGCCAAAGAAGAAGCACAAGGCTACCAAGCCAAATGGAAGAAAGAACTCTATAGTGAAATTTAAAAGGCCAAGCCAAAATGGCTTCAGGAAGGGAATTTGGCTGAACCCAAGGGAGGTTGAGTTTGGCACACAGCCAATTCCAACATTTCACAGCAAAGGGGCAATGCAATAATAAATGATCCCGATCTTCCTCTTTCTTCTCACACAGATAACATCTAGTGGGTCCTTGAAATCCAAACTTTTTCCTCCTTTCTTGTGCAAGTATTTTGCCTTGGAAAGCCATCCAAGTGAAAAGGCCAGCCTTCAGAGGGCAAGAGGACACCCAACAATCCTTCCAAATTCTGTTCTCAGTAGCAACCTCAGAATGTAACAAAAGATAACCAAGATGCAGGAAGTAAGAACCCGAGGAAGCAGCATTTCACACAATTTCATCCTGCTGATTAGACAACAGAACTTGTCTATCATGGAGAGCATAAATGAAATTATTTTTAGTTTCTTCAAGAAATCCAAAATGATCCAGGTCTTTCCATTGAATCACGGAGGAGAGGTGATCAACGATCAGTCCATAGTTGGAGACGACAGGACCCCATTCTTCAAGCAAAGTTCTTTTAATCCCTTCAAACTCTGGAATGTCACCAAGGGCAAAGAAACCATTCCAAGGGTCATCCCAAAAAAGGGCTTTTTCTCCATTCCCCAGCCTCCACTCAACATTATTTAAAAACAAAGATCTACAATCAATCATAAAATTCCAAATATGGGAGCCCCTAGGAGGATTCACAATACGGAGGATAGATTCAGGAAGAGGGGCCCCCAAATGTTTCTTCTCGAACACCTGACTGAGATGACTGTTGGGTTTGGAAATCAGACTCCAAACCAGCTTGGCACCAAGGGCCAAATTTTGTAAGCCAAGATTAAGAATACCTGCTCCACCAAGCTCCTTGGGTTTAGCAAGAGTATCCCAACTGATCAGTGAAATTTTTCTTTCTCCAAAGAGACCTTGCCAAAGGAACTTTCTCAATAGAACCTTTAATTTCTCCAAAACACTCTTGGGAATTTTAAGGACAGAGAGCAAATACAAGGCAGAAGCACAAAGAATAGACTTAATAAGAATCAGTCTCCCACCCAAGGAAAGTTATCTCCCTTTCCAAGAGTTGAATTTAGCTTCCATAGAGGAGAGCAAATCCTTCCACAAAGAGGCCTTGCCTGAACCTTTAAACAAGGGGATACCAAGATACTTTACCGGCAAGCTACCCTTTTTGAATCTGAAGATATTTAGAATTCGAGCTTCAAGCTATGGGGAGACATTGAAGAAGAAGATACAAGATTTAAGGAGACTAACCTCTTGATCAGCAGCTAACAAGTATCCATCCAATGTAGCTTTTAATTCTTTAGCTTCACGAATGTTAGCCTTACCAAACAAAAAATATCATCCGCAAACTGTCGATGGGAGATTGGAGAAACTCCATCAGTAATTTTCAACCCCATAAGTTTGCCTTCCACCATCTTTTTCCTGATAGACCTGCCAAGAGATTCAGCAACCAAAATATAAAGAAAGGAAGACAGAGTGTCTCTCTGTCTAATATCCCGGTTGCTTACAAAAAAGCCCTCAGCACTCCCATTAATCAAAACAGAGAAAGAAGGGCCCGATATACAACTGAAGATCCAATCACATAAAAGCTTGGAGAAACCAAATTTTCTAAGAGTTATGATGAGAAACCTCCAGTTAATCTTATCATAAGCCTTACTGATATCAAGCTTTAACAGCATACCCGGAACATTATTTGAAGAGAGGGAATGAGTCAGCTCTTGGGACAGAATTACTCTTTCGAAGATTGACCTGCTAGGCATAAAACTCGTTTGTTCTTGGGAGATAAGAGGATCCAAAACTGCTTTCAATCTAAGAGCTATGGCCTTGGAAATAATTTTATATGAAGTGTTACAAAGGGAAACCGGCCTAAAATCTGCAAAGGAGGAGGGCTGATGCTGTTTTGGGAAGAGGCAAATAAAGGTGCTATTCAACATTTTGAGCACAAAACGAGATCTCATCGAATCTTCCATCACCACCCAAACATCATAACCAACAATTTTCCAAAACTTCTGAAAAAAATCAGCAGGGAAACCATCTGGACCCGGAGCGTTATTCTTTTCCATAGAGAAGACCACTTTTTCGATCTCAGAAAAGGAGAACGGCTTTAAAAGGGCATCATTTTGATCCTCAATAATAAGAGAAGGGATGCAATCCAGACAGGGAATACTGAACCTCTTCAAAGGATGGCAACATCCCCTCCCAACAGGGAAGAAAAAAAACTAATGTCTTTAGGCTTCATTCACAATGTCCTTCTGCTTAACTAACATATCCCATTCGCTATTCTTAATTTTCTGAAATGAAATTCAAATTTCTTTTAGATTTAATTGAGGCGCGGAAAATTTTAGTGTTTCTGTCCCCATCTTTAAGCCAAAGGTCTCCTTTGATTTTTGCTTCCAATAAATTTCCTCTCTAAGGAGCAACTCGCCCCAAGTTCATCGAGAAGAGATTTCTCCATGACAAATTCCTCTTGATCCATACTAGAGATGAACACTTTTAGGTTGAGAGATTTCAGTTCTGATTCCACCCAAGCATTTTCCCTAGAAAATATTTTTGAAAAACTTACCATTCCACTCCAGCAAATCCTATTTCAGCCTCTTAAGCTTTCGTGCTAGCAGAAACATCTTAGAGCCATCAATTTGGTGACAATTCCACCAAAGATTAATCCATCCTTCAAGGGAGGCATCTCTGAGCCACATAAGTTCAAACTTGAAAGGAGATTTATGAGAAGCTTCATCATAGCTAACCACGAGGGACACTGGAAAATGATCCAACCCAGACCAAGGAAGAACAAAACTCTCCAGAACAATGTCTCTAAGAGACCAATTAGGACTAACAAGAAATCTGTCTAATCGTTCAACAATATTACTAAATCCCTTCCTCCTATTACTCCAGGTGAACCAAACCTTGCTTAGATTCTGAATCCAGCAAAGCGTTGTCCCTGATGAAGGAACAGAAGTCTAATTATGACTGAAGGTTTCTACTAATGCCCCCTTTCTTATCCTTACATGCGGATATGGCATTAAAATCGCCCCCCAAAATGAACAGTTGATCCCCCAAAGCAGAAGCGGATCGATGAAGATCCAACCATAGATTTCTTTTTCCAAGAATACTATTAGGGGCATACACATTAAAGAGAAAGAAAACTAATTGAGAGCGTCGAGGGGCTAACACTTACTAGTTGTCAATTGTGATTTTGGGCTTGCAGCTCCACCTTAGCAAGGCCTTCCTTCCAAAGGAATACCTAGACCACCGGAAGCACCAGTCAAACCCGAGAAGACCCCTTCCCAACCTTTACCAGCTCTGCTCCACACATTATCAGCTTCAGAAACAGATAATTTTGTTTCCTACAATAGAACCAAACACGCCTCTCGAGGAGAGGAGATAATGCTTTAGCAAGTGTTGTTTGTCAGAGGTGTTGGGGCCTTTGACATTCCAAGAGAACAACTTCATTGTCAACAAGGAAGGATTTTCACCTTCCCTGGAGTCAGAAACATTGAATTTCAAGGTACTCTGCTTTCCTGAATCAACTTCTAACTGTGCAACCTCCTGTTTTGACTTTCTACCTCTCTTGCTAGCAAAACTGCAAATGGCTGACACTAATCCTTCCTGACCAACGGCTAATTTAGAAGGAGCTAAATCAAAAGCTAAGCCCTCCGGTTCAAGCTCCCCATCCTCTAAGTCACCACTTGTGGCATCGGGTTTGCTCTAAGAGCAGAGTCCCATTATTTGAAATCCACCCGATAAGTGATTCCAACGAAGAGGCCTGCCCTTTCTCCATACCTTCCTTGATCAAGGAAGCAAGAGCCCCTGAGTCCCTGTCAACTTCTTTTGTTTCCTTCAAAAGAGAGCGAGGAATCAAATCGTACGGGGGGCCAGAATTGGCCAGAACTAAAAAGGACGGACCAGCAGGCTTGCCATCCTTAGAGCAGATCTAAGAGAGGGAGGAGACGGAAGAGAGAACCGGAACAATCTGCAGAGCATCAGCGAGAGGGGAAGGGAATCTGGCAGTCCTCTTAATTTTTTCCGGGCAATCCTTCCTCAGATGCCCCAATTTTCCACAATAAAAACAATTAACATTCAAACCCTCATAATCAATCGCCTAAGCCCTAGGACCCCTAGCAGAATTCAAATTTACTGATCTTGGGAGAGGGGAGGACTGATCCATGTCGACACAAACCCGAGCCGAAGAATTCCTCCAAGCCGAGAGAGAAGGATTATAAATCGGCACCAACGAGCTGAGGGAATTCGCAATAGCCTTCAAAGCAGACTAATTCCAAAATTCGGAGGGCAAACTATGAAAACTCAACCAAAGTGGGGCCCGAAGGATTTTTTCTAGATGCGGGTTAAAATCCGGAGACCAAGGACGAATATACAAACTGGTGGAAATCAAAAACCAGGGTCCGCCTTTATAGACTTTTTCCAAAAAAGCCGCCGAGTGAAACAGAACTTGGAAGAAACCATTCGTAAGAAAATTTACCTTGGGTTTCCGTTCCTTGCCCCAAAACTAAAAAACCCAATTCAAAATTTTTATTCTGGAAAACCTAGCCTCCACAAATTTGCAGCAGATCGCCCTTCTTAATCGGACATCCACGAATTCCGGTCCCAAGCCGGAAGAAAGATCCACATTCACCATTTCCGCGGAGATTTTGAAGTCAATACCCCCCCCCCACCTTAATCTCCTCCAATTCCATCGAACCAGCAACCCCATTTTCAATTGGATTTGAAGGGACCTCCTCCAACACCACTAGGGAAGAATTACCTTTCTCCTAACACAGCAAAGCTTCCGCCACCAGATTTTCCAAAGCCGAGATCCCTAACAGCGAGGCCAGGGATTTGACCACTGCTCCAAGGCCAAACTTCTGAACCAAGGCAGAAATTTCTTCCTTCTATTGAGCAGCCCTCACTTTACCCGCCCACTCCTCACCGCTACCACTGCCAAGCGGAATCTTGTTCGCTCCAAAGGAATACTCCCGAATGTTGGGGATTTCTGACTAGCCATCCTTTGCAGCAACAGTCACTGTCGCATGCAAAAGTTTAAAAATTTCGCGGGTTTCGCACTTTTGGTGCTCCATCATCCCTCCAATAACGGATCCGAATTAATGTTAATCTATAAAGCTTATGGGAAAAGCTCTAATAATCCAATGGAATGTCACAAATTAATTGCTGATTTAAAGCAAGAAAGAGGGATGGCGTGACTGATATTGAAGGAGATTTTAAACTTGTGATAAATGCAGTCAAGAAGAGGAATTGCCCGAACTAGAGACTTACCTATAATATTATGGATATTATTGAAATCCCGACATCATTTCCACAAGCTTGATTGATGTGTATAAGAAATAGAAAGAGAGCCGCTGAATTCTTAGCAAATAAAGGAGTTGATCTTATGCGGAGTGAAGACATACAATTCTAAAGTGTTTAGGGGCTCCATGGAGGACTCGTTGGTAAACAACATCGTATGAAAGGAAAGGGGGATACTAGACCCCGTAGTTATACCTAGGGTGGCCATACAAATATGGCTAAGGCATATAAGCATAAGTGGGATATGATAATCCCATCACCCTTCTTGTGAAAAGCTGCATTCATTTCAAGGCATGGATGCCACAGAACCCTCCTCCAATCATCATGTGGAAGTTCCTTAAGTGAAAACTATATGCCCCTCCATAGTTTCACCTTCCCATTCATGCATTCAGACGTACTGGAGGATTTGGCGGCGAGGAGAGCAACAGAAAGCACAAAAACAATGGCCGGGAGACTGCAATAGAAACAGGCAAGAGTTACCAGGACTCTAGTCTGAATTGAGGTTTAAAACCGTTCCGGTCTCTGTAGGGAGATCTTTTTCTGTCCTTCAATTCTGTTTTTATCTTGCTCTGCTTACTGTATTGCAGAGAATTTTGTCAAATCTGTGAAAGTGTTTTTTGTTTGAAAATTGAAAGAGAGTGTAAAAAGGTGTCTGTTATTGGTAGCGATTTGGCCATATCATACAGTTTGTTTGCTCTCTGAATTCTACTTTTCCCTCCCAGTTTCCTGCCCTATAATCAAGGCCAGCTGAAACCCCTCAGATAACAAATTGCACGTCCCACAGGAGAACAGTGAATCTTAAAGTACCAGGAGAGCAAGAGAGTGGATAAAAACATTGCAGGGGAGAGGATTAAGCAGATTGTTGATGCTGATCTCCAAGATGATATTTTAGTCCAGTATAAGATGCCAAATTGAAGTAGTCGATTCAAGAAGGTATTGCAGCATATGAGGGGACTAGAATTACTGTTGAAGAGGAAATGACTGCATCATAGAATGCCCTGAGAGGGGATTACAGACTCTGATCTCCTCCATTGGGTCAGTGGCAATCTTTTGAGTGTCCAAATTTCAGAAAGGTTTGGCACTTCTAGTGCTGCCCAGGACCCTAGGCAATCAAGGCCAAGAGTAAATATAATGGTAGCACCTCAGGTCATGGGGGTGCAATCTGTCCTCCTGAACTCCAGTAACACTTTAATAATTCATGAGGATATTACACAAAAGGAGAGCAAAAAACTCATGGAGCAGGAAAAGTTATGTAAATGTCTTAAGGGTTTGGCAGCCGGTGCTCAAATGCAGGACAAAATGTTGAAAGCAAATTGTGAAAAATCTGGGCTGGAGATTAATGACCAGATGGCACTTTATTTGGAGAGAGCCTGATGAAAGATGAGCTGCCCCAAAGTCAACTCAGGTTCTGAGAAGGAGGATGGTAGGTACTGACTGCTATTTTTTTACCATATTGGTCTGTAGCACCTGCAATACATGGTAGATTATGATATTTATACAAAACAGGCATAGTCTGGGGCATCCCATTTTGGATTAGTTCTAACAGAGAAGAAGGCAAGGGGTCTGTTGGGTTTTGAAGACTGCAAACAGAAATTCGTGCTTCAGGGAGCAAATTTTGATGTGGTTTGTTCTACAAGCACCGTGATGCTACAGAGGGACTGTCTTCTTGGTTTCTGCAGTACCAGGTGATTAGTGGATTGTGGAGGATGCCGAAGATGCAGTTTTGGAAAATCAGGTTTTGTGACAGGAATGGGCGTAGAAGCTGATTCAAAGTGCCACTGTTCTTTGTCGGATGTTGATTTATATTGAAGGCTTCAAGCTCAACTGTATGGACACTTATCAGATCGGCACTGCTACTGATATAGCAATTTTATTTTAAGTCCTACGGTAGGAGCTGGTAGAATTTCTTACTTAGGCAATCTGGGTTCATGATAATGAACTGTTAGACTCTGATCGTTAAGTATTTCTTGCCTGTTAAGAGTTCCATCTATAGTCGGGGCACCGCTACCCTTTGTTTGTTTGCCTATTAATAAAATAATGAAATGAAAAATTTGAATCTGGATAAATAGAATGGTCATTTATCGTTGCAATAAAGAGGTCCACAACCCAGCGGAGATACGGCAAACTTGTAGTTTTGTCCTCTAAACAAATATAGGGTTTAAAATCTTAAGAAATTTATCCCACTCTGTGCAAAAAGGAGATTTGACAGAAAAAAAACGATATGGCAAAGGCAGCAATAAGACAAACACTTACAAGGAATTCACACACTCTCAAAGGAACGATCATTTTCTGCGATAAAATGGAATTGTTTGTTGCTGCGGATTAGAATTGTATGAATTGAACACTTAAGGGTATAAGACCACGTGAGCTATAATGTTTGTATTCTGAACAACTTTAGTGATGAAAAGAGAGTTTCCTAGCAAATTTAGCAAAGTTGCAGAGGATGGAAGAAATTACCAACGCCCCCGATGAGGCAGGAAGCAACCACGACGGGCTCCTTGACGATGAACACTTTCAGCTTGTCTACGAAACCCATTGTTGGCACACTAGATCTTCTTTATTTCTCTCCCGCTCCCTCCTTTAAACAAGATTCAAGTTTCTTATGGTACCAATTAATGAATGAATGATTTTAATGACATCCACAAGACCAAAGAGTGTATGGAGACCAAAGCCTCAACCTTCAAATATTTTCAGACTTTTTTCAATATCAGACCTCCTACAACAGATTTTAATCAGAAAATCAGCCTCTTCAAATAACTCGCTTAGGTTGTCTATTTTCAGGTTGTTTTTCGTACTGAATACGAATATCATCATAAGTTGTACATTCCATGATGCAGTGTCATTTCGTCTCCACCACCCCCTTACTACAAAAAAGACAAGTTCTCCTCTCACAATCCTCTTTAAGAATAGTCCATCGACCGGACTCACACAGAAGATGGTGTGATCCAGTCCTTAGTTACACAACTAACATCCTTGTTTTGCCCTTGATGGTCACACCTAGATATGTTTTTTCATCATGTTCTTAGGATGAATTAAATTCTTTGACGTAATGAGCTTTCTTTCAGCCAATTAGGACTGCCAAATTTGTTTATCACAAAAAAAAAACTTTCCTCATTGGTGTTAGGAAACTCTTGCAAGTTTATGTCTCATTTGCTCATCCACTTGTTGTTTTGCTTCATCCAAGTTTTCTTCCTATGTCCTAATTTCTCCTCCATAACCATTTTGGGCCAGCGATGGTTATCCATGCTTTCAACTTTTTTCACATAACTTAACATCCGAGTTATTTTCAATGCCTTCATTTGAAACATCCCTACTTCAGCCAATAAAATCTCGTATGGAACCATTGTTTTGACTTTAAAGGTGCTTGTGATTAGATGTTTTTGGATTATTTCCAACTACCTCCACCTTTGATTAGACATGCTACTTCCCCAAACCTCGCAACCATATAGGGCAACCAACGTGGCCAACAAGCCAAAAAGGGTTTTCTTGGTTTTCCAATCCCATAGATCAGCTTTCCTACACTTGTTTTGAAGTAAGTATGATGCTTTCCAACCTCCTTGTATCCTTTTCACTCTACATGTCTCCCAACTGAGTTTGTTGTGAAAATCAATCCCAAGGTACTTGTATTCTTTCATTATTTCCAATGGGCTCCCTTTAAAAATAAAGGTAACTTGAGTCTCTTTCTTTTTCAGTGAAAAAATTATGACTTTGGTCTTGTTGATGTTCACTTGCATTCCAGCTTCTTGAAAATATAGTTCTAAGACTTTCAACTGTTCCATCAACCCATGCGCTATTTTTGAAATTAGGATAAGATCTTCGGCATATAAGAGTGATTTCACTATGTAGCCCGCCAACTGGATACCCCCATGTACTTAACCATTCTTCAAGTTTATCAATGTTTAAACCAAACAAAGTGGGGAAAAGAGGGTAACCTTGTTTGACACCAATGTCGCTACCAAACCATTCGGACATACCCTCTTTAGTTCTGATTTTAGCTTTGATATGCTTGTATAATCTATGAACTGTTGCTCTATACTCATCTAGATACCAAGTTCCTCCATCTTGTTCCAAAGTTTGTCTTTGGGCATCGGGTCAAAGGCTTTTTTTAAATCCACAAAGCAACATAAAGCATCCTCTCCTTGAGTGTCCCATATCTTTTTAATCAAGTGTCTAAGGGTGATACAATGGTCGACAATCAAGTGCCTCATCCTAAAGCCTACCTACCCTTTTGCTTTATTACCCTCTCTTTTGGCCCAGCTGTTGATTATGTGTTTTATTATGCTCCCAAAAAGTTTACCTAGAAGAAGATTTACCATAATAGTGTGGTAATTGGATGAATTATTGATATCATCGCTTTTATAGAGAGGAATAATGACATTAGTCATCCATTATGTAGGGAATCCGCCCTAGGCGATGTCATTGAACATTATTTTGATGTGGGGAGCAAGGGCCTCAACTCCCCATTTTAAAAATTCACCCTGCAATCCATCAATGTTTGTGCTTTACCACTTCCCAAGTTCTTTATGCCATGTTTGATATCTTCCACCAAGAAGAGCTCGGTTGATGTGCTAATAATGGGAAGAGTGTCCTTCTGATGGAACCACTCATAGAGGAGCCTCGCATATTCTAACCAATGGGCATATGTGATATTATTCTCTATGTGTTTTTTGTTTTGTTGTAACTCCTTCGAAAAGCCTTTGGGATTGTGTTTTACAAGGAAAATTAATTATTTCTTTATTGTGTTCACATAACTTTCTTTTTTGGATTGCACCAATTTCTCATAGCTCTTTTTGTTTTCTTTGTTCATCGTATGTTCCTTTAAGAATCTTTTGGCATCCTTGCACTCTTTATCATACCACGGGTTCGTCGAGAAAGTATTTGCGTCTCCTTGTCTAGGTCGAGATCTTTGGCAAACACTTATTGCCTTGTGAATCAAAGGGATCAACAAATTACTGGAAACATAGCCACTTGCTTCCTTGGTTACCTTGTTTCTTGTGTTATTCCTTATCACCTGGAGGTGTTTTTCAATGGTTGTAGTAAATATTTCTTGATTTTTTTGGTTCAAGATGATTTTACCCGAGGTCAAGTCTTGTTTTGCATGTGGTAAACATGTTTGCTTTGTTGTTTATTTGATATAGTGCCAAGTTTGACGAGGAGAGGTTTATGATCATATTTTAGCCTGATAGGGCAATCCCCAATTTCAAAATCCAACATTCTAAAGATAGATCCCTAGGAGAAAATTACATAGTCCACTACACTTTGACTAGTGTATGTTTTGTAAATAATACTTTCTGAGTTTGGTCATGCTCTCATGTCATTGCAAATAACCATGTCGTATAAGCTACATAATCCTAATAGCTCTACCCCATAGTGTGTCACACCTTCATTGTCATCATGGGATTTTCTTTCCCAAAGCCGATCCTCTCCTTCTAGCCCTAATGGATTGTCACCCTCTCCTTCATTATTACCCAGCTGGAGAGATTGATTGGTTTTTGTCCTCGCATTAAAGTCACCCATCAAAATTATTTTTCTTGACGTGTTGAATATAGAAATATCTCTTTTTAGTGAAGCATATGGGTCTTCGTTATCTAATTTTCTCCTCTTTTAAGTATTTGAGATATTCGGTGCAAAGTGAAAAATAACCAATCTAATTATTACCTCATTATCAAATATTTTCATCCATATGTATTGCTTACTTGGATCCTCTTTTTCAACTTTCACAGTTTCGTGACATATTTCCTTGATTAACAATGTGACTCCCCCATGTATTTTACTTGTTTCAGTCCCCTCATTCTAAATTGATATTTTCCTGAATCCTTCAAAGTCTGGGACTTTATAGCCCTCATGCTTATGTGTTTCCATAAGAATAATAATATAATTCCCCTCTACTTTGGGCCCCAATATGGGTCCTATTCTCCATGGATAACCCCTACAATTTCAACTTATAATGTGTATGAACTCCTGTGGGGCCCCAATTCCCTATTTTTTTCTTGTCATTTGATCACTAATATGGGATTTCCCATTCTTCAACCATGCCCACTTTCCCAAAACTCTTGCCTCTATCACTTTCTCCCATTTCTTCTTTCTCTCTTCTTGTTGAGCAAATGTCAAGTCATCGTCTGATTTAATAAAATCTAGAGTATTTTATTAAAATCTAATTTCAGAGATTGCTCCAATGATATACAATAAGAATACAAATGTTAAGCACTTCTATAGATGTAACTATATAAGCAAATGAGAGAGATAAGGTACTCATCTGGTTTTCACTTATCCCAAAAAACACCTAAACCAAAACGACTGATGGATAGGTTGGGCAGAACACTGGAAATATTCAATAAGAATTCTGGAACTTGCATATTAGTCGGAACATAGGTTCCTGGGTAGGGGCAAGGGCGCCTTGAGCGCTAGAGACCTCTCATAGGCGTCGGAGTCTTTCGAAAAGCTCAGAACCTGGTTTCTTCAATGTTGTTAGGGTTTCGCTACCCTTTGTTGTTGATTGCCTATAGCTCATTGGAAGATCACCAAATTCATGACAACCTATAAAACAAATGATATCTTACAAAACCCCCAAACTACATCAAATCCTAAAAAGGAAAGATGCAAATGACGATTTGGACTGTCCTTGGTGGTCACCCAATAGAGTGAACTTATGGTTGAGCGTTGCACTACATCTCAGACTCCATGTAGTTCTATGTGTTTGTGTGTGCAATAGTGCTCTTGGGTTACCCTCGCGCCAGTGATGCCAAGATAGTGGGTTGTAGCTAGATAGAATGTAAATGTGTGGGATGGAATTCAAAAACTTCTCCTTCATATGCAGTGTATGCAAAGTAATAAGCCCAAAATGCAGTCCCTTTAATAATATGTAGATAGATAGCCCTTGATAAAATTTCCCATCATTTGATTCAACAAAATCTAAATATATTTTATTAAAATATGAGTTTAGAAACTGCTACAGATGATATACAATAAGATACAAGCGCTAAGAAATTTTATAGATGCAACTATGAAAGCAAAAGAGAGAGGTAGGGAACTTATCTCGATTTCGCTTATCCCAGAATATATCTGAACTGGAACATGTTGATGCATAGACTAGGAAGGGAACTGAAAATGCCCGATCAAGATCCTAGAACCTGCAAACTGGTCTAGGCACGGGCACCTAGATAGGGGCGAGGGCATATGGGGTGCCCGAGACCTCTATGGGGCACTGGAGTCTACCAAAAAGGTCGAAACCTGTTGGTTTGAAAATCTATCAGTTAGACAAGTCGTGGGGAAACAGGCCAACAGTGTGCAGGGCATAGCCCTTCTTTGAGACAGTAAAGTGAAACTAGTTTATTGCTATTCTATTGAGCAGGAATCTGTGCAAATCTACACTATTCTAACTTCAGGGGGTTTGGGATCTCATCCCAGTAGAGGTAGTTCCAACTGCGAACAGAAAGGTAGGGGGAAGGAACGGAGGAAGGATAGAGAAGAAGAAAAGAAATGAATTCCAAGACGGAAAGGTCAAAAGGTTTATGCTTTGGGCTGGTAGTAAACAGAGCCAAACCTACTTGCATAAATAAACAAAGCAATACTGATGAACATATGACAATAATAAGAATGAATCCAACAGAATAGAAACATAGATCTAACTTAAGAAAGATCTAATGCAAATAACACATATATTGATCACAAAGTCTGAACATATATATTAATATCTCTTCTATTACAAGAAGGCACAAAGTCTTTCTCTATTCACCTCTTTTTCATATAAGAAATGTCCACCTGGATTACAACAAGTATTCCAGTATTTATAGAAGAAGAGGAGGGAAGAAGACAAAAACAAACCAACCACTATTTACAAATATCTACAAAATATCTAAAAAGTTAAAAGTTAACTTTGGGTAAGTTTTTGGATGGCAAAATCCCATGATGCAACATGGATGATGTCATCATAAATGCCAACATACTTTTTAGATAATTCTTCTACAAAATTGATCAAAGCATACATATGAGTAGAAACTACTCATCATCTCTTGGCTTAAACAAAATGTCTTGCTTCTGATCGGGAGAGGCAACGTGACACTGAGCTCGGTATTCCATAAACTTGTTAATCATTTCCTGAAGTTGATTATGATCTGGACCCTTAAAATGGTCACCAATAACTTCGCAAGTTTCTTTTTCAATCTTGAGCTTGTTAGGTAGCCCGGCGTACTCTTCGCATGCCTCAATCAAGAATCCAATGAAATCATGGCAAGCCAGAAGGTTATTGATTGATTCTCGGTCAAAAGTGACCTTTGGCGCCAAACCTTGGGTTGTGATAGCCTTGAAGAGCTAGATGGTATCGTCTGTCTCCCTTAAGGTGAACGTTTCACTAAGCATCCCTGGAGACATCTTTGTGACTATCTGCTCCATGTTATATTTTGCATCCAGGGCTTCATCCTTGATTTTATCTATCCTCTCCAGGATATATTCCATTTGATCAACTCGATAATCTAAAGCAACGAGAGCTTTGTTATGTGCTCGCGGGTGATTAATGATGCCGACCTTTAATAGGTCATTAGCTGAGCATTCGACCATTGCTTTGAATGTTTCGTGTTGCAATCTGGCATTGTCCAACTCCTTGGAGAGGGATCTTGCTACTGCTTGTATCTCCTTATTTGTCTAATCACCTTATGAATTTCTTCATTATTTCCTCACTATCTCTAAGGATTCGCTCTATCCAGGAGGACACTTTTGTACCTTGTTCGCCAATCTTGGCGTTTTCATTTATCTTATCCTGATTGAGAACTTTAGTAGGCTCAGCGGCAGTCATAGGAGGAGCATTGCCCATTCTTCGCAAAGCTTGGAGGAGATGTTTGTTTTGCTCCTTGAGTATTCTCTTCTCCTTCTTTGCTTCTTGAAGTTTCTTGCAGAGGGCATCTACTGCAGACAAGGCCTCTCCTTGTAGGCTCTCAGATGAGGTTCCCATTGTGACTTGGGTCACTGTGAAGTCTGTAGGAGACAGATCTTTCTTCTCTTTGGTGGGATCCGAGTATGCAATCTCCATGACTCTCTCTCCTGAAACGCTCTTAGAGAAGCAAGTTATAGCTTTTTGCTTCTTGGGTCCCTTCTTTGGAATGATAGAGAAGTCCATGGGTGCGATGGGAACCTTTCTCTTAAGTTGACCCAGATAGTCAGAGATCCAACTTGGACTTATGGGAGAAGGAGTAGAGGGAATGGAAGAAGAAATAGGAGTGAAAGGGGAAGCAACTGAAGAGGTCACAGGGAAAAACGTTGAGACACTTGGTGGTGGCATCGACAAGGAGTCCAGCACACTGCTGCTTGTGGGGCCTGGAGTTACTACCAAGGAAGAAAAGGTCATGGAGGCTGAAGGGATATGTAATGGGATGGAGGGAACACTAGGTGACATATCCACAAGAGAAGAGAAGATGGAAGAGGTAGGAGATGGAAGGGAGGAAGGGAGAGAAGAAGAAACATCCATGGGAATAAACGCTTCAATGACAGGGGGAGGAGAAGGAGCTGAAGAAGGAATGGTGGGTACCTCAGTAGTTGTAGCTGTGATAACATCCTGAGTGGATGTATCCGTTGAAACTTCAGTGGTCTCTTCTTCTTTACTTAGAGACACTAGGTCGACCACTTGCTTCTCAGAAGTAGTAGGAGGGCTTTCATGAGTTTCTTCCTATTTGCTTGGTTCCCCCTCCTTATCCTTTCCTTTTCCTTTTAACACCCAAGCCGTCCTTGGAGGTGCTCTACCCAAAGGGGAAGTAGTGAAATCTACCCCGAGGTAGGTGAGACCATTCTATTTGCACCAATGCTCAATGCGCTGCAACGTGGGCTTGACCCTTTCCTGAATGGTCTTTGGTGCCTTGGCTCTGTCAATTTTTACGAATGACCAATCGTCCCCATCCGTGTCAAGGTAAACTTGATCAATTTCTTGATTAGGCTCTTGGAATGATGGCTACGCCATAATGGACAATCTCTTCCAGATCCAGCCGGGAGTGATCCTTTCGCCTGATATCTATTTCGTGTGTCAAGTCAATGTAGATGTCCTCAATCTCAAGAACATGAATGGGATCAATTTTTTCCTTTGGGAGGAAACTCTGACAATTGAAGGTAGGCCTTGCTGGGAAGTTGTGCTTTAGATTCAACAATTCAAGCTCTGCATACATTTCCCACACTTTGGCCAGTGTGGTGCAGGTGTATCTTCCAACTATAAGGGGGAATGGAGTTCCTCCTTTCTTTCTCTTCATACACCTTTCGTGGTATGTGATTAGTTTCCTTAAAAACTCCAAGAGAATCAGCCTTGGCCCTGCATACCTTGGTAGCTTTGTCGGTTCACCCTCAAAATTTGCCACCTTGAGATATGTGAATGTGGGAAACTGCATGAACAATGCTCCACACTTCTTTATGACAGCAGTCACGCTCGGGCTGGTCCGACTGTGTCTCATATTTGGCCTTAATAGGCAGATCACCTCATAGAAGAAGGCATCATTGATTTTAAGAACTAAGGTATGTTGTTCTTGAGCCTTAGCTCTGGGTAGTATTCATATATTCTGACCTGGGGCCATACTCCATTTTGAGCTAGGCATGTGAAATCTCTCACTGATGTTGCAGCGTATACAAGGTAGGAATTCATATAGAACTTCCCAGTTGTGAGGACCCGTTGAAGCTGCAGGGAGATGGTGTCATTGATGATTTCTCCCTAGCCAAAACGTAGTTCAGGCACATTCTTGCTCGTGGTCTCTAAGTACCTCAACATCCATTTATGGAAATAATGGGCATCAGGAAGCCCAAACACTCTATTTAGGAAGGTGATTGTATCACTCAGTTCCTCATTGAAGTCACTACAGTGGATGGTTTATGGTCATCTGCTCATCGGCTTTTTGTTTTTAAGATAGAGCTCATTCATCATTTGTATGCATTTGTCCTCATTGTCGTCCCATGCCTTCTTGCAGTCTTCTAGGCTTATGGCGACATATTGCCTGTGATGAGGAATGCCCAGGGTTATTTCAAAATGACGAGTTGTGAGGTCAATGATCATCTTTCCCTTCTTATCTTTGACACATCTTGTGTCCTTGTTATAGCAATGAGCCACCAACATGATGAACTCGTTATTCACAACACTTACTGGTAGCCTAGCTGCAAAGTACAATCCACTGCCCACCAGTTTGTTCATCCAGGGGCCACTAGTGGCCTGGTTGGTTCTCGCCCAGAAGTCTTCCATATCAATGTGCCTAAGCTCGGAGTTTTTGATGTCAAGATCACTCTCTACGTATGAGTCAGGCATCCTAACTTTTTGATATTTGTACTTCATTTCTTTTTCTATTAACTTTGCTTTACCTTTAGACTTTGTTGGATTTTTGCTTGATGAAGACATGTGTGAGCTTGAGGCTAGATGTTGTTGTTCTGCAAGAAGAATCAGGGAGGTCCAACACAGAAGAGCCATGTCAACCGTCATGTTATTCATAATGAAATCTTGCAGAAAGAAGAATGAGCAATTATGAGGCTTAGGGCGTAAGGCACAAGTTCACAGCATGTTGCAAAGGCTTAAAAAGGCTGGGCACACTTTTAGGGATGTCATCATGTAAAAAGGTACGCCTGTGTTAATAGGAGAAAAGTTGCGCCAAGGTTATAAAGGGCTCACTTTTGAGGAGTGTTGCACAAAAGGTTTCAGCACTAAGGAGAAAGGCGCAGGGCGCAGTTTTGAAACACACATGGCATGTTGGTGTCAAGGATCATGCACCTGCACCTTAGAAAATTTGCTTTAGCTAAGCGCTGCAAAAGATGGTGTTGCATGACTTTTAAGTGCGCCCAAGGCATAATTTTGGAATATGTTGCAAAGCAATTCAATGCGCCAAAGGAAAATTGCTTGGCGTGGTTTTAAAGGACACAACATCCAATGTTGATGTTGTCCAAGATGTGCCTGCGCCCTTACAAAAGTTTGCTAAGTGTTATTATACTGGGCGTAGGTTAGAGATATGTTGCAGGCGGGGACAGTGCGCTAATGTGCAACTATGGGAGGTGTAACACGAAAGGATAGTGCGCCAAAGTTTAGATGGTTTTTACACTTTCTTTGATTCCTTTTCTCTTCACATGAATTTTTCTCTCTCTTTGGTTTTGCAAAATGGCAGGGAGGAGAGGGACTTTTGCAAGGCAGCAAGCAGATGTATAAAGGATGGCTTTTTTAAGGCAGAGCCTTCTCAGATTTGTAGATCTAGAAGGAGAGGTAAGGTGGTTTTGGCTGAGTTGCAGATTGTAAATGTGCTTTTTTTAGATTTAATCATTTTTATCAACCCTAAAGACCTAACACAACCAAAAACAAAACCATAACAACAACAAGGAAGGTAGAAGCCACTTACCCGGTTTTATAAAAGATGAAGGACAACGTTGGGGTCCACAAGCTTGAAAAATGGCATGCGGGGGTGATAAGGATAGCTGACAGGCACAAAGAAATACTTTTCACAATTTTCAATTCGTGAAAATGACAGGTGTTAAGCACCTATTTATAGAAAACCTGGCATTAATTAGTTCACCAACTTTCTTTGGTGCACTTTTCAAAGTGTCGACATGGGTACAAATGTGCTTTGGCGTAGTTTAATTGGCATTGACATAACATTTTTAGTGCCTTAAGCGCATATTTCCTGATGTCAACATGATTTCTCTAGCACCTTAGGCACACATTTTTCTATGTTGACATGATACTTCTAGCGCCTTAGCGCACATTCTAGGCACATGTTTATTGATGTTGACATGTAACTTTTAGTGCCTTAGGGGCGCAACCTTATTGATGTTGGCATGTCATTTACTGCGCCAAAGGATCTTCTAAAGGGCACACATCTCATGGTGTCGACACAACATTTCTTGCGCCTAGTTCAAAAAGGTGAAAAATGGCTGAAGTTCTTAAAACTTGATTTCTGGAAGGGAGTTTTAAGCCATTTTGAACGTTGTCAGACTTCTTCAGGGGACCAAAATGAAATTTTGGTATGGTTATCTACAAAATTACCCTTGTCAATTTTACAGGATAGCAAAACTTGATTTCTTTAATATAGCTAGGGTTTCGCACTTGTTCACCAATGATCACTTATATGTCACACTTAGATCACTGAGGCACCTGTAAATCTGTAATACAAATAATCTCATGTAAAAACCTCAAAACCGCATCAAATCCTAAAAAATAAAGATGCAAAATGAGTGGTCAGACTATCCTCGATTGTCAACAAAGTGAACTTACGACTGAGCGTTGCACTATATCTCAAACCCAATGTAGTTCTATACACTTGTGTGTGCAATAGTACTCCTAGGTTTCCCTCGCGTCAATGCCGCCAAGATAGCGGGTAGTAGCTAGATAAAATGCAAATGTGTGGATGGAAAAATGAACTTCCTCTTCATATGTAGTGTATATGCAGAGTAATAAGCCCAAGATGTAGTCCCTTTGATATGTAAATAGATAACCCTTGATAGAAATCACCCACCATTATAATGGTATGTATGTTGTTTTTATATAGGGATATCTTGCTTGAATTTCGACACTAGTGACCCAAAATTCTGACTAGGACCTCGGGATAGGAGTAATAAAACCAAAAAGGCCAACCACAAATGTCAAAAATGTGAACAAGAACAAAGAGGACACATGTGCCTAGTATGGATAGGAGTGCTTGGGTGCTAGTGTCTAGTCTTAGGTGCTAGTGTTTAGAGAAAAATGACGAAAAATATGCGAAGATTGACAAACAAGGATCCCTATGACCTGACAAAAAATAGGTGGAGAAGTGAAAAAGGAGAGAGATAAAAATAATAGAGACACTTAAAGTAAGAAGACAGACTAGACAGTGTGTCACTAGTGAATACTTTTCTTACACAAGATCCATATATAAAACAACATACTTGGTGGTATAGTAAGTACTAGTATGTGTGTGATTTTATGTCTACACCACTATAATGGTGTGTATGTTATGTTTATATAGGGATATCTTTCTTGAATTTTGACACTAATGACACAACATGTTGACTAGGACCTCAGGATAGGAGTAAGAAAAACCAAAAAGGCCAACCACAAATGTCACAAATGTGAACAAGAACAAAGAGGATAGGAGTGTCCATGTTGGACAGGAGCACTTGGGCACTAGCATCCTGAGATAACTGATGAAAAATGTAAAAATACTGACAGAAAAGGATCCTTGCGACTTGACCTGAACTGGGTACAAAAGTGACAGATGTGAGAGATAAAACAATAGAAACAAACAAAACAAATAGATGGACTAGGTAGTATGTCACTAGTGAGTACTTTTCTTATGCAAGATCCATACATAAAACAACATCTTGGCTGTATAGTAAAATAATAGCATGTGTGTGATTTTTTGTCTACATTTTCCCCCCTTTATGCTATTTGAATGGAATTCAAGTAGTGTAAAGGAAGTAAGGAATATACCTGTGAGAAGTTTGGAGAAATCCATGTTGCAAAAGTACACGCAGAATATGAGAACATATAATGTGGTGAACCATGGATCAATGTTTCAATCCATGTGGCATAAATAGAGACAATGAACCATTGTAAATGAGCACTTGGTGAAATTGATGATTTCATTTTGAAGAATTTTGGATATTTCAAATTTTCGATGATGGACATTTTACGGGGTAGGGAGTGATCAATTCCCAACCCAATTTTTTATGCTTGAGAAACTGAAGGATTTGGGTGTCCTACCACCAGAGGAAGAGTGTTAGGGAGAGATGTCTATTTTTACGCTCCAACTATGACTACATCCTCAAAAGGTCTAGCTGTTGCAGACGAACAAAGACCGAATTTTGTTTCATTCTAATTCATTTCAATCCAACGTGAATAACTCATATAGGAGTAGTATAGGAAAGGCAATGACGTCTCATTGCCCCCACTCCATGGGTGTTGTGATGTGTATAGTGTTAGATAGCTCCATGTTAGGTCTTCTGGAAGCAATAGATAATATAAAGTGACTTTCCATGTTAGGTCATATGGGAAAAATACGAAGTAGTGTAACTCCCAAGTTAGGTCATATGGGAGAGATAACCAAATATGATGTGTCATACCAATTGATTAATTTTATTTGAGTATTGAACGCTTGTTTTGAGATTGAGTGTATACGATATATTACTCATGGAGATATTTTTTGTGTGGTGCCCCCAAATTAGGTCATTAGAGGGAATCGATAGAAAGTAGTAGGAAATGTCACATATTATATGAGTGAATTTTTTATAATAATGTATTAGGAATGCATAATGATCGTATAGTAGCCTGAGAGGGATCATAGGGTGATACCAAATGTATGCCCCCCTTTCGGTGAAAGGGAGAGTGGTAGAAAGAACGAATTCTGAGCCGAAAGTAGATGTGAAATGGTGTAATAGTAAGCAAAGTATAGTAGATGTCACAAAATTGTGTCTATATTGAGTTAAAAATGTGTCAGATAGGAATATAATGTTGTAGAATGTATACCATATGATGGTAGAAGGAATTTTGAACCGAATGACATAGATGGGGAAAAAAATGGAATAGT
This sequence comes from Taxus chinensis, assembly GCA_019776745.2. Classification (NCBI taxonomy): domain Eukaryota; kingdom Viridiplantae; phylum Streptophyta; class Pinopsida; order Cupressales; family Taxaceae; genus Taxus; species Taxus chinensis. The sequence continues at coordinate 336,945,551 of CM034153.1, forward strand.
GAAGCTCAAGATATGAGCAAAACCATGTAGCATGTATTAGTTGGAAAATGAGCGCGAATGGTGATTATAGTAAATTGGTAGTTGGAAAAGTGAATAATAACTTCATTTTAACCTTGATTGATTGTGATTTTGAGCTCTGAGCTTGTGAGGATGCCACAAATTAGAGCATTGAGATTGAGCATATTCTAGATGGTGGTGACAGTTGTGGTGTCGCAGACGACAACTGAGTTGGTAAGTATGACTATTTTCAAAAATAATGTTGGAATGAGCTCGTTTTTGTGGATTTTTACAAAATTTGTGTTTTTTTATTTATGGGCGTTTCTGAATTGGGCAAGAGCAGCCAAGGTGTTAATGTCCTTCAGGATGCTAGCGCTCAGATCTAGGCATTGGTGACCTGCTCTTGGGCGCCCGTGTTATGCTCCTGGTGTTGGCAACCCAGGAGGCTATTTTGACCCCAGAACATGATAAATATGAAATTTGATGTATTTTGGTATTGTGAACAATCATTTTTGTGTGTATATGAGGTACTAATGTTGTATTTTTACTGATGTTTCATGTTGTGCAGAGGGATATCCATTCAAGGGAGTTTCGTGGAGGTCGACACTTGAGTACATTGTTGGGATTGGGCTTATTGATGCTAAGTGGAATATTCTAAACCATGCCGGCTTGTGACACATAGCAAGATTGGGGGAGGTACCCTATAAAATGTCAATGATCATTGTATTATGTGAGAGATGGTGTGTAGACACTTGTACCTTTTGGTTTCCTACTGGGGAGATGATTGTGACACTAGAGGATGTTTATCACATATTGTGACTATTAGTTGTGGTTGAGAGAGTACACATGATGGAAGTAGAGGATGCTCAAAGATAGATGAGAGCAGTCATGTGGTATTTTACAGGGACATAGGTATAGACAGAGACCCATATTAACTCAGATGCCATATTGATATCAGGTGTTTTGCGATTGCAAAATTTCATTGTAGTTGTTATTGCTTCCTCAGTGACAATAGAGGATGGTGGAGTGGGCATCTTGTATAAGATGCATGACATCTGTTGGTGTATAGAGAAGGATGAAAATAGATTTTCATGGGCTCAATGTGTAGTAGCACACTTGTACAAAGATTTATACAAGTTTATATAGGAGGATCATGGGGATGGGCTTAAAGCCACCACATTACTACATGTATGGGCATATGAGCATATTGTTATATTGAGGCCACTTTGTGGGCCACGAGTTGAGTGGGCGAGGCTTGATATATTTTCTATGAGATGGGTAGGTTCCCAGAGCAAGAGGATGGACACCAACACTTATATATCAATGTTTGATGGCATGGGGCCAGGGGTCATTATATGGAGGCTATATCAAGACTATGGTAGATAGCCAAAGGATGGCGTAGAGCTACGATGTATTCAGCGTATGATGTGGATAGAGGACCAGTTTCTAGGGGTAGCCGAGTTATTCCAGGAAGAGCGTGTGTAACAACAGTTTGGTATGGTTTAGGATATGCCCCTAAAGCCATATGTATGGGTACGAGTGACAAGAGCACCGAGGAGGCCAGGAGCAATACCAAGACCTATAGGAGAACAACTAGTGCCCCCCAGGTGTAAATGAGATGGATGCGGCCATAGGGCCAATAGAGGTAGATGATGCAGGATGTACCAAGGCATATAGTGCATGGTGGGTAGTGCACCGATGAGTGTTATTGTTTCCATTTGCTATGGATGTGGAGGGAGCACCACCAGTTGGAGCTACAGAGGGGAAAGCACCTACCCCCTATGGCAATGGTAAAACAATAATGATAGTGGAGCGTGAGTATGTTGTATTATTAGTTTTTGATTGTCAGTTAATCAATTTATTATGGTCATCATGTGTAGTAACTAATGTGTTGCTATGTGGTTTGTAGGGGATGCGTATTGGTCATTGATTGTTGGCTCATTGATCCACACATTGACATGGAATGTGTAGACACCCTAAAATTACGCTTTTGTTTCCACTTGTTCCCAGTATTATTCTAGTGCACCATGTTATTCATCCATTTACAATTAATTGACTTAATTAATTAATTAATACATATTGTACCCCTTTGGCTAAATTAATCATTATTTATTAATTAAATAATTAATTCATTAAGTGTGTGCACATCCTAGTCATCTGCCACTTGATCTAACTCCACTTAGACTCCACTTGGACTCCCTATTCTTACCCTAGTTAACTGCACTTCTAGAATCCTAGAAAGGTGGGGTCAATTAAAATGCATGTAAAACCACCTTTCGAATGTAGCTTTTTGTAATTAATCCATTTACTTCCCTGACACTATTGCAACTACCCGCAATGCTATTTTTAGCATACTCATTTATCTGTGTGTAATCGATTTCAGTTACCTTCTGCTTCTATAAGTTACATGTTTACCTTCCTTTCAAATCCTCTTGAATTTGACATACAAAAACTCTGTTGAACTGTGTCTGTAGCATTTTCCTTCAAAGCTTGGAGAGCACTCAAGAGCACCCATAAATCATCTATGACATTCACTTGCAAGGTTTCACAGACAATGTCTTCACAACCCTTATTGAGGTTTGCATTGGAGAAAGTATAGGGATGGTTTGCATTTTTAATTTGTTCATATTTCATTACTCTGTAGTTTTTCATTACATACATTTTGGCACACCCGATGGGACTTGCACCCCATTTCCTTTCATTTTTGGTTTCATTTCTTATTTCTGTGTTTTATTTGTTTCACAAAAATCTTCTTGTTTGTGTGTAGGTTTCACAGGTGAATTGGGAGGTTACCATTGTTTATTGTTTTACATTTGTAGGAAGGATTGGTGCTTGTGATCAAAGAGGCTTCTCTTTTAGTCTCTCATTTTCTGCATTGTTGCTCTTTTTTGTATTTTTTGCAACCTGCAACGTCAAAAAAAATATACGGTTAGATTTTTTTATTCAACACAAAGGTCATATTTTTGTTAGCTTTTAGATTTTTCTAACTTAGCTTTTCATTAATTTTTTTTTTTTTTTAAATTCTCAAAAGTCAGAATATAATTGTTGTTTCTCTTTTTTGTAACATGTACATACCAAGAAACACGTTAGATTAGCTAAAAAATTTAAAGATTTTTTTACCCTAACTACCCATTTCCCTCTACCTGACTCGGCCAGCTCGGCCGAGCCACCTCACATTCCATCTTTCCCCACCTCACAGCTCGCGACCCTTCCCCTTATAGACACTAAAATTAGGTCACACTCCCCTTTGGTCTCTCGACAAATAAGCACCCTTCATCACATTCACCTAGCCATGGCCCCCCTTCACCCCACTAATATTAATTTAATTAATTTAATTTAATTAATTCATTATCCTCACCATATTTATTATTTAAATATATTAATTTAGATAATATCCACACATACACCTCACCTAGACACCTCATCAAGCCAACTCACCCTAAGACCTATTCTTAGTAAGTTGTCATAACTAACTAAGACTTACCAAAACCCTAAAAATCAATGCCTACATTCCCTCTAACCACATTCCCACATGCTTACAAGAAGCTTCCAATTTAATCCATGGGTTAATGACATGAGATCTGAGAAAATCAAGAGGATCTCCCTGGTTTACTAAACCTAGGAAATCTTGCCTTGATCGACGTTGATTACCCCTAACCGTCACCAGTTAAGCCGGAACCGCCGTCGGTTACCCTTTTAACCCCCAAAACAACCTTATTTGCAAACCAAGCAAAGAGGAATGCATATGCAGCCCATGCAGAAGCTCTCCTGCGATTGGTGATCACATGCAGCCTTCAACCTCTTACCAACACCTCCATCCCTCATTCACAGGCGTCCAAGACTAGAATCCAAGTAAGTAAAATGTTATACTTCTCTCGTTCATTTCATTTCGTCATTATATTATCACATATTGTTTACCTAGCCACCCATTGACTTCCTTCAACACTCCCCCTCCATATACCCATTAAAACCTCGTTAAATTCCACCCAAGCTACCAAATACCTCATTCTGACAAGTCAAAGTCCTTTGTGCAATCAAAAAGGAGACCCAAAACTCATTTTATGGCATTCCCAATTTTCCACAGTAAAGGTTACACCCAACCGTCGTCGATCACCCTTAACTAGCATTGGTATTTGTATTTGCCCATACAACTCAGAACCGTGACTTATTTACCTAACTCCATGTCACCCTTATTCACCTATGACCTACCTAAGACCTGTATCAGACCTGTAGAGACCCAGAACCAGTTACTTGACCTTTGGATCCTACTCTAACATAGCCTGTTAGATTAAATATTTCTTATTGTGTTTTAAGTGAGATACCTAAATCATTTTAAATTATAATAGGATTTACTTCATTTCTCGTATTAATTTTTTTAAAATAGTGGACTGACAACCATCTAGGAAGTGTCACACTTCCCGGATCTAGCACATGCTAGGCAGTTCACTGCACATATTGTTTAACTCTTTCTGGTGGTCTTGCTTTTCATTACAGGTAGTTCCTCCTAGCCAAAAGGAAGCTCTCACAACCAGCTGTGGATTCAGAAGTCATACGTGCGCAACAACCCATCAACCAACATTAAAACAAGTATTCCTCTTACGCCCGTTACCCTATCTGTTTCATCAATACTTCAAAGAAACGTCTAAGAATCAGGTGAAACATTTTGGCACGCCTGGTGGGACCCATCCGGGGTTCCTTACATTTTATTCATTCCTAGGACAAGTTCTATGTTTGTTTCCCTTCTAAAAAGCATAGACATTAATTTTCTCCCTTGGTAACCTACCTTTTCTTTCTATTTTCTCTAAAAGAAACATTTCTTTTGGTGTAAGTAAAAAGAACCATTTCTTCGTGTTTCCTGCATTATAGTGAAAGAGCATCCCTCTTCCTCTTCATCTTTTTGTGTCATCCAACTTCACACTTCGATTTGTGCTTAAAAATAAGTGCATTGCATTCTAATTTATCGCATTAGCTCACATTAATTGAGGGAAACCTATACGCTGGAAGTCATGACCAGTTGATGGTTGATAAATGAACCGTAGAAATCACATCTCTCTCTCTCAGAGTCTTGCCAAATTTCACAAATTCAAAACAAATACATATTCTTAAACAATATCTTTCTCGGGAACGCCTGTCAACGATCACACTGATATGAGGATTGGCAGGTACTCCCCATCTCGCTGCTCTGTTGAGTCATACTTCAGAGCAAAGCCCACCTCCACCATAACATACATGAAACCTCACCTTTTAGATCTCCTTCTTCGTAAGAAGCCATCCTCACCAAAAAACTCTATTTCATAGTTCATGTGTCAGTCCTTATATAACATAAGCTAAACAAACATAATAGAAAAGGCACTCCTAGGATCACATTTTTCTTACTGTTTCTACTTGGCTTGTGTTTTGAGGTGAGAGATCACGTTCTTCATTTTTCTTGTTCATCCTTGCACACTCCTCATCATAGCTGGTGTATTCTAGCTTCACCTGAGTGTGCCTGGACCATATTATCATCATTCTTAGAATTTTGGGTCTGATTCCACATCAGATTTTAATTCACAACCACTATTCTTTTATCAATGTTTCAATTTCACAGTGATCGGTGTCGGTCTAACGACCTTCGTCAGTTATACCCAACCGACGTTGGTTCCAGGTCCTTTTGTTAACCTACCCAAAAGGACATTTTATTCATCTTCTTCCACATTTCATAGTCTCTGTCACTACCATCATTCCCATTGATGTTGTAAAACTCATCAGATTTGGCATATTTGTCAGATTTGACCTTATACCTTATTTTTCACTCACTGTCCATTTTCTACAGTGACCGGCAGCGGTTACCCCTAACTGGCGTCAGTTTTCCCTAACTGGCATTGGTTAGCCTGATTCACTTACCAACCAACATTTGGTACCTAATACACTTTTTACCGTCAGTTTCACCTGTTCCTGCTACTTTTCTATGTCATTTACAGAGAAGCAACCCTATCTGATCAATACTGGTTCACATGGTGCTGACCCAAAAATAAGAAAGTGCACTCGTATTTCACGCTAGTTTTCAACCACTCCCACCTAGTCCTTCACCACCTTCCATTTTATCACCAGCCATGGATCCCATCCAACCTATCACTATCGCTATCGGGGATGAGGAGTTCGCATAACTCCTTGACTAAAACCCTGCCGCCTTGCAGTTTTACCTTTCCCACTCTTCCACTCGAGATGCCTTGGGTCAATTGATATACGATATGCCTATATCTATCCCCTTGAATCTCACTCCCGCTCCTGCATCGGCCCCATCTGACTCTATGTTACCCGCATCTACTTTACCCCCAGTCGTTTCACAGCTAGGTCCTATACCCGCTATGACTGCCACATCTGCCACCTCCATGGAACCCGTCACATCCACCATACCCTCGACAACTACCCAAAACACAACCTCATCCACCCCTAATGTCTCACACATACCCATAGCTACACTACCACCTTCGGTATCGATGACCCCTACCCCTTTTCAGAACGTGGTCCTTTTCATTCCACAATCATTATCCCCCATTACCACTAGGGTTACCACGACCCTTCCACCTCCATATACATACTATCAACAACCTCCCATTTCATCGATTATTCATTCTGGGTACGTACCCCCTCTTTCACTGCCTTCTTCTCAATCAACCTACATGGCAGCACCATACATTGGAGTGCCACCCCTGTTATATGTCCAAAACCAACCCTCTCATGCTACAGGAGGCCCCCAATCATCGTAACCTACCAATGACCTAATCAAATTAATGTTGGACAAGATGCAAACATTGGAGGCATCAGTTTCCGGCTCCCGCAACACTCTCACCTATGACGAGATTTGCAACAATCCTATCCACCCATCCATTCCTATCAACCCATACCCTGTGCATTGGGAAATTCCTAAATTCAATCGTTTTAATAGCAAAGAAGACCCGCAACAACATTTTCGATCGTTCAAACATGGGTGTTATCTGATCGCTCACTATGATGCTTTGCTCTTGAGAACCTTTCCCATGTCTCTAACTTGACCTGCATTAGATTGGTATAATGGGTTACCTAGACACTCTATATTCTCATTCAATCAAGTAGCCCAAGCCTTCTTAGATCATTTCTCTATCAATATCGTCAAGAAGGTTACCATGACTGACCTATACTCCACTCGTCAGTATGAAGATGAATCTATCTCAGATTTTGTCGCTCATTGGCGTAGCTTGATCAATCAACTCACCTTCCAACTGCCGCAAACATAACTCATCGATCTCTTCACACGGGCTTGTGCTAGACATATCTCACCGACCTTGTAGGTCCAAACCTTTGAAACATTCGATGAAGCATTCACTATGGCACGAAAGTTAGAGATTCGGGCCATCGAAGAGAAGAAAATCCAATTACGCAATAAGAATTCAGCATTCAAGTTGAATGATACCTCTTCTTCTTCCAAACCACAAAATAATTATTCAAAAGCTAAGGGCACCACTAACGCAGTGGTACTCAAAGCCGGCCCAGTTCATCTGTCAAATCAGGCTACCCCCTCATCTAATCTCTCACCCGTCTAGACTTTTCACTTTAGATGAGAACAATGGAAATACACCCCAATTGGGGAGCCTTACTCTTCTGTCTTAGAAAATATTATCAAAGCTGGAGCCATTACCCTTCCACCTATAACACCACACACTGGTTTTGACCCTGCTCGCCCCATGCCTGCATGGTATAAAGAACATGACTTTTGTAACTATCATCGAGTAGTGATGGTAATTACATCACTTTCAAGAATATTGTCCAAGAAATACTTGAGAAAGGCGAGTTAACCATGGATAATCCTAACGCACCTGCCAACCAAAACCTACACATCTTCAAGAAACCATTTCCCAACCATGCACCTTCATCTGATCAAACCGGTGAGACCTCAACTCATGATACCCATACCCGCGAGGTCCATGCTATTTTTAGTGACGCATCCGCTGTTGTCCAATTACCTCACATTCCTTCCATAGAGGAAATCCTAGCCTGAAATCCTCCTTTCACGTTGGAACCCATCGCACCTATTCCTCCAACCACAGAGGAACACCTTTCATCCCCTTCATCACCTATGGAGGCGTCTTCCGCTAACATCGAGACCATTTCACCTTTAGCTTCCCCACTTAGAGAACCGATACCCACAATACTTCTTCAGTCCACGAAGGATACTTATTTACCTCCTCCACCCACAAAAGAGCACCCATCATCTCCTCCACATATAAAGGAGATTGCATCATCTCCTCCACCTATCATAGACCCATTCGAGATACCTTTGTCTCTTAGTGAGCATTCTCCATCAGCTACCCAAGATCTTGCATACCTACTTTTGACTCTCTTACCCACCGAAGCTAAAGCTAGCCAATTCCCCATCTCTAAGACACATTTTACGGGAATTTCCATTAGGTCCTCATCAAATCCACCTACGGATGTGCCATTCTCATGTTTGGCCGATCGCTTAGATTATGTGGATAGGTCCTTACTATGGGGGCGTCTTCTACTTCCGGTCTCAACACAGATGCAGATGTCACTTACTGATACTTCCACTATCTACCCAAAAGTATTCCGACCAATTGAACCAAATACAACCACCTCTATCGCCATTCCTTCCATGACACCCATCATAACTCAACATACACCCTTACCCATAACCCAAACTAGATCTAAACCCAAACCCACACCTACAACATTTGCCTCGACTAAACCTATTTCCACTTTAGGGGTCACCCCAACCACCAGCCTTACTCATCCACCTATCAAACTGGATTTAGCTACATCCTCCAAAGTCAACACCACACCTACTCCGACACCCAAATAGAAGAACCAAACCCATCAACCTCTTACCCCGACTGTGCCAATCACACCTACACCTGTCCCGTCTATCTTAGGACCTCAGCTTCCCAACATGGCTAAGCACACCTATACTATCCTATACTATCCCAGCTGATCCATCACCTTTCAAAACATGCAACATGCTTTACCGACCCAATGATGTGCTCATACCCGTTAAAGCGTCTACCTCCGCGACCACCACCGCTTCACCTACACCTCCACTTAGCAGTATATTGACTTCCTTAGCCACACATACCTCCTTCACGTTAACCTCCGACACATCGTCTATCCCAGCTACCTACATACCAACCACCGATCCCTTGGAAGGTATTTTTCAACACCTCACTCTCAGGGAATACCGCCTATATAGTGTCAACACATTCCTTACTCCACAAGAGTACAGAAGCCTTCACCAACACCCACGTTACAATCACTGCATAGGAGAATGCCTCCTTTATGGTCCTCCTCGTCTTCATACCAATCTCACCTATGGGGGACTAGATACTACCACTTACACACCTAAACCACTGCCACAAACTCACCCATTTTTCGCTGACTTCCAATCACTTACTAATCACCGTTTTGCCCACACCTTCCTACACCGATGTGTGTGGAAGGGTTTTGGTTTTGGATTTTATGAGCAAGGCTGCCATACTCTTATTCCATGTACCACCTACAAACATAACGACCATAGTGGTATCGGCTTTCCCGAACCACCTACCAAACAAGCCCACATTGAACTCATTAAGGACATCAACCCTTCTCCACCTTCTTCACCCGCTCTGCCTTCATCACCACCTTCACCGACGGAGTCGATGGATCCAGAATCTATCCCTCCTAACTTTTTTTTTTCATAAACACCATTTCCTTGGGGCCTTTGACTTATCAACACGAGGGCGAAGCCCCTTCCACTCTTCCCTTCCTGTATCCTAAAATGATTAATGACGATACACCTTTAATTAACATTGTTTAATGTCAGGATGATGAATATATACTCACCTACCTTGGTGCAGAAGACTCATATATTCATCGGTCATTACCCTCTGAGACACAAACCATGTTGAATGAATCGACTATCGAGATCAACATTCATACTCAAGACGACCCGCACATCCTAAAGATCAGTTAATCTTTAGATGCTACTGAACAGAAAGCCATCACTTCTTTTCTTAGAGATCATAACCACGCTTTCACTTGGTCTTACGCAGACATGCCTGGTATTGACCCCACCATAGTGGTCCACAATATCGTAACCATTCCTAATGCCAAACCCATCAAATAAAAGCTGAGGAAAATCCACCCTCGCATTGCGCTTCTCGTCAAAGAAGAAATTCAATGCCTTCTTTCCGTTTCCTTCATCTTACCCATTGATTATCCTCATTGGATTTCTAACATTGTCCCTCTCACTAAGGTGATAGGAGGACTCTACATTTGCACGGACTTTCGTGACCTCAACCTAGCATGTCTTAAAGATGATTTTCACTTACCTTGTATTGACCAGCTGGTTGACCTTACCACTGGCCATAAGATGCTATCACTCATGGATGGCTTCTTGGGTTACAACCAAATTTTGTTTTCCCCAGAAGATCAACACAAAACCTCATTCATCACCCCTTGGGGGACCTTCTACTATCGAGTCATGCCTTTTGGCCTTAAAAATGTTGATGCGACATATTAGTGGGCTATGACTTACATCTTCCATGACATCATGCATCGCATATTGGAAGATTACGTGGATGATCTCTTGGCCAAATCTAAACGCCGCTCCAAGCACCTTACCATCCTCAAAACCATCTTTGACCGTCTCATTAAATATTATGTCCACCTTCAGCCTAAGAAGTGTGTCTTTGTGGTCCTCTAAAGCAAGCTCTTGGGCTTTATTGTTTCCCTATGTGGTATAGAAGTTGACCCTGCTAAAGTCAAGGCCATTCTCGAAATGCCTCTACCTACCAACCTTAGACAATTCCGTAGCCTACAAGGTAAATTACAGTCTATTCGTCGTTTCATTTCACAATTATCTGATCGATGTCAACCATTTCATCATCTGCTCAAGAAGGATGTCTCCTTTAAATGGGATGATGACTGCCACAAAGCTTTTGAGGCCTTAAAACAATACCTTCTCCAACCACCCGTATTCATTCACTTAAAGACGATCAACCTTTTTACCTATATATCTCAGCTACTAATCATTCCTTGGGAGCCATGCTCGCTCATCGTGATGAACAACACAGGGAGCAGGCAATTTATTACATAAGCCATACTCTTTTGGACTATGAAACCCGATACATGCACCCCGAAAAACTTTTCTTAGCCTTAGTTTTCATTGCCACCAAACTCCATCATTGCCTACTCAACCAAAAAACCTATGTTGTGACCAACACTGACCCCTTACACTTCATGTATGCCAAACCTTATCAAAATTAGTGTGCTGCATGATGGCTTATGCTTTTAGCTAATCTTGACCTTGAATTTATTCATCAAAATTCCATCAAGGGCCAAGCTATCACCGACCAATTGGCTGATGCACCTATTTCCGGGGATCAACCCTCTAATTTTGACTTTCTAGATGAGTCGATTGCTACCCTTTCCATGGTCGAACCCCCTTACCAAATGACACTCTTCTTCAACGGTTCCAAGTGTCAGTGTGGGGGTGGGGTTGGTATTATCCTCATTCCTCTTGATGGTGAACCCATGCCTGTGTCTTTCAAACTATATTTTGAATGCACCAACAATATTGCCAAATACGAAGTGCTCATACTAGGTCTCCAAGCCACCTACGCCCTAGATGTCAAATCCATCAACATCTTTGGTGATTCTCAATTGTTCGTAAACCAAGTCAATGGTATATACCAATGTCACAACGGGATACTTCAAAAGTATAAACATCATATAGATGTACTTTTGACCACCTTTGACTGTTACACCCTTCAAACCATCCCACGTTCAACCAACAAATTTGCAAATTGTATGGCCTGCTTAGCTTCCCAAATACCTGCGCCCACCGATTCTAAAATCTTTATCACCATACAACACCTCCAATCACCTTCTTATTTACCTCACGATGTTTACTCTATCGAAACCGTTAACTCCGACCCGAGTGACCTTTGGTACAAATAATACTCCGAATACCTTTCTCTCTCCATCTTACCTCCTGATCTCACCCATAACGAACAACGTGCCTTCCTTAAAAAGGTCTCTCGTTACGTCATCCTGGGGGGACTCCTCTATAAGCATGACTTTGATGGTATTCTATTACGATGCCTCACGAGTTCTGAAATTCCTTATACCATTAAGGAAGTTCATGACGACATATGTGGAGGTCACTTCAGTAGCCTTGTTATTACTAAGCGTATTCTTCGCTTGGGCTATTACTGGCTGACCCTTAACCATGATTGTTGTGACTACATCAAACATTGTGTAAAATTTCAACAACATTCCAATCTTCATCATACACCTATTCATGCCTTATAGGTCACCCGTGACCTTTGGCCCTTCTCTCAATGGGGTTTGGATCTTGTTAGAGAAATCAATCCCCATTCTTCCCAATGCCATCAATGGATCATCACTACTACCGAATACTATACAAAATGGGTGGAAGCCATACCACTCATCTCCATGAAAATTGAGAAAATATGTGAGTTTATTAACCACCACATCATTTGTCGCTTTGGTGTTCCTCATCACCTCATCACTGATAATGGAAAACAATTCAAAAACTTTGCGATGCCTTTGGCATTCAACTTAGTTTCTCATCACCTTATTACCCACAAACCAACGGCCAAGCCAAATCCACTAACAAAACCCTCAACAAAATTCTTATGAAAGTGGTTAATGATACTGGGAAGGATTGGCACACACATATTCCTTTTGCTCTGTGGGCATACCGCACTAGTATTCCCACTTCCACTGCAGCCACACCCTTTTCTCTGGTCTATGGTACAAAGGCAGTCCCACCTCTCAAAGTCTAGATTCCCTCACTCCGCATTTCTCTCCATGACATGCTCAATGATGATGACTTTCGTCAGGACCATTTAACATAACTAGAGTTATTAGACGAACATAATCTTAACGCTCTGGATCACCTTTAAGTTTACCAAAAATGTATCAAACGTGCCTACGACAAACGTGTCTATGCACGAACCTTCCAAGTCAGTGACCTTGTCCTGAAAGAAAATCAACATGTAACTAAAGCAAAAAAAAGTACACAGGGTAAATTTGCTCCTAATTGGCTTGGACCATACATTGTGACTCATACCTATGGATCAGGTGCTTATCATTTATCTTCACTCGATGGTAAACCCGAACATGAGCCCCTTAATGCCTTGCATCTTTGACCATTCTATTATCGACTTGTAGTCCTACCTCACCTTTTGTCTCTTTCCATGCTCATCCCTTGAGCGCTATTCACTTCATACACCTCACTAATGATTAAACAAGAATCATGTGAGTACCCGTCACTTGTTATCTTCTCTTGAATATGTGTACAATGGTGCTGCACATAACATGATTCTCATGGATATTTTTCATCTACCTTTAGATGAGATCCCATGGTCGTTTCATCTTGCCTTTTGCACGAGAGTCCTATCCTCCACCTTGGTCTTATCCATGACTTCAAAGCCCTCACATGGGATATAACTCCTTGAGTCAAACTTCCAATCAAAAGATGACTCCCTCAAAAGGACATCTTCCTCTTGACAATTACTACTGTAAATAGATTGATCCCTTAAAGGATAGCTATGTAAAGCTCTTTGGTGACGGTGGAGGCCGGAGAGGGATCGAGCGGGCCACCGGTGAAGCAACCAGATGTGCCATTGAGACGATGGCAACGCGATGAGGTAAGCGATCAACTCTATGGGTATTTGATTAGATAGATCAGGGATTAGTAAATTGTTTTTTGTAGTTTTTGTTTGTTTTCTGTTTGTTGTGGGTGGGCAAAGATTAAATTTGGGAATGGGGGGAAAAGTGGGTAAAAAGAGGAATGGGGAGGGTAATAAATGGGATAGGGAGAGTGGGTGGAGGTGCAAGGGTAGTTTAGGTCATTGTAGGTGGGTAAAAGGGGTAAGGGGGGAGGTTTTTTAGAAAGGGGGTTTGGGGAATCAGGTTTCATAGTCTAAAAGAGTACGGCTTATGTAATAAACCACCTGCTCCCTGTGTTGTTCATCAAGATGAGTGAGTATGGCTCCCAAGGAATGATTGGTAGTTGAGATATATAGGTAAAAAGGTTGATCATCTTTAGGTGGAATGACTACGGGTGGTTGGAGAAGGTATTGTTTTAAGGCCTCAAAAGCTTTGTGGCAGTCATCATCCCATTTAAAGGAGACATCCTTCTTGAGTAGATGATGAAATGGTTGACATCGATCAGATAATTGTGAAATGAAATGACAAATAGACTGCAATTTACCTTATAGGCTACAAAGTTGTCTAAGGTTGGTAGGTGGAGGCATTTCAAGAATGGACTTGACTTTAGCAGGGTCAACTTCTATACCACATAGGGAAACGATAAAGCGCAAGAGCTTACCTGAGAGGACTGTAAAGATGCACTTCTTATGCTAAAGGCGGATGCAATATTTAATGAGACGGTCAAAGATGGTTTTGAGGATGGTAAGGTGCTTGGAGTGGCATTTAGATTTGGCCAAGAGATCATCCACGTAATCTTCCAATATGCGATGCATGATGTCATGGAAGTTGTAAGTCATAACTCGTTGATATGTGGCACTAGCATTTTTAAGGCCAAAAGGAATGAATTGCTAGCAGAAGGTCCCCCAAGGGGTGATGAATGAGGTTTTGTGTTGATCTTCTGGGCCAAGTAAAATTTGGTTGTAACCTGAGAAGTCATCTATGAGTGATAGCATCTCATGGCTAGCGGTAAGGTCAACCAGTTGGTCAATACCGGGTAAGGGAAAGTCATCTTTCAGACATGCTAGGTTGAGGTCACGGAAGTTCATGCAAATGCGGAGTCCCCCTATCGCCTTAGTGATAGGGACAATGTTAGAAATCCAATGAGGATAATCAATGAGTAAGATGAAGGAAATGGAAAGAAGGCATTGAAGTTCTTCTTTGATGAGAAGGGAAATGCGAGGGTGAATTTTCCTTAGCTTTTGTTTGATGGGTTTGGCATCAAGAATGGTTACGATATTATGGATCACTATGGTGGGGTCAATATTGGACATGTCTGCGTAAAACCAAGTGAAAGCGTGGTTATGATCTTTGAGAAAAGAAGTGATGGCTTCCTATTCAGCAGCATCTAAAGATTGACCGATCTTTAGGATGTGTGGGTCGTCCTAAGTATGAATGTTGATCTCGATAGTCGATTCATTCAACATGGTTTGTGTCTCAGAGGGTAATGACCAATGAATATATGAGTCTTCTGTACCAAGGTAGGTGAGTATAGATTCATCATCTTGACATTGAACGAAGTTAATTGAAGGTGTATCATCATCAATCATTTTAGGATACAGGAAGGGAAGAGTGGAAGGGGCCTCACCCTCGTGTTGATAAGTCAAAGGCCCCAAGGAAATGGTGTTTATGATTTTTTTTTTAGGAGGGATAGATTCTAGATCCATCGACTCCATTAGCGAAGGTGGTGATGAAGGCAGAGCGGGTGAAGAAGGTGGAGAAGGGCTCATGTCGTTAATGAGTTCAATGTGGGCTTGTTTGGTAGGTGATTCAGGAAAGCCGATACCACTACGATCGTTATGTTTGTGGGTGGTACATGGAATAACGGTATGGTGGCCTTGCTTGTAAAAGTAAAAAGCAAAACCCTTCCACGCACATTTTTGCAGGAAGGTGTGGGCAAAACGGCGATTGGTAAGTGATTGGAAGTCAGTAGAAACTGGGCGAGTTTGTGGCAGTGGTTCAGGTGTGTAAGTAGTAGTATTAAGTCCCCAATAGGTGAGATTGGTACAAATATGAGGAGGACCATAAAGGAGGCATTCTCCTATGCGGTGATCATAACATGGGTGTTGGTGAAGGCTTCCGTACTCTTGTGGAGTAAGAAATGTGTTTACACTATATAGGCGGTATTCCCCCAGAGCGAGGCGTTGAAAGTTTCCTTTTAAGGGATCAGTGGCTGGTATGTGGGTAGCTGAAATAGATGATGTGTCGGGGGTCAATGCAGAGGTAGAGTTAATGGATTGGGAAGCTAATGGGTCAGTCGTGGAGGTTAGGGCAGTGGTAGGAATGGAGGAGGTATGTGTGGTTGAAGCAGTGGTTATGCTGGTAAGTGGAGGTGTAGGTGAAGAAATAGTGGTTGCGAAGGTAGACGGCTTAATAGGTATGAGCACATCATTGGGTCAGTAAAGCATGTTATATATTTTAAAAGGTGATGGGTCAGCTGGAATGGTATAGGTGTGCCCTTCATGTTCAAACTTTACACAATAATGCAAAGTGGAAGGAACACAACCCATGACACGAATCTAGGGTCTGCCAAGCAATCATGCAATGTCTTTAGGGTCTTACATTCATCACCTCCTCCAAGGTATGATCTAATCGGTATGATCCTACCCAATTAGGTGGCTTTATTGCCCCCTCTTATCTTTTAATCGTCTTTGTTTACGTTTTGATTACCTTATACAGGACTTGGTCCTCAACGCTTATCTTTGAGGTAATCTTCTTCTTTCGCCATAATTGACTCCACCTACATCACTTTACCTATAATCCACCCACACCTAACAGATCTATAACCCACACCATGCCTAAAACCTACTAACTCATTTTCATACCTCCTCATATTCTTCCCTAGGTCATGGGAGAACTACATCGGCCTAAGGTCCCTTTTTTCTGGGACTATGTAGGCAGCACTCCAAGGGCATGGGGCCCTTGGAGGTTAGCTCAACCATTCTCTACCCTAAATAATTCATCTTCCATGTTCCTCACATTACATCAGACCTCACTTAGTTTCCCTTTTATACCCAAAATTGGAAATTAAACCACATACATAATAAGTTACCTCATATTTTGATCCTTATCACAGCATACATTTATTATGGCTACCATTTCTTTATCATCACTATGCATAAATTATACCACATCTCACGTATGACCCATATTATCATTCATTGCATAAAATAATGCATCACAACTTCACCTACTTTCTAACTCAACCATACCTATGACTTGACTCGATCCATGCCTACACCCTGACTCGATCCATGCCTAACAAACCTGACTAGATCCATGTCTAAACCAACCTGACTCCATCATGCCTAACTCACCTAATTTCCATCCATATCAAAACAACAAATCAAAAATCTCATCAATGCACCAATAAATCAAAAATCTCATCACCAGATCAACAAATGAAAAAAAAAAATCATGTATCTCATCATATAAATAAATGTGTATCTCAATAAAATATACATGGCTATCTCCTCATGTCCATCATCTCAAAATCATTGGCACATAGGCTGATACACAATACAAAATGTCATCGGCACGCAGGCCGGTCTCATATATACAATAAAATAATGAATCAATACAAAATATCTTCAGCACACAGGCTGGTATATGCTCGAAATATACAAAACCTCTCATACATCCTCACTGTCTTTGGCACGCAGGCCAGTCTGTGATAAAAAATACAACTATCTCTCGACACAGAGACTAGTA
This sequence comes from Taxus chinensis, assembly GCA_019776745.2. Taxonomy (NCBI): domain Eukaryota; kingdom Viridiplantae; phylum Streptophyta; class Pinopsida; order Cupressales; family Taxaceae; genus Taxus; species Taxus chinensis. The sequence continues at coordinate 336,963,008 of CM034153.1, forward strand.
TATATCACAAAAAAGACTGTCATACATTAAAAACCAGGCACCACATATCAGGCATCTCGCTGGATGTCCTCCATCTCTGTATTTCCTGTACCCTTGGCCTCCTGGGTCCCTGCTGACACCTCAACTAGAGCTGGTCTCTGTGCGCTGGTAGCCTCTCCCTGATCTGGCCTCGGAGCTCGCCTACAATCTACCAACCACCAATAATCTATCAATCATCTAACCTATCTACTCAACTATAAAAAAAGTTGGACGCTCACCTCATCACACTACTGACGTCTCGGTGGCACGTCTGGCTACCACACCGGTGGCCTACCGGATCCCTCTCTAGCCTTCGCCATCACCAAATCGCTACCCGCAACCCCTACCCACTCAAATCCCTCGCACTGATCCTATGGACCTACTTCTCACCACCCAATCACCCGTCGTTCACACCGCCGACTCAATGCTCCGTTCCATCCGGACACTTTTCTGTCTTTTCTCTCTTTTTTGTCATTTTCCCACTTAGCTAAATGATAAATGAATAACAAAAACATGGATTTTTTGTTTTTATAACAAACCCAACCTAACCAACATCGGTTACCCTTGAGCGACATCGATCACGTGCCCTACCTAACTGTCATCGATTGGCCTATACCGACGTTGGTTATCCTTGACCGGCATCGGTCACCCTCACCTGCACATTGCCCTAAATTTTACCCTTTTACCCTACCCCTACCTCCTTTTTTTGCCTCACCCAACCTTCACCCTGATCATTTACCCCACCCCACATTTACCCAAACCATTTACCTCACCTTCCTAACCTCAAAATTTACTACCTCCCTTTGTCCTCCTTTGGGGACTCATTATTTTATCCCTACCTTGGCCTTACCCATGATGTGACCTAGATATTTGGACCTGGACCATCGCTAGTGACCTTTGACCTCATGTGTTTGCTATACCTTGCAGCATTGTTACCTGTGTTGCTGACCTACTGACCTTACCTAGCCTATTGCCATGACCGTTTATGTTAACCCTACCTTTGGTGTACCAAAAAATACCTAAACGTTCCTACACCTAACCTACGTCGTGTTTCCTGACCATATCCTATACCTTGGATACTAGAATCACTTCAACCTCATTTTGATAAACCTATCGACATTAGACAATATAGAGTTTGCCTGCTCTTCAACCTGGTAGCATGCTGCAGTTTATACGTGTGCGTGCGTTTGACTGTTGCTACCTTAGACCCTGACCCATTACCTAGATTGCCTGAGTAGACCTTTAACTCTTCTTCCCCCATGCCCACCTGCCTTTTCCTCACATTTACCTTTTATCAAACCACTCACTACTTCTGCCTTCGCCCTCGTTAGTTCCTAGTTTGAGGGGGATCACCTACACCCACACATGGAGCAACCACATCTTATTTTTGTTAGCATCGCTTACCAATGCAAGCTATGCAATAAAAAAGGGGCAAAATATAGACACTAAAATTAGGTCACACTCCCCTTTGGTCCCTCGACAAATAAGCACCCTTCATCACATTCACCAAGCCATGGCCCCCCTTCACCCCACTAATATTAATTTAATTAAATTAATTCATTATCCTCACCATATTTATTATTTAAATATCTTAATTTAGATAATATCCACACATACACCTCACCTAGACACCTCATCAAGCCAACTCACCCTAAGACCTATTCTTAGTAAGTTGCCATAACTAACTAAGACTTACCAAAACCCTAAAAATCAATGCCTACATTCCCTTTAACCACATTCCCGCATGCTTACAAGAAGCTTCCAGTTTAATCCATGTGTTAATGACACGAGATTTGAGAAAATCAAGAGGATCTCCTTGGTTTAGTAAACCTAGGAAATCCTGCCTTGACCGACGCCGGTTACCCCTAACCATTGTCGGTTAAGCTAGAACCGCCATTGGTTACCCTTTTAACCCCCAAAACAACCTTATTTTCAAGGTTGGCAAAGATCGGAAAAAGTTGGCAAACATTAGCACATTCCAGAGAGATATTGCATCTTTTGAGAGAAAATTTCAGTGAGAACACACATGCAAGGAAGGAGATCAAGCATTTTCTCCAGCACAACCACCCCAACAATGATCTGATCCAACCAAGCAAAGAGGAATGCACATACAACCCATGTAGAAGCTCTCCTATGATTGGTGATCACCTATAACCTTCAACCTCTTACCAACACCTCCATCCCTCATTCACAGGCATATAAGACCAGAATCCAAGTAAGTATAACATTATACTTCTCTGGTTCATTTCATTTCGTCATTATATTATCACCTATTGTTTACCTAGCCACCCATTGACCTCCTTCAACACTCCCCCTCCATATACCCCTTAAAACCTCACTAAATTCCACCCAAGCTACCAAATACCTCATTCCGACCAGCCAAAGTCCTTTGTGTAATCACAAAGGAGACCCAAACCTCATTATGTGGCATTCCCAGTTTTCCACAGTAACTGGCACCAGTTACACCCAACGCCTTTAGTCACCCTTAACTGGCATCGATATTTGTATTTTCCCATACAGCTCAAAACCGTGACTTATACACCTAACTCCACGTCACCCTTATTCACCTGTGACCTACGTGAGACCTCTGTCAGACCTGCAGAGACCCAGAACCAGTTACTTGACCTTTGGATCCTACTCTAACCTAGCTTGTTAGATTAGATCTTTCTTATTGTGTTTTAAGTGAGATACCTAAATCATTTTAAATTACAATAGGATTTACTTCATTTCCCGCATTAAATTGTTTAAAATAGTGGAATGACAACCATCTAGGAAGTGTCACAATTCTCAGATCTAGCACATGCTAGGCAGTTCACTGCATATATTCTTTAACTCTTTCTAGTGGTCTTGCTTTTCATTACATGTAGTTCCTCCTAGCCAAAAGGAAGCTCTCACAACCAGCTATGGATTTAGAAGTCATACACACGCAACAACCCATCAACTGACATTAAAATAGGTATTTCTCCTACGTCTGTTACCCTATCTGTTTCATCAGTACTTAAAAGAAATGTCTAAGAATCAGGTGAATCACCCCTGATCTACACTTCCCATTACATAGTGACCCTAGCTTCCTCGTCCCTGCCTCTTTCCCCACCTTAGCCTAACCTCTATTCTACCTACCCCACGCCTAGCTCCCATTCCCCCATATCCGACCCAGCTCAGACCTCCCTGTCCTGACCTAACCTGAGCCTCATCCTTGTCCTCATTGCCTTATCTCAACCCACTCTTCCCATACCTAGACCCCTCACCTCTCAGCTTGCCCGTACCCACCCCAACCTTGTCCCCTCTCCCGCGACCTAAAACCCTGCGAACCTCATTCCTCGTCTCCTTGCTGTGAGCTCCCAACTCTGCGCAAACCCCATTCCCCATCTCCTACCTGTGAGCTGTTAGCTCTGTGTAAATTCCATTCACCGTCTCCTACCTGTGAGCTATTAGCTCTGTGCAAACTCCATTCCCCGTCCTTGCGATCCCACCCACCATCCTGAGCTCCTTCCCACCCTCTACCTTACCCATCGACCCCAACTCCCTCCATCCCAAGCTTGCCCTACCCTATTGTCGATTCACCTGCCGACCCCAACTCCCTTACCCTGGCTCGCTCGAGCCCTCCACCATTGAGATCTCTCCTTAGCTTGCCCTTCCCACACCGAGCTCCTTCCCTCTTTCCACCTGCACACACAAACAAACCTCTAGTTAATTAGGTTTCTCTTTTTGCTTTATACATATAGTTTTAGGTTTAGGTTTACTTTTTTATTATTAGTTATTAGTTTTTTATTTTTTATTTTATTTACTTTTATTTATACTTTCTTATTTTTAGTTTAAGTTATTAGTTACTTTGTTTCTTTATTTATTCTTATTGGCCTAACTTTGCACTTTATTTTTTATTTTTATTTTGCAGGGTTCGTAGACATTTTTACTCATTATCGGGCATTACTTGTCCACATCGAACTTTTAGCATTATTGGACATTTTGGTCCACTATTTTATGCCTTTCTCGTACATGTTTAGTCATTTTGCAAACTAGACTTATGATTTCTAACGTGTTTTTACATCCTTTCCTTTATCATTTTCTTTTGTTTTTATGAGACTAACCGCGATACGATCACGCGTATGCTCTTCCCTCGTGCTTTTTAAGTGATCTTGGGAATAAGAAACATGGTCATTTCTTCTTGTTTTTGGGGAATTACCGTTTCACTCAACTAAAGCCAACCCACATGTATGCTCTTTCCTCGCGATTTTTAAGCAATCTTGGAAATCAGAAACGTGGGTTCGCTTATATTGTCTTGTTTATTTGTTTTATTATTTTTCCCTCATTCTGGAAAACTTTCTAATTGTTGTTTGCAGGACCCGCTCTCACACAAGGTGGATTAAAACATTGAAAACTACTAACTGTAGGTTGCCAAAGGAGTTCAACCAAACCACACCTAAATCAAAAGATTAAAAAAGCACCACATTCAAAACACTTGATTTATAGGTTCGATTAAGAGCTACAGCTCGATCGCTTAACTAGAACATAACCCCCTTGGCATAAGCCTTAAGCTACAACAAAGGGGGTGGTTCTAGGAACCCCAAAGTAGTCCACACCTTGAGGGAACTGGTTGATGAAATGGGAACCTTGTTATCCTACCTGACTAGTAAAGCCTTTGTGAGTTAGAGTCACGAATATCCTTAGTGGCAGCCCCAATGCAATTCATTTTGAGAAAGGTCTTTGCTCCAGGTCTTAAAGGGGGTTAAGTAAATCCATCAGCTAGCAATAGCATGATGCTTACTTGTTTATATTGCTGACACCTAGTTGAGAGAGCCACCTAGGAAGCCACACCTTGTCCAAGCCAATCTAAGGTAGAGGCCACAGCTTTCATTTCACCATTTTTCATTTTTCTTGCATGTTACACACTTGCGTTTCACTTTTGTCATTCATGTTTTCTTGCTCATCCATCTTGTCATTTTGTACATGTGTCTAAGTCTTGGGTTGTGGATATCCATATTCACACTTAATCACTTTCATTTCATTTAAGTCTTGATGTTGTGATACTCGCTTTATCACATTCAAGCAATCTTTTGATCACATTGATCTTTCATTATTGTAAGTCTTAAGTTTGATGTTATTTTGTTGAACTTTAAACATTCCCCATTCTTGCATCATCACATTTCACATTTACTTTCTGGACTTATTGGCATTCTTCACTATCATTCTTTACTCACTCTTACATTGTCACATTTTCACATCCACTTTATTACATTGCAACGTCTTCTATACTCTTCTCCTATCATCTTACATTATCGTACTTTGCAATCATTTTGTTGCATTGTCGACATCCTCATTATTTCTTCACTTCTCTCATTAAATCATTCACTTTGTTTTAATTTGAGCTCACTAATTCATTAATTCCCCCTTGTCTCTTATCTCCATTTTTTGTGAGATTCAGACCTTTTTATCATCGTTTATTCACTTATTGTGTCGACATTCAATTTGTCATTCTTTTATTACTTTCACTTCCTTGTCGTGTCTTATCTTTGAACAAAGTTTTTTGTTAATATTTGACATCATTCATCATATTTTTAATTCTCCCTTTTACTACATCCATCTTGTTAAAAGTCGAGTAAAATTGTCATATTTCCTAATTCTCTTCCTTTAACACATTTTTGTTAAGAGTTGAGCATCATCTATCGTGTTTTAAGCCTCCTCTTGTAGCACTTTATCACAAGTTGAGCACAATAACTTCTTTCATTGCTCCCCTCTTTTCATTCACTTTTGTAAGGGATCGTAAGGTATTTTCAAACCTCTTCATATTTATTACCTCCAAATTTGTTAAGAATCATCTAAACTAACATTTCAACCCATCTTCCACCTTAACATCATTAAATTTGTTAAGTGTTGCGAAGTCTCCTCTTTTCATCACTCTTATCAAACATTTTGTTAAGAGTTGATCACCTTCATCTTGTTAAGTCTTGTCTCCCTTGACATTCATTTTGTTAAGTGTTGAGCACATTTCACTTTTCCCCCTTTTTCATTTCTCTTAACACTTAATGTGTCAGGATTTAACCATTTTTTACATTTCTTCATCACTCTTATCATTCATTTTGATTATGAGTTGATCACGTCCACCTTGTTAATTCTCTTTTCCTTTAACACTCATTTTTGTTATGGAATAAAACACATCTAATGTCTCGCCATCCCTTTTTCTATTTACTATCATTTTGTTAAGAGACGGGAACTCGATTAACCTTTTTTGCTTCTTCCCTCTTAGCACTCATTCTGCTATGGGTTGAACTTTTTCCATCTTCTTCCCTCTCATACATCTTGGCATTTACTTTGTCAAGGGTCGAGTTTGTCAATCAATTTCACATGCTTTCATCTTGACATTCACTTTGTTAAGGGTTGCGTCATTCATATCTTCTAAACATTTTGTCCATCTTAGCATTCACTTTGTTAAGGGACAAGTTACTACCAAACTTATTTGCACACCTCTCTTCCATTGTTGCCTTTCACTTTGCTAAGGGTCAAGCTTTTAAAAAAAAATCATCACTTTTAACTTAGCATTCACTTTGCTAAGGGTTGCATTTTTCATCGTACCTTTCTTCACTCTACCTCATTTTTCATTCCAATAGTGGATTTATACAATTCATCCTTTTCCCAAGAATGGAAAATGATGAAAGACATTGTTGCGAGTATGCAAAAGCAACACAAAAAATTCAATTTCGATGAATTGTGTCCAAACCCTTTTAACATGGAAATCTTATGCATACCTTTCCCACAATCTTTTGAGATGCTCAAATTTGACAAATACAAGGGAAAAATTGATCCAAGACAACATATCAAAGAATTTTCCATAACATGTCATGAAGTGGCATATAATGATAGCTTTCTCTTGTGCCTTTTTCCTAGAAGTATAGAAGGACAAGATTTGGATTGGTTCTTACACCTTCCAAAGGGATCTATTACCACCTTCACAGACCTTGTAGAGAAGTTCGTCAAACATTTTTCCCAAAACCTCACTCGTAATAATCACCATACTAGAACTTCTCACGATGAATCTTGGTACATCAACCACAACTGCAATGTCATCACTGTTGGTGTCACAAATAATCATAACATGCCCAAAATACATGACCAATCAATCAAAAATCCAATCATACAACCTAGCTAAGATACTATGCCACACAAAGTTAAACGTAAATTTACACCCCTTGGCGAAAGTCTCTCTAGTGTCTTTCATCAACTCAAAGTGGTTGGGATGATAAAATATCCCATTACAAGACCTTGGTTTGAAGGAGAACCTAAGCCATACTGGTACAAACCTCATACATATTGTGATTTTCATCGTCTTGATGGACGCTCAATAGATAAATGTACACATTTTAAGAATTATGTCCAAGACTTAATTGATGACAAAGAGATCTTTGTAGATCTTGACGATGAAGCTCTTGCAACTGATGACGTGTCAACTTCCACACCTTCAAATGAAGAGTTGATTGTTATTACCACTTCTATTCATACTGAAATTTTGTGAGATCATGACGAAAGTTAAGTATCTCCCCCTTCAAACCAATCCATTTCTTTTACAGATTTTTTTTTCATATAGTCCAAACAGACATTAAACCTATTTTGGACAACAATCTTCTAACACCTAACAAGAAATTGAATTTGCTTCAAGAATCTCTTTCAACCCTTGACATGACAGAAGAGGTTCCATCATAAAGCACAATTGAGATTCATTCCATTCTTCCCATTCCAGCTCATATGCCTAACATCTCTAGCATTGTTGTCAAATTACAACCATAACAAGCTTGGACACTTGCGACAACACAACCTTCTGTGTCCATTATACCTCACATGATCCATCTTGTAGGAATATCATTAGTGATGATTCCTACTTATCAAGATATCTACATGCGCACATTATTTGAGGTACGTATACCCAGGAATATCCTTATTCAACCGTGTCAAGATTTAATTGCAAATCTATCATCAAATCAACTAATTCATAACCTAGAAGCAGAAACATTGAACATCTCCTCTTTACGGCCTATAAAGAGTCTTGGGTTTACATATAGAGATCAATCCTTCTGTCCTTGCGTTCTTTCACTCATAAGTGAATATGTGTCTCAACATGTTCCCCGCATAGACAATTTTCTTCTAACATCACATATGTCTTTCAATCTCATCGAAGGCTTATCTAATCACACATCCTTTGACTTAGATCCTATCCACCCAAGTCTAGTACTTTAGGACCCATAAAATCATTTTATTCAATCTTTTGACTTGGATCCTATCCACCCAAGTCTCATATTATAGGACTTATCAAAACTTCGGTTTCACTCCTTTGACTTGGCTCATGTCCGTCCAAGTCTTATATTGCAAGACTTATCGAAAAGTTTCACTCCTTTAACTTGGCTCACTCTCGTAAGACTTATCAAATATTTTGATTCTCCCTCTTGAATTGCATTTCATCTACATAAGCCTCACATTTTAGGACCATTCAACTGCAATAAACACATAGATATTTCTTGATAAGTCCATTTCAAACCTTCATCCTCCAAAATTCAGAAAACTCAAAAATCACAAAAAGAGAATAAAACTCTGTATTAGAGCATTGTTTGCCAATCAAAAATGGCAAAGTGTGTACAAATGATGTTAGGAATTCCATTTATTGGTAGATACCTTAATCATACCATTATAATATACTCACCTTATTCACCTATTATGACACGTGTTAACCTTCTTCCTCTTGGGCATTGTGTGTCTCATCTTTGTTATGGTTTTTACCATTTTAGATATTTTTTCCTATAGTTTTGTCTCAAAGCTTACTGATGGAAAACTCCTCCTTTCAAATAATCTCTCTTTTTAGCTGAAAGAACTAAACTTCTTTACCCAGTCCTTTTTTGACCACCCATCTCAATCTACGGTGTTGAACCCTTGTGTCCTACTAGTCACATGAGGCTGAGACTTGGGGGTAGAATTTTCCTTCCCAACAAGCACATTATCAACATACAAGGCAAATTAAATCAATCTAAAAAATATAAAAAAATATAAAATCAATACACCTTTCATCCTTCACAGTCTTTGGTGATAAGCCCATACTTCTTACTGGTAGTATGAGACTGGGAATAGAGAAATCCCTTACTCACCTACATTTTGTCTTTGGTGTTGAGCCCTTGCCTTTTACTAATGGCATGGGGCAACATGTAGGGTGTCCTTCACAAAAATCAATAAATAATCATTCAATAAATCCTTTATGAAATCTGAATCAAAGTGCTTAATCAAAAACATCCCAAGAAGTAATTTAGTTGCTCATGTTAAGAGAGACACCAATTCCTTCAATCAGATTTTTCCAATCAGTAGGCCATCAATGGATCTAAGTCAAGTCAAAACCTATAAAGTAGAATCATCTTGTAATCGGTCAAATAATCTTGACTGGAGATGAATTACATTTTTCTCATAAGGATCATTATTACACCTTGTGTCTTCGCATCCATCATCATCACTTCCATATCAATATTCACCTCATTTTCACGTCCTTTTTGGCTCAAGATGATGAGCCCTCACATCTTCCTAGTTGCGTGGAGCCACGAGCGGAGTGAAACACCCTATCATTTTATCATCTACATTTCTACCAATGGAATGAAATGCTTTTAATTATTTGCACTTTCTTTCAAGTAGTGTACCTTTTTATCGAGTTGTAAAATAAAAAAAAGAAAAAATGTCTCACAAAACTTAAAAAAAACAACAATATCAAATTGTTCAAAAATATAAAAAACAATATAAAATTGTCCCCAAACTCCAAAAATAGTTTTAAACTATCACAAACAAAACATTCAGATAATGTTTGAAAAAAATTCAACAACTAGATAACACAGTTCAACAACTTCGCCATTTGATGGCACTCCTCATGATCATTCCATATCATACTCATCTTTCTTTCCCGTGGTGTATATCTTTTCTTGAGGCAATCGTTTACCCTTTTGTAATATAACTTTGCCTTGGGGTACACTTGGATTTTACATTTTAATCCAGTACAGATCAAACTTCAATGGGATCTGACAAGAGTATCTTTTGGAGTATCTAAGTATCACTTTGCTCTTCACCCTGATCCAATACTCTCGTGTGCTAATCTATCACTTGGGGGCATTCAAATATGTATAGTTATTTAATATGGAACACATTTAGAGTGTCGTTAGACGTCATTTTTACACGTTGTATTATATGGTTTCAGTTTGTTAACATTGTGACGATGTTTTTTATTCTTTCCATTTGTCATTGTGTTTTACTTTGTTTATCTTTACTGTGGACCAATTGCAAAAAAATTTATTCACATCCTAGTTCACATATAACTTTGGTGTGGTTCTTTCCTATTCATATTGGGTTTCTTTCTATTACTTATTTTATATCTTTTTGTTATTTGCAGGTGTTGTGTTTTTCTTCCTGGTTTATTTAAGCCATGGAATGTCTTCATTTTTGTTTGCATTTGTATTTCCAAACTTGCGAAAATCCAAAAAAAATTGAATATTTCAAAAAAAAAAAAAAAAAATTACAAAACTTTGGACAAACATTCACTTATCACATAAATCCTACAATTAGAAAACCCTTGAAGTGAATCATTCAACATTTCAATACAATCTTGATAAACATCATACTTTTATCTATTACCCTAGTGCTCGTGCCAATCTTACAACTATCACTTTCTTCCCTTTGCATGATATGCTAACTTTGCTTGGGGCAAGTCACACAAATTGTTTTTCCTTGTGATATAACTTCACCTGGGGAAATTTCAACTTTGATCATTTGCACAATGGATTCAACAAGAGTGTCATAAGGAGTCACTTTAACTCCGCTCTTCCAGTATGATCCTATTCCCATTTGGGAGCATTTGTATCTACTTAATCATCATTGTGGCACGCATTAGGGGCATAGCTGATTGTCTTCTTTTTCGACTTTGTGTTGCTTTGTTGATGTTTACTCTTTTTGGACCACTTACAAGTAGTGTGATTACATCTTGGTTCCTTTATAACCCTGATGTCGGCACCTACTTTGTATATTGGGTTTGTTTTCCTTTTTTATCTTTTCTTTGGTGTGTGTGTTTGTTTACGTGCATCTGGGTTAACCATCTTGATTCTTTCATAATCATGGTGACAACTCTATTGTGCAACAATAAAAATCAGGTTGCTCTAAAAAATTACTCTCCAAATAATGCTCATGCTACGAACACATTCCTTTCCCATCCTTGTTTTAATCCCTTGCTTTCTTCCTATCGAGTGGTTGTCTGCCACCTTGTTGCATCATTCACCCCCTTGAGGGGCATTCCTCATACCATTTTATTTGCTGGGGAATCATAATGCTTCAAAATTTTCCACTCGCTGATATGCATGCGTCTACTATCTTTAAAGCACTATTACTCTGCAATAGCACTTTAAAGAGGGGAAAAATGTAGACACCCCAAAATTACACTTTTGTTTCCACTTGTTCCCAGTATTATTCTAGTACACCCTGTTATTCATCCATTTGCAATTAATTAATTAATACATATTGTATCCCTTTGGATTAATTAAATTAATCCCATGTACCCTGTTTACCCCTATGGCTAAATTAATTGTTATTAATTAATTAAATACTTAATTAATTAAAGTGTGTGCACATCCTAGTCATCTGCCACTTGATCTAACTCCACTTAGACTCCACTTGGACTCCCTATCCTTACCCTAGTTAACTACACTTCTAGAATCCTAGAAAGGTGGGGGAAATTAAAATGCACGTACAACCACCTTTCCGGATGCAACTTTTTGTAATTAATCCATTTACTACCCCTGACACTATTGCAACTTCCCACAATGCTATTTTTAGCATACTCATTTATCTGTGTGTAATTGATTTCAACTACCTTCTGCTTCTATAAATTACATGCTTACCTTCCTTTCAAATCCTCTTGAATTTGACATAAAAAAACTTTGTTGAACTATGTCTGTAGAATTTTTCTTAAAGTCTTGGAGAGCACTCAAGAGCACCTATAAATCATCTCTAACATTCACTTGTAAGGTTTCACAGACAAGGTATTCACAACCCTTATTGAGGTTTGCATTGGAGAAGGTTATTGGAAAGGTTTTCATTTGTAATTTGTTTATCTTTCATTCTCAGGTGGTTTTCTCTGTATACATTTTAATTCCTCTATTGTTCTACTTATTAGGGCATCTTGGATGCTTCACAATTTTTTCCGCTCATCGATCTGCATGCGTCTACTATCTTTAAAGCACTATTAATCTGTAATAGCACTTTAAAGAGGGGAAAAATGTAGACACCCCCAAAATTACACTTCTATTTCCAATTTTTCCCAGTATTATTCTAGTACAAACCTGTTATTCATCCATTTGTAATTAATTGATTAAATTAATTAATTAATTCACATTGTACACTTTGGATTAATTGAATTAATCCCATGTACCCTTTGTACCCATTTTGCTAAATTAATTGTTATTTATTAATTAAATAATTAATTAATTAAGTGTGTGCATATCCTAGTCATCTACCACTTGATCTAACTCCACTTAGACTCCACTTGGACTCCCTATCCTTAACCTAGTTAATTGCACTTCTAGAATCCTAGAAAGGTAGGGGAAATTAAAATTCATGTACAACCACCTTTCCAGATGCATATTTTTGTAATTAATCCATTGGTACTGCCCCCCAACACTATTGCAACTACCCCACAATATTATTTTTAACATACTCATTTATTGGTGTGTAACTCATTTCAACTACCTTCTTCTTCTGTAAATTACATGCTTACCTTCTTTCCAAATCCTCTTGAATCTGACATACAAAAAATTTGTTTAAATGTGTCTGTAGCATTTGCATTCAAAGCTTGGAGAGCACTCAAGAGAATCCAAAAATCATCTCTAACTTCCATCTTGCAAGGTTTCATAGGAGAACCTTATTTGAGGGTTTACACAGAAGGTTACCAGAAAGGTTTGCTTGTTTTTTAATATTTCATTCTCATGTGATTTTATCTACATACAGTATGATTTATTATTTTTCTAACACACATACATGTCCAGATGGTATCTTAAGGTGAATACATGTCACTTACAAGTTGTTACAAGATGTATGATGATTGGCCCTATCCATTAACAGTCCCAAAGAGGATCCTAGGGGCATCTATTGTTGGCGTGAGTGGTATATTTTAACAGTTTATTATTTATTTGGTTATCTCCACCTCACACATGGTGAGCCATAGGTATTTTAGGATTTATATGACATATGACAGATTCGATGATAGAATCTGTCATATTTGTCATATACGTCATAGTTATCATAGGTTTCATACAAGAGTTACATTCTATATATGAATTGTAAATCCTTTCTCCCTTGTGGATGTATGATTAATAAAAGAATAGGAGTTACAAGATACTCCCAATATGTACTCTACTTTTTTTATCTATGAGTATAAATAAAACCTTTCTCTTTGCGTGATTAGTTTACTTGTGGTTAATTTGTTTATTTATTACTTGGAAAATTCTCTCATTTCCATTAGAGTGCAACAACCTTGATGTGTATGCATTTCGTTTATCCTCATGGTTCACTCTCATGATGGTGATGCAAGTGATCAGGAGGAGGATTTTAGTAATTTTACTATATGTATTGGAATTAAGTTGCTAATCAACTCCCAGTTTCATGGTTTATTAGCTAGGCTTTTTAGCAATTTTTAGAAATCCATTATGGCTCCCAATTTATGCATTATTAGCATTATTCGGCTAGGAAAATACCAATTTTGTATAGTTTGTATGGTTTTGATGCTTATGCGATTGTGCATACTGAAGGGTGTATAGGAAGTTTTAGGATTTTCTTCAGACCTTGGAGTTATGCTACAACTAAAATTGGCAGAAGATAGTTTTTAGAGGTAGATTTTTTTGCAATTGTAGTTTGGTTTTATTTTCATCAAGCTATGACCTATAATTCATGTAGTACTTGCTAAACCTTGTTTTCCTCCTCTTTCTATAGCAATGACCATGTAACATAAACCTATCCATGCTCCTCCAGCTCTTAGCTATACATTTTGCAATCATTGGGTCCCTTCCTAACTTGATAGCCTAATGAAGCTCCCACCAGCTCAGTCCTAACCTAAGCTCTATAACCCTCATTTTCTATCTCACCTTGAGCTCTTTGATCTCCCTTCTTACCTCGACCGATGCCACCTAGGGGTCGGTCCTATCTCGCCCTACAAATAAAATCCATGATTTAGGTCTCATTTTTATTTACATGATCTCATTCTGAGGGCTCATACCTATCCTGCATGGGAACCTCTGAGTTCGACCATTGTCACTGTCATGAAAAGTCACCATTCAGACATTTTCTCATCTACCCTACATAGAGCTACTCAATAGATCCAAAAGGTCATATGTGTGTTCTATTGGAGAACATCATTAACTCAAGACCATAACAAAAAGCTTTCAGTCCTATTTGCTCACTTTGACCCTACAGACCATTCTATCTCGGGTGTTTTTGTTGATGCTTAAGCCCATCCCTACTTTACTTCATGGGATGTGCCAATATCACTGTCCCTACATGTTACAACCTCCTAGATTATGATTCCACAAATCCTGAACCCATCTTGATTGACCCTATTGTCCATCATTTTTGGAATAGGCTCTGTCCACTGGACTAGAGTCTCCTCTAACTCACTACTCCCAGTTGAGCTCAAAGAGACCTCCTTGAGCCCCTCCCCCCTTTTCCAGATTGTTATCTCTTTGACACCTTTTAAATTTCTAACATCATGTATGAGTCCTCCTTTTTCAATGTAAAGGAATCATAGATGTGAGAGGCACTTTGTAAAGATTGCAATTTTCCATTATGAGTGATCATGGGAAGCATAGGTTTTTAATATCCTTTTAGGACTGCCTGTGCTATAATTAAATACTAGATGTAAGTGATTAACTAAAATTAACTAAGTATGGGAAAGTATAATGATAATTAATCTAATCTATGGAGGAAATATAATGATGTAAATAAGTGTACTAAATTATTATAAAGTAATGTAAATGATCTATGTAACTATGTAAAAGTAATGCTAACCCTAATATGTAAGAATAAAGTGAGGAAAGAACTCAGCCTGATTATAGAATGGTTGTTCGCAGGGAAGTGTGGCAGTTCTGACTAGAAAATTCCAGAAACAAAAAAGTACAAACTGTGTAAGATCCCAAAAATGGATTGATCTTGGAGGATATGAGTTGGAATGGAGAATGCCGAGAGAAGGTACTGGGGCGCCTCCAGGGTGCCCTAGTATGTAGAAATAGGCACCCTGGTCTCTAAAAAAGTGTCATAACACTGATTCTTTATAGGGATTGGACATGATATCATGTAACCTTCACTATCTGCCATACTCAGATTTCTTGTATTGCTGCCATCATGATGTGACCAATATTCCAAGATGAAAGAATGACCTGTAAAAGACCCCAAAAGGAAGCTATCAAAACCCTAAAAAATGAAAAGATGTAAAAAAATGGGTCAGACTGACCTTAGCTGCCACAACAGTGGGCTTACCAAATTGAGCACTATACTACATTTTGGACCCAAATGTAGTTATGGTGTGTGTGTGTGTGCATGTTGGTCCTAGGGTAATCTTGTGCCAGTCGTACTATGTGAAGTAGCAAGCAATAAATAAATGTGGAAAAGTGTAATAGTATGTGTGTATGGAATATAATAGAATCCCTTCCACCTATGAAGTGTGCTGATGCAGATCTCATAGCCTTGATGGCTTGTGATGGAACTATGTGGATGCAAGTGATCTCATATGTAATAGATGGATGCAACTATAGATGGAGTGATAGTAGTGGATGATGCTAGGAACCTCATTATGGTCTCATAACTTTATATTTATAGGATTCTTTTTATCTAAGTTTCATAATTAATCCTGACATGGTGGACTAGAAAAAAGATAAGAAGATGAAAACGATTAACTAGAAAGAACCCAAAATATGGAGGCAAAAAATTAGAAAAATGCTCAGGGCACCTCAGGTGCCACCTAGTGACACCCCAAGGATCCCCAATACAGTCTAGGGTGCCCTAGTTTAGGCAAAAATGATGTGAAAGTGCCGAAAGTTGATTGGGCATGTAGGTATAAAAATGTGTGGGAATGACAAAATAAAAGGTAAAACAAGATGGCCAAAAGGTAGGGATTAATTAGTACTTTCTTCACTCAATAATATTCTAAATAATAGTATGATTTTGTGACCAAGCTAAATAATGTCTAAAGTCCATGATTTTGTGACTAAATTTTTCCCACACTTTATGTTGGTGAGTTGAAAGCTCGACAACATAAAGTAGATAGAGACATGCATACCTGATATCCGATGTAGAGAGTATGTAGATAACGCATTCCAAATGACTAGACAAAAGCATGGAATGATAAAAATATGGAGGAGCGTGGAAACTATGGATGAAAAATGTTCATAGAAAAAACAATGATGACAGTGAACCTAGGGAAAAATCACGTGTGTAGCTGTTACGGTGTGGTATGTATACCTGCATGGCTAGTATAGTGTGTGTTGTCGTAAAGTGTTGTTGTTGATAATCTTGTTGTTACTACCACCAATTTGAATACTTGTTTCTCATACGGTCTAGACCTACAAGGAGAAAATTATCAAGTAGTCAAATATGTATGTAGGTATGTGTAAAAATTATATGTAAAAGACGCATGCATGTGTATAGTAAATGTGTAAAATACGCATAATGTAAAATACATGTAAATAGAAAAGTATAAATGGAACATGTGCACCTGATCCATATCAAGAGAGAAGAAAGTGTAGAAGGATATCCTATACTACTACAAGTTTATTGGATGATCTCACGCCACCCTGGTTGAAGAAGTGTAGGGAGGAAATGCTCTATGTCCTTCAATCTCTAACCACTTCTGCTGAAATGTGTGTGAAGAGATCTCTGTAGTCGTCCTATTTTTTTTAGGTGCAATCTCGACACCACTGGCCATGAATTAGTGTAGGGAGGCACACCCACTGTAACCTTCAATCCTATAACTACTTCCCAGAAATGCTAAGGACATCCATGTCTTGTAAAATCCACTATCTATGGGGTTCGTAGACTGGTCTGAACCCAATCACTATATGTAAACCCATAATGCCAAGGGAAGAAAGTGCATTGTACTGAACCAGTGTAGTTGCGTTGTGCTATTATGTAAAACCCACCAAATGATGCCCCCCTCTTTGGGGGCCCATGCGACACTGTTGCTAATAGGAGAAATATGCAGCCCTAAAGGAGGACCAACCACACTCTGAACATGTGTAACCTTGAAAAGTTCTTAGTAAAACCCAATGCACACAAAAATAAGAAGGCTATCCAAAGACAAGTGTAAAGAAAACAATGCATGCATATATAAAACAATGTGATAATCTACCATAGACAATGTAGTGAATGTAAACACACAAGAAAAAAAAGTAATCCACACAAAGTGGGATTTAAACATGGGACATCACTCACGATGTTGTAAGACACACAAGGCCATCATGGCTGCAAACAATAAACACGTTTGTACACCAAACAAAGGGCAAGGCCTACAAACAATAACAAACAATAGTAAACAATAGAACAAACAAGTATGGAAGAAAATATCCCTACATAAAAAATGTTGCACATGAAGCACCTGTTAGCATGTTAGAAAGATAAAGAGTATGTCAAAAGCATGTATAACCAAGTGATGTAAAGTGCTAAGTACAAAATGAAACAATAGCACCTATGAGAGACGAATGTGGATGCCCCCAGTGACAAGTGTAGGAAGGGTAGAAGGTGAGCATCCATGTTGTGTGCAAGAGACATGTATCTATGATCATAGCTAGAAAAATACATGAATGCATATGTGTGAATGATATAGATAAATTACATACAAGTAATCTAACTAGCATGTGTAATAAAGCAACCATGAACAAGCAAAAGTAAGCAAGAGTAAGAACAACCATAATATGCAGTATGATGTGGATGGATGGAATGGCATGCAAAATGGAGTGATAGAGGCCGTGTGCCCCCTAAGTGAATGGAAGTGTATGTAGTGAGGTTCATTTTGTTTCCCCTCTCAACAGTCAAGAATGAACCATAAACGAGAGTGTATCATTGGGAAATGGTCAAGTAGTGTGTGTTTTGTCTAACACACTATGAGGAATGTGTAGGTGTGGTGATGAGATGTGGCCTAGCGATGATGTGCTTATGAACCCTATAACTGAAGCGTATATCACAACTAGATGAACGTATTAGTGATGATTTATCCTAAGCATATATCACTATAAGATGAATGGATGAGTGATGATTTATCCCTAAGCGCATATCACTACAAAATGAAAAGAGGGAGTAGTGATGTAACCTAAGGTGTATACCACTAAAAAATGATAGAATAGGTGACAAGTTAGCCTAAAGTACATGTCACTAAGATAGAAATGTTGCATGATGAAAGGTTGAATAGTAAATGTTTAAGGTATATTTGATTTGTAAACCCTCGGCAATCGAGTATGGACCGAGGAACTAAAGTGTGTCATCAAGTAGTGAGTGCAACACATAGAAGACAATATAGTATATGTAACGACAAAAGATGGTTGTGGAATGTGTGAAGATGCGATGTGTGGAATGCAATACAATATGTGTAGAATGTGTACAATGTAATGTATAGAGTGTCATGTAAAGTATGTATATGGGATAGTAGTGTAGTATGTGAGATGATGTAATGCTAGAGTCATATGTAATGAAGAATAATATGATATAGAATGTGTAAATCTGCAAATGTGACAATGTTGTAGACTACATGTAGAATGTGTGGTGTATAATGTGTTATGTGTGATGAAAAGTAATGTGTAGAGCCTTTAGTGTAGTGTGTGGGGTTGATGTGTGGTAAGCCCTCAATAGTCAAGTGTGAACCGAAGCACAAGAGTGTGTCATCGGGACGATGATAGGACACGTGCTGATAATGCTTATATGCAAATGAAAAGATGGTAGATGTAAAGATGAGTGGGGGGATGCATGAGATGTGATGCCCTCCAAGTGTCTATGAATCAGTAAATGAACCAATGATAATGAATAAAAAAGGTTGGAGATTCTATGTATGTGATGATGCCAACACATGATGATAAGAGGTATGAATAACTATGCCAAGGAAAGGTATGTGCAAATTCTAGGAGTATAATATAACACTATGTAAGGTTGAATATGCAAAGATAAGAAATGTGCCTACGATGATATGATGATAAGAGAGGGGGATGTAAATACTATGCCCCCAATGTGTGCATGATGAAGGAGGCTATCATGTAATGTCTTCTAGAAGATCATTGCTCTCAAGTTCATAGTCGAATGGGTAAGCATTAGTGACTTAATAAGAAATAGTGTTAGGTGGATCATGTAATGAACTATTGAGGTGTGAATTGTACCTATCCATAACATACTCCTCATCGGTGAATGAAGGAAGTGGGAAAAAATGCACCTACCAACGAGTGAGATTTGGTGTGTATCTTAGGAAAGAGCTATTGTAGATGAAAACACGTCCAAAAGGCATAGGAAAGGAAATGTCTATATGATCTGGATCTAGTGTACCCCTAATATAATCAACCCATGATTTTCCTAATGTAAGTGATGATGAGCAAGGAGTATGCGATAGATAGAATATAATATGAAAGACATGCAAACCATAAGTTGCAGTGATACGAACAAAGCCATAATAAAGATGAGGAGCACGTGATGTAGGGTAGAGGTCCTCAAAAGAAAACCTTAAGCGATCTATACCCTCATGTGTACATGTAGTGTCATTACATGTAGGATTAAATGTAATGTGCTCCTAATATGAATTATTCATGAAGAATGTGCAAGTAAATGGTGGGTGTGCTAAGGGAGATGGTACATGTGAAGGCGTATGTGATAGAGCGATGTCCACAGACTGGACAAGTTTCTGATAAGGAATATTAGCAGTAGTAGTAACAGGTGCCACAAAAGAAATTGTTCCTATCACAAAAACTGTGCCATCAAGTGGTGGTAGGTGAGGTGGTTCTTCCCTAGGTTGGGGCTCATATGTAATATCTATGCGCGAGATAAGAAGACTAGTATTAGGATCTCGATCGCAATACTGGAATGGATCATGTTCATGAAAAGCTATATACTCAATGCTTTCATGGAAGAATTTAACACAATTGTGTCTAGTAGAGATGATAACTTGCATGGCATGAAGCTAAGGCCTTCCCAAAAGATAGTTGTAGGACAATGGGAAATCAACAAAAAAAAAGACAGTGTGGAAAGTCTTTGGACCAACAGTGATAGGAAATGAAACGTGACTGAGACTAGGATAGAAATAACCATCATAAGCACATAGTGAAATAGTAAATGGACTGACATCACGAGCAATAATACCTAAAACCTTGAGGAATGACATGGGACACAAGTTAAGTTCAGATCCATTATCAATCAAATCATGCTTAACAATGACATTATAAATATGAGAGGTAATATGTAGAGGTAGGTCATTATCAAAAGTGTGAACATCATAAGGAAAAGGTGTCGACAAAGGCTCGATAAACTACGTCTGGGTACATGTTAGCATGAATTCTTGTAGTAGAAAGAAAATGTTAGAATCTATGTAGTAAATTAGGATTGACAAGAAAATAATCATTGATGAGATATTCATGGTGACCAAACCCTAGGATGAAAAACAATGAATGAAGAATATAGAAGCATGAATGATCGAGTCGGGTTCACCAAAATGATTAACTAAAATAAGAAATATGTAGTATCTGGGGATAGTTAATCTAAGTTATGGACAACTATGATAAAGTGAATAAATGTAGTAAAGAAAATATGTAAATGATCTAAGTAACTATGCAAAAGGAAATACTAACCTTAATGTGTAAGAAGGAAGAGGAAATAACTTAGTTGAATAAAATATGCTTGCAGGACAATGTCGCAATGGTGATTGGAAAATTCGGAAGTAGGAACGACTATGCAGGAGTCCCGAAAAGGATAGTTCTAGAGGATCTAGCTAGATTGAAGCACTTGGAGAGGGACTGGAGCACCTACGGGTGCTCTGGTTTACAATCCGGGTGCCCTGGTCTGTGTAAAATCTCTGAAATTGATCTCTATAGGGCTGAGAGGTGATCTAAAATATTCATTGTATATCGTATTAGATTCGTCATGCTCCTTCAGATGTCACCAAAAATAAAAGATGAAAGAAAGACATGCAAGACCCCAAAACAAGCATCAAACCCTAAAAAAATAATAATGCATATGAAGGGGTCAGACTAACCTCAGCTGCCAAAAAAGTGGGCTTACTAACTGAGTGTTACACTATATTTCAGACCCAAATGTATTTCTGATGAGTGTGTGCATAATGTGTCCTACGTGCTCTTGTTCCAGTCACACTTTGTGAAGTAGAAAACAATAACTAAATGTAGAAAATGTAATAGTATGTGTGCATGGAATAGAATAGAATCTCCCCCTTATGAAGTGTGATGCAAATGTCCTAGCCTCGTGCCTTGTGATGGAGCTACGTGGATGCAAGTGATCTCCAATGCAATAGATGGGTGCAAATCTAGATGGATGATAATAGTGAATGATGCTAGGTACCTCACTATGGTCTCATAACTTTATATTTATAGGGTTCTCTTGATCTAATTTCGTAATTAACCCCAAAATTTCCAACCACTGAAAATATAAGAAGGTAAAATGACTAGAAAGATCCCAAAAGATGATGAGAAAGTACACAAGGGACCGGGGTGCCCCTGGTGGGATGAGGGTGCCCATGGACGCCCCAGTACTATCTTGGGTGCCCCAGTCGAGGCTAAAATAATGCAAAGTGACGAAAGCTGACTGGACATGTTGGTGTAAAAGGTTGCTAATGACGAAATAAAATAAAATAAGATGGCCAAAAGATATGGGTTAATTAGTACTTTATTCACTCAAGAACCTTATAAATACTAGTATCAAATTGGGATAAATAATGTCTAAAGTGCATGATTTTATGACTACGGTACACTAGGAGGAATAGAAGAAGCAACATGCATAACTTCTAGAGAAGAAGAAGAAGAAATAGGCAGAGGAACATGGAACATTGATAAAGATATTAGGGATAACATCAAAAGAAACGATATGAGACGAAATAATAGAATGAGGAGAATAATCATAAATGCTATTAGATACAACCTTAGAAGTAGATGAAAGTGGAGTGGAAAATTTACATTCAGCAGTCTTAAGAGACACAATATCCTCACTAACATGGTCATGAGTAGAAATATAATCATCATCAATATCAAACAAAATTTTGCATGCAAGTATTTCATCAAGCGAATCATCAACATATAGTGAAGTAGGAGAAGAACTATCATGAGATGTATATTTACAATCATTAGAAACATTTTTAGAAATAGAATAAGCATGCAATACAATTTTACATTCATCATGACTAGTATGAGAAATAACATCATGCGCATTTACATTTTCATCATGATTTTTTTTTCTACAGTATCACCATCAAGACCAAACATATAATCAACAATAAAATCATCAAGAGTATCAATAGAAATAAAATAAGGTGGAGGAGTCCTAGTGCCTATGGAATAACAAGGATTACATCCAGAAAAGCTTTGAGCATTAGGAACAATGCTGAAAGTAGAGTGTTCAAAATTAGTACGAACTATGTGTTCATTAACATCAAGCAATCTTTGAACATTATCATCAAATTTAACATTGTGATAAAGATCAAGTAATTCAGACTCAACAACATCATCAAGGATAGGGTTAACACTCTCATGATGCATAGTTTGCCTAGGAGAAGAAGATATACTTTTAGCCATTAGGGTTTAGTGGATCCTAGGGCAAGGAGTTCTAAGAAACAAGTTCACCAAATGATTTAATTAAATCTTTAGTATTTTATTAAAATCTAATTTCAGAGATTGCTACAATGATATATAATAAGAGTACAAGTGTTAAGCACTTATATAAATGTAACTATATAAGAAAATGAGAGAGGTAAGGTACTTATCTAATTTTTGCTTATCCCAAAGTACACTTGAATCAAAACGATTGATGGATAGGCTGGGCAAAACACTAGAAATGCTCGATAAGAATTTTGGAACTTGCATAATAGTCAAGACACATGCGCCTGGGTAGGGGTGAGGGTGCGTGGGGTGCCAGAGACCTCTTCTAGGTGTTAGAGTCTGTCAAAAATCTTAAAACCTGGTTTCTTCAGTGTCACTAGGGTTTCACTATCCTTCGTTGTTGATTTCCTGTATCTCGCTGGAAGATCACCAAGTTAGATGGTAGCTTACAAAATAGATGATATCCTACAAAACCCCCAAACTACATCAAATCCTAAAAAGGAAAGATGCAGATGGGGGGTCAGACTGTCCTCAGTGGTCACCTAACAGAGTGAACTTATGACCAAGCATTGAACTACATCTCAGACTCCATGTAGTTCTATGTGCTTGTGTTTGCAATAGTGCTCCTAGTTTTCCCTTGCACCGGTGACACCAAGATATTGGGCTATAGCTAGATAGAATGCAAATGTAAGGGATTGAATTTAGAAACATCCCCTTCTTATACAGTGTATGCAAAATAATAAGCCCAAAATGTAGTCCCTATGATAGTATGTAGATAGATAACCCTTGATAAAATTTTCCACCATTATAATGGTATGTATGTTGTGTTTATATAGGGATCTCTTGCTTGAATTTCAACACCAATGACACGACATGCCAACTAGGTCCTCGGGATAAGAGTAATAAAATTGAAAAGGCCGACCACAAATGTTAAGAATGTGAACAAGAACAAAGAGGACATGAGCACCCAGGTTAGACTGGAGTGCTTGGGCGCTAATGTCTAATCATAGGTGCTAGTGTCCTAATATAACTGATGAAAAATGTGAAAATACTGACATACAAGGATCCATGTGACTTGACATGAAATAGGTACAAAAGTGACAGATGCGAGAGATAAAATAATAGAAACAAACAAAGAAAACATATGGACTAGGAAGTGTGTCACCAATGAGTAGTATTCTTACGCAAGATCCATACATAAAACAACATACTTGGTGGTATAGTAAAATAGTAGCATGTGTGGGATTTTGTGTCTACATTGTCTAGATATATGTGTGTGCCTCTAAGAAACCTCATAATCTTTAGGATTGCATTCTTGTCTTTTATATTTCTCATGACAACCCTCACATGTCAGTCCCTTCCTCCTATTCTCTATCCAATCCTATTTTCCTAGTGAACATAACCTATCCATTTCATCTCATCTTTAAGGAAATCCCTTGCCAAAATGTTGGTTCTCTCCTTTTCGTCAAAGTCCTTCAAGCCTTTGATAATGAAGTTTATCGATTTGTCTTGTTTGTCTCTTTCTTCTTTTATTTGCATTTTAATGTTTTTTTATTATCTTCTTTTGCTCGTTTGAGGATCCAATTACCACTTGTGGCCAAGATTTGGCTTCCTTTATCTGATTCCTTAGTTGGTTTTCTTTTATTTCCTTTTTTTCAATTTTTGCTTGAATCTCATTTACCTGTGTTATGTCACTTCCTTTTACCATTTCTGTGTTTTTCATTCCAATTATTTTCAAATATTATTATTGTTGTTTTAAAGTGACTAGTTCTTGTTACCCTCTTTCCATGGTGTTTTGTAGGTTTAACACTTTCTCTTTTAATGTTTTGTTTTCCCTTTCCAACTTACAACTAGATTCTACCAATGCTTTCCTCTCATTTTATTCTTGTTGCCCCTGTGGTTCTAAAGTTTCAACCCTCTTCTTCATGTTCATGATCTCATTTTCATATAACCATGATGACTTTAACAATAATGTGGACATGGGGTTGTATAAATCTTTAGTATCTTGAAATACTTCATCTCTTTCATCCTTGTTTGTTGCTATCAGTTCTTTTTTGCTCATTTTTGACTCAAATTCAACTAGAAATGATAAGACCATTTTCTTATTTCCTTTAGTCTAATCTTATGTTGTTTGATATCCTTTCAGCTGGTGATTTTTGATAGAAACATTTACCTTTTTGTTAGCTATTTTTGGTAAAATCGTGATTTTTTTAATTTTGATTTTGTCTTAGATTTTTGGCTTGCCTACATCTTAGGATCCCCTATACTATTTTGCATTCACAAAGACCACATGTTTATCTATTCGCAATATGTTGGCCTAATATTTTCCTACCTTGATTGATCCCCATGACCCAATTTTCTTCTCTATGTGTGGATTGAGATATGAAGCTACAGGCCCATTCGAGAATTGGAGAGTGTGATTTCAGGGGGAGCCCAAACCCTCTTGATACAAAAACCTAATCAATGGACCACTCAGCTACATTTATAGACCATTTATGGTTTTAATGTTATTCCCTACAAATCACATTGCATCTAGGATTTTTGGGAGTTTATTTTCCATTGATATATGTGTCTCTGATATAGTAGACTTTGGAAATCCCAAGGCCAGGTTACCTTTCAGACCCTATTGTTTCGCAAACATGGTTTGAACTGAAAGAGAGAATTTGTTTTTCTTGCTTTTGTTTTTCTTTTATCACCATTTTAAATGTTTTGTGTGCCTCTATTGGCCTGTAACATAGGGCCCACTCACAAGGTATTTGTGCATTATCTCATGTCCCGAAACCTTAAACCATGAAATTGAATTAAATATATATTTTAGATTAACTACTGCAATGAATGATAAAAAAGTGATACAATACAATAAATGGACAAGCAACCAACATGCAAATACATGAAACCCTAAGCAAGAGAGAGAGAGAGAGGGTGACTTAGCTGATTTCGTGTAATCTAGAGATGATTTAGGTTGAGTATCTTTTGGAAAAATCTAGAAACAGTGTCGTCAAGCGTCACTACAAGTTTTAGACTCAACAATGTGCAGGACATGAGTGCCCATGGGAGGATAGGAGTGCCCAGGTGCTAATGAATGATCTAGGCACTAGTGTTCACTAGGGTGCTCAGGTTCTGGTCTTTTCTAGGTTGGAAGATCTTCATTGTTTATCCTCTTTTGTTGTTATGATTTCACTCCAATATCACCGGTTGTACCTGTAACCTGTAAAATAGATACTAGCTACACATACCCACAAACCACATCAAACCTAATAAAGAAGATGAAAAATGGGGATTCAGACTGACCCCGACGGTCACCTGAAGAGTTATATTACAACCGAGCACTACACTACATTTTACACTCCATGTAGGTCTTTATGTATGTGTGTGTAATTATGCCCTTGTGCAAATTACACTATGCTACAATGATAGATCTAGATTACTCCAAGTATGCAAATGTGTGATGTAGAATAGAATGAACTTGCCCTCCTATGCTGTGTATGTAGAGTGATGCAACCCTTATCCCTTATATGGATGTGCTATATAGATGATTTGTAATGATCTTGTTCCCTTGAATACAATCTTAGGTGATAGTAGATAATGCTTAGTGCTTGGCCCCTTATTTGAGAGCAATAACCAAGTATATATATGACTCCCTTGTTTGAATTTTGTAATTGAAAACTGAAAGGCCTACCCAAAGTACTAAAAGATGACCATGAAGTAAAAGAGACCCAAAATGGTAAGAAAAGGATAAAGAAGGTCAAGAGTTCCCAAGAGGAACAAAAACGACTGTGCAGTTCTTTCCTAATTGGGCACTAATGTTTGAGTCCATAAAGGATAAATCAGTTGAATTTTGGCAAGGTTGTAAGATGTGTAGGAATAGTAAGAATGAAAGAGATAAAGAAAAAAGGCCAAAATGAGTTATCAACCACTAGTTTTCTTGCTTAGGAACCGTGTATACATTAACATGCTTTAAGACCTAGAAATGTACCCAAGTGCATAGATTTTGTGTCTAAATTTTCCCCTAATTTATGTTGTTGAGTGAATACTCGATAGCATAAAATATATAGAAGATGAGTGCCTTGTAATCCTATAGAGAAGAGTGTAGTAGATAGCGTGCCGAGTAGATAAGTGAAGCATTAAGTGATCGTAATGTGAAGTGTGGAAACTAGGAAGGGGAGGTAGACCCTAGAGGTGAAGTGTATGCGTAGTAACGTGTGTTGTTGGAGCTTATGCTCGTTGATGTGGGTTTCTTCTTGTTGTGCATGAAGGACATACTTGCAAAAGAAGAGCAAGAGAGTTGTCAAAGTCCCCTATATGAAAATCAGAGTAATGTATGTATAAATAAGTAGAAAGTGTGTAAAGGAAAGAGTGCACATGATGTGTAAGAGATTATGAGATAGAAAATTGTCTTGTTTGCTTTGGATATGTTGCTAGATTATGGGTGCTTTGTTGCCAATGGTGGGGGTTTTTAGTGATCTCACGCCAAGAGTGAGATTTTTGTGCGATCTCATGCCAAGAGTGAGTTTTTTGGGCGATCTCACACCAAGAGAAGAGTTTTGGGGAGAGAGGTCTAGTTTTTCTCTCCTTCCATGTTGTTTCCCAATAAGCACCATTGTTGATGGTACATCCCTGATTTGTAACTTATTGTTCTTGTTGTTCCCATCATAACTGATTGAATGCATTCTTTAACTAGAGGCAAGTGCCTGCTAGTAGAGAATTGTACTGTAAACTATTGGAGACTATGATGAACTGAGAAACCAACTATTTTTACCCCTAAGACACTAGCGCATAGGGGGCATAAGTGCCCACCGCTACTATATGGTGTTGGGTGCTAGTGTCCACTCTATGTGTGTTATGTTTTAGAGCTTGTTTTCATGTGTGGAAGTATTAAATATTGTACACTAAAAATAGTATCCTAAAAAAATGGGCATGATATCTCAGGAAACGTGCTCTTCTCATATGGACGGAATTTTTGGCCCACAGGTTTATGGGATGGTTTTGGCCCATGGTTTTGGTACCCACGGTATTGTAAAATTGCGTAAGCAGTTGCCTATTAATGTACTTTTGATAGGTGAGACATATCATTGTAGATGTGTGTGGATTTGGGAGATTTTGTTGAGCACAACTCCAAATAGATTTGGGTATTGTATTGAGAGATGGGTGGCTTGTAATAAAATATGAGTAAGTGATTCTTGGTGGACGTAGCCCAAATTGGGTGAACCACATTAAGTATTGTCTCTATATTGTGTTCTTTTATTTTTTGCACTTTTATTTTAGATCTATGATATTTTTCTGCATATTAGTTTCTACTATTGTGATTATGTGTGGGATTGTTCAACATATTTTATCCCTTATTTCCTAACAGTGTGTGTAGTCCAATTCTGATTCTTGACCATTCTGTAACTGTGTTCCTATGCTGATTTTGTATTGTGTTGTGTATTTCTGGAACTCTAAGTTTCTCTAGGGGTGATTTGTTCACCCAATAGATTCCCCTCCTCATTTGGGGTGCATGTGACAACCGTAGGAGAATGTGGACCAAAGGAGAGGACCTCAAATAATATGCATATCTAAGTGTGGATACCTCTAGGGGGTAGGGGATGTGCATGGTAGAAACTAAGACACATACAAAAAATATAGGTTAGAAACAAATGTTAGTGTAATGAAAGCTAACATGTAGTAGAAGAAAATGTGATGAGCAACTAGGAAGACAAGATAAACCGTAAAAAGTGGGTTTCATACATGAGACATCACTCACAATGTCACAAGACAATAAGGGCCAAAGTGACCATAAGAAAACAATAGTCAAGAAAGACATAGGGCATAGCCCAAAAAAAATAACAAACAATAGAAGACAAAATGTGACAAATAACCATGGTTGTATAGATTCCTGCAACGAAAATGCTACACATGAAGCACTCGTTAGCATGTTCAAAAGATAAGTAGTATGTTAAAACGGTATAGATCAATGAAGAGTAAGTGAGAGTAAGAATAAGTAATAAATAATGAAACAATAGGACTTGTGATGTGTATAATATGAGAGTAGCAAAGGCAAATGTCCCCAGGAGAGTCGACGGGACTGGTAAAGAACAGTGTCGAGCATCATGCATCGTGTGAGAATCTGTAAGAGTCCTGTATTCACCTCAAGATACTAAATGAACACACATATGTATATAGAAAAATATAATGACATACTAAGTATCCAGCTAGCATAGGAAACAAAGTGCAACATGTAAATAATATAAGCTGACAAGAGTAAATGTAACTAAGATGTGCAAATGTTGTGTGAGCGTGGTGGTGTGATGTGGTATGTAAGGTGTGAAGATGGTAGGAGCATCATTCCCCCCAGAGGATTTACGTGAGATGAGGTTCATTTAGAATTTTTCCCTCAATAGTCAAGTATGAATTATGGAACTAGAGCGCGTCATCGGGTATTGCATGCGATTGAGAGTAGATGCTATGAAAGATGTATCATGAAGCATTAAGTGTGAAGTGTAGATGATGTGAGGTTCATTTATGAATTAGACCCTCAAAATTCAACTATGACCAGTGAAACTAGAGTGTGTCATCAAGTAATTAATGTATTGTATGTGATTAAGAGTAGATGTTATGAAAGATGTATCGTGAAGCAATGAGCGTAAGTGTAGATGATGTTAGGTTCATTTTTGAAATTGTATATGATTGAGAGTAGATGCTATGAAATATGTATCGTGAATCGCTGAGTGTGAAGCGTAGATGATGTGAGGATCATTTGTGAATTGGACCCTCGATAGTCAAGTATGAACTGTGGAGCTAGAGTGTGTCATCGGGTAATTGATGTATTGTATGCAATTGAGAGTAGATGCTATGAAAGATGTATCGTGAAGCATTGAGAGTGAAGTGTAAATGATGTGAGGTTCATTTATGAATTAGACCCTCAATAGTCATGTATGAACCACATAACTAGAGTGTGTTGTCGGGTATTGAATGTATTGTATGTGATTGAGAGTAGATACTATGAAAGATGTATTGTGAAGCACTGAGCATGAAGTGTAGATTATGTGAGGTTCATTTATGAATTGGACCCTCAACAATCAAATATGAGCCATGGAACTATAATGTGTCATCGGGTAATGAATGTATTGTATGTGATTGAGAGTACATGATATGAAATATGTATCGTAAAGCATTGAGTGTGAAGTGTAGATGATGTGAGGTTCATTTATGATTTGGACCCTCGACAGTCAAGTATGAACCATGGAACTAGAGTGTGTCATTGGGTAATGAATGTATTATATGTGATTGAGAGTAGATGCTATGAAATATTTATCATGAAGCACTGAGCATGAAGTGTAGATGATGTGAGGTTCATTTATGTTTAGATCCTCAATAGTCAAGTATGAACCATGGAACTAGAGTGTGTGATTGGATAATGAATTTATTAAATACAATTGAGAGTAGATGAAAGATGTATCGTGAAACATTGATCTTGAAGTGTAGATGATGTGAGGTTAATTTATGAATTGGACCCTCAACAGTCAAGTATGAACCTTGGAACTAGAGTGTGTCATTTGGTAATGACGGTATAATGTGTGTACTAAAGATGTAAGAGTGTTGAGGAAGATAGTCATGAATCACGTAGTGTGAAATGTAGTAACGAGGTTATAAGTAAATATTAGAGATAACTGATGGTGAGGGGGGAAAGTGTAATGCCCCCCAAGTGTGTGAGTGAATAATTAAGTAAACTCATCAAGGAGATTGTCAGTGTCAGGGTCATAACCAATGGGGTTTGGATTGGAGACATAGTAGGCAATAGTGTGAGGTTGATCATGGAATGAGCCTGGATGGCGTAAATTATACATACCCATAGCATATGATTTATTAGTAAAAGGAGGTTGCAAAAAATCATGTGCCTATCAATGAGTTAGGTTTTGTGTATATCCAAGGAATGAGTCATTACAAATGGAAATACAACCAACAGGCATTGGAAATGTGATAACAGTATGATTGGGATCAAGAGTGCCACTAATGTAGTCGATTCAAGATTGTCCAAGGGTGAGTGGAGAGGAATGAGGTGTACATGTGAGGAAGACCGATAAATGAAATACACAGAGGCCATAAGAAGTAGTAATAAGTACATATCCATGATCTAGGTGGGGAGAATGGGGGGGAGGAGATCAACAAGTGTGAAAAATAATTGTGATAAGCCTTCATGTGTGCATATAGTGTCAACAAAAGTAGGATTGACTGGAATATGAGGCCAATAAGAGTCATGTATGAATAAGGTGCATGTGAAGGGATCTAGTGATGGACCATAGTCGACTTGGGGAGATAAAGGAAGTGGCACAGTGTCCAATGTATGGAGAGTTCCCTAAAAAGGAATCATGGTGGTAGTAGAGGGAGAAAGTTGCTTAAATTGAAATTCACCAGGACCAATAACAACAAAGGTGTCTTGGAAATAGGATTCGTCAACCTCAATAGGAGTGAAGTTAAGGTTGTGTAACTTTTCATCGGTAATCTCGACAACATCAACCTCATCATTCGAATCATCAGTGGAAACATTATTGTGTTGGGTAGCATTATCAAGGATATTGAGAGGAGGGGAAGTGGATGGAGGACTAGAAGGGGTAGTAAAGGGTAGAATAGTGGAAATGATAGAAGAGGTGGGTGTGGAGGTAGAATAAGTAATAGGACTAATAGATTGATTGACATCATATGTATTAATATTATGGCATGGAATTAGGTTAAGTCGGGGTATAGGCATGGCCGCAATTGGTTCTATGCGGTAGAAATTGAATGGCTTGGGGTTGACAGAAATATTTTGGTCCAACTTGTAAAGGCAAGGTGATGGCGCCGATGCATGTGTGTAGCCACGAACAAGGGTGGAGGATTTGGTGATTAGATTATAAGAAATTCGC
Source organism: Taxus chinensis (assembly GCA_019776745.2). Classification (NCBI taxonomy): domain Eukaryota; kingdom Viridiplantae; phylum Streptophyta; class Pinopsida; order Cupressales; family Taxaceae; genus Taxus; species Taxus chinensis. The sequence goes on from CM034153.1 coordinate 336,994,740, forward strand.
AATTGCGTGAGTAATGAGAGGGAACATAGATTTATAATGAAGCCATTATCAATTAACACACACTTAATATAATGGAAATCAATAGTAGTTGTAATAAAAAAAGGTGACAAAGGGTCACCAAAAGCGGTTTGGGGGATATCCTCATTATTGAATGATATGACATGTGGTAAATTTTTAAGGGATTGAATTAGATGAGCGAAGGTGACATGGGAATTTTCACTTACAATTTGGATGGAATGGAGGGAAACCTCTAATGTATGATGAAAATTTGGTGCAGTGCACAAGAGTTCATAAAGAGATATTTTAATTAGTGTATTCTTTAGTTGATCAATGATGTCATAACCTTTAAAGGCATCGATAGGAACTGTAGAGGTAATAGGTGGTGGAATAGAGATGGGTGGAGTCAAGGGTTACCTATTACATTGATTGGTGACCACATTAATAGTTAGATCGGTCATGGGTAGGTTGAATCAAGGAGGATGTTAGGTACGGACTTGCATCAAACAATCAACAATGGTGGTCATACTAGAAACCCTAGTGGGTGCATAGTATGGGTAAGAGGATTGGTCCATAAATGCAAAAGAAGGAGAAAGGATGTGGTGCATGGTGAGAAGGTAGGGTTCGATCGGTCAGGTTCACCAAATGATTTAATTTAAATTGAATTAAATCTAATTTCAGAGTAATTACTATAATGAATAATATGTAAGTGATAGAATACAATAGAGAGACAAACAATAAGCATGTAAATATATGAAACCCTAAGTGAGAGAAAGAGAGAGGGTGACTTAGCTGATTTTGTGCAATCTGGAGATGATCTGGGCTGAGTATTTGTTGGAACAATTTTGAAATAGTGTCATCAAGCCTCACTGTAACTTATGAAACTCAACAATGTGCAGGATAGAAGTTCGCACAGGAGGACGGGAGCGCCCAGGTGCTAGTGATTTATCTGGGCACTAGTATCCGCTCAGGTGCTCAGGTTATGGTATTTTATAGGCTGGAAGATCTTCGTTGTTTATTCTCTTTTGTCACTCTAATTTTGATCCAATGTTGTCAGTCATATATGTAACCTACAAAATAGATACCTAACTACACATACCCACAAACCACATCAAACCTAATAAATAAGATGAAAAATGGGGAGTCGAATTGACCCCGATAGTCACATGAAGAGTGGTCTTATGAATGAGCACTACACTACATCTAAGATTGCATGTAGTTCTTTGTGTATGTGTATGTAGGTTTCCCTTGTGCAAGTTTCACTATGATAGTGGGCTAGATCTAGATTAATCCAAGTATGAAAATGTGTGATGTGGAATATAATGAACTTCCCCTCCTTTTTTGTGTATGTAGAGTGATGTAACCCTTGTCCCTTGTATGGGGGTGCTAGATGGATGCTTTGTAATGCTTTTGTGCCTTTGAATGTAATCTTAGGTGGTAATAGATAATTCTTAGTGCTTGGCCCCTTTATTTGAGAGCAATAAATAAGTATATATTATTTCCTTTTTTGAGTTTCGTAATTGACAACTGAAAGGTTGATCCAAAGTACTAAAAGATGACCAAGAAGTAAAAGAGACTGGAAAGGGTAAAAAAAGGATAAAGAAGATCAGGAGTGCCTAAGAGGGACATGAGTGCCTGACCACTTCTATCTTAACTAGGCACTAGTGTCTGAGGCCATAAAGGATAAATTAGTCAAATTTTGGCAAGACTGTAAGATGTGTAGGACCAGTAAGAATGAGAGAGATAAAGAAAAAAGGCCAACATGAGTTGTCAACTGCTAGTTTTCTTGCTTAGGAATCATGTATACATTAGCATGCTTTAGGACCTAGAAATGTACCCAAGTGCATAGATTTTAAGTCTACAAGATCATACAAAAGTGGTTCTCACCTAGGATATGTTCTAATTAGTGATACATAATCATAAGTAGGTTTAGAAAATTACAAAATAAAAATAATTGGTTTAGAAATATTAGAGAATTAGGATTAGGTATATAAATATGTTGGATTCCATAAATGTAGAGCTAATTGTTAGTGATAGTTTATAGAAAATAGGTTTGGAATGTGAGATGAACAATTCTTGAATAAATAGGACCAAAAAATGTGCCAACCAATTTTATCAAGATGTAAACAAAATTGTGGAGATCCAAAACTTATGAAATGTTGTGATCTCTATTAATATGACTTTGTTTATGTAGGGGCAAATATGATGGTACAAGAACATTCTTCATGTCCTAATATGCAAAAACCTCTCTCAATTTTTGTGGTTATGTCTTAAATCACCAAGAGTATGATCTTCTTTTCCAAAATTCTAATCTACACTCAAATCCTTACAAAACTTGTAAAAATAAGGGATGTTAATGGGAACCTGTATTATCCCTCCATTATTGTCAGGACCCTCATGATTTCACAAGATTAAAATAATTATTGATGTAAGTCAGTAGTCAATCTTATGCATGCAAGTGTTCCAACCCTTATCTTTTCAAATATGTGCAATAACTAGCACATGCTAAAATGAATATCTAAATCCTAGAATTTCACTTTTGGCACGGGGTGCTTCAGATAATAATAGATTTTTCTATTATGGCTTCAATATCGCTCTTGTGTAAAATTCAATATATGATTTCCTCATTAAGTTTTTTAAATGAAAACACACTTATGTATTTATATACTTTTTGAATTCAAATTACAACCCTACATGCACAATAAGTGACACACGAGGGGCATGAAAATAAAATAAATCCACAAAAGATATAAAAAGGTAAAAAAGTCCCATGGGAGAAAGGACCAAAAACATAGATATGCGACAAGAAATGTAGCACCTATAATTTTGACACACATCCTACAAAAGTAATAACATTTCCATACCAAGCCCAAAATAGGGGAGGAGAGAGAATCCTAGGAGTAAGTTATAAAACTAGGGTTGTTATAGATAGAAAATAAAAAATACGGCTAAGACAAGCAGGGCAATGGGAAAATAAGGTGACAAGGGACACGAATGAAGGTTAAAAAATGGTTGATAACATGAATAAAGCAAGGAAAAGGGTGAAAAAACAAGGAAACACGTATCAATTAGTATACACACCTAATTCTCTCCATCATATTAATCATTTAACTTCTCACCCCATCTAATTCCCATAAAATTCATGAACAATTAATCATTTAATCAACCCCCCATTATCATTTAATGAAATTTTCCACATCACCATCCACATCACTCTCCATATCACCTTCCACATCACATGCCACATCAATTCTCACTATCTAATTAAATATTCTTATTTATGTTTCATGTCTCCCACTATTTAATTAAATTTTTTTATTTATTTTCCATGTCTCCCACTATAAAATTAAATATTCTTATTTTTCCATATCTCCCACTATCAAATTAAATATCCTTATTTATTTTCCATGTCTCCTACTACTGAACTAATTAATTTTATTTAATGCTCATTTTCAAAGTCCATCCATTATCTACAAATCTTAATTAATTAATTTACCCTAATTAATCTCATTTTTAAAAACTAGAAATAGAGCCTTACCCCACCTCCAAAACATCATCATGAGCTAAGTAAGCCTCCATAAGGCCCTTTTGTTTTCCAAATTCTTTGTATTGATAATACCTCATAATGTCTTTATGAGTCTATAACACCATTGTTCTTTGATCATCTCCCTTCTCCATTAAGCAAAGTGCAAAGCTAGGTTTTTGGAATGATCATGTATCGAAGGCTTACCACGTTGGAGCACCTACATCGTCACCATCTTTGGGCCCATCCAAATCCATAGCCCAATCCAAGGTGTATGGAGAAGGTTAAGAGCTATTGTTGTTATGTTTATATGAGCATTTCTTTTGTATTATTTCCATATTTTTTCTATACACATTTTGACATGCCCAGTGGGAGGGAACCCTTCATCTGTTAACACTTATTACTTTTGTAGGTTCTCTTATCTAGTGTTTGTGTTTACAGGTCATGCACGGGTTATCTTTAAAGTTTCGTGATGGTTCTCAAAGTCAAATTTTGATACATGTGTTTTTGGGTCCTTAAGCCTGTTCTATTGTGTCTGGAACATTCAAAAAACACATGAATGAATGTAAACATGAATACCTTTGTCACTAAAATTTTAGCTTCTTTTATGTTTTTTCATTATTTGCTTCTCATTATTGGTTTTACTGGATAACTATGTATAAGATTGCATAGTAACTCCTTATTCATTATTTTTAATTTAACTTGTCATTTGTTTGGTTTGTAAATTAACTCTTTTGTAGGTCATATTGGTTTGCTTTACAGGTCATTCCTCTCCAACTCCGGCTCCAACTCTCCACCTCACTCGCCACACAAGTCCCAACTCTCCCTCTATCTAGCTTGCTCTTAACTCCATGTAATTATCCCTCCACTTAGCTCAGCTCCCAAATCCCTTCTACTAAGCCATCTCGACTCCCAACTCCCTTCTACTAAGCTATCTTGGCTCCTAACCCCCTCTATTGCACCCACCTCTACCTCTCACTCACCTTCTGTTCTAACTCAACCCAATTTATTCTCTTCTCAACTCACTCCTCTACCCCTTACGCCTGCTACAAACACGTTCATACCCATCTCCCCACCATTGATCTCTGCATATAATATAACCCAACTCCCATCATACCATCATAACACTTGGCTCTTACTCTAATACTTTGCCCCACTGAATAATCCTCACTAACTCCCAACTTGCCACCACTTAGTCACCACTAAACCCTGCCTACCAACACCAATCCATAATAACCACCATCAGGTCACCGCTCGACCAATGCCTGACCGCTAAGCCCAAACTGAACACCTAACTCGACCCCTAACCTAACCCAACTCACTACCCCAACCTGACTCACCTTTTGACCTAACCTTGCTCACTACCCCTCCCTTACAACTCGACCACTCGACTTTACTATTTCCTTTTCAATTAGGCCTAGTTAATTTGATTTTCTTCCATTGTTTGTTATTCTAATTCATTTAGTCTGTTTCCATAGTTTAATTTTATTTTGTCCATTGGGCTCTGCTTTATTTTTGGTTAGGTTTCTTAGTTGTTAATTAGATGCTTGATTTTTAATTATTAATTATTAATTGTTAATTGTTAATTAGGTGCTCACTAGGTGTAATTCAAATTTTGATTAACCTCCGCATTAGCTTTAATTAAATTTAATTCATATCTCAATTAACCTTATTTGATTTTTGAATTATCTCTCATCAAATTTAATTCTAATTTTACTTAACCTTGTTTACTATTTAGATTAGTGCAAGTTTAATTATAGATTTTGATCAGCTTGGTCACTTAAACTTGGTATGTGTTTTTTTCTAGTCTCATTTTCTCTACTACTGGTGATTCAGTAAGTTTAAGTTTTAGACTAATTGTTGTTTTAGTATTAGTTGAAGAGTATTCTCTTTAACTCACTATCAAACATAATAGATTCCAGTTTTCACTTTCGATGCATTTACATGCACATTATAAATTTCAGGAAATGTTCATATGTTATGTCATAGTCACACTCAGGTCTATTATCCGTGACTTATAAACCAATTCCACACTCACATGCTTGCTTAATTTGGTTTTAGATGTATATTTGTTGTTATAATGCAACTTAATTTTATTACTTATCAATAAATCCCTTTATGTGTGTCTTGCACTATAAATTACAACTCCACTATTGAACAAAAAAGATCTCAGACCTACCACAAGTAATCTTCCATGTCACATCTCACTTTCCTAGTTCTAATCACGATACGTTCCTTGGACGAATCATGATCACCAGTACACTAACATTTCCACAACTACATTTCCCATTTGTAATTATCCTCGTTGATCACTGATGATCATTAATTTTCCGCATGACCAATCTAGGTGTTGCACAAATGTAAAAATGACCTTTTGAGCCAACCATTCCTCAACCTGACATTTTCCCTTACCTCCATGATATTTATTTTGGAATATAAATGTTATTCTATTAATCCACTTCCACAGTGCCAATTATCATCACCTTAAATAAACAAACTAACCTTGTTGATCAATACTGGTGTGATCGAGTACCACCTCCCAGACAAGATAACCGATTATAATTGTGACTTGTTTATTGTGACTATATCATTTATATTAGAATTATTGTTTGTTCTGACCTATTTATCCCATGAAAAAAAAACACATAATTTCTTACTGACTTATTTTCAAGTGTAAAACTACATCTCTCTGATGACCATTCTAGGTATAGACCACCTACAAAGACTACCATTTGAATCTGCAATCATACAACCATTTCTCAAGCCTTATTATAGTGATATTGACATCAATTTACATTACCTGGTCTTTGAATCCACCCCATCGTACCAATCATTATTCCCCAATTAAATGTCCTTAATGATAACCTAAACGCTATTGAGAATTATTGGGTCGCCCGTGAGCAACCTAGATAGCAAGCCTGAATTGTGACATCTATTTTGAGTATATAACATTTTGATGCCCATTTGTGTTTCCTTTTACCTTAGTTTTAGTTGATTTTTTCTTGTTAATATCTCTTTGATTTAATATAAATTGAATTAAATCTATATTTTAGAGTAAATTTTCTGTACTTAATTATATACAAGTAATAATATACAGTAAGACACAAGCAATAAATAAGCAATGATATGAAACCATAAGTAAGAGAGAGGGTGAATTAGATGATTTTGCACAATATAGAGATGATCTAGGGAGGATAACTATTCAAAAAGACTGTAAGCAATGTTGTTAAGGCTCACTAGAGGTTTTGGGACTTAGGGATGTGCAAGACAGAAGCACCCACATGAGGATTGGAGCACTAGGTTGCTAGTGACTGATCTGGGCGCTAGTGTCTAATCAGGTGCTAAGTGATTTAACAAAAATAGATTTTTTGTAAAACCCTAAATATTTCAGAGTCACATGCAATAGATAAAACACTAAAGTACAAATTTGACCCAAATAATAAGCTAAATGAATTTAAAACTCTAACTACAAGGGAAGGTATATAATACTTAGCTGATTTCGTGCTTGATCCTGACGTGTGTCAGACTGGAAGACCAATGAACTGGAGGAAGAAACTGTCATAACCAAGCTCATAAAATTGTGTAATTTCTTGATAAGTTGGATTGGGGCGCTTGGATCAGGTCAAGGGTGCCTAGGTGCTAGAAACCTCTTTTGGGCGCTGCTGACTGTGAAAATGGTCAGAAATTGATTTCTTCTATGTGACAAGATGGTTTCACCTTCAATTTTTGTCACCTGTGTATCACACTATGCCCATAGAATTATCCTGTAACCTATAAAACAAATGATCTCCTGTAAAACCCCAAAAAACATCAAATCTTAAAAAGAAAAAATGCAAATGGGGAGTCAGACAGACCCTAACGGTCACCCAACAGAGTGATCTTACAACAAAGCATTGCACTGCATTTTAGAATCCATGTAGTTCTCATCCATGTGTGTAAGAATATTTCCCTAGGTGGCTCTTGTGTAAGATGCACTTGATAACGAGAAATAACTAGATGTAGCCATGTAGATAGATGTGTGCATAGAAAAATGAACTTCCCCTCCTATGCGTGTATGTATAAAATGCAGTACCTTGTCCCTTGAATGGAGCTAGATGGATGCTTTAATGCTCTTAAAATGAATTTGGATGTAACCTTAGGTGATAGTAATAGATGCTGAGAGTTTGGTCCTTTATTATAGTCACATAGCTTTATATTTATATGATTCCCTTTCTTGAGTTTCACAATTAAAAAATGGAAGGAAAACCCATAAGAAAATAAGATGCCCAAAAGATAAAAGATGCCCAAAAGAGGTGAGTAAAGTAAAGAGAGGTCGGCGGTGCCTAGGAGGATGGGGGTGCCTGGGCGTTGGTGTCCTGGCTGATAAAATATAAAATAGTAAAGCATCGATTGGGATGTAGGGTATAAGAGGCCAAGAAGAAGACATGAACAAAGACACAAAGGCCAAAGACAATCATTGATTGTTAGTTTTCTCACTTAGGAATCATATGAATAGTAGTAAGTGACTTAAGACCTAGAAATATACCCAAAGTGCATGATTTAGTGTCTACATTTACCCCCACTTTATGTTGTTGAGTGAATAGTCGATAATATAAAGTAGATAAGAGATGCGTACCTGATAACTATGTAGGTAGATGGAGAAAGTGTGCTGAGGAGATAAGAAAAAGCATGAAGTGATGTAAATGAAGTGTGGAAGCTAAGCTAGGAAACAATAAGTGACCTTAGGGGTGAAAAGCGTAATGATTTTCACCGCATTGTGTTTGTACCTGATGTCATTGTCATTTAATAAAGGGTTGCTTCTTGTTGCGTATTAAGGATAAACCTACAAAAGAAGATCGAAAGAGTAGTCAAATTCATGTATATGAAAAATTCAATCCAATTATGTAAAAAGGAATATGTGCACCTGATCCATGATGAGTAAGAAGGATAGAAAGTGTCCTGAAAATGCTGTAGAAGAAATTTTTTTTTGGGCGATCTCACGCCATGGAAGAAGAAGTGTTGGGGAGAAAGGTCTGGTGTTATTTTCCAACCGTAATTGCTTCCCAACGATTTATACACCAATGTAGATGATGTGATCCTACTTTGTTCCTATTTGATCCATTTCGATGTAGATTGATCCAACACAAAATAGAAAAATGAGATATCGTGCATGCTGATTATTGGATGATTGTGCTTGCTTTGTGAAAACCATTGTGTAAACTACTAAAAATTATGTTGATATGAGAAAAAATTTGTAGCTTTCCCCTGGTCATAGGTGCCCAATAAGGGTCTGGGGAACTTAGGATATCATGTATGTATCTGGGTGTTGGTGTCTATGTTGTGCTGAGGACCCAATTCAGATTTTGAGCCCTTTCTATAACTATAGATTATGTTGTTCTTGTACTATGCAAGTCTGAACTATGACTGTGTACTACTGTATGAGGTGAATGATTCACCCAATACATGCCCCCTTGTATGGGGTGCATGCAATGCCACTAGTAGACTTCGGCCCAAAGGAGAATCCAATGCTGATTTGAAATTGATGCCCTGTAGGGGGGAGGGAATGTGCATGGTAGAAACCAAGGTACACACAAACCAAGTGGGTAGAAACATGTGTTAGTGTAATCAAGATAAATACACATATAAAAGATAACGTGTAAGCTACTAAACAAGAAGACAATGTACACTGCAAAAAGTGGGATTCAAACATAGGACATCACTCACAATGTCATAATAAAATTAGGTCCAAAGTGGCTAAAATCATATAATGTGCACATAAGACAAAGGGCATAGCCCGCAAATAATGAAAGACAATGGAAAGCAAAGTATTAGACAAACACAGTAGAAAATGGACTTGCAAAGGAAATGTTTCACATGAATCACCCATTAGCATGTTAGAAAGATAAAAAGTGTGTTAAGATGTGTATATATTGAGAGTGTAGTGTGCTAGTAAAGAGATGAAGTAGTAGAAAATAAACAATAACACCTGTAGTGTGTACGAAAGTAGATGCCCCCAAGAGCCACCATGAGGCTGGTAAGAGGTACAATGGTAAGAATCCATGATGCATGTAAAGATATATAGAAACTCTACATTCAAAACTAGAGGACAAGTGAATGCACATGTGTCTATAGAAAAGATAATGACATAATAGATATACGGCTAATATAGTAAGCAAAGTGTAATATGTGAGCATAATTAAACAAGAGTAAATGCGACCAAGATATGCAATATGCTGTGAATGTGAATGGAATGGAATGCAAAGTGAATGTGATAGGAGTAGCATTCCCCTCAATTGGATGTTTATGAATGTGTATGAGATGAGCCTCATTTATATAAGACCCCTCGACAATCAAGAATGAACCATATAATGAAAGTGCGTCATCAGGAAATGGTTTGATAGTGTATTGCTAGAAAGATGTGTAGTCACAAAATCAAACACTTACTATTACATTTATACCACCAAGTATGTTATTTTATATATGGATATCATGCAATAAAAGTATTCACTAATGGCTCATCCCTTAGTCTTTTCGTCCGTTAGTCGATTGTCATTATCACTTGTCTCACACCGTCATTAGTTTTCTATATAGTTTTTGTAGTCTTTCAGAAGGTCTCAGCTGTCATTATTTGGTGGTTTGTCATTTTTAGTCTCTAGCTAGGGCTCTTGGAAAGGTGCCGGGGCACCCGTCAGTGCCCCACTCCTCTTTTAGGGCACCCCTGTTTCGGTTGCACTTTGTTCACAATTAAAAGTTTGAGGTCGTTCTCTATGGTTTTGTTATTACATTCTCCTATGAGCTATTCGGCATTGTCGGGCCATTAGTGTTTAAATTTGAACAAGAGATCCCTATATAAACATAAGATACTCACCATATTATGGGTGGAAATCTTACTATCAAGAGCTAGCTATCTACTAAGGAAAATGACTACATTTGGGCATATTCTACATTTTCATCACACAAGACATAGGGGGAAAAATTTTGTATTCAATCTATTCCATCCACCATTTGCATCTTACATCTAGTTATTTCCCCGTACTTCTACTTCAGTGACGCTAGGCTACACTAGGCACACAATTACACATAAAAGCACACAGAACTAAATTGGGTCTCGAATGTACTGAAACGCTTGAGTTTTAAGTACACCATTATGGTAGGCTAACGTCATTCTAAACCCTTCATTTCCATCTTTATTTCTTTTTAGGAATTTCGATGCTTTGTATGTGAGTTTTGTAGGTAGATCTTCATTACATACAACTACAATGACATAAGTGAGTATTTTGCAACAACTAAGAAACTCAAGATGAAGGTGCTGTGAAGACCTTGTGACACTGTTGGAACTAGAACCTAAGCTTTTTCACATACCCAAACACCCAGATCATATACCAGGGCGCCCCTAGGTGCCCTAGTCCTCTCCCAGGTGCCTCAGTTTAGGAAGATCTTCGTTCACTACAATTTCTTGGGTAGCACCACCAGTCTCTATCCTGTGCACACATCATTCTTCCCAATCCTACACACAACAAGGTAAGTTAATTTTAGGTTAGTACCGTACCCCTTCCTATTTTCACTATTTGGTTTCATTAAAAATATTAAATAAAATTATTTAGTGTTTTACATCACATTTGATAGGAAATAAGAGATAAAATATGTGGAATAGTCCCTTACAGAATCACAACAGTAGAAACTAATATGCAGAAAATGTTACAGATCTCAAATAAAAGTGTAGAATAAATAACACAACACAGAGAGACAATATTTAACGTGGTTCACCCAATTTGGGCTACGTCCACCAAGAATCACTTGCTTATATTTTATTACAAGCCTCCACTCTCTCAATACAATACCTAGATCCATTTGGAGCTATGCTCAACAAACTCTATAGAATTCACACCCAAATTCAAAGCACATCTGCAATGCATTTGTTTGTATATGTATCATATGCATAAGACCATATAAATAGACAATTGCTTAAGCAGTTTGATACAAAACCGTGGGTATCAAAACCATGGGCAAAAAACCGTGGGTATCAAAACAATGGGTACCGAAAAACCATGGGCCCAAAAACAACCCATAATGGTTACCCATTACCCATGGGTTAATAAACCACCCATGAAAATTTTCTTGTAAAAATACCCGAGTGTAACACATAGAAGGTGTACCACACTCTAACATGAAAATAGGCTCGACAAACATAACAACATTTATATCACTTATTCCCTTTTTACTAGTTTAGATTAGCATATAAAAATTCACATCTTTAGTTAATCATTTTGGTGAACCTGAATCTTTAGAATACCTTTCCCTAGGATTCAATCATACCCTAATGGCTAAGCCTAGCCCATCTTCTCCACCTGCCATGTCTCATGTTAGCATTAACCCTATTTATGATGAGGCTGCCATTGCTAAGCTTAAAGCTCTCTATATTTTTCCCGTTACCACACCAGACCATGTAAAACAACAACTTCAAGATGGACTACAATATGTACCTACCCACTTTGAAGATTATCCTATAGGCATTAGCATCGTTGATGATCCAATAGCCTTTACTCACTATACTCCATGTTATATGGTTACTTGTGATCCACCTTCTCATCTTTCAGAGGAGACATTAGATGATTCTCTTATTGATTACTTACGCTCATTCACATGAGCATACTGATTCACCTTCTACTCTAATCACCAACATGGTTCCCTCTCATGACTCTACCTCTTCTGACATTGTTTCTCATGATACATCCTCTCCTACTTTGCATACTCCTTCACATTATGTTGATGATCCTATTGATGGTGCTCTTAGTGATATCTTCATTTCTGAGTCCTTATCAGATATCAGTGAGACAACTGAGGTTTATGAATCTCCTTCTTTCCATATTGTTGAGTGTGACTCACCTACTCCATTACTATCTTCTCATGAGATCATATCTAGCACTACACATGAGTCACCACCATCTATCACTTCTTCTTCTCCTACTGTTTCATCTCCCCTTGCTAGTTTACATATGTATCTTACTACATCTTCTATAAAAGTTTCCACATCAGTTAATTCACCTCTTATGGATATTCTTGATGCTATTCCAACCATTTCTATGGGTATTCCATCTATATCTCATACCATAGCTTCCTCGGCACCTACTAGTGTGCCCTTAGCATCAGACCCTTCTCCATCACCCTTGGACATCCCTATGATCACTCACAATGGTAAGCTCCAACCACTCAATACATTTTTACCATCTTCCACCATCCCTTCATAGGATATTCTTTCCCTCATGCATGTCGTAGGACAATTACAATCCCAAGTTCAGTCTCTCACTTTAGAAAGTAGGGCTTATTACGCCTCTATTGACAACAATTCATTACATGGAAATCTGGTCCCTAAGAAAATTCACAATTCTACATTCCCTCATGATTTTACCATGCCTACTTTCACATGTTTTGATGGTACAGGTGACCCTCATGCCCATCTCCTACATTATCATCAGGATATGGCTTCTTATTCTAATGATCACTTATTACTTAAAGCCTTTCACTGTAGTCTTACCAACAAGGCATTACAATGGTACACTCATCTTCTCTTTGGGTCCATTAGCACTTTTTATGACATGGAGGACGTCTTCCTCCATCATTTTATAATCAAAAATGGCCCTAAGGTTACTTATGACCTCTTACCTTCTCTACATCAGGGCTCCATGGAACCTATCAAGGACTATATCCTATGATTCAATGCTTGTATCCATCAGCTTGTTTTCCAACCCATTGATCTTGAGAAGCAATTTATTTTTTGTCATGGCCTCATTCCTCCACTTAAGCAACGATTGTAGTATGATACATGTGAGTCATTCACTCTCCTATGCTATAAGGTTATTGACTTAGAACAATACCTCCTCTCTACACCGACCATAGATCCTCCACATACTTAAGCTGTGGCTATACCCTCATCTAGTTCTCCACCTGAGCCTCTGGTTGAGCATCCCACACAATCTCCTACCAAGAAACATAAAAAAGCTCCACCCTATTTTGCCACCAAAGCATACTCCTTCTCCAACTCCATGACAAGACACTCCTCCTACCACCCCACCTAGGTCACATGAACCTTTGCACTTTTCTCACCATGCACGACCACATGATGTGTTGTGTGTATTACTCAATGAGTGATTAATTCACTTACCTTCCAACCAACATCATCCACAACACTGATTACAATGTCAACGTGACCAACACTATTGTAATTATCATCATATAAATGGCCATAGAGACAATGATTGTCTTTCCCTTCAGGATAGATTACAACAATTAGAGGATAAGGGCATCATCTCCTTTGGTTCTCGCCCATGTGAGTGATCCATCTCTCCTTTACCTTGTCAGAGAGTTGCTACTACAATTGAGTCATCTCCCACATATGGTGCTTTAACTATGATGTATCCACCCCCATCTACTATTCACACACGTTCCCCACCATCCATTACATTCACTACATCCACCTCATCCATCACATTCACGTTATCCACCACATCACATTGCTACTTCACACTGGGTACCACAACATCCCACTTTCACACATTCCACCATAGCTCCATATGACATTTAGTTCGGTTCATACACTCATGTTGCTTCCATTCCACATGCTTCCACCACTCCATGCCACCTTGGTATTTGGTAGGTGAGTACTCTCACCTCACCCCCCGATGACGCACTTGTGTTCTTTCGGTTCTTACATGAATGTTGAGGATTTTCTCTAAGAACTTTTCATCACACACTACATCGTTCATATGGCACACCTCAATCATTTCCCGATGACGCACTCTTATCTTTCATGGTTCATTCTTGACTGTTGAGGGATCTTAACCAAATGAAACTAATCATCTATACACTCTTGGGGGCATCTAATTACTCCGGGGGAATTACCCCCTACCATTTATCACACTATGATTACATTACATTAGTATCACATACGTTCATCACAATAAGTTACTTTCATCATCATATTTCACCTATATTTACATTCATCAACATATTAGCTATGCGTTACATATTCTATCTACTAAACTCATCACATTATATTTGTTATCATCATGCCAATACTACACTAACAATATGTAAAAAAATTACATCCATTTCAACAATAACACATACAACAATAGATATACCATAACATATGCTCATCATATATAAATCACACATGTCCATACATATAGAAAATACAATCATCACTGGGGGGAAACTCCCCTACATCATATACAATCATGATAATCACACCTCATCATCACTATTGCTCTCGGGTACTATGAGATCCCTAGAACTAGATGCCTCCCCACTCACTCTATGTCACTGTTCGTGGCCTCGATATTGCTCCACCTTCCTACACAATAAGGTGTTCTTTATGGACTGAAGTTGTAACTCCATGAACTATAAAAACACTTCCTACACCAAAGGCCCACCACCTAATGCCTCATGGGCTCGTTGAGTCTCCTTGTGTGCCTCATCCCTCTCGGCTACTAATACAATACATGTGGCTACCACTACAACCACTGGCTCAAATAGATGGGCATGCTCACCCGCGATATCATCCACTCACTCCAATATACCTCCACCAAGTACATCCATCGACACATTTTAGGTCATTGTGTGGATGTATGTGCCGACTATAAATGACCAATATGCATCACCTACAAAACAAACAACACCAACACATTAGATAATCATTATTCAAACATAAGACAACAATCAAACATACATAACACATCTATATATAGTACTCACACTCAGCTATAATAGCTGCTACATGATCAGGGACATGTGCTTCCCCACTCTTCCTCCTACATGCAGCAACCCCGCTAGATCTGTAAATACTGGAAACAACAATACCCATCGATGTGATACCCACCATGCATGATACTCCTTTGTACTACTAGCATCATCTGTATCTATAACCACTATCGTTGCATCTACCTCATCTTGACTAGGAGGTGCTAGCTTCTCTATTGTGGGCCCTGGCCTATCCCCCACCCTCCTCGGTGCTCTGATAGCTCTAAGCCATATATATGGCTCTGTGGGCACATCTTGAGCCATACCAAATTGTCATGATACTCTTTCCTCTTGAAATATCTTCCACACCTAAAAAACTATCCTCCAACCACATCATCCTCCAAATACACCATAGCTCCACAATATCCTCAGGCCATCCTCCATAATCACGATATGACCTCCATGTGATGGCCTCATGCCCCATCCTATCTATCAATGTTTTATAAGTATCAGTATCCATCCTACGCCCACAAATATTAATCCATCTCCTCGCTTGTATCTCAGGCCTGATCCACTCTCCTCGTGGATCCCCAACTGACCTCAACACTGCTATATGCTCATAGGCCCACACATGTAACAACATAGTGGCTCCTATCCCTCCTCCATGCTCATCATGAGTAAACTGGTATAAATCTCTATCCAAGTGGGCTAACACACATCAAGCCCACACATATCTAGTACTCTCCTCCTCTATACACCGACATATATCATGCATATTATACAAGATGCCCACACCACCTCCCTCCACCGCTATAGATGAAGCAATAACAACTGCTATGAATTTCCACAAACATGGAACATTAGACCTCATAATAACATCTAGACTAATATGAGCCTCGACAAGTGTCTAAGTCCCTACAAAATACCATCTCACCACTCACATCTACCTATCCATGTCCTCTAATGGCATCACCTAAACCCTCTCCCCAACAACTGGAAACCACAATATACAATAGACATCCTCTAATGTCATCATCATCTCCCCTGTAGGAAACCAAAATGTACATGTGTCTACACACCATCTCTCACATAGTGTAGTCAACATCGGCATATTATGGGGCCCATATCCCATCTGTGCTACATGCCACATGCCGACATGATCCATAACATCCTAATCATCATCCAAAAAACCCAATCTAAGCAATGTACTCAAATGATGCCCACCACGGAACTCCCTCGAGTGAATGTCCCTCTGCACAACACAAAATGATAGCAAATGTGTGTTATAACATCTTATAGGCTTCCCATAATCAATAATATATATATATATATATATATATAACAATAATTCCCATAATCAATATACATAACAAACTGCATTTTCCATCATCTCAGGAAAAACACACACATTCTAGACCAGGGCGCCCAGATGCAAGACTGGGGCACCCATGACCAGGACACCAGCGCCCAGATCTGGGCGCTTCTGTCCCAGGGGTCACTAGCACCCTCACCACTATTGTCCAGGCTCAAAATGCCAAGAAAATTAAAATTCTCAAAATTGTGAAAATTTAGTACAAACGCCTAATACACCATACATTTTACAAAAATCAAGGCACTTACCAACTCCGCATTCGTGTGTGACGCTACAACAATTGCCACTCTCTCAAATCGACTAGGACACACTACTCTCACTTGTGGCATTTTTACTCACCTCGTGCTCACTCTCACAATCGCACAAATAAAAAATAAGGTGACTAAAACACTTTTTTCACCTCACTACTTATAGTCACTTTTTCATCACCCACTTTAGTATAGTAATTATTTCGCGCTTCTTACCACTACTAATACATGTTACATGATTTTCACCATATCTTGAGCATTTCTACTCTGATTTGCACCCTATTTGTGGTGTTCTTTTTAGAATTCCACCTACCACCATATTGGACATGTTCACATACATATCACCTCACATTAAATTTATTTGCCAACCAAATCATATAACTTTTTTTGATTTCCATCACTTTTCTACATATTCCGCGTATACTTTCGGCTTAGCATTTGTTCTTCACATCACTTCCCCTTTCACCAAAAGGGGGGCATATCATTGGGGTCATCCTATAATTCCCCTTATATCATCACATGTTTAAAAATTACCAATTCAACAAATTCCAAAAGACATTTACTAATTCATAACATGACATTTCACCGATCATCCCCCCTAATGACCTAATCTGGGGAAACTAATAACAAAAATTTCTCTATATGACATTTTTATTACTTCCCCTTAATGACCTAACATAGGGGAAAACAAACAATTAAGAATATTTCTATACAATTATTCACCGATTTCTATCAATTACCCCCATAATGACCTAATTTGGGGGAAAATTACATAAAATCTCTCCACGAGTAACCAATCGAATGAATCAACCAATCAATCAATCAACACATTCACATTCCTAACAATCAAAATCATATCATTCCATCAATATAAATTCAACACAATTGGCCTCCCAGATAACATAACTTGGGAGTTACGTGCGATCTCCTAGATGACCTAACTTAGGATATTACATTCATTTCTCACTTCCAGATGACCTAACCTCGAATCCTTATCACATTTCACACTTTCTTCTAGATGACCTAACTTGGAATCCTTCTCACATTTTTTGCTTGCTTCCAAATGACTTCTACCTAGCTTGGAAGCCTTCTCACATATGCTTGTTTCCAGATTAACGCATTTCACACTTCCAGATGACCTAACTTGGAAGCCTATTACATATGCGGAAAGCCATTACATTACGACAACACTCGTGGAGTGGGTGCAAGAGTTCCTTTCCTATACCACTCATATATGGGTCAACTGTTTGATCAAATTTGTCTGGATCCAGAAAACCATCAAATCTTTGATCTGATTTTGTCTGCAGTGGCTAGATCTTGAGGATGTAGTTAGAGATTAGATAATAACACACTTTTCTCCCTACACTCTTCCTCTGGTGATAGGACGCCCAATTCCTTCGATTAATTATTCGTATACACGCATTTGGGTTGGGAACTGATCACTCCCTTCCCCATCTCATCATCATTATACAACATTTGAAACCATCCAACATCACAATCATCATTTCATTTAGCACACTTCATCACAACATTATATTTTTTCTATGTTGCATGGATCAACCCATTGATCCATGATTCAACACACTTTTTGGTTCTTTCAAGCACACTTCTACTACACATTTACACATTCTACTACAACATGGGCTTCTCTAGATTTCTCTCAGGTATGCATCTCTATCTACTTTATGTTACCGAATATTTTCTCACCAACATAAAGTGGGGGAAAATGTAGTCACAAAATCATGCACTTACTATTACATTTATACCACCAAGTATGTTATTTTATAAATGGATATCGCGTAATAAAAGTATTCACTAATGGCTCATCCCTTAGTCTTGTCGTCAGTTAGTCGGTTGTCATTGTCACTTGTCTCACATAGTCATAAGTTTTCTATACAATTTTAGTTGTCTTTCATAAGGTCTCAGCTGTTGTTATTTGGTGGTTTTTCATCTTTAGTCTCTGGCTAGGGCATCTAGAAAGGTGTTGGGGCACCCATCGGTGCCCCAGTCCTCTTTTTGGGTGCCCCAATTTTGGTCTAACTTTGTTCACATTTAAAAGTTTGAGGTCAGTCTCTACATTTTGTTATTACATTCCCCTAGGTGCTAGTCAGCATTGTCATGCCATTAGTGTTGAAATTTTAACAAGATATCCATATATAAACATAACATACTCACCATATTATGGGCGGACATCTTACTATCAAGAGCTAGCTATCTACTAAGGAAAAGGACTGCATTTGGGCATCTTCTACATCTACATCACACAAGAATATGGGGAAAAGGGTTGTATTCATTTTATTCCATCCACCATTTACATCTTACATCTAGTTATTTCCCCCTACTTTTGTGTCATTGACGTTAGGGCATCCTAGGCACAAAATTGCACACACAAGCACACATTACATTGGGTCTGGAATGTAGTGCAATTCTTAGTCATAAGTCCACCATTGTGGTAGCTAAGGTTCAGTCTGACCCCTTCATTTTCATCTTTATTTTTGTAGAAATTTGATGCTTTGTATGGGGTTTTACAAGTATATCTTCATCATACAACTACAACGACATTAACAAGGATATTGTGAAAACTAGGTGACCAAGGTGAAGGTGTTGTGAAGACCTTCGGACACTGACTGGAACCATACCCTAAGATTTTTTGCGTAGACCCAAGCACCCAAATCACAGACCCCTAGGGTAGTCCTCTCTCAAACACCTCAGTCCAGGAAGATATTCATTCATTACAATTTCCTGGGTAGCACCATTATTCTTTGTCCTTTCACACATCATTCTTCCCAGTCCTTACATAACTGAGGTAAGTTAATTTCAGGTTAGTACCCTACCCCTTCCTATTTTCATTATTTGATTTCATTAAAAATATTAAATAAAATTATTTAATGTTTTACATCACATTTATATCAGTTATTCCCTTGTTACTAGTTTAGATTAACATATGAAAAATTCACATTTTTAGTTAATGTGAGATTCATGAATGTATTATTCCCTCAATAGTCAAGTGTGAAATGTAGCACAAGAGTGCGTCATAGGGTAATGACAATACATGAGGAAGACTAGTGTGAAGTGGTGGAAATGCGAGACACGTGATGATGCTATAAGGGGGGAGAGTAAGCATGATGCCCCCAAATTTTATGGTGATGAAAATGATCAAGTAACATCATCTAAGATATTTTCATTGTCATGGTCTAAGCTAAATGGAGATACATCAAAGAATTGTTAAGCTATGGTATGAGTTTGATTATGTAAAGAGCCACTGTGGTGTAGATTGTACATGCCCATTACATATTCTTCGTAAGTGAAAGGAAGTAGTGGACATCCATGTGCATACTATCGAGTAAGATTTTTTGAATAACCGAGAAATTAATCATTATAAATAAAAACGTGGTTGATGGGCAAGGGAATGAAATGTCGATATGATCGGGATCCAAAGTTCCATCAATGTAGTCAAGCCAAGATTGCCTAAGTATAAGTGGAGATGCGTGAGAAGTGCATCCAACAAAGATTGATAAATGGAAGATGCAAAGGCCAAAAGCAACAATGATACTGACATATCCATGATATGGATGAGAAGAATGAGATGGAGGGAGGAGATCATCTAGTGTGAATCCTAGCTGATCCAGGCCATCATATGTGCAAACAATTTTAGAGTAAGTGGAATTGAATGGAATTTGTGGCCAATAAGAATTATTCATCAAAAGAGTGAATGTGAAAGGAGGAAGTGTAGGTGCAGGCTACTCATGAAAGGATGTGGAAGGTGGTATGATGCCCAATATATGTACAGGACCATGATAAAGTACCATGGCATTAGTAGAAGGGGGGACAAAGATGTTGATTGGATGGTGTTTGTACATCTAAGAATTAACACGTGACTCTAGGACGCACTCAACCTCCCGTAGTCATGTCAGGATAGCTGATATGAAATGAAACATGGCTACGTAATGGGTAAATATGGTGGATAAGAGAAATATATGAAAATAGGTGAAAGTGGCTAACAAGTAATCAAGGAAATCAAATTTCCTCGATGAGAACTATGGAAATCTACTCTTCTAAAGTAATTAATGCTTGCCTCACTTGGGTGGGTGAAATAGAACGATTGAGGTCAATGAACACAAGGAGTATATCAATGTCAATGTTGCCAAACACCCTCTGAACTGGCTGTGGAATATGGGGAAACTATCCTGTGTTTTCCTTGTAGAAGTCTCCAGACAAGGTCATGGAGGTGTGAGAGGAAACTTGTGGGCAGGAAAAATGGGTGAATCATGGAATATAATTCTGACCAGGTTGACTTTGCCAGAAATCGTAAGCACTATCTACTTAGATGTTCAAGGTTTTCAACTATGAGATACTCACAAGTGGAAGTGGGGTGGTTTGGAAAACGAGGTGTCTAAGGCCTTGGTCAATGTCAATTAATTATGGAGCTAGGTTTGGTTGTGACACTGTTGGATCACACACATAATCTCTGGGTTGCCTAGGGCCTTGAATGGTCATGTGAGATATGTAAACTACCAAAGAAAATTAAAAAACAAACCATAAGAGGGAAGGTCAAACCTAGGCCAAATAGGGATACATGAGTAGTTGTGTTAATTCCTTTCTAATTAACTCTATGTTCCTAAATTTAACAAATGGAAACAAACAAATTTAAATCAAATCAATTCAATTACTTTCCTTGAATTTAATTAAATCTACTTATTGCCAGTTAATTAACAAATGAAAGCTAACTAATTGAACAAAGTAACAAAAATAATCTATTTGTTTTTTTGTTCTTTTTAATGATTTTAAACAAAAAGGTAAAAGACAAATAAAAACAAACTAATTAAATTAATATAATATTTTTGTATTTTATGTTTATTGGAATCAAAAGAAATGTGCAAAGACAAAATAACTTCTTCTAAATAAATGAAATTAATTCTATTCTAATGCAAATTAAACTAAATAGAGAAGCAATCGGATAATTTAATTAATTTAATAAAACAAATTCTTTTTCCTATTTGTAATTTTGGATGCAGAAGCTTTCTAATGAAAAAATGTAAATCTAACATAGACACAGAAGCTTCTAAAGCTAACTTCTTGTGCAAATCCACAAGGATAGGAAAAGAAGCAACTTTTCATGGAAGCTGTGTTCATGTACAACTAATATTGAATTTTGAATGCAATGAACTTTCCTTAACAATTTAATAAATGAAGAAATGATAACAAAACACTATAGTAGAAACTTCCTATGAATCCTTCACAGGAAAATCCAATGGGATAAGGTGAGAGGAAATCCTCAATGGAATATTTTACAAAAAGGAATCTACTGTGATAAGTATTATAATTGAATCTTTCTGAAGAAATGTGTTTAATCAGACTAAAGATTTGAATCTATTTAAAACAAAAAATAAAATTGTAGGAATTCAAAGACACCCCCAACCTAGAATTGTTGTACTGAGACACATCCGATGTTTGTAATGCTTCTTGATGTCCCCTCAGCTTCTTTCCAATGTGTGTTCAATGTATCCAGAGAGTTGTGCTAGAAAGATGTGCATGAAGAATGATAGAATGCTAGAGATGGTTGGTTTGCAAGTAATGTAGCAATAATGTGAGCAAGAGAGTAGCAAGGCAAAATAATGGGTTTGCTAATGGTCTTCTTGGTGGGATTATGGAAGTATAATAGTGTAAAATCAATCGAGAAACTCCAATCAATTCTTTAGGAAGAAGCTTGGTTATTATAGAAATTTGGCAGGGAAGTGGTCCACCCCAATTGGACATCAAATAAATGCCACATCACTCAGAATAGGGGCAGTTAACTTACTAACAATAACAAGTTAGGAAGAAGATGTTTGTACGCATCTAACAAGCTCAAGAACAACAAAATTGGCTAAGAAACATGTGCTAAAAATGAGTTTGAAGAAGTGTACACATGTTCATAACACACCAAAAGAATCTTGGTTAAATGCACATGGAACCGTCAGTCTGTGCAGACCGGTGGTTACGCAACCACCATTTTGGGCCGATGGTTATGCAACCGTTGGGGTAGTTGCATAACCATTGATGCAGTTCCATAACTAAAGGCCAAAGGAGTAAGGAAAATATACAAAATGACTTAAGGAAAGTGGGAAAAATCTAGAAAAAGGAAAAATATGGTAAGATAACATGCTGCAAGTGAGAATTTGGATTTTAACATTATTGGAAAGATAGTTTTTCATCATTGGGGATTTTACTAATGTTACACCATGTAAAATCAGGTATGTACATATTACCCCCTCAGAGAATCATTCTAGCCATGAAGAGGCATAGAACATAGAGTTTGAGTATGGTATTCCCAAATGTGAAGGTTAGAAGTTAAACCTGATGCAACCATGTGCTGGTAGTACGCAAATCCAAGCTTCCTGCTACCTGCAAGAAGAAAATGGGAATCAAGTGTAGATAAAAAACATAATCGACAAGACATATGAAAATCAAATGACAATAGGACTTACCATGTATGTAGGAATAGAAATATTCCTGCGCTAGCGTAACGATCTAGCCTTGTAAAACACACACTCTCAAAATAGAGTTAAAACACACACACACACACACACACACACACACACACTATATCAAAATTACTATTTTTAGAGATCAGTTGCACTTACCCACTTAGCAATTTTGAGCTTTGGATTACTGGTGATGGTTTTGAGCAAGAATATAGCCAAAACGAAGAGTGTGATGATGTGATATCAGCTGAACTAGTGGGAGGAGCAATGGGTCATGAACATGTGAGTTATATGCATTTATTTATTTATACCCTAAAACATATTAAATGTGAAAAAATCAACTTAGGGTGGAGATTTTTAGTAATTTTATAGTCAAAATGTTCATAACGGGGGAGCTTAGTAGGATTTGTAATTTGTTTTGTCAAAAATTGTCTATTTTTGGATTTTTTGCATTTGTGGGGCCTTAGAGTACGACCCACATTTCATGGATGGAACCACCGCAATGATTGTGCAATTGTCACTCGACGGAAAGTGGTGGTTCTGCAATCGCCGTGTCAGTTACACAACCATCAAAGGGTTAAAGGTAAATGCAAGATTACCATGACAGTTACATAACCGCTACTCAGCACAAAGGGGTGGTTATGCAACTTCCTCTATGCACAGAGCAACATATGTGTAATTTTCGGGGTAGAACCCAAATTTGACTAAGTACGGAATTTTTTTAATTTTAAAAATGTTTTTATGGTGTTTTTTGTGAGCTTATTATGCATTGTTATGATTCTAACTTGTTCCAATTGATGTTTATGAATGCAGGGCCCATATATCAGATGGATTAGAGCTTAGGAGTGTGGCTGGTTGCCTCCAATTTTGGATATTCTTACTCAAGATGAGAGGGAAACATTGCATAGGGCCAGGATATGGAGGATATCCCAGACACAGTTACTTGCACTGACTAGTTATTTGCTAGCTGATCTACTGAGTTATTAGGACACAGACCAGAACACTTTTTGACTACCTGGAGTTAGAGGGGAGTGGACGATCACTCTTGAGGATGTCTACAGGGTTTTTGGTGTTCTTGTCACTGGAAAGAGGTTGGCCATTTCTAGTGCTACTTCAATTGTATAGTTACAACATTGGGCTACATCTATGGGAGACACATTGGCACCTGATGCTAGTGCTAAGTAGGGCATGAGGTTATTATCTATTGCCTCTGCTCCTATCCCTACCTTGTGTAAGGCCATCATTGGAATTTTGGATTCGTGCTTGGTTGAGGACAAGGGTGGAGACAAGTTACTTTATTGCTGGGCCCTGATCATTCAGAACATTGAACAACATGGTTGTATATTTGCATGGGGCATTGACATCTTTGGTGCGACTTACTGCAATCTTTACAGGGTTGTTATACTAGGGGGAAAGTCCTTCAGTCATGATACACCCTTAACCTATTGCTTGTATTAGGATATGAGTAGCTGACTTGTGGCATACCATATGAATTTATTATGTCATTTATACTTTCTCATGCTTAATAGGTCGGCCTTGTTGATGGCCATAACATATGAATACTATATATAGGGGATTGTAGGTAGTAGTTCATTATCATTTGAGCATTTGAGTCTTATTATATGGTTTAGAGGTTTCCCCCTCGAAGTGCCGAAGCTATTCTAATTACATATTGAGATCATTATTATGAAATATTGTGTTATTTGGTGTTCTATTGTTGCTCATAATATGATTTTATACTAGTAATTTCATTACACATTTCCAGTGCTACTTCAGTTGTATAGTCACGACAGTGAGCTACATATATGGGAGACACATTGGTACATGATGCTAGTGCCAAGCAGGGCATGAGGTTATTGTCTATTGCCTCTACTCCTATCCCTACCTTGCATAAGGCCATCATTAGAATTTTGGCTTCATGCTTGGTTAAGGACAAGGGTGGAGACAAGTTACTTTATTGATGGGCCCCGATCATTCAGAACATTGAACAACATGGTCGTATATTTACATGGGGCATTGACATCTTTGGTGCCACTTACCACAATCTTTACAAGGTTGTTATACTAGGGGGAAAGTCCCTCAGTCATTCTACAGTCGTTATGGGTTGGGTTTATGAGTGCATCATCTCCTTTCAGAGGGGTGTTGGGATAACGTATCCTAGAGATTTAAGAGCACTGAGATGGACAATCATGGCTCTACTTAAGGGGTTTCATTAGTAAGTTTCCACACTCACAAACGATGATATGGTTGCACGGTTGTACCAGGACATGGATGACCTATGGGCTGAGGATGTTGTTATTATAGCCGTTTACAGTTATACTACACAGTTAGTGGATAACACCAGTAGTGCGGAGGTCCATCTAGTTTAGAGGGTGCCCCAACAATTTGGGTTACCCTATATTGATTCCCTTCTAGTAGTACCCATAGTCTATAGGGGGATCCACGAGGTTAGACACTTGGGGACCTGATCGACACTCCATAGGCTGCCCCAGATCTGGCTAGATCAAGGAGATTGTTTAAATCGAGGCCGCACCCGCACACAACAGGGAGGAGGATGAGGAGGAGGAGGCTAAGATAGAAGTAGTGGCAGAGACCGAGGTTGAGATAAAGGATGAAGGAGAGAAGGGGAGTGACACTGAGTTGTCCGCTACTGTGGAGGCTTCCAGAGTATCTAGGGTTGAGCTGGAGGTGGAGGCTGAGACATTGCATTATGAGGAGCCTTTAACTTCTAGCAGGGGAAGGGATGAAGATTCATTGTTTGGGAAACAGATGGCCATAGAGGAGATCAGAGTAGCGGAGGTATCTGTAGCACCTTGCACACCAGCACCAACATTGGTAGACCCATCCTGGAGGCTAGGAGATCCGAGTAAATAAAACACTCTTTTCTCGACTCTACTTCTTAGACTAGACTTAGTTAATTTTAAACCATTCTATAATATATATACTATATATATATATATATATATATATATATATATATATATATATATATATATATATATATATATATATAGTGTTTTCAAAAGTTTCTCTGACTCACCATTGTTTACCCATGTTTTGCAGCTATTGAATATGGTTGGTGAGATCTTATTTGTAGCATTCTCATGGATACCTTTACACACCCCATGGGCATGCCACAAGATAAGCTTCTCATGGACTCAGGACAACCGACCATGATGGGGTGACACACTGACATGTTTGCACCAACATGGAATGTAGCGGGAAACATGACCAAGATGAGGACTGATGATGTAGCCTAGAGTTCATTGCAAATAACCTAAGGCACACACTAGCACATAACTCAGCCAAAACTGAGTGCTCACTTGAAGCGTGCAAGGGTACTGGGTATCTTTTTAGAGTTACTTGTCCAGAATGTTGGCATGATTGCATAAGTATATGTCCAAATTTATAACAAATAGTAAATAATCCACAGTGTATAAATTAGATATAGATCTAAAGCTTATGAAAGATTGACTAAAAAATGATTATAATGAGATTTACCATGCAAGAACCATATTCACTCACATCTAACACCAATATCCAGCCAATATGATCCATTATATTAAATATTGTTAAACACATAAGCTTCATACATCAAGATCCAATTTTTATAGTCATGCGCGCTAACAAATCCACAACATAACTCTACAATAATCGGTCTCTCCAAACTCTGCAAATCAATACATATATATAAGGATGGGGACTTTCCCTTCACCCCCATGCACCTTCCAAAAATATGCTACATAATAATAATAGCCATACACCTTTACAAGAGGATACAAAAGCATGCAAGTACTAATAATAGATCTTCTATTAGTTAACTCCTAGAATAGATCCTATTATTAGCCAAAGAATCTGCATGGCGCTCGAACTGATGCAAAACCCAAAATAGCCTTGCATGAACTACAAGTCTTCATATCTTTGCGTGCTCCACACTCCATGTCCAAAAATAGCCTTGACCTGCAAAAAGTGGCTAAGTCCTATTTCCTACTGTTTCTAGGTGTGCTCATGTTCTGCTATAATTCCACGTTTTCCCATGTGCCCTGTTCTTGCATGCCCACAGACTTCCATGCTTACATCCTTGAGCTATATTTCATCATGCTTAACATTACCCCACACTAACTACATTTCCACCCTCAGAAATGAGTAACCAAATTATCTCTCTAAGAATAAAGAATAAGGAATAAATGAAACAAAGTAGTTGATAAAAAAATGAAGTGTCACTCGACTCTCAGCTCCTCTACTAATAGGATCAATTCTGGATACTCATTTTTAACCTCCTCCAAGGCCTACCAATCAGTCAGTGCCTCACCTATCTTATCTAGGATGTCTATCACAATGGCATCCATTTCATCTTAAGTTATTTTCTCTTTCTCATTCTGTAGAACCCTGACAACGTTAGCCATGCTAGACATCATTCCCTCCATAAAATCCATCTTCTATGCAATAAGCATCCCAACTTCATTTATCCTCTCTCTATGTGGATCTTGGGCTTCTATGAGGGCTTCACACTTTTCTTTTACTAGAGAAAGTCTATTCACATGCCTGAGTGTCTCATCCTTCATCGCCTTTTGAACCTCATTATCTTCTTCAAGAGTCCTTGTCCTAATTATTGCATCTGGCACTGCACACATGTTTAAAGCTTGATTAACCTTTTTAAGCTCATCCCTCAAGGCATGTAGTAAGGATTCATAACTAGCAATCTTTCTCGTAATGGTGGCCTTGGCCCTTACTGCTTCCTCTGTAGGATCTTTTGGTGCAAGCATACACATGGGCCCTTCATCTATGACCAGTTTTACAAGTGTGCGTATATAGTGCATTAAAGAAGGAAATTTTTCTGGAACTTGAGATTCCAGATGTGGTTGTACCTTAAGAATATCATCACCAATATCCTTGGCCATACTGATCAAGGCTTCTATTTTTTCCTCATCCCTTTCCTTTTCTATTGTGAGGTGCTTTATTTCTACATCCCTATCCTTTTTTTCATCCATCAACACCCTGATAGTTACCACTTTATCTATATTTTTGTGTGTAACCTCTGCAGATATCTTTACCAAGGCATTTCTTACTTGTTCATCTGACATAATAGTTGGCTTAACATTCACATGTGAAATTTGGGGTGCTTTCTTCATTCTACGTGAAACACATGATTCTTTACACACGTCAAAATTAGGCTCATCCACATGAGTCTACATTGACCATGACAACTGATTTCGGGTGCATGTGTTTACCATCTCCACATCCATCAGGTCCCAACCATATAAGTCCTTAGTTTCCACAGTACTCTGGAAGTGTGTATGTATGATCTTTCTAGTGTCATCCACATATCCAACCACGGGAGTCACATAGTCTTTTCCTTCTTTCTCCTCCCTTGTTATTTTTCCCTTAGGAACTTGGGTGCCTGAATCCAGAATTGGGCCTTCACCCTTTTCTAATTTTGTTTCTTTCAGCCCCTCCTCATCATTCTTCATCTCCTCATCATGAGGCTCCTCTGTATCCTTAGGTTGCACTGGTGTACCTGGCATGCTTTCTCCAGACTCATCCTCCTCTCCGTCCTTAAGCTTTATCTTGTGCCTTCTCTTCTTCTTTGGCTCTACTTTCTGCAGCAAAATCTGAGGTGACCTTCTTAATGATTGTGATGACCCTATCCTGAACCCTTGTTCTTCTAAAAACCCTTTTGAATTGTTTCTCCTCAGTGGACTATTCTACATCTACCTCCAACGCGTCTATCTCTAATACCTCCTCTTCTTGTTTCAGTGGAGGAGTATCCACGCACTCACTTTCCTTCTCATCAGTAGGCTACCTATGACCCCTATGCTCTAAACCACCATTGTCTTCATGTAGTTCCTCTTCTTCTCCTTCTTCTTCAATCAAATATGAGGCTGGTTCCTCATCTTCCAAGGTGACTATTGTATGCTTCCCCTTAGGTGGGCCTGGAAGTTTGAACTCATTCTCTAAATACTTTCCATTTTTCAGTTTAGGATTCAAATATACATATACAAGGGCCATGCCCAACTTCTCAATAGCCAAACTTACAACCTTCATATTAATGTCACCTGATATCATTCTTTCAATGTAAGCAGTCTTACCTGGATACACATAAGACTTCCTCAGTGTGTGGTAGTCACAATCCACCTTATCAACATTAAACACCAGTCTGTGTGCATCTGAGAACCTATGTATAGATGCCTATAAATAGCACTGTGAAGGCGTATGGAAGCTTGCACCAAAGGCTCCATTTTCCATCCTTCATCCCAAAGTGCCTAATGTAAAAATGTTGGTACACTGCAATCTAAACTTGTTTTCCTACTACCACCAGAAGATCCTTTAGTATTCTCCACTCCTCCTCAAATGTGGCACAAGTGCTCATACCACATTTCTTCCCTTTGCTTGAAGGGTCCACTCATTGATCCATCACAAGTATACTTGGAAAATATTTCCACCAAGGAATTCTTTGCATCAGGAAACTACCATACATTGTCCTGTGGCCCATCGGGCACCCTAATTTCAACAAAAACCAATGACAGGAGTATAGTGCCAAAACTAATTTTCTCACCTTCCTGTGCTTCTTCAATGATTGTCTCAATAATGAAATTTGACAAGTTGTATACAACACCTTCTGTCATCTTGCGTGCAACATGAAGCCAAGCCTTGTTGACCTGAGACCAATGCTCTTGATTGTTCAGATTTTTTCAGAAGATGGGTTGATTCCTGAATGACTGGATACTTTTGTAACTTAGAGATGTCCATCTCGTGCCCTCCTTTGGTGTACCCAATCTCCTTCTTCATCTTTTATATGGCCTCCTTATCAGTGCGGTTGCTACTAAGCTCAACACACGAACTCCTCAACCTTGTCAAACTTGAAATCAAAGGTGTAGTGATCCTAATTTGATGTCCAACAAAATAGAAGAAGTCCTCATGGACTCTTCTCATAAGCCATTGATATAGATTTTCAGGTTTTCCAAAGTATGGAAGCTCATACAAATACAAGACTCCTACCTTGGTCAACAATTTTTCACCTGCATCATCATAGACTGCCATATCATTGGTTGTTCTCTTATTGGTCTTTACTACTAGCAATTTCTCCAGCTCCTCCTTAGTATCCTTATTCCTATGATTGTAGTCATTGACCTTGTAGTGATGAATGTGTGAATCCCAGTCACAACCCATGAGAACCCCTTCTAGGTACTACATTTCAGAAAATATGCTCTCGGGGGTATCTTCCACTTTGATTTCAGCTTCCTTTTTCTTCTTCCCCTTGTATTGGCTCCAGGTGCTCATTTGGGTGTCATAACAACTAAAAAGGTGCTATATTTTTACCTCTTCTGAGCTCTGTAATTTTAATCCACGTGCCCTAGCTCAAAACCATGTGCCCTAGCTTCAATCCAAACCCTAGCTCTTGATTTCTCCTCCCTGCATGCCTTTGCTTTGCTCAAACTCTTTTCCAAAAGTGCAAGTCAATCCCATGCATAAATCTGATATCACCACCTGGTTTGTAGCTCTTCACACTTTACCACCATCTTTGCTAGCTCACTTGCAACAACTTTCTCAAAAATTTGTAATCACAAAGGTAAAAATGGCCTCACAACCCTTCCTTATATAGATTTTTAAAAGTTATCACATTTATTGCTCCTTCACTTACCACCGATCGTAACATTAATGAATCATTCATCAATGTTTCCACTCTGCTCATGTCTGCACCACAGTCATAACCTTCTGGTGTGCCTTCTACTTCTTGGCCATACACCTCCTTCCACACACCCATATGCGCTAAATTACTTCTCCATTGTGCCTTTCTTCCAAGTAGTTTCCATTGTTGCAGCCTACCTCGTGTTATACTGTGCATCCATTTTTCCATCTATGGTCTTCATTTAGGAGTAATTTTTTTCTATTTGCACCCTTCCAAAAAGCACCTGCACAAAAGTTTCCTTATGCATACCCATCTTCAGATGAAAATCAACTATATTCAACTTGGTAATGAACCTTGTATGTAAACCACCCCACACTAAGGGTATGCATGGTCCTCTGCACATGAAAACACTTAAATAGTAATCATATTTTGGTGCACAAGTGCACTTATTACACAAAACACTAAACTAAATTGACAAAGCATAACAATAATGAAGGAAACACACATAAAGGAAATGCATTAAGGAAAACCTAATCTAAGTCACAATACTACCTTATTACAAACACTAAGAAGAATTATTTATAGTAGGGCTTCAACCTAATCTTGTTGAAGTAACCAAACAACTGTGTTCCATCTAGCACCTCTAATTGGAAAGCATCAGAATAAAGTATATAAGTGATTACATACAGTCCCAACCAATGCACCTTAAGCTTTCCAAGGTGGCACAAAAACTTTGAATCATACAGAAGTACCATTTTCCCAACCTCAAGCTTCTTATCCTTGATGTTCCTGTCATGCCATGCCTTCTTCCTGGCTTTTTCTTACATCTGAATCCATCTTGCTATGGCACGCCTTTCATCTAGCTGCATCAATTTGTCAATACATTTTTCCAATGCTTTCTCATCATCTAGACCTCCTGCATGCGTAATACACAAATAAGGTAAAATAATTCCATGGGGAGAAATACCTCTATACCAAACACCAATAGAAAGGGTGTTGCTTTATTCAACCTATTATATGTTTTCCTGTATGCCCAAAGTACCACAGAAACCTTGTCATCCCAATCTCTCCTTCCAACATCACAATTTATTGTCAAGGTATGGCTTAATATTTTGTTGAAAGCCTCAAAAGTTCCATTTTCTTGAGGGTGATAAGGGGTTTTCCTATGGTGTGTAACCATAAATTCATCCAACAATATCTGATAGTATCATTAAGGAAATGAGTACCCCTATCATTTGTTAAACTTAAAGGGTAGTTATACCTGCTAATAATATTTTCCCACAAAAGCCTTGCTGTTGTAGCTACTATGCAATCCTTTGTAGGCATCACTTCTACCCACCTTGTAAGATAGTCTATACAAGTTATAATATAACGTGATTCCGTCCTACGTAAGGTTGGGGAAATAGGGCCCACAAAGTGAATTTCCCACTTCTCAAAATGTTTTACACTAGTAATAGGCCTCAAAGGAATTTCATCTCGTTGCCCAGGATTTTCAAGGCTTTGATAATGATCACAAGCCTTACAATATGCTTTCCAATCCTTATATAATGTTTCCCACTAAAGACCAGCTAGTAGAATCTTACGTGCAGTGGCATCCTCTATATAGTGTCCACTTGCAATACTGCCATGAGACTCTGCCATAATTACATCATGCTCATGATCAAGCATGTACCGATGTAAAACCTCATCATGACCTAACTTGTATAAGTCTCCATTGATCAACATGTAAGGCACGACATGAATAACAAGTTGTTTCTTTTCTAAAGCCTTCATTCCTTTAGGTGCCACACATGTGTGTAAAAAGACAACAATATCTTCCAAGTCTGAGGGTGCACGGTTCAACCTGAACAAATGTGCATCTGACATTGTGTCCTCAATGCTATGCACATCCTCTCCTAATTGAATCCTTGATAAGTGGTCTGGACCATAATTACTTTTACCGGGCTTAATCACCACTGTAAAATTAAACTCTTGAAACAACAATACCCAATGACATACACGCCCCTGTAAAACAGGATTGTTCACCAAGTACTTCAATGTCATGTGGTCTGTATAAAAGATGAAAGGTATAGCTATCAAATACTATTGAAACTTATGGAGCACGTAGATCATAGACAAGGCCTTGTGCTCTATCATTGTATAATTCTATTCTGCTAGAGTCAACTTTCTGCTAGCAAAGAAAATAGGATGATTAACAATCCCTTCTCTAGGATGAGCTAATGTGACACCAATGACCATGCCAGAGGCATCTACATGAATGTAAAAAGGCTTGAACCATGAATGAAATTGAAAAATAGGTATTGTAGTAAGCCTTCCCTTAAGTGTGTCAAACCCGTGCTGCTGTGCCTCACCCAAACAGAACTTTCCTTTCCCCCTTAGTAATTATTCTAAGGGCACGCCGATCTTGGCATATCCCTTAATAAATTTTCTATAATAACCTGTGTTCCCCAAGAATCTGCACACCTTGCTTTGGATAGTAGGATCTTATAAGCCCAAAATAACATCTACCTTAGCAGGATCCACTAACAAGCCTTCTTTACAGATGATGTGCCCCAACAAAATTTCAAAGGGTGAGGTAAATATACACTTAATAATGTTCAAGGAGATGCTCAACTTCCAACACCTCTCGAACATCAACCTCAGATTATCACAGTGATCTTTCATAAGCCCATAGATTGTCTAATCATCCAGATATACCTACAAGAACTTGTGAATAAAATCTTGGAACACTTGTACCACTATGCACAAAAATATTGTAGGTGCATTCTTTAATCCAAAGGGCATAACCATGTATGCAAAACTTCCCCACTCGGTGGTGAAAGTTGTCTTCTCTTGATCTTATTCAGCTATTCTTACTAGATGATATCCAAATAATCCATCAATGAAGGAGTCTATTTCATGGCCTGTAACGCATTCCAAGATTTCCTCAGTAAATGGTGTGGGAAAGGGATCAATCACACGTAAAATTTAACTCCCTGTAATCCACATAAATATTGATTCTGTCATCTTTCTTGATACTGATCACTATAGGGCTCACCCATTCTGACTCCTCAATTGGCACAATGATCCCATAAATTAACATTTTGTCAATTTCTTATTTTACTTTGACGTGCAATTTCAGATTCATCATGTAAGGCCTCTTTCGAACTAGGTACACACCTTATTTTAGCTTTATCTTCATCTCTCCCAATGATTCATGTACACCTTTCAATTCATGACAACTTCTAGGGAACAAGTACTGAAAGTTGTGCAATAGATCAATTATTTTAGCAAATTCAAAGTCATACTAGTAATCTCTGATAATGGCTTCCTTAGGTTCAACATCTGTTCCAATGTTCACTTTCTTAGTCTTCATGGGATCATTGTATGCACATGCCTACTCATCTACACTATCCAATACTTCGTGCGTACCCTCTCTATGCTCAATGTAATTGTTCTCTACCTCCTCATCAACCATGTATATCATCTTACCCTTTTGTCTTTCTAGGAAAGCGCACCCAAGATTTTCTTCATCTGTTTCTTCCTCTTTTAAGTACGCCACCAGGTCTGAATCTCCTAACAAATCATAAAATAACTCTTCAGCATTTACACTTTCTACCATGGTTAAGCACTTCATAACTTGCAATGCCTCATTCACCAGAGGTTTAGAAGAAAAGTAATCAAAGTTCTGAGTCATACCTTCACTAAGTTCTTGCCAATTTCTAGTCTCCCTATTCAACTCTGCATAGATATACCATGCACATGCACGTAACCTCACAAGGTGAAATAAAACTTGTGCACACACAAAGAAGGTGGTAAAGCTTTTTGTCCCACCATCTAGAGTCTCTCACACTGGTGAATGTGGTGCCAAACATGATCATTACCATGAAATGCAAAAATATGAGTAAGCGCATTAATTCTTAGAAACTAAGTCGATAAATCAATCCTTACTTCTTTCCACTCCAAAATATTATCCCTGTGAACCCTCCACCAGAGCGCTTCAGTCCAACGTAAAGTATATACTAAAATGTTCCTTCTTTCAACATGACATTCCCATTGAACTTCCATAGCAAGAAAAAATACTTCTGGATTATCTTCACTTGTATACTTTGGTACCTGACTGCTTCCTAAATGCTTGATACTACTTGGCTTACTGACGCACGTAGTTGCAATTCATACTTTGCACCCAACCATTTCATAAGTTCCATGCACCCAATTTTCACATGTAAAACTTGTAATATCGTTCATTGACTATGTATCATCCTATTGGAGAACTCCTTTTGATGGCTCAAGAACTTCTAGATCGCGAATGGTGCACACGAAAATTTTAGTCAAGCCTTCTTCACTTAAGGGCTCTACATAAGGCGTAGATTTTCCATATGTCAGAGGTATGATGACACACTCTTCTTTGTTCTCAAAGTTGATATGCCCCTTATTTAAGCACATGTTAGTGTTGTTTGCATAACACCAAGGGTGCCTAAGTAATGTAGGAAAATTATCTACTTCTGCAAGCGCTAAGACCTCAAAGTCCCCAATGAACTTGGCCCCCTGTATAGTAATGGATACATATTTTAAAACAACAATGGGTATTGGCTTAGTTTGATTTTCCATGAACAACACATTGGAAGATGGCTATAATGGAGGTCTTTCCATCTAAACCCATGCATCCAAAGTGAGTACATTCAATTCCACGCATGTGTCAATCAAGATGTTGCTCAAAAGCCAACCATCAACAACAATATTTAGAGTAATATCCTTGTCATAATCCAAACTGTCTGTAGGAAGATTAACATGTAAGAGTCTTGTCTCATGCTCAATCCCAATGCATGAAGTGTTTCCCTTCATCTAGCTCCCCAACAAAGGAATAATGTTCTCTTAGTGCATCATCTTGCAAACCTCTTTCAAATTATCAACATCTGTTTGTTGGAGATCAAATGTTTTCTTTTTTTCCAACTTTTGTGAATGTTCCTTCCAACATTGTATCTCACCCTATAAATTCTAAATTACCTCCATGGTTTCTTGATAAACCTCCTTTTGATGCATAGGGTCTGGATATTTAGTGTGCAAGACTTCATCCTTAGTAATGGTAAGATTCTGTTGCAGGGATTCCCTCGTGTGCGCAACCGTAACACGTGTAGTAATATTTATAGTTACCAACTCAGTATTTGGAACTAAATTTGGAATCCATTGGTCTTCCACGAAGCACTGTAATCTAACCATTCTTGTGAACTTATTTTTCTGTTTATGTTTCTTGCTTAAGTGTTCATACAAGTATGAGAATTCTTCATAACTATGATTCTTTCTAAAAAAAGAACACACAATATTCTATGGACATTCATGCCTGTAGTGATTAGGATATCCACACGTATACCAAGTCCCATGAGGGAAATCACTCCTTCCACCCTCGTGACCTTGACCTTTGAATCCACCTCTTTAACCTCACCTCTACCATGAGCACCATCATAACACCCCTCACTGTGATCATAGTCATGATGCTCGCCCTTTTCCTTTGAATTATTTGCAACACTAGTCTGTCATACACCAATATTAGTGGCATCATGGATATGATTGATCAATCTATAATCTTTAGTATATTGAGTTGAGGAATTGCAAATCTTACATTAACTAGACACATTCTTTCTTATCGCATGCTACAATAATGGGCACCAACTTAAACTGTGGCCCAAATGACATATCTCACAATCCACCAACAAGGAGCGCACCGATTTTTGAGGGAAACTATCCTTAGTATGCCCCTCCACTTAAAAATTTATACACAAAATCTCACTTCACATCTCATTTAACAAATTAGCAGATAATTTCTCCAACTATTTTGCCATTATTGTAATTTGAGCTTCCAAGAATAGGCTCACTCCTGTGTCCACACTTCCTACTTCCTCAACGCGTAGAGATGCCTCAAGTGCCTCACACGGATCTGTATAATTATTGTGTGAGAGATCCCTCTTGAAAGGCATGATCAATCCTCCAATGAACCACTGTGCATGTTCGATTTCATGGATGTCATAAGATAAATTAGATAGGAGAGTCTTAAACTAAGCATCATGTTCCTGAACACTTTCAGTAGTGCCATTCTTAATGTATTTGAGAGTGATTATAATTTTTTGCTCAAACTTAGGGATATAAAATTCCTTTAAGAAGGCATCTTGTAGTGCCGTATAGTCCACACAAGTTTGATCAAGATCAAACTTCTTGTACCAGATGTGCAAGCACCCCTGCAACATAGTTGTAAATTGACTTTCCTTGTGCTTTGGAGCTATAATCCCCTTTGCACACCATAGTATCTCACACATATGCACATGATCAGCTACATATTCAATGCCTCTATACTTTGGAAGATGGAGAGACATCTCCATATAAATTTTTTGAAGTTTTTGAGGTTGGTGTGGCCCTTGCCCATCAGATCCAGAATCTCCTGTGTTTCCTCCTATATTTCCACCGCCTCTAGATCCACCATATTTGATAGCACCTGAGCCACTCGATCCTTTTTATCCACCCCCTCTAGTAGGTAACGAACCGAAATATGCACTACCCTATGTTTCGATGGTTATACTAAACTGAATGCCCATAATCTGCAAAGTTGCACTACTTCCATATGTGATGCCAAGGTTCTACATGCCTATGTTCTATGCCGATGACATGTCAGAAAAGATACCATTAATAGGTCCTCTAAATAAAGTAGATGATAATCACACCATAGATGAATAAGCTCCCTAATTAACTCTT
Source organism: Taxus chinensis (assembly GCA_019776745.2). Taxonomy (NCBI): domain Eukaryota; kingdom Viridiplantae; phylum Streptophyta; class Pinopsida; order Cupressales; family Taxaceae; genus Taxus; species Taxus chinensis. Next base: position 337,032,415 of record CM034153.1, read on the forward strand.
GAACTTGACTACAAATTAACTCTACTACTGCAACTTTACTGCTCAAACTAGCTTACTGTTTATTGACTTTCATGGAAATTGGAAAACCAAGTGTAAGGGATAGGTCGCTAGGTAGATTCAAATGTGTGCTCATGGCCCATGTCATCTCTATCAACACGCTCGCAGCCCATATCATCTCTATTGGCGTGATCTCATTTGAGGCTGAAGAGGGTTCCCTACCATGCTTTCCCAAATGGGGGAGATCCAAATGCTATGGCTCCATGTCTTCTACATGAGCTCTGAATCCTTCATGAGCCATATCTCTCCATAATGCCATCTTCTCTAGAACTTCCCGCTACTTCTCTAAATTCCTCTCACACACCTCATTGAACTTAAGCCACCTTTCTTCCCTCTATCTTTTTGCTGCTAGGTCCACCATCCTTACGAAACCTACTCTTGCCCCTACATGTGGTGGGGTTTAGTTAGCCATCAAATTCTATTCGAAATCTACGGTTACAATCAGTATATTGATCACCAGTGGGATACCACACAAATACAATTCTCTAGGTTCACGTAAAAACTGAAACTCAGCAACCTATGGGAAAGAGTAAGTTGAAATTGCATACTCAAGAATATAGTTGTTCAAAACACCATGGAACCAAACCTCCACAGAGTGTGTCCAAATTAGATCTTCATCATATAAGGCTTGGAAATCTTCCTGCATCCATACAAGTGTGCTAAACCTCTAATTCCTCTTAGATGCATAAGAAACCAACCAATCATACAACTCTATAGGAAAGACAATAAAGAATTTCTCATATAATGCGTCATACAGATTTTGCTCAACCCACGTGTGTGTATTAAAATCAGGTCTAGTACTGAATCTATGGGCATACTCTTCTTCCATATCTACTAACCACTCCTCAATAGTGGCCAAGGTCAATCAATATGTCTTCATCATGTAACATTGTGGAAATTTTTTGAGAAATAGGTCCCAACAACGAAACCAATGATGTAGCCTAGAATTCACTGCAATTAAACCAAGGAACCTTGACACATCACTCAACTAGAACTGAGCACTCACCCAAATCATATAAGGATACCAGGTTCCTCTTCAGAGTTTCTTGTTTAGAATGTCAACATGATTGCATATGTATATGTTCAGGTGAGGGGATTGTTGATCATCCTCTTTGTTTTGTGAGCAGAAAGTTAACACCAGTGGAGTAGAATTATACCACAACTGAGCATGAGGCATTTTCAATGATCTATGCACTTTTCAAATTTAGACAGTATATGCTAGTGACACCCTTTGTATTCTACACTGACCATATGGCATTAAAGTATTTTGTGAACAATCCCGTTCTTCGAGTGCGCATATGTCGATGGGTGTTGTTGTTTCAAGAGTTTGAATTCACCATTATGGTGAATCCCGGAAAAAGCAATTGTGGACTTGATCATCTATCAAGAATTGATTCAGGAGAGGACACATAACATATTGAGGAAGCAATGCTAGATGCCTAATTGTTTAGATTGCGGCGCGTGCCCTCAGATTTGGAGGAGATTACAGTATTTTTAAAAGAAGGTGTGGCACCAGATGGAATGAAGGCATTGGAAAAGAAGCAGTTGGCCATATGTGCCACACCCTACATGTTGATTAGTGGATACTTATACAAATTGGGATGTGATGAAGTTTAACACAGATTTGTGTTAGAGAATGAGCACCTGGCCATCATGGAGGAAGCACAGGGAGGAATTGCGAGTGGGCATTATGCAGGAGACACCACCACATGAAAAATATTAATGATAGGTTTATGGTGGGAAACCTTATACAAGGACTGTAGGGATTATTGTAAAGCATGTGACCACTATCAATGCATTGGAAAACCAGGAAGGAGGGATGAAATGCCTTTGCATCCTATTCCTAGTGTGGAGTCTTTTGAAAAGTGGGCGATAGAATTTATAGGACCTATTGCACTGGTAACACGTAGGAATGGGTCATGTTATATTATCACTTACACAGATTATCTCACAAGGTGGGTGGAAGTAGCCCCAACTAAAGATTTCACGACAGTAATAATGGTAAGGTTCCTATAGGAGAAAATTATCACAAGGTATGGATGCCCTTTGAGTTTGACCAGTGATAGGGGTATGCATTTTCTGAATGAAACCGTGAGGATCCTATATTCTGAGTTCATAGTACCTCATCATAAGACTACGCCCTATCACCCACAAGAAAATGGAACTACAGAAGCATTTAACAAAATAATGAGTCATACCTTGACCAAAATTTGTGATGTTGGAAGACAGGATTGGGATGACAAAGTATCAGTAGTTTTATGGGCTTACAGGACTACATATTAAAGACTAAATAAAGCCATACCTTTTCAATTGGTGTTTGGTGTGGAAGCTATTTTTCCAGTTGAATTTATGTTACCTTCTCTGTGAATAGCACGCGTAGGAGGATTAGCCGATGAGAGAGCACTGGAAGAAAGAATTGATGAACTAATGAAACTAGATGAGAGATGATCACTTGCCTGTTGGAGCCAAACAATGGAAAAGGCAAAGCAAAAGGCTTGGCATGATTTCCATATTAGAAACAAGAAGTTTGAGGTTGGGTATATGGTGTTATTGTATGATTCTAAATTTTTGCGCCATCCTGGAAAGTTGAAAGTCCATTGGTTAGGTCCCTACACAATCTCGTACATCCTTGATTCAGGTGCGTGCCAGTTACAAGTGCTGGATGGAATGAAGTTTCTTGGAAACTTCAATGGAAGTAGGCTGAAGCCCTACTATAAATAAGTCTTCTTGGTGTTTGTAAATAAGGCAATTTTTCTAGTTAGTTTAGAAATTTTCATTTGTGCATTTTCCTTCCCTTGTGTTTCCCTTTTGCATTGTTGTTTTGTTTTATGCCTTGGGAGCTGATAACCTTATTTCTATTTTTGGAGAATTTATGAGTGTGTAGAGGACCATTCATCATTTAAGTGTGGGGTGGAGAAAATTGAAGGAGAAAAGTGAAGAATCACGTGATTAAAAGTACCAAGGAAGTTGTGTTGAAGAGCCTTGTTGAGTAGCCTGAGTGAAAGAGAGATGAAGAGAAAAGATAGAATGGTTGTTGCCAGGGTAAAGCTACTTATAGATCCCATCTACAAAGGAAAAGGAAGTGCAGTTAAAGCAACATGAGGTAGGAAAAATCAATAATTTGAATAGAAGAATTCCCTTCGGCGCGTGTTGAGTGAGCGTAAGAGTCTCCTGTAAGGTTGGTTTACATGCCAGAAGGTTAGAGGAATTTTTGTGTAGGAAGGGCACGCGAGTTAAAGAGGGTTTTCATGCAGGAAGGGTGTGTGAGTGATTGTGCTAAAGATAGGATTTTTTTTTAAAATCTGTATTAAATGAACAAAGTATGGGGGTAGGTAAAGTAGAATTTAATGACCAGAAAAAGGAAAAACTATAAATAGAGGGTTAGGGCACTCTCATTTTACTTTACGAAAATGAAGAGTTGGAGATATAAACAAGTATTATAAGCTAGGGTTATTCAGATTCGATCAAGTGGAAGATCTGTGCGATTAAAAATGTGAAGAGCTAGTTTGAGATTGTGAACTAGAAGGAAGGAATTACACGGGCATGGAAAGAAGTGAAAAGATGCTATCTTTTGAAGAATTTTTCAAGGTTAGGGTTCAACAAACTAGGGCATGGGTTTAGGAGAATTATATCACAGATATGAGATCAAAGGTTTGGAGAAGGAAAGCAGAGTAATAAGGAGAGGATTGGAGTGATAAAATTACCTCGACCATGGCACCTAAGAAAGGAAAGGGAAAAGCTAAGGCTAAACAACTAGAACCCGAGGTAGATACAAATGAAGAATGGTATGCAGAGATGCAATACCTAGATGGAGTAATGATGGGGAAGGAATGGGAATCCCATTTGAGAAGCATATCGTTTAGTGACTATAATCACCACTCCAAAACTATAGAGAAAGAAATGGAATTAGAATTGGTACGCTCAACCAAAAAGCAAACACCTGAAGGTTTGTCTATCTACAATGATGACGTAAAGGTCAAGCTAGCAAAGGAAGGGTTAATGCAACTCTATGAGTTGCCTTATTTTGGGAAGCTAGATCACTTATACCAGTGGTTGATGTCTCAGGTACACGAGGACTACTTCCACTTTGCTGGGTGCAAGATGCATGTGACTCCCTAGTTGATTTCATAGTTTACAGGTCTCATATGCGAGGGAGATAGCTTGGAAGATGACCTTGGTGACAAGGAGGCTATTAAAGAGACCATCATAGAGTATGCCTGTAAGAAAGGGTCATGGTACTATGACATCTCAGACATCAAGGACCCCATTATGAAGATGACCGCGTACCTGGTAATGAAGCTGAATGGCCAAGAAATATGGATGCAAGTCAACAAGCCATGTCTACATGTCTGCAGGAAGATTACAAAGAGGACTATTTATAACTTGTCCATGTACATTACAGAGGAGATAGTTAAATACGCAAAGGAAGGGGACATGATCCTCTTTGGCAATGTCCTGGTCACCATAGTGTTTGTAGAAATTGGAGTGCCAGATGCACCAGACAAGTTTGTGTGGGAGTACCCAGCTGAAGACCCTTCGCCTGTGAAGAGGTTTGAAAAATATGCATGTGATACAATGAAGACTCCCCACAAAGCACGGCTTAAAAAATGGTATACACACTTGAAAAATGCATTCAGGGAAGAATGGAGGATCCCTGAACAACTCCTTGTAGCCACACAGGGAGAAGCTAAGTTCATGGTGTACTAGTACTAATGCTTGGGTAGTTCAAGCTTATTGATGAATCATGGAGCCCTTGGTGCAAGATCCCTTTCGCATTCACTGCCCAATACTTCCAAGCGGGGGTAAACCAATTTAAAGATTCAAAGAAGCTAAGGATGGAACTAGTGAATTTGGACCAGAAGCATGGGGATATGAGGAAGAAACTAAACTACCCCGGAGGTAAGCGTGCATACATGGAGAAGTATGTGTCACACAAAATCCATATGACTAGGCTAATAATGCTTCCCATTGCTGGAGTATCCTCGGTGCGCATATACATATGCATAAGGCCGAAATTTGAAAAGGGCATGTACTTGGTGGATGAGATCTCAATACCTGAGGATCCCTTGGGAAAGAAGAATCCATCGTCTAAGAAGAGAGGTAGAGGAAAGGAAGGAGCACCAAGTGTGCCAATTGCTTAGACAGTGAGCATGCCTTCTAGAAGCACTAAGCCAAGCACCTATGTTTAAAGGAAGAAGTCTCTAGTAAAGGAGAAGGTGCCAGAAGTAGGGGTGCCTGAACAACCCACCACCATGGAGGAGTCACAAGAGGAAGAAGAGAAGGCAAAATCTCCTGACTAGAAGACACCTCTCAAGAAGAAGTAGAGGGTGGATGAAGAAGCTGACTTAGAGGCGACTGACAACTTGGAGAGATATCTGGGAGAAGGAGAGGATGAGAGTGAAGGAGGTGGCGACAAGGAGGAAGAGCTAGAGAAATACAAGGAACCTTTGGAACCTCATGTATTTAGTGTCTATGACTCGGAGGAAGAGAGTGGGGATGAAAAGAAAGAGTTTGTATTCGTGCCACGAAAAGGCACACAAGGTGATGAAGGCACTGAAGATACAAAGATAGATGAGAAGGATGCCATGGAGAAGCAGGGAGACATAAGTTTTACCAAGGAGAAGATAACTGAAGTGGCAGAGTGAGAGGTGAAGAAGATGCTCAAGGTCCTTGTAGACTAGGAGTTAGAGCGTATTGTAAACATAGTGCTTAAGGAAAGGAAGGAGGAGAGCGTTGAAAAGGCACATGATAGCCTATGTGGCCCCACTATGATAGTTAGCTTCCCCAAAGGTGAGTGCTCAAGAAAAAGAACTCTAGATGCAGAACAAAGGTAGATAATGGACTATGTGGATGATTCAAGGAAGGTGCTACGCATAAGGTTCCAGAGCATGGTACCCAAAGAGAGACTTATAGCAATGGGATCGTTTAAGAAGGATGGCACGTACCCCAGGACCAAGAAGATGCTTTCTTGGGCATTTGAGTCCCACATTGATGAGCTAGACTTTGAGGTCTGCCAAAAGGCACTTATCACGTTGCCAGAGTCTAGGGGAGACAACCCCTTAGTAAATGCTCATGAGATCTTAGATGAGCAAGTGTGCAATGCTCTAAACAAGGCCACAGTTGAGACAGAGGTGAGGCTATTCTCACAGAACGACAATATAAGGATTTTAGAGGGAAAGTTGGCCAAGAAGGAAGAAGAGTTGGATAAGGTGGCCAGAAACTTGAAGTAGTAGGAATTAATCAGTACGTAGCTGAAGCACGAGCTCAAGGAGAAAAATGCAAAGGTGCAGGAGGTCTACAAAAAAGTAGAATTGATAAAAAGTGCCATCATTTTAAAACACCCAGATATAATGCCAATCCCCTAGAGGTACGCATCAATGCTAGAATGCCTAGAAAACTTAACACACATCCTCACCATAGAGAGATGACCCTTGGCATTGGAATCTCCAGAGGAAGTGGCCACACACTTGAAGGAGGAGGACCGGTTAAAGGTGATAGCACTTGTTGCTAAGTGTAGCCAAGTACTCACAGAGATCAAGGTCGCTACCTAGTATGTAGAAGCCACATACGACACATGCGTGGATCGAGATAAGGTGGCAAGCTCCTTGGTTGCCAAGCTTGAAGCAGAGCTAAAAGAGTTCCAGGAAAAGAACAAGGGGAACAGGGTAGAGAGGGATAAGGTTCTGGCTGAGGTAAAAAAGAAATCAGAGGTGATTGAGGATTTAAGAATCTCAATCAAGGCTAGGCTGAAGGAACTATACCCCCAGATCACTAGAAGAATGGACAAGCTCACAGACTTGGGTAGGCAAATGGAACAAATTGTAGACACTTTGGGCACCCAGGGAGCTGGCCTAAGCTTTGATGAAGTGAGCACCCTGGTAGGTGACCTATGCCAGAAGGTGAAGAGTGAGGTCGAGGTGTGGAACAAGCTGAAGGTAGATTTGTGACATGAATTTCCTAGCCTTTTGAATTAATGTTACCCCCCATTCTTCATTCTTTCCCCTATTCTTTCATTCCTTATTCATTTTGTAATATATGTCTACATCTTGGTTCCATTGAACCAACTTGCACCTTGGTCAAGTAGATTTTTTCTGAGGGTAGAGAGTAGGCATAGTGTGGGGTGATGTTGGGCCCCTGGAATATTGACTAAGTATGAAGGCGTGTGGGCGCGCGGGACCCCAGTTATAGAAGGGTGCGCAAGACAAAAGCACGTAGGAGGAAGAGTTAAGAAGGCACGTGGTTTACGTGGCACACAAAAGGATGTTCAGGACTTAGCCAATTTATGCAACAAAGTTAGAACACGCGAAAAGTGTGATCGGTTGCATGCGGATAAGATGTCATCTTGGCAACATGTGGCCCAGGAAAGAACATTACTTAATTTTGGTGATTTTTTAGAAGATCATCATGATCTGGAGTACAGAGCTTAAGCCTAAGGTTGAACATGTTTGCTTGGAGTTTTTCATTCAACACTTGGAGACGGATCTGAGGGTTTGGTATCAGAGTGAGGTTGGTGCTCTCATGAAAAAGTGAAAGAAAATTTTAGAAGAAGAAGAAGTGGGAAAAGTGAAGGTATACATAGAGCAAGGATAACCTTAGCCTTGAGAATGGATTGAAAGAGAAATAGAAAAAAGAGAAGAGTGCTCAGAGGTAGAAAGAAACTTGGGGGTGAAACTTTGTAAGAGTGAAGAAGCACTGGAAATACTAGGTAAACCTAGGGTGAGGTGTTGAGAAGAAGCTTAGTATTGAAATAGACTTTTACTTTTGAGCAAAGTTAGAGAAGCCTAGTGATGTGCATAATGAGAGGTCTACCCTCTGAGAAGTGGCTACTACAAGAAAGTGAAAAATATTGAATAGCAATGAGGTAACATGTTACAAATGAGGAGATGGATGATCAATGGATTTAATGTATATTTCATTTAAAGGAAGTTCTCTTGAAGTGGATAATATGAATGAATGATTGTATCTTTCTTTCTGTTAAAACATCTGGTCTGAAGAATCTTTAAGGATCTGGAGGCCGTTCTGAGCCCTATGATTCTTGTATGTCCAAACTTCTTTCTTGAATACTATTACACTAATAATAGATAAATGCTTCCCACTAAAACTCACATAAAAGAGAGACTCGGCACTAGCGCGTGCCTCGGGTGAGCGCTCAAATTCTACTGGGTGATAGGCTGACGTGCATGGGATTCTTTCCTTTTATAGTGGGAGTAAAATTGACTACAATTCTAATGACCACTTTCTCTTCAATTATTTTCATCATAATATTGTTGATCATGCTTTTTAATGGTGAACTAATTTACCTTATGGATATATTAGCACTTACTGTGATATGGATGATGCTTTTCTTAGACTGTTTATGGTTAATAATGGTCCTAAAGTTAGATATGATTGTTTACCTACTTTGCATCAAGGAAAGAAAGAACCCATTATATATTACATTTTACGCTTTAATTCTTGTATGCATTAATTATTGTTTGAGCCAATTGATTTAGAAAAGTAATTTACCTTTTTTCATGGCTTAATTCCTATATTAAAATAAAAAATTAGTATATGATACATGTGAATCTTTTACGTTTTGTGCTAAAGAGTTATAGATCTAGAACATGATTTAACTAAAAAGCATGCTATTCCATTTCATCCCACTTCCACTTATACTACTCCATTGATTACTACTTCATCTCCTCTTCTATCCATTAAGTGTCCTCCATGGTCACCATCTCCTCCTCTGCATACATGTCTTCTTACCCTTCACCACGTCAGTCTACACCTAAGTCTTCTCCATCTCCTCCTCATTAATCGTTGCACTTTCCATATGATGCTAAGCCTCATGATGTCTTGAATACTTTACTTGATAAGCATCTAATCCCCTTGCCTTCTCATCAACATCACCCCCTCATCACTTGCATGCCCAACCTAATCACCCTTATTGTAATTTTCACTGCATCAATGGCCATTGTGACAGTGATTTCTCTGATTTACATGATAAATTACAACAATTAGAAGAAAAAGGTGTAATTACCTCTGGATCTCGCTCTCATGAGTGGTGTAGTCAAAAAATCATACGCTTTAGATATTATTTATCCTGGTTTCATACTACTATTTAGAAGGTTCTTAAGTGAAGAATATACTAATCAACCCCCATCTTTTTTCCATCTTGTCTTATTTTATTTTTTCATTCTTGACCTTTGACATCCATATGCCTAGTTTTTTTAAGTCATATAATGTTATTTTATCCTTGACAGTGGTGCCCAGGCTAGTACTGGGGCACCCATGGGTGCTCTGGTCCCATCATGGGTGCCCTGATCCTTCTTAAAATTTATTTCCACTTTTTGGGCTCTTTCTATTAATTTCTCATTCTTATATTTTTTTATGGTTGGAATTTTGGGGTTAAATACAAAATTAGATGAAGAAAAACCTATAAATATAAAGTTATGATGCCATAATGAGGGTCCTAACACTACTCACTACTATCATCCATCTAGAGTTACATATATCTTTTGCATTGGAGATCGCTTGCATCCACATAGATCCATCACAAGGTACAAGGATATGACATCTGCATCACACACTTCATAGGGGGAGGGATTCTATTCTATTCCATGCACATATTGTATTACAGTTTCTACAACTAGTTATTTCTCGCTACTTCACAAAGTGAGACTGAAACAAGAGAACCTAGGGAAAATTATGCACACACTCACAAGAACTACATTTGGGTCCAAAATGTAGTGCACGGTTCAGTTAGTAAGCCCATTTTTGTGGCAGATGAGGTCAATCTAACCCATTCATTTGAATTTTTATTTTTCTAGGGTTTTGATACTGTTCTTTGGTCTTTTACAGGTCTTCTATGCATCTTGGATTATTTATGACATCCAGTATGGGGCAGTGAATTAGATATGATAGACATCGAGGATTTTAGACCATTTGGAAAACCTATAAAGATTAGTTCTAGATATTTTTCATAGACTAGGGTACCTATTCTACAGACCAAAGCACTCGTAGGCTCCCTAGTCCCTCTCCAGGTGCTTCAGTCTGGGGAATCATTCCAGATCCATAATTTTCAGGCCTTCTTCAAAATCATTCCTACTTCCAAATTTTGCACTCACCTCTACAACATAGTCCCACAAGCATCTTCTATTCAGTTGAGTTATTTCCTCTTCCCTCTTGCACATTAGGGTTAACATTTCCTTTTGCATAGTTTCTTGGGTCATTTTAAATAGTTGTTATTGCATTTATTTATAGTTGTTCATAGCTTATATTAACTATAACTATATCCCCTGTATCAATATTTTAGTTAATCATTTTGGTGAATCTGAATCGATCATTCACACTTCTTAATTCTTCATTCGTACCTTATAATTTTAGGGTTTATTCTCCTTTCTCCATGGCTCATTCTCATACTAATTTTACTGAAGAACATATTAAGTCCATTAATGGTCATAATGATGCACATCCACAAGATATAGACTTACTTTTACATGCGGATAATGAGGAGGCTACTAATTTGGTAGAACTCAATGCTTCCACAGCCATACCCACTTCTTTTGCTACTCAACCGCTTGCTTATACTCTTCCACCTATTTATATTAAACTTGTTTGTGTTACTACTCTTACCAATATTTTTATGCCACTATTAGTTTCTCATATGTGACAAGTTTCCTTTGTCGACAATCAAGACTTAACTTCTCTTTATCATGATCTTCAAGCTCAAATTCGTAAGCTGCAGTAGGCAACTTCACATGCATCACCGTTTTTAGATTCTACCTTATTATTTCATACTCCATTCGTGCCTTCCATCTCTACTTATCTGCTTCCTCCTAGCTTTGTCACCCCTAAGCTTCCCATTTTTAATGGGCATGGTGAATCACATGATAATCTTAGAGTGTTTCATGTCGCTTGTATAGATTTTGTCGATGATCATATCCTTTTAGCTAAAATATTTCCTCGTAGTCTCCATGATTATCACTATGCGTTGGTTTTATGACCTACTTGTTCACTCCGCAACCTCATTCACACATCTAGAAAATTATTTCCTTACTCATTTCTCCATCAATATTGGCTCTAAGATTTCTTACGCTCAGCTAACACAACTTAAACATGGACCAAATGAAAATGTTGTTAACTACGTCTTGAGGTATAAGAATAATCTAGCCAAGATGAAAAATGTGCTTGCAGAATTTGAGCTCCAGGACTTGTTCATCCATATTCTTTTACCACCCTCCAAGAGAGTTTTCTCTTCTAAACCTCTCCTTTGTTTGATTAGCTTTTTTATACTCTTAAGCTTCATGAGACTAAACTCCTATTTATATGCAAGCTTAAATATAAGGAGTAGGCTTTTTCCTCCTCTCGTTTTCCAAAAAAGACACCATTTAAACCCTTTGCAACTAAAAAAATTGACACTAAAATCAATGTCAACACAATCACTCCCACTAAGGATGTTCAATCATAACAAACTTAGTGCATGTTTAGTAACCTTCCAATGGCTCCACATCTTATATTGAAGTAACTTCTCGAAAGTAATCTTATTACACTTACCCCACCACTCGAGTTAGATCCATCACGGCCAAAAGGTAGGAACTACAAAGGGAATTTCAAGTGTGATTATCATCAATGCATAGGAAATTCTACAAATCAGTGTTTCAAAATCTGTACAATCATTCAAGACCTAATTGATGAAAATAAACTAGAGTTCCCAAAATCTACTAACTATTTACCAAACAAAGATAAGGGTTAAATCAAGCTCTTTAACAATTAATCTCAACAACATGACAAGAAGACATCCAAATCTTCTGATAATCACACATATCAGGAAGTAGCTCCACCTAGATCAAGAGCTTTGGACTTCTTAGTTGCTAACACTGATGCTTCACCACCAATCATTTCTTTCTCCAACGTCGATTATCATGAAAATTTCAAATCTGATCATTTACACATCAATGCATCTATTGGCTCAACCTATATTAACAAAACCAAGTTTGACCCATTTTGGCCCATTAGTGCATGCTCTATGTCACTTCTCAAGGCTGTCAGCTATCCTCCATCGCAAATTGAGTACCCTTTCAACAAACTCTTTGGTGTTGTTAATATTTATGTTATATTCGGTCATCTTACAATTATTGTGCCTTTCCTCATTGGAAACATGATTGTTGGCTGAAACATGCTCCTTGGTATCAATTGGATTCGTTACTCTCGATCTATTATTTCTATGAACCATTTGTGACTCAAATTTATTCACAACAATTAGGCTATTTCTATTTATGGCATCCCTCCATCTATTCCATAGTCGTTAACTTCTCGCACAATATGTAGCATGTCCCCTACTTCATCTAGAGCCTCACACTCTATGTTACTTAAAGCATAATCTACTCTTATTTCACCTACTTGCGTATCATCTACATGACTGCAACATTCCACTAGCCTTACACATAAACATAATCCCATTCATTATACAATTACTACATCTTGACATAGGTCACCACCTCGGTTTATTCCACATAGATCTTCTACACCTTTGCATTCTACATCACGTAGATCTCCATCACCAACACATTTTGTGATGCCACGACCTTCTTCATATATTCATCTCTCACATGCATGTCTACTTCATTTACCATAAAAAAAATTACCTACCATATCATCACTATTAGAGCTACTAGAGATTCATAAGCACTGAGAGGGGGGGTGAATCCGTGTAGATAAATTTTCACTTTAATAATGTTGATTCAGAATTTCTTAATAAGTGAAGCTATATATCATAAACATTCAAACAAGCACATGTAAGATAGAAGAATACTAAACACAAAATTTATAGTGGGAAACACTTTTGGGAGAAAAACCCACTTGAAGCCATGACTTTATTAGAAACATCAATTCCAAAGCACACACAATTGAGCACCAACTCAAACTGTGAAGCACCCATTTCACAAATTCAAGCACCCACTCGAAGAATTTCTAAGCACCCACTCAACAAATTTAGCAAGAACCAAATTTCAAGGAGCACCAAACCCTAATTTAATCATCTACAACTAATATTTTATAGGAACCCACCCACAAGGAGGTTGAAAAACAATGAAAAATGCTAAGCTATAAGTTAGACTTATATTACATAAAAGTTTTGATAATCTAATTACAAAATTGCTTACACAATAGATTATGATCACTCTTATGTATATTTTTGTGTTCTCTCTATCACCTTCTTTTGTTTATTTGATTTGATCTATTTTTCTTAACACATCTACCGCAATGATGCTCTCCTCATCTGATTCTTCACTGCTTCATCTGTCTACTCTCCTCTTCCTCTTCTTTCTTTCTATCACTCTTCCTTATCTCAATTGCATTGTCTTCTTACTTGAGCAACTCAACTTCTGTCATTCACTCTCAACATGATAGCCTCATTCCATTTCTAAGAAACAAAACAAAATAGCTTCGAGTTACCACTTTGTTTACAATTGACCCATTCCATTTCTTTGATTTGTGTGTCATGTACCTTTCCTACTTATTTTCCTAAAAATATGATCCATTAAATGAATAATAAAAACTCTATATTTTTCTCATCATATATTAAACTTGATTTCACATTTTTATATGCATTCACCAATAAATATTTCTGAGCTGATACCTAAAACTAGATGTTTTATTTTCCTAGGATTTTGAACGTGATCTAGTCATTTTCTTCTCTGATATTTTATTTCACCTTGTGACCAAGAATTATATAGATAATGTAACTGAATTTCCTCCAAGTTAAAGAACATTAAATATTAACAGCTGGAATAATAGCTTTCTTCATTATTTGTGGAACTCAATTTGTATACTCAGCCGTAATCACCAAATGATCAAATCACCATTGATTTAGGAGAACAAAATCTCAATTATCCATGTTTAACTCCATTTGATTGTCCTTAAGCCTTGTCTAGTTCATATTTTCTCAATCCACAACTTTTATAAGCTTCTTTGAAATTTTCCTTTGTATCTGGGAAATTTTCATTGATCTACGACTTTTCTCCTTTCTTGGAGGTTTTTTAGTCATCCATAAATTTTCTTTGCTTCTTGTGGATTTCCTCCTTATTTGTTGCCTTCCCACAGCTTTATTCCATGTCGTGACTCTATCTTCTTCTATGTGCGGCCTTTGTAGTTATCCACGGCTTTTCTCTTTTTTTGTTCTTCACAAATTTTCCTCTTTACTCGCAGATTCCTCCAAACTTCCCTTACTTATATGGTTTTGACTTCAGATCATCCTTTCTTGTGTGGATATTCCTTCACATTCACATATTTCACCTTTCTCATCCACAGCTTGTCCTTAAGCTTCTTTTTTCTTTGTAACTTCATTCCTTTACCTGCGGCCTTCACTAATCTTCTGCATCTTCTTCTAGTGTTCCACAGCTTCATACAAAATTCAAAAAATAACTCCCTATGTCTGCCGGTTATATAAAATATGATTAAGTGTCTTAGAACTTATCCTTAAAAATCTTCAAGCCTCTATGAGCTGACACTACCAATCAACCTTCATCTTTCTCGCTTGCTCACTTTACCAATTGATCCTTTTTCCATCAATGCCTCTTGAAATCAAATAATGTTTCCATCATGCAACTTGAAATTAATGATAACACATATGATAATGAAAATGGTCCAACAATATCCCCCTTTTTCATTGATGGAAACACCTCAACATTTCAATACCGCAGAAACCTTGAACCTTTTGATGGAAAAATAATACTTACATACCTTGTTTTTGAAAAGCCTCTGTAACTCTTCCTTGACAAAATTCTGTTTTTAGCTTCTCTCCTCTTTTTTTATTACTTGGATGGATTCAAAATTTCTCCCCTTTTCTACTGCCTCTCTCCCCCTTTCAATGTGACAAGCTGGTTTCTAACTTCTGCTTCTCCCCCCATTTGACAACAATGACAAAGGGCCATCTATGTTACATAATAATGAAAATGTAGGTAAGCTATATAATACATGTTATTACCTCATGAAGCTCCCCCAAGGCACATGTTACTACTCCATATTAGTTTGTATGCTCGTGGAAATGCTCCCCTTGAGCTGATGTATACTTTGATAATATTGAGATAATAAACTAGATCCCCTTCTCACAAATACTGTTTGACACTGATTAGGAGTTGATATTACTCAAGAATTCTCCCTCACCTTGTATTCACACTTTATAGTTGTTGGTGGGATTAGGAATGACCCCCAATTCATTCCTTAAGTGCTCAAAATTATCCTTTGGCAGTGGCTTGGTCGTAATATCTGTAATTTATTCTTTTGTGCTCACATATTCTAGATTGATTTTCTTGTCATTCACTTGTTCCCTCCAGAAATGATATCTAATTGGAATATTCTTGGTATTTGAGTGGAACACAGGGTTATTAGATACACTTATTGCACTTATGCTAGTACAAAATATGGGAATTGGAATATCAGATTTTACCTTGTAATCTTCCAATGTTTGCTTCATCCATAAAACTTGAGTGCAACACATTGTGGTAACTATATATTCTGATTCCCATGTTAAGAGTGCCACTGATGATTTCTTATTTCTCAACTCAGAGACTAGATAGTTTCCAACAAAGAATTCTCCACTGCTTATATCTTCCTATCATCAACACTTCCTGCCCAATCAATATCTTTGTATGCTTTTATGCTGAAATCATTGCTCTTGGGATACCACAACCCATATTCAATTGTTCCCATGAGGTACCTCAGAATTATATTGACCGCCTTTAGGTGTGTTTCCCTTGGATCTTCTTGAAATATTCTAACTAGATCCATCACCTGCATAATATCAGGTCTTGATGCAGTGGAATAGAGTAGACTACCAATCATAGATCTATATAATGTTTTGTCTACTTTTGGTGAGCTATCCTCTTTGATAAATTTTCATCCCACTTCCATTGGTGTTCCTATAGGTTTGCAATCTTCCATCATGAACCTCTTCAACATTTCTTTGATATACTTGGTTTAGGATATGAAGATACCTTGATATGATTGACTAATTTGTAAGCCCATAAATAATTAGAGGTATCCCAACATTGACATTTAAAATTCTTCTTTCATTATGTCAGCAAATTCATATGTCATATTATCATAATCTCCTCCAAAAATGATTTCATCCACATATATAATGATAATGAGTAGATGATCATCTTCCTCCTTGATGTAGACATTACTGTCAGCAACACATTTTTTGAACCATTTCTCAATGAGGTATGAATCCAATCTATTGTACCAAGCTCTAGGGGATTTTTTTAGTCCATATAATGCCTTTTTAAACCTGCACACATAGTCTTTATCTTCAGTTAGTGAAAATCCATTGGGTTGTTCAATATATAACTCTTCATTCAGAACACCATTTAGGAAGGCTGATTTCACACCCATTTGGAACACTCTGATCTTCTTGTAAGTCACACAAGCTAGTAATAATCTTATTACTTCCATCCTTTCCACTGGTGAAAAGGTTTCATCGAAGTTGATCCCTTACATTTGCGCATATCCTTTGCACACAAGTCTTACCTTGTTTCTTGTTACTTGTCCCTTTTCATTTAGCTTATTTCTAAAACCCCATTTCGTTCCAATTACATTCTTGTCTTGCGGTCTGGGTACAAGCTCCCATGTTTCATTCTTTTCAATCTAATCAAGTTATTCATTCATTACATCTACCCAATGCTAATCCTTACTTTCCTCTGAAACACTTTTGGGTTCTAACATTGATAGGAGAGCTATATTTTCATGATTCTACTGATCTCTTAGCCTTATTCTAGTTATAATGCCACCTTCTTTGTTTCTAATGATCTGATTTTTAGGATGGTATCTTTTAACTTGCATTGAGGGTGCCTTAGTGTATGGTCTTTCTTCCTCTTCATTTTATTCTTCACGCAGACTGTCCATTTCATCATCATCTTCTTGTTCTTCATGATTGATATTATGCTAAATGTTGGACTTGGGAGTTTCATCTACCTTTACATTTATGCTTTCTACAATCTTCTTAAACCTTTTATTGTAACACTTGTAATCTGCACTCACTACTAAGTAGCCAAGAAATATGCCTTCATCACATCTTGAGCCAAATTTTCCCAAGTTATCTTCATCTCTTTTGATGTAGCGCTTGCTTCCAAAAACTCTTATGTGTTTCACATTTGCAGGATTATTCTTCCATAATTCATAAGGTGTCTTGTCACTATTTACTCTCAATTGAGCTCTATTCAAAATGTAGACCAATGTGTATACCGTTACACTCCAGTACCTATTAGGCAATTTGGATTCTTTCATCATAGTTCTTGCCATTTCTTGCACAATCCTATTTTTCCTCTCGATAAATCCATTTTGTTGAGGTGTTCTGGTGGATGAGAATTGTCTTCTAATTTCCTATTCTTCATAAAAATCATCAAACTCATTAGACCAGAATTCTTCACCTCTGTTTGATATAAGGCATTTGATATTTTTGTTTTTCTCATTCTCCACAAGTGCCTTGAATTTCTTGAATATGTCTAACACTTATGAATTTTCCTTTAAGCATGCTACCCATTTCATTTTGGTGTAGTCATCTATTAACAACATGAAATACACTTCACCTTGTATAATTTTAGTTTTGGTAAGACCACAAAGATATGTATGGATCAATTCCAAAGGTTTGGTTGTAGAGTATTCCTTCAAATTGAATGATCTTCTTCTTTGTTTACCATGCATGGATGCTTTGCAAAGTGTATCTGCTGGTTTTACAATTTGTGGCATATGTTTCACACATCCTTTAGCACTTAGTTTCACCAAATTCTCAAAGGTTACATGTTCCAACCTTCTGTGCCATATCCAGCTGTGATCAACCTTACTTGTGAATAATTTTTCATTGTTTATTTCATTTAGCACATACATGTTGTTCTTTGTTATTTTGGCTTTAAAAAATTTATTTCATGTTTTTCCATTTATGATATCACAACCTTTGTTATGAAAAATTAGATTATATCCCATTTTGCACATTTGACTTATGCTGAGCAGATTGTGCTTGAGACCTTCAACATATAAATTTTTTTCAGTTATGGTCTTTCCATTATCTAGACTTAGAGTTCCTTTTCCAACTATATTGGTTGAATTTTTATCACCAAATCTCATAACACCATATGCATTGTTTGACAATGAAATGAATTTAATTTTATCACCTATCATATGGCTAGAGCATCCACTATCCAGGTACAAGATTTTATCTTCATTTTTCACATGAAATGTAGTTTGCACTACTGAGAAAGACTATTTTGTTTTGTTTGCATCTTTCTTTACAACATACACCCATTTATCTTATTTATTAGGTTCTTGTTTAATTGCTGATGCTTCATTTATTTTCTTGTAATAATTGTAGTGGACATTGTTATAGTTCTGTCTAGTGTACTATGGGACAAAGTTTCTTCTATAGCCTCTAGATAGTTTTCTACACTTAACAACCTTATGTCCAAACTGATTATATGAATAACAATAACCATAGAAAGAATGTGTGTACCTTAAAGCATAGGTAATTTTTGGAGCATATGTTCTTCTCTGCACGGAATTGTTCAACACTTTATTTAAAACATAAGATGTGCTTGGTGTTGATACAATCTTGTTTCCTTCATTCTTTATAGGATCCTTTTTCTCATCTTCCTCTTTGAAACCAATTCCATACTTATCATTTGTATCACATTGGCCACTTAATATACTATTCAAAACATTTGAGCTCTTTTCTAACTTTTTCATACATAATAAGCTTACTGCTCATTTGTTCCATTTCAATTTTTAGTCACTCCAAAATTGAGTTAAGTTTTGTACATTCATCCTCCTTTGATTTGTAAGAGTTTAAGATATTTTTCAGCTGAGTTTCAAGCTCTTTGAGTTCATTATCCTCTTATTCTTCTATTAGAGTTTTAATTTCTCTAAAGATGTGGATTTTTTCTTCATAATATTTTATTGTGCACCTTAGCTTTCGATTCTTTCTTCTACACAATTTCAATTCTTCAAGAGTACATACTAATTCAATGTCAAAATTTACTTCAACTTCTTGTTTAGAGTCTTCAAATTCAACTGTATACTTTCCTTTAGAGCTTCATTATTCAGATGAATCCATGGCCATGAATAAACATTCACAATGATCTTCATCATTTTCATTTTTAGGAGCTACCAGAGTTTCTTGAAGAAGATTCAGTTGACTCTTCTTTGGAATAGAAGTTCCTTTCATCCCTGAAGAACTTCTTCTTGCTATTTCTCTTTTTATATCCAGGTTTTTTCTTTCTATTTTTATGATTTTCTTCCTCATGTTCAAACTGAGCTTCTTCTTCTTTTGTTTGGACATTTAACAACAAAGTGAATGACTTGTCCACATGTGAAACATTTGAAAGGAAGTTTTCCTTTATATTTACATGAACCTCTTTTCAGTCTTCTTAAAAACATTGCTTCAATATTTCCATCATCTAACTCAGCCTCTGAAGTGGATTCTTCTTTTTCTTTCTTGGACTGGGTTTCTTTCTTAACCTTAAATTCTAATTCTTTCTTTGTGGTCTTAGATCAAATAGTCCTCATCTCATATGCTGAAAGAGTGCTTTGTAATTCATCCATAGTGAGAGTATTCATATATTTTTATTCTTCTATAGCTGAAACCTTTGCATAATACTTGCCAGTTAGAGATCTAAAAATATTTTGGACTATAACTGATTCTTCTAGTTTCTCACCTAGGCCTCTGATCATGTTGATGACTTCATCTATTCTCTACATGTAGGCCTCTATGCTCTTATCATCCTTCATCTTCACATTCTCAAACTGAGCTCTATAGGTATGCAATTTTTCTAACTTGACCTTTTCATCTCCTTCATAAATGCTTTGAAGTTTGGTCCAAATTTCCTTAGCTATTGTGTAGTGTATAAATTTTACAAATTCAATTTCAGTTAGGCTACAAAGGATGAAATTCATGACTCTAGAGTTGTATTCATATTCTACTTTATCTGCTAAAGAAGTGATTGACGTGGCCTAAGGGTTGTATCATTTCTCAATGTATTCCCAGATATCAAAACCAAGTGACATCAAATAAGTCTTCATTCTTATTCTCTAAAATGCATAGATTGTTCCAGTGAAGAGAGGTGATCTTGATAGTGAAAAATTTCCTTGTGCTTGATTTTATGCCATGCTTGTGAAAAGAGGATCTCCATGAAGATGTTAAGATTATGATAGAAGGATGTCACTCTGATACTAATTGTTATATATTCACAAGCACTGAGAGGGGGGGGGGTGAATCAATGCAAATCACTTTTCAATTTAATAATGTTGATTATGAATTTATTAATAAGTGTAACTATAGATCATAAGCATTCAAATAAGGACATGCATGATAGAAGAATACTGAACATAAAATTTATAGTGGGAAACCATTTTGGGAGAAAAACCCACTTGAAACCATGACTTTATTAGGAACACCAATTCCAAAACACACACTAGTTTCAATTGAGCAAAGCACCCACTCAACCTATGAAGCACCCACTTCAAAACTTCAAGCACCCATTCAAAGAATTTCTGAGCACCCACTCAGTAAATTTAGCAAGCACCAAATTGTAAGGAGCACCAACCCCTACTTTAATCAACTACAAGTGATTTTTTGTAGGCACTCACCCACAAGGAGGCTGCAACCCCCTAAAAATGCTAAGCTACAACTTAGAATTATATTACATACAAATTTTGATCGTCTAGTTACAAAATTGCTTACATAATAGATTATGACCACTCTTTTGTATATGTTTGTGTTCTCTCTATCACATTCTTTTGTTTATCTGATTTGATCTTATTTTATTAACAAATCTTCTACACTGATGCTATCCTCATCTGATTGTTCACTGCTTCATCTATCTGCTCTCCTCTTCCACTTCTTTCTTTCTATCGCTATTCTTTAGCTTGATTGCATCATATTCTTACTTGAGAAGCTCAAATTTCATCACTCACTCTTAGAATGATAGCTTCATTCCATTTGTAAGAAAAAACAACAAAATAGATTTGATTTATCACTTTGTTCACAATCGACCCATAGGTTTTATTCGATTAGAGTGCTGTGCACCTGTCCTACTTAGTCACCTAAAAATATGGTCCATTAAATGGATACTGTAAACTCCATATTTTGCTCTTCCTATATTCTGCTTGATTTAACCTTTTTCTATGCATTCACCAGTAAATATTTGTGACCCAATACCTAAAAATAGATGTTTTATTTTCCTAGGATTTCCAATGTGATCTAGCTGTTTTCTTCTCTGATATTTTTTTCTTAAGATCAGAAATTATGTAGAGAATGTAGCTGTGTTTCCTTAAAGTCAAAGAACATTAAATATTGATAGTTGGAATAGTAGATTTCTTCATTCTTTGTGGAGCTCAAGTATTAGAATCAACCACAATCACTAGATGATCGAATTACCATAGATTTTGGAGAACAAAGTATCACTTTTCCATGCTCAACTCCATTTGATTGTCCTCAAGCCGTGTTTAATTCATATTTTCTCAATCCATGGATTTTATAAGCTTCTTTGACATTTTACTTTGTATTGTGGAATATTTATTTGATATGTAGATTTTATCCTTTCTTGGTAGCTTTTTAGTCATCCACGGATTTTCTTTTCTTCTCGCAGAATTCCTCCTTGTCCACTGCCTTCCCACAACTTTGTTCCACGTTGCGACTCTATCTTCTTCTATGTGTGGAATTGGTAGTTTTCCACAAATTTTCTCTTTTTTTGTTCTTTGTGGATTTTCCTCTTTACTCACATCTTGCTCCAAAATTTGCTTACTTCTGTGGTTTTGACTTCATATCATCCTTACTTGTGTGGATCTTCCTTCACATTCGTATCTTTCACCTTTCTCATCCACAACTTGTCCTTTGGCTTCTTTTTGCTTTGTGACTTCATTCCTTTACCCGTGGCCTGTACTAAGCTTCTATGACTTATTTTAGTGTTCCACAACCTCCTTCAGACTTTGGTGGCTAAATCCCTATGTTCGTAGCTTGAAAAAATGTGATTAAGTCCCTTAAAACTTATCCTTGATCATCATGAAGCCTCTGTGAGCTGACACTACCAATACATCTTCATCTTTCTCACTCACACACTTTACCAATTGATCCTTTTTCCATCAATGACTCTTGACATCAAATAATTTTTTCATCATGCAACTTGACATCAATGACAACATATATAATAATGACAAAGGTCCAACAAGATCATGGTCATATGATTTCATCATCACATTCATCGAAAGAAAGACCTTCGTATTTCATGTTTATTGGTTAGCTCATTCGTATACACTTGGGGGGCTTAACATCTAATACATCTCCCCCCACCCATCTCCACATCTGGGCATCTATCATATTTACATTTCCATTCATTAATATTCTCATGTATGTATACTCATCCTATATGTTAGCACCGTCATTACCCGATAACACACTCTTGTGCTTTGGTTCACATTTGATTGTTGAGGGCATAATACATAGGAAACTAAAACACTGCACTTATTCATACCTTATGCATCATACACCATACATTCTACACCAAGTATACAACATTTTGACATTTTTATTTTTATACATCATAGATCATAGTGGTTACCATTATATCTACATCATTGTCTACGTGTCTAGCATTACATCATATTACATACTACATTACTAGTCCATTTACGTACATGTAACTTTACACATTCTAAACATCTTACATTTACATT
Organism: Taxus chinensis; assembly: GCA_019776745.2. Classification (NCBI taxonomy): domain Eukaryota; kingdom Viridiplantae; phylum Streptophyta; class Pinopsida; order Cupressales; family Taxaceae; genus Taxus; species Taxus chinensis. Next base: position 337,055,173 of record CM034153.1, read on the forward strand.
CTACACATAATTTATTTACACATTATACTCATCACATGGTCATTACCTATATCATCTTCTAAGCGCTGCACTCACTACCCTATGACACACTTTAGTTCCTCGGTTCATACTCGACTTCCGAGGGTTTACAAATCAAATGGACCTCACATTCATCATGCATTTATCATTCTATCTTTCATCATGATACATTTTTAGGATAGTGACATATGCTTTAGGCTACATCACCACTCCCTACTATTCATCTTGTAGTTGTATACACTTTAAGCTACATCACCACTCCTTACTATTCATCTTGTATTGATACATGGTTTAGGGCTAAATCATCACTCATACATTCATTTTTTTGTGATATGCGTTTAGGCTATAAGGTTCACGCACATCTCTTTTATATGTAGCATATTCTCATCACTACGCATACATATTTATCATAGTGTGCTAGACACAACACACAATATTCAACCATTTCCCGGTGATGCACTCTTGTTTATGGTTCATTCTTGACTACAGAGGGGGAAAACCAAATGAACTGCACTACATACATTTCCATTCACTTGGGGGGCACATGGCTCTTATCACTCCATTTTGCATTCCATTCCATCCATCCACAACATACTATATATTATGGTTACTTTTACCCTTGCTTACTTTTACTTGTTCATGGTCATTTTATTACACATGCTAGTTAGATTACTTGTATGTCATTTATCTATAACATCCACACGTGTGCATTAACGTATTTTTCTAGTTGTGATTACAGATACAGGTCTCTTACACGTAGCACAGATGCTCGCCTTCTACCCTTCCTACACTGGTCACTGAGGGCATCTACATTTGTCTCTTCCAAGTGTTATTATTTCATTCTGTACTTAACACTTTACATTACCTGGTTATACACACTTTTTACATACTATTATATTTCTAACATGATAATGGGTGCTTCATGTGCATCATTTGTTATGTAGATATATTTTCTTCCATACTTTTTCATTGCATTGCTTGTCTATTGTTTTCTCTTGTTTGTGGGCCTTTTCCTATGTTTGGTGTGCACACTTGTTTGTTTTTATGTGGCTATGATGGTCTTACGTCTTTCCACATCATGAACGATGTCCCATGTTTGCAATCCGCTTTATGTTGCTTACATTGTCTTCTTGCATGTTTATATTATTACTTTTCTTCATAGCTTATACAATATTTACGTAGCTTATACATTATTTTCTATACACATGCTTGTTAGTACTAACACATGTTTTGGCTATCTTTTTAGTTAGGTGTGCCTTGGTTTCTAGTAAGTGCTTTCCCTTCCCTTGCATGGAAAAGTTTCAGAGTTCATGTGGTTGGTCTTCTTTTGGGGATTCATTCTCCTATCAATGACATCGCATGTGCCCCCAAAGAGGGGGGAATAATTTTTGGTTTACATATTATATAGTGCTTCTACACCAATTCAGTTTCAGTGCACTTTTCTGCCCTTGGCATTGTGGGTTACATAAAGTCGAGTGGGTTCAGACCATTCTATGAACCCTCATACATAGCAGCTTTTACATGACATTAGTAGTCCTTAGGATTCTAGGAAGCAGTTACAAGGTTGGAAGGATACAGCGGAATGTGCCTGCCTACACTACTTATTGCCAGTGGCATTGATATCGACCCAAATAACCAGGACATACAGAAATCTATTCACACACATTTAGGGAAGCGGTTAGAAGGTTGGAGAATAACAGTGAGCTTTCTCCCTATACTTTTTCGGCCTATGGCATGTCAGATTGCCCAAAAAACCCCAGATAGTACAGGATATCCTTCTACACTCTCTTTCTTGACATGGATCAAGTACATGCATGTTCCATTTACACTTTCTCATTTGTCTATTTTACATTCACATGATTTTTACATTCATATACATGTGTCTTTTACATTACGTTTTTACACATACGTACATACATATTTGACTACTTGATCATTTTCTCCTTGTAGGTACGACCATATGAGAAACAAGTAGTGAAATGGGGGAAACCACAATAAAAACAACAACAACAACGATGGCGTCAACAATAATAATTCGTGGAAACAGCACACTGATTTACTAACCATGTAGGTACATCACACACATCAAAAACTACACACACGTTTCCTACCCTAGGTTCACTCTCATCACTTTTTTGCACACTTTTTCATCTTTAGTTTCCACGACTCCATCATCTTTTTTGTTATTCCAATGCTTTGTTCTAGTCCTTCGGTACATGTTCTCTACTACAATATTCATGGACATCGAGGTACACATATCTATCTACTTTATGTTAGCTGATCTTTCCACTCACCAACATAAAGTGGGGGAAAAATGTAGACACAAAATCATGCACTTTAGACTATTATTTAGTCCAGTTGTCACATACTACTATTTAGAAGGTTCTTAAGTGAAGAAACTACTAATTAACCCCCAGTCTTTTGGCCATCTTGATTTATTTTATTTCTTCATTCCTAACCTCTTACACCTGCATGCCCAGTCAGCTTTCACTGTTTTGTGTCATGTTGGTGCTCAATTTGATCTCGCCCCGTTTTTCCTTGAAATTATTCAGTTTGGGCTCTGTCATATTTTTTATCTCCCCAGGCCAGTACTGGGGTGCCTTCATTTGGTTTCCATGATCATTCATTTCCTTTGGTCGAGGATCACATTAAGTTCATAATTTTTTTTCCGTTCCTCTGTCCATGTGAAAGAATCTTGTAACTTAGGCATAAATTCAAGTTTTTTCCCTTCCTTGCATTTTTCCATAGACACTTGCTTGTTTAGGGTCTGTCGACACTAAAATTTCCCTCCATAATTTCTATTTTATTAATGTATGTATTAGGAATAGGATGTTGTTATGTATAATTGGTAGTAGCATCCGATAGAAGATAACGATGTTGCCGGTACGATATCGCCAATAATGTATAGTATGGTAATAGTCAAAAGTACAATAGGAATGTTGTGGTAAAAAGTAAATATTTTTCGTAAGTGGTTCTAATGTTAAAATGTCAAAGTCCAGGGTCTAGAGAAGTAGGGTCTACATGATTAGGAATTAGAAATATTATATTGGTAATAAGGATAAGGAGTGCAGGTCATAAATATTTTGTGTATTTTATTTGTAAAAAGTCTAAAAATGTGGAACCCATGTGAAATGATAAGGTTTATCTTATCTTAAAAGATAAGCTTACATGTATAAATAAGAGTTAAGGTATGGAGTAGATTTCTTATCCTATCTTAGAGATAAGATGGATAAGCACTGGACAGTTCTATAAATAGAAAGGCCACCCCCCCTACATTTAGCATAGAAGAAAGTAGTGAGAAATATTATATGAGTAAGTGTGTACAAGGAATCCATCATTTTGACAGGTGTGTTAAAGAATCCATTAAGAGGTGTAATTGTGAAGTTTCTGTTGTTGCAAATCAGCAGCACCCCTGAATGTTGATCAGATTTCTAGTTTGATATTTTAGAGATCCAGTGTGATTGCACAACATTGAATCCTCTCCCCAAGTGTGGGACTTGTAAAATGGGAAAGGAATCTCCAGATTAGAGGTTGGTTCCTCAACTCCTCTAATCAGATTTATCACTTACAAGTTGCAGAGGTTTAAATTCCTAATCCTACCCTAAATTCCAAAGGAGACAGAGATAGAGAATGCAGATAAAGCTAAAACTAATGCTAATAGGTGATGCACCAAAGGAGTGGTGAGCATTTCTCACTTCTACAGATTGACACAATTCATAAAAATGCAACAAATAACAACATGCACAAACTGATAACTATAATGAAGAATCAGAAATTAGTCAAACAACACTAGGCAGAGGATGAAAAATTAATCACAGAGGCCTGTATTGTTATTTTAATCATCAAAATCACTTGCATTACAACACCTGGGAGGAAAAAATAAAGTTGCAATCTCTTAGAAAAGGTCTAATATTCCACCAAAATCACTTCCAAGGTGAGAAAGGGGGCCTGCAATACACAAAAAATGTTCAACCCTTTGAAAATGAGCCAAATCTAGCTTTTACAGTGCAAGGGATGAGCCCAGGAGAGAGAAACACGGGAAAACATGGAAGGGATTCAACCATTGACCAAAACGCATTCAAAACAGCATGGGCATCCTTACAAACCCATCCCCTGACATTTTTAGCCATGCTGGGAGAGAATGCGAGCCATTCTTCATTAAAAACGGTGGTTGAAACGTCATTTCTGTCCATGACCACGTGCCAGAGGTGTTTTTCAATTTTATCTCTCCAAACTCCATCAAAATGTAAAAATGACCCTGGAATCTTGTAGATAATTTCACCATATTTTCAATTGATATAAAGAACGTGAAAAACCGAGCTCTGGATTGAAAGATATGGCCATTTGAAGTTTTAGGGCAAAACATGGCCAAATAGGGTTGGCAGGCAAAAATTCAATTTTTTTTTGCACCTTTTTGGTCATTTGGAAAATTTTCCAAAATTTCCCCGCACTCTGCCACTCTAGGTGCCACGTGGTGGCATCTCATTGGCTACGGGCCTTTCAGGGGAAATTTTTTCCAAAAAACTCCGCCGAGCCATAACTTCAAAAATACATGGAGTTAGGAGGAAAACTTTACCTTTCTGGAAAGCTGAGAAAGAGCTCCATCCAATGGTGTCATTTCCAGAAGGTTTTGAGTGCTTGAAAAGAAAAATATTATGACTGAGGCACAAGATAAGGAAAAAAATGAGAGAGAGTTAGCCACAAAAAATGAGCAGGGGGCACATTTTGGATAACAATTTTGGCGACTCAGAGGGGTCATCTGCCTACTGGATGAAGTTACCAGTTGCCTGAAGCAATCCATTGGGTATGTAGTCACCTGAATTCTCTGTTTGATACCCCAACTGACTAGAACACTGCAAGGAGGAAGATGGAATATCACCTGATGGAACAAGCCCTGCAAACACATCTCCAGAAACAATAAGCTTGTGCCAAAGCACTTAGGGAAAGTAAAACTAATCTACAGCAAAATAATGTGCACAAGCACTTGGAGGAATGAAAAACCTAAACTAATATGTATAGGGTGAAGCATTTCCTTCAGTAGTAATGCTTCAGATGGATTCCATTAACTGGAATCTGCAGTTCTTTGTCATCCAATGAAGACAACTGGAAAGCATTGTTGTCCTTACACTTTGTGACCATGTATGGGCCACTCCAAATGGCATCAAATTTTTAATGCCTTCCCGGTTTTGCTCTATCCGCATCCCATTTTAACACTAGATCTCCAACTTGGAAGGATCTATTCTTGGCCTTTCTATCAAAGGTCTTCTTTATCAAAGCCTGATCCTTCTCCATTGCTTGGGATGCCTAATTTCTGATTTCTTGGAGCTCCATCAATTCTGCATATCTGACTTCCATGGGCTCAAACTCCAACAACTCCAATTGTTTCATGAGTTCCAATGTTGGCAACTCAAGTGATATGGGAAAAATTGCCTCTCTTCCATAAACAAGCTTGAATGGAGAGTTACCTGTAGATCTTTTAGGAGTTATTCTATCAGCCCATAAGGCTGATTTCAATTTGGTATGCCAAGACCTCTGATTCTCATCAAGAGTCCTCCTAATGATCCTCAACAAGTTCTTGTTTGTAGATTCAGCCTGGCCATTACCCTGGGGGTAATAGTTTGATGAAGTACTTAGGTAGATCCCATTCTTGACAGCCCATTCAGTCACCTTGGATCCAATGAATGCCAATGCATTATCTGATATTATTGTAGCCGGTATGCCAAATCTGGTTACTATTCCCTCATAGAAGTTTAGGATGCTAGATTCATTTGCTTCCTTGAGTGCTACTGCTTCAGTCCATTTGGTGAAGTAATCTGTGGCTGTTAAAATCCACTTGTGCCCTTGGCTCGAATTGGGATTAATAACTCCAATGAAGTCTAAACCCCATTGCATGAATGGTTGGTCAACTAAAATTGGATGCAATGGGAGGGCAGCTAGCCTCTCTTTACCTGTAAAAAATGCACAATTATTGCACCTCTTGATCCATGCATAACAATCATTGAAAATCTTGGGCCAATAATAACCAGCCCTCATGATCTTTAGAGCTGTCACTCTTGGTGCAAAATGACCACCAGCTGGTCCACCATGGAACTCTTCCAGCACCTTATGAATCTGATTTGTACCAATGCATCTCAGCAGTACTCCATTCACATCTCTTTTGAATAAAACACCATCAACAAGGGCATATGGGATAGCCTGCAATCTGAAGTGTCTTCTTTGGGTCTTGTTCATCTCTGGAGGACATATACCTATGCTTAGGAATTGCATTATACCTTAGGTCCAGCAAGGAGTGGGGACACCATCATTCTCCTCTTGAGTGCTTCCTTGCTCATGGCTGTCTTATAACGCCAAAACAGTCTCTTTCTCATTGCATGCTTCCTCTTGTTTGCTCGAGATCAGCTGCTCACACAATCCTTTTCCTCTTACCAACTTGGTGACTTTGACCTCAATGTCATACTCCATGATACGAGTAATCCAACCTGCCCTTTTTTCATTCAAGTCTTTATTGAGGAGGAAGTCTTTAACCCCCGCATGAGAAACCAACAATTGGACCTTATTGTTTGAAACTAGATGCTTGAATTTCTTCAAGCTCCTGATTACTGCAAGAACATGCTTCTCAATGAAAGAATATCTCACCTCATAGTCCTCCAGGATTTGGCTAAAGAAAGCAATTGAATGCTCATCATTGTCTTTATTCTGCTATACCAAAATTGTAGAAATAGTATCATCACCTCCAAATGCATAGAGGATGAAATCCTTGGAGAAATCCGGGTTGATGAGAGCTGGGGCTTGAGAGATGGCTTCTTTGGTTGCTTCAAAACTCTCCTTGCCTTTTGCTGTCCATTTGAAAGCCATGCTTTTCTTTAACATCTTGGTGATGGGATTGATAAGGGTTTCAAAATATGGGACAAACCTCCGAACAAAATTTATTCTTCCCAAGAAACTTTGAAGGGCCTTCTTGTGGCTTGGCAATGGCAGTGCTCTTATGGCTTCGACTCTTTCCAAATCAATTACTAATCCTTCTTTGGAGACAATGTGGCCAAGGAGCTTTCCTTCATGGGCTAGAAAAACACACTTTTTAGGATTCAAGGAGACTCCAAATCTTCTACACCTTTAGAACACTTGTCTCAAATGAAAGAGGTGGTCTGTTGTATTTTTTGAAAAAACAGTGATATCATCAAGATATATCAGTACAATGTTGTTAATCAAACCTTTAAACGCCATGTCCATTGCTCTTTTAAAGGTAGCTCCAGCGTTGGACAACCCAAATGTCATTTTCCTGTATGCATAAGTTCCCCATTTAGTTGTAAAGGCTGTCTTGAACTGATCTTCTTCCTTCAACATAATTTGATTATACCCTGAATAGCCATCAAGTAGTGAAAACCTCTCAGAGCCAACAACTTGTAAAATCTGCTCCATGGAAGGAAGTGGATAATGATCCTTGAGAGATGCTCTATTCAAATCTCTGAAGTCAACACACAATTTGATTTCCCCACTCTTCTTTCTGACTGGAACCAAGTTGGCAACCCAACTTGAATGCTTGATAGGGAATATGATTCTTGATTCTATCAACTTATTCAATTCTTTTCTCATGAGAGGCTCTATGTGGGGGTTGACTGGCCTTTGTTTCTGCCTGATGGGCTTAGTTTTTGGATCCAATTCAATGGTGTGTTGAGCTAACTCGGGATTGAAACCTTTCAAATATTCATAGCTCCAAGCAAACACATCAAGGAATTCTTGACAAAGTTGTATGAACTCATACCTTTCTTGCTCAGTTGTGATCTTACCAATTTGGAGTGATTTACCTCTTTCTACTGAGATGGACACTGAATCTTCTCCCTTCACTTGGATGTTTACTTTCTCCTTCCTAAACTGATCATTAGGATTGAAAATGGAATCCAAAGTAATAAGTCCCTTTGGTAGTTTGTTGCTTCTCAGCTGCATCACTTGGTCACCATACTGCTGCTCTAACTTTTCCTAATTTTTGGCTGAGAATTCAGCCTCTTCTTGCAAGAAATGGATGATTTGTTGATCATTTTCAAACACTTGCCAACTTACATTGTTATCTGGCACTGAATGCCTCATAATCACATGGATGTTTAGCTGTACCTTGTCTTTTTGAATGCTCTCCACAACGTCAAAGGCTGCCCCAACTGCTGCAAGCCTGTCAGCGGCTTGGTTCTCTTTCCTAGGAATGGATTTGATGCCAAAACCCTCAAAATATTCAATGAGGTCCCACACCCTGTTCTTGTAGCACTTGAGTAGATCATTCTTGATAGCATGCTGCCCCTTGACTTGGTTGACAATCAAATCACTGTCACCAAAGATTTACAAGTTCTTTATTCCTCTCTTGATTGCCCAATGCAGTCCTTGCACCAAGGCTTCATATTCAACAGTGTTATTAGAGCATGCAAACTAAAATCTAAAATCTGAATAATACTTAACTCCTTGAGGTGAAACCAGCATGGATCCCCCTCCTGCACCTTGTCTACTCCTTGATCCATCAAGAAACAACTACCATACCTCATTGTCATCTTTGTGGTTTGGCTTGGTGATGCTAGGAATATACTGATTTTCTTCATGTATGCAATAGACTCCCAGCTCAAATTCTTCTATTTCTTGATAAGGATTAAAAGCATGCACCTTGCTTGCCCATTCATCAAGAGTTAGATCTGGGATGCTTCCTACCTTGGTGTCAGCTTCATCAGTGCTTGGATAATCCTCTTGATCAAACGCTAAACAATTGGCATTAATCTGACTTGGAGTGTAAGGCTCAATGTGAAAGTTTGCAATAGGTTCAAACCTGATTGTGGCTTTGGTTCCATATCTTGTTCTAAATAGCATGTGTGACCAATCAGTAGACAAGTAACCTCCAATCTTAGCTGTGAAATACCTTGACAAACATAGGGCAAAGAGTGGTGGAAGGTCTATTACTGAGACATCTTGCAAAATAACCACGTTGGGACAGGCATGCAAAGTAAGACTCAAGTTTTTAATCACTCCAACTGTTGTTACTGTTGTCCCATCCAATTGTACCACCCCTTTGGATATGGTTTCATACTAAATTCCCAACTGATCACCTATTTGCTTGGGCATTACTGAACTACTTGCCCCAGAATCAATCATGTAATTGTGTACTAATTGGTTCCCAATGATCAATGAAACATAGAATGGAGGGGGCTTCAACATCTTACCTTGCTGTCCTCCATGATTCCCCTCAGGATGGGCAGCATTTGTGAGCACCTTCTCTTGCATTTGGACTTGCTGATTTGAAGTTGACCAATCTTTCATGGCAGCTTGTAGCAAATCTCTTTGGCCTAGGATAGATAGTGATTCCAACATTGATATGTTTACATTTATCTTCTTCATCTGATCAATGATATTGAATGGGGATGAAGTATCCTTTTGCTGTCCCTTGGCCTGCACATTCATCCCTTGTATATGGGCAGCAACAACTAGCATTTGAGTTTGCCTAGGAACTATTTTAGGCAGTCCTTGTGTGCTTGGGATTGCATTTTACTTGTGAATAGTTTGTGGAGTGACAGAAGGTCATGAATTACTTGGGGCCAATGGATGTTCTTCACCAAAATTTCTCCTCTTTGACCTTGTGTTGGCTACAACACTTTGGGAAACTGTCTGGTTCATGCCATAAAAATCTTCTGCCTGCCAGTTTACAAGTGTGGTATCATTTGGAGCTGATTGCTGCTGGAATGTTTCTTATTGCTGGTTATTTCCTTGACTACCTTCACCATCCACACCATTTTCTGTCACCATTAATGCTTGATTCAAGGCACCATTGAAGCACATGGACTGGTTATGAGGTTCATTGCATGGGAAACACCAATCATACTCTTGAGATATATTGTTTTGTACTAGCACTAATGCTTTAGATGCAGATGTAGCATTGGGATTATAGGGCTGAAATGGTCTGTTGGCAGGAGGCCTTGCTTGATTTAGATTTGCAGCTGGATTGGGTGGTCTATAAGGTTGATATGGTTGCCTGTTAGGCTAAGCTTGAGGCTAGAAGGAAGGTCTAAAACCTTGAGTTTTCTACCTTTTGAGTGTAACCAGCTCATTACCTAGACTTTTCAATTTCTTCATGACTTCTTGAAGTTCATTTGAGGCACTAGAAGATGAAGTGGAAGCTTCACTTGAATTTTGATTTCTAGGAGTGGGAATAGAAGCTAAATTAGGCACTTGGCTAGTACTTGGGCTCTCTAAACTTGGAAATAATGGCATTGGAGGCCTAGGAGCCAGCTTGCCAGCTTGAATCAAACACTTTTCAGCTCTAATGGCAATGCTATAAGCAATGGGGATAGTTGTGCCTCCCATGGACTGAATTAACATAGAAATATCAGAATTTAAAGGTTTAAGGTAATAAAGAAAAGCACCTTCTACTATTGGCCTAACTGCCACTGGAATTCTCTCCCAAGTCCTTTGAAATATGAAATTAAAATTAGTCAGCTACTCATTGGGAGCTCTCTTGATGGTTGTCAACTGCTCCAAAAGGGACAAGTTGTCTCCCTTTTCCCCAAAATGCTCATGGAGGGATATACATAGCTGATTCCAATTTTGAATAGAACCTGAGGCGAGACTCTTGAACCATTGCAAAGCTTTCCCTTTGAATGAAGATGCCAGCAGTTTGACAATAACTTGTATCTCATTGATCTCATGGATTGCACAAATGCTAGCAATATCCTTAACATGATCACCAGGTGAGGTCTGATTTTCTCCAGTGAAGTATGGAATGTTCTTCAATGCTGCAACTGGGATTGGATTTTGTGCATTGAGAGCAAGTGGGCTGCTGCAAGTGAAATTGACATAGGGGTTGTTTTGTGCCATTCTGATTGGCCTTAGAACCCTTGTTGATTGAATGAAAAGCCTACCAGGTGGAGGAGTTGAGAGAGTTCTGTTTGGTGGAGATGGGAACCTTTGGATTCTCCTCCCACTTTTCCTTATTCTTGGAGATAACTGCAAATATTCAAACAACACCTCTTCCTCTCTAGCTCTTGACCTTGTGTTGATTCTTCTCATGAGTTTTCCGGTCTGCACTGCTAAAACCAGCTGATTCTTCTTCCTTAGATTCGCCAGATGTGTAATTTATAACTCTTTTAAAGCAAGAAACTTGCAAAAAATGCACATCAATTTTTTTGCAATGAAGATGAAGACCTCTAAGGTCCCACCGGGCATGCCAAATCTGTTGTTGCAAATCAGCAGCACCCCTGGATGTTGATCAGATTTCTAGTTTGATATTTTAGACATCCAGTGTGATTGCACAACATTGAATCCTCTCCCCAAGTGTGGGACTTGTAAAATGGGAAAGGAATCTCAAGATTAGAGGCTGGTTCCTCAACTCCTCTGATCAAATTTATCACTTACAAGTTGTAGAGGTCTATATTCCTAACCCTACCCTAAATTCCAAAGGAGACAGAGATAGAGAATGCAAAAAGCTAAAACTAATGCTAATAGGTGATGCACCAAAGGAGTGGTAGCATTTTTTACTTCTACAGATTGACACAGTCCATAAAAATACAACAAAGAACTTCATGTACAAATTGATAATTATAATGAAGGATCATAAATTAACCAAACAACACAGGAAGAGGATGAAAACTAATCACAGAGGCTGTATTGTTATTTTAATCATCAAAATTACTTGCATTACAACACCTGAGAGGAAAAATAAAGTTTCAGCTCTTAGAAAAGGTCTAATATTCCACTAAAATCACTTCCAAGGTGAGAAAGGGGACCTGCAATACACAAAAAATGTTCAACCCTTTGAAAATGAGCCAAATCTAGCTTTTACAGTGCAAGGGAGAAGCCCAGGAGAGAGAAACACGGGAAAACGTGGAAGGGATTGAACCATTGACCAAAACACATTCAAAACAACATGGGCATCCTTATAGACCCATCCCCTGACATTTTTAGCCATGCTGCGAGAGAATGCGAGCCATTCTTCATTAAAAACGGTGGTTGAAATGTCATTTATGTCCATGACCACGTGCCAGAGGTATTTTTCGATTTTCTCTCTCAAAAATCCATAAAAATGTAAAATTAACCCCAAAATATTGTAGAGAATTTCACCATCTTTCCATTGATATAAAGAACGTGAAAATTTGAGCTCTGTATCGAAAGATATGGCCATTTGAAGTTTTAGGGCAAAATAGGGCCAAATCGGGTTAGTGGGCAAAAATTTGAATTTTTGCACCTTTTTGGTCATTTGGAAAATTTTCCAAAATTTCCCCACGCTCCGCTACTCTATGTCCCATGTGGTGACATCTCATTAGCCGCGGGCCTTTCAAGGGAAACTTTTCCCAAAAAACTCTGTCGAGCCATAACTTCAAGAATACATGGAGTTAGGAGGAAAAATTTACCTTTCTGGAAAGTTGAGAAAGAGCTCTATCCAATGGTGTCATTTCCAAAAGGTTTTGAGTGCCTGAAAATAAAAATATTATGTCTGAGGCACAAGAGAAGGAAAGAAGAAAGGGAGTTAGCCACAAAATGAGCAGGGGGCACATTTTGGATAACAAAAACACTATGTACACACTCACCAGAACTACATTTGGGTCCTAAATGTAGTGTAACGCTTAGTTAGAAAGCCCATTGTTGTGGCAGATGAGATCAATCAGACCCATTCATTTAAATTTGTATTTTTTTAGGGTTTTAATACTCTTCTTTGGTCTTTTGTAGGTCTTCTTTTCATATTTTACTATTGACGATATACGACACAAGGTAGTGAATTTGATGTGACCAACAACGAGGGTTTCAGACTATCTTCTGAACCTGTAAAGATCAGTTCCAAATATTTTGTATAGACCAGGACACTCATTCTATAGACCAGAGAGACCATAGGTGCTCCAGTCCCTCTTCAGGCATTCCTACTTCAAGATTTTCCAGGCACCTCTACGATACTGTCCCATGAGCATCTTCTATTAAGATGAGTTCTTTTCTCTTCCCTTTTACACATTAAGGTTAGCATTTCCTTTTGCATAGTTTCTTAGGTCATTTTACATACTTGTTATTGAATTTATTTAATTTATTTACAATTGTTCATAAAATAGATTAACTATAACTATATCCCCCATATCAATATTTTAGTTAATCAAGCGGTATCTTTCTCCCATTCCATATAAACATGCTTCCACAGTTGTTCTTTTTTCACATGCACCCACTTCTAAGGTTGTCATTTATCCACCTCCGAAGATCATTATCCATCCATGTCCCCCACCTAACTCATCAATTGCTATATCATCTCATTCACCTCATAGTGCTACTAAAAACCATTGGCTTTCTAAGCCATCGACATATATGCTTCCCACTACTACAAATTCCATTGTTGACACCATTTCATATGACATCTAGTTCCAATCTTATACTCATGCTACTACCGCTTCACATGATTCCACCATCCCTTATAGATCTCTCCATCTTTGGTAGGTGATATCTATATGATCACCTCATTACCTGATGAAGCACTTGTGTTCTTAAGGTTCTTACATGACTATTGAGGGATTTGTTACAAAATGATCCTCATTCTCACACTAGGGCATCACTCTTTTCTCCCCCCTCTTTTTCATCATCCATCGTATGCTATTATCAACATGGTCTTACATATTCTCATCCTACACATATCAACGTCTCAATATTATACTCTCATACACATCACATTACTATTCTAGCACATTACATTGTATATATACTTTCTTTTAGTCATATCATTATACTACTCACTCACATATACAATATGTTCAGATCACTACTTAACTATTATATCCACATCAAGATATATTTCCAACATTCAAAAATCACAACACTCATTTCATATGCATAAAAAATCTAGAATCAAAGTGGAAATGAAAACCATTACATCATATACCAATGAAAATTCTAAACACATGCAATCCAATGTATGTCTATATCTCATCAAAAATCATAGTTATAAAAAATACAATCGTTGGGGGCAAGCCCCTATGCTTCAATACAAAATATAAATCATATATCATCCTCACTATCACTATATATAATCATGGGATATCTATAAATATATGCTTTGCCACTCAATCTATGTCATTTACAACCACTATATCTCTCTACCTTTATCTATAGTATCACCACCTCAGTTGATTACTCTACGAATCAGCCATGTAGCTCTACATATATCATAAAGAAATCCTCAGCTAGGGATCCTCTTTCTACAACCTGTGTAGTTCATTCCATCTTCACACAAGCCTCATCACACTCAATCAATAACATGGTACATGTGGCTGCTACTATAGCCACCGGCTTGAACAAATGGGCATACTCGCCTATGATCACATCCAATCACTCTAGCATGTAGCCTCCGATGAGTACATTTGGTGGTACATTCCACGTAAACATGCGTATCAATGAATTAATAATTAATGACCAATACACATCACCTACAACCATATAAGATCACATTAGTTACTAATCACATTTTACAGAATATAGAAATCAAACTACAATCAACAACATAACAACAAACAATATCCACGCTCTGCTAGTGCAAGTGTTATGTCATCTCCATCAGGGGTAGGTGCCTATCCCTCTACTCCTCTAACCAAAGGTCCACCTGCCACATATACGACAACTAGAAATAGTAACACCCATAGATGTGATTCCCACCACTTGCTATAAGCCTAGGTACATCCCATATCATCCACTTGTATTGGCCATATAACCGCATTAGCCTCATATGGACCAGGAGGCACTAGATGTGCTCATGTAGGACATGGTATTGCTCCCCGATGCCTTGGCACTCTAGTAACTATCACCCATACATATGGATCTGGAGGCACATCACGAGCCATACAAAACTACCTTGATACATGCTCTGCCTATAATAATTTTATAACTCCTAGAAACTAGTCCTCTAACCATATGGTGCGTCAAATGTACCATAACTCTAATCCATCCTCTAAGATGGCCCCTTGCCCCATCCGATCAAACCTCAACCTATAGGTGGTTGTGTCTAATATTTTTCTATAAGTACCTACCGAAATCACTGCAAAAATCTTGGGCCTCACCTAATCAGCCCGTGGACCACTGAGTGGCCTCAATATCACAATATACTCATATGCCCATACATATAACAAAGTGGTGGCTCCTAGTCCACTCCATGGTCCTCCTATGTGAATCTATATAAATCCCTGTATAGATAGGATAATATACATCATTCCCAGGCATGTATCATCCCATTCTCCTCTATGCAGAGACAAATATCATGCATATTATACAATATACCCACTCCACCACCTTCTACTACCACTGATGATGCTAGAATCACCTGGATGAACTTTCAAAACCATGAAACACCATATCTCAATATAACATCTAGACTAATATGGGTCTCTTTCCATACCTATGCCCCAATAAAATATCATCTCGCTACTCTCATCTGTCTCTATGCATCCACTATACTCATAACCTACACTCTCTCTCCCATGACCAATAATCATAGTATTTGATATACACCCTCCAGGGTCACCATCATCTCACTAGTAAAAAACCAAAAGATACATGTATAAGCACACCTTTTGTCACACAATGCAGACACCATAGACATATTATGGGGAACCTCCCCAATCTTACTATATTATGAAGGATGGAACGGTCCAAAATGTCCCACTTAGCATAAAATAACCCAAAATTCATTAGTGTGCTCAAATGCTGACCCCTGTGGAATTCTCTAGAGTGTATATCTCTGTGCACAACATAAACACCAACATAATTTTGACATTTGTACTTTATACATATTCACCACTAGCTAATCCTAGTGTAAAAATTAATCAAAATACCAATATTTCACATTGCATTATCAAAGTCCTCTCCTAGGTTGCCAATGCTTAGGATCAGGTCACAAACACCTAGACATATGTCACCAATTCCTGATACTAAGTGATGGTGTCCCAAAAGACATCAACACCTTGGATGCTCCCACTCAGGTTAGAAACACACAAAAATAAAAAGTTCAAATTTTGTAAAAATCGACAAACCAGTAAAATAGCACCACAATTTTAAAAACTAACCTTACTCACCAACTCATTTGTCATCTACACCACTATAGCCACCGGTACTCTCTTGAATCCCATCAAAATTTCTTCCCTAACATGTGGCATCCTCATAGCTCAAAGCTCCAAATTTCAATATATCTCAGTGCAAATGAAAAAGTATTCACTTTTCACTATTAATATATATATTAACTTCACTTTTTCCTATACTATAGTTATTATTTGCAACTAATAAAAATTACATGTGATTTCATTCACATTTGAAGCCTTGTTACTCCATTTTCTTCCTCGTTTGTTCCATTCATATCAAATTTTTTTATAGCACTATACTACAAACATTACACAATGCTATATTTTAAGTTGGAGCAAGAACTCATCACTCTACACATATATTATATTGTCTTTTATACTATCTCTTGTTCACTATTATCTTTACTTTCGGATTAATAATCGTCTCTTCACTCCTCACCCTTTCGCTAAAAGGGGGTATAAAATTGAGATCACCTTATGATCCCTCTCATGTTACAATATAATAAATCGACACTTTTTATAATATTTTTTCTCTTATTCTATTCAAAGAAAAGGAATAAAATCACTCTCTATACAACATTCAATATTTCCCACTGATTCAAATGTATTCCCCCTAATGACCAAATCTAGGGGAAAAGCACAAAAAACTCTCTATGAGTAATTTACTAAGTAATATTCTATCATTTAGACCAAATCAATCAATCGGTATAACAAACATACTTTACTATCTCTCCCAGATTACCTAACTTGGGAGCTACATCACACTTACTATCACTCCCAGATGACCTAACATTGAAACCATCTAACACTATACAAATCAGGACACCTATGGGAGTGGTGGAAATGAGATAGTATTTCCTTTCCTATAGTACTCCTATATGGGTTATGTAATACAAAATAATAAGATACAACACAAAACTAAAAACATAACAAAATTTGGTCTCTATCCATCTGCAGTGGTTGGACCTTTTGGGGATGTAGTCATAGATGGAGAGTAAAACTACACCTCTCTCCCCAAGAATCTTCCTCTAGTGGAAGGATGCCCAAATCCTTCTATTTACAAACAAAATCAGGTTAGGAATTGATCACTCCCTACCTCTTCAATCTCAATTGGCAACAATCACAATCTCAAAAATATACAAATCATCTCAATGTTTCTCTATGTGCTCCTTACAACCATTTTGATATCTCTACTTACACCACATGGGTCTACACATGGATCCATGGTTTGCTATGTTATATGATTCATATATTCTACATGCACTTCTATGCAAGTCTTCTTAAGACTTCTCATAGGTATGTTCCTTACTTCCTTTACACTACTTGAATTTAATTCAAATAACACAAAGGGGGGAAAATGTAGACACAAAATCATACACATATTACTATTTTACTATACCACCAAGTATGTTATTATATGCATGGATCTTAAGTAAGAAAAGTATTCACTGGTGACACACTCATTAGTCCATCCACTTATTTGACTTGATTTTTATTGTCTTTCTCTCACACATCTATCACTTTTGTACCCAGTTCTGGTTAGGTCACATGAATTTTTGTCTCTCAGTATTTTCAAATTTTTTGGTATTTTTCCGTGGACACTAGCACCCATTCTAGACATTAGCGGCCAGATGCTCATATGCATTTTGGGTGCTTATGTCTCCTTTGTTCTTTTCACTTATTTTGGAATTTGTGGTCAACCTTTTTGGTTTTCTCATCCTTATCTCAAGGTTATAGTCAGCATGTCATGTCACTACTGTCAAAATTCAAATAAGAGATCCCTATATATACACAACATACATACTATTAGATGGGTAGGTAATTCTAAAGGGAAACCATATCTACATACTATCAAAGGGACTATTATTTTGGGCTACTTACTATGTATACACTGTATAGGAAGGGGAAGTGCTGAATTCCATCCCACACATTTGAGTTTTATCTAGCTATATCCTGTTATCTTGGCATCATTGGCATGAGGGAAACATAAGGACAATATTTCATACACATACACAAAGAAATACATGGATTCTGGAATGTAGTGCATCTCTTAGTCATAAGTTCATCCTTCAGATGACTGCCGGGGTTAGTATGACTTCACATATTGCATTTTCATTCCAATTTGATGTATTTGTGAGCTTGTGTAGGTAGCTAGGGTTTGTGTTGTAGGTTACAGGCACCTCAGAGATCCAAATGAGAATCTCAAGAGATCAATAGAAAATGATAGTGAAACCCTAGTGACACAGGAAAAATTAGATTTCGACCCTTTACCTAGTCACCAATTCCCAGAAGAGGTATCTGGAACCTATGCGTCCTTACCCTAGCCTAGGTGCCCATGTCCATATTTTTCTATAGATTCCATAATTAATACCGAGCATTTCTGACACTCAAACCAACCTATTCATCAGTTTTCCCAGTTCAGATCTGGTTTGGGATAAGCGTAAATTAGATAAGTGCCCTATCTCTCCTATTTTATTACATGGTTGCATCTTTAGAGTGCTAATCATTTGTATTCTGTTGTATATTATCATAGTAGTGACTATGAAATTAGATTTAATAATTCTATTTTTATTAAATCACCCATGGGTTTCCCAATTTTAGTATTCTATGGGTTCTTAGAAGCCGTGGAATGAGGGAATATAAATACGGGTCAAGAAAGTCACACAATGAATAAATATACTTTCATGGCATTTGGAAGGGAGGTTTAGTCTACGAAAGTCTTGAAGAGCCATGAAATGTTGGAAAATCCGCGAAACAAAGAAAAATTCAAAGGAACAAAGAGAACATTGGAAGAGTTGTAAAATAAGATAGAAATGGTTTTTGGCCATAAATTTCATTACAGAGCTTCAAATTTTATGAAACCAGTGGAATTCAAATAATCTCTTCAAGGGATTCAATTTGGTACAAAGAAATGAATAAATTGGCTTAGGTTTGAAGGTAGAAAATGGAAACATGGGAATGACGGGAGAAAAGTGTATTTCTAATCTAATTAGGCATCCAACCACCTCACCACCTATAATTTAATGTTTAATTGAGCCTATGCTATCCTCCTAAGTATGATGGCATGTATATTTAAGAAATAAGGATTCTTGTTGTCATGTAAATTGACTAGCCAAAAAATGCAAAATTTAATCAATAAAAAACTAAGCCATAATGTAAAAACTTACTTCAAAATCTTCCTGAATCCCTCTTATGGTTAGTATGTATTTCATGCTATGATAATATTGACCTTATAAGTACTCCTAAATAATTAAATAAATGTATATCAGTTTTCAAAAAGGTGTGGTAACACCATTTGTTTCAATCAATCAAGTTCAACGAAAGACAAGTTCTCTAGCAGGATTAGAAAGGCCAATTTGGCCATTTCAAAGCATGTGTGCATCTTTTGGAAAGATTACAAAATATCATAAAAATAAAGAGGTGGTATTGGAGATCCTTAAATATTTTTAAGTGATTTAGGAAATTTAATGAATATTTGGTGATTTAGGGACATTATGTACAAAAGTGGGTTCTTTAGGTATAAGGAATGAGTAGTCAAAATATGAATATGGAATTATCTGGATGATTCTAGGAACTCCATAAGGAGTTAGAAGGCAATAAAATGGGCATTATAAATCTAGAGGAATCTTCTACATGATGGAATAGTTATATTTTATCCAATACTTCATGGTTTCTTAAAACATTCCAATATGTGGAGGTGCACCTCATTATTTCAAAGAAAAATGATCTTTTTTTAGTTTTATAGATAGTTAATTTTTGAAACCTATTCCATTGATATTATTAGATCTGTTGGAGTCATATTCATATACAATTTAATCTCAAAATACCATTCTAAGCTCTGGGAGAGAATTTTTCAAGTTATCACTAGTGAAGAGTGTGAAGGTCCCATAGTTAGCCAACTTTTGACTGCCACATGTCAGAACCTTGATCCATAACACAATTTTGTGTCCCAATTATCCATTTTAACCAAGGGAAAAAAGGAGACAAGAATGGGTTCCCATGAGAAAGCTCTTTCTTTGGTTCCCCATGTGATCTTTTCTAGCTCTGCAAGGTGCTTATCTAGCTAAACCCATTTCCCCAAGCATGACCAAATTCTGCCACTTGTCACCATACTTCTCCATTGCTCCATTTTTTCCCATTATCCCTTTTCACTAAGCGAACAATATGGATAAGAAATGGTACCCATGATTAATCCCCTTTGTTTGTTTTCCATGTGACCCTCACACAACTTCCCAAGTGTATTTTCAACCAGGTGCTTTTTCCAAGCCCCCTCCTCATAATGCCACATGTAAGCACCTTGCTCCATTACTCCATTTGTTGTCACATTTTCAATTTTCAACAATGGGATAAAAGAGAAAATAAATGGATCCCATGAGCCACTCTTCTGGTCCCCCATGTGATCTCTCTTAACTCGTTGGGTGCTTTCTTGGATTTTTTAATCTTGCTCACACTTGCCCCATGCTGACACTTGGCATCATCTTGCTCTAAGGAACAATTTTCTATCAATTATGTATTAATTTAATCCATTTCACAATTAAATCCATAACTTAGCCTCAATCAAGCTCACATTTAACCCGAGTTTGATATATGATCAACAGAACATCATAAAGTGAGATAAAACACAATATAACACCATTTTTGCTCATTTCTTCCACACACTTAGAAATTTGGTGAATTTTTTTCTATCAAAACTTGCAACTTCCATTAATGGATTCCATGACAAAAAAATTAAAGGAAAACAAGACCCCTCTTCATTTCCTAAGGATCCAACTAGTGAAATCACTTGAAAATTGGAGCAAACGATCATAAAAAATCTACTTTCACTCAAGCCAATTCTTACACCATGAAATGGATGATTTTAAGGGATATTAAGGAATGAGTTTCCTCTCATAATTATTCCCTCCTCAAAACATTTTTTACTTTCTAAAATATCCAGTTGGCAAAATTGTTTGAAACTTAGAGCAGAGGATCCTCAACAAAATCTAGTTTGATTGGATCAATTTATTTCTTGATGGAGTTACTGATATTTCAAGATATGGTTGATTTTATTTTTTATTATTATCCCCCCGTTGATGAAAAAATCACTTTACCACTCATCCAGATGAGGGAATCATCAAAGATGTAGAGTAGGGAAGCTTGGAATAAAATCCATAATTTCAAGAATTTTTTGTTGCAATCCAACACCTGCAACGCACTTACTAAAAATAAAATGTTTTCATGGTGGGGCATGCATAAAAATATTAAGCTTTAAAATGAGATGAATTATTAGAATCTGCTGTCTCCCTAACAAGAAAGAAACATTAGGGAGTGAAAACAATGCAAAATTGTTAAAAATAGCATTCCTGGCTAAGACATGCTAAAAATAAAAAAGTTTCCAATTTTGGCCTAGAAAGTTGTGGAAAATTCCTTTTTTCTTATATTGTTGCTTTTTTCCATCGTCATGAGGTCATGAAGATGTTACATATCTCAAATAAGAAACTTAACCTCCACAAGTTTTCAAAGGATCCTTAAGCACCATTCTAGTCAATTTGTGTGAAGAAGCATATCAAAACACATCAAGGCGTAGAAGGTGAAACCAGAGACATTATAAGGTTGGAAATTTTTGATTAAATATATGTTGTTGAGATTACCACTTCTACATCAAGAAATAAAATATGTAATTCTTCTATTTCTTGTCTTATGTTCCTCTACTCTCTCTTCCCAACTTTACATACATGATAATATTATAAAACCAAGAAAGATGTTTGCACATTGGATAAATGAATCAATGGAATTCTGTGTCTATGATTTATTATGTCTTATCATTTTTTTCATTTTTTTGTTCTTATATTTAAATGTGGACCTACTTTGGTTATTGTTGGTGAGAATCAGATAGTTCCTACTCACAACATTATCCCTCTCTCATTGTTTCTCCAACTCCCCTTTACCTCCCTTTTTTGTAATTTCCTCCATTGTACTTCATATGAGCACTTTGCCACAAGTTTAGTGGAGTGTTCCTATGTGATACTAGTCCTATTTTATACCCCTCAAAATTTAGGTAATTTAAGTAGTTTACATTCAATAATGGGAGCCTCCTCATACACAAAAGGAGGGGCTTAGCCCTGTAACCGTTGGTGGAAACCAACAATTTTCCCACAGGAAAAATTATTTCACTAATGGTTATTGACGACTCCGTTGGGGAAGATATGCCCTTTTTCACCCATAAAAGATCTCTAAAAAAAATAAATCAAATTTTCAAAGCTCCATAAAAATTAAAAAATTAAAAAATACCAAAAATACTATTTGAATGTTCAAGAATCCTTGTTGCAATCCTTTTGAAAAAAATGTACCTTCCTAGTTTCATTCCTTTCTAGTACTTTAAGACAAACTGGGAAAGAAGATAAACATGAGATGATCATGTAAGTGGTGTTGTTGATCCCACATTTAAGGACCAAAAAAGAGATGAGTTTAGACTTCCCTTTGTTTGAATAACAAGGAAAACAAGTCAAGATTGCTTTCATGAATTTCATCCTAGTTTCCCTCTCAAAGGTCATATCAGAGCAACAACTATAGAATCACTAGTATTAATTCCTCCTAAAGATGAAAGATAAGAATAACCATATGAAGAATAGGAAATAATGGTTTTACCTCTTCCATGTGGACATAATACTGGTCCGTTGGCTTTTATTCCACCACTTCATAAAATTCCTAAAGGATCAAGAAAACACTTTCCCAATTTTGATGGACATGGAAAGTAATGTACTGATGATCATATGATAGCCTTCATCACAGCCTACGACATCCTTGGAGTGAAACAAAAATATTTTTTAGTGTGGTTATTCATGGAAACATTACAAGATGTCATTATGGAGTGGTTTTACTAATTTCCATAACAGTCAATTACTAATTGGAAGGGTATGAAAAGTAAGTTTGAAGCAATATTCAATACTATAGAAGAAACAAATACAATCCTTTCTCAAGTAACTTAGATGAAGAAAGAACCTTAAGAGTCCATGCAATATTTTTAAAAAAAGTTCAGTAAGTTTTATTAATAATATTCCTGATGATGCTTTTCCTACTACAAATAATCATAAAAGGTTCTTCGTGAATGCCCATATGCTTGAACTTGGTTTCATACTATGGAGAGTTCAACCAAAAAATTTGAAGAAAGATCAAAAAATTTCCATTGGAGTGAAAGCTGACATGATCACATCAAGAAAGATCAAGAACCATTCAATGAAGGGTAAGACCCATAGTTTAAAAGATGAAAGAGATGATCCATTGTTGAAAAATTTATCCAACGACTTAAAAATGTTGAAGAAGTTGCTAAAAAATTATCACAAAAAATCCAAAAAAAAAAAGATTGTAGGAGCACCCTGAAGGCTCGCCTTGGAAGAACCACTAATGAATACAATATGTGTGACTAGTGAAGATGAAGGAGAAGAAATTACTATATCAAAAATTGAAGAGGAGGAAGAAGAATGTTTTAGGATTGGGTATTTTGAATTCTCACCTAATGAATATTTTTAAGAATCGATGGACAATTACTCCTATGCAATGTTCACTCGATCACATATAAAGAAAGGAGTATCTTCTTAAGCTTCCCAAGATAATAATTTAGATACTCAAGTGGAGAATATAAAAAAAAAACAATGAAAGGAGGATCATTGATGTCCACTTCCACAGGATCAGCCAAGAGGAAGTCTGAGACCATCTCAGTCAAGAACGCTTATGCCTATTAGAGTATGTCTCATTCAAATTCTCTTGACAAATCAATGCCTATTTATGAGGATCTTAAAATTGTAAATCCTACCCTTGTGAAGTATTCTATAGTCCCTGATGTGCTTACCATTCCTACACCCTTTGACATCATTGATCATTGCATGAAATTTGATTATAAAATTTATGAGTCTAAGTACTTGAAAACTCATCCCTATCAATTTAATAGGCTAGTCTAATTTATTAAAGGAAGTAGTTCAGTTTCATGTTCCAAAAATGATTCTGCTAAGGAACTACCTCCTTCTCCTCATACAATTCCTCCTCAGAACTATTTTCTTCCAAAATCTCCACTGCTGGGAAGATATAACCTTTCTCTCTAGCCTTGTTGGTCAATGGGTACAAATTGAATAATTGTATTATTGACTCTGGTGCCTCTGAAAATGTTATGCCTCCAAAAGTTGATAAATCTCTCAGTCTCTCTCTCTCTCTCTACTACCAAAGGCCATTGTTACTCCATGGAAATGAAATAAGTGCCTCTAGTTGGCTAAGTCAGGGATACTCATGTAGCATTTACAGATTTTTCCTAACAAGAAGATCACAATGAGAATTATTGTAGTGGGAATGCCTTCCTCATATGGTATGTTTTTGAGATGAATATTTTGTTGAGATGTTGGTGGAGATATACAGATGGATTAGTCACATGCAACCATCCCATTCAATGGTAAGATGAAGAAAGTTCTTCCCATCAGGAAAATGAAAGACACCATCAACATTCAAAGGCTAGTTGACCCAAGAGTGGATATCTTGTACCAAGGTTCAAGGTCTTACAACAATTTCATAGCTTAGAAAGAAGATGTTGAGCTTCCCATGTTGATGGATGAGTATCCAAGTATCAAAAATCTAGTTAGAGAGCATCATGGTGACTTGGAAATTGAAAATATGTACTTCCTAATGGATTTAAGCATGAATATAGTTTCTCTTCTGAGTTGTGATGATGGTTATGAATGTCCTGCCTTGCAAAAAAAAAATTAGGTGGGGATGAGAAATGCGGGTCATGAATGAAAAATGATGGAAAGACACTTCTTGGTAGGTGATTTAAAATTTTCCAATCATGAAAATATGTTCAATGAATATAATGGTTAATATGAAGTTTTCTCTCTCCCATTAGGATTGGGTGACTCTTAAAAGAATTAATGAATGAATGACAAGGTGATTAGACTTCTTGAAGTTGAATCACCTAAAGAAGAGGATGAATTCATCACATAAATGGAATCCTTAGTTCTTGGTGGTTGAGATTGGGAAAATGACGGTATAAATATTTCAGCCCCAATTTTGTACTTATTCCCCTTTCACGAGGATTGAGACATTCTCAATGAAAAATGAAGAGATGGAATGGTGCTTGATCTCAAGAATGATTTTAAATTTTTTTAAAACCTTATCAACAAGGAATGTATGGATAAGAACATTCTTACATCTTTCAAGGTCAACTGCACTCAAGGAAAATGTACTTTCACCATGAAGATGGATTTTAAAGCTCAAAATGGACAAGATGGAGAAGATGATGAATTCTATGTTGCATGCTAAAAATTGTGCTCATTCTCTTTCCAATATAGTTAAGAAATATACATGCCACACTATAAAGAGAAATACTTCAAGGAAGATCTAGTTCACCCAAAAGAAGACAGTTTGGAGAAACTTGCAAACATAGAACATCAAGACGCTAGTGATAATTTTGAAGCTTCTAAAACATCTTCCAAGAATAAAAATCTAAAAATAGTGCTCATGAAGTAGCTAAAAAATGAATAAAAAATTCTTAACAAAAGTCATGGGTCTCAATATGAAAACAAAAAGCCTAAAATGATCAAGACTCATCTTCGCAGCAGTAAAGGAGAATAAAAAATTGGAATGAATTTGGGATTCAATGAAAAGATGGAAAATATATTCCAAAATAATAAAATAAATGAAATGAATAAGTGGGTCATTAGTCGCAATAAGATTCATGTGATATTTCTCAATAAATTGATAAAAGGATAATATTTTAGTGAGCTCGTCAATGGATTTATGGAAGAAAGGGCTTTGGTGAGACCCGTATATGGGTAAGCACTTAGTTTGGATTGGTGATTCAATGAAATTTTGTTGTACGCTGTATGTACATAGGTGATTTAAGTTGTTTCATAATTTCCCATTTTGTTTCATGTTTCCTTTCACATCTTGTATTTCCTTTCCTTATCATGTGTTGGTCTTGTTTGTCATGTTTGTAGCTTTTCTTATTTTTTGGTATAGTGAATCTATTTCCTAATATAATAAAGAACTGATTTTCTCACCCATGAGAAATATGAGGTTCTCTATTTCCCCTTATGGACTAATATCCCCAAGCTAGAGTTAGCTTTTTAAATGTAAATTGACTAGCCAAAAAATGCAAAATTTAAACCATGATAACTAGACCATAATGCAAAAAATTGCTTCAAAATATTCTCAAATCCCTCTCCTGGTATGTCTGTCTTTTGTGTTATGATCATATTTACCTTTAAGTTACTCCTAATGCATTGAATAAATGTATATACATTTTAAAAAAGGTATGATAAGGTCAATTGTTTCATTTAATCAAGTATAATAGAAGACTACTTCTCCGACATGCTTAGAAAGGCCTTTTTTTTTCCATTTAAAGGCATGTGTGCATCTTTCAAGAAAGTTAAAAAATATCATAAACATCAAGAGGTGGTATTGGAGAGCCTTAATTTTGTTGGGAGTGATTAAGTAAAGTTTAGGGAAGTTTTTCTGGTTTAGGGACATTCTGTCGAAATATGCATGAGCAATCAAAATATGAACCTCGACTTCTCTAACTAATTTCAGTAACTCCGCAAGGATTTATAAGGAAATAAAATAGGAAATGGAAATATATAGGAATTATATACATGGTGTAATAATCACATTTGTCCCAATAATTTATGGTTTCTTTAAATATTTCAATCTCTGCAAGTATACCCTATTGTCCCAAAGAACAAAGAGCCATTTTTTGAAGTTTCAGGAAGAGCTTATAAAACATATTCCATTGATTTGAGAAGGTATCTTGAAGTTAGATTCATATTAAATTTCATCTCAAAATACCTTTCAAAAATCTGAGAGCTAAGTTTTCAAGTTCTCATTGGTGAAGAGTATATAGGTCCCATACTTAATGAAAAATTTGATTGCCATATGTCAACACCCTGCTCCACGGTGCAATTTTGTGTCCCTTTTTCCCTTTTAATGAATGGGATAAAGGAGAAAAGAAAGCGCATCCATGAGAAATCAATTTCTCTAGTTCACCATGTGAACTTTTCCAACTCTGTAGGGTGCTGATCTGGCTAAAATTATTTCCCCAGGCCTACCCAGATTCCACCGCTTGTCATCATATTTCCCCATTGCTCCATTTTTTGTCCCTTTGTCCCTTTGTACCAAGGTGAAAATAGGGAAAAAAAAGGGCACCCATGAGAAAGACCCTTTTTTTGTTTTCCATGTGACCATCACACAACTTCCCAGGTGCATTTTCTAGCCCCCAATTACTTTTTCCAAGACCACTCCTAATATTGCCATGTGTCAAAAAAATTGATTAATTGATCCATTTATTTTTAATTTTTCCATTTTCACTAAGGAGAAAAGAGGGACAATAAAGGGAACCCATGAGAAATCCCCCTCTTCTGTTCCCCCATGTGATCTCTCTCAACTCCCTGGGTACTTCCCTAACATTTTCAATCTTGCTCAGACTTGCCCCACGCTGACACTTGGCATCATATTGCTCCAAGGCACCCTTTTCTATCCTTTATATCCCTATTTTCCCCATTACACCATGAAAATCATATCTGAACCTCACTCAAGCTCACATTTAATCCAATTTTGATCTATGGTTAGTAGGACATCATAAAAGTGAGATAAAACACAATATAAAACCATATTTTCTTATTTATTCCACAAAATTAGCCTTTTTGGTGAATGTTTTTCTATCACACCTTCCAACCTCTATTAATATTCTCTCTTCTATATTAGTGAAAGAAAAATGAGACCCCTCTTCATTTCCCGATGATACAACAGGTGAAATTAATTGAATTTTTGTAGCAAACCTTCATAGCTGACCTTAAAAGTTTACTGTCACACAGAGCCAATTATCTGCACCTATGCAAACCATAGCTAATTCATAATGAGACACCATAAGGTCTATATTTTCTTATCAAAATTATTCACTCACAGACTCCCATGTTCAGTATGACTTGAATACTCTGTCATGAAGAAATCATTTGAAACATGATTCGAAGGATCTATCCAACTATAGTATGATCAAAATAGATCTAAAACTTTCTCCATCCATTTAGTGATTTTTCAACCTATGTTTGAATGACATGTTTTCTCATTATTATTCCTGACCCAAGGAAAAACATGCATCAAACCACTTAATCCAGATGACCTAGGAACTCATCCATACACCTTAGGTAGCACTGGACCACCATGCTACTACCATTCTCCAAAAATACTTATCAGAATAAAATCGTGGCATATCCAACTTCCTCATTCTGCATGCACCAAGACTAGAAACATAGCATGTGTTCATGACCTAAGACATGTACTAGAAATACCCAGTTGGTCAAATGACCATGAATTTGTGACATCTATGGCATACCCATAAATACCTTTTACATGCCTTATGGACCATGAATGACAATACATTACACTGCTTCAACCAGTACTTATGGCTAGGACTTGCTATACTATGAAACTCTTCCAATTTTGACCTAAACCAAGCTCTGGCAACTTCCTTTTTTCATAGATTGTCACTAAATCCTATCATTGTTAGGTCAATCAAATCCTTCATGGCTTTGACAATTGACTAATTACCATATGGAGAGCTTTCAAATGATACCTACAACACCATTTTGGTCACATGAATGGTAAGTTGACATCATATGAGCACATACAAGGTGTACATCAGTGAAACCAGTAAAATCTATAAGGTTTGTCATTAATGACTGCAACTATCTTGTAGATATTACCACTGATGGCATCCAGACATGACCAACACCTGCAATGACTTCTATTTCCATTGTCTTATGATCCTATAATCTCTCTTCCCTACTTTAAAATATATGATAATAATGCTAAAACCAATGACAGGTAACTGGGCATTGGATAAACTGACCATCACATGGACCATAAAAATAGTGATTTACAATGCAAAATACTGACTTATTTGCATGAGTAGCTCCCCTGGGACTGTATTCTCTAGTTCTTTTCTGACTCCAACAATAACAAATAAAGATGCCTATAGACCTAATAAAACATGAAAATAAGTTCTCCCTGAATTGATACACCTCCCCTTTACCTCCCTTTACTTATCATACTTATCTTTCTAGGTCTTTTCAATGCTTAAGACCACAAATTCTCCATAGGTTCAAGTGAAAGTAAGATACCATTTAGTGATCCTATGAGACTATTGAACAACATCTTCAAAATTAAAATGAAAAACTTTAGGAAAGCTCTATAAGCATTCACATCATGGAATCAACTTCCCTTATATGTCCCCTAGACAGGGTATAGCTTAACCTTTTTTCAAGTAGAAAAAACAAAAAATAATTCCTCTTCACCTGAAAACTTAATGTTCAAGTAGTAGTTTTTAGTGAATCCATTGGGGAATAAATTTCCTTCGTGCACCCAAAAACATTTTCATTCTTCTTAGCCTTATAATGACTCATACTTTCAAAAATCCATAAGCATTGTAACCTATTGAAAGCATTAAAAAAACACTATTGCCTGAATGTTACAAGAAGCATTCATGCATTCCCATTGGTAACTATGCACTTTTCAACAATTTCATTCATGGATCTATTTTTCTAACATCAATTTGGAAGTCAGAAGATACACATCCCCCTAATTGTGGAAGTGGATTTTTTTTCAGACATGTACCTTGTTAGTTAGGAACCAAGAATAATGCAACAGTACATTGATATTAGATTTCTTCTTTGTTTGCATAGTCATGGTCTTAATAATAGCTCTTAGAAAAGTTTCTCATACTTTGAATTTGATCTCTAGATGCATCTCAGTTATCAATGTCATATTGTAGCTACTAACTAGAGAACCCAAACTTTATAGACTCAACATACCACCTAAATAAGATTATGTATAAGAACAATTTGATAATTTGATTGAAGAACACTAGTGGTTTCAGACCTGCCATGGGGACTCAGAATACATGACCTGTCAAGAGTCTTGAAATCCATCATTTGCATTTGACATTCCTATAGGATTCTCATGCACACTTGAATCTTTCCATAAGTATGGTATCAATATAGAGATCACAAATCCTTCGAAGAGTGATGTCATAACCTTCTTGACATACTTGCAGAATTTTCATTTTCACTGTATGACAGGAAAATAATGTCTCTACCTTTTCCACCTTAAATTTCTCAAGGAAATATGACACACCCTCTTCCTAGCTAAAGGGTAACTAATAAAACCAATATGCCATCATGTCAAACTTTTTCACAGGCCTTGGAAGGGTATAAAAATAAAGTTTAAATAAATACTCGAGACTGTAGAAGACACAAACACACTCCTTCCTCAAATAAATCAAATGAAGAAAGAACCACAAGTTTCCATGAGATATTTTTTCAAAAAATTCAATAAGTTGATCAATAAGATTCCTGATGATGCTCATCCTACTGTGGATAATCAAAAAAGGTTCTTTGTGAATGCCCAGTTTCCTAAATTTAGTTTCATACTACGGAGAGTTCAAGCAAACAATCTAGACAATGCTCAAGAAAATTACATTAGAGTGGAAGATGGTCTGATCATGTCAGGAAATATCAAGAACCGTTCAATGAAGGATAAGGCCTGAATTTCCAAAGATGAAATATCTGATCAATTATTACAGAAGTTGGCCAATGTATTAACAATACTGAAGAAGGAATTTTCTCAACATGTATCACACAAATACTAGAAAAAAATACATATTGTAGAAGCACCTCTAAGGATTTCCTTGGAAGCCCCACCAGTGAATGCAATATGTGGGACTAGTGAAGATGAAGGAGAATAAATTTATAAATCAAAAATTGAAGAGGAAGAAAAACAAGAATGTGATATGATTGGGTATTTTGAATTCCACCTGATGAATATTTTTAAGAATCCAAAGACAACTACTTCTATGTAGTGTTCACTCGATCACAGATGGAGAAAAGAGACTCTTCTTCTCCAGCCTAAGATAAACATTTAGATCCTCATGTGGTGACTCTATGAAAAAAAACAATGAAATGCGGATCATCGATGTCTACTTCCATGGGATCAGCCAAGTGGAATCCCAAGACCATCTCAATCAAGAACCCTTCTACCTCTTTGGGCAAGTCTCATTCAAAACCTCTTGAAAAATTAATGTCTATTTCTGTGGATCCTAAAAATGAAAATCCTACCCCTATCAAGGATTCCATATTCCTTGATGTTCTTACCACTCCTATACCCTTTGACATCATTGACCATTGCAAGAAAGAAAAAATTCAAATTTATAAGTCTGAGTACTTAAAAATTCATCCAAAGCAATTTAATAGGCTAGTCAAGTTTATCAAAGGAAGTAGTTAAGTTTCATGCTCCATAAATACTTCTTCCAAGAAATTACCTCTCACTTCACATAAAAATCCTTATAACTCTCTTGATTCTACACCCTCCACCTATGGGAAGATAGAAATTTCTATCTATCATTTTTGGTCAATGATTACAAACTGAATAATTATACTTTTGACTTTGGTGCCTCCAACAATTATATGCCTGTAAAAGTGCTTAAACACTCAGTCTCTCTCTCTCTCTCATTCGACATGCCATTGTTACTCCATGGAAATGAAATACTTACCTATAGTTGGAAAATTCAGGGATTATAGAGTATAATTTTAAGATTTACCTGAAAAGAATATCAAAATGATAATTCTTGTTGCGGACATGCCAACCTCATATGTTATGTTGTTAAGTTGAAGCTTCTATCGAGATGTTGGTGTAGATTTTTAGTATGTGGTCCTATAGGTGTTGTCATTGATGAAAAAACTAATTAATGACAAAGTGGATGATGGAGTAGGGTCAGATAATGTTGTGGATGGTGTTGACATGATGGTTCAAATGTGTTCATGATGATACAGGGAGATTCAGTGATGTTTACTTGCTCTTGCAAGCTCATTCAGGTGCTTAGGTAATGTTGCGTGGTGGTAGGAGATTATTGGTGACTTGAGAAGCATGTTGGAATGCTGGATATCAAGTTTGGATAGTTCTTGGGAACTCACATAAGTTACAGGGTGCAGATATAGGTGATTGTCCATGTTTTAGGTGCTCATCTGGAGTAGGTATGGATGCTAGGGAGTATGAAATTGAGGTATGGAGCTATATGATCCATTTATATATGTAGACATGTATACCATGATGTATTAGGTATGTTTGGATAATTTTTTATCTTTCATGATGAGTTATAATGTTATTTTAGTAGACCCTAACTTCTATAGTGTAAAACCTTAAGGTGAAGCTATGCAAATGAGATAGGATGGAAATATTGAGAGATGTTGATGAATTTATGATGATTGTATATGTTATTATGATTTTTTATGGTGCTTTGAGAAAAAAATTAGGATGTTAGGATGTGCATTTTGTAAGTTATTTCAATTTTGCTGAGACATGGTTAAGAATAAGGCCATTTCCAGCTCTAATTGAAACTTCTGATGCTCACCCTGTATTGTGCGCTTTACATGGTATATTTTGGATTTCAGAGATGTTTATAAAGTATAAGGTTTAAAAAAATAATGAAGTCATTTCATTGTCACATTTTTATGAACAAATGTTAAGAAGGTAAACAACTTTTATGATTGTGAAACCCTAGCTTGTAAGTGATATGAATGAATTGCTTCCTAAGTGGCTAGAATTTCTTCCTAGTTCATGAATGATGATTTGAACATGTATAAAACTCCTTAATATTTCTATAAATGTATGGTAGAGGTCATGGTGATGAGTGGGCCCCACTCAAATAGGTCAGTTTATAAGGAAGAGTGTTTTGGGACAAGGTTGTCAAAAGGAGTTATAAGCTAAATTGGAATTGTGTGATGTATGTGAGTTTTTATTGATTTAAAAATAGGTTTTAGGACATTTTTATGAAATTTCATGGTCAAATGATCTCCATTTAGGTTGACTGGTCAAAGGGTAGTTTTGAGGCAATGAAAAGAAGCCATCAATGAAGTGGACATTACATGAGCTACAAGAGGAGTTAGGATGTGATTAAAGTTATGTTGGAAATAGGATTCAGAGATATTTATTTTGATATGAGGTTTTTCTCATGATGATGATATTTTCTATGGTTTTTAGGTAAGTTTTTGGATATGAATATTTTTCCAGTGTAAGATAGGAAATGATTTGCTGAATATTTTGAGTTTATTGAAGCATGCGATGGATTAAGTGATGATTTATATAACATTTAATGTGAAGAGGGATTAATTTTGCATCCAATGAATCTATTTAAATATCTTGATTTTTCCTGGAAAGGTGTTAACTAGCTGATCTTTGAAAACATTTTTTTGGGAAGGTTGATTTTGTGAAGACAAAAGTGGCTAAGGTTTGGGAAGGTGATTGTTTCATGACTTATAAATTACTTAGAAGTGTTCTAAAGGTTATTAAATTTCCATTGAGTGTTCACATGCCATATTATGGATGTTTTGGAGTGATCTAGTGCCATAAATATGTTTTCAGGGTCATGAAGGGTGTAGGAAACAACTGTTTTGAGAAGAGCAAAGACTAATGGTCCCATTAAATGAAATATTATGATTGGTAGAGATAAATTGAGACCATGTATGATGTTAAAATATTAATTTAAACATGTGTGGTGATTTATGGGTCATGACTAAGTATGGTTTTGATGTTAGGGTATTTTTCTCTTTGTGCCCATGGGGATTTGAGTCATTTTTGGAGCATGTAATGATGATTTTGGCTAGGTTGACCAAGATGGGTCACTTATGACTGCAATGTTTTGAATTTGGGATTTTATTATGATGTATGATTTGATCAAAAGGAGGAATTTTTTTGGTTTGAATTTGAAATGGAAAGAATCTTATAAAAGCATTGTTTTGGGTGCTTTTTGGAGCTAGTTGAGTGCTAGTTGTGTGTGTGTAAGAAGTGAGACCTAGGTGAGAGATATTTGAAGGTGTTTAAACATGAATTGAGGTCAAATAAAGTGTGTTACAGGTTGAATAAGATCAGAAATCATGTGTGAACATGTTTTAAGGCTTGAGAAGTCAAGAAAGAGCTAGTTTGTGAAGGATTAGACACCTAGGGTTTGAAGAAGTGTGAGATGAAATAGTGGTATGTATCAGTTGTGGCAGAAATAAATAAAATATCAGACTATCATAAGGTGTTTGAGTTAGTTCTTGATCATATTTTAGGGTTATAACCTCCTTGTGGAGTTGGTGCTTCACAAAATTAGAGGTTGGTGCTCCTTGTAGGGTTATAGCTCTACTAAACTAGGGGTTCGTGCTCCTTATGGGGCTGGTGCCTCAATAAATTTGAAACATATAAATATAAATATTATGTTTCAATGGGTTTTCTTCCCCTTGAGGGTTTCCCACATATATCCTACATTCTTGTGTTGATTTTATGTTTCATGGTAGCTTGCATTTATGATATTTGGTGATTTGCACACATTAATCATTGGATAAGTAAATTAGTGGTTTGGTTGAATAATTTGAAATTTGAGTAATTTTTTTGTAAGGAATGATTCACCCCCCTCAATCCATTGTGATTATAACAACTGCTATAAAAAAAGGTCCTTTTGGAGAAGTTTGACAACTTGAAAGGAGATCCATGAACTACAGAAATCGCGAGTGGTAAATTTATTAAAAAGGCACTAATTCTTGGAGCATACTATGATTTTTTAAATTTGAGAATGAATAAACTTATTGTAATACCCCTGCTGTTCTAATAGTTGTACTTTGATTCTGTGATTGGTTTATATACATTTACTATGGGATTGTACTCTGCTTGATGATCACTACTGAACTATATGTGAATGTGTTATGAGAAAGCATTATTTACTTGATGACCTAGCAGACTTGCATATAGTTATGGATAGAATTTGTACTTAATGATTCTATAGAAATTCTATTATTCTTACCTTTCTATTGTTGAGAACTTAAATGATCTTAGTAACGCCTGCTTTTGAATAATATGATATGAGTTCAGGAGTAGAGAAGTGATAACATTGACGGGGTAAGTTGTACTATCATTTCTATTTATCTTCTTCTATTAGACTATATGGTGATTCAGAATAACACCCTGGATCAATTTTAGTGAACCCTGGATCAATTTAAGTGATCCAGGCTATTATCCTGAATCATCATAATAGTTAGGATTGTAAGTCAAGAGCATACTCAACTTCTCTTAGGCTCTTGATTATTATTGTTAGGCCTAAAGTTTATAATTGAACCTAATATTAACTTGGTATAAGGTTAGAATGTTCCTTATGAAAGCTTTACATTATTCAAATCTAGGACTTGCTACATATAAACATGAGCCTATAGAGAATGGCTATGTTGAAATAGTTGTACTAAATCTAAACCTATGTTAAAATGTTTGTGCTCTACTTCTAATTATAAAGTCCTAACCTAAGTAAGGGAAAGGGGCTTCTATGAAAAAAGTTTGAATACCTTAAAATTTATTAAGGGACCTATGGGGAAATACCTATATGCATTTTGAATTATTTAACATCCATATCCTTAAGTTTGTGATGTTAGGAGGTTATTTGGAATTGAATAATGCATAGGATTTGAGATGAAAACCATATCAAATTGTACCTTGGCATATTTAATAACTAGGCATTAAATAAACCACCAATTAGTTATTTGAAGCTTTGCTAAGTTTGGAAAGACCAGTTGTGGTCTTGGATAAATGAAATAGTGATCATTTAGTTAACTATACGATCATCTCTAAAATTTAAGAATGGAAATGTTAGTTGGCAAGAAAATAGGGTAAGGACTGACATTCCTTCCTAGTATTTAATGGTCTTGAACCACCCATACCATCCTGGAGAATGAAACAATAGTTTTCAGAGGAAAAGGAAATGGGTTGGTTCTATTGTGTTGTTTTCATATCATGCCCTTAGAGCTCTGTATGTAGTTTTTCCTATTTTCATTCATCGCCTATTTTTGAATTTTGCATTTAGTTTTCTATTTCTTGGAGGATAAATATCTGGAAACTAATATTGGATTTGGATGATAAATAAAGAGAATGGAAGAATGAAAGAGTTTGGGTTTTTGTGGAATCAGTTTCAGAATTTTTGTGAGGTTATTGGTATTCGAGCTTGCAAAAAGGGAACTTGATGAGCTTCAAGGAAATAAGAAGAGCTCTACTAGACATGATAGGCTCTAACTCTCTTTAATAATTAGCTCTAAATAATATTTTCATGAAAATAACTCAGCTTTTTGCTGGAAATACATTTTAAGGTTTTGGGTTTTGTGTTTGAATGATTCGAACCCTTGATGTATTGTGTTTTCTACAAAGTTTATGAAGCTGAAATTTTGTTAGATGACAGTGGAATCATATGACATGAGTTTTTTGGTTCTTGTATTTACAAAAAATGTTATTATAACTAAAGGCTTATTTTTATTAAAATCACACGAGCTGGGTTATCTGTTTAAATGAAATTTTTTCATACAAATTTGTAATCTATAGTTAGGAACTAGGTATAACCCTATTATAGATTTAATTAACATGAATATTATGTAAATACAAAGGAAGTTTTGAGTGATTTTATATTTAAGGTATCGACTATTTGCTTCTATTTTTTGTTGCATAGTTATTATCAGATTTTCTTGGGGTTGGTTCGATACCCATAAGGGACATTCAAGTTAGTTAAACCCTAGGCCTTTGAATTGTGAAAAAATATGGATGGGATATTTTTATTGTTTCAAGATTATTTTTAACAGCTAGCCTTCTCTTCTATATGAATTTACTTCACTTTTGATAGCCTAAACGAAGCCTTACAAAATTTGTCTTCTAGATCTTACCTTCTGTAATTAATGAAATAGCCTTGGTTATCGACTTGTGCTTACATTCTGGTTATGTTAAATTAGAAACTTAGAATCTTGTTGCATTTAAGGTTTAAATAAATACACTGTAGTGTATATGTTATAGAGTAACCTGGTATTAATAGTGCAGCCGATCTATGAAGGATGAACGATAGGCCTAAACTTATTATCAGATTCTCTGTGACTGAACTTGTTATATTGAACCTATGTGGTCACTTTTGAAGTGAATAAACTAATAAGATGTATCAAGATGTATAACTCAAGGAAAATGTTGGGAGTGATTCAATATCTTTTTAATGATTTAATGAATTGAAAAGTCGAATTCAGCTAACAATGAATTTACCTTGAAGCTATTGATAATGGTTGTAAGTTTATGGGTAGTATGTTTTGATTTAAAGATGGTTTGAAACTAATATGTATTTGTTAGACTCTTATTTTTATTCTCTGTTCACTTTTACAATGATATTCCTTAAACAAGAAAGTATACTTACTACATAGAATTTGTAAATGAAAGGTTTGAGAAGGTCTCTATATAAGTTTAATACTTGGGTATTAATCTATACTTTTAGCACTCTTAGATCTAGAACTGTATACTTATGTTTGATCATTCATTGAAAAGTTATATGTTGCTATAACTTGATGGAAGTGATAAATATTTTGGGATCATATTCGAAATATGATGAAGTTACTATTACACGGTAACTTATTGAAGTAATATTACTTAAGTTATGCTAAGTCCTGTAGGTATTAACATGGGAATGACCTTATTACTTATATAGATCCTAATTGAATTTTGTGCTTAAGTTATTGTTTATATAGATCCCAATTGAAGGATGCACTTAAGTTGCTATATTTATTAAGGTATTTACTTGATGTGTGTTCCTTTTTAGTCCTTAATGTGATTTCAACTTGTAGTAGTTTTTCTTGTATGAAATTATTAAATAGTGCAAGTTGTTAAGGATATTTAGATATTATCATGCCCATTCATATGAACTAACAGTTGCTAATAATGTTTTAGATGGAATTTGTGAAAGGTGAAAGAAGGATGGTGTTTAAAAGTTTACATTTATTCTATTGATTTATGAAAGTTGATTTTTTATCACTTGATTGTAATATCATCATAATGAAGTACTTTTGTAACGTGCTTAATGAAAGGCCAAAGTGTCCTAATTATTGTATTATATTTCATGAGGATAATTTTTTGGACTCATGTTGTCTTAAGAAGTTCTGTTTTTCAGTTTCAGGAAATGAATAAGGAGGGTTCCTTTTTATACTCATTGTATTATATATTTCTCAAATAAAATGAAAAGATGTTCTTATATGTATTGAATACAGTTCTGCATATTAAACGAAGTGTGATATATTTCCTAAGTATATAATGAATTTTAATTAAGTGGGCAGATTATAATGTTATAACTTAAGTGTGAATGTAAGATATACTTAGCATAATACATATAGGTTACCATTTGGATATTGAATTTATGTGAAACATGTGACTCTTTAACTTAAAACAAGAACTAATACCTATGAAGGCATACCCTATAGTTAGTTAGTTATATATATATATATATATATATATATATATATATATATATATATATATATATATATATATATATATAATATATATATATCTGTGTGTGTGTGTGTGTGTGTGTGTGTGTGTGTGTGTGTGTGTGTGTGGATATAACTATATTTCCTATTGTGAGGACATTTAATTAATTTTTAAAAATAAATTGCTATCATGTCTTAGATCATAAGCTAGGGTGTTGAATGCTTTAGTTATTTATGTTTACTTACTAAAGAATGAAAACATACGCAAGAATGATAGTTATGTTTAAATACGAATGCTCCTATGGGGCACAAGTGAATATAGATGATAATATATGACTACTATTTCTACATTAATATAACTAAAAGAGGGGCATTATACTTATTTGTATATACCTAATTAATGAACTAGTTATGAATTCATGATAAAGCAATACACATAATTGAATCTGAAACTTATAAATTATTAAATCATGATTACACTATTCCTTATTAAGGGAAAGTTATGTATGACACTTATCATCTAGAGTATCATGAGTTAATAAGGATTGGCAAGTTGGGAATTAGTTAAAATAATTAACTTGTTAGGATACGATGTTCCATTTAGCAGAACTTGGTGGACCTCCATAACATAGACATTACTGCATAATACCTAATTAATGACATAAGTCATTAATTGGATACTCTGAAGAAGTTAATATTGCATGAAAATCTATCAATCTCCCCTAAACATAACTATCATAAAACCATGGATTCAAGTAAGAGATAGATATCAATTCGAGGTAATAGTATGGCTAAGTACCGATGTCATCTTATGATGACTATGGGAAAGGAAGTGGGCCTTAAGTGACACAAGTCAATTCGGGTACGCTTACTTCCCCTTAGTCATTCTAAGATGACTTATCAACACTTATCCATGCATGCTCTTTCGAATTAGTACCTAGCAAAAACCTTGTAAGTGATTGATGTAAATCAAATTAGTCCTAATCTAGATAACAATTTTTGAGTGTATGGTCAAGGACATATTCCATATGATGATTATTCCATCATGGAATTTTGCATGGCATACATGACTCAAAAATTTGGCCAAAGCAATGCAAGTTTTTGATTACGGTGTTATGATTTCACCTAGATTTAAAGATGTAAGATATCTAAAGGGTAATTGGTACAGAAGCCTAGATACAAAATTTAAAGGGTAACACTTGAATTCCCTCAACCATTAAATTCTCTCAATTTGGAAAATTAAAAAATCAAATTATCCTCCTTATGATGGTCACTAAGACCTCCTTTAAGCTCCAAAACCTGCCCTCTAGGCCAAAATTTTTCACTGCACTAATAACTAGCTCAAAAGAAGCTTTTAACATGCCTTGATACCTATATAATCATTAGAAAACACCTAAGTAAGCCTTCATATAGAAAAAATCATTTCCAAATCATAAAAATATCACAAATGGGTCCATGTTTGTAGCCAAAATCACCTAAAGCCTTGAATACCACCTTTTAGGACACAATAAGCCTTGAAACCCCAAAACAAGCATCCATGACCAAAAGGAATGAACTAGAGCAATAAAAATCATCAAAGAATGGAACACCCTTATACATGTTGTAGGGAATAAAGTTATAGTAGATTTTTTTGATGGAAATCAATACTGTAGTAATCTATCTTCTTGATTGAAAATACTCAGGGAAGTTCAAAGAAGAAATTCAATTCAAATAAAAACTTGTGTATAAATGTTGAAAATTATACTTAGCTATATCCCCCTCTTTTCTTCATTATTACGATGAAAGTGAACTGGTTGGATTAAATATATTCTATATAGTTATTGAAAATTGGAGCTGAATTAAAAATAAATAAAAAATGCGATAAGTGTTTGTGAAAATAGACCAAACAAGAGTTTCAAATTTTCAACCAATTTTGCAAGTAAGTTGTAAAATTCTCCCCAAATTCTGGTTTCCAAATTAATCTTTCCAATGTTTATCATACTTTAAAATATTTGGAGCACATTTGTAATTTTCACTCAAACCTCCAAATTCCAAAATGCTCTTTCCCTAATATTTTCCATATTTTTAGATTTTTTGAGAAAATTTGTAATTTATTTGTAAATTGCCACTGGGACTTTAAAACGTGAAATAATGTAGTGTAATTTTTGTAGAATTTCAGAATTTTATAGAAAATTTGTTATTTATTTGAAAATTTCATTTGGGACTTTGAAACTTGAAATAATTGTGCTTTCCGTCTTTGGTGAATTTTCAAGGAGCAAGAGCAATGAAACATTCCCCCAAGGTGTATGGTATAGATATCAATTGTAAAAACCTTTTCAAAATCCTATTTAGGTATATGAAATATGTTTCAAGTGAAAAGTCAACCCAAAGTTCCACCTAGGTGTAAAGTAGTGTTTCAACATAAAAAATCATTCCAAAACCATACAAGGACTTAACAAAGTTCTTATGTGAAAGAGTAGGTCAAATCTCCATTGGGGTCTTCATTAGAATTTTAAACTATAAAAACATGTCAAATATATGCCTAATTGTTTAGTAGATTATAGTAGGTGGTTGAGAAAGCAATTTCTTACAACATGATTTTTGTCCCTCATTTATGTGTTATATTTTTTTGTAAATAGACTAAAAAAATTCAAAATAAATAGATATAATAGTGGGTGTCTATATTACATATATACACCCAAAATATTGAAATGTGAAATCCTCCATAAGCGATCTCCATCAAAATACAACAAAATGGGGAACATTAAACTAAGGATAAGAGGTTTAAAGAAGTTTGAAATAAACTTAAAGCAATCTATTAGGAAAATTAGGGGAAAATTGTAAACATAAGATCTAGGGTAGAGAGCCACTTTATCTAAGGGATCTCCTTCATCCCCAAAGTGGCAACTTGTGACATTTGAATTCTTCTCTAGACTTGTGCAAGGGGGAGCTTTGAATTTTGTTGGAACCCTATTGTAAAATGTAATTAAATTTTGAGTTTTGGAATAATGGGAAAATTCTATTTAAAAAAACTTGAAATTTATTTTGAGAGAATTAACTAAATTTATGCAACCCTTGTCACCCTTCTACCACTACCAAATTTAACCACTATTTTCCTACTATAATGGGATTAAATTATTTATAAGAATAAAACTTGATATAGTTTTGATAGAACTAATGAGACAACCTTAACTAAGTAATATGTCACAAAAATGTATTCAAATATTATCCTTTCCCTGAGTGTTGATTTTGAATGATGGTTAAAATGAAGGGGTAATTTAAATTGTAACAAAGGATAAATTTATAAACATAAGAAGAAAGGAAAGATATTTCAGTGTATAAATTGTGTAGGATATTGTTACATTATAAGAACCATGAAAAAAATGATAAATAGAACAGGGGGCCATAAATATACTTAGCATACATATTTGAATAATTTGGATACGAGGGATCAATTTTAATCTGACTCATATAGTTGCATAAGGTTTACTGTGATAGGATGGATTGACTAAGATAATGTTGGTTCTGAATTACATGATTTTAGAATAGTGAAACATTTTGATAGTTTTTCCCCTTGTATTGAAGTTTTGAAATGAGGATGTTACATTTTGGTATCAAATTTGAAGGTTGCAGCTCTTGGACATATTAATTCCATCACTGACAAAAACTTAATTTTTGATTAACAAAATATGGTTAGAACAAGGGGAAAAGCTGTGAATAACCAACCTCTTGTTGGTGAAGCAAGTACAACACAAAAGCTTTATGAGATCCTTGTTATTCTCCATGACACAAGGAATCACATTACTGTACTTGAACAACAAGTGATGAGAAATGAGGAGGATAATTTCGTTAATGGAAATGAACCACCTCTAGAAAATAACATGAATGCTGAAAATCCTGGTGGGGAAAATAATAATAACACAACAAATAACAATGCTACGAATGCCAACATAAATGCTATCGATGCAAATGTTACAAATGTGGATTAAAATGCACAAAATCAACCTGAAAACAAGAAGTCAAGGTTGGCATCTGAACTTACTAGTGATACAAAAAGGAAAAGTCTAACAAAATTTGATGGTACCGCTCTGGGGGAAGGGGCTGAGAATTGGCTACCTGAAATGGAGAAATAATTTGCAATTAGGAATTTCTCAGAGGAAACAAAAGAAGTATGGGGAGCTTATTAGATTTCCCATGAAACATCTTCTTGGTGGGAAAACCATAAGGTTAAACTTAATGTTGATGAAACTAGCATCACTTGGGATCAATTTAAGGGATACTTTAGGCAACCTTGGTTGCCGCAACTTTACTATG
Organism: Taxus chinensis; assembly: GCA_019776745.2. Lineage (NCBI taxonomy): Eukaryota > Viridiplantae > Streptophyta > Pinopsida > Cupressales > Taxaceae > Taxus > Taxus chinensis. Next base: position 337,097,858 of record CM034153.1, read on the forward strand.
ATTAGAAAATGTCTGAATTTTAGACATTAACACAAGGAAAACTAATTATTACTGAGTATTGGTATAAGTTTACAAAACTTCTCAAGTATGTAACATAGTACCAAACAGATGAAAATTATACATAAATTTATAATGGGTATGAATCTGATTATAGGTGGAGAGGTTGATGTACACAGTCCATCAACCATGGAAGGGGTTGATGAAAAGGCCATAAGACATGAACAAAAGTTGAAAGTAATTTTGGCTCATAAAGAGGAAAAACATAAGAAATTTTCTAACTCTCCTTCACCCCTTACACCTAAAAAGGTGGCATGGAAAAAGTTTGGAAGTAAAAACAGAGTTGATACTGGTAATCAGAAGAAATATGTAACAAATAAACCTACTAAAAATTTCAGAAATAATGGACATAAAACATAAGAGTGGTCAAAAAAATAATTTTAAAAAATAAAACAAGTTTGAGCATAGGAAGGGACATGTTGGGGTCTACTTTATTTGTGGTAAAGATCATTACACAAGATATTTTCCTCAGAAGAAAAATGATAATAACCAGCAAGCAAAGATACATGATGTAGTAGTTGATAAGCAAGCTACATCTCTAGAAGTGCCAGTTAAGTTGTTTGGATTACCTGTGACTATTTTGTTCAATACTAGTTCCACATAATGTTTCATTTCTAGTAAATTAACATATAAATTGAAAATAAAAGTTGGTTATAAGAAAAATACATGGACTTTCCACTACGAGAACAATAATGTACACACAGTTGATAAATACTTATTTAGCACAGCCTTAGAGTCGCCACTACTGAAGTAGACCTATATGTGACACCTTTAGGGTCATACGCCATCATAATAGGTGTAAATTAGCTAGATATACATAATGAAAACATAGACTATTACGGAAAACACATAATATGTCTAGACGATCTGTAAAAACCAACATAAATTTAAGGTGTAAAAAGAGATAGTATAGTTAGAAAAATATCAACCATGTAACTCAAAAAGGATAAAAACAAAGGTTGAACGCTCTTTGCTATAAAAATTTCTGAATAAGGTGAAGAGGGTAGTGATTTTATGGAAAATATGTTATGTGAGTAAAATGATGAGTTTCCAGAAGAAATACACGGTCTTCTTCCAAAACAAGAATTTGAATTCACTATTGATATCAAGCCTGAAACAGAACCCATCTCTAAGGCACCTTATTGCATGAATATAATGTAACTAGTCAAACTTAAGGTATGGTTGCATGAAATCCTATCTAAGGGATTGATAAGATCGAGTGTCTCACATTGGGGAGCACAATTTATATTTTTCAAAAAGAAAGATGGAACACTTAGATTATGTATTGAATATAGAATGTTGAAAAAAGAAACAATCAAGAATAGGTACCCTCTTCCAAGGATTAACAATATGTTTTACCAGATGGATGATATATTAGTTTACTCTAATATTGATCTATAATCTGGGTACCATCAGATGAGAATAAAAGAAGAAGACATACATAAAAAAAACATTTAGGATGAGATATGGGCACTATGAATTCATTTTTTTACCTTTTTCTTTAATAAATGCACCTGCCACTTTTATGAATTTTATGAATAATATCTTTCAAGAATACTTGGAAAAATTTGTGCTTATATTCTTGGATGATATTCTTATCTATTCAAAAATCATAGAGGAACATAATGAACATCAAAGAATTTTACTTGAGGTATTAAGGAAAAGAAAAATTTATGGAAATTTGTCAAAATTTTCATTTTATGAGGATGAAGTATAGTACTTAGGCCATGTGATAAAAAATTACAACCATAATTGATTGGCCAACACTAAAAAACATGCATGAAGTTAGAAGCTTCATGAAACTTGTTGGATACTATAGAAAGTTTGTAAAATACTTCTCTAAGATTTCTTCTCCAATTAATTCACCGTAAAAGAAAGGTAAAAAGTTTGTTTGGAATGATAAATGTGAGATTTCAGTTAAGACATTAAAGGAAAAGTTAACAACAACACCTATTTTAACTATTATAGATCCAAATGAAAGCTTCAAATTTATAATGGATGTTTCCAGAGATGGATTAGGGGGCATACTACTACAAAAATATCATGTAATAACATATGAAAGTAGAAATCTCAAGTTACACGAGTTAAACTATGCTGCCCATGACTTGGAGCTTGCTGGCATTGTACACACACTGCATGTTTGGATACATTACCTTTTAGGGAATCCCTTTGAGTTAAAAATAGACCACCTTGGGCTGAAATACATCTTCACACAACCAAATCTTAATGTTAGGAAGCAAATATGGTTATAATTTTTTTCTCAATATGATTTTAATATCAACTATATTAAAGGTAAAGAAAAAAGAGTGACAGATGCACTAATTCGTAGGAAGCACATTTCCACCCTTGTAACCTTGAGTACTTAGTTTAAAGATGAGGTAAAGAAAGCAATGTTATCAGATCTATATTATTAACAAGTAAAAATAATACTTTCTGTAGATTCCAATGATAAGAGATAAGAAGGATTCAGATTCGATGACCAAGGAATCCTAAGGTATGAAAATATGGTGTATGTACCCTTGGAAAATGAGTTAAGGAAGAAAGTGATGACTAAATTTCATAATGCACCTTACTATGGACATCCCAGAGTGACAAAAATGCTTGTTGATGTAAACAACATTATTTTTGGAAAAGGATGAAGAAGGATATACTAGATTATGTGTCACATTGCTTAGAATGTATGTGTGTTAAGGCTGAACATATGCATCCCACTGGATTACTGTACCCTCATAAAATTCCACAGTATAAGTTCCGAGTGATAAGAATGGATTTTGTTTAAGGGTTGCCTATGTCTAAAAATAAGCATGATGTTATTTTGGTCGTAGTTGATAAATTAACAAAAGTATATCAATTTATTCCAGGGAATCTAAAAGATTATTCATCTGTTCTCCAAAAGAGATATGCGCATGAAATTTTCATATTACATGGTTTACCCAAGCTAATCATTTCTGAAAGAGACCTAAAAATGACTTCACATTTTTGGAAAAATATAAATGCAACATTAGGAAAAAAACTAAACTTTAGTTCTGCATACCATATGGAAATTGATGGGTGGATTGAAAGAGTAAATCTAATAATGGAAGACATGCTTATGATGTACTATATGGATCAGCAGTAAAAATTGGAAGAGTACCTTCCTTTGGTTGAATTTGCATACAATAATACATACATTCCTCTCTAAAAATGTCACCTCTTAAAGCTTTATACAGATGAAAGTGTGGAACACCTCTTAGCTGGGAAAACATAGAAGATAGAGAGTTAATAGGACATGAAATACTTACTAAAATGGAACATCAATTAAAATTAATATGTGAATGATTAAAAGAAGATGCTAATAGGTAGAAAAGTAATGCAAACCTGAAAAGAGTTGATAGGAAATTTGAACTTGGGGAAAAAGTCTTTTTAAGGGTCAAGCTTAAAAAGAGTTCTATTTCCTTGGAAAATCAGCCAAGCTGTCACCTTGATATGTAGGAACTTTTGAAATCATTGAAGTAATTAGTCATGTGGCCTATCGACTAGCATTTCCTCCCACATTGGCACGGTTGCATGATGTTTCTCATATTTCCTTGCTTAAATAGTATGTTTCAGATTTGTGACATGTGTTAAAATGTAATTCTTTGTAGGTCCAAGACTTGGGGGTAATCATGGTTGAACCTGTAAGGGTGCTGGAAAATCACAAGTTGCACTTGCGTAACAAAGAAATAATGCAATGTAAGGTCCAGTGGGACCAATTTAATGAAGAAATTGTAACCAGGGCGAATCTAGAAGACATGAAAACTTCTTTTCTGCATCTGTTTTAGCAGAAAAATTTCATTTTTTATGAGACTTGATATATATTGATTTAAAAAACTACCTTTAAATTTTTTTTTTGAAGAAAAAACTTAAATAAGTTTTGTTACAACCATTATGTGACTGTTATAAAATTAAGGAAAGTTGAATTTTGCAAGTTTATACTACACTGTTTGAGTAATTGATGGTTGAATAAGTTATTATTACTTGTTTACTTAAATTATGTTATGATTAAAGAGAATCCTCAGAATGATGATGATTTTAAGGGGAGAGGTATGTAATACCCATACTATTCTAATAGTTGTACTTTAATTATGTGATTGGTTTACATACATTTACTATGGGATTGTACTTTTCTTGATGATCAATGTTGGACTGTATGTGAATGTTTTTTGAGACGACATTATTTACTTGATGACCTGATAGATTTGCATATCTTTATGGATATAATTTTTACTTAGATAAAATTACTGTTATGTTTAGCTTTCTGTTTCTGAGCAATTTAATAAGCTTAGTAACCCTAGCTCTTGAATTGTATGATTTGAGTTTAGGAGCATAGAAGTGATAACATTAATGGGGTAATTTGTACTGTCATTTCTATTTATCTTCTTCTATTAGACTACATTATCGATATGGTGATTTAGAATAACACCCTGGATCAATTTCAGTGATCCAGACTATTATCCTAAATCGTCATGATATTTTGGACTATAAGTCGAGAGCATACTAAACTTCTCTTAGGCTCTTGGTTATTATTGTTAGGCATAAAGTTTATAATTGAACCTAATCTTAACCTGATATAAGGTTATAATGTTCCTTATGAAAGCTTTATCTTATTCAAAGCTAGGCCCTGTTGTATATCAACATAAGACACCAAAATTAGGTCACACTCCCCTTTTGTCCCTCAACCAATAAACACTTTCATCACATTCACCTAGCCATGGCCCCCTTCACCCCACTATAATATTAATTTAATTATTTAAATTAAATTAATTCATTATCCTCACATATTTATTATTTAAAATATCCTAATTGGGATAATGCCACATATCCACCTCACCTAGACATCTCATCTAGCCACCTCACCCTAAGACCTATTCTTAGTAAGTTGCCATAACTAACTAAGACCTACCCAACCCTAAAAATCAATGCCTACATTCCCTCTAACCACATTGACGCATGTTAGAAGGAAGCTTCCAATCTGATCCGCGGTAAACAGAACATGAGATCCTATAAAATCAAGGGGATCTTCCCAGTTTAGTAAACCTAGAAAATCCCACCCTAACTGATGCCGGTTACCCTTAACCACCACCAGTTAAGCCGAAACAGTGTCGGTCACCTTTTAACCCCCAAAATAACCTTATTTTCAAGGTTGGTAAATTCCTGAGAGATATCACATCTTTTGAGAGCAAGTTTCAGGGAGAACACACATGCAAAGAAGGAGATCAAGTATTTTCTCTTACACAAACATCCAGGATTCACCCAACAACCATCCAACATTCACCTCCAGTACAGATTTGATCCAAACAAGTAAGAAGGAGAGCACATGCAGCCCATGCAAGAGCTCCCCAAATTTTGGTGATCCTCTCATAGAATTCAACCTCTTATTAGCACCTTCATTCCCCACTAACAAATGTCTAGAACCAGATTCCAAGTAAGTAGAAAATTTTACTCCTTTGGTTCACTCACTTCATCATTGTATTTTTATCCTTTGTTCTCCTAGCCACCCACTAAACTCATTTAATACTCACCCCTCCATATGTCTATTAAAACCTTTCCAAATCCCATCCAAACAACTTAATACCTCTTTCTAACCAGCCTAGTCCTTTGTGCAATCATATGGGAGATCTAAAGCTTGTTCTGTGACATTCCCAGTACCCCACAGTAACCGGCACTAGTTCTCCCAAACTGGCATCGGTCACCCTTAACCGGCATCGGTCTCTGTATCTACCAATACAACCCAGAACAGTAACCTACCTACCTATTCCCACATCACCCTTACTCACCTGTGACCTACCTAAGACCTCTGTCAGACCTGTAGAGACCCAGAACCAGTTACTTGACCTTTGGATCTTATTTTAACCTAGCCTGTTAGATTAGATCTTTCTTATTGTGTTTTAAATGAGATACCTAAATCATTTTAACTACAATAGGATTTACTTTATTACCAACATTAAATTGTTTTAAACAATGGATTGACAACTATCTAGGAAGTATCACACTTCCCATATCTAGCATACACTAGGCACTCCACTGCATATATTGTTTAACTCTTTCTAGTGGTCTTACTTTTTTATTTCAGGTAGTTCCTCCCAGCCAAAAGGAAGCTCTCACAATCAGCTATGGATCAAGGAGTCAACACGTGTGCAACAACCTATCAACCAACATTTCAACAGGTATTCCTCCTACGCCTGTTACCCTATCTGTTTTTTCATTTTTGAAGAAATGTCTAAGAATCAGGTGAAACATTTTGGCATGCCCAGTGGGACCCATTCGGGGTTCCTTGCATCCATTCATTCCTAGGTAAAAAGTTGCATGTTTTTTTCCTTTCTAAAAGGTTCTCACATTAAAATTTCTTCCCTGGAATCATCTCTCCCTCTATTGTCTCAAAGAAATTGTGTTTTGGTGATTAAAAATAACTCTTCTTATATTTCATGTGCATTGCATTAGTGAAAGATCATACTTTCTCCTATTCCTCTTATTGTGTCATCGAATTCCATATTTTGATTTGGGCTTAAAAATCATTGCATTTCATTCTACTTTTCTGCATTAGCTCACATTAATTGAGGGTAACCTATATGCTGGAAGTCATTCCTAGCTGATGGTTGACAAACAAATCATAGAAAAGCACTTCTTTCTCTTTCTATTTCTCTGAGTCTTACCAAACCTCACAAAAATTGAAAATATACACATTCTTAAACATCTTTCCTGGAAGAAGCTGTAGGTGATCACATGATCACGACACAGTGGGCACCCAGCTCGCTGCTCTGTCGAGTCATACTTCAGAGTGAGGCCCGCCCCCACCATAACATACCTGAAACCTCACCTTTTAGATCTCCTTCTTTAGTAGGAAGCCATCCTCACCAAAAAACTCTATTCTACAGTTCATGAGTTAGTCCTTAAATAGCATAAGCTAAACAAACATAATAGAAAAAGCACTCTTAGGATCGTATTTTTCTTAGTGTTTTTGCTTGGCTTGCATTTTGAGGTGAGAGGTTATGCTCTTCATTTTTCTTTTTTCTTTTTGCACGCTCCTCATCATAGTTTGTGTATTCTAGCTTCATCTGAGTGTTCCTGGACCATATTCTCATCATTCTCAGAATTCTAGGTCCGATTCCACATCAAATTTTTAATTTGCAACCACATTTTCTTCATCACTGTTTCAATTTCATAGTAACCGGTGTCTGTACAATGACCGTCATTGGTTACCCTCTGACCATCATCAGTTATACCCAACCGGTGTCAGTTCACTGTCATTTTGGTTAACCTACCCAAAAGGACACCTATTCACCTTCTTTGACTATTTAGAGTTCCTGTCACTCTTATCATATACATTGACCTTGTAAATCTCATTGGTATTTGGCATACCTATCAGATTTGGCCTTATACCTTGTTTTTGACCAACTGTTCACATTCCACAGTGACCGACCATGGTTACCTTTGACCGGTGTCAGTTTACCCTAACCGGCATCAGTTAGCCTATGTCATTTTCCATCTACCATTTTAACCCCAATTCACCCACCACCATCTATTTATCCTACCTGTGTTGTATTTCTGTGTCACTTATAGAAAGCAGTCTTACCCCGCTAGTACCTATTCACATGGTACTGACACGTCGACAAGAAAGTGCCCTCATATTCCATGCCAGTTGTCAACCACTCCCACCTAGCCCTTCACCACCTTCCATTTTATCACCCACCATGGAACCTATCCAACCTATCACTATCGCTACCAGAGATGAGGAGTTCACATGACTCCTTGACCAAAACCCTACCACCTTGCAGTTTTATCTTTCCCACTCATCCACTCGAGATGCCTCAGGTCAGTTGATATACGGCATGCCTGTATCTATCCCCTTGACACTCACTCCTACTTCTGCTCCAGCCCCTATTAACCCTATGTTGCCTACATCTACCTTACCCCCAGTCATTTAAGAGTTAGGCCCTATACCCGCTATGACTACCACTGTCTGCTACATCCATTGCACCTGCCACATCCATTATACCTTGAACCAACCAGCCAGAACATAACCTCATCCACCCCTATTGTCTTGTATATACCCGTAGCTACACAACCACCCTAGTGTCGGTGACCCCTACCCCTTTTCAAAACATGGTTCTTTCTATTCCATAATTGTTAGCCCCCATTTCCACTAGGGTTACCACGACCCTTCCACCTCCATATACGTACTATCAGTAGCCTCTTGTTTCATCTATTATTCATTCTGGGTACATACCCCCTATCTCACTCCCTCTTTCTCAGTCTACCTATACGGCAGCACCATATACTGGAATGCCACCCCTTGTCATATGCCCAACACCAACCCTCTTACACTACAGGAGGCACCCAATCATCACAACCTACCAATGACCTAATCAAATTAATGATGGACAAGATGCAGACATTGGAGGCATCGGTCTCTGGTTCCTGAAATACTCTCACCTATGATGAGATTTGTAATGAGCCTATCCACCCATCCATTCCTATCCATCCATATCTTGTGCATTGGGAAATGCCTAAATTCAACCATTTCAATAGCAAGGAAGACCCACAACAACATTTGTGGTCTTTCAAACACGGGTGCTACCTAATCACCCACGATGATGCTTTTCTCTTGAGGACCTTTCCCATGTCTCTGACTGGACTGCATTAGATTGGTATAGTGGGTTACCTAGACACTCTATATTTTCATTTAATCAGGTAGCCCAAGCCTTCTTGGATCACTTCTCCATCAATATCATTAAGAAGGTTACCATGACTAACCTATACTCCACACATCAGTATGATGATGAATCTATCACAGATTTCATTGCTCACTGGTGTAGCCTGATTAATCAACTCACATTCCAACTACCACAAACTGAACTCATCGAGCTCTTCACATGGGCTTGTGCTAGACATATCTCACCGACCCTATAGGTCTAAACTTTTTGAACCTTCGACGAAGCATTCACCATGGCATGAAAGCTAGAGATTCAGGGCCATCGAAGAGAAGAAAATCCAATTATGCAATAAGAACTTGGCATTCAAGTCGAATGACACCTCTTCTTCTTTGAAACCATAGAACAATTATTCAAAAGCTAAGGGAACCGCTAACACAGTGGTACTCAAAGCCGGCCCAGCTCATCCATCAAATCAGGCTAGCCCCTCATCTAATCTCTCACCCATTCAAACTTTTCAATTCAGACGGGAACAATGGAAATACACCCCAATTGGGGAGCCTTACTCTTCTATCTTAGAAAATATCATCAAAGCTAGGGCCATCACCCTTCCAAATATAAAACCACACATTGGTTTTGACCCTTCTCGCCCCATGCCCACATGGTATAAAGAACACGACTTCTATAACTATCATCGAGTAAAGGGTCATAGTGATGGCAATTACATCACTTTCAAAAACATTGTCCAAGAAATGCTTGAGAAAGGCGAGTTAACCATGGATAATCCTAACACACCTACCAATCAAAACCTGCACATCTTCATGAAACCCTATCCTAATCATGCCCCTTCGTCTGATCAAACTGCTAAGACCTCAACTCATGATAGCCATACCCGCGAGGTCCACGCTATTTTTAGTGATGCACCCGTTGCTTCCAATTACCTCATATTCCTTCCATAGAGGAAATTCTAGCCTGAAGTCCTCCACCTACACTTGAACCCACCTCACCTATTCCTCCACCCACAGAGGAACACCTTTCACTTCCTTCATCACCCGTGGAGGAGCCCTCCACTAATATCGAGACTATTTCACCTTTGGCTTCTCCACTTAGAGAACCGTCACCCATGACACTTCTTCAGTCCATGGAGGATATTTGTTTACCTCCTCCACCCACAGAGGAGCACCCATCATCTCCTCCACCTATAGAGGAGCACCCATTTTCTCCTCCACCTATCAAGGATCCTGTAGAGATACCTTTTCCTCTAGGTGACCATTCTCCATCAGCTACCCAAGATCCTGCGGACCTACTTTTGGCTCTCTTACCCACGGAAGCTGAAGCTAGAAAATTCCCTATCTCTGAGACACATTTTACGGGAATTTCCATTAGGTCCTAGTCAACCTCACCTACAGATGTGTCGTTCTCACACTTTTCTGATCACTTAGATTATGTGGATAGAGCCTTACTTTGGAGCCGCCTTCTGCTTCCTTTCTCAATGCAAATTCAGATGTCACTTGCTAATATTCCACCATCCACCCAAAAATATTTTGACCAATCCAACCAAACATAACCACCTCTATCACAACTTCTTCCATGATACCTATCACAGCTCAACATACACCCTCACCCATAACCCAACATACATCTAAATCCAAACCCACACCTACATCATCTTCCTCGACTAAACCTATCACTACCTTAGGGGTCACCCCAACCACCAGCCTTACTCATCCACCTATCAAACTAGATTTAGCTACATCCTCCAAAGTCAACACCAAACCTACTCTGGCACCCAAACAGAAAAACCAAGCCCATAGAACTCATACCCTGGTTGTGCTAATCATACCTGTATCACCTTCACCCTTTTCGTCCATCTTAGGACCTCAACCTCCCAGTGCAGTTAAGAAACCTCCACCCATCAATAAACCAAAAACACAACAGCCCACTCCTTCCTTGCAAACCTCTAACATACCCAAGAACCCGACACAACTTACACCCACACCTACATCTTTACCACCCATACCTCCAATACCCTTAACAACTTCTTCACTACTCCCTACACTTCCATCTTTGTCCCTCACACCCCCTACACGACCCGCGTCATCTACCTTCACAGCACCTCCGTTATCTCCCTGGGTAACTCACCCTCTTCCCCCATCCAATTTTCCCTCTAGATCTCGTACACCCATATCACCTTTACCCAAGAAGGTGCAACCCAAAGACAAAAATCTGCTACCCTCCAATAAGGTAGTCAAAACAACCATACACCCTCCTACCCGTTCATCTACCATACCCCTACCCAAGAAAACATGACCAACACCCAAGACCACTCCAGCACCCAAAACCATAGCTTGACCCACTCCCCCTCCTACAAGGACCGTTCCTCAACAATCAGCCGTACCTATGCCCAAACCCACTTTCACTTCCCATTGCGACCCACTAGCAGGGTCCTATGCCAAAATCTTAACCAACCTCCTTGAGACTTCTGTCATCACATTACCACTGCTCAGACCTTATGACCCCCTCAAACCCAAGCCAAAAGGGTTTGATGACACTAAAATTTGTGCCTACCATCGTGTGCCAGGGCATGATGTGGAGAACTGCAAGGCTTTGAAAACCGTCCTTATCTAGTTGTGTCCTCCTGAAGCCAAATTTGATGATGGCGACCTTCTTGATGAGGAATTTGCTTCACCAACACCCATTCCCATAGTCCTTCCCTCACTTCCTACTCAACAACCACAACCTCCACCCCCACAGCTCCTAGAACCACCCCCAAGATTTGAAATTAACATGGTTCACATCAAAGAACTTGCCACACCATTACCTAAATGTCATTGCACCCAGCTCACTTCACAAGGCTTTTCTCCCCCAGTAGGTTTTTTCCTGTCATGTCGTTATACCACTCATCCTACACCTTCTCCATTTGCCAACTCCCCTCAGATCAACATGATACATGTCACTACTCATGCTCAGAGAGACAAAGGAAAGGAAAAGGAAACTGACTCACCAACCAATCCTATACCCAACATACCATCTACACCCACACCTAAAATTACTATCCATGGCCCCACATACCCTATTTCTAATGGGGTCACACATCACACCATGCTCAAACAATTACACCAATCTCTCCTCAAAATGTCCCTATATGACCTCATCCAAACCTCAGAATCCCATCGTCAAGCTCTCATGGAGGTTCTTCAATCTATTGAGGTTTTACCCAATGACCCTACACCCGTAGCCTCCATTATCACACCCCATCATGTAGCCTCTCTCACAAAATTGCCACCTTTATCCACACCTCACCCTACTCACCAAATAGCCTCCCTTAGCTTCTCAGAGGAAGAGATCGCACCACACCAAACAGATGACCCAGACCTAGCTCTCTTCATCTCTGTCCACATCGATGATATACGTGTACGATGTGTAATGATTGATGGGGGTGCTAGCATTAACATCATTTCATCTCATGCATTCACTCAAATGTGCATACCTGACAATTACATGCATAAACATCCTGTCATGTTGTGTTCATTCAATGATGCTATCACCTCTACACTAGGCACCATCATCCTCCACATTCGCATGGGCCCCTGCACTATTCTAGAGTTATTTTACGTCTTGGAGGGGGAATTTCAATATAACCTATTGCTTGGCAGACCCTAGATTCATGTCATGGGTTGTGTTCCTTCCACTTTGCATCGTTGTGTAAAGTTTGAGCATGAAGGACACACCTATACTATTCCAGCTGATCCATCACCTTTTAAAACATGCAACATGCTTTACCGACCCAATGACGTGCTTATACCCATTAAGGTGTCTACCTCCATGACCACTACCACTTCACCTACACCTCTATTTACCAGTACAGTCGCTACCTCAACCGCACATGCCTCCTCCATTCCTACCACCGCCACAACCTCCACGGCCAACCCATCAGCCTCCCAATCCATTAACTCCACCTCCACATCGACCTCTGACACATCATCTATTCCAGCTACCCACATACCAACCACTGATCCCTTGGAAGGAATTTTTCAATGCCTCACTCTGGGGGAATATCGCCTATATAGTGTTAACACATTCCTTACTCCACAAGAGTATGGAAGTCTTCACCAACATCCTCGCTATGATCACCACATAGGAGAATGCCTCCTTTATGGTCCTCCTCACCTTCGTACCAGTCTCACCTATGGGGGACTTGATACTACCACTTACACACCCGAACCACCGTCACAAACCCGCCCATTTTCTACTGACTTCCAGTCTCTCACTAATCAACGTTTCACCCATACCTTCTTCCACCTTTGTGCGTGGAAGGGTTTTGGTTTTGGCTTTTACGAGCAAGGCCACCATATTGTTATTCCATGTACTACCAGAAAACATAACACTCGTAGTGGTATCAGCTTTTCTGAACCACATACCAAGTAGGCCTACATTGAACTCATTGAATACATTAGCCCTTCTCCACCTTCTTCACCCGCTCCACCTTCATCACCACCTTCGCCGACAGAGTCGATGGATCCTGAATCTATCCCTCCTAACTTTTTTTTTTCATAAACACCATTTCCTTGGGGCCTTTGACTTATCAACGCGAGGGCGAGGCCCCTTCCTCTCTTCCCTTCCTGTATCCTAAAATGATTGATGACGATACACCTTCCATTAACGTCATTCAATGTCAGGATGATGAATCTATACTCACCTACCTTGGTGCAGAAGACTCATATATTCATCGGTCGTTACCTTCTGAGAGACACAAACCATGTTGAATGAATCGACTATCGAGATCAACATTCATACTCAGGACGACCCGCACATCCTAAAGGTCAGTGAATCTTTAGATGCTGCTGAACAGGAAGCCATCACTTCTTTTCTCAAAAATCATAATCATGCATTTTCTTGGTCTTACGCAGACATGCCCGGTATTGACCCCACCATAGTGGTCCACAATATCGTAACCATTCCCGATGCCAAACCCATCAAACAAAAACTAAGGAAAATGCACCCTCGCATTGCCCTTCTCATCAAAGAAGAACTTCAACGTCTTCTTTTTGTTTCCTTCATCTTACCCATTGATTATCCTCGTTGGATCTCTAACATTGTCCCTGTCACTAAGGTGACAGGGGGACTCCACATTTGCATGGATTTCCATGACCTCAACCTAGCCTACCCAAAGGATGACTTCCCTCTACCCAGTATTGATCAACTGGTTGACCTTACCACTGGTCACGAGATGCTATCACTCATGGATGGCTTCTCAGGTTATAACCAAATCTTACTTACCCCAGAGGATCAACATAAAACTGCATTCATCACCCCTTGGGGGACCTTCTGCTATTGAGTCATGCCTTTTGGCCTTAAAAATGCTGGTGCCACATATCAACGGGCTATGACTTATATCTTCCATGACATCATGCATCGTATATTGGAAGATTATGTGGATGATCTCTTGGCCAAATCTAAATGCCGCTCTGAGCACCTTGCCATCCTCAAAACCATTTTTGACCACCTCATTAAATATTGCGTTCACCTTCAACCTAAGAAGTGTGTCTTTGCGGTCCTCTCAGGAAAGCTCCTGGGATTTATCATTTCCCTACGTGGTATAGAAGTTGACCCTGCTAAAGTCAAGGCCATTCTGGAAATGCCTCCACCCACTAACCTTAGACAACTCCGTAGCCTGCAAGGTAAGTTACATTCTATTCACCATTTTCATTTCACAATTATCTGATCGGTGTCAACCATTTCATCATCTGCTCAAGAAGGATGTCTCCTTTAAATGGGATGATGACTACCACAAAGCTTTTGAGGCCTTAAAACAATACCTTCTCCAACCACCCGTACTCATTCCACCTAAAGATGATCAACCTTTCTACCTATACATCTCAGCTACCGATCACTCCTTGGGAGCCATGCTCACTCATCGTGATGAACAACACAGGGAGCAGGCGGTTTATTACATAAGCCATACTCTTTTGGACTATGAAACCCAATACACCCATCCAAAAATTTTTTTACTTAGCCTTAGTTTTCATTGCCACAAAACTCTGCCATTACCTACTCAACCACAAAACCTATGTTGTGACCAACATTGACCCCCTACACTTCATGTATGCCAAACCTTATCAAAATCAGTGTACTGCACGATGGATTATGATTTTATCTAACCTTGACCTCGAATTCATTCATCAAAAGTCCATCAAGGGCCAAGCTATCACCAACCAATTGGCCGATGCACCTATTTCTGGGGATCAACCCTCTAATTTTGACTTTCCAGATGAGTCAATTGCTACCCTTTCCTTGGATGAACCCACTTATCAAATGACACTCTTCTTCGATGGTTCCAAGTGTCAGTGTGGGGGTGGGGCTGGTGTTATCCTCATTCTGCTTGATGGTGAACCCATGCCTTTGTCTTTCAAACTAGATTTTGATTGTACAAATAATATTGCCAAATATGAAGCACTTGTATTAGGTCTCCAAGCCACCTACGCCCTAGATGTCAAATCAATCAACATCTTTGGTGATTCTCAATTGGTCATAAACCAAGTCAATGGTATATACCAATGTTGTAATGAGATACTTCAAAAGTATAAACATCATGTAGACATACTTTTGACCACCTTTGACCATTACACCCTTCAAAACATCCCTTGTTTAACCAAAAAATTTGTAGATACCATGGCTTGCTTGGCTTCTCAAATACCTGCTTCACCCACTGATTCTAAAATATTTGTCACCATACAATGACTCCAATCACCTTCTTATTTACCTCACGAAGTTTACTCCATCGGAACTGCTACCCCTGACCCGAGTGACCTTTGGTATAAACAATACTCTGACTATCTTTCTCTCTCCATCTTACCTCCTGATCTCACCCGTAATGGACAACGCGCCTTCCTTAAAAAGGTTTCTCATTACGTCATCATGGGGGGCCTCCTCTATAAGCACGGATTTGATGGTATTCTCTTACGATGCCTCACAAGTTCTGAAATTCCTTATACCATTAAGGAAGTTCATGATGGCATATGTGGAGGTCACTTCAGTGGCCTTGCTGTTGCTAAGTGTATTCTTCACCTAGGCTATTACTAGATGAACCTTAACCATGATTTTTGCGACTATGTTAAGTGTTGTGTAAAATGCCAACAACATGTAAACATTCATCATACACCCATTCATGCCTTACAGGTCACCCGTGACCTTTGGCCCTTCTCTCAATGGGGTTTGGATTTTTTCAGAGAGATCAACCCCCATTCTTCCCAATGCCATCAATGGATTATCACCGCTACTGAATACTACACAAAATGGGTTGAAGCCATACCACTCATCTCCATGAAAGCCAAGAAAATATGTGAGTTCATTAATCATCACATCATTTGTCACTTTGGTGTTCCTCATCGCCTCATCACTGATAATGGAAAACAATTCAAAAACAAAACATTAAAAAATATTTGTGACACCTTCGGCATTCAGCTAAGTTTCTCATCACCTTATTACCCATAGACCAATGGCCAAGCTGAATCCACTAACAAAACCTTAAACAAAATTCTCATGAAAGTGGTTGACGATACTGGGAAGGATTGGCATACGCACATTCCTTTTGCCCTGTGGGCATACCGTACTAGTATTCACACTTCCACTGCTAGCCACACCTTTTTCTCTGGTCTATGGTACAGAGGTTGTTCTACCTCTCGAAGTCCAGATTCCCTCACTCCGCATTTCTCTCCATGACATGCTCAATGATGATAACTTTTTTCAAGACCGTTTAGCACAACTTGAGTTATTAGATGAACGACGTCTTAACACTCTTGACCACCTTCAAGTTTACCAAAAATGTATCAAACGTGCCTACAACAAACATGTCCATGCACGAACCTTCCAAGTCGGTGACCTTGTCCTGAAAGAAAATCAACATGTAACCAAAGCAGAAAAAAGTAAACAGGGAAAATTTTCTCCTAATTGGCTTGGACCATACATCGTAACCCATACTTACAGATTAGGTGCTTATCATTTATCTTCACTCAATGGTAAACCTAAACCTGAGCCCCTTAATGCCTTACATCTTTGACCATTCTACTATTGACTTTTAGTCCTACATCACTTTTTGCCTCCTTCCATGCTCATCCCTTGAGCGCTATCCACTTCTTACACCTCACCAATGATTAAACAAGAATCATGTGAGTACCAGTCACTTGTTATCTTCTCTTGAATATGTGTACCACGGCGCTGCACATAGCATGATTCTTATGGATACTTTTCATCTACCTTTAGATGAGATCCCATGGTCGTTTCACCCTGCTTTCTGCACAAGAATCCTATTCCTAACCTTGGTCTTGTCCATGACTCTGCAACCATTATATGGGACGTAACTCCTTGAGTCAAACTTATAATAAAAATATGACTCCCTCAAAATGACATCTTCCTCTCGATAATCACTATTATAAATACAATACTCCCTCGAAGGACAACTATGTAAAGTGTTTCAAAAAAAATAAAAATGAGAGAATTTGAAGCTTCCCACATCGATCAGCTTCACGAAGACCTCAAGGAGTTAATTTCCTCATCCCATATAGACTTCCCGCATCGATCAGTCTATCTCAAATACAAGTCAAAATAGAAGACTTTTAGTCATGGACTTGCCCATTGTGACCTCGGATCTCTTGGCCCAAAGAGCATGCTACCTCATACCATATAAAAATTAACCACCTTTCACCCCTCTCACCATTTACACTCCCATTTCCTAATGCCTCAAGGGACCTCTTGGGAACCATGACATTTGGTGATCATGTGACTAATTTTCACCCTTAGAACAATCAATCATGCAATGTCTTTAGGGACTTACGTTCATCACCTCCTCCAAGGTATGACCTACTCGATATGACCCTAACCAATTAGGTGGCTTTCTTTCCCCCTCTTATCTTTTAACCTTTTTTTATTACATATTGATTACCTTATATAGGAATTGGTCCTCGACACTTACCCTTGGGGTAATCTTCTTTTTTTGCCATAATCAACATCACCTATACCAATTTTCCTATAACAATCCCACACCTAACAGACCTAAACCCAAATCATGCCTAAAACCTACTGACTCATTTTCATACCTCCTCATATTCTTCCCTAGCTTATGGGAGAACTACATCGGCCTGAGGTCCCTTTTTGCTGGGACTATGTAGGTAGCACTCCGAGGGCATGGGGCCCTTGGAGGTTAGCTCGGCCACTCTCTACCCTAACCAATTAATCTTTCATCTTCTCAAATCAAATTTGACCCCTACATAGTTTCCTTTTTATATCACAAAATTGGAAATTAAACCAAAAAAACAACAAGTTGCTTAACCTTTTTATCATCATCACAACATACATTTATTACAACTACCATTTCTCTATCATCATCATGCATGTATTACAAAACATCTTAATAAATAACCTATATCATCATTCATTGCAAAAATTAATGAATTACAACCAAAACCTAACTCAACCATGCCTTGACCACAAACCTGACTCAATCCATGCCTAAAACAACTTGACTCAATCCATGCCTAGACCTAAAACCTGACTCAACCATGCCTAGACCGTCCTGACTTGATCCATGCCTATGACCTGACTCAATCCATGCCTAAGACCTGACTCGATCCATGCCTAACCAACCTGAACTCAATCCATGCCTAAACCAACCTGACTCCATCATGCCTCATTCACCTAGTTTCCATCCATATCACAACAAAAAATTAAAATTCTCATAAAACACCAACAAATCAAGAATCTCATCCATCTCATCATATAAACAAATATGTGTGTCTCAATACAATATACATGGATATCCAATCATGTCCATATCTCAAAATCTTTGGCATGCAGGCCGATACTCAATACAAAATGTCATCGGCACACAGGCCGGTCTCATATACACTAAAATAATAAAATAATGCAAAATCTCATCGGCACGCAGGCCAGTATATGCTCAAATATACAAAAACTCTTATACATCCTCACTATCTTTGGCACACAAGCCGGTATATATCAAAAAATGAGTACAATACATAAAAAATCAGGGCTAGGCATCAGGTCTCACCCTTCCAGACATCCTCCATGTAGGTCCCTCCAGTCTCCTCCTCGGCTCCTATCCACTAGCCCGGTATCATCTCACTGCCCCCTATTGGAACATCACCTAGAGATGGTCTCCATGAGTTGGTGGCCTCCCCCTGATCCTATCTCAGAGCTCGATGGCCCACTATACTCTCTACACTGTGAGTTTTGGATCTAGTCCTCTCACTCGAGGCCTGCTATGCCTTGTACTCTCCATGGGATAGGAAATCTATCCTGGTCGCCATCAGCTGATCTTGGTAGTATCTGGCCTCACCTAGGGCATCCCGTAACCTAGATATGAGAAGGGTATGTGGTGGCCCCATAGACCTTGGCCCATGTACCTATCCTACGGGACCATGTCTTGCCCCTACCCTATGGTGGTGACCCTCGTCCCAGTGCCTATGGTGGGTGTCATCGGCCCCTGCCCCTGTGCCTGTATCTGAGTCTGTAAATCCCCAATCTATGCTTATGATGTGGCCAACTGGCCCTGCAACACTATCACCTGTGCCTATAGGGTAGCCACCCAACCATCATCTCCATCTCCATCTCCATCCCCACCCTGGGCCATCTGGGCCTGAAGACTGACCACCTGTACATGTAACTCAGCCACCTTTACCTCTGATCTGGAAAGTTGTGTCTACACCATACCCAACTGGGTAATCAGTGTCACCACCTACCCCTTCAGGGCATCCCCCTGCACCATGATGGTGGCTAGATCCTGCTGCCTTGGCCTGGGTGCTATGGCTTGTAAATGAGCTGCCCACCACTGTCTGTATCTGTCTATAACCCCGACATCATCAATCCACTGGTCTACTACCTGCTCCTCTTGCCCTGTGGGAACTTTTGACTATGGTAGAGGTAAGGACCTCTCCATGTCGTCTCTCCTATATTGCGGGAAGGGCAGAGGTATGTCCTGTAGCAGCCCAAACTACCACCTAAATCTATCAATCGGGATCATCTCGTGCTCCACATCACAACACCCCACTATCCATCTCACCAACTGAATCCCATCTAGCTCATCACGCATATGCCTATATGATGGGAAGCCCACATATGGCCTCCAAATGATGTCCACCCCAGACAACCCCTCAAATAGTCTCCTGAAGTATGCTACGTTATGTGTAGCCCTGTCTGATCTCTGCTCTCCAATAACAGGCACCCATCACCTATACCCCACTCATACAAAGCCTAGTAGAGAGGTATCAGCCTGAGGCATACCCACTGGACGCACACAAACAATGTGCTCATATGCCCAACAATGAAGTAAAAAGGTACAACATAGGCTAAACTTGCGTAGACGCCCATATTCCCATAGCTCTATGTATAACTACAACAAGAATGCTAGTACCCAGGAAAAGTGGGTTTGATCTATCATCATGTCATGTAATACCCCCATTAGTGAGTGGGGATACCACCCACCCTCTGCATCTGGCAGTATAAAGCAACACACTACCTCCATCAATAGAACTACTAGCCTCATCTCCTCCGGATGGTTTAGGTACATCTCTCTATAGCTCAAGCTGGCACTATGGAATGTCAGCTTGGCCATCCCCTCTCCAAACATTGTCAGCATCAACTCCTTCAAGGCCTCATAGGAGATTGAATAGACTTGTGTACCCAATATGGGTAGCCGTAGGACCCTGAACATGTCCTCCAGGGTGACTATAATCTCACCTGTCGATAAGTGGAATATGTTGGTCACAGAATCCCATCTATTGATGAGATCGACCATCAAACTTGGCTGCCCGACTACATGCTGGTAGCGTCAGACCCTACTTAGGCCCACCTCCTCCACATGCCACAACTCCTCAGGGGTCGTTGTGCCGTGAACTGTCACGAGAAAGGGTGGAACCCTTTCCCGTATGTGTAGTTGATCTCTCACCTGCATCCAACAAAATGATCACATCATTAAAAACTTACTGATACCTACAAATTTTTTACCATTACCGTTGACCCCAAATTCTACCAAACCCATCTAACTATACCCCAAGCCTTCATCTATTTACCTTTTTCTCTAACCCCACATCTTTACCTAACCTAATTACCAGCACCCAAACCATAGCCTCGCCATTTTACCTATCTATCCCTACCTTTCCTTATCTAATTTAACCATTTCCTACCCCTCCCTACCCACTACACTTCCCTTGTTTATCCTCATCTAGACCAGCACCGATCAGAATTGATTGACCTCAATCTACCCTTGACCGACCACAATCTCCCTACGACCGGTATTGGTCACCTCTCTTGGGACCGATACCGGTCCACACCCACTGATGTCAGCCACAGTGGAACTGATGTCGGCCACTATCACAGTGACCACTACATTCCCAAACCCCCTTTTTCTCTCCACACTCCCCACCCTACCCACCCATTCCTTCCCCAAACCGTCCATATCCCTTCCTACCCCTCCTTTACCTCTCTTCTACCCTCCCCCCTTCCCATTTCACCCATTCTCTTTCCAATTTTGAAATTAATTTTTCCCCCCCAACCCCCATTTCCTCCCCCCAAATTTCTTTCTCATTTAACTAAACAAAAAACACATAGGCTTTAGATCTTACCTCATCCCTCTACCGTTATCATGGTGGCACCTCAGGCCATTACACAAGTCCTCCTGAGCCCTCTCCTGCCTCTGCCATCACCAAAAGTCCTCCGAATCTCCAACCAATCAAATCCAATGCCCCACTCTCGTGACCCCACCAATCAATCAACACTTGTCACCTATGTGGTTCGCCAACTCCACCTTCTGACACTCTCAGTTGTTTTCTTCTTCTCTTCTTCTCTCTTGTTGTTTTCTCTAATTCGTAAATCATAAATGAATTTTAAAACCATGGAATTTTTATTTTTATAACCTACCCGACCTGACCGGCGACGGTTTCCCCTTGATCGACATTAATCCTATGCCCTACCTTACCGTGGTCGGTTAGCCTATACTGGAGTTGGTTACCCTTGATTGGCATCGGTCACATACTTTTCCACATTGCCCACAATTTTACCCTATTTTACCCTACCCCTCCAAGTCTTTTTTCCACCAAACCCCTTTTTCTCTTCCACTCAACATCACTGGACCACACCGCATGACCTCTTTGGCCTTACCCTTCAACCCCTCATGTCATCCCCATTCAACCTTGACCTTTGAATATTATTTTAACCTAGCCTATTAGATTAGATATTTCTTATTGTGTTTTAAATGAGATACCTAAATCATATTAACTTTAATAGGATTTACTTTATTACCAACACTAAATTGTTTTAAATAGTGGATTGACAGCCATCTAGGAAGTATCACACTTCCCAGATCTAGCATACGCTAGGAAGTCCACTACATGTATTGTTTAACTTTCTCTGGTGGTCTTGCTTTTTATATCAGGTAGTTCCTCCTAGCCAAAAGGAATCTCTCATGATCAGCTGTGGATCAAGGAGTCAACACACTCACAACAACCTATCAACCAACATTTCAACAGGTATTCCTCTTATGCCCGTTACCCTATATTTTTTGTCATTTTTGAAGAAACGTATAAGAATCAGGTGAAACACCTTTATTTAAAATTTAAGAATGGAAAATTTAGTTAGTGGGAAAATAGGGTAAGGACTGACAGTCCTTCCTAGCATCAAATGGTCTCAAACAACCCATACCATCTTACAGAATGCAATGGTGGTTTTTGGGGGAAAAAGAAATGGGTTGGTTCCATTTTATTTTTTACATATCAAGCCCATGGAACTTTACATGTCGATTCTACTATTTTCATTCATCACCTATTTTTGAATCTTGCATTTAGTTTTTTGTTTCTTGGAGGAGAATTTTGTGGAAGCTATTATTTTATTTGGTTAATAAATAAAGAGAATGGAAGAACAAAAGAGTTTAGGTTTTTGTGGAATTGTTTACAGACTTTCTGTAAGGTTACTAGAAATCGAGATTATAAAAAAGGAACTCGAGGAGCTTGAAGGAAATAAGAAGATATATACCAAAAATGAAAGGCTATGACTCTCTTTAATAATTATCTCTAAACAATATTTTCATGAAAGTAACTCTACTCTCATCTGGAAAAACATTTTAAGGTTTTGGGTTTTGTGTTTGAATGATTCGAACCCTTGATATATTGTTTTTTCTACAAATTTTGTGAATTTAGAACTATGTTGGATGACTCTGGAATCATATGGCATGAATTAGTTGGTTCCTTTATTTACAAAAAACTTTATTATACTTGAAGGTTTGTTTTTATTAAAATCACACGAACTGGGTTGTCTGTTTAAATGATTTTCATTCATATGAATTTGTAATCTGTAATTAAGAACTGGGTATAACCCTATTATAGATTTAATTAACAAGCATGTTATGTAAATACAAAGGAAGTTATGAGTGATTCAATATTTAAGGTATCAACTATTTTCTTCTCTTTTTTGTTCCATAGTTATTAGAAAATTTTCTTGGGGTTGGTTCGATACCCATAAGGGACATTCCAGCTAGATGTTTAGGGTATTTAAACATTAGGCATTTGACCCATGTAAACGTATGACTTGGAGGTTTTTATTGTTTCAAGTTACTTTGACAGCTAGCCTTCACTTCGGTATGGATTTGGTTCACTTTTGATAGTCTAAACGAAGCCTTACCAACTTGGTCTTCTAGATCTTACCTTCTATAATTAATGAAATAGCCTTGGTTGTTGGCATGTGCTTATATTTTGGTTATGTTAAATTAGAGACTTAGTATCTTGTTGTATTTAAGGTTTAAATAAATACACTGTAGTGTATATGTTACATAGTAACCTGGTATTAACAGTTGATTCGATCTATGAAGGCCTGACAGAAGGCCTAAACTTATTATCAGATTCGCTGTAACTCAACTTGTTGTATTGAACCTATGTGGTCACTTCTGAAGTGAATAAACTAATAAGATGTATCAAGATGTATAACTCAAGGAGAATGTTGGGAGTGATTCGATATCAGTTTAATGATTTAATGAATTGAACAGTCAAATTCAGTTAACATTGAATCAACCTCAAAGCTATTGATAATGGTTGTAAGGTTATGGGAAATATGTTTCAGTTTAAATATGGTTTGAAACTAATATGTATTTGTTATACTCTTATGTCTATTCTCTGTTTAGTTTTAAAGTGATATTCCTTAAACAAGAAAGTATACTTACTTCTTAGAATTTCTAAATGAAAGGTTCAGGAAGGTCTTGATATAATTTTAATACTTGGGTATTAATCTATACTATTAACACTCTTAGAGATAGAACTATATACTTATGTTTGATCATTGACTGAAAATTTATATGTTACCATAATAGGATGGCAATGTTAATTATTTTGGGATCATATTTGAAATATAATGAAGTTACTATCACATAGTAACTTAGTGAAGTAACATTACTTCATTTATGCTAAGTCCTATATGTATTAGTAGAGGAATGACTTTATTTCTTATATAGATCCCACTTGAATGTTTCTTTTAAGCTATTTTTTATACATATCCTAATTGAAGGATGTACTTAAGTTGCTATGTCTATTAAGGTATTAACTTGATGTGTGTTTCTTTTTGGTGCTTGATGTGATTTAAAATCATAGCCATTTTTCTTTTATGAAATTATTAAATAGTGCAAGTTGTTAAGGAGATTTAGATCTTATGATGCCAATTCGTATGAACTGATAGTTGCTAATAATGTTTTAGATGGACTTCGTGAAAGGTGAAAGAAGGATGATGTTTACAAGTTTACATTTTCTATATTGATTTATGAAAGTTGATTTTGTATCACTTGATTGTAAAATCATCATAATGAAGTACTTTTGTAATGTGATTAATGAAAGGAAGAAGTGGCATAATTATTATATTATATTTCATGAGGAGAATTTGTTGGACTTATGATGTCTTAATTAGTTATGTTTTCTAGTATCAGGAAATGAACAAGGAGGGTTCCTTTTTAGACTCATTGTATTATATATTTCTTAAATAAAATGAAAAGATGTTCTTATATGTATTGAATACAGTTCTGCATCTTAAAGGAAGTGTGATATATTTCCTAAGTATATAATGAATTGTAATTAAGTGGGTAGATTATAATGTTATAACTTAAGTGTGAATGTAAGATATACTTAGCATAATACATATAGGTTACCATTTGGATATTGACTTTATGTGAAACAGGTGACTCTTGAACTTAAAACAAGAACTAATACCTATGAAGGCATACCATGTAGTTATATATATATATATATCAAGGAATGAAATATATGGATATAATTGTATCTCTATTGTGAGGACATTTAATTGATGTTTAAAGATAAATTGCTATCATGTCTTGGATCATGAGGTAGGGTGTTGAATGCTTTAGTTATTTATGTTTACTTACTCAAGAATGAAAACATACGAAAGAATGATAGTTTTGTTTAAATACGAGTGCTCTTATGGGGCATAAGTGAATATAGATGATGATATATGATTATTGTTTATACATTATTATAAGTAAAAGAGGGGCCCTATACTTATCTATATATTCCTAATTAATGAACTACATATGAATTCATGATAAAGTAATATGTAGAATTGAATCTGCAACTTATAGATTATTAAATCATGATTATGCTATTCCTTATTAAGGTAAATTTATGTATGATACTTATCATCAAGAGTAATGCGGGTTAATAAGGATTGGGAAGTTGGGAATTAATTAAACTAATGAACTTGTTAAGATACGATGTTCCATTTAGTGGAACTCGGTGGACCATCATAGCATATACGCTACTGTATAGTACCTAATTAATGATGTAATTCATTAATTAGACACTATGACGAAGCTACTATGGCGTGAAAATCCGTCAACCTCCCCTAAATGTAACTATCATAAAATCATGGATTTAAGTAAGTGATAGATATCAATTCGAGGTAATAACATGGATAAGTACCGATGTCATCTTATGATGACTATGGGAAAGGAAGTGAACCCTAAGTGACGTAATTCAATTCGGGTACGCTTACTTCCCCTTAGTCATTCTAAGATGACTTATCGACACTTATCCATGCATGATCTTTCAAATTAGTACCTAGCAAAAACCTTGGAAGTGATTGATGTAAATCAAATTAGTCCTAATCTAGATAACAATTTTCGAGTGTATGGTGAAAGATATATTCCATATGATGATTACTCCATCATTGAATTTGGCATGGCATACATGACTCAAAAATTTAGCTAATGTAATGCAAGTTTCTGATTACAGTGTCATGATTTCACCTAGATTTAAAGATGTAAGATATCAGAAGGGTAATTGGTATAGATGCCTAGATATACACTTTTAAGGGTGACACTTGAATACCCTAGGCTATTACCTTCTCTCAATTTGGAAAATTAAAACATCAATTTATCCTCCTCATGATGGTCACTAGGACCTCCTTTAAGCTCCAAACCATGCCCTCTAGGTCAAACTTGCCTTGATACCTATATCATGATTAGAAAACACCTAGGTCAGCTTTCATATAGAAAAAATCATTTCCACATCATATGGGAATCATAAAAATATCACAAATGGGTCCATGTTCATAGCCAAAATCACCTAAATCCTCAAATACCACCTTTTGGGACGCAACAAGCCTTGAAACCACAAAATAATCATCCATGACCAAAAGGAATGAACTAGAGAAATAAAAATCATCAAAGAATAAAAGACCCTTATACATGTTGTAGGGAAGAAAGTTATAGTAGATATTGTTGATGGAAATAAATACTGTAGTAATCTATCTTCTTGATTAAAACTACTCGGGGAAGTTCAAAGAAGAAATTCAATTCAAATAAAAAATTGTGTATAAATGTTGAAAATTATACTTAGCTATATCCCCCTCTTTTCTTCATTATTATGCTGAAAATGAATTGGTTGGATGAAATATATTCTATATAGTTACTGAAAAATGGAGCTGAATTAAAAAAAAATAAAAAATGGGATAAGTGTTTGTGAAAATAGACCAAACAAGAGTTTCAAATTTTCAACCAATTTTGCAAGTTGTAAAGTTCTCCTCAAGTTATAGTTTCCAAATTAATCTTCCAATGTTTATCATACTTTAAAATATTTGGAGCACATTTGTAATTTTCACTCAAACCTCCAAATTCCAAAATGCTCTTTCCCCAATATCTTCCATATTTTTAGATTTTTTTGAGAAAATTTGCAATTTATTTGTAAATTGCGCTTGGGACTTTAAAACATGAAATAATGTAGTCTAATTTTTGTAGAATTTCAGATTTTTCAAGAAAATTTGTAATTTATTTGAAAATTTCATTTGGGACTTTGAAACCTAAAATAATTGTGGTTTCCGTGTTTGGTAGATTTTCAAGGTGCAAGAGAAAGGAAAAATCTCCCCAAGGTATGCAGTATAGATATCAATTGTAAAAACCTTTTCAAAATCCTATTCAGGTATATGAAAAAAATTTCAAGTGAAAAGTCAACCCAAAGTTCCACCTAGGTGCAAAGTAGAGTTTCAACATGAAAAAGCATTCCAAAAACATACAATCACTTTACAAAGTTCGCAGGTGAAAGAGTAGGTCAAATATCCATTGGGGTCTTCATTAGACTTTTAAAATATAAAAACATGTCAAATATATGCCTAAGTGTTTAGTAGATTATAGTAAGTGGTTGAGAAAGCAATTTCTTACAACATGATTTCAGTCCCTCATTTATGTGTTAGACTTTTTTGTAAATAGACTAAAAAAATTCAAAATAAATAGATATAATAGTGGGTGTCTATATTACATATATACACCCAAAATATTGAAATGTGAAATCCTCTATAAGAGAGATCCATCAAACTACAACAAAATGGGGAACAAAAAACAAAGGATAAGAGGTTCAAAAAAGTTTGAAATAAACTTAAAGAAATCCATTAGGAAAAATAGGGGAAAATTGTAAACATAAGATCTAGGGTGGAGTGCCACTTTATCTAAGGTATCTCCTTCATCCCCATAGTGGTAACTTGTGACCTTTGAATTATTCTCTAGATGTGTGCAAGGGGGAGATTTGAATTTAATTGGAACCCTATTGTAAAATGTAATTAAATTTTGAGTTTTGTATTAATGGGTGAATTATATTTAAAAGAACTTGAAATTTATTTTGAAATAATTAACTATTTTTACGCAACCCTTGTCACCCTTCTACCACTACTAACTTAAACCATTATTTTCCCACTATAATGGGATTTCATTATTTATAAGATTAAAACTTGATATAGTTTTGATATAACTAATGAGACAACCTTAACTAAGTAATATGTCACAAAAATGTATTCAAAGATTATCCTTTCCATGAGTGTTGATTTTGAATGATGGTTAAATAATAAACCTAATTATTTTTCTTCCATGTGTTTCTAGTTCTTTGCAAAACTATATTAATTTATTTAATTAAATAATTGAAATTATTATCTCATTTTTATGATGAATTAAGTAGTATAAGTGATTAGTTTTGGGGTGTTATACTTGGTATCATAACATGGTTCTAGCATTGAGAACTATGAGAAGTTTTTTGTCCTTACATTTATATGACTAATTAAGTTTTTCCCTTGTAGGATGTCGCATTAGGAAATTATGGAACACATAAGATACATAACAGGAAGCGTGTTACTAGTGAGACAAGAAGACTAGACGACCTTGAACACATACATCCTGTAGACACTACAACATATAAAAGGCTATATATGAGAGGTTTGAGACAAGTTAAGGGAAGAATATCACCATGTACTAGACATGAGAATGAATTCTCAGACAAACACCAATATAAAGGCCAAAAAGTACAACATCATATACCTTAGTGCTCTTTCATGTACGAAAGAAATCATCCACATATGTAGAGGGAGCATAATGCATATATGCACCTTCACCATGATACAAAAAAATAAAGTACTGTGTAGAAGTAAAAGGGGGTAATCCTACACATATAAATAATGATATAGTTGTGCAAATACAGGTCCATTATTTTGAGGTAGTAATATAGAACGAACCATGACCAACAATGTGCACTTGATGAGACTATGAGGAATGACTATGGGACACAAAGAGCCTTATCTAGAGGAGGAAATTCATGTGGATAATTGTGTATGAGTGTTCTTGCACTGAAATCTTTCTCCTTTGTGATGACAAACACTATAGGACTCTATAAGTTGACATAGTGTTGAATTAATGTTTTATAATGGTATTAAATGAATGTAACTAAATGAAATAGTTTGGAACTTTTGAAATTTGTATGTAAGTGGTAATAAATAAGTTATTTGGAAAGCTTGTGAGTCATGTTTTCCCTTAAAGAATGTACCATCCTTATCATGCAAGTTGATAAAATAATATTTATATGTGTCTAGAAGTGAGAGTATATTATGTTGAGTCATATGGCAATGTGAGATACCTTGGAAAAAATGTGGTTTTTAGTGTATTACTATGTTAAGACACATCAATAAGATATAAAGTGATGAGACATTGATAACAATAAGTTAAAATGAAGGGGTAATTTAAATTGTAACAAAGGATAAATTTATAAACATAAGAGGCAAGTAAAGATATTTCAGTGGATAAATTGTGTAGGATATTGTTACATTATAAGAACCATGAAAAAATGATAAATAGAACAGGGGGCCATAAATATACTTTGTATACATATTTAAATTATTTGGATATGAGGGATTGGTTTTAATCCGACTCATATAGTTCCTTAAGGTTTACTGTTATAGGATGGATTGACTAAGATAATGTTGGTTCTAAATTACATGAATTTAGAACATTGAAACATTATGATAATTTTTCCCCTTGTATTGAAGTTTTGAAATGAGGATGTTACATTTTGGTATCAGAGCTGAAGGTTGCAGATGTTGGACCTATTAAGTCCATCATTGAAAAAAAATTAATTTTTGATTAACAAAATATGGTTAGAACAAGGAGACAAGATGTGGATAACCAACCTCCATTTGGTGAAGCAAGTACAACACAAAAGCTAGATGATATCCTTGTTATTCTCCATGACACAAGGAATCAAATTGTTGTACTTGAACAACAAGTGATGAAAAATGAGGAGGATATTGTCATTAATGGAAATAAGCCATATCTGGAAAATAACATGAATGCTTAAAATCTTGGTGGGAGAAAGAATAATAACACATTGAATAACAATGTAGTGAATGCCAACATAAATGTTGCCGATGCAAACACAATAAATGCAAATGCAAATGCACAGAATAAGCCTATAAACAAGAAGAAAAGGTTGGCATCTGAACGTACTTATGATTCAAAAAAGGATAAGTCTACCAAAATTTGATAGTAGTTCTCTGTGGGAAGGGGATGAGAATTGGCTATCCGAAATGGAGAAATACTTTACAATTAGGAATTTATCAGAGGAAAAAAAATCAGTATGGGGAGCTTATCAAATTTCCCATGAAGCATATTCTTGGTGGGAAAAATGTAAGGTTAAAATTAATGTTGATGAAACTAGCATCACTTGGGATCAATTTAAGGGATAATCTAGGCAACGTTGGTTGCTGCAGCTTTACTATGATCAGAAAATGTTTGAATTTTAGACATTAACACAAGGAAAATTGACTATTACTAAGTATTGGGAGAAGTTTACAAAAATTTTCAAGTATGTACCATAGTACTAAATAGATGAAAAGTATACATAAATTTATAATGGGGATGAATCTAATTATAGGTGGAGAGGCTGATGTACACAGTCCATCAACCATGGAAGGGGTTGATGAAAAGACCATAATATATGAATAGAAGATGAAAGTAGTTTATGCTCATAAAGAGGGAAAACATAAGAAATTTTCTAACTCTCCTTCACCCCTTACACCTAAAAAGGTGGCATGGAAAAATTTTAGAAGTAAAAATAGAGTTGGGACTGGTAATGAGAAGAAATATGTAACAAATAAACTTGCTAGAAATTTTAGAAATAATGGATAGAAAAAACAAGAGTGGTCAAAACAGTAATTTCAAAAAAGAAAACAAGTTTGAGCATAGGAAGGGACATGTTGGGGGATACTTTATTTGCGGTAAAGATCATTACGTAAGATATTGTCCTAAAAAAAATGACAATAATCAACAACACAAGATATATGTTGCAGTAGTTGAGAAGTAAGTTGAAAAGCAAGCTACATCTATAGAAGAGCCAGTTAAGTTGTTTAGATTACCTGTGACTATTTTGTTTAATACCGGTGACACTAAATGTTTCATTTCTAGTAAATTAACATATAAATTGAAAAGAATGTTGGTTGTATGAAAAATACATGGACTGTCCACTACGAGAACATTGATGTTCACATAGTTGATAAATGCTTATTTAGCACAACCATAGAGTCTCCACTACTAAAGTAGACCTATATGTTACACCTTTAGGGTCATACACCATCATAATAGGTGTAAATTGGATAGCTTGACATAAGGAAAATGTAGACTATTATGGAAAACACATCAATTGTCTAGACGATCTACAGAAACCAAAATAAATTCAAGGTGTAAAAAGAGACATTACAGTCAGAAAATATAAGCCATGTAACTCAAAAAGGCTAAAAACAAGCGCTGCATGCTCTTTGCTGTAAAAATTTATGAATCAGCTAAAGAGGGTAGTGATTTTATGGAAAAATATCCATTGTTATGAGAGTACAATGATGTGTTTATGGAAGAACTAGCCGGTCTTCCACCAAAATGAGAATTTGACTTCACTATTGATATCAAGCCTGGAACAGAACCCATATCTAAGGCACCTTATCACATGACTACAACAAAACTAGTTAAACTTAAGGTATAGTTGCATGAACTCCTATTAAAGGGATTGATAAGACTGAGTGTCTCACCTTAGGGGCATTGGTTATATTTATAAAAAAGAAAGAGGGAACACTTAGATTATGTATTGAATATAGAATGTTGAACAAAGCAACAATCAAGAATAGGTACCCTCTTCCAAGGATTCACGATCTATTTGACCAGATGCACGGTGCATTAGTTTACTCTAAGATTTATTAATGACCTGGGTACCATCAGATGAGAATAAAAGAAGAAGACATACATAAAAAAACCTTTAGGATGAGATATGGGCACTATGAATTCATTGTTTTACCTTTTGGTTTAATAAATGCACCTGTACCACTTTTATGAATTTGATGAACAATATCTTTCAAGAATACTTGGAAAAAAAATTTCTTGTATTCTTGGACAATATTCTTATCTATTCAAAAAGCATAGAGGAACATAATGAACATCTAAGAATTTTACTTGAGGTCTTAAGGAAAAGAAAACTTTATGGAAATTTGTCAAAATGTTCATTTTATGAGGCTGAAGTAGTACTTAGGCCATGTGATGATGGAATTTCAGTTGATCCATCAAAGATTACAGCCATAATTGATTGGCCAACACCAAAAAATGTGCATGAAGTTATAAGCTTCATGGGGCTTGCAGGATACTATATAAAGTTTGTAAAAGAATTTTCTAGGATTTCTTCTCCAATTACTTCACTGCAAAAGAAAGTAAAAAGTTTGTTTGGAATGATAAATGTGAGATTTCATTTAAAACATTAAAGGAAAATTTAACGCCTATTTTAACTATTCTAGATCCAAATGAAAGCTTCATTGTTGTAATGGATGTTTCTGTAGATGGATTAGGGGGCATATTACTGCAAAAATATCATGTAATAACATACGAAAGTAGAAATCTCAAGTTACACAAGTTGAAATATGTTGCCCATGACTTGGAGCTTGTTGTCATTGTACACGCATTGCATGTTTAGATACATTAAATTTTAGGTAAGCATTTTGATTTAAAAACAGAACACCTTGGGTTGAAATACATCTTCACACAGCCAAATCTTGAATGCAAGGAAATGAAGATGGTTAGAAATTTTGTCTCGGTATGATTTTGTTATCATTTATATTAAAGGAAAGAAAAATAGAGTGACAAATGTGCTAAGTCATAGGAAGCACATTTCCACCCTTGTAACCTTGAGAACTTAGTTTAAAGATGAGGTAAAGAAAGCAATGATAACAGATCCATATTATCAACAAGTAAAAACAACACTTGCTGCAGATTCCAATGATAAGAGATACAAAGGATTCAAATTCAATGATGAAGGAATCCTAAGGTATGAAAATAGGGTGTATGTACCCTTGGAAAATGAGTTAAGGAAGAAAGTGATGACTGAATTTCACAATGCACCTTACTCTGGACATCCCTAAGTGAAAAAGTGCTTGTTGATGTAAAACAACAATATTTTTGGAAAGGGATGAAGAAGGATATACTTGACTATGTGTCACATTGCTTAGAATGTCAGTGTGTTAAGGCTGAACATATGCACCCAATTGGATTACCATACCCTCATAACATTCCATAGTATAAGTGGCAAGTGATAAGCATGGATTTTTTTTAAGGGTTACCTATGTCTAAAAATAAGCATGATGTTATTTTTGTAGTAGTTGACAAATTAACAAAAGTATATCATTTTATTCCATGGATTCTAAAAGATTATTCACCTATTCTTGAAAAGAGATATGTGCATGAAATTTTCATATTGCATGGTGTACCTGAGCTAATAATTTTTGATAGAGACCTAAGAATGACTTCACATTTTTGGAAAACTTTAAATGCAACCTTAGGAACAAAACTGAACTTTAGTTCTGCATACCATCTGGAAACTGATGGGTAGACTGAAAGAGTAAATCAAATAATGGAAGACATGCTTAGGATGTACTGTATGGATCAATAGTAAAATGGGAAGAGTACCTTCCTTTGGTCGAATTTACATACAATAATATGTATCATTCCTCTCTAAAAAATAACACCTTTCGAAGCATTATACAGATGAAGGTGTAGAACCCCTGTTAGCTGGGACAACATAGAAGATAGAGAGGTAATAGGACATAAAATGCTTACTAAAATGGAAAAAAAAGTTAAATTAATATGTGACTGATTGGAGGAAGCTGCTGATAGGTAGAAAAGTTATGTAGACCTGAAAAGAGTTGATAGGAAATTTGAACTTGGTGAAAAAGTCTTTTTAAGGGTCAAGCCTAAAAAGAGTTCTATTTCCTTTGGAAAATCAACCAAGCTGTCACCTTGATATGCATGACCCTTTTAAATCATCAAAGTGATCATTCATGTGGCTTATCATTTAGCATTGCCTCCCGCATTGGCACAGATGCATGATGTTTTTCATATTTCCTTGCTTAAAAATAATGTTTTAGATTTGTCGCATGTGTTAAATTGGAATTATTTGTAGGTATAAGACCTGGTGGTAATCATGGTTGAATCTATAAGGGTGATGGAAAATTGTAAGTTACACTTATGTAACTAATAAATAATTCAATGCAAGGTCCAGTGGGACTAGTTTAATGAAGAAAGTGTAACCTGAGAGAATCTAGAAGACATGAAAACTACTTTTCAGCATCTGTTTTAGTAGAAAAATTTCAGTTTCTATGATACTTGATATATTTTGATTTAAAAAATACCTTTAAATTTTTATGTTTTGGAGAAAACACTTAAATAAGTGTTGTTACAGCCATTATGACGCTATTATAAAATTATGGAAACTTGAATTTTACAAGTTATACTATATTGTTTGAGTAATTGATGGTTGAATAAGTTATTTATTACCTGTTTACTTAAATTTTGTTATGATTAAAGAGAATCATCGGGATGATGATGCTTTTAAGGGGGGAGGTATGTAATACCCCTATTGTTCTAATAGTTGTACTTTGATTCTGTGATTGGTTGGCATACATTTACTATGGGATTGTACTTTTCTTGATGATCACTGTTGGACTGTATGTGAATGTTTTCTGAGAAAACATTATTTACTTGATGACCTAACAGATTTGCACATATCTTTATGGATAGAATTTGTACTTAATGATTTGATAGAATTACTATTATGTTTACCTTTCTGTTTCTGAACACTTTAATAAGCTTAGTGACTCTTAGCTCTTGAATAGTATGATTTGAGTTCAGGAGCATAGAAGTGATAACATTAATGGGGTAATTTGCATTGTCATTTCTATTTATATGCTTCTATTAGACTATATTATCGATATGGTGATTAAAAATAACACCCTGGATCAATTTCAGTGATCCAGGATATTATCCTAAATCGTCATAATATTATGGACTGTAAGTCGAGAGCATACTAAACTTTTCTTAGGCTCTTGATTATTATTGTTAGGAATAAAATTTATAATTGAACCTAATATTAACCTGATATAAGGTTATATTGTTCCTTATGAAAGCTTTATCTTATTCAAAACTAGGCCTTGTTGTATATCAACATAGGCCTATAAAGAATGACTATGTTAAAATAGTTGTATTAAATCTAAACCTATGTTAAAATGTTTGTGCTCTACTTCTGAATCTAAATTTCTAACCTAAGTAAGGGAAAGGGGATTATATGAAAATAGTTAAATTTCATTAAAATTTATTAAGGGACCTATGGGGAAATACATATATGCATTTCAAATTGTTTAACAGACCGAGCCTAAAGTTTTTGATGTTGGGAGGTTATTTATAATTGAAAATGCTGCACAGGATTTGAGATGGAAACCATATCAACTTGTACCTTGGAATATTTATCAAATGGGCATTAAATGCACTACTAGTTGGTTATTTGAAGCTCCGCCATTTTTGGAAAGACCAGCTATGGTCTTGGAAAAATAAAATAGTGATCGTTTATTTAAGTCTATGATCATATCTAAAATTTAAGAATGGAAAAGTTAGTTGGCAGGAAAATAGGGTAAGGAATGACAGTCCTTCCCAACATTGAATGGTCTCAAACAACCCATACCATCTTAGAGAATGCAATGGTGGTTTTTGGGGGAAAAAGAAATGGGTTGGTTCCATTTTGTTGTTTGCATATTGAGCCCAAGGAGCTTTGCATGTCGATTTTTCTATTTTCATTCATCACCTATTTTCGAAACTTGTATTTAGTTTTTTGTTTCTCGGAGGAGAATTTTATGGAATATATTATTGTCTTTGGTTAATAAATAAAGAGAATTGAAGAACAAAAGAGTTTAGGTTTTTGTGGAATCAATTTCAGACTTTCTGTAAGGTTACTGACAATCGAGCTTGTAAAAAAGGAACTCGAGGAGCTTGAAGTAAATAAGAAGATCTCTACCAGGCATAATAGGGTCTAACTCTCTTTAATAATTAGATATAAATAATATTTTCATGAAAGGAAGTATTCTCTCAGGTAGAAATACATTTTAAGGTTTTGGGTTTTGGGTTTTGTGTTTGAATGATTCAAACCCTTGATATATTGTGTCTGCAAATTTTGTGAATTTAGAACTGTGTTGGATGACCATGGAATCATATGGCATATGTTAGTTGGTTCCTGTATTTACAAAAATGTTATTATATCTGAAGGTTTGTTTTTATTAAAATCACACGAGCTGGGTTGTCTATTTAAATGCTTTTCGTTCATACAAGTTTGTAATCTATAATTAAGAATTGGGTATAACTTTATTATAGATTTAATTAACAAACATGTTATGTAAATACAAAGAAATTTATGAGTGATTCGATATTTAAGGTATCAACTATTTTATTTTCTTTTCTATTGCATAATTATTATCAAATTTTCTTGGGGTTGGTTTGATACCAATAAGGGACATTCAGGCTAGATGTTTAGGGTATTTAAACATTAGGCCTTTGACCTATGTAAATGTATGACTGGGAGGTTTTTATTGTTTCAAGTTGCTTTGACAGCTAGCCTTCGCTTTGGTATGGATTTGGTTCACTTTTTATAGTCTAAACAAAGCCTTACCAACTTTGTCTTCTAGATCTTACCTTCTGTAATTAATGAAATAGCCTTAGTTGTTGGCATGTGCTTACATTTTGGTTATGTTAAATTAGAGACTTAGTATCTTGTCGTATTTAAGGTTTAAATAAATACACTGTAGTGTATATATTACAGAGTAACCTAACAATTGAGTCGATCTATGAAGGCCTAAAATTATTATCATATTCTTTATGACTTAACTTGTTGTATTGACCCTATGTGGTCACTTCTGAAGTGAATAAACTAATAATATGTATCAAGATGCTTAACTCAAGGAGAATTTTTAGAGTGATTTGATATCAATTTAATGATTTAATGAATTGAAAATTTGAATTCAGTTAACATTGAATCAACCTCAAAGATATTGATCATGGTTATAAGGTTATGGGTAATATGTTTCAGTTAAAATATGGTCTGAAACTAGTATGTATTTGTTAGACTCTTATGTCTATTCTCAGTTCACTTTTACAGTGATATTCCTTAAGCAATAAAGTATACTTACTAATTAGAATTTTTAAATGAAAGGTTCGGGAAGGTCTCTATAGAAGTTTAATACTTGGGTATTAATCTATACTATTAACACTCTTAGATCTATAACTATATACTTATGTTTGATCATTGATTGAAAAGTTATATGTTACCATAAAATGATGGAAATGATAAGTATTTTGGGATCATATTTGAAATATGATGAAGTTACTATCACATAGTAACTTAGTGAAGTAACATTACTTCATTTATGCTAAGTCCTATAGGTATTAGTAGGGGAATGACCTTTTTTCTTATATAGATCCTACATGAATGTTTTTCTTAAGTTATTGTTTATATAGATCCTAATTGAAGTATGTACTTAAGTTCCTATATCTATTAAGGTATTTACTTGATGTGTGTTTCTTTTTGGTGCTTAATGTGATTTTAACTTGTAGCCATTTTTCTTTGATGAAATTATTAAATAGTGCAAGTTGTTAAGGAGATTTAGATCTTATCATGCCAGTTCGTATGAACTGATAGTTGCTAAAATTTTTGCATATGAACTGCATGAAAGGTGAAAGAAGGACAATCTTTAAAAGTTTAAATTTATTCTATTGATTTCTGAAAGTTGATTTCGCATCAGTTGATTTTAATAGCATCATAATGAAGTACTTTTTTAATGTGCTTAATGAAAGGCCAAAGTGGCCTAATTATTATATTGTATTTCATGAGGAGAATTTGTTGGACTTATGTTGTCTTAAGTAGTTATATTTTTCAGTTTCAGGAAATGAATAAGGAGGGTTACTTTTTATATTCATTTTATTATATATTTATTAAAGAAAATGATAAGATGTTCTTATATGTATTGAATATAGTTCTGCATCTTAAAGGCAGCATGGTACATTTACTAAGTACATAATGAATTGTAATTAAGTGGGTAGATTATAATGTTATAACTTAAGTCTTAATGAAAGACATATTTAGCATAATACATATAGGTTTCCATTTGGATATTGACTATATGTGAAACAAGTGATTGTTTTACTTAAAACAACAACTAATACCTATGAAGGCATACCCCGCAGTTATATATATTATATATATATATATATATATATATATATATATATATATATATATATATATATATATATATATATATCAAGGAATGAAATATATGGATATAACTATATTGCCTATTGTGAGGACATTTAATTGATGTTTAAAAATAAATTGCTATCATGTATTGGATCCTAAGTTAGAGTGCTAAATGCTTTAGTTATTTATGTTTACTTACTTAAGAATGAAAACATACACAAGAATGATAGTTATGTTTAAACACAAATGCTCCTATGGGGAAATAGTGAATATAGATGATAATGTATGAATATTTTTTCTACATTAATACAACTAAAAGAGGGGCACTATACTTATTTGTATATACCTAATTAATGAAATAGGTATGACTTCATGATAAAGCAGTATGCAGATTTGAATCTGCAACTTGTAAATTATTAAATCATGATTATGCTATTCCTAATTAAGGGAAATTTATGTACGACACCTACCATTGGTTAATAAGGATTGGTAAGTTGGGAATTAATTAAACTAATTAAATTGTTAAGATACAATTTTCCATTTGGAATAACTCAGTGGACTATTGTAGCATAACAGCTACTACATAGTACCCAGTTAATGACGTAAGTCATTAATTGGATTCTATGGTGTGAAAATCCTTCAAGCTCTTCTAAACCTAATTTTGATAAAACCATGGATTAAAGTAAGTGATAGATACCAATTCGAGGTAGTAGTATGGCTAAGTACCGATGTCATCTTATGATTAATACAAGAAAGGAAACAAACCCAAAGTGATGCAAGTCAATTCGGATATGCTAATTTGGGATAAATGATGAAATCTAGCTTCCCAGAATGACTAACCGTCATCTAGTTTGTTTGTGGGGTGTGCCCTTTACCACCCATAGTTTTTGTGGATAGGATGTAATATTTTATAAAGTAATATAGACTATTTCATAAAAAAAAATCAGATACGCTTACTTCCCCTTAGTCATCCTAAGCTGACTTATTAGCACTTGTCCATGCATGATGTTT
Organism: Taxus chinensis; assembly: GCA_019776745.2. Classification (NCBI taxonomy): domain Eukaryota; kingdom Viridiplantae; phylum Streptophyta; class Pinopsida; order Cupressales; family Taxaceae; genus Taxus; species Taxus chinensis. The sequence goes on from CM034153.1 coordinate 337,137,012, forward strand.
TGAATTAGTACCTAGAACAAACCTTAGAAGTGATTGATGTAAAACAAATGAATCCTAATATAGATAATAGTTTTTGAGTGTATGGTGAAATACATATTCCATATGGTGATTATGTCCTCATGGAATTGGGCATGACATACATGACTCAAAACTTTAGCCAAAGTAATGCATGTTACTGATTGTGGTGTCATGATTTAACCTATATTTAAAAATGTAAGATATCATAAGGGTAATTTGTACAGATGCCTAGATATACACTTTAAAGGGTCACACTTGAATTCCCTTGAATAAATAAGGGAATCATAAGTATACTTAGTATATATGTTTAAATAATTTAGATATGAGGGATCAATTTTAATCTGACTTATACAAATGCATAAGGTTTCCTGTTATAGGATGGATTGACTAAGATAATGTTGGTTATAAATTATGTGAATTTAGAACAGTGAAACATTATGATAAATTTTTCCCCCTTGTATTGAAGTTTTGAAATGAGGATGTTACATTTATTATGTCCCAAGGGTTTTATGTTTGGAATACTTTGGAAGATGGCTATACTCCTTCTGCCACTCCTCCTACCAGTAAAGAAGAAAAAGATGCATATGAGCACAATTCAAAGGATTTGAATTCTATCGTTCAAGGCCTTGGAGAATCTTAATTAGGAAATGTTATGCATTACAAATCAGCGAAGGAAGCATGGGAAAAATTACAAGTTATTTATGAAGGTAACTCATATGTAAGGATTACAAAGCTTCAAACCTTCAGAAATTAGTTTGAATCTCTTAAGATGAATGATGATGATTGCATTGTTGCATATCTTCTTAGTGTTAACAAAGATGTCAATAGCATGAAAGGGTTAGGAGAAGAAGTGAAAGAAGAACTAGTTCAAAAAAAATTGACATCTTTAACTCCTAGATTTGATTCTAAAGTTTCAGCCATAAAAGAAGCCAAAGATTTGACTTAGCTAAAGATGGATGATCTACATGGTACTTTGACTACCTATGAGATGAGGGTAATTGATTCTAAATCTGCTAAGAAAGAGATAGCCTTCAAAATGGAGAAAATGAATAAGGACAAAAAGGTTAAATCTGAAGATACTACTCTAGAGTTTGATGATGAAGAACTATTTGCCATGGTTTCTAGAAGAATGGCAGTTGGGACTGGTAAGTACAAGGGTAAACTTCCTTTTAAATGTTTTAATTGTGGTAAAGTAGGTTAGTTTTTTGCTAAGTGCCATCATATACATGATAAGAAAATAAATTATGAACATGATAGTGATCTTCAGAAGAAAAATTGTAAGTATTATAAGAAGAAGAAAGAGTTCAAGAAGAATGAATTCATGAAGAATAATAAGAAGATTATATATACCAAGAAAGGTGACTATTCCTCTAATGCAAGTAGTGAATTTGATAGATCTGATTAAGAGATTGAGTCTGATCATAATGATGTAGGTGATGAGGTTATTTTCATGAAAAGGAAAGATATGAAATCCTCTAATGGTAGCTCTACTTTGTGGGGTGATATTTCACCTAATTATTTCAAATAATTTGAAGGAGGAGATAACGGTTTAAGTCTTGAGTTGGCATGTTTCCAATCATAAATAGAGCATGCTGAAAAGAATAAAAAAACTTGACTTCACAAGTCAAGGAGTATGAAGAAAAGATACAAGAGCTTGAAGGGAAACATTAGGCCATTTCTAAAAATCTTGAGGAATCATTGAGAAGGTTGGAGTTGCAAATGAGTAACATGACACTTATCCTACAATCTAAAGAGGAATAAGTGACAACTCTCAAGCAGGAACTCTCAGATGCTACAAGTAAGATAAAATCCTATCAAAAGTTTGAAGAAAGTACTAAAGCTCTTAATGATCTCTTGAGAAATCATAAAGTTGCAAGTGAAAAAGTTGGTTTGGGCTTCAAATTTGAATTCATGGAAAATAAGGTGAAGAAATAAGACATGGTTTCATGCAAAGAAGTACGTGAACTAAGCACCAAGGAAGAAAGGAAAGAGATCTACATCAAGGACAATGAGAAGATCAAGAAAACTAGGCAGCCTAATAACTCAAGGTATGAAATATATTTTAATGGTTATTGTTATACATGTAATGGATTTTTTCATAGGGCTAATGAGTGTAGAAGGCCTCCTAGAGATATTCAACCATGGAAAGATGATATATACGATCATGCTAAGAATGTTGTTATCTATAAATGTAATGTCATAGGTCATGTTGCTAGTAAGTGTTTAAATGATTCATCTAGACATAATCATGAGCTCAAGAAGAACAATACAATGGTATGTTACAACTGTATCAAAGTTAGTCATGTACCAAAGTACTATTATCAAAGCTATTCAAGTCAAAATAGAAGTTTTCAAGGTCCTAGAGTCCAAGCTAGTGGAGTTCAAATACCTAGAATGTATGACAATGATCAAAGAAGAATATGGGAACCTAGAAGAAACCATGGTGTCTCATCAAGAGCTTGTGATGATGAAGTAAAGGGTAAAACACAGAGTTCTGATTAGAAGGGAGAGGATGTATGATTTTTCTAGGTGCCCAAGAAGGCTTGGGACCTCTTTAAGACTTTCTTTTAGGTCTTTTTGGTGATCATATATCTCCACTATGCTTCTTGGAGGTATATTAGTGCAAATGAAGCATTCAACTAAGGGGGATATATTTTGGTCAGTATGTGTGACTCCCCCATGTGCATAAGGTATGTCCTTTTTTGTCTCTAAGTATGTTATCATGGTTCAAGTTGGTTGTTCTTTAGTATGAAAAGTCATGATCTCGGTATTGTGGTCATTGGATGTACATGTTTGAGTTCTTAAGGTCTATGTTTATATTTTCATGGTGTGTTGTTGGTCTAAGATGGTTGTGTATGTTCATGAGTCTCATTTTCATATCATATGATGTATGTAAGTGTTTGGAACTCAAGAAGTGTGTATGATTAATCTTTGTGTCTGAGTTTAGTATTGTTGGTCTAGTCTATGAACTTTGGAAGTCTCCATGATGTCAAATTCAGAGTCTTATGAAGTGTCATAAATTCTTCATGTGTTGTAAATGGCATGTGCCATGTGTGTCTAAGATCCCATGGTAAGTGTGAAGCTATGAATGTGTCTAAGGATTTGTTGAAGGCTTTCAAGGTTCATGGAGTTTTAAGTTTCTCAAGGAAGTATGTCATGGTCATCACAAATTGGTATGGGCTTGTCCATCAGTTTGTATGTCTAAGTCATGTGTCATGCATGCCAAAGTGTGTAAATGGTATTAGAATGTGCTTCAAAATGCTCTTGTGTCATCATGAGTTTTGAATTATTCATTCAGTATGAATATTAAGTTCTATGCAGTGTTCTTTAAGGCTTATGAGGAAGTTTAATTCAAGGTGAACCGGTAGTGATTTGATGATAATTTTGTCTTCAAACTCATGTCATTAAAAGGTGTTCAAAATGGTATAAAGGTGTGATCACAATGGTTTAGGCCAAGATTGGATAATTCTTGGATCAAAATAGAAAATTTGGGCATCTTGGTAGGTTCACTATGACCTGACTAGGCCTATCACAGTGTACTTGGAGCGGTAGGAATGGAATGTGGATTTTGGAGGTCTAAATGATTGATTCTAATGCTAAAAAATTGTGAAAATATTTTAGTCATGGTGTACTATACGATCTAAAAGGTTTGAGGCTCTAAATAGGTATACATTCTAAGGAATTCATGATAGTGTTGAAAGTTGACTATGAGGTTCCTAGAAGACCTAATTTGGGTTATGTATTTTTGTAAGATTGGCATTTTTATTTTAGGGCATGGGTATTAAAGGACTTCATGGTGTAAGCTTGTATGTGCTCAAATGGGTATTCTAAATCAGGTACGAAATCTCTCATGAAGTATGTATAATGAAAATTTATGAGTGATTTCGTTTCATTACATAGGGCTAATAGACTGTGAATGAGCTCGTTGATGGTGAAAATAAGGTACATAGAGTTTTTTTTATTCTCAAAGATATCTTGACATGTGATAAGAGGTATTTGAGTACTAAGTTATAGACTAGTAGATGATGAAAAAGGCACAATGAGGTGCAATTTGGATCCACTTGTGATTCTGTGGAACTAGCATGAACTGAGTTGTAAGAAATAATCATTATACCTATAGGTATGGAACTAATGAGTGAACACAATTTCTTGATGAAGTTCAGTTCCATTTAAGATGTAATTAAATCAAGGTTTGAAGTGTTCTATAAATGCTTGATGGTTCATCTGTTTTTTGTAAGAGATAGAAGTTGGTAGTGTTGATCCTAATTCATGACTTGAGCAAAATTGGCTATCTACAGGAGGATGTGTATACTCAGAAGCTCCATGCATGTGCTATTTGTTCAATGTATGAGCTACAAGTGTATCATAAGGTCAGTTTGTCATTCATCCCGAATATGTCTGAGCATCTATGAAGATGTTATCACTATTTTGAAGAAATGAAGTTGAAATGTTAAGATTATTGATGAGTCATGTGGTAAGTCGTCGTTTTGGCTGCATCTTCTTGTCACAATAATACTACAAGTGAGTGAATATATTAAGCTATGAGGACTCTCAAGGAAGAGTAGAGTATGCAATATATGTTCTACTAGAGTGTATGTCAAGGATGTTGTCTATAAGTATAATCAATCTGAAACTCTATCTGTGGATATAATCTCTGTTACAGGTCTGTATCATTTAGGCATGAGGCAAGTATTCGTTTCTTGCCTGATCTAATGAAGTTTGACTAGATGAAAGTGAAGAGATTCAATGTTATTTTATTTCCATAAGTGAACCCTAATGCATGTAGGTGTGGAGAAGTATAGATGATTAAGTGCATTCATGTGTGAAACATAATGTTTGATCAAGACCCCAAATTAGACTAATATTGTGCTACAGTGGTCCAAGAGATTGTATCTATAGGTATTGAGGTGTATGACTCCTGATAGAATACACAGTGTCTTAAATGCTTGTTAAGGTTGATTAAGATTATAAGTGAGTGGAAAAGCTATGACTAAGGTTATTTCTATTGATCTTTTTAATGATAGCCTTGGTGTCTCAGTTGGTAGTTTACTCGTCAGTGCTAAAGTGACAAGAAGACAATGAGTATACAGAGACAAATGATGCTCAAGTCTGTAAGGTACTCGTTTATGATAAAGGGAGTGTATTACTATTTGCTTCTTAATGGTACTAAAGAGTGATATTATTGTGTTCTAGTGAATTCATCTATATTGAAATTTTTTAAGTTGGGCTTGGTGGTAAGATGATGGTTTAATGATTATCAGTATACAAACAATGTTGAAAAGTGTTTTTATAGGCCTAGATGATGTGCTGATCCAATTTAGTCAGAGGGAACATGAATGTAAGCCTATTGAAGGTGGTTTAATGATTTAAAATCACTCAAGGCATGTGTTGAATGAATTTTTAGATAATAAGCATGGTATTAATCTCAAATTCATGTTACCATTCAATTATGATTGTCTAAAACTCAAAAAATGGTTTAGGAATGGGAAATTATGTTTAAAGTAAATTATAGCTAAGTAACCAAGGGAAGTTGCTTGTTTTTGATATTTTATACTAGATATAGGGATCTTGAGTATAGGGGGGGTGATAATTTATTGAGTCATGAGTTGAGTGAAGTTTTGGAGAGCATAAAATATTGTTCTAAAACTATTGAATAGCTACTTCAGCGCTCTTAGTCCTAGTATGGTATGGAGAACAAAAGAGTGCATTGATAAGCTAGTTATATGCTTAGAACATGATGATATAACCTCAAGGAAGAATGTATGATGGTTTTTTTATGATAATTTTTTACATTGTTGGAATGTTCTCAGAATGTATGGCTTAGGTTATGGTTTGCTACAGTGTTCCAATCAAGGATAAAATAGGGTTGAGGTGAAAATAGCTAGTTTGAGCATGCCTAGAAGGTGGAAAATGGATTTCTTGGCTCTAAAAAAGTTAATATGATTATTTCTTCATGATTAATTTATGTATTTATATGATGTAGATGATTATCCCATGGGGACACATGGTGGTTGCATGCTTGTAAAGAAGAAGAATCATATTTTTGTGTGAAATTTCAAGGTCTTGTGCTTGTATGAGATCTTTGGTTGATGTTTATAAACAAATAATAATGTTATGAAGCTATGGAAGATGAATAACTTAATGCTACAAGTATGCATTTGTAATTAATGTAAAAGGGGGAGAAGTTCAGGTAGTTTTCCATCAATGACAAAGGGGGAGATTGTTGGCATGTGGTCATTTAGGTGTTGTAATTGATGCAACACCTCATTAATGACAAAGTGGATAATGGAGTAGGGTCAAACGATGATATCGATGGTGTTGACACGATGGTTTATATGTGTTCATGATGATACATGGAGATTCAGTGAGGTCTTATTACTCTTACAAGCTCATTCAGGTTCCTAGGTAATGTTGCATAGTGGTAAGAGATTCTTGGTGACTTGAGAAGCATGTTGGAATGATGGATAGTATGTTTGGAAAGTGCTTGGGAACTCACATAAGTTGCAGGGTGTAGATACATGTGATTGGCCATGTTTTAGGTGCTCATCTAGAGTAGGTATGGATCTATATGATCTCATGGATGTATGTATAAAGGTATACCATGATGTATCATGTATGTTTGGATAATTTTGTGAGCTTTCATGATGAGTTATAATGTTATTTAAGTAGACACCAGCTTCTATAGTGTAAAAGCATAAGGTAAAGCTATGCAAATGAGATAGAATCGAAATATTGAGAGATGGTGATGAATTTATAATGATTGAATATGTTATTATGATGTGTCATGGTGCTTTAAGAAAAATTTCAAGGATGTTATGATATGAATTTTTCAAGTTATGTCAGTTTTGGTGAGACAGGGTTAAGAACAAGGCCATTTCCAGCTTGAATTGGAACTTATGATGCTCACCTTGAATTGTGTGATTTTAATGTGACATTTTGGATTTAATATATATTTATACAATGATTCTTTAACGTTTCAAAAAAATATTGAGGTCATTTCATCATCACATTTTTATGAACGAATGTTAAGAAGGTAAGCAACTTTTTATGAGTGTGAAACCCTAGCTTGAAAGCAATATGGATGAATTAATTCCTAAGTTCCCATAATTTCTTCCTAGTACATGGATGATGATTAAAAAATGTATAATAATCCTTTATATTTCCATAAATGTATGGTAGAGGTCATGGTGATGAGTGGGCCCCAGTAAAACAGGTCAGTTTATGAAGAAGAGTGTTTTGGGACAAGGTTGTCCAAAAGAGTTGCAAGCTAAATTGAAATTGTGTGATGTATGTGATTTTTTATTGATGTAAAAAGAGGTTTCAGGACATGTTTATGTAATTTCATGGTCAAATGAGCTCCATTTAGGTTGACTAGTCAAAGGGCAGTTTTGAGGCAATAAAAAGAAGTCTTCAATGAAGTGGACATTGCAGGAGCTACATGAGGATTTATGAGGTTAGTAAAGTTGTGTTGCAATTAGGATTAAGATATATTCATAGAGATATGAGGTTTTTATCATGATGATGATATTTTCTATTGTTTCCAGGTAAGTTTTTAGACAGGAAGATTTTTTTCCAATGCAGGACATGACATGATTTGTTGAATGTTTTGAGTTTATTAAAGCATGATATGGATTAGGTTATGATTTATATCACCTATAATGTTAATAATAATGTATCTAAAATAAAATTAATATATTTAGAGCTCTTTATTGTTCCTGGAAATATGTTAACCAACTGATATTTGAAAATAGCTTTTTGGGCAGGTTGATTTGGTGAAGACAAATGTGGTCGAGGTTTGAGCAGGTGATTGTTTCATGACTCATAAATTTATTAGAAGATTTATAAAGGTTATTAAATTTACATTTAATTATCACATGCCATAGTTTGGATTATTTGGAGTAATCTAGTGGCATAAAGATGTTTTCAGGGTCTTGAAGGTTGTAGGAAACAACTTTTTTGAGAATAACAAAGAGAAATGGTCCCATTAAATGAAATATTATGATTGGTTGATCTAAGTTGATACCATGTATAATGTTTAAATTTTAATTTAAACATGCGTGGTGATTTATGGGTCATGAATAAGTATGGTTTTGATGTTAGGGTATTTTTATCTTTGTGCACATGGGGATTTGAGTCATTTTTGGACTCTAGAGCATGTCATGATGATTTTGGCTACGCTGACCTAATTGGGTCACTTGTGACTGTTATTTTTTTGAATTTGGGATGTTTTTATGATTCATGGGTTGAGATAAAGGATGCAAAAATTTTGTGTTTGAATTTGAAATGGAAAGAAGATTATAAAAGCATTGTTTTGGGTACTTTTTGGAGCTAGTTGAGTGCTAGTTGTGTGTGTGCAAGAAGTGTGAACTAGGTGAGAAATATTTGAAGGTGTTGAAGAATGAATTGATTTAAAATAAAGTGTGCTATAGGTTGAATAATATCATCAAGAATGTTTGCAAGTGTTTTGAGGCTTGAGAAGTGAAGGAAGAACTAGTTTGTGAAGGATTGGACACCTAGAAACCTAGCATTTGATTGAGGGTTTGAAGAAGTGTGAGCTGAAATAGTGGTATGTATCAGTTGTTTCAGAAATAAATAAAATATCAAAACATAATAAGGTGGTTGAGTGGGTGCTTTATCATATTTGAGGGTTGTAGCCTCCTTGTGGAGTTGGTGTTTCACAAAATTAGGGGTTGGTGCTCCTTGTAGGGTTGTAGCTCTACTAAATTAGGGGTTGGTGCTCCTTATGGGGTTGGTGCCTCAATAAATTTGAAACATATTAATATAAAGATTTTTTTAAAAAGTTTTTATTCCTCTTAAGGGTTTCCCACTTATATCTTGTGTTCTTGTGTTGATTCCATGTTTCATGGTAGCTTACATTTATGATATTTGGTGAAGTGCACACATTAATCATTGGATAAGTAAATTTGTGGTTTGGTTGAATAATATGAAATCTGATTTAAATTTTTTGTAAGGAATGATTCAAAACCCCTTATTCCATTTTGCTTATAACATATATATCCATATGGAATGGTCACATTCCACCATCTTAGTCAATGATAGGATCAAGAAACTTGTTCCCATCAGAAAAATCAAATACACCGTTCAAAGGACATATGACCTAAGAGCGGATATCTTGTTCCACGATTAAACATCTTAAATATTTTTCATATCTTTGAAAGAATATGTTGAGCTTCCCATGTTTATGGAATAATATTAGAGTATCACAGATCTGGTCTGAGAGTGTCATGGTGACTTGATGGAATTTGAAATTGAAAACAAGTACTTCCCATTGGATGTAAGCATGAATGTAGTTTCTCTATTGAGTGGTGATGATGGTCATGAATATCTTTCCTTAAAAAAAATAAATCTCGAGCGGATGAAAAATATGGGTCATAAAGGCAAGACGATGGCAAGAAAATTCTTGGTACGTGAGTCAAAAGTTTCCCATCATGTTCTCAAATTTCATCATGAAAAGATTTTAAATGAATATAATGGTGAATATGAAGTTTTCTCTTTCCCATTGAGATTGGGTGACTCTTCAAAGAATGAATGAATGAATGAAAAGGTTCTTAGATTTAGTTAAGTTGAATCTACTCAATACGAGGATGACTTCATCACAGAAATGAACTCCCTAATTCTTGGTGTTCGAGATTGGGAAAATGAAAATATAAATATTTCAGCCCCAATTTTGTGCTCATTCCCCTTTCATGAGGATGGATGAATTCTCAATGAAAAATGGGCAGATGAAATTGTGCTTGATCCCAATGCTTATTTTTTTAAAAATGAAAATATTCTCAATAAGGAATGTATGGATAAGAACATGCTTGTATCCTTTAAGGTCAAATCCACTCAAAGAAAAGTTACTTTCACCACAAAGATGGATTTTGAAGCTCAAAATGGAAAAGATGGAAAAGATGATGACTTTCATGTTACATTACTAACATTGTACTCATCATATTTCAAATACAGTGAAACAATATACACACCACAATATAAAGAGTATCAAGTCAAGGAAGATCCAATATGCCAAAAAGAAGAAAATTCAGAGAAACAAGAGGCTAGTGATGATGTTGAAGCTTAATTTTTTTTCCAAGAATCAAATTATGAAAATAGGGGTCGTGAAGAAAATAAAAAATGAAGAAAAATTCTTACCAAATTTCATAAGTCTCAGTATGAAAACAACAAGCCTAAAATGACTAAGACTCATCTTCGCAGCAGTAAAGGAAAATAAAAAATTGGAATGAACTTTGGCTTAAATGAAAAGATGTAAATAAGGTTATAAAACAAAAAAGCTAATGAAATGACTAAGTGGGTCATCAATTTCAATAAGATTCATGTAAGATTTCTCAAGAAATTGAGAAAAGGAACATATTTCAGTGAGCATATCAATGGATTTGCGGAAGAAAGGCATTCGGTGATACCCGTATACGAGTAAGCACTCAGTTTGGATTGGTGCTTGAATATAAGTGGGATTTCCCCTACATGTACATATGTGATTTATGTCATTACCTCATGTTTCCCTTTTTTTTGTGTTTCCTTTCCCTTCTTGTGTTTCCTTTCCTTATCGTGTGTTGGTCTTGTTCATCATGTTATTAGATTTTCTTATTGTTCATTGTAGTGACTCTATTGCACAATATGATAAAGCAATGGTATTCTCACCATGAGAAATATGAGTTTCTCTATTTACCCTTATGGCCCAATTTCCCTGAACAAAATCTATCTATTATCACTTAAATTCACTAGCCCAAAATGAAAAATTTAAAGCATGACAACTAAGCCATAATGCAAAAACTTGCTTCAAAATCTTCTCAAATCCCTCTCTTGGTCAATATGTATTATGTTCTATGATAATATTAACCTTTCAGGTACTCTTAATAAATTGAATAAATGTATATAAATTTTCAAAAATGTGTGATAAGGTCAATTATTTCATTCAATCAAGTACAAGATAAGACTAATTCTTCGGTAGGATTATAAAGGCCAATTCTAGCCATTTCAAGGCATGTGTGCATCTTCCGAGAAGGTTCCAAAATATAATAAAAATAAAAATTTGGTATTAGATATATTTAAATATGTTGTAATTGAGTTAGGACATTTAATTGAAGATTTTTTGGTTTAGGGAAATTCAGTTCAAAAGTGGGTTTTTAGGTGTAAGGAATGAACAGTCAAAATATGAACCTAGACTTCTCTAGATGATTTTGGGAGATCCATAAGAAATTAGAAAGAAATAAAATAGGAAATGGAAATATGGAGGAATCCTCTACATGGTGGAATAATTATATTTTATCTAATACTTGATGGTTTCTTGAAACATTCCAATATGTGTCGGTGCACCCCGCTATCTTGAATAAAAAGGAGTCAATTTTTGGAGTTACAAGAAGAATTAAGTTCTAAAAAAATATTACATTGATCTTATAAGGTATATTGGATTCATATACATAAAAAATTTCATATAAAAACACCATTCCAATCTCTGGGAGTGAAGTTTTAAATTTCTCACCGGTGAAGAGTGTGCAAGTTCACTACTTAGCTGATTTTTTTACTACCACATGTTAGTACCTTACTCCATGGTGAAATTTTGTGTCATGTTTTACTAAGGGGATAAAGGAGATAATAAATCATGCCATGATTAATCCATTTCTCTAGTTTCCCATGTGACCTTTTCCAGCTCCGCAGGGTACTTATCTGGCTAACCCCATTTCCCAGGGCCTACCTAGATTCTGCCACTTGTCATCATCTCAATCCATTGATATATTTTATATCCCTTTGTAAAATTTATCTAAGAGTATAATAGGGATAAAAAATGGTGCCCATGATTAATACCCTTTATTGGTTTTCCATGTGACCCTCACATAACTTCACATGTTCATTTTCTAGCCCCCAGGTACTATTTCTAAGCCCCCTTCACATACTGCCACATGTCAGCACCTTGATACATTAATCCATTGATCCATGTATGTACATTTTTCACTTTTCACTAATGGTAAAATAGAGACAAGAAATGGCAACCATGAGAAATCCTCCTCTTCTAGTCCCCCATGTGATCTCTCTCAAATCCCTTGGTGTGTCCCTGGCTTTTTCAGTCTTGCTCACACTTGCCCCATGCTGACACTTGGAATCATCTTGGTCCAAGGCCCCCTTTTCTATTTTATCTTTCCCTTTTTTCCCCATTACACCATGAAAAACATATTTTAACCTCGCTCAAGCTCACATTTAACATGGGTTTGGTCTATATTTAACATAACATCATAAAAGTGAGATACAACACAATAAAACACCATATTTTCTCATTTCTTCCACGCAGTTAGCCAATTTGGTGATTTTTTTTTACCATCTCACCTTCCAACCTCCATTAATGGATTCCATTCCAAAACAATTAAAGGATAACGAGACTCCTCTTTGTTTCCTTAGGATCCAATGGGTGAAATTACATGAAAATTGGAGAAAACGATCACAAAAAATTCAAATTTCACGCAAGACAATTATCGTAGCATGAAGTAGCTAATTTTTATGGATATTTGGGAATAAATTTCCTCTTAAAATTCTTCCCTCAAATAATTTTTCACTTTCTCGAATATCTGACGAGAGAAATCATTCGAAACTTGGAGTGAAGGATTAAAAAAAACTAGTTTGATTGGGGCCATTTCTTTCTTGATGGAGTTGCTGATTTTTCAAGATATGGTTGACTGATTTTTTTTAGTATTCTTCCCTTATGATGAAAAAATCAATTTCACACTCATCTAGATGAAGAATCATCCAAACCTTGGAGTAGGGAATATTGAAATAAAACCCATAATTTTAAGATTATTTTCATTACAATCTGACACGTGAAGTGAACTTACTAAAAATAACATGTGTTCATGGCGAGGCATGTATAAAAATAGTAAGTGGTAAAAATAGATAAATTATCAGCATCTATGGTCCCCCGAATAGGAAAGAAACATCAGGGAGTGAAAATAATGCATAATTACTAAAAATAACAGTCATGGGTAGGACATGCTAAAAATAAAAAGTTTCCAATTTTGACCCAGAAAGTTGTGGAAAAATACTTTTTGCTTATTTTTATCCAAAACTACGCCCTAGGTTATTTTGGCCTTAACAAGCTTTAAAAATGGACTTAGCCATTTTTTACATGTCTGTGATGGTTAAACGACCATCAAATTATCTTGCCTAAAACCACTGGCCATTGGCTTTTAAAAACTCGTGGGATGATTAGCTTATTAATTGGTGTATTATTTTCTAAAAATCACAAATAAAAGGTTGAAGCTACAGTGTTTTGTGGAAAATTTGAAAACCGCGAGACAACGACAAGTCAAAAATCCATTTGAAGTGCATTTAGCCATCAAATTCAATGCCAATCGTTAATGGGACATATTCTTAGAGCATCAACAGATTAACACAGGAAATATAAATTGATATTGTATTCGACATATTATTCTTGCTAATATAATGGCTATTATATAGCTAGGAATGTTGTTGAACAACTTCCTATAAAATAGGAAGTATACAAAACAATAACTTACCTGTACTAATATATTGTTATACATTTGTTATAACAATATATAAAACTAACCATATAATAAACCATGTGAATACTAATTCCTAACATTCCCCTCCTTAGTGTTTACATGGTAGAAAAACATCCACACACTCCTCTGCAGTATGCTCACCCCTGTGGCATGTCCAACTCTGTGACTCATGACCTTGATCCAAAAGAAAGGCTCTCTCCTTCCATGGTTTTAAATAGGCTTACCACAAACCTTGATGTGACAGGAACCTCATCAACTGTCGACCTCGAGTAGTTTTCTGGATCCTCCCACAAACCCTTTCAAGATCCATGAACTAACTTACTCTGGTGCTACTGTTCACCACTATGCTTATACATCAGGGAATTATGTAGGAAACACAACATGCATATCTCAAAAACAACACAATAGAAGATATACTAAAAATATTTCACATTACTTCCTATAAGAATCATAATGTTCTTAATTGTATTCTTTGTCTTTGATCGCTGCCACTCGATCTCGAATAGCATAGAAAACTGCCACTGCCACTGGAAGCTTTCCTTGACTAAGCCGTTTTGGGTGTAGAATGGGAATGGAACATTGGTATGTATTCCCCCCCATAATGTGAAATTCCACTCATATAGATACTGAGAAGCAAACTGCATCGAAGAACATACTCCTGAATGGATCTTGCTAGTTAGGTCTTGCTGCACATGGTCACTAATGCTAGTGAACGTATTCTCCTAGCTGACCATCTTCCAACGAAGTACGACAGTCAGAGGACCAATTCAGTCAGAGGATCACTGACAGTCATCTGTGCTCCAACACAAATTTCTTTCCAACATGTGTCAAATACCACATAAAATAGGAACACTGCAAAAGAATCACACCAAGCTGAAACTGGAACATTGCAATACTCAAAAACAAGTACTCACACTGCACACCTATGCCACCAAATCATTCTGTGCGGCCCCATCGTTGGTGACTGATGAGAGGTCGCTGTCTGACTTCCAGCCTCCGATGCCTCCAACCTCCATTTTCATGATGCTGCTAACTCAGCGGAATATGGACATGAAGCTCAATAATCACCCCCCAAAATTAGACGTCACGTACAAGAGAAAATGCGTCCAAAATTGAAATGCGGGCAATTTTTTTTAATTTTTCGGACTTAATACAATGACACAATGACTAATGTAAAAATTCCTAAAATCACCTATTTGACATGGACTACCTATATTCACCTAAACACAATTTTAACAATGTTGATACCTAGACAATACTAGATAACTTACAATGCTGAATGACTTTTAAAATAATATTTTAATGGCATGGACTTGATATAGAAAAAATAATTTTATATAACATGACTAAGACTTTGAACGAGAAGAAAAAAAAATATATATAAAAAAAAAACTGACTTCTAATATGACTAAAAAACTGTTCAAATCATTATTTGATCGGCACGGTTTCTTGACAACTAAAATACTACGCATGCATTGACTGAGTCTCCCTGAAATGAAATCTACGCTGAATGGGATTATAAAAATAGCTTCAAATGCTGTCATCGTTGGGGGCTCCATGAATGGATAGAATTACATTGTGTCAATATGACTGCTCCGAGGCTTCTTCGCTTCAAAGTTGAAATGCGTGCAGTAAAATAGTGAATAGATATGTGCTGGTTGGTAGATGTGTAATCTGGGATGGTTAGATCAACATTGTACACTAGACATGGGAATCTCACATTTCTGCAGCAATATCTCATAATAGATCTGCCCCACACAGTACTCAAGACACCATATGGATTCATATCAACTTAGATACTTATGCCACGTCCTTTGCTACTTTGAAGACACCAAATAGGTTTGAGATGCTAGCAAAAATAACAAATGCGAGTTCTCATAGTAGGTTTGTGAATAAATAGCTAGCCTTTGATCAATGCGAACTGGATATATTGAGAACAAAACACTCACTCAACATGGGTTTACACCTTGGATGTAAAATATCCCTTCTTCTAATTATTGTTGTGTGTGAGCAATAGAAACAACAGATCCGTGAGCCCAGATTTGTATATAAACAGTTTTAGATGCATGGAAGATCTGAGTCACGACTGCACGGAAACATAAGCATGTGGCATCAAAAGGTCTACAGCCTGGATAAGAACGGATGGATGCATGCACAGGAAGCAAGATGTGGATCTAAATGCATCTCAACAAAATAATATTTCTCACAGTAAAATAACTAATCTGTGTGTTACCCCTGGGAATGGCCCACCGTGTTTAGCAATTCAAATGCAAAATGTAATTGACTCTATTCAGATCTTCACATAAGTTGGGACAAAAAAGCAAAGCCGCCCTTGTAGACAATTGTTTCTCCATTGAAGGAATGCAATGCTCTGATACCAAATCTTAGAGCATCAACAGATTAACACAGGAAATATAAATTCATATTGTATTCGACATATTATTCTTGCTAATACAATGGCTATTATATAGCCAGGAATGTTGTTGAACAACTTCCTACAAAATAGGAAGTATACAAAACAATAACTTACCTGTACTAATATATTGTTATACATTTGTTATAACAATATATAAAACTAACCATATAATAAACCATGTGAATACTAATTCCTAACACATATGACACAGATCAAAGGCACAAGAAATACCACGTGGTGGAATTTTGGCAGTATCTATGGCAGATCCATTCTACAGACCTCAAGTCCATGGTATAAGCCACAATTAATATTTTTTTGGGTCCAAGCAGTTAAGCAAGCTCAAAGGGGACAATTGACAACAATTCAAAAAGCTAAAAATTTCTAAGTGCCCCTGACCTAAAAGTTAAGATGTAAAGAGTACATGGAGACATTTCACAGTATGAAAAATGTAAAGGTTCATCCAATCATAGAAAGACACAAAGAATACATACCAATAAGTTATGACATGCGAAGTACATTGGAGATTTCTCATTGGCTCGTACTTCGTGATTGTTAGATGATGCTATTAAAAGTCTAACAATGCATATGGGCATGGAATGATCCTATTTATTAAGGATTCATGGATGTCAGAGGTAGAAATCAAAAGGATTGACATACAAAGTGTGCGGAGCCTTCTCATTGTCTTGCACTTCATAATGGTCAGTCAAAGGGTGAATTGTGAAGGAAGCATGGCTATTCTTATTAGGTCCTAAAACCAAGAGAAAATGACAGTCTGTCAGTGACAAAAAATGTGGAAAGAGACTTATTGGTCCATATTTCTTAATACGTCAGACCTTTATAAAGCCAAAGAAAAACAAAGGAAAGAAAGGAAGATAGGGAAGTATAATTCTGAAACTTGAGACACTAAGGGAATGAAACTTAACAAAAGGAAAAAGTGATGCACACATTGGTAGAGGCCGGTCCCTGAGCTGATTAGGGGCTGCCACATGTCAAATTATTATACTTCTTCGCATGAAAATATTCAAATGATGATATCTTTTGATTACCTACTCCAAATTAAAAAAATCGGTCTCATTCGAAAGCTTTCCTTAAGCACTCTAATTTTGCATCACGAGAATCCAATTTTGGCATGAATTGAAAGGCAAAAAGGATAAAAAATGGTTCAAGCTAATTATGAATAGTTACAGACAGATCAACCACTTAATTTAATGAAGTATGGGGATTTTCCTTCTTCTACAAGAAAAAATACATGGGGAACACACTTGACAAACCATATTATAAGGAAGGACATAGATCTTTCAATCATGACAAGATAAAATCTGATCTTCTTCCTTCTCTCTCTCTTCTTCCTTCTTCTATATATGTAGCTTTAACTTATGTAAAAGATGATGGATATTTTTTGTAACTATTTCTTAATACGTCAGGCCTTTATAAAGCCAAAGAAAAACAAAGGAAAGAAAGGAAGATAGGGAAGTATAATTCCAAAACTTGAGACACTGAGGGAATGAAACTTAACAAAAGGAAAAAGTGATGCACACATTGTTAGAGGCCGGTCCCTGAGCTGATTAGGGGCTGCCAAATGTCAAATTATTATACTTCTTCGCATGAAATTGTTCAAATGATGATATCTTTTGATTACCTACTCCAAATTAAAAAAATCGGTCTCATTCGAAAGCTTTCCTTAAGCACTCCAATTTTGCATCACGAGAATCCAATTTTGGCATGAATTGAAAGGCAAAAAGGATAAAAAATGGTTTGAGCTAATTATGAACAGTTACAGATAGATCAACCACTTAATTTAATGAAGTATGGGGATTTTCCTTCTTCTACAAGAAAAAATACATGGGGAACACACTTGACAAACCATATTATAAGGAAGGACATAGATCTTTCAATCATGACAAGATAAAATCTGATCTTCTTCCTTCTCTCTCTCTTCTTCCTTCTTCTATATATGTAGCTTTAACTTATGTAAAAGATGATGGATATTTGTTGTAACTATTTCTTAATATGTCAGACCTTTATAAAGCCAAAGAAAAACAAAGGAAAGAAAGGAAGATAGGGAAGTATAATTCCAAAACTTGAGACACTGAGGGAATGAAACTTAACAAAAGGAAAAAGTGATGCACACATTGTTAGAGGCCAGTCCCTGAGCTGATTAGGGGCTGCCACATGTCAAATTATTATACTTCTTCGCATGAAAATGTTCAAATGATGATATCTTTTGATTACCTACTCCAAATTAAAAAAATTGGTCTCATTCGAAAGCTTTCCTTAAGCACTCCAATTTTGCATCACGAGAATCCAATTTTGGCATGAATTGAAAGGCAAAAAGGATAAAAAATGGTTTGAGCTAATTATGAACAGTTACAGATAGATCAACCACTTAATTTAATGAAGTATGGGGATTTTCCTTCTTCTACAAGAAAAAATACATGGGGAACACACTTGACAAACCATATTATAAGGAAGGACATAGATCTTTCAATCATGACAAGATAAAATCTGATCTTCTTCCTTCTCTCTCTCTTCTTCCTTCTTCTATATATGTAGCTTTAACTTATGTAAAAGATGATGGATATTTGTTGTAACTATTGAACCATGGTCATTGATGTTATCATTGATGTCAAGTTGAAGTGATTGCAAAGGAGTGAAAGGTGAAGATGTTTGGAGCTCACAAGAGAGAGTTTAAGATGGTCTCAGTGCTCAACAGGCTTGGTTGGTGAGGTAAGAGTCTAGTGGAAGCATGGGCATGGATAGGTATGGCTGGTTCAGATGTGATATAGGTTAGGTATGATGGTATAAGCATGATAATAAGCTCTTATAGTGAGTATCAAGTTAGCTAGTGGAAGTCTCAAATCAAATTGATTCATTTAGGCCTATTTCTTGAGCTTGATGAGGTATGAAAGGATGGTAAAAGTCATGAAAATACCATGAGAGAATGGAAATAAGCCTATTAATGTTTTCCAAGGCATATTTGAGAAAAAATAAAGCTTAATCTAGGTCATGAAAGGAAAAATTCAAAAGTCTAGCCAAAGTTTCCCTTTGGGAACTAAACTGTTCTTACATGTAAATGAGATAGGTTAGATAGTTTCAAACCCATTAATATACAAAAACTCATGGGATACGGCTGAGGAAGGTTTTCTTGTGCTTCATGTAAAATTTCAGGTAATTATGAGGTCATGTGGGAAATTTGTGTCAAGTTTTTACAAAACTGGTCTTCTTAAAAAGATGCATTTCGAGCTACCTAGACTTCTTAGGTGTCAAAAAAATATACAGGAGTTCTTCAGATAAGTCATCATAAGGACCTTTTTTGAGTAAATTTTCCTATAATTCATGTGCAAAAATAATGGTTTACATTAAAAGGAGGTGTAAGTGAAAAGTTCTATCCATTTTGTTGAAGTAGTTTATCTCTCTCCCATGGAGAGGCTCATTGGTCAATAGAATTAGAAATAAATTTTTGATATGTAACTCACTTGATTGAGCTTGTGAAAATTATTTCAGAGGTTTTCAAGGTTGTTTCCAAGTCTATTTTTCCATAATATCTCCTCAACTTCATCAAATTTAGTAGTGAAAGCTGTTGTAGTTTAAAAAGTGAAGTAGAACCTCTCATGCAAGGTGAGACAATTATACAAGTGTTAAATTTTTGTATAATAGGGTTTTTTTGTGTTCTAAAAAATTATTATAAGACTCAAATAATTCTCCATGAAGTGACCAATGTCTTCTAACACACCTTGTTTCATCAATGATTGAAGCTCATCAGTACAATGTTCTACTTTCAAGATCACTGTACTATATTAAAACTATCTATTCTCTTGATGATTGAGGTTTGTTTCATTCTCATTGATCCATTCATGGTCATATAAGGGCATAAATTTGAGGCAAAAATTCTTTAGGATATCTAAAGTTCTTGGATATCAACTTTAGGGTCTATTTCAAGTTCTTCTTGCTCAAACAAGACTATACAATCAACCTTCTCATTTTTGTGCTGTGGCTGTGAGGTCTACAAACTAAAATGAAGGTTTCTTACAAAGAAAAACGTGGAGAGTGGTTTAATGGAGGCCTAGAAATAATCTTGATACATACAAACCCTATTACAAGCTTCAAATATTGCTATTGGGATGACTGTTATAACCCTTGATAATGCTCTTAATGCACTATGAATTGTTCTTGTCATTACTGGGAGAACTTTGATATGATGCAAGGTGATTTAGGGTTTGAGATAGATGGAGAGTTGTTGTACAAGCCTTATAAAAGTGAAATAAATGAATTTCATCAAACATTTTGTCAAATATTGAATTTCTTCTGTTTTTAGGCAAGGTCTGAGTATAAAACCCTGAAATTAGGGTTTGGTGAATTGAAAGGCTTGTATCTTGAATTTCCACCACTAAAGAAATCTTAAAATCACTTGTATATAACTCTGTCTCTATGGAACGAAGGTGTTATAATTGGTTTTATATGCTTCATGCATTAGACCGTTGAGTTTTCTTTGAACATACTGAACTCTCTGTTTCTAGTTAAACCAAACAGCTGCAGAAGCTAGCAAAGTGATCATTTTGATCAAATTTCTTCAATGGATCTTGCTCCCTATATAGAGTCATTTGATGATCACTTCATGCATCATAGTTAAATGAACCTAATTGAAGACCTCTCAATTAGATGTTCTTGTCAATTGAGCTAAAGTATATTGAGTCTATGATCCAGTGCATGAACTCCATAAGGGTTATTCTTCAATACTGTGTTGAACTCATAGGTAATTCTTCAAATGATAAAGAACAATGTGATCTAACTCATCATGTCTAAATACACTTCAATCATGCATCTCAGACACTAAGGAGAATTTGAAAAGGTTCCAAAAATAGTCACTCATGAAGTGTTAGTTTCTCTCAGACTTTAAGGGTATATGTTGAATAAAAATAACGCTATAACAAGAAAACAATATGGATGAACTAAATAAGGAACTTGCTAAGTATTTGAACTTTCATTGCTAACTAAAAAAGTTTTGAGTTCGAAGTTCTTGATTCAATATTCAAGCTCAAGAGTCATTAGGATGTGAAGAGCACTTGTGAGCTAAATTCAGAAGATGAAGAGACCATTTTTCCTCATTGATCATAGACAATCTAGGTGCAAAATACCTCTTGAAAAAGATGTACAAGTATGTGGAATAGACAAAGAGGAAAGTTTCCTTAGTTGAAAAAAATGCTCGAACTAGAGAAGATAAGTGGATGAAGGTGCTCTGATTTACAAGGGTGTGTGGAATTTTTGATGTGTAGAAGCTGACAACTTAATGAAGACATAAATGTATAGTGAATGAAGTTAGTATTTGACTGATTTAGAAGAGATGCTAGTAAGAATAAGTTGAAAATGAGCAGTGAGAGAACAGTAAGAGTGTAAACAGTCTGTGAAATATAACAATAAGACACAATAGAACTCATAAGAGATAAATATACCTGAAAATATATGTGCAGTGATTCTCAGTGGAATGAAGAGTTAACATAGTGGAAAGTGATGAGAGACATGAAAGATTCAACACCTTAAGACAAGTGATTTGTCAAATACAATAGATATATAGTGACTGTAATGCAAGAGCATGTATATGAAGACAACTGATGTATTCAACTGAAGATAAGGTCAGAGAACTCACAAAAAATGATAGAGTTAATTAGATGAACTTCCACAAAGAAAATAGATGGAAATTTGCTAGAAGAACAGTGAATGAACAAGTAAGATACAAGATAAGACATATAAGAGAATGAGAAAGTAGATTATGAAGACTGGCAGTGAATGAGACTAGAACTCAGGTAGATTAGATATATGAGTGTATGAGGATGTTAGTTTGTAAAAAATCTTGACAGGGTTTGAAATCAATGAACACATGTACATTGTGAAGAACTAGCAAGGTGATCATGACCAGTTGAGTGAAGAAAACATGAGACTAAATGACTCAAGTTGTAACATTATTATTGAATTATTCCTAAGTGGGTCTTGGGTTACAGGGGTAGGAGCTCCTTGTAAGTGGCATCTTGTTAAACCAGCTAAGTGGGTGCTTGGTAACCTTCTAGTGGTTGCTAGAAGGACTGGGAAGTGGGTGCTTCTTAGGTTGAGTGGGTGCTCAACCAAACTGGAAATCATTGTAAACATGGAATTGGTGTTCCTAATAAAAGGCTTTGATTTCAAGTGGGTTTTCTTCCTCTAAGGGTTTCCCATTATAAATTTGGTGTCCTGTGTACTTGTATTTTTTATTGTGCTTTAATTTGTTTATAGTTTAAGTTCTATTTCTAGATAATAATTTTTAAAGGAGGTAAAATTGATTCACACTAATTCACTCCCCTCTCATCGCTTGTGATATATAATAGTAACGACACTATGTCAAAATGGTGGTCGACTGATCACAAGTTTCAGACCTCTAATTTGGTCTCTGTAATGTAACCTATCCTTCTTCCATGACTATAATGGAATTGTGCATACTTTGAGCAATATAGAATCTATTTATTGGCACATTTTTCTTCCATGGCTTGTTTTATTTGAATTTCTTGCATTTCTATTCTATTTTGTGTATATCCTGTTTGCAGGGTCCATTCTTCTATGTTGTCAATACGAAGAAAGATTCAATCCACATGGTTCTTGTCTGTGGCACATCTGTTTGCCCTCTCTTATGTGTTTTCTCACTTTTCTTCCTCCTGTGAATAACTTTCACCCCTTTTATGATGCTATCACTACCTTTTGTCTTAGTATTTCCCTTTTATGCATCTTCTAACTCTCTCTCTCTCTCTCTCTCTCTCTCTATCCTTGGTCCCTTAGCATGGTTAGAAGAGGAGTAGACAACTGCATTTTATTCCTTAGGATTTTAGCATTATATTTAGGTAGAGGAATCCGACCTTCTCTAGAGGTCCATCTCAAGTAGTAAGTCCCACAACTTGAGATATGGTCCCATGTTAGCAAAAAGTTGGGATTTGCAATGCTTAATCCCAAGGTATTACTTTTGTGAAATAAAACTTATATCATTTATTTTTTCCATCATTGCAAAGAAAATTAACCTCCATAAGATTTCAAAGGACCCTAACACATCATCCTAGTCAAATTTGTGTCAAGAATCATATCAGATAATGTAAAGGTGTAACAAATGAAACCAAGAATATTATAAGGTTGGATTATAGTGGTTGAATGCATGTTATTGAGATTAACACTTCTACATCAAGAAATAAAAGATATAATTGTTCTATTTCTTGTCTTATGTTCCTCTACTCTCTCATCTCAAATTTACATACAAAACTTATTTTAGTAAATCTGGACATATTCCAGTCCAAGCAACTAAAAAATATAGCTAATATTGGAATCAAATATTACTATTTTTGGATTCCAAAACTTTAAATATTGGAATTTACTATACTCCAAAATCACAGATATTAGAATTCTAAATCATAAATATTGGAATCCAAAATCAAAGATGTTGGAATCCAAAATGACAGATGTTGGAATCCAAAATGACAGATGTTGGAATCCAAAATGATAGATGTTGGAATCTAAAATCACAAATGTTGGAATCCAAAATTATAGATGTATGATTTGAAAATTGGTTCTTTTTAGTTGTAAGAAGCCTTTAGGATTGAAATAAGGTGATTTAAATAATTAAAAATGCCTAGTGGCCACTAGGCTTTATTCACAATTTTAAATATGGTTCCTTTAAGTTGTTAAGAGCCTAGTGGCCGCTAGGCTTTAATTACGATTTCAAATATGATTATTTTAAGTTGTTAAAATCCTAGAAGCCACTAGGCCTTAATTATGATTTCAAATATGCTTCTTTTAAGTTGTTAAAATCCTACCGATCGTTAGGATTTAATTACAATTCTAAATATGGTTCTTTTAAGTTTTTAAAAGCCTAGTGTCTGCTAGGCTTTAATTAAAATTTGAAATATGGTTCCTTTGAGTTGTTTTGAAGAAATTGACATAGGACGATGATTGAGATGTGGTGATTAAGCTGGAAATGATTTTGGATGATGAAAATCTTGACCTTATTAAATTAATTTTAAGTAATTGGCTCAAAATAGTTTAGTTTACTCATCTATCCAGGACATAAGATAAAAAAGAAAGTAATAATAATGAGTATGAAATGACAATGGGAGATCCTACAATCCTTGAGTATCTACATGCTAAAATTACCACTGCTAAGGAATGCAAGAATAATCTTCAGCGTAACATCAGGATTGAATATAGAAAATTAAGAGACGAGGGTTGAGATGTAGAAGAAATACTCTTTCATTTTAAGAATTTATCGTATTATAACATTGGTAAAGAAAAACTCTTACATTATACATAAACATAAACATAAACATTTTAAGATTGTAATTCCATTTCCCCACATGCATATATATACACATGTGACCATTATTATTTAGATAGAATCACACAAAACAAAAATGAGTTCTATGTTTTTTCGTACCAAAGTTAAGACTTAAGTGTAAAACCATTTCCAAATATATACTCACAAATAAAAAAAGAAATTACAGAATGATGCTTTCAAATAAATTTAGGGATATTAAATAATTATAATTGGATTTTTGATTTGATTATATCTTAGATGTCTTACACATCCTTTAGTGGTTGCAACATAGGCTAAAACACATCTATCAAGTAATTTTCTGTCTATTCAGATCATATGTTAAATGTCTTAGCAATTAGGTAGTTCCCTACATCATTGAACTTTTTTTTTCTCTAAAGAGTCATCAATCAACACTGCATTTTTACAATTGTAATATGCATTGAAATTTCACCAAACGATGCTAAGATTTTTGAGAAATAAGTTTGAATTCCTTGAACCTTGATAATCGGTACGTTTGGACGTGATGAAATCTTCTTGTGTAAATATAAACTTGAAGTTGTCCACCTCAAAGCCAATGTATTGAAGGAATGAAGGCATCA
Source organism: Taxus chinensis (assembly GCA_019776745.2). Classification (NCBI taxonomy): domain Eukaryota; kingdom Viridiplantae; phylum Streptophyta; class Pinopsida; order Cupressales; family Taxaceae; genus Taxus; species Taxus chinensis. The sequence continues at coordinate 337,161,894 of CM034153.1, forward strand.
TGTAATTAACATTTGAATTTATTTATGATGTCCATAACGCTATTTTGAAATATTTTTTGCAACAATGTAAGAACTCTTTGACATTAGGTCTAAGAAAATAATATTATTTTTGAAGTCGATGTTGCCAAGTTTTTTTAATATCTCATGTGATGAATAAGCCTTGTGAATGGTGTGTGCCAAAATCCCATAGATATCGAATATTATTTGTTTCATGTTAGATATGTTCTTATATTTAAATAAATAAAAACATAATCAAATGGTTGTGGGTGGTGAATTAGGCCAAAAATAAAATTTATATTTCACTTTTCACATTGTACTAAGAATGATTTTTTTTGTTGAAAATAAAATAAAATTGAATAAAATTGTTTGCGGATGACGAACCTTTATAAACATTAAGGAAGTTATTTTATTCAATATAAATGTGCTATATGGTGTTTAATTTAGAATTAATAAATATAATTCAAGCACCAATAGTGTGTTTGAAGGTTTTCAACGATCTACACATGTTGTTGTGTTGTCCTACACGATTTAGCCATGTACACAATTAACTATAAATCAATGAATCCGTTGTATATTTTCAATCAAATCTCCAACAAGTTGGGGTTTTGAGAGTAATTTACTCATTAAAATTGTAAGACATGAATATCTCTTCATCGATCAACAGAATATTTTTTTCACCATAGACATTACCAAAAATGTCTAGTATTTGATGACTTGTACTTGTTTCAGTCTTACATTGGTGACATCCCCGAACAGACCTGAAGTGGGTATCATGTAACCAACTAAATTTATTAATGAAAATGTACTTCACAAGTGTTGAATCCATACATCAAGACCATAAGGCAACGTAGAAATATTCTATTACAGTTCTTATCAAAGTAACACTAAATACTCATTCAAAGTATTTAGTATTCCCATGTGTAAAATTTGGAACCCTATTACAATGTATTTTATCGCCAATACCAGAAATTCCAAACAACAAACCTTTAAATCCTAGAACTAGTAATTTTTGAGGCTTCCCAATTAAATCTATAAAAACAACTCAAAATTAATTTAGGTTTCCCAAATTGATCAAGAAAAAACAACTCACAATATTTTATTTTGGTAATTCACACAAACAAATTATAAATTTATACTCTTAATTTATACGCAGTGAAGATATAAATACTCCAAACTCATATATGTACAATCTCAACATATTAAATAAAGATGGAACATATGAATTTATCTTAATTACAATGTTTAGTAGTATCATTACAAAAACATTCTGAAAAGGTAAATAGTTATTTAGTTTTTGCTTGCTCCAATTTTTTGATGGCCTCTACAACATCAAAACCCTGAGACACTAACCGAGATAAGTTTTTATAAAAAATAGCCATTAACAAAATATATTTGGAATAATTTTCTGCATTGTTTTTCCTCCCCACCATAAAATTTTCTAGAGGGTTTCCCTTTATACAGAATTCGATACACAATGTGTCTCTAGAGCTAAAAAAATATCATCTCTACTATAAACATTTTGTAGATCTTTAATTGTAATTCCATCTTGGATATTGCAATGTTCTTTTCCCCAAGTAAGTACTTGTTTCAATTACTAATCTTTTTTTTTCAAATCCTTTGTTAGCTTTTCAACTTCAGTGGAAGCTAGATTGTTAGACAAGAAACCCAATTCAAATTTTTTGATAGTAACTTAAAAAATTCTTTGAGGTCTCCTTGCAGGTTGACAATCTCCTTGCCAAACTTGAATGCTATCTCCTTATGGTTTGGGTTTTTCTCATATAGCAAACCCTCCAAATCTAAAATAAGTATATAATCCTTTTGGCTAACTGCATGGAAGTAAATAATTTTATTTTCAATTGACCACAATTCAATTATAACCAAATAAAATAGAGAACATTGCAGGAGGCTACCACTCACGATTGAGCTCGCGGCATGGCTTGCTGCACCCTCGCCCGCTGTCGGTTCTTATGATGTAAATTCTATTTAAAAAACATTAATCAATTCATAATCAATTTCTTGTCGAGGTAAATAAAATAATGGTATTACTTGCTTCTATGTGTTGCACTACCTCTACTAGACATTATTGCTTAGTTACAGATGTAGATTAATGACTGCTAATAAAAACAACTATTTATTGGAGTTTACTTGGCTGGAAAACCCATGATAAAGGGGACCCTAGTGGCCGTTATGCTTTGTATGGGAATGATATCAAATAAATATAAAAATATACCAATTTTTTATTACTCTGTGAAAATTAGTATGTTTTCTTGATGTAGTTGTAATGGGGTCCTATAAATTACAGGGATTATAATTGTTTTTTTTAAATAATTGCACACAACCAACATACCAAATTATGACTTCCTATTCATGTGTGATGTGCCCGCTCCCTCCACATTTTTCATCAACACTACAAACAAGTAAATCATTGTTACGTAAATGAAAACCATGACAAACAAAAACATAGCACATTGATTATTTTATAAAACTATTAAAGGCTAATAACCTGGTATAGATTCATTGGTTGTTTGGGCAATGAATTCTGGCGAAACAAGTTCAATTGGTTGTACGTCAATAACTCAATCATCTCTAGTAGCTTGAAGTGGCTTGGAACTGATAGTTACTTCCTCTCTTTGGTTGTTGTTTGCATAAATATTGAGTGTATTAGTATCTAATCTCAGTTCAAAGGAATTAAAATAAGGATTTTTCAAGTTGTCTTAATAAATGAACCTTTTTTCAAATGAGAATACTAATCTTTTAAAAATAGTTATTGATCACGTGTCTCAGCAATAAAAACCGCAAATAGACTAGAGTCAACCAAAGCACACAATACAACACTACTACTGTAAATCATTGTTATTAGAGATTTTTCGGAAGATTTTTGAGTGAACATATGAGACCAGAACTCATAAGATCTATTAAAAAGAAAAGGATGTGTCTTTCCCCATAGTCCAATTTTAGTTGTAGTCACCAATTGCTAAGGCAGTTGCTCCATCTAATCCTTGTTGATTGCTTCTTTATCTTTATCATCAGTGTCACAATTGTGCACACCAATTATTGTGTACAAAATACACACGCCTTTAAATATCCCATTATTGTCATAAAAATTGTAACAACCATCCATAATCGACCCCCCTTGTCTTTAACCTTTTTCATGTATTTTTTCAGTGTTTCTCTTAAAATTTTTGAATGTGCGATTAGTAAGAGAATAATAATAATACAATTTAGCAAACTACATCTGACAACTGTAAGCAAGTGCATTATTACATTAGAAGATATATCACTAGATAGATTATAGAAATCTATGATCAAACATTCTGCATTTAATGGATTAGTCGACGAAATAAATGATATAGTTGACACAAGCTAAAAGGGATATGCACATTGACAAGTAAACTCTTTTGTGTCTTCCATCCTTGTTGGCTGTTGTCTCGAAATTTTGCACACTAAAATTGAAGAATATTTTGAAACTTTTTGCATTAAATTGTCTCACCAATTCTTTTTCCTTACCATTTCAAGATGAAGTTTGTATGTCGTAACCCATATCGGTCATTGTAACACTATACTGTTGCGTTTCTGCATTTGTTGCTACTTGTTGCATTTACACTTTCCTTTGACTTCACAAAATCCTTCATAACATATGATTAGTGGTTTTAATTTAATTATTTAAATTAAATTAATTATTACTATTGATTTAATTCAATTAATGTCATTAATTTAATAAAATTTAATTAATTAACATTATTATTTGGCTTTACAATAAATTGGTGTTATTAATTTGATTAATTGAATTCTAAATTTAATTTATTAAATTAATGTTATCAATTTTGTAAAAAATGTCAATTAAAAGTCAAATAGTAAAGTGGGGTTTACTCCCACTTCTCCATTCTAGTACATGACAAAATTAAATCACTTTCCACAAAACATACCAGTATCACTCCACTTCTTCATTCCTCCATTCCTGCACTTAATTCCCACTCCCCCAAAATCCCAGTTATATGGGAAATTAATTGACCATTGATTTATACTTAGTTCCAACCTCTTTCTTCCTCTCGTGTAAGTGAAACAACTTTTCCCGAGCGCGTGACTCAACCTTCCTGTGAAATAAATAGAAGCACATTGAAGAATCTTTTTGCATTTCAATCACGTTCCAAAGATAAAATTGAAGTTGGAAGCAAAGTAAATTGTGGCGAATCACCAAATTTGGGACATTTGGCATCAAAAACTTGGTCAAAGAATCTTTTGACATGCAAAGAGGAGAAAAATCAGTTTTTAAGCATTGTTGCTGCTGTTTTAAGGAATTGAAATATTTATAAAACCTACATGCTCAGCAGGTTTGTGAATTGGAGAAGGGGCAAGCAATTAGTATACATTCTCAACTGAAGACTGTACACTTTGCTCCTGAAGGAAGGTAACATCATTGAGGAGCTCAAACATTGGCATTTCACGATGATTTAGTAGATAATAGACATGTCTGCAAATATCTCATACTTAGAGCTCACGTTGAAATTAGAGGAGGAAAAAATAGGCGACCGACTGATAAGGAGAGAAGAAATGTGACCTCCAAGAAAAGAAGAACAAATTTTACTCATTACCAAGCAGAATACCAAGTCTAGCCAGGCACCCAGCTAGTTAAATTCCACACGAACGATTCAAATAAAATACGGCCTGCATTTATATAAAATAAATTATTTGTTTTATGTGCATGAGCTTGTCGTAGTATTTTACAACGTCTGATACAAAAAATTATGCTGACACACAAGGAAGAAATCTGGACTAGCATCGAGTTCGTTTTAAAAAATATAAAAAATGGTAAAGTTTTATTTTAAACAAAAGAAAAATGTTTCTTGTGCATGATGGAATGAATCGGTCCTCGTTGGATTTAAAAGCAAAGGCATTATGCATATTATTGACAAGTTCAATCTATATTGGCTCTTGACTATTAAAAAATAGTGCATTGATAGGAGATTGCAGCAGATTGGCATGAAAACAAAAGGCTCCTTATTTTCACTCGGACACTAACCAGTGCATGTGGAAAATAATTTGTGAATGCAAGGAGAGTTTGAGCACATCACCAAAATTTATTTGCAGACGGGCAATAAATGGTGGAAGAATTCAATAATAAATTATTATTATTTCACTCTTATGCAAATTCATGACGTGGAATGATTTAATGGATTGTGACTCAAGCTTGTCAAGAGAGAGCATTTAAACAAACTGTGGGAAATTAAAATTGTTATATATATATATATATATATTCATTTTACTTGTTTTAAAAAAACAAGATGAGATATGTAAAAGATATAAATTGAATAAAATTTTGTTTTCTTGTCTTTTTCAGGAAATTTAGAGGTGGAGACTCGACATCACAAAATTGTGTTTTAATTTGATTTTCTCTTGATTCTGCCTATTGATGTCAACCTAAAATAAATCAACACTAAAGTGTGAATTTAAAGGTGTCATTCCCTTATATGCAATGGATTCCAATTATGACCATATAATTGACACCAATTTGAGTCATGTTTATATGATTCAATTTTGTGACAGAACAAAATCTGAAGGTCATACATTGTTCTCACAATGTATATGCCACAGTGGCTTACCGCAAACAACAACATTTCCAATCTCTTCTTAGTGTCTAGAACTCATCATCACTTGTGCTAAACAATATGATTCCAAAAAAAGAGGATTTTTCAATTGTAATAATGAGCCCATATTATTGGTTACACTTGAGCACATTGAAGAACTTCTTAGGATTTTGGAATATGAAGAGAATGCTTAAATCACTAATGATTATGCCCAATATTATTGGGATGAAGACCCGTTAAAATGTTCTAAAGTGATGAATAAGAACTAGTTAGTCAATAGGCGATCGCATGCTACTCAACTCCAAAAGGAATTGCCCCATATCGAGTTTCATGACAAGATTGGAGACATGATCACTTTGTTGAGAAGAGTATTTTGCATCCCCTTTGTACACTACTTTCAAATGTGGATGTATAAGTTTATCTATGTAATTCATGATAAAAGGTTTCATATAGACTAGTATGCCATCATCAGTGATACCTTACACAATCAATTAGTTGAAGTAAATATGATTGGAAATTTTTAAATGATCACTTACCTAGTCTACGCAGTGGCACAAAAAAGGATATTTACTGGTCTTGAAACTAGAGGCACCATGGCGCTTGGGTAAACTAATGTTTTTCACTATTATCCAAAACTGGAGTTTAAATCAAGTTCACATCATTTTCACCATGTTAATGGTGCTTTTCTCTTCTATGTTATCAGGATGCTCATAAAAAAACCATTGAAGAGATTCTCACAACAGGATAAGGAAATGATATCATGATGGGGATTGTGGTTCATGCAATTTATCACTTTCTCATACATCCAAGTTGGTGGATTTAATGGAGTACCTTATAAGCTTCCTAAAAAAGTGAGTGAAAAATGGGATCTTATGGAAATTTCATGACAATTGGCATCAGTGAATGAATTCTTGGGAGAAAAACATTGTCCTAGTGTTGGGCCCTAAATTGACTAAGTCCTAAGGTAGAAGAAACATGCGTGTGCAAGGCAAGTGAGTAGGAAGGGGATCAAGGAAAGGCGCACAGGAGAAGAGGTTGGCGCGTGGAAGCAATAGAGGGTTTGGGGACTTAGCCACATTTTTGAAGGTGGTATCGTAGGAGAAACATGTGATGGCCCGAGTAGGCGGGATGAATGGATAAAGTGCCAGCCTAGAGCCTTGGAGGTCAATAAAAGAATATTCCATATAGGGAATATTCCCAAGAGGATCATTACAGTTAGTGGAGGCATCTACAAGATGGCATAAACACTCGATCATGGAGGACCACACTTCCACTTGGCATGTGATCTGCTCATGGGTGAAACTATGGCGGTTAATCTAGATTTTATTTAAAGGAGTGCTTGGGTCTGAAATAAATAGAGTTGGAGAGGATTTAGGGGTAACAAAGTGCTGCAAGAATGTTGTCAGTAGGCATATATGTATGCGCTTGGGTATGAACAAGGGCTATAATGGGAAAGCGTAGCTAGGATCTCTGTTCAGAGTAGCTTTATAGGGTTGGAATGTTATTTCATGATGTATATGGTTTGAGATGACCCTGTTTGATGTAATATGGCTATTGTAAACGAATTTAATCAATATATGGAACTTTGTTTTGTATATTTATGTCTATGGACTAAACCCTAGTGTGATTTTATATTTCATATCTATTTCCATTATGTTGTTGTGAAGTTTATGTTTATCTCATGGAGCATTTATGCTTAGAAGTAGATCCACTACCTCTGTATTAGATTAAATGCATGTTTTCTTGTTCTGCAAACCTTTCCTCCATTAATGGTGGAACATTCTCATAAGGCTCACATAAAGGAGGGGTTCGGCACATGTGCACGCCTATGGTGAGCGCCCAACAATTAGGTGATAGGCCGACACGCTTGGGGTTACAAGAAATATTAGAGCATAGAGGTAAATGAGACTACATTTTGGTTATGTTACTGGGACCTCTTTTAAACATGTTGCGAGAATGTCGTGTGATGACAAAGAGTTTGACGTTAAAAAATGTCGAGACATAGCTTAAAAACACGAAGGATGAGTTTTATTAGAGGTTTAGTACTGGATTTGAGTTTGATGCACGTAAATGGGCAGAGGAATACATGTATCACGAGCTCTATGAGACATTCTTCTATTTTTTCCTAGTAGAGTTGTATGAATGGATCTTAAAATATGCATCAAGGAGAAGTTGATACTATAGACCTCAAGTTTGGACCCAGGAGGAATATCAATGGTTGCAGGATGCTGATCTGACTTGGACTCATGTTGTTGATCACTAGTAAAAAGGTGTGTTGACTAGTTATACATTGGAGTATGCAATCTCAACTTATTCTTGTTTAGAGGTTGTTGAGTTCGAGTTCTTGCAAGAACCTAGAGGATCTTTCTTACGTGCTTTGTCATTAGCCATCAAGATCATGATTATTACTTTGAGTTTGGAAGCATTTCCTATGGCTAGCTAAACTATCACTAGGTGCGGGGCATAGAAGATGGTGTGGTGGAGATGGTGGACCTTGCGGTGGAGGTAGAGAGAGAGAAGAGGTGGCTCAAGTATAATGAAGCTCAAGAAAGTGTGTTGGTGAGACAAATGAAGTTACTGGTATGATGGACTTATGGAGGTAGACGTTGCGGGAAGGATTTGAGGTTAGAACGAAGGGTGCGGGACCTACGTAGTTTGTGTTACCCCATCTTGGAAAGTACGGGAGATAAATCCCCTTAGCTTTTGGTGAGAACTCATCATATGAAGAAAGGAGGAGAGCCGTAGGCACACATCCTAGCCCACCCAAAGACCAAACCCTGATGCTTAGTTTTAATGTATCTGAGACAAGTAATTCTAGTTTAGTTGGTGTTGGTGAGAAAACAGCTTCAGGTAGATATAATTTTACATTACACCCATCTATGGCCACGTAGACATTTCCGGTGTTTGGAGGTATTTTTCTGGCACATCATTTGGGCAAGGTGTGGGTTCACAAGGCTTGGGTATCACGTTTGGAAGTGGTGAAAAAAAAACATATGGGAGTGGTTTGGTATCAAAGGTTGTTGGTGCGTAGTTTAACATGACGGTGGGAATGCAGAGCGTAACTACATCAGGCCCCTTACCTATGATAGGAGGAGGATCTGGATGATCCAAAGGGATATGAGTTAGTGGATCTAGTGGTGCTAGTGGTGGAGGAAATTTAGGAGGAGGTCAAGGTTCTTGATCTGGTGGGGAAGGGCCTAAACAACCTCAGCAAGTGTTTTTTTAAATGTCCTTACCTTTTCCTAATTATAAGGGTGTGTAAGATGTTGCGGATCATGTGTAAAAGTGCAAGTTGCTATGGCGCATGAAAGGCATCACTTCCCCAAAGAGGAAGGCAAGTCATTTTGCAACTACATTGTAAGGGCGCACCCATAACTAGTATCGGAAGTATGACCCCCATCAGACGGTGGTGTATTATACCATGTTGCATGATGAATTCTTGGTAGAGTTTCAAATTCCTGATTTTGAACAGGAGAGAATTAGCATGTTGAAGGAAATCCAACAAGGTATGGAAGAGAGTGTGTGGGAGTATGACACTCATTTCAAAACTCTCATATCTAAGCTGTCTTATGGCATTCATCCTTCACAGCATGCTTAGTGGTTTGTTGGAGGACTGATCACACCGTTCAGGAGGGAATTTTCACATAAGACCTTCAAAAATAAGCACAAGGCCTTGGAGGCTACCTTGTGTGCTAAGGAAGTGGGAAGCATTGACACCGGTGTTATCCCATTCCTAGAAGCCCAAATTGCTTCCATGGAAAAGTAGCTAGAAATTTTTTCTATGAACTTAGCTCATGAGACTCACAATGGTTTATGGTGCACAGATTGTGAAGTAGAGGGACACACAAAGGAAAGTTTCCCATGAAAGTGAGTGTGCACCATGTCAGTAAACTATGAGATTTTCCATGAAGATCATGATGTAAACAGATGCCCATTGTTGTAGCATGTAATTTGTAAGAACGTGTCTTGTTATTGTAAGATTTGTACCTCTACTACTCATGACACCAAGGATTATAGATTGATAGACCAAATCCATGATGCCATTGATATCAGTGTGCACCAGACCAATATTACAAGTAGCTCTAAGGATGATGGTCATCATTATGAAGGATGAAAAGATAGAGGAGGCTGCTGAAGAGGATTTCATGGAGGATTCAGAGGCCATGTAAATCGCAGAGGAGGAAGAAGTGAATTTCTTCGCTTAACATGTTATAATTGTGGATCCAAAAATCATTACAAGAATGAGTGTCCAAACTTGTTGCAATTCTCATGGTGTGGAAAGAAGCACAAGTATGAAGAGTTCCTAGAGTTTTACGGCCACATGAGTAAGACTTAGAATGAAAAAGGTGTGGGGATGGTGAGTGTAAAAAGGACCGACCCATAATGGATGCCGAGAGTAGCACTTAAATCTAAGATAGAACTTGGTTTGGTCACTACACGAGCTGAGGCTGCATGCGGCCAAGGGAACCAAATCAGAGGCCCATTATCACAAGAGAAGAAGTATTACATGGGAAATATCCTAATCCTACCCAATAGAAGGAGGTGTACCAAGAAACCATGGAGGTGATTAGGAGTTTGCAAGGAGAAATCTAGTTTCTGAAGGAGCAATCATGCCAGTTATAACTAAGGAAGAACATTGAGGTTCCTCAGCAGGATATGGATGAGGTTAGGGAAGCATGTCGAATGTTGTAAGAGGAGAAAATTATTCCCATATAGGGAGAATGACTGAGGGAGAATGTACCAAGAACTGGTGGAGAGCATGAGAGACAAGTCTTACATGCTAACCTACCCCATCACAACATTGATTATGACAAGGATATCACAATGAATGCAGTTGTTGATGGGTGGCTCCTTAGTAATATATTAATTAACATAGGTGCAGAGGTCAATGTCCTTACTCTAGATGCATGAAATCAAATGGGGAGGGCCCCATTGCAGCCAACTTTGAATGTGTTGTACATGGCTAATAAGACATAGGCCGTGCCTCTAAGGGTGTTGAAAGGTGCATCCATTACTATTCAAGGGGAAAAATTTACTGGAGAATTTGAGGTCCTATAGCTTGTTGAGGCTGATAGTTTCCCAACATTAATTGGGCACCCTTGGTGCTATACAAACAATGCTGACTTACATTTCAGTAAGGGATACATCAGTTTTGAGAACAAGGAAGAGTGCGCGATCATTCCACTGACTGATAGATAGTATGCACCGTATGTGGAGCTATTGGGTGAAGAAGACTTAGAAAAATATATGTATGCACCATTAGGGACCCAAAGTTCATTCAACCATTAAACGAAGAGGTCATTCAATGGGATGATGCACAATCCATAAGTGATACAACTAGTGTTGCTTGTGACAACTGGGCACATGGGACATATGATTTGGTTGGAAGGAATCTAAAGGATACCAAGACTTGAGTTTTTAGAGTGTGATCAGCTAGGTGCTTGGGAGGAAGATAATTTCCATGGTACACTCAGGAAGCCAACCCTGATGTCTTTTTGTGTGAAATGGAGACCTAATGGAAGTGTCAAGCAGAGAGAAGGAATATGTTTACCTATACTTCATGTAGGAAAACAACATGTTGGTGGGCGACATATCGAGATAACCTTCTGGAGTGGCGCGAAGTGAGAATCTTTCTCTCTGTTAGGTTTCTTCGAAGAAATACACCATCTTGAATTTGTGACTATAATGGGAAGGGATCCATCTCATGCCATGTTCATGAGTGTGAGAATACTTGGATGGGAGGTGAGGAAGCTTTACTCCCTTCCCTATGGGTGTATAAGTTCTATTCCACCTTACATGGCTTCCAACGTGTATGGTATTTTCATTCAAAGTTGCAGCATTAGACATGGAACTGGCAGGAGTTGACAGTGGATCTTGTTAGAACATTTGAATATCAGAGTACTAAGCCATCGATGAATGAGGCATTGCAGGTAGTCAAATGCGTTACCTTGGGAGATAGTGCTATGGTAGAGGACATGATTCTCGAGCTATTAGGTGAACCAGAGTTGGGGGCATGCTTCGTGGAGGAAGAATAAGAGGAAGTACAACTTGAGAACACCTCCCTGGAGAAGGAAGAAGAAAATTTGAAGATTAGGGAGACAATAACTCAGTACTCTGAGTTCCTTTCCTTAGTGAAGGCCACAACGCAAATGGCCGGAGTTGTGTATGACAACTGTGGCCAGAAAGATAAAGTAAAAAGCATATTGGTTGTTATCCATGAGGCAGATATGAAGGAGTTTTAAGAGAAAAACAAGGGCAATAGGGTTGAGCGAGATAAGATCTCTCAAGAGGTTAAGAAGAATTAAGAGGAAATCAAAACCTTGAGGGTTTCGATTAAAAATAAACTGTAGGAATTGTAACCCCAAGTCACTTGCAAGATGGACATGCTGAGTGACATTAGTAAGGAGATGGAAAACATCAGAGATACGCTGAAGGCTAAGGGAGATGAGATAAGTTTTGATAAAGTTATCACATTGGTGAGTGATTTAATTCAACATGCATGGGGTGAGGTAGATGCTTGGGATAAAATTGAAGCATAAGTGAAGAAGGAATTCCCACTCCTCATGAAGAATATTTCAGTTACAGATTATTTCAATTCCCATATTCTTTATTCTTTAGTGAAAGAGTAGAATGTTATTAGGGACGGATAACACGCATAGTGTGGGGTAATGTTGGGACCTGAATTGAATAATTACTAATACAGAAGAAGTGCACGCGCAAGGCAAGCAAGTAGGAAGGTGCATGGGAGAAGAGGTTGGTGCATGGAAGCAGAAGAGGGTTTGGGGAATTAGCCACATTTTTGAAGGCAATGTCGTAGGAGAAATAGGTGAGGGCCTGAGTAGGTGTGATGAATGGATAAAGTGTCATCCTATATCCTTGGAGGTCAAGAAAAGAATATTCCATGTAGGGAATATTCCCAAGAAGATAATTACAGTCAATGGAGGCCTTTGCAAGACGGCATAACCACTCAATCATGGAGGACCACACTTCCACTTGGCATGCGATGTGCTCATGGGTGACACTATGGTGGTGAATCCAAATTCTATTTAAAGGAGTTGTTGTAAATATCTTCCCCCCAGGTAGATATAGACAAGCAGAAGGAAATGGAAATCAAAGAATCTCAAAGCCTAATGTTTATCAGGTAAGGCGCTCAACAAGGAATGTTGACATGCAAAAGGATGCGCCAAGGCGCAGGTAAGAGGCACTCAATAAGGAATGCCGACATGCAAAAGGATGTGCCAAAGCGCAGGTAAGAGGCACTCAACAAGGAATGTCAACATGCAAAAGGATGCGCCAAGGCGCAGGTAAGAGGTGCTCAACAAGGAATGTCGACATACAAAAGGATGCGCCAAGGCGTAGGCAAGAGGCGCTCAACAAGGAATGTCGACATACAAAAAGTTACGCCTCGGCACACGTAAATGGTGCATGACACAAAGTGTCGACATGGTAAAAGTTGTACCTTGGTGCATGTAAGAGGATGTCGACATAGATATGGATTCACCTATGGCGCACCTTCAGGAGGCGCAACATTTTGAGCGCTGACAGGAAGCAGACCTTGGTGTAGATATTCAGATGGCCATAACTTTTGACTGGGAGCTCGGATTCATACAAGGTTGGACTTTTTGGAAATATTACGAGGTCCTCTATCCAACTACAACTGGATATCTTTAATTGGGTGAGAAAAAATTCTTAAAAATGCAAAATACAGTTCGCCACTTTTTGGGGTCGCTAGGGTTCTCACCTACCACCATAATGAGATGAATTAAATGCAACCTGGAGGTGGTTGGGGTAGATTTGGATTTCCTCTCTCTTCCCTCTCTCATTCTTCCTATAAATTGTAAGGAGGGGCTTCTTTCTAAAGGTTGGACATTCTTGTTTTGCCCCTCCCTTCTTCTCTTTGGCAGGTGAATCTGTGGAGTTCAAACCTCCCATCTAAAACTGTAATGTAACTTTGCCTCTTGGCATTTTGTAGTGTATTGTATCAATATTTGGAGCAAATAATGCATGTCTGTGGATGATTCTCAACCCTCTCTATGTTCATTTGCATACTTCTAATCATTCACTGCAAATCTGGCTATCTGTGCATGATCTTGCATTGCATTTTAATGGTCTGTGTTTATTGGCAAGACAGGTGTTCTTCATTCCTCGGTGCATCACCTTTGTTAGTTTAGATTTATTTTTTACGCATCTCCTTACCTTGTCTCCTTGGCAAGTTAGATTAGGTTTTTTTGAGGAAACCTTCTACAAATTTTATGTGTGCATTTGAACAGAGGAATAGGAACCGGCCTTCATCCGGAGAGATTTTCCGATTTCGTAAGGTCCCACACTTGGGAAAAGCTCCATGTTATGAAATCGCACTGAAAGTCTCAACCCATCAAGTTGTAGACATCCAGGGGTGCTGCGATTCGCCATCAATAGTTTTGGCACACCTGGTGGGACTAAGGGGTCATTCCACTGGATTTGAAGGAGTTTTCATGAAATTCGGACTAAAAAATTGCACTTTTTACAATTTCAGATTTTGCACCTTCCAGGCTAAACTCCGAAATCGATTTTTAAGGACCTAACTTGCTCGAAACAAGTCAAAATTTCACCTGTTGATAGATCGGGGGATAATCTTCAAAATGGTATTCTTAGTTTTTTGAGATTTTGACCTTCAAAATTTCATGTTTTTTTTGGTATTTCGGATTTCGGGATTTCAAAAGTCTAGCATTTTTTGCATTTTCTAGACTGTCATTCCAAATCAAATTCCAAGCCCTAAAATCTCAAAAATACAGGTCTTTCAAAATTTTAAGTTTAATTTTTTTCAGGTTTGGTGTGTAACCTGGCATAATCTAGTCTTTTGAGGCTCATTCTCTAACACATCTGGCGACTCCGAAGAGGTAGAATTCAGTGGTATAACAGCAAAAGTTACCCAGGCATATGAGAAGAATTCGAACTAGGTCTAATACTCGAGAAGAGGGGCTATTTTTCCACTTACAACTATCACCAGGAGGAGGAAGGAGAGGAAGAAGACCACGAAGATCACCATCTCCACCTAACCAGACCTTGTCTACACCTCCACCTGGTAGACCTTTTCTCGCATCAACAAGGGTTCTCAGGCCAATCAGAATGGCACAACCACCGAATCCTTTTGTCAATTTCACTGGCAGCAGTTCACTTGCTCTCAATGCACAGAATCCAGTTCCAATTGCAGCATTGAAGAACATTCCATTTTTCACTGGAGAAAATCATATCACTCCTGGTGATCAGGTCAAAGACATTGCTAACGTTTGTGCAATCCATGAGATAAATGAAATGGATGTTGCTGTCAAATTGTTGGCATCTTCATTCAAAGGGAAGGCTTTGCATTGGTTTAGGAGCCTTGCAGCTGGTTCTATCACAAATTGGAATCAATTATGCATAGTTCTCCATGAGCAGTTCGGAGAAAAGGGAGACAATTTGTCTCTACTAGAACAATTGACAACTATCAAGAGAGCTCCCAATGAGTAGCTGACTGACTTCAACTTCAGATTTCAAAGGTCTTGGGACAGAATTCCAGTGGCCGTTAGGCCAATAGCTAAAGGTACTTTTCTATACTATCTTAAGGCTTTAAATTTTGATATTTCTATGTTAATTCAATCTATGGGAGGCACAACCTTACTTGCCGCTTATAGCATTGCTATTAGGGCTGAAAACTGTCTTATTCAAGCTGGTAAGTTGGCTCCTAGGCCTCCCATGCCCTTGTATCCAAACTTAGAAAATACAAGCACTAGTCAAGCACCCACTTTGGCTCCCATTCTCACTCCTAGAAATCAAAGTTCAAATGAAACTTCTACTTCATCCTCTAGTGCTTCAAATGAACTCCAAGAGGTTATGAAACAATTGCAGAACCTTGGAAATGAGCTGGTGACTATCAAAAGACAACAAGCTCAAAGTGCTAGACTGTATCAGCCTCAAGTGCAGTACCAGGCTAGGCCCCCATACCAATAAAATAAGCCACCAGCTCAAGCTGCAAGTCAAAATCAAAGCCAAGTAAGGCCTCCCGCTAATAGACCATTTCAGCCCTATAACCCCAATGTCACATCTGCTTCTAAAGCATTAGTGCCACTACAAAACAACATAGCTCAAGAGTATGATTGGTGTTTCCCATGCAATGAACCTCACAACCAATCTATGTGCTTTAATGGTGCTTTGAACCAAGCCTTGATAGTGACAACTACTAGCGTAGAGGGTGAAGTGAGTCAAGAAGAAAATCAACAACAAGGGACATCTCAGTAAAACACAGCTCCAAATGATACCGCACTTGCGAATTGGAAAGCTGAGGATTTTTGTGGCGTGAATCAAACAATTTCTCAGAGTGTAGCAGCTAACACAAGATCAAAGAAGAGGAATATTGGTGAAGGGCAGTCATTGGCTCCAAGTGATCTACAACCTTCCATCACTCCACAAGGTGTCGGTAAGAAAAATACAATTCTGAGCACACAAGGACAGCCCAAACCACCTTCTAAGCCATCTCAAATGCCAACTATTGCTGCCCATGCACAAGAAAGGAATATGCAGCCTAAAGGACAACAAAAAGATGTTTCATCCCCATTTAGCATCATTGATCAAATGAAGAAGACAAATGTGAATATATCAATGTGGGAATCTTTATCCATCCCAGGCCAAAGAGATCTTCTACAAGCTGCCATGAAGAATTGGTCAATTTCAAACCAGTAGGTCCCTATGCAAGGGAATGTCCTCACAAATGCTGCTCAGCCTGAAGGGAATCATGGAGGACAACAAGGTAAAGTTTTGAAACCCCCTCCATTCTATGTTTCATTAATCATCGGGGATAAATTAGTACACAATTGCATGATTGATTCCGGGGCAAGTAGTTCTGTCATGCCTAAGTGAATAGCTGATCAGCTGGGTCTCCAATATGAAGTAATATCAAAGGGGGTAGTGCAATTGGATGAGACAACAGTAGAAACTGTGGGAGTAATTAAAGGTTTGAATCTTACCTTGCATACATGCCCCAACGTTACCGTTTTGCAAGATGTGTCAGTGATAGATTTGCCACCACTCTTTGCCCTATGTTTATCAAGGGATTTCACAACCAAAATTGAAGGCTACTTATCTGCTGATTGGTCACACATGTTGTTCAAAACAAGATATGGTACTAAGGTCACAATCAGATCCAAACCAATTGCAAACTTTCATATTGAGCCTCATACTCCAAGCCAAATCAATGCCAACTGTTCAGCATTTGATCAAGAAGATTATCCAAGCATAGATGAAGCTGACACCAAAGTTGGAAGCATCCCAGATTTGATTCTTGATGAATGGGCGAGCAAGGTACATGCTTTTGATCCCTACCAAGAAGTAGAAGAATTTGAGCTAGGAGTTTATTGCATACATGAACAAAACCAGCCTATTCCTAGCATCACCAAAATAGACCATAAGGATGACAATGAGGTATGGCGACTATTTTTTGATGGATCAAGGAGTAGGTGAGGTGTAGGAGGAGGAGCTATGCTTGTTTCACCTCAAGGCATCAAATATTATTCAGCTTTCCGTTTCCAGTTTTCTTGTTCAAACAACACAGCTGAATATGAGGCCTTGATTCATGGATTGCACTGGGAAAAGAAGAAAGGCATCAGGAATTTACAAGTATTTGGTGATAGTGAGCTGATCGTAAACCAAGTCAAAGGAAAAAATGTTGTTAAGAATAATCTGCTCAAGTGCTACAAAAATCAGGTATGGGACCTCGTTGAGGATTTCAAAGCTTTCAACATCATGTCCATACCCAGGAAGAAAAATGAAGCCACAGATAGGCTTGCAGTAGTTGGAGCAACGTTTGATGTGGTTGACAACATCAGAAGGGACAAAACACAACCACATATCCATGTGATTATGAGGCCAGCAATTCTAGATAATAACATAAGCTAGCAGGTGTTTGAGAATGATCAATAGATTGTCAATTTTTTACAAGAAGAGGCTGAATTCTCAGCTAGAAATCAGGACAGACTAGAGCAATAGTATGGGGATCAAGTAGTGCAGCTGCGGACAAAAAAGATTCCCAAGGGTTTAGTAACGTTGGAGTCTATCTTCAACCCTAATGACCAGTTTTGTGAGGAAAAGGCTAACATACAGGTCAAGAGAGAAGATTCAGAGGCAATTCTGGTTGGGGAAATCAAAACACTTCAAATTGGTAAAGTGGCCACAAAGCAGGAGAAATCAGATTTCATACAACTTTGCCAAGAATTTCCAGATGTCTTCGCTTGGAGCTATGAAGACTTGAGAGGTTTCAATTTGAAGTTGGCACAACATACCATAGAATTAGATCCAGATGCTAAGCCCATCAGGCAGAAGCAAAGACCAGTCAACCCTCACATTGAGCCTCTAATGAAGAAAGAGCTGAACAAGCTAATAGAGGCAAGCATTATATTTCCGATCAAGCACTCAAGCTGGGTTACAAACTTGGTTCCGGTTAGGAAGAAGAGCAGAGAAATCAAGTTGTGTGTGGACTTTCGAGACCTCAAAAGTGCATCTCTCAAAGACCATTACCCACTTCCTTCAATGGAACAAATATTGCAAGTGGTATCCGGTTCAGAGAGATTCTCCCTCCTAGATGGCTACTTAGGGTATAATTAGGTAATGGTGAAAGAAGATGACCAGTTCAAGATGGCTTTCACCACCAAATGGGGCACATATGCCTACAAGAAGATGCCATTTGGCCTATCAAATGCTGGAGCCACTTTCCAAAGGGAAATGGATATGGCATTCAAGGGGTTGATCAATAAAATAGTTCTGATATATCTTGATGACATCACTGTATTCTCAAAAAGTGCAGTGGGTCACCTCTTTTATCTGAGGCAGGTATTTCTGATGTGTAGAAGATTTGGGGTATCATTGAATCCCAAAAAATGCATATTCCTAGCTCACGAAGGAAAACTTCTTGGCCATATTGTTTCAAAGGAGGGATTGATGATTGACCCAGAAAGAGTTGAAGCAATTCGAGCATTGTCATTGCCAAGTCATAAGAAGGCTCTTCAAAGCTTCTTGGGAAGGATCAATTTTGTCCGCAGGTTTGTTCCAAACTTTTCAGCTCTCGCAAAGCCAATAACACTGATGTTGAAGAAGAGCATGGCATTTAAGTGGACAGCTGAAGGCAAGGCAAGTTTTGGGGCAATAAAAGAGGCTATATCTCAAGCTCCAACTCTTGTCAATCCAGACTTCTCCAAGAATTTCATGCTATACGCCTTTGGTGGCGGAGACACAATTTCTTCAATCCTGGTATAAAAAAACAAATAAGGGTTAGAATAACTAGTTGCTTTCTTCAGTCAAGGCTTGGAGGAATATGAAACAAGGTAGTCTTTCATTGAAAAGCATGTCCTTGCAGTGATCAGGAGCTTAAAGAAATTCAAGCACCTAGTCTCAAACAACAAGATCAAATTGTTGGTCTCTCATGCGGGAGTCAAGGACTTCCTTCTAAACAAGGATCTGAATGAGAAACATGTAGGATGGATAACTCGTGTCATGGAATATGACATCGAGATCAAGGTCACTAAACTAGTACGTGGGAAGGGACTATGCGAACAACTAGCCTTGAGTCAACAAGTTGAAGCAGGTGATGAAAAAGAAACTATCTTGGTATTACAGGGTGGTCAAGAATAGGAAAATGATGATGTGCCTACTCCTTATTGGACTCAGAGTATGATAAACTTCCTACAGACAAGCCTATGCCCTCCAGAATTGAGCAAAACAAAAAGGAGATACTTCAGATTACAAGCCATTCCATATGTGCTTGTTGATGGTGTTTTGTTTAAAAAGGACATCAATGGAGTTTTATTGAGGTGCATTGGGACAGGTCAAGTTGAGAGGGTCTTACGATATTTTCAAGATGGAGATTCCAGAGGACATTTCGCCCCACGAGTAACAGCTCTCAAGATAATGAAGGCAGGGTATTATTGGCCGACAGTCTTTAGTGACTGCTATACATGGATAAGAAAGTGTAAGAAATGTGCACTCTTCACAGGAAAAGAAAGACTAGCAGCGCTTCCATTGCACCCAATTTTGGTTGACCAACCATTTATGCAATGGGGATTAGACTTCATCAGGGTCATCAACCCAAACTCAAACAAAGGCCACAAGTGGATTCTCACAGCAACAGACTATTTCACCAAGTGGACCGAAGCAGTAGCGCTCAAAGAAGCAAATGAGTCTAACATACTAGACTTTTATGAAGGAATAGTGACCAGGTTCAGTGTGCCGGCCACTATCATATCAGATAATGCATTGGCATTCATAGGTTCCAAGATTACAGAATGGATTGTTAAGAATGGAATCTATTTGAGCACCTCTTCAAATTATTACCCGTAGGGTAATGGACAAGCAGAGTTCACAAACAAGAATTTGCTAAGGATCATCAGAAGGACTCTGGATGAAAACCAAAGGACATGGCATACCAAGTTAAAATCAGCATTATGGGCTGACAGGATAATGCCAAAGAGATCTACAGGTAATTCTCCCTACAAGTTGGTCTATGGGAAAGAGGCAGTATTGCCTATATTATTAGAATTTCCAGCATTGGAGCTCATGAAGCAGTTGGAGTTGTCTGAGTTCAAACCAATGGAGGCCAGGTATGTCGAGTTGATGGAATTGGAGGAAATCAGAGAGCATGCAGTTCAGATGATTGAAAAGGATCAGGCCTTAGTAAAAAGATGGTTTGATAAGAAGGCAAGAGCAAGTACCTTCCAGGAAGGGAACCTAGTCCTGAAATGGGATACAAATCAGGAAAAACTAGGAAGGCATTCCAAGTTTGATGCCATTTGGAGTGGCCCCTACATGGTCACGGGATGTAAAAGTAGTAATGCCTTCTAATTGTCTACATTGGATAGAGAAGAACTCCTGATTCTGGTTAACGAAATCTATCTTAAACATTGCTACTAAAAGGAAAAGGTTTACCCTTGTAAATATTAGCCTAGATTTCAATTCCTCTAAGTGCGTATGCACATTGTCTTGTTGTAGTTAGGTTTCTTTTTCCCTAAGTGCTTTGGCACAGGTTTTGTTGCTCTCATGTTGAATTTCTACAGTTCAGCGTGCTGTCGGAGAAGAAGTTGCAGTATCAGGCTCGGGATCAGATATCAGGTTGGTTTCAAGCTATTACTTATGACTCCATGCCCAATGGATTGCTAAAAGGCCACTGATCTTCTACCTAGCAGGCAGGTGATCCCATTGAGTCGCCAAATTGTTGTAAATATATTCCCCCCGGGTAGATATAGAAAAGTAGAAGGAAATGGAAATCAAAGAAACTCAAAGCCTGATGTTTATCAGGTAAGGCGCTCAACAAGGAATGTCGACATGTAAAAGGATGCACCAAGGCGCAGGTAAGAGGTGCTCAACTGATCTTCTACCTAGCAGGCAGGTGATCCAGTTGAGTCGCCAAATTGTTGTAAATATCTTCCCCTCGGGTAGATATAGACAAGTAGAAGGAAATGGAAATCAAAGAATCTCAAAGCCTGATGTTTATCAGGTAAGGCGCTCAACAAGGAATGTCGACATGTAAAAGGATGCACCAAGGCGTAGGTAAGATGCGCTCAACAAGGAATGTTGACATGCAAAAGGATGCGCCAAGGCGCAGGTAAGAGGCACTCAACAAGGAATGTCGACATGTAAAAGGATGCGCCAAGGCGCAGGTAAGAGGTGCTCAACAAGGAATGTCAACATACAAAAGGATGCGCCAAGGTACAGGCAAGAGGTGCTTAACAAGGAATGTCGACATACAAAAAGTTGCGCCTTGGCGCACGTAAATAGCGCATGAAACAGAGTGTCAACATGGTAAAAGTTGCACCTTGGCACACGTAAATGGTGCATGACACAGAGTGTCGACATGGTAAAAGTTACACCTTGGTGCATGTAAGAGGATGTCGACATAGATATGGATGCACCTATGGCGTACCTTCAGGAGGCGCAACATTTTGAGCGCTGACAGGAAGTAGACCTTGGTGTAGATATTCAGATGGCCATAACTTTTGACTGGGAGCTCGGATTCATGCAAGGTTGGAATTTTTGGAAATATTACGAGGTCCTCTGTCCAACTACAACTGGATATCTTTAATTGGGTGAGAAAAAATTCTTAAAAATGCAAAATACAGTTCGCCACTTTTTGGGGTCGCTAGGGTTCTCACCTACCACCATAATGAGATGAATTAAATACAACCTGGAGGTGGTTGGGGTAGATTTGGATTTCCTCTCTCTTCCCTCTCTCATTCTTCCTATAAATTGTAAGGAGGGGCTTATTTCTAAAGGTTGGACATTCTTGTTTTACCCATCCCTTCTTCTCTTTGGCAGGTGAATCTGTGGAGTTCAAACCTCCCATCTAAAACTGTAATGCAACTTTGCCTCTTGGCATTTTGTAGTGTATTGTATCAATCTTTGGAGAAAATAATGCATGTCTGTGGATGATTCTCAACCCTCTCTGTGTTCATTTGCATCCTTCTAATCTTTCACTGCAAATCTGGCTATCTGTGCATGATCTTGCATTGCATTTTAATGGTCTGTGTTTATTGGCAAGACAGGTGTTCTTCATTCCTCGGTGCATCACCTTTGTTAGTTTAGATTTATTTTTTACGCATCTCCTTACCCTGTCTCCTTGGCAAGTTAGATTAGGTTTTTTTGAGGAAACCTTCTGCAAATTTTATGTGTGCATCTGAACAGAGGAATAGGAACCAGCCTTCATCCGGAGAGCTTTTCCGATTTCACAAGGTCCCACACTTGGGAAAAGCTCCATGTTATGCAATCGCACTGAAAGTCTCAACCCATCAAGTTGCAGACATCCAGGGGTGCTGTGATTCACCATCAACAGGAGTGCTTGGGTTTGAAATAAATAGATTTGGGGAGGCTTTAGGGGTAATTAAGTGATGCAAGATTGATATCACTAGGAATATATGTTTGCACTCAGTTCTGAACAAGGGCTTTAATGGGAAAGCATAGCTAGGATCTCTGTTCAGAGTAGATTTGTAGGGTTGGAATATTATTTCATGATGTATATTGTCTAAGATGACCCCGTTTGATGTAATATGGATACTATAAACAAATTTAATCAATATATGGAACTTTTTTTGTATATTTATGTTTATGGAATAAACCCTAGTGCACTTTCATGGTTCAGATCTATTTCCATTATGTTGTTGTGATGTTTATGTTTATCTCATGGAGCATTTATGCTTAGAAGTAGATCCACTACCTTTATATTAGATTAAATGCATGTGTTCTTATTCTGTAAACCTTTTCTCCATTAATGGAGGAACATTCTCACAAGGATCACATAAAGGAGGGGATTGACACCCACACACGCCGCAGGTGAGCACCCAACACTAGGCTGATAGGATATCATGCTTGGGGTTAAAAGAAAGATTAAAAGATAGAGGTAAATGAGACTACATCTAGTTCTCGTTTCCCAATTTAAATTGGTGTGTACAAGTTTCCATCATTTTTCACAATTGAATCAATGGATAAGTAAATGACTACTATGAATTTGCATCCATTTATAAGAATATGGGAATTTGATATCTGTGGGTTTATAGAAAGAGTTCTAAGACATAAATACATACATCGTCTAGAAGTAGAGGAATTTTGGTCCAGTTGTGCAGATGAATTTGAAGTCCGACGTCATGATTACTCTAAGATGACTTTAGATAAAATTTATTCATTTCAATTAAAGGAAGTCCCTCAAGGATTCACTGATAATGGTCTAGATATGATTTATCCAAAATATGATTCCATTGCACTAAAGTTAATTGGTCTAGAGGGGATGGCACATCACTTGATGAGAGAATCCAACAAGTGCTCAAGAAAAGTCTTTATTAGTATGCAGAAGCTTTAGTTTAATTCATTATTGAAAAAAAAATGCACAAAAGGATCAAAAGACTAGTCACTCAAAGCGAGAAGAGAATTGTGTAATATACTCATTCATCCTCTTACCTCGTAACACATGCCTCATCATACACCCATGCTAGTACGAAATAATGGAGGTCTAAGTTATCTTAGGATAAATATTCAACAACAAATAAAATTACACAACCAAAAGAAATTTAAGAAGGAAAGGAACATTTTTATGGGATATCAGAGACAAGTTATCATTCATCGACTCATAATTATTTTAAAGGGTTTATTGAAAATACCACCTTACAATTTGTGGTATCGTATCGGGTGCAAGTTCTAGTAATCTATATCTCAAATTCACTTGAACATCATATTCATAAAGGTAATATGAAATATTCTCCAATTCACCATGAATACATTGCAATATCTCTTCCTCATCAGTGTGAAGATGTTTTGAGGGAACCTCCCATATCTGAAACATTTCCCCCAATGCTCAAACAATTCTCATCAAATATGATGATCCTTGGTCGAAAACTACTTGAATAATTCCCCTTTTAGCTCCATGGAGAAATAAAAAATGAAAAGGATAATTAAACCAATTGTAATTTATCTTGAGACCATTACATCATTGACTAGATTCGACACTCCCAAAAATCCCAAATTCATCGCCAAGGTTGCGGTCAATGACTATAGAGTTCAATATGTAAAAATAACAACACCAATTGTTGATAAAGATAAAAGAGAAATGTTTTCCAAATACTATGAAGTCTATAGAGTGATGTTTGATAAATAAACCATGGAAAGTGATGTAGATCATGCTCGTGAATCAGTTGATATGGTTCTATGACAGATGGTGAAATACAAGCTTTAGACTATTCAACTTAAAGAAGAAAATCAACATTTAGTTGCATATGTCCAACATCTAATAAATCCAATCTCTTCCATTTTTCAAATCCCTTTCATAGTGGAAACGCCGGATTAAGAGGTCCTTGCACTATTAAAAGAGATAAATAATATGGGTTGAGAAACTAAGGTGTGGATCGAAAATGTATTAACACAAGGTTTTCAAGTAATTGCTGAAAAAAGAAAAGTATATAGTAAGATCAATGCCTATATGGATTCTATCCTATATTTTTAGGAGTCTCTTAAAGATAAAACAAGAACTCTCAACAAAATTTCTATAGAGATTCAGGAACTCTCACAAATGGGTTTTTCATCCCTTGTCAAAGAGGGAATTCTGTAATTCAATTAACATGGTCTTCATATCGAGTGGTTGAACTTTTCTAAATATAGAAATATAGTGTTTGTTGATGTTCAGGTTCAATTTGATGATATAAAGGAAAAAGGAGAAACAATCATGTGTTCCGTACAATAATTCATTGAGTAGATCCCTTGCAGTTTTTTTAATGAGCATAATTAAAGGATATCAGTGCATCTTCTAAAAGATATTTCTTCAATAATTTTTTTCCCTGATTCACTTGTTAAACTCATCAAACTCTAGAACTTATTTTTCAATATGGAATAGAGAATGGTTTAATTCCATGAAGTTCCTGATAAAATTTTAGAAATACAATTCATTTGTGAAACTTTCCTCGCACCTCACATGTTTTCTGAAGAGCCAAATCTATTGGAATAACTTAAAAAGTACAAAAATTTCAAAATGGATAGATGTTTGGATCCATGTTTATTAAAATAATATTGTCCATGTTTTGTTCTTGTTTCCCTTGGCAACTAATGAGTTCATTTCTCCTACGAGTGAGATAGGAAGAATCTTGGCCCAATGAGTAAGGCACTAATCCCAAGGGTCATAGTGAATCAATGTGTCACCATCTTATTTTTCCATGTCATTATCCAAGTGGGGTCCACACTTACCCACTTTATTATTGTAATAAATAGTTTTAATTAGGTCACTTATGCGATATTATTGTGTTATTTTAATAAATTCACTTTACTTTATTAATATAAAGTTATAAATTATAATGTGATCTAATTGTGCCCTAAAGTGATGTCATGTAAAATCTAACTACCTTATAACCAACTTTTGGGTTATAAAAGCTAGTCAAAGATCATTTGTAAAGGGGACTTTTTGAGAGAAAGGAGAAATAAGTTTTTGTAAAAATATAGTAAGAAACTTTGTTTTCTTGTTTGAAGAGGAATAAATGAGCATTTATGGAGAGCTTTATATCTTATATGTGTTTCCTTTTCTTAAGCATTTGTTATTCTTATGTCTAAGTAATGTGAAAACTCTCACTCTCTAGGAGTATGATGTCTTCTTCCAATTTTCATTCACTATGTTTATTTTTGTGGTGTATATGAACTTGTGATCTGCATTTTCTTAATCTTATATGCACCATTCCTCACTCTCATCCATCCTCTCCTACATTCTATTCAACCCATTTCTTCCTTCCTTATTCCTATCTACTTATTTTTATTCCATAAAACCCCCCATAAAAACTATCTTGAATGTATAGTTGTAAATAAAAATTTGGTTTTCAATAAAGGAAACCTCACCCACCATAGGAGACTCGTAGTGGCCTATGGTGCATGAATTGTGAGGTAGAGGGACATACGAATGGAAATTTTCCTTGGAGATCGACACGTGCCATGAAAGTAGACTGTGAGATTTTCCATGAAGATCATGATGTAATTAAGTGTCCACTACTTTAGCACGCGATCCGTAGGAATGTGTCTTACTAATGAAATATTTACACATTTACTACTCATGACACCAAGGATTGTAGATTGATTGACTAGATACATGATTCCATTGATATTGGTGTGTGCTAGACTAGCGTTGCAAACAATTCCAAGGATGATGGTCATCACTATGAAGGACGTGCAGATGGATGATGGCCGTCACTATGAAGGACGTGTGGATGGAAGAGCTCATGGAGGATTTAGAGGCTGTGGCAATCACAGAGGCATAATAGGTTGATTCTCTTGCAGAAATTTCTATAACTATGGGTCCACAGAGAATTATAAGCCTGAATTTCTTTACCTACTACAGTGCTCTTGGTGTGGGAAAAAGCACAAGTATGAGGAGTGCCCAGAATTATTTGAACACATGATCCAACAACAACTAAATGAAAATTTCTCTAGGATGGTAAGTGTGAAGAAAGAAGACTTAGAGTGGATGCCAAGGGTGATGTGTGAGTAATTTTTAGAACCCGTAATGGTGATGATGCAATCTAAGGTTGTGCGCACCAGGGAAATACCAAAGTAGATATCACTAATTACAAGATAAGAGGTGTTATATGGGAAGTATCCAAACCCTACCCATCAAAATGAAATCTATCAAGAGACCAAGGACATAATCAGAAGTATTCAAGGGTAAATTCAGTGCCTAAAAGAGAAATCCAGGAAGTTACAGCAGAAGAAAATAACTAAAGACCCTCAGTTAGATATAGATGATGTCAAAGAGGTGTGTAAGATGCTACACCTAGAGAATATCATTCCTCTATTAGGAGAATAGTTGAGGGATAAGATACCAAGCACTGGAGGAAAGCGTGAGAGGTAGGTTTACATGCTAACCGTCCTCCCCACAGCCTTGACTATGATAAGGAGATTACCATGAATGCAATTGTTTATGGATGGCTCCTAAGTAATATTTTGATTGACATGGGTGTGGAAGTTAATGTTCTCACCCTGGATTCCTAGAATCAAATGGGAAGGCCCCCATTACAACCATCTCCAAATGTGTTATATATGGCTAATAAGACAAAGTCAATGCACATTGGTTTTCTAAAGGATGTTAATATCACTATCCAAGGGGTGAAATTCACAAGAGACTTCAAAGTCTTAGCACTTTCTGAGGTGGAAAAATTTCTAGCGTTACTTGGGTTCCCCTGGTGCTATAAGAATAATGATGACTTATGTTTAAATAAGAGGTATATAAGTTTTTAGAACAAAGAGGAACATGTTATCACTCCTTTAATGGATGGGAATTTGACTCCCTATATTGAGCCTTTAGGAGAAGAAGACCTAGACATAATTTATGTGTGCACTATCAGGGACCTTGAGGTTGTGTAACCAATAAGAGAAGGTGTTATTTAGTGGGAAGATGCTCAATCTATAAGTGATACAAATAGTGTGGCATGTGACAATTAGGCACATAAGACATATGAGTTAGTCAGAAGATAGTTAAGAGGCTCGGTGATGAGAGTAATAAAGGCATGCTCATTCAAGTGCCTAGGAGGAAAGAAGTTGCCAAGTTATTCTAGGGGAGTCAACCCTGATGTTTTCCTGAAAGAAATGAAGACCCTGTGGATATGTGAGATAAAAAGGAGAAGGATGCTTAGCTATAACTTTCTTGGGAC
Source organism: Taxus chinensis (assembly GCA_019776745.2). Classification (NCBI taxonomy): domain Eukaryota; kingdom Viridiplantae; phylum Streptophyta; class Pinopsida; order Cupressales; family Taxaceae; genus Taxus; species Taxus chinensis. Next base: position 337,189,642 of record CM034153.1, read on the forward strand.
CACAACACATTGGTAGGAAAACCATCGTAATAAAATTCTAGAGTTACGTGAAGTGAGAATCGTGTTCTTTGTTAGGTTCATTCAGAGCAATGCACCTACTACCATACAAAATTATCATGGGAAGGAACCTTCCTCATTTTACGTCTAAACATGTGAGAAGGTATAGTTGGAAGGCATGGAAGCATTACCACCTTCTTTATGGGTGCATGAGTTTTACTCCACCTTATAAGGCTATGTGCATGCATGGTACATTCACTCAGAGATGCGGAGTCAGACATGAAACTGGTAGGAGTTGATGGCTAATCTCCTTCAAGATTTTGAATATCGAAGTAATAAGCCATTGGTGGATGAGGCGTTGTAGGTTGTTAAGTGCCTAACTATGGGAGATAGTTCCATGGTGGAGGATATAATACTGGAATTACTATGTGAACCTAGATTATAATCACTCTTTGATGAGGAAAAATCAAAGGAGATACAACTCGAGCGCACATCCATGGAAAAAGAGAAAGGAAAGTTGGTCTATGTGTTCAATGGTGAAGATGTGGAAAACTTGGATATTAACCATATTTTTGGTACAAACAAGGTTATGGATAGTGTTAATGAACAAGCGCATGCCTACCATTAACCCTTGAAAAATAAGAAGGTTAATATTGGTTCAGAGGTGGAACCTAAGGAGGCTACTATCGGGGTCTACTGGTCAGAGAAGGAGGTTTCAAAGATCATTAATCTGTTGCAAAAGTTTTAGGATTTATTTTCGCCTGGGTACCAGGAGCTTAAAGGAGTTCATCACTCCTTGGGAGAAATGAATATCAAGTTAAAGGAAGGTACGCACCCAATTTAGAAGAGAACTTATTGAATGAATCTAAATTTACATGTCAATGTCAAGGAGGAGATTGACAAGATGATAGCATCAGACATCATTGATGTTGTTGAAGAATCAAAATGGATAAGTCCAATGGTCATAAACATTAAGAAGGATGAGAGGATAAGGATTTATGTTGATTATAGGAATCTGAATGTGGTATGTGTTATTGAACCATTTCCAACACCCTTCACTGAAGAGATCGTGGAAGGAGTAGGTAGGTGTGAGATCTATTATTTCACATATGGATTCTCAAGATATCATCATGCCATTGAATGGGGAATATTTTCCTACATGGTCATTCCTTTTGGACTGAAAAACATGCCTGTTTTGTTTTTGCGCATTGTGGTGCAAGCATTTCAATAATTCATCCATAAGTTTCTTCAAGTCTACCTTGATGATTAGATAGTATATGGATTAGTGAGGGACCATTTTGACAATTTGAGGTTGATGTTTTAAATATGTTGGCAATTAAGGATATATCTAAACATTAAGAAATGTGTTTTCACTACTCCATTTGGAACCCTGTTGGGGCATATAATATGTAAGCAAGGCTTGTTGGTGGATCCTACCAAAGTTTTAATTATTATGGGGTTGGGGGAACCTACCACCATGAGTGTGGTGCATGGGTTCCTTGGACATATGAGGTATAACTATAAATTTATTAACGGGTATGCCAAGAACTCTGTGTCGTTGGAAAAGTTGCTAAAACACAACAATACATTTCACTAGGGAGAGGCGCAACATATGGTGTTTGATACATTGAAGAATAGGATTATCACTGTAGCCATATTACACTTTTCTTCTTAGGATAATCCATTCCATGTACATGTTGATGCTTCATGGATGATGATTTGAGAAATTGTAGCACAACTTGGAGAGGGAGTTGTTGACTGCTTCTTTTGCTTTGCTAGTAGGAAGTTAACCCTAGCAGAATAGAACTTTACTACTATTGAGCGCAAGGAATTTTCAATGATATACACACTACAAAAATTCATGCAGTATCTATTGGAAACACCCTTTATATTCTACATGGACCACATGGTATTAAATTACTTAGTAAACAAGCCTATTTTAGAAGGTTGCAAATGTAGGTGGGTCGTGTTGTTTCAAGAGTTTGAGTTTACGGTTGTTGTGAAACTGGGTAGGAGTAATTTGAGACCTAAACATTTATCAAGGATTGACTCAAGGGAGGACAAGTAGAGCATTAAGGATACAATGCAAGATGCACAATTATTTAGATTGTGGCACACACCCTCTAACTTAGAAGATATTGTTGTGTTTCTCAATATGGGTGTGGCACTGAAGGGAATGGAGAATTTGGAAAGGAAGCAATTAGCCACATGCACCGTTCCCTACATGTTAATTAGTGGAGACTTATACAAGCTAGGCCATGATGAGGTTTCACACTGGTGCATGTTAGAACATGAGCACATTGCAATCATGGAGGAAGAACTTGGTAGAATTGTAGGAGGACACTATGCAGGTAATGCTACCACGTGCAAGATCCTTCTAGCAGGATTTTGGTGGGAAATGGTTTACAAAGATTATATCTAGTATTACAAGGCCTGTGACCACTTCTAGTTCCTTCGTAAACTAGGGAAAAGAGATGAAATTCCATTAAGACCAATTTCCAGTGTAAAACCATTCAAGAAGTAGGAAATTAACTTCATAGGCCCTATTTCTCCATCTGCGCAAAGGAAAAGTTAGTGCTATATCATTACATGCACAGATTACCTTAAAAGGTGGGAATAATTTGTACCTACAAGGGATTTCACTGTGGCAACAATAACAAGATTCATGTGGGAAAATATAATCAGCAGATATGGATGCTCGCTGAGTTTAACAAGTGATATGGGTACTCATTTTTGTAATGAGACAATTAGGATCTTGTTGCCAGAATTCATGGTAGCCCACCACAATACTACCCCTTATCACCCATAAGCTAATCGAACTACTGAGGCATTTAAATTTTTTTTGAATCACATGTTAACCAAGATTTATGATGTGGGAAGAAATGATTGGGATGATAAATTTTGTGTTGTGTAATGGTGATATAAGACTACTTATAAGAGACTAAACAAGGCCATACCTTTTCAATTGGTGTTTGGTGCTGAAGTGGTGTTACCTATTGAATTAATGTTACCATCACCATGTATAATGTGAACAAGAGGATTAGATGATGAACAAGCACTTGAGGAGAGGATTGATATGTTAATGCAGTTAGATGAGAGGAAAATTATTTCTTGCTAGAGTTAGAAAACAAAAAAATATAGGCAGAAGGAATGACATGATAAACACATCAAGAGTAAATAGTTTGAGGTTGGGTAGATGGTTATATTGTATGATTCCAAGTTTTTATTCCATCCTGAGAAATTCAAAGTCCATTGGACGGGCCCATACATTGTATCATATATACTTGATCTAGGTGCTTTCCAGTTACAAGCGCTAGATGGAACATAGTTTTCAAGCATTTCAATGGGAGTAGGATAAAGCCCTACTATAAATAATTCTTCTTTTTGTTTGTAAATAAGGTAGTACTTCTAGTTAGCCTAGGTTTTACTTTGATGCAGTTTCCTTTCTTTGTGTTTCCCTTTCTCATTTCTTTGTTTTTTTGTGCATTTGTGCGATGTTATCCACTTGTTATTTTGAAAAAAAATTCTATGCGCAAAGGATCGTACATCCATTTTTGTGTGGGGTGAAGTGATGTGACAAGTGCTGGAAGCTATGGTTATGGATGACCTAGGTTGAAAAATAAAAAACATGTGGATTAGAAGATCGCATGTGGAAAAGGTGAACAATAGGAAAGGGTGGTGTCAAAAGGATTTGAGAAAGGGTAAAAAACACAAGAGCGGAATGAGGTAGGTAGTGAAAATAACTTGGTCCAATACATAGAAGAAGAATTGACTTCAAAGCGAGAGAAAGATTGAAGAAATTTATGGTCGAGGAAGTTACACTCCAAAAGGTTGTGGAAGTGTTCATGTAGGATTGAGCGTGGGGGAAAAGCACTGAAGGTTGGCATTGGAAGAAAAACACCTTTATTTAAAAAGTAAATTGGTAGGTGGCATGGTATTTATTGTGGAGAAAAGAAAAATTTATAAATATAAGATCGGGGGTGCATTTTTTTGTACCTTGTGTTTTAAGTTATAAAATATCTCTCGCGAACTAGGGAATCCTTGTGAAGAAATTTTGGGAAGAGTTGTGAATATTTGGGTGCATAGCTAGTTTGATCAGTGAACCAAAGTGGAAAGAAATACATGGGCATAAGTGGAGAAGGTTGTTTGGAATAATCCCGTGGGTGTTACAGTGTCTTGTGGAAAAAGGGTTTTCCATGTTAGGGTTACATAGCTAGGGCACATGGTTTGAAGGAATTTTTGCAAAGGAGTGGAACCACAAAGTTGAGAAGAGCTAGGATCAGGAGAAGGGAAGAATTTTTAAGGAACCAATGAAGGAATGACACTAAGGAAAGTAGAAAATATTTCACTGAAGAAGGGAAAGGGAAAACAAGATGTCTCTACCAGTTTAATTCAAGAATGGTACACAGAAATGCACTACCCAAACGACGTATTGCTTGGTAAAGAATGGGTGTATCACATCAAGAAGATGGCCATCATTGATTATAACCATTGAATGAGCATCACAAAGAATGAAATGACACTAGAACTGGTTTTACCTACAGAGAAGAGGACACCAGATGGAATGCCCATATATGACGATGAGGTAAAGGTAAAAATAGAGAAGGTTGGGTTATTACAAATCTACGAGTTTCCCTATTTTGGAAAGCTCGAGTGACTATACCAATGGTTAATGTCATGCATGCATGAAGACCAATTCTATTTTACAGGTTGAGGATACTCATAACCCCCAACTAATTTCTAAGTTCACCGGCCTTATTTGCAAAGGAGATTCATTTGATGATGAATTTGAAGACAAGGAAGCCATTAAGAAGACCGTTGAGGCTTATGAATATAAGAAGGGTTTGTGCTACTTTGAAATTTCTATAATTATTGACTCAGTGATGAGGGTGGCCACACATTTGGTTACAAAGTTGAATGGGAAAGAGAGATGGACACAAATAAACAAGGCTTGGTTTAATGTGTGCTGCAAGATCTCATAGGGAACCATTTATAACCTCTTATATTTCATTACAGAGGAGATCATAGATGTCGCACACGATGGAGAGAAGATCATGTTTGGCAATGTCCTCCTTACCATTTTATTTTCATATATTGGAGTTCATGATGGGCCGGATAAGTTTTTTTGGGAATAGTTAGATGAGAACCCCTCCCCGCAAAGAGGTTTGAACAATACACCTGTGACACCATGACGACCGTTCATAAGGCACACCTGGAAAAGTGGTATAAGCGGATATGTGATGCATTTGGGGGTGAATGGAGAATACTTGAATAGTTTCCTTCACTAGTACAATGAGAGATTGAGTTCTCTGTATACTAGCATTTTTGTAGCGACAAATTTACTTTAGTAGATGGCACCAAGATTCCTTAGTGTAAATTTCCTTTCTCCTTCATAGCGCAATACTTATAGGTCAAGGTCAATCATTTCAAAGAGGAAAAGAAAATCAGATTTGATCTGAGTGTAGTGGATCAAGACTACCGCGAGCTACACAGGATACTAATACACCCCAAGAAGCATACCTATGTGGAGAAGGATGTCTCCCATGACGTGCACATGTTAAAACCAATAACATTACTCATTGTAGGGAGGACAACATTGAGGGTGTATTTGTGCATAATTATTGAGTATGAAAAGGGCACTTATGTTGAAGATAATGTCTCCATTCCTGAATATCCCACCACATGGAAGAAGACTACTCTAAGAAAAATAGATAGAGGAGAAACCCTTGAGAAATAGGCATTGAGCGCACAAACAATGCAGATAGTAGGAGCATAGGAGTCAATTAATGACACAGTACTTACGTCCACTGAAAGAAGTCTCTTGAGAGAAAATATTCACTGTAAAAGGAAGAGTCTTCATTAAGGGGAAAGTCACCTGAGAAAGAAGAAAAATAGAAGTCCCCTAAACTAGAATCACTAGTAAGGAAGAAGTAGAAGGTGACAAAAGGGTCAGACTTAGGTGAGATAAAAATCATGGAGGCCGACAATGGAGATAAAGACAATGAAGAGTGTGATGAGTCTCAGAACCATCATGTGTATGATGTGCATGAGTTAGAGCAAGAAGGACATAAAGAGAAGGATGAGAACAAAGCAGACGCTAACGACAAAGTGGAAAACAAGGAAGTAAACATCAAGGATCCAAAGACCCCAACTCATACCAAGGAGTAGATGGATAATACGATAAAGATGGAAGTAGTAGAAATTATGCAACAGTTGGTAGAGCACAAAGTCGAGTGAAGTTCCAAGGAAGTACCAAACGAAATGGAGGAAAGCATAAGAATGGAAAAGGAGTATGGAAGCATGGGTGGAGACCCCAACTTAGTAGTAAGATTCCTAAAGGCAACACACATAGGTGGAAAGGGCATAGTAGCAGTGCATGAACAAGAAATGACTTACATTAATGATCCAAATAAGGTACTGTGTGTGTACTTCCATAGTACTGTGCCCATAAACTAACTCCTTTCTTTATCTTCTTTTGATGAAGAGGGTGTGTACCCACACATAAGGAATATGGTGTCTTGGGATTTCGAGTCCCATATTGATGAACCTGAATTCGAGGTTAACCAAGATGCATTGATGAAGATACCAAATTCCAAGGGAGTAAACCCTCTGGTAAATGCCTAAAAACTATCTGATGAACAAGTTTGTAATGTGCTCAACAAAGTATTGGTGGAGGTAGAGGCAAGAATCTTCGGTAGAAATAGTATAATAAGGGTCTTGGAGGAATGACTTGAGAAAACTAATGAGGAGATCATTGAGTGTGACAAAGAGATAAAACAAAAGGATTTGATCAGTGCACAGTTAAGGCATGAGATGAGGGATGAAAAGGTAAAGGTGTACGAAATCCATTAGAAGATAGAGGCCATTTTAGATGCCGTAATCTTAAAGCACCTAGACCTGGGCCTGCCTGAGCAGAAATATTAGTCAACCATGAAATTCTTGGAAGACTTGATCTGAATCCTCACCATGGAAAGGAGACAACTCGCATTAGAGTCAGCAGAGGAGGAGATGGCATGCTAGAAGGAGGAGGAAAAGTTGAAGATTGGGGAGACAGTGACTCGGTACTCTAAGCTCCTTGTCGTAGTAAAGACCGCCACACAAATGGATGAAGCCGTGTATGAAAAATGTGCCAACTAGGATAGGGTAACAAGAATATTGGTTGTTACACATGTGACAGATCTAAAATAATTACAGTAAAAGCACAAAGGAGATAGGGAAGAGCGTGACAAGATCCTAGCTAAATTTGAGAAGAAATTAGAAGCAATCAAGACCTTGTGGTTTTAATTAAGAATAAGCTAAAGGAATTGTACCCCAAAGTTACTCGCAGGATGGATGTGCTAGGAAATCTTGGCAAGAAGATGGAAAGCATTATTGATACGCTGAAAGCTAAGAGCAAGGAACTTAGCTTTGATGAAGTAAGCACATTAGTGGGTGACCTACTTCAGTAGGCATAGGAAGAAGTAAATTCATGGGAGAATATAGAGGCATCTGTGAAGAAGGAGTTCCCACTCCTCATGCAACAATAGTACATACTTATATTTTTCCATTTCTTTCACCCTTCCATTCTTTTATTATTTTGACACCTCTATTCTTTATTCTTTGAGGAAGAAGAATGTTTCCGAGGATGGAGAACACGCATAGTATGGGGTGATGTTGGACCCTAAAATATTGGCTAAGTACCAAGAGGCGTGTACACATAGGATCAGTAAATAGAATGAAACTCCAAGAAAAGTGTGCACGAAAAAGGGGTTTAAGTGAAACTAGGGCACACACGGTAGGAAAAAAAAGGGTTTAAAGGACTTATCCATATCTGACATCATGGAGTCACTTGAGGAAAAATGTGAGGACTTGATTAGGTGTGATGAGATGATGAGGTTCCATCTTGGAACCTTGGAGGTCAATAAAAGGATGTTCCATGCAGGGTATATTCTTAGAGACATCATTACAATTAGTGGAAGTTTTGTAAAGAGGATAATCATTCACCAATGGAGGACCACATCGACACTTAGCACATGATCTATTGAGAAGGGAAGTCATGGTAGTTGTCGATGATATTATTTAAATAGGTACTTGAGACAAGAGCAGCGACAAAGAGGCACAAAGGGAATGTAGAGAGAATGCATAGAGAAAGTAGAGAAAGAGAAGGAGAGTAATAGAGTGCTGCAAACATGTTAGGAAATGTTAATGGTTTGGAGTTCATGGTGCTAGGGTTTAGAGTACTTAGTGCTAGAGGTTTGTAAGGGATACCATTAAGCATATGTATGGGCACTGAGATCTGTAAAAAGGGATAGAATGGGAAAAATCATAGTTAGGATCTTTGATCATATAGGTTTGTAAGATTTGAGTCTCTGTCATTTGATGTATATGGTCGTAGATGACTCTTTTGAATGTAATATGGCTACCAGAACTCTGTTAAATCAATATACCTAGATCTATTAAGTACAAACTTATTATGAGTGTAAACCCTTATGTTATATGGCTTATCATGAGTCAGATCTGGTTTCTTGTACTTCTTACAATGTTATTTAGCTTTTTTGATGCATTAATGTGTATATTTGTTAGTTATACCTTCTACCTTTTAAAGTAGATGAATGTACTTCTATTTATATAAATAATCCTTCATTAATGTCAAAAATCTCTTGCAAATCTCACATAAAGAAGGGGCTCGGCACCCACTCACGCGTCTCGGGCGAGTTCCCAACGTATGTTGGATGATAGGCCATCACGTTTGGGGTTAGAAATAAGTATTAAGTGTAAAATATAGACTAAAATGAGATTTTGTGTATAGCTAAGAAAGGAACAGTTACAGATGAATACATGACCAAAGGGTATGAGAAATGATATGTCAGTATGATGAGGATCTAATGTTCCCCCAATGTAGTCAAGCCATGATTTCCCTAATGTAAGTGGTGAAGAGAAAGGACTTTGTGCAAGTAAAACTGTGAGATGAAAGACACATAGACCATAAACAACAATAATGTGAATGAAACCATGATAAAGGTGAGAAGAATGTGGTGGAGGATAGAGATACTCAAAAGAAAAGCCTAGATGATTCAAGCCATCATGTGTACATATTGTGTCATCACAAGTAGGATCGAATGGAATATGCTTCCAATAAGAATCATTCATGAAATGTGTGCATGTGAAAGGAGCTTGTAATGATGTAGAGGGTACATGAGAAGGAGGAGTAGCTAGAATGACTTCTGTTGTATGGACAGACCCCTGATAAACAATCATAGCAGTGGAAAAAGGAGGGGGAGGCATAGATGTAGTTGACATAGAATATTTCATGCAAATAACACCTTCAAGTGGTGGTAAATGTGGTAGCTCATCTATTAGTAGTATTAGCTTGTGGAATAGGAGGTGTAGTATTTGAGTCATGGTTGTAATATTTTTATGAATGACGGTCGCAAAGAATAGTATACTTGACACCCTCATGTAAAAATTTGACAAAATGATGCATGGTAGAGGAATTTTTTTGCATGACATGGTGTCATGGCCTACCAAGTAAACAATTATATGAAAATGGAAATTCAATGACAAAGAATACTATGTTGAGATTTTTTGTCCCTATAGTGTGTTGTCTCCCAAAAACTACTCTACACTTTCATAGAGAAATTCAATTTTTTTGAGCTCATTCCCTTCGTTGGTGTTTAACCCAAGTTAGAGATTCAAGAAATTAACAAAAGTCGTGCCCTAGAGCTGTTTAAACCTCTGTTTTGCTCGATTTTAGAAATCCTTCATCTCCTGGTCTATGCACGTAATATCCTCTTTACAACATCCTTTGTGATCAAAATTGTTCACTTGTTCTATGGTCTGGGTCGTAAAATCATTTTTTTACCTCCGTGCCTCTGACTCACGAAGGAAATTTAAAAATTGGACTCAAAATGACGAATATCTCTTCCTCTGTGTATTTTTCCCATAGTCAGGAACGATGGACATTTCCTTCCTCATCAAATTTTGCCTCAACATCCCTAGGTGATACGTGGTTCTCTCTGATTGAATGCGGTTCAGTCATATTTTAAAATCTAGTGGAAGCATCCATGCATCCAAATGACACATCTCCAGGGGAAGGGTCCAAGGGATAATCTTCAATTAAGCACAAGCTTGCCACGTGTTCTAGGTACAAAATGAAGGTAAAACGGGATAAAATCAGCTAACTATGGAAGGCTCAGTGGACAGCTCCACATGTCACAATGCTGCAATTTTAGAAGGCACTTTCAAATCAAACAAGTAGGCCATCGGGGGGATTTGATATTTTGAGCCTCTTTGTAAAAAAGGTGAAAAGTTAAAAAGTAACCCGCGGCCCCGATTAGGCTATAAAGGTAAAAGTCAAAGGTGAAGCTTGTAGGGAAAAAGTCAAAGGTGAAGGTCAACATTGAAAATTAAAAGTGGACAAGTGGGCCATCAGGGAAGTTTGTGTTTTTGAGCCTCTTTGGGAAAAAGGTGAAAAGTTAAAAAAAGGACCCTTGCCCTGATCAAGCTATAAAGGTAAAAGTCAGAGTTCAAGCCCACAGGGAAAAATTCAAAGGTGAAGCCTGCCATTGAAAATTCAAAGCGAGAGAGTGGGTCGATGGAGGAAATTGAGTTTTTGAGCCTTTTTCAAAAAAATGTTAAAATGTTGAGAAAAGGGCCGGACCCCATTTCCAATGAAAACATGCCACATGCCTAAGTTAAAAATTTGAAGCGGAGGTGCGGGCCAATTTGTTCAAAATTGCTAAATCTCTAAAAAATTCACATAATGCAAATGGCTTTCCCTCGTACCCACTCCAATCTCTTCCTACCATGTGTACGGACCGATTTCAAAGTTATATGAGAAAATCAAACAACCTGTATTCAAACTGGAAAATCAAATGTAACGTTCGCGTTACAAGATTTGGTTTTTAACATGCCATGATCATTTTCTTCATAGTGGAGGAATTTGAAGAGGTGTAAATGATTTGTAAAGATTGTAACCATTTTGGAAAAGGATATAGTGGCTTCTCAGAGCCATTCTAAAGGGCTGGTGATTGATTTCAAAAAGACTAGAGTGCTTTGTACTTGGAAAAGACAAAAAATGTCATACTTATTCTATTTTTCCTTCTCCTCATATTTTCCTCTATTCTCAAAGCTCTGTACAAATTCTGCTTTAGCTCCAATAATAAAAGAAAGAATTTTTTCCTTTTTGATTGAGAGATTGATTGGTACCTTATGACCAATGAATTTAATTTGGTCTTGTAGCTTCTCCTACGGATTTGTTTATCTTCTAACTATAAAAGCATGTAAATGAATTTTATAATTAATGTGTGTGGGAATTTGATGTTCTACTCAAAAAATTAGTTTCTCCTACCACCATTCTCACTCCCTTTCCCCTTCTCATACAAAGTTCTTCTCTAGTGAGAAATTGCTAGCTTTGCCATAGGGTCAGTGGAGTGCCCCTGTTGGATCTCTAGTCGAAAGACCACCATTGAAATCCACTTTTTGACGCATGCACATATGAAATTTGTACCATTCAAGTAGAGGGACTCATATTCCCATAGCATTGGCTTGAAATCCACCAATTTTTCCTCAAGACAATTTTTCTTGCCAACACAGTGATAGGTAAAATAATGTGACCTACGCATGGATAAATAAAGCCATCATAAACATGATGGACTAACATTAGCAGCCGAGAGACCAATATTTTAAAGGAATGACATGGGACATAGATTCAACTTATATCCGTTGGATATTAAAGTATGCTTGATACCCATATTGTAAATGTGAATCATGATATGCAAGGGTGGATCATTATGGAAAATAAAAAGATTAGCATGAGGATTATACGAGAAGGCAATATGTTGAGAAAATGTATCAAAAAAATAATTATATACAAAGTCTTGATGTATATCAGTAGGAATATGAGTAGTAGCAAGGATATGTTGGAATCCATGCCTTAAATTAGGATTGGAAAGCTATAAGTCATTAATTGATATATTGATGATGATAAAGCAAAAAATAACCTAATAAAGTGTAGATTGATTCGGGTTCACCAAAATTTTTATGCTAAAATGTAATATAATAGCATAATATATTACAATTTTGCAAAAAATAAATGAATACTAAAATATACCCAGGCAAAATAGTAATAAATAATGAAACCCTAATGTTAAAAGAGGGTTAGAAGAGCCTTAGATGATTTGAAGAGGTTTTTGAATTGTGTCGCAGTGGATACCATCTGAATAGAGATGGAGAACATCCACACAAAATCCTAGAAAAATGTAGATCTGGTATATTTGACTGGACTAGGGTGCCTACAAAAGGATATGGGTGATCTTGGGTGCCCTGGTCTAGATTCTAGGCACCCTGGTTTGCATAGATGCTCAGAAAACCTCATCTGAGATGTCACGAGAGGTTCCCACTTATTCACCTTTTGTCATGTATATGTCACTGAATTTTGTTGAGTGTCTCTGTAAATTTGGAATGATTGAATCACCTGCAAAACCCCAAACATAGCATCAAACCCTAAACATGAAAGATGAAAATGAAGGGGTCATACTGTCATCAACTTCCAAAATGTTGGACTTATCATTGAGTGTTGCACTACATCTTAGACCCAATATAGTTCTGTGTGTGTGCAAAATTGTGCCCTAGGTTATTGTTGTGCCATTCGCATGTGAATAACGAGTAAGTAGCTGGATGTAGAATGTAAATAATGTGTTCATGGAAATAATAGACCCATATTATGAAGTGTGATGAAGATGAATTGCCTTTTTTCCTTTGTGATGGAGCTAGATGGATTCAAATGGAGCTATAAACTCCTTTTATGGATGTAACCTTAGGTGGAGATAGTAGATTATTAGTGTTTGGTCCCTTATTATGATCACATAACTTTATATTTATATTATTCCTTCACTTGAATTTCGTAATTAACCCTGAAAAGGCCAACTACCAAAAGATAATATGCTCAAATGACAAGAAAGGACCGAGAAAGTGTGACCAAAGTATAAAGAGGATAAGGGTTCCCAGAGGGGATGGAGGTTCCTGGTGCTGGTGTCTTGGTTGGGTGTTAGTGTCCAGAATGACAAATGCCAAAAGATGAAAATACAAACTGAGCAAGTAAGAGTGTAAGACTGCAAGAAGAAGCATAAAGAAAAGAAAGGTGGCCAGAGATGTGGGTTAATTAGTACTTTTCTTACTTAGGAACCATATGAATAGTAGTATGCAATCAAGACTAGATAATGAATCAAATTACATGATTTTGTGTCTACAACCCTTAGGATTCATATATTTGGTCTTTTCATTGTAAAAAAAACATATTGTATAGCTTAGGGGTTGCTAGGACCAATCTCTTCATTTTGCATATATGAAAACAAATGTTTCTGTATAGGGTAATATAAGATACACCTTTTAGTGAAATACTAATTGGAAATTTAATTATATATCCTTTAGTGAAATTGAGGGATATAGTAGATTATATTAGACACCCTTTTATAATACATGACCATTATAAATAAGTTAAAACCCCATTTACTCATGCAATTGTACAAATTAGTGCCTACTAGGCTTCGTATATTGCATTCTATCATTGCAAAAAAATATGGTCTAGATTAGTGGCTGTTAGGCTCAAACTATTAGATCTATTCATTGTAAAAACTATATGTATATATTTGGGATCACTAGTGTTTTTCATTGTTTATAATTCTATCATATTGGTTGGACTATTCCTTATGTAGTTATCATAAGATATATTACGTATAATATATAATTCACATAGGTTCGTATCAACTAAAATTCTTAGTGACCACTAAGCTCAATTACTTATTGAAAGGAATGGCTTAGCAAACACTATGATCAATAGTTTCTTATTTTTAAAATAATTATCAAATTAAAAACCATAAGATTAGATCTTAGCAGTCGCTACTAATTTTCCTTTACATATTTAGGTGATAAATATGCGTTTAATGGACATTTTTTACTCTCAAAGTCTATTGAGGGCTTTCCCTAGTCGGGAAAAAGATGATTACTAAAAACATTTTTGTTAGAAAATATGACACTGAGAGGGGGGTGAATCAGTGTCTCCATAAATTTACCTTCTTAAATCTGATGTGATAAAACCATAAAAACACACAAAATCAGTTTGCAAGAGAGTACACAATGACACAAGGTTTAATGTGGGAAACTCAAACTGGGAAGAAAACCCATTGAATCTATGATATATGTTTAGGACCAATTTTTACTACTTCTGTTACATTAGTTTCAAGGTTTAGCTTTAAATAAACCTAGAGATGCTACTCCACAATTTGACTAACATGCCACTTAGTCTGGAGGCTTCAATCCCCGGTAATTCAATCATCTTCTACTGATATTTAGTGAGCTTCAACTCAAAGGGAAGCTTCAAATCCCCAAATGATTTAGTCAGCCACCACTAACCTTCTGTAAGATGCTACTTACAAGGAAGCAATAAATCCCTAAGAGCTGAAACTCAGTTTGAAATACACTAGCTTTGATCACTCTTCACTTTGATGTTTTGAACATCTGATTATGACCCTATATTTGCACTCTTTCTCTGCTTTCTTGTTTTACTATGATTTATTCACTTCAATATTCTTGTTTCCCCACTCTTCTTAAAATTTATTCTCACACCATGAATGATATCTTGCTATAAGGAGACATATTTCACTGTTCTATTCACATATTAGGTTGATAAAGTCACTGAGTTCACTGATTTCTCATGCTTGTCACAAAAAAAATATTTCTCAAACCAACTCACTTTTCCATTACTACTTTAGTCAGACATGATCATTCATATGTACATGATTCTTTACTAAATTCTCATGTCTAGCTAAGTAGCACCTTCTTTACATGCAATATTACCTGTCATAATCATTCTCTGTTCAACATTTCTTCAACATGTCCTTTTTAACTGATTGTCAATATTCTTATTGTTTTTTAACAAATCTTAAAAAATTTCATCTCATTGTTTTCATTGAATTTCTCGATTTGTATCTCCAAATTCCATCACATATGCATTCTAACATACACTTTCAAAAGTTTTTAAGTCATAATTTGGACAGTCACAAACTCATACCTTGAGTCACTATCTCATTGTTTCTTCAAAACACACATGTTTTTCACTCACATATTTCTTGCACTCAATTGTAAAATTATCAAATCCACACCCTGACCTCTTGCATTCCTAATTTATTTTTCTCAGCTCACCAACTTCAATTCGAGCTTCCATAACTCTTGCACTTCCTCATTTGCACAAAAAGGACAAAAATGACTCTTTAATGTCTCAAGGAATACAAAGAGACACCAATTGTGAAGATAAATAAATTTTGTCTCTTGATTTCCATAATCAAGATAGGAAGAATATTTAATGAAATTGAATCTAGAACAATCTCATTGTATTCTACAACCATTCTTCAACCTTGAACATAAGACTGTGTACATCAATTCAGTGACCACTTACCTTAATTCTCAGAATGGATGACATTGTTATAGAGATAAATAAATGCACTTCACTTTGATGAGGTTCTCATGTTTCTTTGGAGGAAAATTACATGCGTGAAGATTGAATAATGAGCTCACTAATATTTTTATTGCAACTAGAGCAAGAGTGTTTGATACTATGCAAGTCTCGAGGCCAATATACATAAGAAATTCGATTATTTGAAGATGACTCCAATTTCAAAATGAGATGATCTTCACGGAAGCTTATTAAGACTCTGAGATACATGAAAAACCTGGGACATAGGGTTAGACACATGAATAAATCAATTGAAGAGGATGAACAATTGTTTCTCAGTCTAAAAAGGGACTGTGCACAAACAATATGACCACTGTCAATTGATTTGGAAACTTCAAGACAAATTCAACTTACCAAGGTGATATCCAACCATTCAGCATCCTCCCACAACGTTGAACCATCAATGAATTAACTCATTTTGATCAAAAGAAAGAAAATTTAAAACTCTATCAAATATATAGTCCAACATGGGTTTTGAGAAATCTGAGATGAAGTTCTCATCTTGCACTCTATTTTTTTGATCCCTAATCTTTTTGGGAATCTTGGTAATGATTATACAATGATATTGTGTAATTTTCACTGATTTTAAATGCATAAAAAATTACCAATGTCCAAAAATATCTTCAATGAAACCCTAGATGAGGGTATTACTAGTTTTATACCAGAGACAACTAAAAACCCAATTTCTTCAAAAAAATTTACATGGTTTTCAAGCAAGAATACTTCTGATGGTTCTTGAAAAATGTTACCTTATTTCTAACACATTTGGAGTCTTTTACTTGATGGAATTTTCTTGAATAAATCAATGTTTGCATAAGGAGGCTGAAAAACCTTGATTGTCCTTGTAATCATGAAGTAGGAGGGTTTTATGAGAACAATAGTTACTTTTCCAAACAATTGACCACACTCCATGAAGATGATGTATATCTTGGAACTCTTTAAAAATTAGATGGTATAGGTCTCACAGTTTTTGAATAAGGTCCTGATTTGACATGACCTTCACAAAGGGTAGTGAAAGCCTTCATTTTGCATTCCTGAGTCTATAAAGACTGAATCCTTAGACTTGTCCTTTCCAAACAATTGAACTCTCATTCATAAAATTTTCCATTTAAATACATTTTCTCTTATATCATGTTCTAACACTGATCAATGTAATTAATTTTAAGCTTAGAATCTTTGGGGTAGTGGATTAACATGCATTGAGACACCAGCTTTTAGGAAAACATGATCCAACATGGTTTTAAAATTTTAGTATGCCAATAAGAATTGAAAATGCTCAATCACATTTCTATGTTATTGTAGAATATATATGAGCATTCATTGAGCAAAAACTCCAATAACAATAGTTGGAAATATTACACACCAAGAGCATCCACACCAAGAGAAAATACACAGGTACCAACATGTACCTTCACAAACCAAAACCTTAAAATACCTTTTGATCATGAGAAAAATCATGAAAATACAAGGGAGACACCATGGAAGTGGTTAATAAATTTATGGAGTCTAACAATACCTTTGTGCTCTTATCGATTTGGTGCACACCTAGGAGAGAGAAAAACTGCTCAACCAAAATTCATATAAATTTTCAACCACACCTACTTTTGAGAAAATTATTTTGAACATGATTTTTATGCCAATTTAATATAAAATTTACTTCTATGATTTATTCTAAGGAAACTGTAAATTTTTTTTTGAAGGCTAAAAAGCCCAACAACTCAAAATGAGCTTTTCAAAAAACCCATTTTTACTAAAACTCACATAACTTGAAAAACTGACCTAAATTTGACCTAAATTTTTTCATGAAGAATAAAGACTCCTTCATACATCATCTCCCATTATTTATATGAAAATAATAATTTTAATGTTTTCTATCCCATCTCATTTACATGCAAGAACACTGATTGTTCTCAACACCATTTTCTAGCAACATACAAAACTAAATCCTAAAGCTGAGAGGAGCCTAAAATTTTCTCACACATGCTATAGATACTATCTAAAATCCTCTCCCATGCTTGGTATAACTTGTACCAATCGGTTTCACTTCATTACACACCTGAAACCACCCTGAAATGACACTAACCAACAATTTCCAAGAAACTATCTTATTGAAACCATATGAATTCATATTGAACCTATAAACAACATCTGAGAATCATGCTATTTCACTCTTCCTTTACCATAAATGTGTTTTAAATCAATGAAAAAAACACCAATGCAACGGGGTGCAACAATCTCCCCCTTTGTCATTAATGGAAACACACTAAAACTTGTCGGAAAATAGATATGATTGTCATTCTCAGACCATGAAAAAAGTTTTGATCATAATCTCTCCCCATTTGACATCTATGAAAAAGTTGGAAATCACACCAAACTGATTAGATTGGAAAAATTCAACAAAAATATTATGCTCATACCTTGAAGGCATTCCCCTTGGGAAAATATTCTCTTAATTTGATTCCTTTAGTAGCATGAAAATATCCTCTTGACCTGGTAAGGGATCCCCCTTATCTGATACTCCACCTATTTTAATTGATTTTATCTTAGATCAGATTCTTATACTTTCATCACATTCGAGGACTTGACTTTTACATCTGTCACAGGCCTGAAATTCATCTATTTGCTTTATTTTCAGTCAATTAGGGCACAAACACAACTTGGAGACCAACCATTTCTTCTTGAATACTTTTAGAACTTTATATTTGAACTCAAAATCTTATAGTTCATTTTTAAATTCTTACTTCAAGCTCCAACACAGACTGTTCATATCTTTGTCACCATTGCTACCATGTAGTTACATGCTTCAACAAGCCTCTAAGAACATGTAATCTACCTCCTCTAAAATTATAGGTCTTTATCTCTCTTCAAGGAACACAAGTAGACTATCAATGATCACCATCATTGTTGATCATGAGAAAACATTCCAATTCTATCACATGTAGCTGAAATGATACACTTACTTGAGGCCTTATACCTTTTCCATCCTCTATCCCTATGAGCATAAATGATTTTTTAAAAATTTCAGCTTCATACTCCTTCGTTTGACCACTCAAAACTGATTTTCCATCTCTTTCACTTGTGCAAACCCATTCAATGCACTGAGGTAGATTTTTGTATTGTTTTTTTTTCTCTTATCTTCTCCAAGCTAATGTCCATACTGTGCAATCACATCTGTAACCATGTATATAACTTCTTCAAATGAATATCAATCATGTTCAACCCAATCTCATACCTTATGCCTCATGAATAAGACTCGTTCTAAATCCAATGCTTAATTTAAGTAGATATGCCTCCTAAAATCTTAGAGAAGGCATATTGTGAGCCTTGAATCATCTCAAAACAACATAAATTTCATCATAACAACATGATGAATCCATCTTCCCTTTCCTTGTCCTCATATTATTTTTGACCTTCTTAATTACATCTCTAGAAGTGAAAGCATCATTACCTGAGCTTTCATCATCTATTTGAGTTCCTGATAAACATACATGCTGCAATTCATACACCTTCTCTACCACTGCTTGAGGAAGAAATTATTCATCCTTGACAGTGGAGTTGTTTTCTTGTTTCTTCTTGCCTTTTTCATCATTTTCTAATTTATTTCTTGTGCTTGCTTCCTTTGTGACTGATTTTGATTGTTTTTTTTCTTCAACATCTTCTCTTGCTATCTGTTTTTCATCCTTTGATGTCTCAGTTTCTGATTTTTCTTTCTTGACTTTACATACCCATTTTTCTTTCTTAGCCATAACTGACTTGGTCTTACTCTATGTGAATGCATTTTATATTTATATTCTTTTTATTTGTCCTTGGAAAACATTTATCTTGTAGTTGAATCTGGGTGATTCTTCACAATGTTTGGAAAAGTTCCCTAGCTCATGGCAGTTAAGGAAAACAACTTGATTTTTGTCCCAAAACCAATTTACTGGATATTCTAAACAATTCTTGATAGTGTGACCTTTTCCTTTGCAATTAAAACACAATATGTTCTTCTCATAATTAGACATGAAATCTCTCCATGGATGGTATTCCTCTACCTTTCTTCTACAGTCTTTTTCTCTATGTCCAAATATATTATATGAAAAACAAATTCCATGAAACATACTTGTTAATTTACTTGCAGTTGGTTGCCTTAAGATCTTCTTGTGCTCTTTGGTGTCCTTCTTGGGCTGAGCACATCCTTGAAAAGAAGTGTTACTTGATTCAACTCTCAAAACTTTTTCCTTTCTTTGTTCCTTCTCTTTTTTCAGGGTCTCTACTTTTGCATTTAATTTTTCACATTCTCCACTCATAGCTTGAATAGTTTCTTGACATGTCTCATGCTCTGCTTGACTAGAATGTCCTTGTTTTCTTTGCAAGTTTTTAAGCTGATTAGTAACATGTGTCAAATTAATCTTCATGGTCTTAAGATTCTCTTCAAATTTGAGGTAAGAAGTCTCTTTACCTTTTCAGGCCTTTGACACATTTTCAAAAAATGAAGCCATCTCATTTAGTTTTTGGCCATGACTAACTTCTTTAATCTTGATTTCTTCCTTTAAATCCTTGATAAGATCTTGAGTAATTTCTTACTTCTTCTTCAACATTGATTCTTCTGATGTACCCATGCTTGTGTCTTCAGGATCACCTTCAAGCTGTTAGGCTTGATTCAAGAGGACCTAGCTCTAATACTAATTGTTAGAAACTATGACATTGAGAGGGGGGTGAATCACTGTCTCTACAAATTTACCTTCTTAAATATGATGTGATAAAACCATAAATACACAAAAACACAATTTGCAAGAGAGTACACAATGACACAAGGTTTAATGTTGGAAAGCCAAAATAGGAAGAAAACCCACTGAAACTATGAACTATGCTCATGACCAATTTTTCCTGCTTCTGTTACATTAGTTTCAAGGTTGATATTCAACATGAAGATGATACTCCAAAATTTGACCAACATGCCACTTAATCTGGAGGCTTCAACCCCCGGTAATTCAATCATCTTCTATTGATATTTAGTGATCTTCAACTCAAAGGGAAGCTTCAACTCGCTAACTGATTTAGTCAGCCACCACTAACCTTCTGCAAGATGATACTTGTAACGAAGCAATAAATCCCTAAGATGAATTAGTTACAACTCAGTTTGAAATACACTTGCTTTGATCACTCTTCACTTTGATTTTTTGAACATCTGATTCTGACCATATATCTGCACTCTTTCTCTGTTGCCTTGTTTTACTCTGATTTAGTCACTTTAATATTCTTGTTTCCCCACTCTTCTTAAAATTTCTTCTCACACCATGAATCATATATTGCTACAAGGAGACATATTTCACTATTCTATTCACATATTAGGCTAATAAATTCATTGAGTTCACTGATTTCTCATGCTTGTCACAAATTTTTTTTTCTCAAACCAACTCACTTTTCCATTACTGCTTCAATCAGACATGATCATTCATATGTACATGATTCTTAACTAAATTCTCATGTCTAGATTCGTAGCACCTTCTTTACATGCAATCTTACCTGTCACAATCACTCTCTCTTCAAAATTTGTTCAACATGTCCTTTTTGATTGATTGTCAATATTCTTATTATTTTTCAACAAATCTTAAATATTGTCATCTCATTTTTTTCACTAAATTTCTCCATTTGTATCTCCAAATTCCATCACATATGCATTCTAACATACACTTTCAAAAGTATTTAAGTCATAATTTTGACAGTCATAAATTCTTACCTTGAGTCACTATCTCATCGTTTCTTCAAAACACACATGTTTTTCACTCACATCTTTCTTGTACTCAATTCTAAAATTATCAAATCCACACCTTGACCTCTTGCATTTCTAACTTATTTTTCTCAGCTCACCAACTTCAATTCAATCTTCCAAAACTCTTGCACTTCCTCATTTGCACAAAAAGGACAAAAATGACTCTTTAATGTCTCAAGGAATACAAAAAGACACCAATTGTGAAGATAAATCAATTTTGTCTCTTGATTTCCATAATCAAGATAGGAAGAATATTTAATGAAATTGAATCTAGAACAATCTCATTATATTCTACAACCATTCTTCAACCTTGAACATAAGAATGTGTACATCAATTCAGTGACCACTTACCTTAATTCTCAAAATGAATGGCATTGTTATAGAGATAAATAAATTCACTTCACTTTGATGAGGTTATCATGTTTATTTGGAGAAAAATTACACTTGTGAAGACTGAAGAATGAACTCACTAAGATTTTTATTGCAACTAGAGCAAGAGTGTTTGATACTATGCAAGTATCGAGGCCACTGTACATAAGAAATTTGATTATTTGAAGAGGACTCCAATTTCAAACTTAGATGATAATCACTAAAGTTTCTTAAGACTCTGGATACATGAATAACCTGGGACATAGGATCAGGCACATGAATAAATCAATTGAAGAGGATGAATAATTGTTTCTCAGTTTAAAGAGGGATTGTGCACAAACAATATGACCACTGTAAATTGATTTGGAAACTTCAAGACAAATTCAACTTCCCAAGGTGATATAAAACCATTGAGCATCCTCCCACAACCTTGAACCATCAAGGAATTAACTCAATTTGATCAAAATCAAGAAATTTTAAAAATCTGTCAAATATATAGTTCAACACGGGTTTTGAGAAATATGAGATGAATTTCTCATCCTACACTCTATTTTTTTCATCCCCAATCTTTTTTGGAATCTTGGTAATGCTTGTACAATGATACTTAGTAAGTTTCACTGATTTTTCATGCATGAAACATTACCAATGTCCAAAAATCTCTTCAATGCCCTAGATGAGGGTATTACTAGTTTTATACCAGAGACAACTAAAAAACAATTTCTTCAAAAATATTTACATGGTTTTCGAGAAAGAATGCTTCTGATGGTTGTTGAAAATTGTTACCTTATTTTTAACACAATTGGAGTCTTTTATTTGATGGAATTTTCTTAAAGAAATCATTGTTTGCATAAAGAGGCTGAAAAACCTTAACTGTCCCTGTAATCATGAAGGAGGGTTTGATGAGAACAATAGTTACCTATCCAAACAAGTGACTACACTCCATGAAGATGATGCATATCTTGGAACTCTTTAAAAATTAGATGGTACAGTTCTCAGTGTTTGAATAAGGTCCTGATTTGACATGACCTTTACAAAGGGCAGTGAGAGCCTTCATTTTGCATTCTTGAGTCTAGAAAGACTAAATCCTCAGACTTATCATTTCCAAAAAATTGAACTCACATTCATAAAATTTTCCATTTCAATACATTTTCTCTTAAATATTGTTCTATCAATGATCAATGTAATGAATTTGAATCTTAGACTCATTGGGGCAGTGGATTAACATACATTGAGACACTACCTTTCAGGAAAACATGAGCCAACATGGTTTGATTATTTTACTATGCCAATAAGAATTGAAAATTCTCAATGACATTTCCATGTGCTTGTAGAAGCGGTTTGATCATTCATTGAGTAAAACTCCAATAACAATAGTTGGAACTTTTACACACCAGGAACATCCACACCAAGAGCAAATACATAGGTACCAACATGTACCTTCAAGAACCAAAACCTTAAAATACCTTATAAGCATGAGAGACATCATGAAAATACATTGAAGACACTCTAGAAGTGATTAAACAAGTTTTGGATCCAGCAATACCTTTTGGCTCCTATCGATTTGGTGCACACCCAGGAGAGAGAAAATCTACTTCACCAAAATGCTCATAAATTTTCAACCACACCTCTGTTTGAGAAAATTATTTTTGAAAATTATTTTTATGCCAATTTAATCCAAAAATTCCTTCTATCATTTATTCGAAGGAGGCTGTATAATTTTTTTTGAAGGCTAAGAATCCAGGTAGCTCGAAATGAGCTTTTCAAAAATCATGTTTTATAAAAACTCACATAACTTGAACAAAAGACCTAAATTTGACATGAAATTTTTCATGAAGCATAAATACACCTTTCTCCATCATCTCCCATGATTAATATGAAATTAATAGGTCTAATGTTTTATAGCCCATCTCATTTCCATGCAAGAACATTGTTTGTGCTCAACACCATTTCTTACACACATACAAAACTAACTCCTGGAGATAATATGATCCTAAATTTTTCTCACACATGTTGTGGATATTCTTTCAAAGTCTCTCCCATTCTTGGTATGACATGTACCTTTTCGTTTCACTTCATTAGGCACCTGAAACCACCCTGAAATGACACTACCTAATAATTTCAAAGACCATGTCTTCTTGAAACCATATGAAGTAATCTTGAAGATATAAAAAACATATGAGAAGAATGCTCTTGAAATCTCCATTTTTCATCAATTTCTTTGACATCATTGAAAAAAACCACTATGCAATAGGGTGCAACAATTTGTAGGTTCTCGTACAACATCATGATGTATTGACATGTCATCTTAAATGTTGTTGAGGCCAATGAGATTTGGTAGAATATCATTGTATGTTATCAGACATATTTAAATTTCATTAAAAAAATTGTTGCTGTAAAAAATATTTTCTTAGCTTAGTGACCACTACGCTCAGAATTATGTATATTTTCTTCGTAATACTCTTTGTATAGCTTAGTGGCCGCTAGGATCAGACCTATACGTATTTTCTTTATAATAAAATATTTTTATCTTAGACTATTTTAAATTGGTTTATTATATTGACAATTAAATAAACTATGACATTAACATTGTTGTGTTTTTCCTTTTAGTGGGATTTTTTAGGCATACCAGAAATAACTGCTGCATACAATGTAGGAGTTTTCAGCATAAACCTAGTTTAGGTTTACAAATGAAAGTATAGTCAAGATAGATTTGGTCTAAACTACCAAGATAAATTCTCATATCAATAAAATATTTTCCTTTCTTCATGCTAGTCTCTTTAGAGGGTGGGATCCTACTTCAGGGAATGCTTAACAACTGCTAGGCTCAGATTCATTTAAATATATAATCCTTTCTTTTTTTCATCTAGGATGATTCCATAAAACACACATATATTTAAATGGTAAAGTGGAGTTGAGTATGAAATGCTTGAATCAACAAGGCAATCTTAAGTGGGAAATGAGTGTGGTCACAATGGCAATGCAACTAGCAATACAATTATATAGGTTAGTGGATGCTATCCACATCCATAGGATTTTTTCATTGTAAGGGATCTTAGCATAGGTTATTTGCCTCTAGGTTCAAACCTATACACATTTTCTTCATTATATTATTTGTATATCTTAGTGGGCATGAGGATTCAACCTTTGGAAACTCTCTTAACCATATTATGAAGTCATTAAAATTTAGAATCCTCGTTTTTATATGAATAGGATTATACCGTCAAATGAACATAAATTTTAAAGGTAAAGTGGAGTTGAGTATGAATATATTTACATGACAAGGAAAGATTAGGTGGGGATTAATTGTCTTTATCTCATCAAATGGATATGGTTGGTAACAAGAAAGATGCCAAGACAATAAAAGTTTTTAAAGAATATTTTTATGAATTGTTTCAAATATTTAATATTGGTATACTTAATTTAAGAGTAAGCTAAGATAGTAGTTAAATATTAATTGTATGGCCAATTTTCAGGCTTGTGGAAAACATATCTAAAGGTTAATGAAATTTAATATTCAAATACACATAATCCATATTAATCTCACTACATGTATCTTAATTTTAACTTTGAAGAAAGAATCACAACTTGGGTGGGTTTCAACTCGTTGCAAGTTTCTTAGTGTCTAGATGAATGTGAAGAGTGTTTGAATGTTTGAGCGTATGATAATGAAGTAACTGCCCCTCATGGAAGTTATAGTAAAATCAAATACCAATTTCTTTTTTTTTAGTAAAATCAAATTATATAAAGACTACTTAACTAGAAAGAAATATTAAAATAAAGATAATTGGAAAGAAAGATTGAAAACCAAGAAAACAAACATATGTAAAAAAGACTTAACTATATGGACTAATGACTCAATAATGATTAAGATCTTGATATGAGCTGATGTTTTCTGATAAGAAAACACTATAAGCTTACAAAAAAGTGATTTATAAACCACATGGATTTGAAATAATGGCTTAACGACCGTTAAGCTCCATTACTTATTAGAAGGAATGGTTTAGCGGATGTTAAGGTCTAATGTTTCCTATTTTGATAATATTAATTGAATAAAAATTCACAGTAATATAGCTTAGTAGTCGCTTGGTTTTTTCCTTTATAAAGCTAACAAGAAATATGTATATAACAACTATTTCATACTCTCGAATCCAATGATAAATTATGGATATGTCAAACCATGAAGAAATAATAAATTATGGAATTTTAACGTGTGTTGATGGTAGGTATTCAACTAGAAACTTACCCAACAATATTGTGGATGATTTCATGCTCCCAAGAAATGCACATAAATTTTAATGGTAACATGGAGTTATATATGAAAATCATGGGGAATGAGTGTGGTTGTAATGGCGAGGTTGAAAGGAATGATAACCAGATCATACCAAGCCAAGAACACAGATGCTAATCGAACACCACAATCAATAAGATGAAAGCAATTTTCCAGAATAACTTTACATAAAACCTTTACAAAAAAATGAGCATCAATATCATATATTATTATGGAACTCAATGCAATACAATGAGAATGGGCCTTGCTTAAATAGGCAAGGAATAACTATCTAAGAACCAGTCAAGGTCGTAGATCAATCCATAAATCAAGGAAATAAGTAGTCATCAAAGAACTAGTCAAGACCATAGATTTAGGAGAGAACTAGACATGAAGGATCTAGTCAATACCATAGATCAAGGAAAGAAATAGTCAATACCATGGATCAAGGAAAGAATTATACCTAATAACTAGATAATATCTAAATAAGATAAAAGAAATATCCACACACATAAGTGGGTGAGGATAAATACAATAAAGGTAAATAAAGTACCTAGGCGAACATGAGCTAAGGTAAATACCTACTCTAACACCCCCCCTCAAGTGAAGTTAGGGGCCAAAATAGAAGTGGCATGTCCACAGTATGAGTCCCGATAACTAGGCCTGATGAGGTACTCATGTATAATAATTGGGAAAAAGGGACACCGTAAGATACCCAAAACAAGTAGTAATAAAGTAAAGAGAGTAAAAACCCACTCCAAGGCATCCCAAGAAGCTCAGATGAACAAAATCATACAATGCTAAATAATTTTGGTGTGCACTATGGTCTGAATCTGCTGCTTGATCACAAAACTCAAAAACAACTGACACTGGGTTTCACCAGAATAGCTCTGTACAAGGAGACTGTCAATGGAGTGATGTTGAAAGTGAAAAAAAACACCAAACATAAGTCAATTAACTGCTGCAAATAGGTGCGCCACGATCCAAGAACCAAAACCAAAGCAACAAGGAAAGGACAAAAAATCCAAAGTGTCATGATCCAAGAAAAGCCAAGGTAACAAGGTAAGGACACAAAACCCAAAGAAACAGGATCAACACCATACCCTCCCATATTGCTGAATGAGTGGAGTGGCAATACAAATCTGTATGAGTTATCAAAGAAACTACTTGAATACTAAAAAAATAACACTGGAATGCACTAGAATAGATCCCCCATAAGAGATACTATCAACATGCCCAAATTTTTGAAAATATAGATTCAAAATCTCTCAACAAACAAGAGAGATACACTACACCTGCTAAAGAAAAATGCTCAAAATAAGAAGCATCACAATGCATAAGGTATAGAAAGTGGAGAAAGAGGCCGAATGGTGGAGGAGCCATGCCTGTAGAGTCCTCTCAATGAATGCCTATGTCACTGCCACGAGCGATTAGATATCCACCCCAAATCAACATAGATGGATGAAGAAGATGCCTGCATATCACTTGGTGTAAAATGCACAATAGGTGCATGCAAAAGAACATCAGAATGTGTGTTGGGTTGATCATGTTTGATAGCTGAAATCTTAGGTTTCTCAAGCCTAAGTGAAGGTGCATAACTCATTTGTTGCTCATGATCCTCTGAAAGAGTTGAGAGAATTAAAAAATGAGCTCTGTCAATGTGTAATCCCAATGTGGTGTCTTCTAAAAAACTAATGTCATGATGAGAATTCCAGTTAACATTTGGAATATAAGAAATAATATCCTGTTAATGTCTGCCAATGACTCTGCTAGTGAAACCCATAAAACGGAGCATGTTAGAACTGAATGCAGTGGTATGCTTCTCAAAAAAGCCATGCAGCTAAGTAGAAATAGGATACACAACATGTGGTACTGTAATAGGCACCGATGTGGAAGATCATGCAGTAACAAGCCTCACAAGTTTAGAAGCCTAAAGAGTAGGAATAGGCTCAAAGAATAACATATCAATGTAAGTGGGTTCAGGAGTAATAGCTATAAGTGGACTAGGAGCATGGATATGGTTGTCTAAAAAATCATGATGATGCTGTAGGCTAGCAAGTTGTTGTTGTAGGGAGTGGATTATTGTATCCTTGTCGTGAATGAGTGATTGTAGAAGAAAATTTTTCTTGTTGATTGATCTATTTTCTTCCACAAATTTTACAATATCCTCTTGAAGTTCACATACTTCAGAGAAAAGCATATCATTCTTAGAATCCATGATAGATACAAAATACAACTCCTAGAAGTTTAGAACGTCGGTCTCAGCCAAAATTGTGTCCACAATTGATTACAACATTCCTCCATATTTGACACTTTATAATTATAGTGCAAGTCTCAAAATAAATATTTCCAATGGAAAGAGAATGAAAAAAATCACTTTTGCAAAAAATGGCACTTAAAACCGAGTTACCAATCAAAAGTTACAAGTTTTTAAATATTTTGCTCTATTATTTATTTTAGTTTCCACTAAAACAAAATAAATTGTTATTTCCTTCACTACACAAATAAAAGTAAAGGGGGCTAAAGTTAAGCACCTACTAGTAGGAATCACAATCTTTAAGCCCTCATATGACCATACCATATGACTAAGGGCTAAGGATTTTAATGGGGATCCTTTGCAAACAAATGAGCAGCAATATCATCAAGGTCGTAGATCAAGCCATAAATCAAGGAAATAACTAGTCATCAAAGAACTAGTCAAGACCATAGATTTAGGAGAGAAGTAGACATCAAGGATCTATTCAATACCATAGATCAAGGAAATAACTATACCTAACAACTAGATAATATCTCCTAATATCTAAATAAGATAAAATAAATATCCACACACATAAGTGGGTGAGGATAAATACAATAAAGGTAAATAAAGTACCTAGGTGAACATGAGCTAAGGTAAATACCTACTCTAACAGAGGTGACTAGTTATCTTCATTTCATTAAATGTTGAGTGACTCGTACCTTCTCAAAACCAACCAAAGTTATTTTTGGTTTTATTGCCAAACCAATGTGTTTTCTATAAATTTCCAAACCTTTTCAAAATCTCTAAGTTTTGTTTAAAAGCAATATATTGTTCTTGTGAATCTTGCATGCATATTGTTCTAGTGACCTTTGCACATATAGCGTTCAAATAACATGCATATTTTTCCTCATTTAAATATTCCATGTCTAATCCATTGATGTATGTGAGTGTTTTTTCTATAGTTCAATTTCTATGGACCCAACAAAGATCCCTTCAAGGAATGCTTCAATTAGCTAGCGCACCCTTGATCTAGTTCGTCTATGGATTTTTTCCTAGATTGAAAAACATTTAGATGTTATTTTTTATTTCCTTTACCTAGATCAAGATCCAAGACATTGAATTGGTGTAATGAGTGGTTCTTCCTATGTTTTACTTGAGGGCTATGTTCAGTCCCTTTAGGAAGAATCTATGCTCCCACGAAATGATTGACAATTGATCATAAATTAAAATTGTAAAGTGAGGTTGAATATTAAAGTCTTGACCTAATGAGGTAATCTTAGGTGAGGATTGAGTGTGATCGTAATGGTGAGGTGAATAATTGTGTACATTTCATTAATGTTGAGTGACTAAAACCTTCACCACATTGCCCAATGACCACTCAGACTTTATTGTTATCAATTTTTATCATTTAGATAATTTGTGTCCCATCAATTGATGTAGGTAAGAATATTTATTTTAAGATCAAATTCTACGGACCTAAAAACACCCTTAATATCATTTTGTCAATACGCCTGGTATTGCTTACATGATCACACCCCACTTGGGTTAATTCTACTTCCTACCTAGATATGGGGTTTGATGTTATTAGAAAATGAATTTCATAGGGTGGCGAGGCCGAGACACTGATGGAGTATTTGGATGGAAACATGCTCATATTAGGAAGCTATTTACCTTACTTCATGATTGTCAACATGGAGGATAGGAGCCTCCTCTGGGGAAATATTATCTTATCCAGTGCACCCTTGATTTAGATTTTCTATTTCATTTTCAGAAAGATTGGAGGGCATTCATATTATCATTTTAATTTACTTTATCTGGCTTAGGATCCATGATATTGAATTGGTTTCACCCAATTTTTATGCGGAGAACATGCACCCAGAGACATAGAGGGTGTTGGACATTGTTTTTTGTTGTTTTAATTTATTGCAAGCATCATTAATGGAAAAGGGTATCAAGGTGGCAGAGGAGTCAGTATGAAGTGTCATCCATGTTCAAACTTGAAGGCTGACTAGTAGTGAAGTGTTTTGGTGTCATGTCATGGTGTCTTGGTCAACATGCATGGCTGAGTGCATGGGTATAACATCAAGGTGATTGTAGGTGTTCTCTAAAGGTTGTATTAAGTCTCTAGGGTGTCAAACATGTTTAGTGACATATTTCAAAGTTTTTATAATGTATGTATAGTGAATAATTGTTTAGTTCTTGTGAAGCATGTGTTGGTATTAGCCATTCTAAGCCTAATCCTAGACCTAGTGCTAGTAGATGAGATGGAAGCATGATAAATGTGTTGTGGTATAACATAATAGGTGTATATTATGTTTAAGTCTAAGATTTAATAGTTTTATGTAGTTTCAAGGTATTTTAAAGAAATAGTGAAGACAAGGCTAACAAACATGGGTAAGTAATGGGGAATAGAGAGTTGAAGGTATGATCAAACATTGATGGGAATTTTTAGTCATAAAAGAGGTTTCTACAGTGATGTGTGGAAATTTTTACGTTAGGATTCGATCATCTACTTTTTCTACATCAAACTGAAGCTTGTGCACATCATGGAACTTGTTCAGTGACTCCTTGAAATATATGGTAGTAAACAAAAAGGAAAACTTACACCATGGGCTCTTACGCCCAACTGCATATGGAAGCACCCCAAGCTGAAGTGTTGGTAGACTACAAACTTAGCCTCTCCATTCATTACTTTTGGCACCTTGTATGGAATACGCCATTCCCCTTCAAACACCTTGCACAGTCTCTTGAACCACCCTCCCATGAACTCTTTATACACTTTAGAAATAGTTACGCATAGAGTGTATTTGGAAAATTTATTCATTGGGGATTTATTTTCCAATGCTAACTCCCAGATGTTCTCCCTAGGTTTGTCGGCTACTCCAATTTTACTAAATACAATCAAAAATAGAATTGTGCCCCAGGTAATATTCTCACCTTTATCTTCTTGGATGCACACCTCATTCACCAAGATTTTTGTGATGTACCTGATAATGTTTTAGTATGTCTTGTTGACCATTTTGTGCACTATATGTAACCGACACATATTCACCTCATTCCACCATTCAGTGGCACCCAAACTTGCTTCTTGTCAATCGTGATACAACCTTGTGGCCATGTCTGTAATGTTGGTTTCTTTGAAGGCTCGGCCCCCCTTCTTATACAAATGTAGGAAAGATGTGACATCAATGCCCTCATCATCTCATAGATCTCCAGTGATCATTGAGCTCGAGTCATGCAACCCTGTCACCTTCCCAATCAACTTGGCGGTGATCCTTATTTTCCTTCCTGTGAAGTAGAAAAAGTCTTCATGGATGCATGACATGAGTCACTGATACAACTTATCAGGCTGCCCAAAGTAGGGAAACTCCAGAATTTTCATAACCCCTATGCTTTTGAGTAACCTCTTCACGGTGGTGTCCAAAACCCTAGTGCCATCTGCCAAGTACTAATTTTTTCTTCCTATAAACTTCTACTGTGACATCATTTAGGAATTTCTCAGTGCATTGGTTGATCTCTAAAACCCTACACTGTGTACTATTTGTTGTCCAAGGTCATCCCTCAATAAATTATTTTAGATATAACATCTCAGCCAGTCACTCCTATGTTGGGTTGTCAACCTCCTTCTCTGCTACAAGATCCCTCCATGGTGACATTGCTCCTTTCGATTCTATGAGTGCGAAATGAAAACCCTACCTATCGTGCAAAATGAAACCAAAGTCACCCTCCCATTGCACACACACACCATTACTTAAATCCTTCTTCCATGCCTAGATGCTCAACACCGTGCTTCGCAAAGTGATAGGTTTACTTTCTCTGTAGAGTGCTCATCATCTCCATCTCTTCTTCAAACTTCTCAATTTTTATTTAAATTCACAAGGTAACAAATGACATTGAAAATTTAGAATTTAAACCAAGTTTCAAAAATTCCTTTCATTAATTTCTCCACCTACCACTATATATGGTATTAATTCCCTTTTAGTTCATTTGACACCTCTTTGTTGTGTGCCCCAATCTCTCGCACCTCAAACTTTGGTGCCTCAGTCATAACTTTCTGGCATGCCACTACTTATCTATCACAGATATCCTCTACTAGCACTTCCTTAAACCAAATTATTTATCCAATGTGACCCAAACATACGTAGTCTCAAATGCTATAGCCTCCTTGAGTTATACTGAGTGCTCACCACCTTATGCATGGTCTTTAAATTTGAGCAATCCTCTTGAATTTTTCATCACTTTTCAAAACATGTTCGCTTTATGGACACCCATGAGTTAATTTCTTTTTGTAGCAGACTAACCTTATTTATCCACCCCACACTAAGGGTATGTGTAGTCCTTTCCACATAAAAACACTTGAGATTGTAATTAGGTTCTGATGCAAAAATTTGCTTATTACACATAATAGTGAACTAAATTGACAAAGCATAACGACGAGGAAGGAAGCACATTAAAGGAAATATAGTAAGGGAAATATAATCTAAATGGAAATACAACCTTATTACAAACACCAAGAAGGCTTATTTATAGTAGGGATTCAACCTACTCCTATTGAAGTAACCGAGAAACTGTGTTCCATCAAGTGCCTCTAGCTAGCAAGTGCTAGGACACTGATCTTGTTGATGCATGACTATATTGTGGTTGACGCACGAAAGAGTTTTTCTCTAATGCGTGACAAGGATATTTTTTAATGCATGAATTATTGCATTTGCTGACATGCCACAGATATTTTATGTGGACGAGCGATAAGAAGATATTGCTGACATGTGACAAGGGTCTATTTAATGATGCCTGAAACTTCTCTTCTTGACGCATGACTGTACTTTTATCAACACTTGATATAATTTTCTCTGATGCATGACTTATTGTATTTGTTGATGCGCGAATTAGTGTGTTTGCTGACGTGTGACTTAATTTTCTTTGATGCATGACGTAGTGTATTTGCTAACGTGTGACTCAGTTTTCTCTAACGCACAACTTAGCGTGTTTTTTAATGCATGGCTCATTTCATAATAATGGAAGGTGCTAGTGCTCAGAATGAGAAGACCCTAAAAGTAACTAAGAAATCTCAAATGTCCATGTTCAAGTATTTTGGAAACTTTTTTGCTATAGATACCACAACCACCAACACCCATATAACTTCCATTGGAATGAAACAGAGTAAAAACTATGTGGAATGTGATATTGAGGTGGAAATGCATTCTACACAATATCGACAAAATGACACCTATGATGATACCATGCCAGATATCAAAGATATACTTGTTGAGATGCTAGACCTTGAAGATATCCTTCTTGCTGGGGTGTAACCAGGAGTGCATCAAGATATTGCACATACAAATATTCAGTAAAATGGAACACAAAAATCAAATTCAAATTTTAATTCATGAAAGAGGAAACTAGGTGATTGTGATAATGCTCAAAATTCTACTAAAAAAAGTAAAACATTGAAAACGAACAAGAATATGTGGACAATTGAGAGGATGTACAAGTTTTATTGGGCTACCAAATTTCTATTTATCGAACCTGTATAGCCATCTAATTCAAAATATATCCCATATGAATGTACATGTACAATATGTACGTGGAAATTGGGAAAGTAGCAAAAAATGCAACTAAAGTTGGACACTATAGAAAAACACCATGTAAAATAATATTTGATTGTAATGGGGGAGGATGGCCAAAAAACCAAAACACATAAGTGAAAAACTAAAAAATAATGCATGCTTGTTAAATACACAGTAAAGTATGAAGCATAGTAGAAAAAACATAGACATCTCATGGAAAAGGGAGGAACAATCACATCGCAAATTGGTAAGATGAATCAAACAAATCTGCATTTAAAACTTGTACAGTTCTCTACTTTATTCCACATACTAAAAAAAGGAAGACCGATTTCAGATTTCCTCAATTTCAAAGTTTGTATCAGTATAATTAAATTCCCAATGTTCCTTAGTCTCATTGGTCTAACAGTAGTGTATGGGAAATGTAAACATTCCTTTCGATGATAGAGAAGGAATATTTTAAAGAGAATGTAAAAAAAGAAGTTTATCTGTCTTTTAATTGATGAATCAACATTAGTCGACAACACTGCATAGGTATGTATCCACATCTATAATTTAGAAAATCATATAAGGACACCTCATCTGCTGGGTGTTATGAAAATGGTTGAAAACTGTAATTCTAAAAACCTACATAAAATATTTGTTTCTCATTTAAAATATATTGTTGGAATGACTGATTATGAAATTTCTATGAATTTGGTATGCATTGGAGCAGATGATGCATCAATCATGTAGGGTCACCGAATAGGGTTGTGTGTTAGATTGCAAACAACATTGGCCCCTTATATGCTAGTAATTCACTGTATGGCTCACATAATGAATTTAACGTATAAAATGGTAAGAAACTACGAAAATGTTGATAAATTAGAAGACCTTATAAGAAAACATCATGCCTTTATGGAAAGCATCCTAAAGCATTTTCTTGAATTCCATAAATTCGTAATTGGAATTAAAAATGGCAAAAAATTATGAAGGATGTTGAGACAAGATGGATTTCTTTGTATGAACCTGCATATAGAGTTTGTGAGGAGTATCCTTCGTTGGTTTGTTACATGCACAAATATCATCATGAGCTTGATAGGGTGAGTGACTTGCTATTCTGTTTAACTGATTTGGAGACATTTCTTAATTTGGTTGGTATTATTCCAATGTTGCATTAGATCAGTACACTGATGAAGCATACACAAGGGAGATTAATCTATATTGTGGATTTTTATGTGGATGAGAAAAATGGTATGTAAAAGTCTTGATGTCTTATACTACTCCCAAGATAGTTTTCATACACCTATTTTCGATAATTGAAAAGATTTATTAGATCTTAAAAATCCCAACAACTATTTGAGATTTAATATCCACGATAACCTTTGTATCAATGTTAATGGGAGGGACATACCAATGCACTGCAAAAATTTCAATATATTATAGGATTAGAAAGATAAGATGTTCCTGTGATACGTAATCTCTTTGAGTCTGTTACATTTGAAACAAGAATAAAGATTAAAGAAAATTTAGAATCCTTATCATTAGAAATTAGAGTACATTTCTCCAAAGATAAATTTTTTGAAGCAATGGGTGTGATGAATCCTAATTTTTGGAATATTGAAGGTGCTCATGCAGACTTTGTAAGAAAGAATTTCCATAAATCCATGGGTACAATAATGGAACATTTCAAAAATACTTCAGAGGTCAAGGGTATGGAAATCAAAGGTATACTAAATGTTTATTTATTAAAGTCTCAATTAAAAAAAAAATCAACAATAGTGAGGAACCAATATAAAAATTTAGATGAACCTTATGAGAGTGGTGTTATTATAAGGCTCTAGAGAGGAATCTATCAGAGTAATGTCTTACAAGAAGACATCAGTTAATATTTCAAATTATATGAGTTATGCCAAACAATGAATTTAGGGCCTGTGGAGGAAAAAAGGGTTTCCAATGCTTTATCCTTTATAAAATCAAAACTGAGAAACAAGTTGGATAAAAATATGGAAATTTGAATGAGGTGTTATGTTTCTCACTATTCTGTGGAAACCTTTCCTTTCGATAGAGCAATTGTGCATTGGAATTCCCTTTCTAAAAGAAGAGGTGTAAGTAATACAGCTACAAGTAACACTGTTCCCAACGATGAGATTGGAATTGTAGATAATACATCTTCAAGTACAACTATAAGTAAAAAATATATACTGTAAATTTTAGGAAAAGATGACACTGAGTTGCTCTAAAAAATTCTCCATTCAAATTTTCCTAAAATGAAAATTTCACCATATTACAAATATTCACCACTAAAATTATCCCTGGTCAAACTCAAAGGACATCCATACCTGGTAAGAATATTTTCCCAAAATAACCTTGCTATTGTAGCCAATGTACAATCCTTTATAGGTGTCACTTGTTCCCACCTTGTAAGGTAATCTATACAAGTGATGATGTAGCGTGATCCAATTTTGCGTGTGGCTGGGGAAAAAATATCCACAAAGTTTATTACCCATTTTAAAAAGGCTTTACACTAGTAATAGACCTCAAATGCATTTCATCTCGCTTCCTAGCTTTCTCAAGGCATTGACAGTGATCACATGCTTTACAATACTTCTTGCAATCCTTTTACAAGGTTTCCCACCATAAACTATCTAGTGGAATGTTGTGCATGGTGGCATCACCTATATAGTGTCCACCTACATTACCACCATTAGCCTCCTCCATGATTTTCATGTGCTCATGATCTAGTACACACTGGTGCAATACTTCATCTCGACCTAGTTTTTATAAGTCACCACTAATCAACATGAAAGGTCTGACACGAATTGTAAGTTGTTTCTTTTCTAAGGCCTTCATTCCTTCGGGTGCTATACCTATGCTTAAAAATATAACAATATCCTATAACTCCAAGTGCGCATGGTTCAACCTGTATAATTGTGCATCTGGCATTGTATCTGTAATACTCTGCGAATCCTCTCCTGATTGAATCCTTGATAAGTAGTTTGGGCCAAAATTGCTTTTTCTTGGGTTTATCACAACTATAAAGTCAAACTCTTGGAATAATATAACCCATAGACATATGTGCCCCTATAAAATGGGCTTATTTATCAATTATTTCAATGCCATGTGATCTGTATAGAACACAAAAGGTGTTTCTAGAAAGTATTGTATGAACTTATACAACATGTAGATCATTGAAAAAGCTCGCACTCCGTAGTTATATAATTTTATTCTACAAGAGTCAACTTTCTACTAGAAAAACAAATAAGATGATCTACAATACCTTCTCTAGGATGATATAGAACTGCACTAATGGTCATTCCAGAGGCATCCACATGTACGTGAAAGGGTAGATTCCATAAAGGAAAACATAAAATAGGCACCATAGTAAGCCTTTCCTTCAGTGCTTTAAATGTGCACTACTGCAGTTCTACCCAATAGAACTTCCCTTTACCTTTTAATAACTCCTCCAAGGGTATGAAAATATTAGCATATCCTTTGATAAATTTTCTTTAATACCCTATGTGGCCCAAGAATCTGCACACCTCACTCTGACTGGTGGGTTCCTCTAAGCCTAAAATGACTGCAATCTTAGTTGGATCTACTGATAAACCCTCCTTACAGATGATATGACCTAGAAAAGTTTCAAAAGGTGTATAAAATATGCACTTATTAATATTTAAAGAGATGTTTAACTATCTACACCTCTAAAAAATTAACCACAAATTGTCACAATGATCCTTGATAAGCTAATACATGGTCCAATCATCCAAGTAAATCTGCAAGAATTTGTGAATAAAATCCTGGAATGTTTGAACCACAATATGCAAAAATACTGCAGGCACGTTCTTCAATCTAAAGGACATCACTTTGTATGCAAAACTTCCTCATTCACTGGTGAAAGTTGTCAACTCTTGATCTTCATTAGTAATTCTTACTTGATGATACCCATAGAATCCATCTGTAAAAGAATAAATTTTGTGCCCTGCAACTCCTTCCAATATTTCTTGAGTGAATGGTGTAGGGAAAGGATCAATCACACGTGCAACATTCAATTCCTTGTAGTCCACAAAAATCCTGATTCTTCCATCTTTCTTTATTCTAATTACCATAGGGCTAACCCACTCTAATTCCTGTATGGGCTCAATAATGCCAGATTTCCAACATATTGTCAATTTCTTCTTTAACTTTTATGCGTAGGATAGGTTTCATCATGTAAGGTCTCTTCCTAACCGGGTGCACACCTTCCTTTAACTTAATTTTCATCTCAACCAAATATTCATGCACTCCTTTCAAATCATGGTAGCCCTTATGAAACATGCCCTAGAAATCACGTAGCAACTCAATTATCTTATCCACTTTAGAGTCAGACCAGTAATCTCTAATTATGGCCTCCTTAGGTTTTTCATCAGTGCCAATGTTCACTTTCTTCATCTTCATAGGTTCATGGTAGGAATTTACCTTCTCACTTGCACTATCTAAGACCTCACACGTAGCCTCTGACCATATAGACCATCTTTCCTTTCTCCTTCTCTAGGAGAGCATACTCAAGTAGTTCTACATCTATCTCATCTACTTTTTCAAAACGCGCTTCTATATCTGACTCACCAAATAACCCTTGAATGAGTTCTTAATCCTTTGCATTATCTCCCATAGTCTATCACTTCATAACCTATAATTCCTCTTTCACCAGAGCTTTAGTGGAGAAGTAGTTAAAAGTATGGATCATTCCTGCATTCAAGTCTTTCCAATTTCCAGTCTCCCTATACAACTCTGCATAAAAATACCAAATGCGTGCATAACCTCACAAAGTGAAATAAAGTTTGTGCACCCATAATTAGGGTGGTAAAGCTTCATGCACCTCTATCCAAATTATTTCACACTATTGAATGTGATGTTGAAAAGGATTATTACCATGATATTCACATATTTGAGTAGGTGCATTACTCTTGAGAAACTGGGCTAATAGAGAAATTATCACTTCTATCCATTCTATGAGATTATCCCTATGAACCATCCACCAGCACACTGTTATCCTAAGCAGGGTATACACTGACATATTCCTTATTTCCACCTGATCCTTCCATTGTACTTCCATTGCTCGTAGGAATACCTCAGGGTTTCCTTCACCAATGTACCAGGATACAGGTTTTTTCCTAACCTCTAAACACAACGTGGCCTACTTACATGTGTAGCTACGCTTCTTACCTCATGCAAAAACATCTCATAAGTGCCATTTTCCAAATTATCACTGGTAATACTTGTAGTATCATTGATGGATTATGCATTATTCCAATGGGTAATTCCTTCCTTATATGGCTCAAGTACTTCCAGATCTCGAGTTGTGTGAACATAAATTCTGTTAAGGTATTCTTCACTTAAGGGCTCAACATAAGGTGTAAATTTCCCATATGGTAAAGGGATAATAACTAGTTCTTCCTTGTTCTCAAAACTGATATATCCCTTATTGAACCGTAGATGAGCATTATTTATATAGCACCAAGGGAATCCAAGAAGAGATGGGAAGTTAACTACTTCTGCAATCGCTAAGACCTCAAAGTCCCCAGTGAACTTGGCCCCCTATATAGTAATGGATGCATCCTTCAATACTCTAATTGCTATGGCCTTAGTCCAATTTTCCATATACAACACATTGGAAGATGGCTGTAATGGAGGTCTGTCCATCTAAACCCAAGAATATAATGTAAGAACTGATGCATCCTAGAATCTACTGTGAAAAACCTAGGCATGCTGGCACATCACTCAGCCTAAACTAAGCACTCACCTAAAAAATGCAAAGGTACAAAACACTCACCTAAACTAAGCATTAAACACTGTAAAACACAAAATATTTTTACATTATAAGGTATATCCATGAGTCGTGCATGCATAAGATCCACCAACATAACTCTATAATAATTAACACTCCCTAAACTAC
Organism: Taxus chinensis; assembly: GCA_019776745.2. Classification (NCBI taxonomy): domain Eukaryota; kingdom Viridiplantae; phylum Streptophyta; class Pinopsida; order Cupressales; family Taxaceae; genus Taxus; species Taxus chinensis. The sequence goes on from CM034153.1 coordinate 337,229,237, forward strand.
ATAGTTTAATACATATTTATAGAGGTGGGGACTTTCACTTCACCATGAATGCATTTATCAAAATAGGTCATATGCTGATAATAGCCATGCCTATTTACAATAGCATGGATATATGCAAGTATTCTAATAATAGATGTCCCATTAGTAACTAGAAGAAGAAATCTTATTATTAGCTCAAACCATGCATGCCATTTATCATCTTCTCATTCCCAAAATATCATTGCATGTAGCGTAAGTCTTCACCTCCATGTGTGCTCTGCAGGCTATCTCCAAAAATATCCCTTATCTATAAAAATGGATAAGTCCTGATCCAAAGTGTTCTGGCACACGTTTCCTTTTCTATCTTCTCGCACCTTCAAATGTGTCTTGTTTGCACACGCGCATCCTTTGTGTATATCCTCCTTAGATCAACATTTTTTCTTCTCAACATTACCCCACACTAAAGTACATTGTCACCTTGGTAATGGGAATTCTTTTTGATGTTCCCAATAATAAAGAATAATTAATGAAATAATTAATGGAAAATTGTACAAAAGAATAAAATTTTACTCTGCAGTGCCCTCTTCTTCAACTGGGAGGATCAGATCTAGATATTCATTTTCTATTTCAACCTCCAATATCTGCTAGTCATTTAGCACAGTCCTTTTCTTTTCTCAAATATCTGTGACTATGGCATCTAGTTCGTTCTGAGTAATCTTTTCCTTCTAATTCTGTAGTACTTGGAAAACATTAGCCATACCTGACATCATTCCTTCCATGAGGTCCATATTTTATAGTATGAGCTTCCCAATCTCATCAATCCTCTCTTTATGTGGATCCTAGGCTATTGTGAGGGCCTCACACTTTTGTTTCACCAGTGCCAATCTTTCTACGCGTCCAAGTGTCTCATCTTTCATTGCTGCCAGAACTTCATTATCTTTAACTAAAGTTCTTGTCCTTATTACTACCTCTAGTTCCACACATAAATTGAGATCTTGGTCTGCTTTCTTTAGTTCATCCTTCAAAGTTTGGAGCAATGCCTCATCAGTTGAAAATTTTCTAAGAATAGAGGCATGTGCTTTCTCTTCTTCTTGTTAATAATATTTTAGTGCAGGAATTCAAATTGGCCTGCCTTCTAACACCAAATTTACCAAAGTGTGCACATAATGCATAGCAGAAGAAAAAAATTCAGGTACCTTAGGTTCTAGATGAGGCCTTGTTTTCAGAGTGTGATCACCAATCTCCTCAGCCATGCCAACAAAAGCCTCATTATTTGTTTGTTCTTGTTCCTTCTTTTCCTTTGTGCATGCTATCTCTGCAGTTTTATCTTTGTTATCCTCCATCAGTGCTTGAATAGTGGTGGCCTTATAAAAATTTATCCATGTCACCTCAGTGGATACCTTGGCCAAGGCATTACTAACCTACTCATCAAAAATTCAATTAGGTTTTATTATCATATTCCTACTTTGGGGTGCCTTCTTCACTATTCGAGATACATAGGAATCTTCACACACATAAAAATATGGTTCATTCATATGATTTTGCATGGACCATGATAATTATTTCCTTGTGTGCATAGTGTCCATATATGGATCCATCAACTCCCACCCATATAAATCCTTGAGGCCAACAATGCTTTGAAACTGGGTGTAGACAATTTTTCTTGTGTCCTCAGTATAGCCCATACTAGGGAAAACATATTAATCACTTCTCTTTGTCTTGGGACCCTTAGGAACTTGGTCACCAAGTTTTGAAGTTGGACCTTCTCCTATCCAAGTAATAACTGGTGCATTGGATTCCTTGTGCACATCTTCTTCTACTTATTTTACCCCTTCCATGTCATCTCTCATTTATTCATCCCGGTATTTCTCCACATTTTAGGGTTCAACCGGGGTACCAGGTGCGCTCTCTTCAGACTCCTTCACCCCCTCGTTAAGCTTCAACTTTATTCTTATCTTTTTCTCTATTTCTTATTTTTGAGGGGAGAGTCGAGGTGACCTTCGTAAAGGTTGTGATGTTCCTATGCCTTGGGTCCTGGTTCTTTTGAATACCTTCTTAAACCGGTGCTCCTCATGGACTACATCTATGTCCAAGTATTCTTATCCTTGCACCTATGGGGAAGTATCTGCATGCTCACTTTCCACTTTATCTATGGGTTTCCTCTAGCCTCTATGGTCTAAGCCTCCACTATCCTCGTGTTCTTCTTCTTCATATATCTATATGGTCGAGAAAGTATTTGGAGCTACCACATTTTCAACTGTGTGTTTTCCCTTAGGTGGCTTTGGGAGCATAATTTCATTCTCCACATACTTGATATTTTCCAACCTAGGCTTAAGCTGGAGATAGACAAGTGCGGCTCCACTATCCCCAATAGCCAAACTTACCAAATTAATATTTATAACATCTGAAATGAGCCTCTCAATGTAGGTAGACCAACCTGGATAAACAAAAGTTTTTCTAAGAGTATGGTAGTCGTAATCTACATTATCCACATTAAGGCTCAACCAGTGCGCATTAGTAAACCTATGTACTACTGCAACCTAGAAATAACGTGATGTGAAGGAGTAGGTAAGTTTTCACTAGGGAATCTCCATGTCTTATCCTTCATTTCAAACCATGTGATTTAAAAATGTTGATACACTATGAACTGCACTGCCTTACCCAATACTAAGGACAACTCCTTTGGAATGTGCCATTCCTCTTCAAAGGCCATGTGCAGTTGATCATACCATAGTTCTACCCTTTGTTTGAATGGGCCACTCACTTTTCCTTCACACAAATACTTGTCAAACCTCTTTGTGAGGAACTTCTTCTCCATGAGGTATTCTCAAATATTTTTCTTTGGCCCATTGGGCATTGCAATTTCTATTAACACAAGAGATAGTAGGATATCACCAAAAGTTATCTTTTCACCTGTGTGCACTTTCTCAATAATTGTTTCTTCTATGTATCCCACTAAATTATAGACTTCTCCTTGTGAATTTTTCTCCGTAATATGTAGCCACATGGTATTTACCTGTGACCCTCTCTCTTGATCATTCAGCTTAGTGGGAAGATGCGTGACTACATGTAGCATAGGGTACTTCCCTAGTTTGTAGATGTTCATTCTGCATGGACCCTTGGAGTATCCTAACTCCTTACTTGTGGCTATAATAGTTTCCTTATCAGTCAGATCACTACTAACATCTATCTATGTTCCTTTAAATCTAGTCAATGTAGCAATTAGGCCGTTGTCATCCTTACATGGAATCTACTCACAAGCCATTGGTATAAAATTTCTTGTTTTCTAAAATATGGGAGTTCATACAATTAATACACCCCTACCTTCTTGAGCAGATTCTCCCCAGCATCGTCATATACTGACATGTCATCTACCGTGTGCTTGTTAGTATTTTAATTCAAGAAAGCATCCAACTCTCCTTTATTGTCGGTGGTGTGATGGTTGCATTCACTTACTTTTCATCTATTGATATGGGAATCCCAATCCTTTCCAATGATCACTCCTTCTAGATATTGCATTTCTGAAAAATTACTCTCGAGAGCAACTTCAACCTCAACTTCCACCTTCTTCTTCCCCTTCGTACCTACTGCAGGTGCTCTCCTTGGTGCCATAGTAAAAATATCACCTTTTATCTTCTATCAAGTAAGCTCTCATGCCCTAGCTCTAAATCTCATGCCCTAGATTAAAACCGTATGTCCTAGCTCCTTCTCAATGCTTCTGCTTCACTTAAACCCTTCTCTAATGGGGATGAAAGCTACTTCTATGCACAAATCTGCTCTCCATGTCTAGTTTCACAACTGTCCGCACCTCAATACATTTCACTTGGCTTGGTCACAACTAGCTCGCTTGAATACTTGTGATCACAAAGGTAAAAATTAACCCGCATCACATCCTCATATATATTTTTCAAAATTTATTGCATTTATTACTCCTTTACCTACCACCGATCCTTTCATTAATTGACCATTTTCCCAACTTCCATATGGAACACCTACATGCCCTAGTTATAACCTTCTAGCATGCCTTCCTACCTTCTAGATACATACCTCCTTCTACGTGCATCCATGCATTGAAGTACCTCACTATTGTGCCTTCCTCTATTAGTTTCTATGGCCTCCGCTTACCTCACATTGTACTATTCATTCATTTATTTACAGCTATGGTCTTCCATAAGAGAAATCTTCTTTCTAACATCTCCTTTCCATACTTGAATAACACCTGTAATAGAATGTTTTCATGTGTACCCATTTTTGAATAAAAAAACCCCACACCAATGGTATGTGCAGTCCTTTGCATATCAAAATAATTCATATTGTAATTAGATTCCTGTGTGCAAATGTGCTTATTACACAAAACACCAAACTAAATTGACAAAGCATAATGACAAAGAAGAAAATACATTAAAAGAAATACAAAAAGGGAAATCTATACTAAATGGCAATACTACCTTATTAAAAACACCAAGAAGACTTATTTATAGTAGGTCTTCAGCCTACTCCTATTAAAGTAACTGGGTAACCATGTTCCATCAAGTGCCTCTAATTGAAAAACACTTGATTCAAGGATGCGAGTGATAACATATAGTCCCAACCAATACACCTTAAGTTTTCTTGGATGGCGCAAAAACTTGGAATCATAAAGAATTACCATCTGTCCAACCTCAAGCTTCTTATCCCTGATGTGTTTGTCATGACATGCCTTCTGCCTAGCCTTTTCTACTTTTGACTCCAACGTGATATGGCGTGCCTCTCATCTAGCTAGATTAACTTGTCAATTCTTTCTTCTAATGCTTTCTCATCATCTAGACCTCCCATGCGCATAATACACAAAGAAGCTAACATGAATTCCATAATACTAACTGCTTCTATGCCAAACACCAACTGAAAGGGTGTGGCCTTATTTAACCTTTTGTAGGTTTTTCGATATGCCCAAAGTACAACATAAACTTTATCATCCGAATATTTCCTTCCAACATCATAAATTTTTGTTAAAGTCTAGCCCAATGTCTTGTTGAAAGCCTTAGTAGTCCCATTTTCTTGAGAGTCATAAGGTGTAGTCTTGTGGTGCACGACCATAAATTCATCCAATAATATCCTCATTGTTTCATTCAAGAAGTGTGTGCCACTATCACTTTTCAAACTCAATGGACATCCATACCTAGTAAGAATATTTTCCCATGAGAACCTTGTTGTTGTAGCCACTATACAATCCTTTATATATTCTACCTCTACCCATCTTGTAAGATAATTTGTATAAGTGATTATGTAGCGTGATCCAGTTCTACACGTGGCTAGGGAAATAGGACCCACAAAGTTTATTACCCATTTTTCAAATGTCTCTGCACTAGTAATAGGAATCAAAGGAATTTTATGTCTTTTTCAAGGTTTTCCAAGGTGCTGACAGTGATCACACACCTTAAAATACTCTTTACAATCATTGTACAAGGTCTCCCACCATAATCTAGTGAGTATAATCTTATGTGCGGTGGCATCACCTACATAGTACCCACATGAAATACTACCATGAGCCTCTTCCATGATATCCATGTGCTTATGTTCTAGTACACACTGGTGCAATACTTCATCTCATCCTAGTTTGTATAAGTCACCACTAATCAACATGAAGGGTGAAACATGAATTGTAAGTTGTTTCTTCTCTAATGATTTCATTCCTTCTGGAACCATACCTATGCATTAAAAAGACACCAATATCCTCTAATTATGAAGGTGTGCAAAGTAACCTATACAACTATGAATCTAACATTGTATCTTCAATTATTTGTGCATCCTCTGCTGATTGAATTCTTGATAAGTGGTCCGAGATAGAATTACTTTTACCTGGTTTTACCACGACTGTAAAGTCAAATTTTTGAAATAAGAGTACCCATAAAAATATATTCCTTTGTAAAATGGGATTATTTACCAAGTATTTTAATGCCATGTGATCTGTATAAAATATAAAGGGTGTTTCTAGAATGTCCTATCTAAACTTATGTAGCACGTAGATCATTAACAAGGGATCACACTCTGTAGTTGTATAATTTTGTTCTGTAGGAGTCAACTTTTATTAGTAAAACATATAGGATGATCTATAATACCTTCTCGAGGATGAGATAACACTACACAGATGGTTGTGCCATAGGTTTCCACATGTACGTGAAACAGTTGTTTCCATGAGGGAAAACATAGAATAGACATTGTAGTAAGTCTCTCCTTCAATGCCTCAAATTCACATTGTTGCATTTCTCCCCAATAGAATGTCCATTTTCCTTTGAGTAACTCTTCCAAGGGTGTGGAAATATTTGCATATACTTTGAAGAATTTTCTATAATATCATGTGTGGCCCAAGAATCCATGCACCTCACTTTGATTGGTAGGATCCTCTAGGCCTAAAATAACTGCAACCTTAGCTGGATCTACTAACAAACCTTCCTTTTAGATGATGTGCCCCAACAGAGTTCCAAAAGGTGTATAAAACACACACTTCTTGATATTTAAATAGATGCTTAACTGTCTACATATTTCAAACATTAAGCACAAGTTGTCACAATGATCCTTAACAAGCCCATATACCATCCAATCATCCAAGTAAACCTCCAAAAATTTGTGAATAAAATCCTGAAATGTTTGAACAATTATGCACGAAAATATAACATGTGCGTTCTTCAAACCAAAGGGCATCACTGTATATGCAAAGATTTCTCATTTAGTGGTGAAAGTTGTCTTCTCTTGATCCTCCTATGTAATTATTACCTGATGATACCGTGAGAATCTATATGTGAAAGAGTAAACTTCCCACCCTGCAACGCCTTCTAATATTTCCTCGGTGAAATGCGTAGGAAAAGTATCAATCACACATGCAACATTCAGCTCGTTGTAATCGAAACAAATCCTAATCCAACCATATTTCATTATACTGATTACCATGGGGCTAACCCACTCAAATTCTTTGAGGGGCTTAATGATGCCAGATTTCAAATTTTTTTCAATTTCTTCTTTAAATTTTATGCGCTGGTTAGGGTTCATCCTATAAGGTCTCTTCCTGACTGGGCACACACCTTCCTTTAGCTTAATCTTCATCTCACCTAATGACTCATGACCCCCCTTTAACTCATGGTATACCATAGAAAATAAGTCCTAGAAATCACATAGTAACTCAATTATCATTACTACTTCAGAATCAAACCAATAATCTCCAATTATGGCTTCCATAGGTTCAACATCCGTGTTAACGTTCACTTTCTTGGTCTTCATAGGTTCATGATAGGCGTGTGCATTTTTACCCACAATGTTTAAAACCTTGTGCATACCTTCAGAATGATCAATGTCCAAATTTTCTACATCTTCATCATCCACTATGTAGACCATATTTCCTTTCTCCTTCTCAAAGAAAACTTAATTAAGTAATTCGTCATCTGCCTCATCTATTTAAAAAAAAAAATGCTCCTGGTTCTTCCTCACCAAATAACTCCTGAATGAGTTCTTCATCTTTTTCACTATCTCAAATATTCAAATGTTCCATAACTTGTAATTCCTCTCTCACTGGAGGTTTAGTAGAGAAGTAGTCAAAATTTTGGGTCATTCCTGCAATCAAGTCCTGCCAATTTCCATTCTCCCTATCCATTTCCGTATAAATGTACCAATCACTTGCATAGCCTTGCAATGTGGAATAACGTTTTTCCACCCAAAATAAAGGTGGTTAAGTTCTTGCCCCACTATCTAGAGTCTCTCACATTGCTGAACATGGTGCTAAACAAGTTGATTACCATTATATATGTAGATTTGAGTAGGCACATTGCTCTTGAGAAACTGAGTTGTAAGATAAATTCCAAATTCATTCCATTCTATGAGATTATCCCTGTGAACCATCCACCATCACATTGTCATCTCATGCAGGGTATATAATAGCATATTTCTTGTCTCCACTTGATTTTTCCACTGCTCCTCCATGGTGTGTAGGAATACTATAGGACATCCTTCTCTAGTGTACCGGGGTACAAAGTTGTTACCTATCCTCCTAATACAATGAGGTTTTATCCTCCATGAAAATTCACTTCTTACTTCGCGCCTAACCATCTCGTCGGTGCCATGTTCCCAAATATCACAAGCAATACTTGTAGTATCACTAATAGATTGTGTATCTTCCCACTGGAGCAATCCTTCCTTAGATGGTTCAAGTACTCCCGGATCTTGAATGACACGCACATAAATTTTGTTCAGGTCTTCCTCACTCAAAGGTTCAACATAAGGTACATATTTCCCATATGTCAAATGGATAATAACTCTTTCTTCCTTATTCTCTAAACTTATATACCCCTTTTTGAACTATAGATCAACATTATTTACATAATACCAAGGGCACCCAAGTATAGCTGGGAAGTTTTCTTCTTCTGCAAGTGCTAAGACCTCAAAGTCACGAAAGAACTTGGTCCCTTGTATAGTAATGGATGCATCCTTTAAAACTTTGATTAGAGTGGAATTAGTACGATTAAACATAAACAATACATTAGAGGATGGGTGTAATGGAGGTCTACCCATCTGCACCCATGCATCTAAAGTAAGCACATTTACTTCCACACCTGTGTTAATCAATATATTTCTCAAAATCCACCCATCCACAATAACATTCAGAGTGATTTCCTTTTCATAATCCAAGCTATGAGGGGGAAGGTTAGCATGTAGGATCTACCTTCCATTATCAATACCTGCATGCAGAGTGTTTCCCTATAACCAATTCCTTAGTAATGGAATAATATTCTCTTGACACAAAATCTTGTATAAATCTTTCAAATCATAAACATCTAACTGAACCATCTCTGCTTCCTTCTTTTGTTCCAACATTTGTGACTGTTCCTTCAAACACTATATTTCACCCTAAATATTTTTTAGTACCTCCATGGACTCCTGATAAACCTCCTTTTGATGTGTATGAGCTGGGTACATTACATGTAAAAAATCCTCTTTAATAATGGTAGGATTCTGTTGTAACGTATCTCTAGCGCGCGCAATGTCAGTGCATGTAATAATCCTTACATGTACTACCTCAGGTTCTAGTGCCAAAATTGTCATCCACTAATTTTCCATGGCACGTAGTATTCTAACCATCCTTGTGACCTTGTTTTCCTATTTATGCTGCTTATTAAGATGCTCATATAAGTCCAGGCATTTCTCATAGTTATAATTTTTCCCACAAAAATAATAAGTAATATTCTGAGGTCATTCATGCCTGTAGTGGTCAAGAGATCTGCATGTATAACACAGTCCACAAGGAAACTTGCCTCATCCACCACCATGGCCTCATCCCCTAAATCCACCATGGTATCGTCCACCTCTACCATGAATTCCTTCAAAGCACCCTTCATTCCAATTATAGCACCCTTCGTTCTAATTATAGTGCCCTTGGGTGTGATCACAATCATGGTGCTCATTATTACTTTTAGAGTTATCTGATACCCCTCTCTGTCACACACCAATATCGATGACATCATGGATTTGACCAATCAACATGTAGTCTACTGTATTGTGATTTGTGGACCATAAAATCTTACAATAGCAAGATACATTCTTTCTAATCGCTTGATGTAATAATGGGCAGCAGTTTGCATCATGGTCTAAATGACATATCTCACAGTCTAACAATAATGAACGTAATGAATTGCAGGGAAAATTATCCTTAGTGTGCCCTTCCACTTCACAATTTGTACACTAAATCCTAGTGTGCATCTCATGTGCCGAATTGGACAATAGATTCTCCAAATGATTTGTCATAGCTACAATCTAAGATTCCATGAATGGGCTCACTTTATTGTCTATACTTCCGAATGCCTCAGTGCACAATGCTGATTTAAGTGCTTTGCATGGGTCTGTATATGTCTTATGTGATAGCGCCCTCCTAAATGGTGTGATGAAGCCCCCAACGAACCATTGTGCATGCTAGATTGCATGGATATCATATGAAATCTTAGACAAAAGTGTTTTGAAATGAGTGTCATATTCCCAAACAATCTCAATAGTGCCCTGCTTAATATCCTCGAGCGCACTTATACTCTTCTTCTCGAACTCAGGGATATGAAACTCCTTAAGGAAAGTATCCCATAATCTTGCATAATCTACATAATTATGATCAGGATCAAACTTCCTATACCAACTGTGAATGTGTCCCTGTAACGTAGTTATAAAATTAATTTCCTTGCGCTCAAAAACCATAATCCCTTTTGTGTGCTAAAGTATTTCACACATGTACACATGATTAGTAGCATATTCTATTCCCCTATACTCTAGAAGAGGAATTGACATCTCCATTTAACTATTCTGGGGTTGGTGACGGCCATTCCCACCTAATCCAGAACCTCCTGTGTTACCTCTTCCGCAAAACCCACCAGATCCACCAGAACAAGAGAAAATTATGCCCCCTGATCCTCCACCTATATCCAGAAATGGACTAGTGGATGTACTACCCTATGTCCTAACAGTGGTACTAAAATGAACTCCTACAATATGCAAGGCGGTACTACTCCCAGAAGTGAGTCAAAAATTCTACGCGCTTGAGTTATGTGCCAAAGATCTTCCTAAAAGGGTACCTCCAAATAACAAAGATTACATTTTCCCTTCCATAGATGTACTTTCTACTTGATTCACTCATTTTTTACTACTCCCACAACTAGCTTGTTGACTATTAGCTATACTAGATACTAGAAAACCAAGCGAAAGGGCTAGGTTTCCAAGTAGATTTATATGCGCACCTACAACCCATGGCATCTCTACTGGATCACTCCCATATGAGGCTGAGAAGGGTTCCCTGTCATGCTTTCCCAAATGAAGGAGTTCTAGATGCTCTGGCTCCATGCCTTCTGCATGACCTATAACATTCCCATTTTAAGACTTTAGAAACGAGGGAAAAACAAATTTATAGATAATTTTCTTTGTTCTAAATAATCATAATTTAGAATTCACATTCCATGTCAATCAATATCATAATAGATAACCATATGCAGCTGTAAATGAATCGGTGAACTACCGATCTCTCATTTCATGACTCAGTTTCTAACCGATCTCCCATGCTAACGCAAGGTGTTGTATACTAAGTATACTTGCTTCTCTTACCCTATTATGGGTATTGAGTGTTTTGTTTAAGAAACCTATCTAAATACTTGTTACCAATATTCATTTGAAATCCCATTTCTTAAACTAGATGACATAGGACAACACAACTAGTAGTTTGCGATACTTTGGCCAAAGATTTCTAACATACTGTTGATGTTACTATTCCTAGATGACATACTCTTAAAAGGTAACACATCCTTCACCTCACTGATTTGTTATTTAGATTGGTATTTTTTGACTCCTGTCAGTCCACTTGTTTGAGGTTTGACCATAACCCAAGTTAACACATAGTTTGGTATAAGGAACTGCTCGCAGTGACTAAGGGTACATAGACATACTCAATCGACCTAAGTCGATTACATGTGTCTAGTTACCCTAAGTCATTGTGATTTATCCCCTGTAGAAAACATGTTCCTATCCTGGCCTAAAGTAAAACTAAGAAAAAGTGCAAGTTTATGTAGATCCAGATGATTCAGTTCTGAAGGGTGTTGAAACATGTCAACTGCAACTCCATATCCTCGTGAAGACCCAAGTCTTCACGAAGGTACCATTATACAGTTGGCGTGTGCCAACATCCATCGGACTCACCCATATCAATGTGCATACCCCAACAAGAAGTTATTTATACAAATATATTTCTTAATTAGGATTTAATTGCAGAAACCCTGCTGAACCTAATTCCATTAGCCCTTAAGGTTGACATCCACATTTGAATTATTAAAGTGATGCTGAAACTTCATGATTTCCTTTTTTTATTCATTAAATTCCTACCTTAGGATTCAGTTAATTACAAAAAGAACAAAAATCTCAGTAATATTTACTTAGAATTACACAACCATTCATAGCCGGTTTAAGTTCCATAACATGTTCAATTATAGTAGACTTCCTTGAGATGAAGTGTAATTAAAAAATGTTCTTGTTTGCCTTAATTTTTCTTTATACCTATCAAGGTATTTCTTGAGAGGAAGTACACCTTACTATTTCTTGTCATGAGTTAGGGTTCATTATTCCCTTTCCATTATGTAAATTATCATAATTAAGTTACACTTTCATTGACATATTTAATAAACTATAAAGACTTAGGTAAAAGAACATTTATGCATGTCAACTTAATAAGCTGCATTTCAATTAAGGAATATTGTAATTAATTATCTTCCATCAAATTTATTTAATTTCCACCAAAAGGATCCATTCAGGTAAGAATAAGAGTAATTACGATATGATTACAAATTTTTGTCACATAAAGTACAAAGAGGATGACACAACGAGAAAAGGTAACTCTCAATCTTTTTCAAATCATCACGGTGAAATACATATTTTACAAGACCATGAATTTTAGACATATGTCATGTCAAACATCATAAAGATCATAAATGAATACAAATTTTCCTCTTTTAATACATTTCCATAATAAATCATATTTCTTCATAAAAGAACTAGTATTTAAGTAACAATTATCATCATAAAAGTTATTTCCTTCCTTTATCACTTACGAAGTCCATTTGTAAAAATTGCTAGCATGGGTCAGTTCATCAAACTGAGCATGATAAGCACTAAGCATTAAAACGATGTGTTCTCAACTAACTGTTTCATAAAACCAAGTTTGCTTTTATGAAACAGTAAAGTTAAACAGCTGGATACATCATAAGAAATAACAATCATAAAAGGAAGACAAGTGATCAACCAACATAACATTTATAAAATATCATGATATAATCAACACTCTTCAGTCATTGTTTTTATAAAAATTAAATCAGATAAGTAATATTTCATTCTAATTATTTATCTCATTCCACTAAAGCTACCAACTATTTATTTCTTACTTCATTCAATCTGAATTACCAATAAGACACTAAATCCAATATTTTCCAAAAATAGAGTTATTTTTAAGAAGCAAGAACCATCAAACTCAACATTAACATATTCCATCTGAAAACATCTATAGCCAAGATAATTCAACCTTCATGAAAGCTTTAGGTTGAGCCATTAACATAATAAAAACAAGAGATTCCTATTTCAGATGCTACATCCAAAATTTAAAGCCCAAGATATAGCCTAAGTTCTCAAGTTAGGCCATAACAAGTTAGAAATAGGAAAGTATTCATTTGATCACTTGCGTTACACAATAGTCACACTTTACCAAAAATTATTTCCATTCAACACAAGTAAAAGTGAATAATTAAGATTATATCTATCTACTCATTTGCAATCCTGTTAAGTAACACAAAATGAACCAATCAATTATATAAACAAGAGTAACACATAAGAGGGAAGAAGGTGAACTGAGAGAGAAACCACTCAGAACTTTCCTCCTAATTTGAGAAGATCTGTATTACATTTCAAATCTCAGAGAAGAGAGTAAAACATAAAATATCCTACAGTTTCCCAAGAAAACAACGAAGAAAACCTTATCTCATAAGAGAAAAAGAGAAGGGAGTTAATCAAAAAGAAAAGAAGAATAACCCCATCATTCTTTCTCAAGCACAGAAGGACATAACTGAATAAAATAATAGGATAGTTCTAATCATAAAAATTCCTTGAAATTTTATTAATCAAAGAATACATGTACTAAATGATACTGAACTAAATTATGCAACTGTTGTATGTAAGTCAGGTATCAAGGATGAAGTTCTCCCAGCATAAAACAAGAATAGTAACAGTAGCACATAAGCTATATCAAGAAATAGATGTTTTTGAAAGAATTCCATTAAACATAAAAACATGAAGTATTTATATCACTGGTCATAACAATTCACCCAATCATAAATAGCTCAATCTATAAAGCTAGAAATTAGCCAACACTTTCGACAAATGAATACAATATTCAAACAAGTTATCACATACTCCCATATTTACTAGGATAAATGAAATAGTAGTAAAGTAAGGAGAGAAATAATCCCAACCTAATTCTATCATACTGAAGACATAATAGAAAAAAAGGTGACTCCACTACAGGTGCACAAGTCGGTCTCAAGTGACGAATAGAACAACCAAGTTTATTTCAATCTATCCCTCAAGATAGTCCCGACTGAACTTAACATTAATTCACCAAGACCTTCACCCTCTTCAGTATTGTTAACATAACAACATAGATGCAAATAAACAATCAAATCCCTCATTATTATCCATATATCATAATGAATGAAAGGAACTAGAAAAACTTTCAAGTTGTACCGATTAACTCCTTAAACACAAAATGTCAGCACAAAAAATATGAATAAACATTCGTTAAGTCTTTCATGAAAATTATAATAGTAAGGTTTTAACAAGCTTAGTTTCAACAAGCTAAATCAAGAGGTTTATTCAGATCAAGAATAGGTAAGTCTTTATTGAACCATCTTCTACCTTACAAGAAAGGAAAGACAGTGAGGTCGAAATCTTGCAAGATCAAGAAAGAGCTAATCAGGAATAAATCAACTTTCCAAACTAGATAGAATGAACACTAGAACTATCTCCCAATATAAAAAAACCTTTATTGTCTAACTTTAGATCAGTCTTCTAGAGGTTTAAAACCCAAAACATAAGAAGTTCTGAAAAAGAAGAACTAGTTTTAATGTTATTTTCTAACAATATGAACCCACAATTTATTGAGTCAAAGTACCCATTTTCACACAATTTCCACAACAGTAACTAGATTAAAAAACAACTAAATTTTTTAACAAAAAAACTAGAAGAAGTATTTCATTCACTGTTGTTTCCAATCAAGTTTGAATCTACAAAAGTGATGAATCCAAGCAAATTTTTTCACATAGTTCCAACAGAAGTGCAAATTTTGAAGAAACTAAGGTTTAGAATAACAAGTTAATAAGAAGTAACCTATTTATTGTTGTTTTCTAATAGGTTTTGAATTCATAAAAACATCGAATCAAAACACCCATATCAACATAGTTCCAACAGAAGTAACAAGACTTGGAACAATCGAAGATGCAACTGAGAAGAATACCCTTCTTACCTCCTTCCAATAGAGAAGGAAAAACCAGAACGAAGCTATAACAAATTTTTTTTTCCCAAGATCTATTTTGCATAGACAACAAGATTCAAAAATATCTGACCTCATTTCAGTCCCAACTAGTTATACATGACTCACTTCTATATTCAACAGGACAAAAAACCAAATTTCATTGTTATCTAGAAGAGATTCATAATAAAAAAAAAATACAAAGAACATTCCAAGCATGAATTCAAATAACCAACAAAAATTTTAAATCCCATTTGTTTCCAAGAGCAGAGTTGTTTTAATGAAGACGTTTAGTAAAAAGTAGAACAACTTAATGGATAGAGCCTATCATACCTGATAGTGCTTCTGTTGATTCAAAGAAGGTTTCCAACCAAGCTTCCATAGTTTCTCCTTTTTCAAATGAAATAAACAACCCAAAACTTCTTCCTCTTATGCCTCATATACCCCCATTGGATAAAAAATAGTCCAGAGGTGCCAAAATAGCAAAAGATTGAAAACAGAACTGTTGGTTTGAAGAACCCAAAAAATCCATGCAGAGTAAAAATCGACATGAGATAATGACCAAACAACCTCCAAAAAATCTTCTTGCATGTCTACTAAGGTGGTTTCTTTTCCAATTCCAAGACTCATTAATGCAAGGACGACCAACTCTCCTGCCTAAATCTCCACGCCACCGAATCCAAAATTGGCAAGCTCCATTTCAACCAAATCATGCATTCTTAATTTAAGTGATGATGCCAACTAGAAATTCCCTCCTTTCTCCATGCCTCTGCCAAAAATGGCATGCCAGGTTCAATAAATTCAAAAATCAAATCACTTAAATGTCATAGAAACCATCGCCACCACCTCTCAAATTCCATGCAACTTCTTAGGTTCCCTTCTTATCCCCACATTAGTTTATGTTAGATAAACATTAGTTTATGATTTAACCTTATGCTAGATAAAATGTATTTACCTTAGGCCATTCAAAATCACCATAGTAAAACTGTAGACACCCATAATTATGCCCGAGCAAGTTAAATACTTAAATTTCACTAATTATCTTCTTTCCCGTAAATTGGCGACATATCATCAAAAGAGCCCATCTTATCTCTTATCGTCATTAATTAATTACACTATGCTAATTAATTAAGTCACCTATCCAACTAATACCCTAATTAACGACCTTCCATTAATAAATCCCCCTTTCTATCTAGACTAATTAATTATTATTAATTAATTAGCTTTCCCTTTCATTTAACCAATAAATCAATATTTAATTGATTTAATCCCCTTCTATGGTCTAAATCTATCTAGACTAATTAATTATTACTAATTAATTAGCCTCCCCTTTCATTTAACCAATAAATCAATATTTATTTGATTTAATCCCCTTCTATAGTCTAAATTATGCTAATATTCCTCTAAAAGCTTCTATAAGCTTGCACATCTATTAATTAAATCATCTTGATTAATTAATGAACCCCATTTATCCACATGGGTCACTAAAGGACAAGCTAAACCCTCCGGAATTTAACTCAACTCTATCTAAACCCCCCTTATCCATAACTAACTCAACATCTCTATTATCCCACATGCAAAGGGATGTAGTGATTCCTTTATCCAATTGGCTATATAAAGAGCCCTCCTCCTACCTTTACACTTACACCTAATTACTTGAGAAGACAAAAGTAAAGCACATAGCAAATAGACTATAAGATTCTTTTTTATTCTTGAGAAATTCACCATTGGAAGAGCTAAGCCTCATTTCTTGCATTGCATTCATCTAAGTTCTTAGGTCATACGGGGATAATCAAAGTGGTCTTGTAGTCATGCTTTGATTAGCTCCCATTCCTAATTTCTTGAAGATCGAACAATCAACTATTGATTGTCATTAAATCTACATAGGTCCGTTTGATTTTTTTGTCAATCTAAAGAGTAGAGGTTCTTGATAATTATCATGTTAGTTTGATTTATGCTTCAAAGTTATAATGCAATAATGTTGTTTTCTAACCTTGTTTAGCTCTCATCTTGTATGGTGCTTATATTTTGTCTTAGCTTTGTTATAGAACTATTTAGGTGGTAGTTCGCATTCATCTAACTTAGCTTAAGCACAAATACACACACAAATATGGTACGCCCGGTGGGACCGGATCCTTTATCCCTTAGCATTTTTAGCTTGAATTATATTGTTTTTGGAAAACCCTTTAATATGCACATATAGTAATTAATGTTTAATTTCTTAGGATTTTTGTTAGCATTATATGTGTAGGTCCTCATTTATAGCTATCATTTTAATGGGTTGTTGCCAATTTTAAACTAACTTGTTAAAATTTGAAGTATTGTGAGCTTTTGTGTGTTTTTCGACGTACTTTGGTTACAGGAGTGGTGCAGACACACTCACAGGGGCACAGATACACTTATTCTGGCGCAGGCACCTCTCGGGTGGCGTAGGTGCATTATTGAAGTTTGAATTTATATTTTTCGACCCTGGCACACATACACTAACCCCGACGCACATACCCTAACCAAGGAATAGGCACACTAACCCGGGCATAGATGCTATTTCATACTATACCTTCACTACAACGTAAAACCTATCAGACTAGTGCATACTCACTAACCCAAGTGCAGGCATCCCTATGGTGGCATAAGAAATTTTCTAGTGGTGGAAGTGCTCTTTCAAAATCTAATACTGTTTTAATCTGTGGTGGTGCACACACCTTTTTGGTGGCACAGGAACCTCTTTGGTGGTGCAGGTGCTTTGTCAATCTTTATACTGCTGTTTACCTTCCCTGATGCATACATCCTGATCCTGGTGCACACGCTTTTCTGGTGGCACATGTGCACTGTAAGTTTGAAAAACACAGAGGGGCACATCCACCCTAGCCTACGTGTAGATGCTTAAATAGGGGCACATGTGTCTTTTTCTTTTCTTAAGATTAAGGTGTTAAGGTGCAAACTTCCTTCCAGGTTTTATCTAATTAATACTTATTTTTGTTGGGTGTGTTTACATGATTTTTCCAGATTAGGTAAAATTTGCATGCTTTCTTATAAGAATAAGTTCACATATGCTCTTTCCTCACATCCCTTGGGGAGATCTTGGGAATCAGAAATGATTCTTAGGTCTTTTTGATACTTTGAAATTGTTAAAAATATCTGAATTGGAATGGGTTAACTTGGCGTGTTTGAATTAAAGTATTTTTCCATTTGATATCTTCTTGGATTTTGGAAACATCACGTATGATCTTCTCTTTCATCCTTGGATGATCTTGAGAATTAGAAATGATGTTTACTCTTTTTATGGAAAACTACTAAACTCGTTGTGTAGGACCATAACACATGCTGTTCAAAGAAAGGAGACATAAAAAACAAAACACAAAACCCTCTAATACACATGTTTCTTGCAGTTTGTCAAATGGTGTGCCACTTAAAAATACATTTAAATTAAAAATATTAAAAAGACACCACATTCAAAACACTGTATTATAGGTTTCAAAAAAGGGTACGTCCCTCTCCGCTCAACTGGAACATAAACCCTTTGGCATAATTCCTTAAGCTACAAAAATGGGGGTGGTACCAGGAACCCTAAAGTATTCCACACAAGAGGGAACCTTGTGGAAAAAATGGTAAGTGCTCCACACTACCTACTTGACTAGTGATTCCTTGTGAGATAACGTTATCAGTTGTCTGTATGGCGACCCCAGGGAGAGCACATGTGGACACACTAGTTGCCCTTTGTGCTTGAAGGGGGTAAAGTAAAGCTGAGATACTCCCAAGATAGTTAGGATTGTTTGGGTAAATCAAACTCACTTAAGACAAATTTGTAACACATAGGGTGAGAGAACCATCTAGAAAGATATTCTTTAGCCAAGAGCCCACTTTGACCATTTCAAAATAGTGTTGAGTTGTGATCCATTTTTCATCACGAAACGTGTGATGCTTTACTTTCACTTAGTTTTTCACTTGCCTTAAGGTGAGGCAAAACTCTTCCAAAGTAAAGCCAACATTTTTCATCCCCATTTTGATCTACTTCCTTCACATTCTTTTGACACTTTTTTGATCAAAAGAAGGGGGACTACCTTTGTGTTACCAATCGATTGTTTCTGCCACTTTTTTTTAATGTTTACGTCCATCCATGTTTGTGGCTGGGTAAGTTAAATGTCTAAAGTGTGCAGAGGCGTATTCATATCATTGGTGGTCTTTGTGATCTTGATACCCATGTTAAGATCATCATTGTAGTTAGGCATGGTTCATCATCTTGGAATTCCTTAGAAAGGCTACCTTGTTTGTATCGTATCACTACAATTTCGGTATTTACATCTTGTTTCTTATAAACTTGACCTAAATATCTATATTGTAAGGTTACACTATACACATTTTAACAATTCTTAGTTATACTTTAAGATTTTAGTTTGACTCTATTATTACCTCGATTTTGAAGAGTGCTACGTGTTACCGCATGTGCGTGTTATATCAATATCATATTGATATCAATACCTTACTTTCTCACAAAGTTTGGTTAACATATCTTGATGACATTGTTGTGTCACTCACAAATTATAACTGGAACTTTTTGGGATATAGGTCTTAATTGAATTTGAGCTCACTTCTAGTATACCTTGTTAGGAGGTCACATTAATTTCTTGTATTTACTTACTTCTTGTTCATTCTCTTGAACTTGGCATAAGTGAGAAAATCTTGTTAATTATGTTGCGACACCAAACTAATTTTTGAAAAATATTCTAGGAAGTACTTCATTCATTTGATAGGCTTAGATACCAAACATTTGTGTCACTGTTGATTTATCACTCTATCACATTGGTATTCTCACATTTTTACTCATTCATATTCTCGACATTCATTTTACATTTCACCTAGGTGTGGTCACAAAGTTTTGAACACATTTACAACTTACCTTAGTGAAACTATTGCAAATCATGGCTCCCAAAACATGATTAGGGCTCAAGAAGCAAACATATGAAGAACAACAAGTGAAAGCTTGGGAAGACTCAAATAGACAAGGGTCAAACCCTTTTATTGGACATGATCTAGGGCCTCTATTTTCTATGTAAAAAGAGATAGAAGACATGGTCAATCACAGTGGTGATGAATTGGATTCCCCGCATGTAGAATTTGACTTTGACCCCACCTTATTAGACGAGTTCTTTTCTAGAAACAAGGATAGGGTGCTAGCGCGAGTTGTAGAATTGGGGGCCAAAATGCCCACTGAAAATGAAAAAATCCCACCTACAAATAATGCTAACGAGGAGGAGAAACCTCTTATCAACATGGAGGATATTTTTACGCACATTCATGCTTCTACCTCCAATGTAGGGAACGATCATGTAGTGGGGCATAAAATAACCTTTATCAAAGTTCCACGTAAAATCAGTCAGAATGCGAGAATGTTGCAGAACCTCCACAATATGAGGAAGAAGAGGAACCTTTGGAAGAAGAGGTCACCATTCAACAAAAAATTAGTAACCTTATCCGACAATGAGCCTTGCTAACCTCTCATGTACAAAAGGAACCAAGCAGGAATGTCCAAAAACCAAGGCCTAAGGTCAAAATTAGTGAACTCCATAGAGAAAATCAAGGAGAAGAAAATACATATTATCATCGTGTATATATCCTATCTTCTCCTACTAAAGAAAAATTTCTCACACAAAAATTACAATCCATGAAGGAAACACTCGCAAGCATTCAAGAGAGCAATGTGGGGAGCATTAGAAATTATCAATATGAAGAACTATGTCCCCATCCTTTTGACAAAGCTATGACACTTCAACCTTTCCCTAAAAAATTTGACATGCCAAAATTCAAAAAATATAGAGGAAAGGGAGATTCATGAGATCATATCAAATATTTCTATATGGCATTTCAAGAAGTGTCCTATAGTGATAGTTTTCTCATTTGACTCTTTCCTAAGAGTATATGAGGTCAAGCCTTGGAGTGGTTTACTTTTTTGCCTCAAAGGTCTATTTTTACCTGGCCAGAATTGGCAGAGAGGTTTGTGCATCACTTCTCATACAACATAGAAAGTGATATCACCATGGCAGATTTATGTGGCACCAAACAATGCCATAATGAGACTTTTTCCAGCTTCCTACAATGGTGGAGAGGGATATCCAGTCACTTCCCTTACGCTTTCCCTAAAAAACATCTGGTTAGTATCTTTGTGCCCAACCTAAATCAAGACATCACTTTCCACCTTCAAATGCATTGTGTTCACAGTTTTGAGGAGGTCATTGAAAAGGGTGATCAAATAGAGAAAGCCCTTATTTTTAAAGGAACTCTTAAGTCACAATATAAGGATAATCAAAATGTTAGACCTATGGATAAGCCAAAAAATATTTAACAAAAATAAAAACATGGTGGGAGACAGGATCACAAATTCCAAACGTGTACAAACAGTCCAAACCGGTCAACCTTTTAAACTGACCAAAGGACCTATTCAACCACCACCAAAATGAAGAATGTTCACCCCTCTCAATGAGCCTTTGTCAGTTATATTAAAAATATTGGATGTGGATCACATGGTGACATATCCTATGACACAATCATTTGATGATAATGCTCTAAAACCATCATGGTACAAGGAGCATGACTATTGTGAATTACATCATGTAAAGGGAAATAAAACAGAAAAGTCTCTCTGACTTCGTCACTATATCCAAGACCTCATTGAAAATGGGGAGATAGAGGTGGACAACCCAAAGAAAACTCATACACCCAACAAAAATATGGGGATATATAAAGAGCCATTCCCCAAACATGGTAAGTCAGAAGAGTCAAAGCCGGATTGGGGAGAGTCATCCTAGAGTTATAAAGCAGCGAATTACTTATATACCAAGAAAGACAAAATAATTATGATTCACTTATTAGATGTATTCACTCTCCTAATGACCATGTGAACACCATTCAAATCAAGGGAAAGGATTAGGCCATGGTAACAAGGCATGCCCACCTCATGATTCCTAAACCTTCTCCATTAACCCCACAAAACAGTAGGTATAACCTCTTAGAGAAACTTGAGAAAATGTCTGCCAGGATTTCGATCTTGGATATTATTAAGATATCAAATGTACACAAAATTTTTTTGTACCAAACTCTTCAGGGGTCAAGAGTGCCATTAGAGGTAGATCCTATACATCTTCAAGCCACAGTAGTAAACATTGTACCAACTGAACACATTGCCTTCAATCATAGGGAGATCCCTAATGAAAATATGACGCATAATCTCCCTTTGTATATTGAGGTAGTTTTTACCCACATGAAGATCAAATGGGTGCTTTTAGACAATGGATCAGGGTTGAATATATGCATGCTAAAGTTGGTTAAGTAACTGGGACATACTGAATCAGATCTTGAGTCAAACATCATCACTATCACCACTTACAAAAACATGGAAAGGGAGTCAATGGGCACAATCATGTTTCCCATGGAATTTAGTCCCACTTGTCATTAAACAAAGTTCCATGTCTTGGAATTAGAAATTTTGTATAATATGCTTCTAGGCTGACCATGGATTCATGCCATGCAGGCCATAACATCAATGTTCCATCAATGCATTAAGCTGAAGCATGAGGGACATACAATCACAATATAAGGATATTTAGAGCCCTTCGCTCACTGTAGAGCTCTCAATAGTTTTACACGTAAGGGTACATATGCGTGTCCCTCCACCGATATAGTTGTCCCTATCCAATATGAAGCCATGGAGTCTTGGGTAGATTCAGATTCTCTCAGTTCTTGCACCCATGGTGCCTCTACATCAACCTCTCCTTTTGATTCATTGGAGATGAAGGTTCTAGAATACGACTGTGGAGAAAATAACATGTAACAAGCCCTCTTGGTTTTACACCTCTCATTGTCACCTAAGACTAGAGGTTGGCCCAACTATCACTTTAGAAGACCTAGAGATGAGCAAACTATTAGGTCATTTTTACCTAAAGGATTGCTGGGTGAAGAAAAATTGTTGGATCCACCTACAACTTGGGTCCTAGAGGATACTCATTCAACTTGCTATCAAACCCCTAAATATGATAAATCCAGTAAAATGATGTACTCCATGGGCTACAAGGGCCTATGATGTGTAAGAAATGAGCAAGGAAAACAAGAACCAGTACCTCTCCCACATTTTAAAATAGAAAGATACGGAATTGGAATTCACCCTTGTGGAGAACATCTAAATGATCAAGATGCTACTTTCTCTAACATGATGATAGCTCTGACTATCTATATAATGATACAGATTCCCATTGTAGCCAATATGAGGATATTTCCTCCATAAACCTATTCATGAATACCATTTTCCTAACCATAAACCCTACAGAACCTACACTTGATCTCATTTATCCTTCCCTTGTTGAATGGGACCAAAAACATCATATGCCACTAGATATATTTGAGAATGATGAAGCTATCACAGATTTCATGGGAATTCAGGATACAATTCCCATTAGAGACCACAAAAAGGGATTCTATATTGAATTTGATACCTGTGCCTACTTCGGTGAGGAGGCTAAGCTTTGTGGTAAGAAAAAATTAAGAAAAAGTGAGGGAAAAAGTTCCAACATAAAGCCTCAGAAAAAATCAAATTCCAAGTCACACACTGAAAAACCTCTTTGAGGCACTGGCCAAAAAATAGGTGCAAAAATTAAAGGACAATAAAAGTGACCATGCCAAGGATGAAAATCTCATGGATAAATCCTTAGATGAATATCTCAACCTTCCTCCCGATCTTACGTGTATGGAGGACTTGTCAAAGTTACTAGTAGAGGAAATTATCGATGTCAACATTGGTACAAAAGAGGACCCAAAAATATTCAAATTGGGAGCTTCACTCTTGGCACGGGAGTAGAAAAAATTCATCATGCTACTACGGGAGTTTATAGATGTATTCGCATGGTCTTATAAGGATATGCCAGGCTTAGATCCAACTTTGGTCATGCACAACTTAGTTTTACATGCAGACGCTAAGCCTATTAAGTAGAAGCTTAGAAAGATGCACCCAAGGGTAGCCCTCCTAGTTAAAGAGGAATTATAAATATTTCTTGCGGGAAGATTCATTCGGCCCATTGATTATTCAGAATGGATATCCAACATCATCCCTGTCTAGAAAAATCCTGCTGGGATCAAAATCTGCATGAATTTTAGAGACATTAATAAGGATTTCCCTAAGGATGATTTTCCATTGCCAAATATTGATATGATTGTGGATTCAACAATAGATGTTATCTCTTATGGATGGATTTTTAGGATACAACCAAATCAAGATAGCTAATGAAGATCAACACAAGATGGCATTTACAACTCCTTGGGGTACCTTCTGTTATCAGGTAATGCCATTTGGTCTCAAAAATGCAGGAGCTACGTATTAGAGGGCAATGACGGTAATTTTCCATAATATAATCCCTGATATCATGGAAGACTATGTAGATGACATCCTCAGAAAATCTAAGACAAGAGAGGATCACCCTGTTATTTTACTATGTATCTTTGAGAACCTACGAGAGTACAAGGTCTAGTTAAACTGAAAGAAATGTGTATTTGGTGTGCTATCAGGAAAATTGTTGGGTTTCATTTTATCAAGAAAGGGAATTGAGGTAGACCCTGCAAAATTTTCTGCTATTACTGAGATGCCTCCTCCTAAGAACATTAAGTAACTACGTAGCTTATAGGGAAAAATATAGGCTATTCATCAATTCATCTTCCAACTTGCAGATAAGTGTCATTCGTTCACCCACCTGTTTAAAAAGGATGTCACCTTCATCTGGGGACCAGAGCAACAACATGCCTTCACCTTACTTAAACAATACTTGGCCAATCCACCTGTCCTCATGCCTCCAACTCCTGGTGAGCCATTCTTGCTTTATATCTCTGCTACTCAATTTGCTATTGGTGCACTGTTAGCCCAATATGACATTGGTCACAAAGAAAAAGTGGTGTACTACCTCAATCACACTCTCGTCACTTATGAGATCAACTATCCCCAAATTGATAATCTTGTTTGGTTGTCATTTTTACTTTTTTAAAAATTTGCCATTATCTATTGAATACCAAAATCAAGCTTATATCCAAAGTTGACCTGCTCAAGTACTTGCTGTCTAAACCCACCCTCACAGGTAGAATGGCTAATTGGATCATTCTACTAAGTGAATTTGACATAGAGTTTGTGCATCAAAAGTTGGTTAAGGGACAAGTACTCACATATCAATTAGAAGAAGCACCTTTGCAAGGCACTAAACCTTTGAATCTAGATCTGTTAGATGCCTCATTACTATACATTGAATAATCTTTCATATGGAAGATACACTTTGACGGGTCCTTCACTTTTCATGGTTTAGGCACATGTGTGGTCCTCATTACTCCTGGTGACCCCATACTGTAGGATTTTCGTCTGGGTTTTTCTTACATGAACAATATCCCAGAGTATGAGGCACTTATCGCAGGGTTGAAGTTTTCCATCAAATGAAACATTCATCATGTTAAGGTTGTGGGTAATTCTCAGTTAATTATCAAGCAAGTTAATGTTGAATACAAGGTTAAGGATGAAAAACTCATACCTTACAAAAAGCTAGTAGAAACTCTAAAATATTATTTTGTGTGCATCACATTTGAACAAATTCCAAGATCACAAAACATATCTACAGATGATATGGAAACAATGGGTTCTATGCTTTGTATTTTGGTAGGAAATAATGACATGCCATTCTTTGTGGAAAATCTACGCCAACCTCCATACGACATGCCACAATCATGTCTGGCTTGTGATGTTGTTGGTCCTAATTCCCCATGGTATGAGCCCATCTTTACCTATCTCAAGGACAACATGTTCCCTCCCAACATCTCCCGTTCTGAGAAACAAAGCCTAATTCACCAAATAGCCTGTTATACCCTTTTAGGAGGTACACTTTATCATCGTGGCTATGATGGGAATCTGTTACGTTGTCTCGATATGACAGAGTCGGTCCAAGCAATCAAAGAAGTACATGAAGGGGTGTGTGGAGCACATACTAATGGAATGGTTTTGGCCAAGAAACTATTGAGAGTAGGCTACTATTGGCCTACCATGGAAATCGACTATTGCAACTATGTCAGAAAGTGTGTACTTTGTCAAAAGTATGGAAATTTTATCCATACTCCATCACAACCGTTGCAACCCATCACCACCCCATGGCCATTTTCTAAATGGGGACTTGACTTGATAGGGAAGCTTACCCCTACTTCATCTGATGGCCATACCCACATCATCACGGCTACTGAATACTTTACCAAGTGGGTGGAGGCCGTCCCTTTAACCTATGTAACAGGAGCTCATATTTCCAAATTCATCATGAATCATATCATTTGCTGGTATGGCATTCCCACAGCCATTGTTACTGATAATGGAAAGTCATTCAAGAATAAAATGGTAAAGGGTCTCTGTCATTGGTTCCAAATCAGGTTAAAATGGTCTACACCATATTATCCCCAAGGTAATGGATAGGCCGAGGCCACAAATAAGACTTTGGTGTGAATAATGGAGAAAATGGTAAGTAAGACAGGTCGTAATTGGCATTTGCAAATCCACCCATCTCTTTGGGCTTACAGGACCTCTATTCACACTCCTACGGGTGTGATACCATATTCTCTGGTATTTGGGATGGAATCTATCATCCCACTAGAAATTGAACTTCCTTCCCTAAGAATCTCTCTTAGGGATTATCTGGATAAAGATGAAGATTACCGGGTGGCTAGACTAGCTGAGTTAGAGCTCCTAGATGAAAAGTGCATCCATGCCCTTAATCACCTCAAAGTGTATCAGAACAAAGTCTCCAAAAATTACAACAAAAGAATCATACCTCGTTAGTTTGAGGTTGGTGATTTGGTCATGAAGGAAAATCAATTCAACACAAGGGTAGAATGAGAAAAGAAAGGAAAGTTTGAACCGCATTGGTTAGGACCTTATGTTATCATGGCCAAGTATGACACATGGGAGCATATAAACTTGCTCACCCCAATGGTGATGAGCTCCGTGAGCCCATGAATTCCATGCACCTTAAGTGGTTCTATGCTTAAATATGGCATAAAATCATAAAAACAAAAAATCAAAAACATGGTAAAAAAATCAAAATACAAAAAAATCAAAAAAAGAGAAAAAGAAAAAGAGAAAGTAGGTCATCCATAAGTGAAAACCATGCAATTATGGCACTTTGGATAAATCCTTGGGTGAAAACCATGGTTTCCGGTGCCTTGGGAGGATTGTTGTTCACAAGCATCTTGCATCTGGAGGGTATTTCTACTTAGCCTAGGGCTAGTTCCACGTCTACCTCCGAGATTCCCTGTGAGCCCAATCTTGTCAGGCCTTGATCTGGACATTGTCTCCTTTTATTCATCTATGAAGGGACATGGTCTTTGTCTATTCCCCATCTTATGCTGGGGGCACTTATGTGCGACTTCACCTTCCTATTTATAAGAGCGTGGCATCTACCCTTGTATATTCCCCATCTAATGCTGGGGAGCATCCACGCTTTCTTGGTTACCTATGCATAGCTCTAGAAAACTGTTAGAAAAATGCAAAAACATTCAAAAATATCAAACACAAAAACAATAGAAAATTATTTCACAAACACAAAAACAATAGAAAATTTTTTTAGACAATTGTTTCACAAAAAACAATAGAAAATTGTTTCAGAAAAACAAACTTGCAAAAACATTTACTTTAGTTTACTAGCATGGTCTTGTTTCTTTCTTTCTTTGTTGCTTGTATAGTTGCTTCATGTTTGTGCATTTGTGTTGTTCGTTGCTTGGACATAATTTTTTAGGATTCATATTTTCTTGATTAGATTAGATTTATTCTTACTTTTGCATATTGAAGTGTGTTTTTGGCGTGCTAGTGAATCAGGGTACATTGTTGTATTGGTTAATTGTGTTCTTTTGTTAGCATTTGATTGTGTTTGTCTTGTTGCATGTGCATTGTTTTGTTATCACATCATCATATTTCCATCAATATCATCACATCTAACATCATCTATACATCATATATCAAGCTGAAGCTAAGTATACATCATACATGAATGCTAAGCTAATAATCACAGATCATATCATCAAATGGGGGCAAGAGGGATCACAAATATCAAAATCTATCCCCCCCACACCCATATCATCATATCATACTGTCCACTAAGTATGGCACATCACATGAGAAAATACATTTGATATCCTTTATAGATATATCATCTAGAAATCAAAACACATGCGATACATCAACAAATCAGGAAACATATACATGTCAAATCAAATCAGGATACATCACAAACACATCTATCTATCCATATACTCCATCAAGAAATAACAAATAAATGTCTAACATCTCATAAACACATATGTCATGTCCATAATGTCCATATAATACATATGCATGGTATATTTGTATCAAAAATGGATATACCTAACTGCAATACATCAAAAATGCCTTCATCTTAGGCATACAAAAGAGATGATATACATCAAATCACCGAATACAAAATCCTTCATCAGATGCATGTGTCAAAACTGATATACAAATAAAGAATGGTGTACATCAAGCACAATCTACTCATAGCCTTCATTAAGAGGTGTATGTAAAATTACAATCATCAAGGCTGACTCGAGCCCTCCAATGGGGTGGTTGGTTTGTCTCACGGTGGTCACATGGTATGAGCATCGCTCAGTCTCCTTGATTATTCTCATGGCTGCTCCACTGAGGCCTAAGGCCTCTCTAGATCTATTCCCTCTACTCGACTACTGGCTATCAGAAGGTGCCCGCAACTCAGCCGGCACTACCTCAAAGTACAACAATCTATAGTAGGATGCTCTGCCCTTTACTGTAGCTAGGTCTCTATGTGTCCAGGCAGTCACCACTATACCATCTGTGTGTCAAAAAGATGTTATCTCTGTTGAGGCTCAGGAAAGCTCAGCCTGGCCCACTACACGCTCTACTCTCAGCCTATCTTGCTCTAGTATCACGGGTTGCAGCTGGGCCTGTGTCTGTTGATATAGGCCCATCACCTAATCCATATGCGAGGCCATCTATTGTATCTGCTGAAATTGAACAACATTGTCACCTCCCTGGCTAGCCTGGATCTAAGCCTGATCCTACTCTTCTAGTACTATCAAATTCTAAGTCTGAGCCTGATCTTGCTCGGCTATCATTATCACACTTAGGGATCAGGCCTGGTCTCTCTCTGCTCTGGCCTAGTCTCTCTCTACTACAACCTGCTGTAACTGTAGGGTGGCTATTTGTGTCACTGGCTATGCCACCGGAGACCTGTCCATGTACTGACTCTGGAAGACTATCCTTGCTCTAATACTCTAGGCCTAGGAAGCTATGCAAGTGCATGTCCTGGTCCCTGCGGCCCTCGATCCCTGTACCTATGTTCGGCACCCTGACTCATCATGTGGTAATCCATAAAATGGATCCTCTAGGTCATGGGCTGCTGCACCCTCTCTCATCGTCACCGCCATGATCAAATCTCTCATCTATGGTCGAGTGCACCTATTGCAACTAGGCATCCTCTGGGATAGTCAAGTGTCAGGGTAAAATAGTAGCGTACCAAGTCTAGTAATCTACAGTAGTGTCTTGGATCTCTAACCTATCGCGTTGGGTTCCATACCTGTGGAACCACCTATAAGAAACTAGCCCTAGCTCGGGTCACCTGTATGCGCGGCCCCTATGGTCAGCCTCTCAGAATCTTGACGGGCATACCATATGTCTAGGCTGTGGAACCCCCTACACCATGCCTAATTGTCGCTGGCATCTGTCTACCCTGTATAGCTCAATGATATAACTCCGACTGCTAAGAAGGAAATGCTCTACTATATAAACATTGAGCTCTATTGCATCCTTTGGCCACTGTATCTACCTGTAGGATCTCCATATGATATCTCTATCTGGTAACTCATCAAACTCTCGCCGGTATCTATATAAGTTGCCCAGGTGACCTCGTACGTCACTGCTAACTAAAACCCACGCCATATAAGATGGATCCTATGGAGCTCGAACATGTAGAGTGCCTACGGGGCGTCCGATGGCTATGTGGTCCCATGACAAAATCTACAGTAATGAGGCAAGCCCCACCATCTTCTGACGGTGGTAAGTAATCAAATGTAGGTCCCAGTAAAGGTGCGCTAGTATACACTGTCCCCAGCAATAACGTTCACCGCTGAATATCTCGCGAACTAATGTCATCAGCCCTTCTAGGAAAGGATGTCCCTAGTCTTATCAATGAGAAAAAAACCCACTGATAAGTGCCATCACATATAAGAGGCCCTCAATGCAATGTTGGGGTCGGCGATACACTCATGAAATGCAAACAGTCATACCGTCATGTGGTATATCATCTCAATCAAACAAATCACTAACAGTCTACTCTGATCTTCCCCAAGGATCAGAGGTATACTTAATCAGTGAACCCAAGATGGGCACTCAGAGAATCCACCACACATCCTCTAAAGTCACGGTCATCTCCCCAATAGGGAGTCGGAAACACTAGCTCTCACTATGCCACTGCTCAGCCAATGCAGTAAGCAACTCGTGATCTAGCGTGATCAAGGGCATCCGAGACACGAGGGGCCTAGGCCCACAACCTCTAGAAGAATGGCTACCGCACGCCGGCCTCACCGACGCATACTCCCCTCTAGCTCAGTGATACATGAATGACACTCCCGCATCTGAAGCACTGGGAAATGTCTCTACAATATCATTCCATTCGTCAGTTACTAACATTTCCTCTCAATTCTACCTATCATTTTTTAGGGTTAACCCAAAAATCCTAAATTTTCTTCTAAATTCCATCATTTTTGGCATTTTCCTATCTATCCTCCGTCTGCCTAGTGCACCTACGCATCCTTTGGGGTGTGTGTGCCACCCTTTTGGTGCATGCATATGTGCACAATCACCTAGGGGCATTTACGCCATCATTTGGGTACCTGCGCATGTGTGCATGCGTGGACCCTTTGTGTGTGCACAGCTACACACGTGTAGTGTATACACATGTGCGTGGGTGTGTTTGAGTGTACCAGCGTGTGTGCGCATTCACACTAGGGAACCTGTGCCACCATTTGGGTGCCTGCACCGCCTTGAGTGCACCTGCGCCTATGCGCATGCACGTCGGCATGACATCTAACCCTAATTCCTACTTCTAGGGGAATTAATTACAAAATTGAAAAAAAGGGTTCAGATACTCACAAAGATGCCATTTTTGGCATACTGCTCATACCCTCGGAATGTGTCTTCCTGCCTCAATCAGTCTCATGCTATCACCATCATCCTCGTTGCTATCAGAGCCTCACGGTAAAAAGTCAACAGTGATTGGTAACAAATGAATTGGTCCCAGTGATTTACCCCCTAGGTGGGGTATATCAAGCTATTTTTCATTGCCATGATGCCTGGAGGCTTGTTTTGACTGGTTTTTTCTCCTCTGTTCATCGTTGAATAATTATTTTAATTAAATAATTATTTTTCTTTTATTTTTCACCATACTGGGGCATTTTTTTTCATCTAGTACCCCTTTCTTCTCACTAGGACAATTTTTATTGCTCCTAGGTGATTTTTCTTCTTATCCACACTCTCGTAAATAATTATTTTAAAAATATAATTATTTTATCAATTTTTCCACTGTACAGAGACATTATTTGTTGCTTGTTTCTTCTTTCTTCCACTTGGGGCATTTTCTTTTACGTCTAAGCATTTCATTCTATTTCTTATATTTTCTTCTACTGTCCACCACATTTTAGAAAATAGAAAGCAAAATTAAAATAAAATTATATATATATATATATATATATATATACTTCAAAAATCCAAAAATAGGGCAAAATTCTTCACAAAATCCTAAAAAGTAAACAACCTACAAAATAGGTAACCTACTTATTACGGCTAAAACTTGTGTCTTATGCATGGTATTCTCTCCATATCCTACTGGTTTGTTCCACATCTTCCCTGATTAACATGACTCGCAGTTTTGCGAATTCATAACCATTCACAAAGCTAGCTACTTGCTTCGTCTATACTATGGGGCACATCTTGTTGCCTGGTGTTGTTTTGTTGTGCACAAAGATTTCTATTTGGACCCAGTGTCCATTATCATTTCCCCTTGCATGTATCCTTGCTTGGGGCATCATTTTTAACCCTTGTCATGAATCAAAAACATGTGGATCTCTTCAGCTTGATAACAAAACCTTTGTACAACTATCTTGACCGTTGTTGGGTTGGATATGTGTGTTCATACTTATTTTCCATTTTACATGAGCTTGTTTCCTTCTCATACTGCATTGCATTTTGTATGTTGCATGGAGTTGGTTTCAGCAATGGACAATTGTTCGTATTATGGCTTTTCATGTCATTCTACTTTTGTCGTATGCTTATATTTTTCATAAAGATCGATGACATAGATCTTTTGGCAATATGATGACATTGAAGTTGTTCTAATACAAAGGCTAGAGGCTAAGTTCTTCTCTCCACTTCACCATATTTCCTCTACATCACTTTCCTTTCACCCCTAATCTTTTGTTTCATAGGGGCATTCTACCCCTGCCCATTCTTCTATCTATTTTTCACCTTTTTCAATCGCCGATCGTCTTCCTTCATCACCCCATTGACACTCGAGGGGGTAACTGTCCCTCCTACTAATTTTTCTTCTATCCCTTTAAAATTTTAAAATTGTCTACTATCTTTGAAAGTGGCTTCACTTACGCCACCCCAAAGAGGGCCAAATGTAGACACATATAATTATGCCCGACAATTTAAATACTTAAATTGTGGTAATTATCTCCTTTCCCATCAATTTGGTGACATATCGTTTTTTCTGCTAAAGAGCCCATCTTATCTCCTATTGTCATTAATTAATTAACTACACTAATTAATTAAGTCTCCTATCCAACATGGTACCCTAATTAATGACCTTCCATTAATAAATCCCCCCTTCTATCTAGACTAATTAATTATTATTAATTAATTAGATTCCCCTTTCATTTAACCAATAAATCAATATTTAATTGATTTAATCCCCTTATATGGTCTAAATCTATCTAGACTAATTAATTATTATTAATTAATTAGCCTCCCCTTTCATTTAACCAATAAATCAATATTTAATTGATTCAATCCCCTTCTATAGTCTAAATCATGCTAATATTCCTATAAAATCTTCTATAAGATTGTACATCTATTAATTAAATCATCTTGATTAATTAATGAGCCCCCTTTATGCACACGGGTCACTAAAGGTCAAGCTAAACCCTTTTAAAGTTAACTCAACCCTATCTAAACCCCCCTTATCCACAACTAACTCAACATCTCTATTATCCCACATGCAAAGGGATGTAGTGATTCCTTTATCCAATGGGCTATATAAAGAGCCCTCCTACCTTTACACTTACACCTAATTCCTTGAGAAGACAAAAGCAAAGCACATAACAAATAGATTATAAGATTCTTTGTTATTCTTGAGAAATTCACCATTGGAAGAGATAAGCCTCATTTCTTTCATTGCATTCATCCAAGTTCTTAGGTCATATGGGAATAATCAAAGTGGTCTCGTATCCATGTTCCTAATTTCTTGAAGATCAAACAATCAACTATTGATTGCCATTGAATCTACATAGGTCCGTTTGATTTTGTTGTCAATCTAAAGAGTAGAGGTTCTTGATAATTAGCATGTTAGTTTGATTTATGATTCAAAGTTCTAATGCAATAATATTTTTGTCTAACCTTGCTTAGCTCTTATCTTGATGGTGTTTTAGATTTTGATTTAGGTTTGTTATAGAGCTATTTAGGTGATAGTTCTCATTTTTCTCAATTAGCTAAACAAAACCATGCACACATATGTTAATCCATGCCATCTAAAGAGTTCAATATATTTCATCCTTCCAATAGTAGTTTAGTATTAGGTTATACGGTCATAGATAAGTCCTTGTTTATATAAGCCCCTTTAAGGCATATTTTACCTTTTTGAATCTCATTTTAACCTATAAGGCATACAATGTTAGGTTAGGGTGCAATACGTATAGTTTTTAGAAATAGATCTAAAGTTCCCAGGTTACCAATTAACGCTATGGGATATTTATCTAGTTATGATAGATCTTACCATCGTCATGGGATATAATTTATGTTCCCTTGACATAAAATGAGTCTTGTAGTAGATCCTTATCCTTCTTACGCTGTTCAACGTCATAGAATTTTTTAACAAGAATATCCAAGCTCATAATTTATAGAAAATACAAATCAAGGACTCCAAAAGAAGGATCCATAAAATTTAAAACATATAAAGACTTAGTCCTTTATTACCTTCCATTTTAGAATGTCGGTTTATCAAACTAATCTTGGTAAGCATTTTTTGAAGCATCTGGATCAATATTCTCCAAGGTTATATTATGATTCAGTAGAGTGACTTAATAGCATATGCAAATATCATTAATCCATGATTACATACCTTATAGGTTTTCAAGAAAGAATGGATCTCATTGCAATCTCCAACAACATTTGTACAAATATTCCTATTGCCTAATGTCTTCAATTTCTACGTGTGTGGCCATTGTATTCAGTTAAGAATCTTTAACCTAATAGTTCACCTTAAAGTAAATATTCCAATCTTTGACATATAGTTGCATGGGTTATTTGGGGATGGTGTATGCCCATATATTATATTATTTTCATAGGAATCATAATGATGGAGTCTTCCACATGAGATTTCATCTAGTTAGATACAACATTTATGATAATGTTCTCATCATAATCTCATTTACTTACAATCAATAATAGATAACGAGTCTCCATATTTATGTCCATCTTAGTTGAGATCTTCCATTGTAATTTCAACATAGCCTACTAATTTTTTTTTAGACACCTAAAATCTGCTTATGTAGTTTTATTACTTTAATTACACTAACAACCTCTAATCTTCTCCTCCATTCAATTGAGACACGTCTATCTAGCCATTGTAATTTCTTCCAAGTTATAGGCCTACCATAAAGATTTTTATTAGACACCTAAAATGCTACTTATGTAGTTTTAGGTTACTTTAGGATTACACTAACAACCTTATAATCTTCTCTCCGTTCAATTGACGACACTCTATTCAGAAATTGAGTCACTCCATTCTCAGATGCCCATTCAGAACATTTGTTTGGTTGTAATCCTCATATAATTGACTAAATAGCTATTTCAGTAGTTAATTAGGCTTGTTTAGCCTCTAATTTGGTTAATAGACCCTCTTATTTAGCTAAACATCCCCCCTTTTAACCATTCAAAATCTCCCCATTTCCTTCTAGACCACTTCTACAATATTCCTAGACTATTAATTAATTTCATGTGATTAATTAGACCCCTTCCAACTCTCATAGGTTACTAACCACTTGTTAATAAGGAAAGAGAATTAGGGAGTTGAGAGCCATGGCCAAGAGGGATGAAGAAAAACATCAAATTTCTCAAGAATCAGGTTGAGAAGGCTATTTCAGATTTGATCAAAGGAAGAGGAATGTGAAATATGAAAAAAAAGCCTTTGATGTTCAGTATGAAGTTAGAATGTGACCTATTGCAAAAGAAGCCTTGATGATGCCTTGTATGCATAGTTGTGAATGACCTCAATCGAGGTGGTGATGGATCTATAAGCATATTTAGCACTCCATAGAAAAAAAAACATTAGTTTGAAGTCTAAAATAAAAGGTATGGCAAAAAAAACTCAAGGTTAAAGAAAAAAAATATGTAAAACTCCAAAGAAGATATTCAAACCCTATAGGTCAAAGGAGATGAGAAGCCTTATCTTACAGATTAAGAAGTCGACCCTAGTTCTAAAGAAGGTATTCACACCAAGATGGTATACTAAAGGCCTAATATAAACATTCAACCAAATGCTATGAGGTATGAAAAATTTCACGATTATTGTTATGCATGCAATGATTTTGGTCATAAAGTGAGGGATTGTAGGTATTTTTTCATTTTTTACACCATTGGAGCTATTTCACCAGATTCTTAGACGTTTCTTTAAAGTATTGACGAAACAGATAGAGTAAAGGGCATAGGAGGAATACCTGTTTTAATGCTGGTTGATGGGTTGTTGCATGCGTATGACTTCCGAATCCACAGCTGATTGTGAGAGCTTCCTTTTGGCTAGGAGGAACTACCTATAATGAAAAGCAAGACCACCAGAAAGAGTTAAACAATATGTGCAGTGAACTGCCTAGCGTGTGCTAGATCTAGGAAGTGTGATACTTCCTAGATGGTTGTCACTCCATTGTTTTAAACAATTTAATGTGGGAAATGAAGTAAATCCTATTGTAATTTGAAATGATTTAGGTATCTCACTTAAAACACAATAAGAAATATTTAATCTAATAGGCTAGGTTAGAATAGGATTTGAAGGTCAAATAGTTGGTTCTGGGTCTCTGTAGGTCTGACAAAAGTCTCAGGTAGGTCACATGTGATTAAGGGGATGTAAAATTAGGTGGATAGGTCCCTATTCTGGGTTGTATGAGCACATATAGTAACCAATGCCGGTTAAGGGTGACCGACGGTGGTTAGGCGTAACCGGTGCCAATTACTGTGGAGTTATGGGGATGCCACATAATGGGTTTGGGGTCTCCTTTGTGATTACACAAAGGATTTTGGTTGGTAGGGATGAGGTATTGGATGATTTGGGAGGGATTTGGTGAGGTTTTAATGTGTATATGGAGGGGGAATGTTGAAGGAGGTCAATGGGTGGCTAGGTAAACAATAGGTGATAATATAATGACAAAATGAAGTGAACTAGAGAAGTAGAATGTTTTAATTACTTGGATTCTAGTCCTAGACACCTGTGAGTGAGGGATGGGGGTGATGGTTAGAGGTTGAAGGCTGCAGGTGATCACCAATCATAGGAGAGCTTCTACATGGGCTGCATGCACATTCCTCTCTGCTTGGTTAGATCAGATCATTGTTGGGGTGGCTGTGCAGGAGAAAATACTTGATCTCCTTCCTTACATGTGTGTTCTCGCTGGAATTTGACCTCAGAAGATGCAATATCTCTCAGGAAAATCTCAATGTTTTGCCAAATTTTTCCAATCTTTGCCAACCTTGAAAATAAGGTTGTTTTGGGGGTTAAAAGGGTAACCGATGATAGTTTCGGCCTAACTGGCGATGGTTAGGGCTAACCGGCATGTCGGTCAAGGTGTGATTTCC
Organism: Taxus chinensis; assembly: GCA_019776745.2. Taxonomy (NCBI): domain Eukaryota; kingdom Viridiplantae; phylum Streptophyta; class Pinopsida; order Cupressales; family Taxaceae; genus Taxus; species Taxus chinensis. The sequence goes on from CM034153.1 coordinate 337,266,439, forward strand.
TAGGTTTACTAAACTAGGGAGATCCTCTTGATTTTCTCGGATCTCGTGTCGTTAACCCGTGGATTAAACTGGAAGCTTCTTGTAAGCATGCGGGAATGTGGTTAGAGAGAATGTAGGCATTGATTTTTAAGGTTTTGGTAAGTCTTAGTTAGTTATGGTAACTTACTAAGAATAGGTCTTAGGGTGAGTTGGCTTGATGAGGTGTCTAGGTGAAGTGTATGTGTGGATATTATTTAAATTAAGATATTTAAATAATAAATATGGTGAGGATAATGAATTAATTTAATTAAATTAATTAAATTAATATTAGTGAGGTGAAGGGGGCCATGGCTAGGTGAATATGATGAAGGGTGATTATTTTTCAAGTGACTAAAGGGGAGTGTGACCTAATTTTAGTGTCTATATTTTTCCCCTTTTTGTTACGTAGCTTGTATTAGTAAGCGACGCTAACAAAAAATAAGATGTGGTTGCACCATGTGTGGGTGAAGGTGATCCCCCTCAAACAAGGAATTGATGAGGCAGTAGGCAGAATCAGTGAGTGGTTTGATAAAAGGTAAATGTGAGGAAAAGAAAGGTGGGTAACGGGGGAAAGAGGAACAAGGTCTACTCGGGTAAGCTAGGTAATGGGTCAGGGTCAAAGGTAGTAACAATTAAACACATGCACACGTATAAACTATAGCACGCGACTGGGTTAAAGAGCAGTCAAACTCTACATTGTCTAAGGTCGATAGGTTTATCCAAATGAGGTTGAAGTGATTCTGTTATCCAAGGTATAGGATATGGTCAGGAAATAAGACACAGGTTAGGTGCAGGAACATTTAGGTATGTTCCGGTACACCAAAGGTAGGGTCAGGATAAACGGTCACAGCAATAGGCTAGGTAAGGTCATTAGGTCAACAACACAGGTAATAGTGCCACAAGGTATAGCGAACACATGAGGTCAAAGGTCACGAGCAATGGTCTAGGTCCAAATATCTAGGTCACAGCACGGGTAAGGTCAGAGGAAGGGGTAAAATAACGAGTCCCCAAAGGAGGAAAAAGGGTAGGTAGTAAATGATGAGGTTGGGAATGTGAGGGAAATGGTTTGGGTAAAGGTGGGGTGGGGTAAATGATTAGGGTGAAGGTTGGGTGAGGCAAGAAAAAGGAGGTAGGAGGTAGGGTTAAAAGGGTAAAATGTTAGGGGAATGTGGTAGGTGAGGGTGACCGATGCCGGTCAAGGATAATCGATGCCAATCGGTAGAGGTCAACCAACCACAGGTTGGGTAGGGCACGCGACTGATGCCAGTCAAGGGTGAATCGATGTCGGTTAGGTCGGGTTTGTTATAAAAACAAAAAATCCACATTTTTTGTTATTCATTTGTCATTTTAGCTAATTTGAGAAAATGAAAAAAGAGAGAGAAAAGAGAGAAAAGTGTCCAGGTGGAGTGGAGCATTGAGTTGGCAGTGTGAATGATGGGTGATATGATTGGTGAGAAGCAGGTCCACAAGATTAGATGCGAGTGGATTTGATTGGGTAGAGGTTACAGGTGGACCGATTCGGTGATGGCAGGAGGGATGGAGAAGGATTAGGTGGGCCATTGGTGTAAAGGCCAGATGTGCCACTGTGACGATAAAAACATGATGAGGTAAGCATCCAACTCTAGTTGTATTTGGTTAGATAGATTAGGTGAGTTGTAAATCATTTTTGTGGTTTTTGTTTTGGGTGGGGAAATAAAATATGGAAATGGGAGGGTAAAGTGGGTTAAATAGGAAGGGGGAGAGAAATAAGTGGGAGAGGAGGGGAGGGGATGAGGTGTAAGGGATGGGTATGATGATGGTTAGGTGGTGAACTTACAGGCACAGGTGGCAGGTTTGCAGGGTCAGTTGGCCACAGCCCAGGCATAGATTGGGGAGAGGCTACCAGTGCACGAAGACCAGCTGTAGGTGAGGCACCAACAGGGACTCAGCCACCACCTATGATGGGTGGGGAGATGTTAGTAGGTCACTAGATAGGGGTGGAGGAGCAGAGCTTACAGGTGATATAGAGATGGAGGATATCCACTGAGATGCCTGATATGTCGCTTTTGATTTTTGATGTATTATAGTAATTTTTTGATATATACCGACCTACGTGTCGAAGATAGTGAGGATGTATGAGAGTTTTTGTTGTATATTTTGAACATATACCGGCCTGTGTGTTGAAGATATTTTGTATTGGTTCACTATTTTATTGTATATGAGACTGACCTACGTGCTAATGTATTGAGTATCGGCCTGCGTGTCGATGATATTAAGATGATGGACATGATGGGATAGCCATGTATTTTTTATTAAGATACACATTTATTTATATGATGAGATACATGAGATTTTTGATTTTTTTATGGTTAGATGATACTTTTGATTTGTTGTTTTGATATGGACGGAAATTAGGTGAGTCAGGCATGATGAAGTTAGGTTTGGTTTAGGCATGGATTGAGTCAGGTTATAGGCATGGATCTAGTCAAGTCATGTTTTAGGCATGGATTGAGTCAGGTCTCAGGCATGGATTGAGTCAGGTTTTTTTAGGCATGGATTGAGTTAGGTTTTTTTAGGCATGGTTGAGTTAGGTTGCTTTAGGCATGGTGGAGTTAGGTTTGTTTCGACATGGTTGAGTAAAGTTTGTTTAGGAATGGTTGTGTTTAAAGTAGTTGAATTTTTGATTCATTATTTTTTTGTAATGAATAATAATATGGGTCATATGTGAGCTTTGGTATAAGACATGCATGATGATGGTAGAGAAATGGTATTCATAATAAATGTATGTTGTAATGAGGATTAAAATATGAAGCAACTTGTTATGTATGTGGTTTAATTTTCAATTTTGGATATAAAAGGGAAAATAAGTGGGTTATGATGTGATGTGAAGAAGATGAAAGATGAATTGTTTATGGTAGAGAGTGGCTGAGCTAACCTCAAAGGGCCCCATACCCTCAGAGTGCTACCTACATAGTCCCGGTGAAAAGGGACCTCGGGCCGATGTAGTTTTACCATGAGCTAGGGAAGAATATGATGAGGTATGAGAATGAGTTAGTAGGTTTTAGGCTTGTTGTGGGTTGAGGTCTGTTAGGTGTGGGTGGGTTAGAGGTAAAGTGATATAGGTGATGTCAATTGTGGAAAAAGAAGAAGAATACCCCAAAGGTAAATGTCGAGGACCAAATATTGTATAAGGTAATCAAAATGTAAATAAATATGGTCAAAAGATAAGAGAGGGAAATAAAGCCACCTAATTGGTTAGGATCATACCGAGTAGATCATACTTTGGAGAAGGTGATGAATGTAAGCACCGAAAGACAAATTGCATGATTGATTCTTCTATGGTGAATAGTTATCACATGATCACCAAATGTCTTGGTTTCTGAGAGGTCCCTTGAGGTAGTACGAAAATGGGGGTGAGAATGGCGAGAAAGGTGAAAGGTGGTTAATTTTATATGACATGAGGTGGCATTTCTTCCAGCAAGAGATCCAAGGTCACAATGGGCAAGTCCTTGACTAAAATTTTTTATGTTTTGACTTATATTGGAGATAAATTGGTCAATGTAGGAAGTATATATGGGATAAGGAATTTAACTCCTTGAGGTATTCATGAAGATGATCGATGCGGGAAGCTTCAAATTTTCTTGTTTTTATATTTCTTAGGCTTTACATATCTATCCTTTAAGGGAGCATTCTATTTACAGTAGTCATTATCGAGAGGAAGATGCCCTTTTGAGGGAGTCATATTTTATAGTAGAAGTTTGACTCAAGGAGTTGGGTCCCATGTGAGGGATTTGAAGTCATGGATAAGACCAAGGTGAAGAATAAGATTCTTGTTCAAAAAGTAGGTGAAATGACTGTGGGATCTCATCTAAAGGTAAATGAAAATTATCCATGAGAATCATGTTATGTGTAGTGCTGTGGTACACATAGTTAAGAGAAGATAACAAGTGACGGGTACTCACATGATTCTTGTTTAATCATTGGTGAGGTGTATGAAGTGGATAGCACTCAAGGGATGAGTATGGAAAGAGACAAAAGGTGAGTTAGGAATAAAATTCAACAATATAATGGTTGAAGATGTAAGCCGTTAAGGGGCTCAGGTTTGGGTTTACCATCAAGTGAAGATAAATGATAAGCACCCGATCCATAAGTATGAGTCACGATGTATGGTCCAAGCCAAATAGGAGCAAATTTTCCCCATTTAATTTTTTCTACTTTGGTTAAATGTTGATTTTCTTTCAGGACAAGGTCACCGACTTGGAAGGTTCATTCATGGACACATTTGTCATAGGCATGTTTTATATGTTTTCGGTAAACTTGAAGGTGATCAAGAGCGTTCATCTAATAAATCAAGTTGTGCTAAATGGTCTTGACAAATTTTTTCATCATTAAGCATGCCATGGAGAGAGAAATGCAGAGGGAGGGAATCTGTACTTTGAGAGGTAGAATAGCCTTTGTACCATAGACCAGAGAAAATGGTGTGGCAGCAGTGGAAGTGTGAATACTAGTACGGTATGCCCATAGGGAAAAAGGAATGTGCATATGCCAATCCTTCCTAGTATTGTTAACCAATTTCATGAGAATTTTGTTTAAGGTTTTGTTAGTAGATTTGTCTTGGCCATTGGTCTATGGGTAATAAGGTAATGATAAACTTAGTTGAATTTCAAAGGCGTCGCAAATTTTTTGCAATGTTTTGTTTTTTAATTGTTTTCCATTATCAGTGATGAGGTGATGAGGAACACCAAAATGGAAAATGATGTGATAATTGATGAAATCACATATTTTCTTGGCTTTTATGGAGATGAGTGGTATGACCTCAACCCATTTTGTATAGTATTCGGTAGCGGTGATGATCCATTAATATCATTGGGAAGAATAGTGGTTGATCTCTCCAACAAGATCCAAACCCCATTGAGAGAAGGGCCAAAGGTCATGGGCGACCTGTAAGGAATGACTGGGTGTATGATGAATATTGGCATGTTGTTGGAATTTTACACAATGTTTGACGTATTTTCAACAATCAAGGTTAAGAGTTGGCTAGTAATAGCCTAGGCAAAGGATACGCTTAGCAAGAACAAGGCCACTGAAGTGACCTCCACGTATGCCATCATGAACTTCTTTAATGGTATAAGGAATTTCAGAACTCATAAGGCATCGTAAGAGAATACCATCAAAGCCATGCTTATAGAGGAGGCCCCCCAGGATGACATAATGAGATACCTTTTTAAGGAAGGTGTGTTTTCCATTAGGGGTGAGATTAGGAGGTAAGATGGAGAGAGAAAGATAGTTGGAGTATTGTTTATAGCATAGGTCACTCAGGTCAGGGGTAGTGGTTCTAATAGAGTGAACTTCATAAGGTAAATAAGAGGGTGATTCAAGTCATTGTATGGTGACAAAGATTTTAGAATCAGCAGGCGAAGAAGATATTTGTGAAGCCAAGCAGGCCATGGAGCGGTAAATTTGTTAGTTGAACGAGGGATGGTTTATAGGGAAAAATGGTCAAACATGGTCAAAAGTTTATCCACATGATGTTTATACTTTTGAATTATCTCATTACAACATTTGTATATACCATTCACTTGGTTTACAACCAATTGAGAATCACCAAAGATGTTGATTGATTTGACATCTAGGGCATAGGTGGCTTGGAAACCTAATACGAGTGCTTCGTATTCAGTGATATTGTTTGTGCATTCAAAATTGAGTTTGAAAGACAAAGGCATGGGCTCACCATTAATAAGAATGAGGATAATACCAGCCCCACCCCCATGCTGACACTTTGAACCATCGAAGAAGAGTGTCATTTGGTAGGGGGTTCATCCAGGGAAAGGGTAGTAATTGACTCATCTAAATAGTCAAAATTAAAGGGTTGATCCCTGGAAATAGGTGCATTGGCCAATTAGTCAGAGATGGCTTGGACCTTGATGGAATTTTGATGAATAAATTCAAGGTCAAGGTCAGCTAAAAGCATAATCCAGTGTGTGGCACACTGATTTTGGTAAGGTTTGGCATACATGAAGTGTAAGGGGTTGGTGTTGGTCACAACATAATTTTTGTGGTTGAGTAGGTAATGGCGAAGTTTGGTGGCAACGATAACTAAGGCTAAGAAAAGTTTTTTGGGATGGGTTTATTAGGTTTCGTAATCCAAAAGAGTATGTCTCATGTAATAAACTACCTGCTCCCTATGTTGTTCATCGTGATGAGCAAGCATGGCTCCTAAGGAATGATTAGTAGTTGAGATGTATAGGTAGAAAGGTTGATCGTATTTAGGTGGAATGAGTATGAGTTGTTTGAGGAGGTATTGTTTTAGGGCCTCAAAATATTTGTGGTAGTCATCATCCTATTTAAAGGAAACATCATTTTTGAGAAGATGATGAAATGGTTAGCACCGATCAAATAATTTTGAAATGAAATGGTGAATAGACTATAACTTACCTTGCAGGCTACGAAGTTGTCTAAGGTTAGTGGGTGGAGGAATTTTGAGAATGGCCTTGACTTTACCAGGGTCAACTTCTATACCATGTAGGGAAACAATAAAGCCCAAAAGTTTTCTTAAGAGGACTACGAAGATGCACTTCTTAGGCTAAAGGTGAATACAATATTTAATGAGACAGTCAAAAATGGTTTTTAGGATGGCAAGGTGCTCAGAGTGGTGTTTAGATTTGGCAAAGAGATCATCCACGTAATCTTCTAATATACGATGCATGATATCATGGAGGATGTAAGTCATAGCCTGTTGATATGTGGAATCAGAGTTTTTAAGGCCAAAAGGCATGACATGATAGTAGAAGGTTCCCTAAGGGGTGATGAATGTGGTTTTATATTGATCCTTTGGGGCAAGTAGGATTTGGTTATAACCTGAGAAGTCATCCATGAGTGATAGCATCTCATGACCAGCGGTAAGGTCAACCAATTGGTCAATAGTAGGTAAGGGTAAGTCTTCTGGGTAGGCTAGGTTGAGGTCATGGAAATCCATGTAAATGCGGAGTCCCCCTGTTGCCCTAGTGATAGGGACAATGTTAGAAATCCAACAAGGATAATCAATGGGTAATATGAAGGAAACAAAAGGAAGGCACTGAAGTTCCTCTTTGACGAGAAGGGCAATGAGAGGGTGCATTTTCCTCAATTTTTGTTTGATGGGTTTGGCATCGGGAATGGTTATGATATTGTGGACCACTATGGTGGGGTCAATACTGGGCATATCTGCATAAGACGAAGTGAAAGCATGGTTATGATTTTTGAGAAAAGAAGTGATGGCTTCTTGTTCAGCAGCATCTAAAGATTGGCTGATCTTTAGGATGTGTAGGTCGTCCTAAGCATGAATGTTGATCTTGATAGTTGATTCATTCAACATGGTTTACATCTCAGAGGGTAATGACTGATGAATATATGAGTCTTCTATACCAAGGTAGGTAAGTATGGATTCATCATCCTGACATTGGATGATGCTAATTGAAGGTGTATTGTCATCGATCATTTCAGGATACAAGAAGAGAAGAGAGGACGGAGCCTCACCATCACATTGATAAGTCAAAGGCCCCAATGAATTCGTGTTTATGAATCTTTTTTTAGGAGGGATAGATTCTAGATCCATCGACTCCATCGGTGAAGGTGGTGATGAAGGCAGAGCGGGTGAAAAAGGTGGAGAAGGGCTGATGTCCTTGATGGGTTCAATGTGGGATTGTTTAGTAGGTGGTTTAGGAAATCTGATACCACTACGGTCGTTATGTTTATAGGTGGTACATGGAATAATAGTATGGTGGCCTTGCTCATAAAATCCAAAACCAAAGTCCTTCCATGCACATCAGTGTAGGAAGGTGTGGGTGAAATTTTGATTGGTGAGAGACTGGAAGTCAGCGGAAAATGGGTGGGTTTGTGATGGTGGTTCGGGCGTGTAAGTGGTAGTATCAATTCCCCCATAGGTGAGACTGGTACGGAGATGAGGAGGACCATAAAGCAGACATTATCATATGCGATGATCATATCGAGGGTGTTAGTGAAGACTCCCATATTCTTGTGGAGTAAGGAATGTGTTGACACTATATAGGTAGTATTCCCTAGAGTGAGGCATTGAAAAACACTTTCCAAGGGATTGGTGGTTGGTATGTGGGTAGCAGGAATAGATGATGTGTCAGAGGTCGATGTGGAGGTGGAGTTAATGGATTGGGAGACTGATGGGATGGACGTGGAGGTTGTGGCAGTGGTAGGAGGTATGCACAGTGGAGGTGGAGACTGTACTGGTAAGTGGAAGTGTAGGTGAAGCGGTAGCGGTTGTGGAGGTAGATGCCTTAATGGGTATAAGCATGTCATTAGGTTGGTAAAGCATGTTGCATGATTTAAAAGGTGATGGATCAGCTGGGATAGTGTAGGGGTGCCCTTCGTGCTCAAACTTTACACAATGATGAAAAGTGGAAGGAACATAACCCATGACACGAATCAGGGGTCTACCAAGTAATAAATTATATTGAAATTCCCCCTCCAAAACATAAAATAATTCTAGAATAGTGCGGGGGCCCATCCAAATATGGATGATGACGATGCCTAGTGTAGAGGTGATAGCATTGTTGAATGAATGCAACATGACAAGATGTTTATGCATGCAATTGTCAGGTATACGCATTTGATAAAATGCATGGGATGAAATGATGTTAATGCTAACACCCCCATCAACCATCACACATCACACCCATATGTCATTAATGTGGATAGAGATGAAGAGGGCTGGGTCTGGGTCATCATTTTGGTGTGGTGTGATCTCCTCTTCTGAGAAGCTAAGGGAGGCTACTTGGTGAATAGGGTGGGGTGAGGATGAAGGTGGTAATTTGGTAAGAGAACCTACATGATGAGGTGTGATGATGGAGGCTATGGGTGTAGGGTCATTGGGTAAAACCTCAAAAGATTGAAGAATCTCCATAAGAGCTTGACAATGGGATTTTGAGGTTTGGATGAGGTCATATAAGGACATTTTGAGGGGAGATTGGTGTAATTGTTTGAGCATGGTGTGATGTCTGACTCCATTAGAATGGGGTATGTGGGGCGGTAAATAGTGATTTTAGGTATTGGTGTAGATGGTATGTTGGGTATAGGATTGGTTGGTGGGTCAGCCACCTTTTCTTTACCTTTATCCTTCTGAGCATGGGTAGTAATGTTGATCATGTTGATCTAAGGGGAGTTGGCAAACGTAGAAGGTTTAGGGTGAGTGGTATAATGACATGACGGGTAGAAACCTACCGGAGGAGAAAAAATTGTGAGGTGAGCTGGGCGCAATGAAATTTGGTTGATGGTGTGACAAGTTATTTGATGTGAACCATGTTAATTTCAAATCTTGGGGGTGGTTCTAGGAGCTGTGGGGGTGAATTTTTTGGTTGTTGAGTGTATAGTGTCGGAATGGGTGTCGGTGAGGTAGGGTCCTCATGGAGAAGGTCGTCATCATCAAAGTTGGCTTCTGAAGGACACAAATAGATAAGGACATTTTTCAAGGCCTTGCAGTTCTCCACATTGTGCCCTGGCACACAATGGTAGGAAAAAAAATTAGTTTCATCAAACCCTTTTGGCTTGGGTTTGAGAAGGTCATAAGGTCTTAGTGGCAATAATGTGATAACATAGGTCTCAAGGAGAATGGTTAAAATTTTGATATAGGACCCTGCTAGTGGGTCACAATGAGAGGTGAAAGTGGGTTTGGGTGTAGGTATGACTGATTTTTGAGGAACAGTCCTCACAGAAGGGGGAATAGGTCGAGCTATGGTTTTGGGTACTCGCATGGTCTTGGGTGACCATTGTGTTTGTCTAGGTAGGGGTGTGTTAGATGAATGGGTAGGAGCGTGTGTGGTTGTTTTGACTACCTTATTGGGAGGTAGTGGAGTTTTGTCTTTGGGTTGCATCTTCTTGGGTAAAGGTGATATGGGTGTATGATATCTAGAGGGAAAAGTAGACGGGGGAAGAAGGTGAGTTACCCACAGGGATAACGGAGGTGCTTTGAAGGTAGATGATGTGGGACGAGTAGGGGGTGTGAGAGATAAAGATTGAAGTGTAGTGGGTAGTGAAGAAGTTGTGAAGAGTATTAGGGGTATGGGTGGTAAAGATGCTGCAAGTGTAGGTGTAAGTCGTGTCGGGTGCTTGGGTAGGTTAGAGGTCTCTGAGGAAGGAGTGGGCTGTTGTGTTTTTGGTTTATTGATGGGTGGAAGTTTCTTAATGGTGATGGAAAGCTGAGGTCCTAAGATGAATGGGACCGGTGCAAGTGTGATTGGTGTAGCCAGAGTATGAGTTCTCTAGATTTGGTTCTTTTGTTTGGGTGACAGAGTAGGTGTTGTGTTGAATTTGGAAGATGTAGCTAAATCTAGTTTGATAGGTGGATGAGTAAGGCTGGTGGTTGGGGTGACCACTAAGGTTGTAATAGTTTTAGTCGAGACAGATGTTGTAGGTGTGGGTTTGGGTTTAGATGTAGTTTGGGTTATGGGTAAGGGTGTATGTTGAGAAATGATGGGTGTCATGGAAGAAGTTGTGATAGAGGTGGTTGTGTTCATTTCAATTGGTCAAAATATTTTTGGGTAGATAGTGGAGGTATCAGCAAGTGACATCTGCATCTGCGTTGAGACATGAAGCAAAAGGCACCCCCAAAGTAAGGCCCTATCCAAATAATCTAAGCGATCAGCCAAACATGATAATGGCATGTCTGTAGGTGGAGTTGATGAGGAGCTAATGGATATTCCCATAAAATATGTCTTAGAGATAGGGAATTGGCTAGCTTCAGCTTCTATGGGTAAGAGAACTGAAAGTAGGTCTACAAGATCTTGGGTAGTTGATGGAGAATGCTCACCAAGAGGAAAAGGTATCTCAACTGGGTCTATGATAGGTGGAGGATATGATAGGTGCTCCTCTATAGGTGGAGGAGATGATGGGAGCTCCTCTGTGGGTGGAGGAGGCAAACAAGTATCCTCTGTGAACTGAAGAAGTACTGTGGGTATCGGTTTTCTAAGTGGAGAAGCCAAAGGTAAAATGGTCTTGATATTAGTGGAAGGCTCCTCTACATGTGAGGAAGGAGGTGAAAGGTGTTCCTTTATGGGTGGAGGAATAGGTGAGGTGGGTTCCAATGTAGAAGGAGGACTTCGGGCTAGAATATCCTCTATGGACAGAATGTGGGGTAATTGGGAAGCAACAAGTGTGTCACTAAAGATAGCGTGGACCTCGCGGGCATGGGCATCATGAGTTGAGGCCTCACCAGTTTGATCAAATGAAGGGCATGATTAGGAAATGGTTTCTTGAATATGTGTAGGTTTTTGTTGGCAGGTGCGTTAGGATTATCCACGGTTAACTCACCTTTCTCGAGCATTTCTTGGACAATATTTTTGAAAGTGATGGAGTTACCATCACTATGATCCTTTACTCATTGATAATTACAGAAGTCATGTTCTTTATACCATGTGGGCATGGGGCAAGTAGGGTCAAAACCAGTGTGTGGTTTTATGGGCAGAAGGGTGATGGCCCTGGCTTTGATAAGCTTTTCTAAGACATATGACTAAGGCTCCTTGATTGGGGTGTATTTCCATTGTTCTCGTCTAAATTGAAAAGTTTAGACGGGTGAGAGATTAGATGAGGGGTGGCCTGATTTGATGGATGAGCCAGACAGGATTTGAGTACCACTGCGTTAGCGATGCCCTTGGCCTTTGAATAATTTTTCTGCGGTTTGGAAGAAGATGAAGTATCATTCGAATTGAATGCAGAATTTTTACTTTGTAATTAGATTTCCTTCTCTTCGATGGCCCGAATCTCTAACTTTCGTGCCATGGTGAATACTTCATCAAATGTTCATAAAGTCTGAACCTGCAGGGTCAGTGAGATATGTCTAGCACAAGCTCACATGAAGAGCTCAATGAGTTCTGTTTGTGGTAGTTGGAAGGTGAGTTGATTGATCAGGCTACGCCAGTGAGCAACAAAATTTGTGATAGATTCATCCTCATACTGATGCATGGAGTATAGGTCGGTCATGGTAACCTTCTTGATGATATTGATGGAGAAGTGATCTAAGAAGGCTTGGGCTACCTAATTGAATGAGAATATAGAATGTCTAGGTAACCCACTATACCAATCTAATGCAAGTCCAGTCAGAGACATGGGAAAGGTTATTAGGAGAAAAGCATCATCATGAGTGATGTTAGAGTAGGTATTTACCTTAGCTCATGTTCACCTAGGTACTTTATTTACCTTTATTGTATTTATCCTCACCCACTTATGTGTGTGGATATTTCTTTTATCTTATTTAGATATTAGGAGATATTATCTAGTTGTTAGGTATAGTTCTTTCCTTGATCTATGGTATTGACTAGATCCTTGATGTCTAGTTCTCTCCTAAATTTATGGTCTTGACTAGTTATTTGATGACTAGTTATTTCCTTGATTTATGGCTTGATCTACAACCTTGACTGGTTCTTAGATTGTTATTCCTTACCTATTTAAGCAAGGCCCATTCTCAATGTATTACATTGAGTTCCATAATAATATATGATATTGCTGCTCATTTGTTTTCAAAGGCTTTATGTAAAGCTATTCTAGTGAATTGTTTTCATCTTATTGATCATGGTGTTTGATTAGCATCTGTGTTCTTAGCTTGGTATGATCTGGTTATCATTCCTTTCATGGTATCAGAGCTACACGACTTGCCATCACACCAAAGGCTTGAACTGAAGGTGGAGAGGGATCTCATCATGTTAATTAATTGCTATGCCAATACCCTCCCACATGATGGAGCTGGGTATACACCAAATCTGGCCCAACAACATTAGGAGGAAGTGACACCAGGAATTTTCTGGGAGGTCACCCATCCCAGAGCTACTCTAGGGTTGGCACGCTTAACTGGCTGGTTTCGTGTCCTTGCCTTGTTACCTTGGTTTTTCTTGGATCGTGACACTCTGGAGTTTGTTTCCTTGAATTTTTGCTTTGGTTATTGTTCTTGGATCACCGCACACCTATTTGTAACAGTTGATTGAATTATGTTTGGTGTTTTTTTTACACTTTCGACATCACTCCATTGACAGTCTCCTTGTATGGAGCTATTCTGGTGAAACCCAGTGTCAGTTGTTTTTGAGTTTTGTGATCAAGTAGTGGATTCATACCACAGAGCACACCAAAATTCTTTAGCATTGTACGTGTTTTTGAGATGAGTTTCTTGGGATGCCTTGGAGCGGGTTTTTACTCTCTTTACTTTATTGTTACTAGTTTTTGGTACCTTGCGGTGTTCCTTTTTTCCCAGTTATTGTACATGAGTACCTCATCAGGCCTAGTTTCCAGGACTCATACCATGGACATGCCACTTCTATTTTGGCCCCTAGCTTCACTTGAGGGGGGGTGTTAGAGTAGGTATTTACCTTATCTCATGTTCACCTAGGTACTTTATTTACCTTTATTGTATTTATCCTCACCCACTTATGTGTGTGGATATTTATTTTATCTTATTTAGATATTAGGAGATATTATCTAGTTGTTAGGTATAGTTCTTTCCTTGATCTATGGTCTTGACTAGTTCTTTGATGACTAGTTATTTCCTTGATTTATGGATTGATCTATGACCTTGACTAGTTCTTAGATTGTTATTCCTTGCCTATTTAAGCGAGACCCATTCTCAATGTATTACATTGAGTTCCATAATAATATATGATATTGCTACTCATTTGTTTGTAAAGGTTTTATGTAAAGCTATTTTGGTGAATTGATTTCATCTTATTGATTGTGGTGTTTGATTAGCATCTATGTTCTTGGCATGGTATGATTTGGTTATCATTCCTTTCAAGCCAGTAGGTAGAACCCATGTTTGAACAACTGAAAATGTTGTTATGGGTATTCCTTGCTATTGAAGTGGTTGAATTTAGTTATCTCCCAATGTATGGGGTATGGGAAAATAGGAATGGATGGGTGGATGAGTTTGTTGCAAATTTCATCACAGGTGATAGTGTTGTGGGAGATTGAAACTAATGCCTATAATGTCTGCATATTTTCCAACATCAATTTGATTAGGTCGTTGGTAGGTTGCGATGATTGGATGCCTCATGTAGTGTGAGAGGGTTTGTTTTGGGCATATAATGGGGGTGGAACTCTAGTATATGGCGCTTCTGTGTAGCTTGATTGAGAAGAAGGCAGTGAAATAGGGGATACATACCTAGAGTGATTAATAGATGAAATGGGAGGATGCTACGTATATAGGGGTGGAAGGCTTGTGGTAACCCTAGTGGCAATGGGGGCTAACGATTGTGGAATAGAAAGGAATTTTTTTTGAAAAGGGGTAGGGGTCACCAACACGTGAGGTGGTAGTGTAGCTACGAGTATATGCGAGACCATAAGGGTGGATGAGGTTGTGTTCTAGGTGGTTATCAAAGGTATGGTGAATGTGGTGGGTGCCATGGATGTAGCAGATGTGGAAGTCAAAGCGGGTATAGGCCTTAGTTGTGAGACGATTGGGGGTAAGTTAGATGCGGGTAGCATGGAGCCAGATGGGGCTGATGCAAGAGTGAGAGCGAGAGTCATGGGATAGATACGGGCATGTCGTATATCAACTGACCTGAGGCATCTCGAGTGGATGAGTGGGAAAGATAAAACTGTGAGGTAGTGGGGTTTTGGTCAAGGAATCACGTGAACTCCTCATCTCTGGTAGTAATAGTGATAGGCTGGATAAGATCCATGACTGGTGATAAAATGGAAGGTGGTGAAGGACTAGGAAGGAGTGGTTAACAACTGGCATGGAATACGAGTGCACTTTCTTGTCTTCGGGTCAACACCATGTGAACCAGTACTGATGAGGTTGGGCCAGTTCTTTGTAAATGACACAAAAAAATAGCAGGGACAGGTGAAATTGGTGGAAAAAATGGATTAGGTACTAAATGTAGGTTGGAAAATTACACAGGATAACCGATGTTGGTTAGGGTAAACCGATTCTAGTTACAGGTAACCGCGGTTGGTCACTGTGGGAAATGGAAAGTGAGTGAAAAATAGGGTATATGGTCAAATCTGGCAGGTATGCCAAATCTGATGAGTTTTACAAGGCCAAAGGGAATGATAGAAATAACAGGGACTCTAAAAAGCTCAAGAAGATGAATAAAATGTCCTTTTGGGTAGGTTAACAAAAGGACCTAGAACCAACACCGGTTTGGTATAACCAATGACGGTGAGAGGGTAACCGATGATGGTCACTGGACCAACACCGGTCACTGTGAAATTGAAATAGTGATGAAAGGAAAATGGTTGTGAATTAAAATCTGATGTGGAATCAAACCCAAAATTCTAGGAATGATGAGAATATGGTCCAGGCACCCTCAGATGAAGCCAGAATACACCAACTATGATGAGGAGCATGCAAGGATAAACAAGAAGAATGAAGAACGCGACCTCTCACCTCAAAACGCAAGCCAAGTAGAAACACTAAGAAAAATGTGATCCTAAGAGTGCCTTTTCTATTATGTTTGTTTAGCTTATGCTATTTAAGGACTGAATCATGAACTATAAAATTTTTTTTTTTGGTGAGGATGGCTTCCTATAAAGAAGGAGATCTAAAATGTGAGGTTTTAGGTATGTTATGGTAGTGGCAGGCTTCACTTTGAAGTATGACTTGATAGAGCAGTGAGTTGGGGAGTACCTGCCAATCCTCAGATCAGTGTGATCATTGACAGGAATTCCCAGGAAAGATGTTGTTTAAGAATATGTATTTGTTTTTAATTTTTGTGATGTGGCAAGACTTAGAGAGAGAGAGATGTGCTTTCTATGATTCATTTTTCAACCATCACCTGGGAATGACTTCTAGCATATAGGTTGCCCTGAATTAATGTGAGCTAATATGATAAATCAAAATGCAATCCACTTCTTTTAAGTGCAAATCGAAATGTGAAGTTGGATGACACAAATAGATGAAGAGGAAGAGGGATGCTCTTTCACTAAAATGCATAAAAACATGAAGAAATGGTTCTTTTTAAGCACACCAAAAGAAATATTTTTTTAAGAGAAAATAGAAAGAAAAGGTAGGTTACCAAGGAAGAAAATTGATGTGTATGCTTTTTAGAAGGGAAACAAACACACAAATTTTCCTAAGAAAGAATAAATTGTAAGGAACCCCGAATGGGTCCCACCGAGTGTGCCAAAATGTTTCACCTGATTATTAGATGTTTCTTTGAAATATTGTTGAAACAAATAGGGTAACGGGTATAGGAGGAATACCTGTTGAAATGCTGGTTGATGGGTTGTTGCACGTGTATGACTTCTTGATCCACAACTGATTGTGAGAGCTTCCTTTTATCTAGGAGGAACTACCTGTAATGAAAAGCAAGACCACCAAAAAGAGTTAAGCAATATGTGTAGTGAATTTTCTAGCGTGTGCTAGATCTGGGAAGTGTGATACTTCCTAAATGGCTATCAGTCCACCATTCAAAAAAATTTAATGTGGGTAATAAAGAAAATCCTATTGTAATTGAAATGATTTGGGTATCTCATCCAAAATACAATAAGAAATATCTAATCTACTAGGCTAAGTTAAAATAAGATTTGAAGGTCAAGTAACTAGTTCTGGGTCTCTGTAGGTCTGACAGAGGTCTCAGGAAGATCATAGATCAACAAAGGTAATGTGGGAATAGGTGGATACGTCATTGTTTTAGGCTGTATTGATGAATACAGAGACCGATGCTAGTTAAGGGTAACCGACGGTGGTCAGGTGTAGCCGGTGCTGGTTATTGTGCAAAACAAGGAATGCCACAGGATGGGCTCTGGATCTCCCTTATGATTGCACAAGGAATTGATTGGTTGGAAGGAGGTATTAGGTTGTTTGGGTGGGGTTTGGTGAGGTTTTAACTGGCATATGGAGGGGTGAGTATTAAAGGAGTTCAGTGGGTGGCTAGGGAAACAAAGGACAATACAATGATGGAACCAATGAACCAAAGGAATACAACATTCTACTTACTTGGAACTTGGTTCTGGGTGCCGGCGAGTGAGGAATGAAGGTGTTGGTAAGAGGCTGAATGCTGCAGAGGATCACCAATCATAGGAAAGCTTCTACATGGGTTGTATGTGTATTTCTTTTTGCTTGGTTGGAGAAAATCCTTGCTGGGGTGAATACTTTATGGCTGTGTAAGAGAAAATGCTTGATCTCCTTCCTTGTATGCATGTTCTCCCTGAAATTCATTCTCAGAAGATGCGATATCTCTCAAGAATCTACTAATGTTTTCCAACCTCTAAAATAAGGTTGTTTTAGGGATTAAAAGGTGACCGACGATGGTTCCGGCTTAATCAGCGACGGTTAGGGGTAACCGACGTTGGTCAAGGCAGGATTTCCTAGGTTTACTAAACTAGGTAGATCCCCTTGATTTTCTAGAATCTCATGTCATTCACCCATGGATTAGACTAGAAGCTTCTTGTCAACATGCAAAAATGTGGTTAGAGGGAATGTAGGCATTGATTTTTAGGGTTTGGGTAAGTCTTAGTTAGTTAGTGTAAATTACTAAGAATAGGTCTTAGGGTGAGTTATCCTGATGAGGTGTCTAGGTGAGATGTATGTGGACATTATCCCTAATTAATATATTTAAATAATAAATATGAAAAAGATAATTAATTAAATTAATATTAGTGGAGTGAAAGGATCCATGTCTAGGTTAATTTGATGAAGGGTGCTTATTTTTTGAGGGACCAAAGGGGAGTGTAACCTAATTTTAGTGTCTACAAGCATAACTCTAAAATAATTCACACTCCCTAAACTTCATAGTTCAATACATATTTATAGAGGTGGGGACTTTCCCTTCACCACCTATGTACTTCTCAAAATAGGTCGCATGCTAATAATATCTATACACATTTACAATAGCATGCACACATGCAAGTGTTCTAATAATAGATGTCCTATAGTTAACTGGAAGAAGCAATCTTATTATTAGCTCAAACCATGCATGGTGCTTATCATCTACTCATTCCCAAAATATCATTGTGTGTAGCGAAAGTCTTCACCTCTATGTGTGCTCCGCACTCTATCTCCAAAAATATCCCTTATCCATAAAAAAATGGGTAAGTCCTGAGCCAAAGTGTTCTACCACGCATTTCCTTTCCTATCTTCCTTTTCCTTAAAATGTGCCTTGTTCCTGTGTGCACATCCTTTGTTTTTCTTCTCCTTAGAGAAACATTCTATCTTCTCAACAAGCACATTCACTTCCACGCCTGTGTCAATCAAAATATTTCTCAAAATCCATCCATCCACAACAACATTCAGAGTGATCTCCTTGTCATAATCCAAGCTATGGGGAGGGAGATTAGCATGTAAAAATTGTCATTTGTTTTCAATACCACTACGTGGAGTGTTTCCTTTCAATAAAATCCATAGTAATGGAATAATGTTATCTTGATACAACATCTTGCATAATTATTTTAGATCATCAACATTCAACTGGAAATTATGAGCTTCCTTCTTCTATTCCAACTTATATGACTGTTCCTTTAAACATTGTATTTCACCCTACAAATTTCTGAGTACCTCCATGGTTTCCTGATAAACATCCTTATGATGTGTAGGGTTTGGATATTTTTCATGTAAAACCTTCTCCTTAGTGATGGTAGGATTTTTTTACAATGTTTCTCTAGCATGTGCAGCCTCAACGCGTGTAGTAATCTTCATAGGTACTACCTCAGGATCTAGTGCTAACTTTAGCATCCATTGGTTTTCCTTGATGTGTTGTATTCTAACCATCCATATGCCCTTTTTCTCTTGTTTTTGCTTCTTTTTAAGATGTTGATATAAGTATAGTCACTCTTCATAGTTATGATTCTTTCTGAAAAAATAACAAGTAATGTTCTAAGGACATTCAGGCCTATAAAGGTTAGTGGATCTACACGTATAGCATGTTCCATGAGGGAACTCACATCGTCCACTTCCGTGGCCTCTACCTCTAAATCCACCATGGTATCCTTTACCTCTACCATGGCCTCCCATAAATTTCCATTCATTTTGATCATAGTAGCCTTGAGTGTGATCATAATCATGTTGCTCACCTTTTTCCTTAGAGTTATTCAAAACTCTAGTCTATCATACACAATTATCAAAGGTATCATGGATCTGATCAATCAATGTGTAATCTTAAGTATTGTGAGTTGTGGACTAAAAAATATTATAGTAGAAAGAAACATTCTTCCTTATCACGTGTTGCAACAAAAACTTTCATCATGATCTAAATGACATATCTCAAAATCCAACAGCAAGGAGCTCACCGATCTATGAGGGAAACTATCCTTAGTATGCCCCTCTACTTCATAATTTGTGTACAAAATTCCACTACGTGTCTCATGTGTTGTATTGGCTAATAGTTTCTCCAACTGATTTTTCATTGCTTCAATCTAAGCTTCCAAGAATGGGCTCACTCTAGTGTATATGCTCCCAAATGCCTTAATGCATAGAGCTACTTCAAGTGTCTTGCGTAGGTCTATATATGTCTTATGTGAGAGTTCCCTTCTAAAAGGCATAATTAGGCCTCCGACAGACCACTATGCATGTTGAATTACATGGATATCATATGATAGTTTAGAAAAGAGTGTTTTGAAATGAGCATCATATTCCTGTACACTCTCAGTAGTGCCCTATTGATATCATTGAATGTAATTATAATTTTCTACATGAACTCAGAGATATAAACATTCATTAATGAAAGCATCTCGTAATGTTGTATAATCCACACAATTCTAATCATGGTCAAACTTTTTATACCAGCTGTGCATGCATCCCTAAAACATAGTTACAAACTGACTGGCCTTGTGCTTTGAAGATGTAATTCTTTTCACGTGCTACAGTATCTCACACATATGAACATTCTCAGAAACATCTTCTATTCCCCTATACTATACAAGATGAGGTGACATATCCATGTAAATATTCTGGGGTTGGTGTAGACCATGCCCACAAGATCTAGAACCTCATGTGTTACCTCCACCTCTAGATCCACCAAATCTACTAGATCTTGAGTTACTTGTCCCTCATGATCCTCCACCCATAACAAGAATTTAACCAAAGTATGCACTACCTAGTGTCCCAACAGTGGTGCTAAAATTAAATCATATAATATGTGAAGTTGTGCTACTCCTTGATGTGAGTCCAAAGTTCTGCGTGCCTATTTTCTGTGCTGACGACACACCTTAAAAGGTTCCTCCAACTAGTCCTCTAAATAATGGGGAAGATGCCTACCCGGCCATAAATTTACTTTCTATTTGATTTACTCATGAACTTACTGATAAGTCAACTCTACCTCTTGCTACTCTACTGCCCAAAGTAGCTTGCTGACTACTGGTTGTAATAGAAACTAGGAAACCAAACATAAGGGATAGGTTGCCAGGTAGATTCAGATGCACACCCATGGCCCAAGTTTTCTTTGTTGGTGTGGTCTCATAGGATGCCCATGAGGGTTCCCTATCATGTTTTCCCAAATGGGAGAGTTCTAGATGCTCTGGATCCACATCCTCTGCGTGAGCTCCAAATCCTTCACAATCCATCTCTCTCCTCAGTGTCATTCATTCTACAATCTCGTGTTGCTTCTCTAAATCCCTCTCACATGGCTCATTTAACTTAAGTTACCTTTCTTCTCTTTTCCTCTCTATCGCTAGGTCCGCCATACCTCACCACACCTGCTCCTTCCCCCGTGTGTGGTGGGGTTTAGCTAGCCATCAAATTCTCTTCCAAATTTAGGGTTACCATTAAGATCCTTATTCCCAGTGGAATTCCATGCAGATATGCTCCCCTGGGATAATTTAAAAATTTAAACTCAGCTACCTCTATAAAAGAGTAAGTGGAAATTGAGTACTCCAAAATATAGCTATTCAGAACACCATGAAACCAAGTGTCCACAACACGCGTCCAAATCATATCAACATCATAGAGGTCTTGAAATTATTCTTGCCTCCAAAAAAGTGTGCAAAACCTCCAATTCCTTTTAGAATTTTAAGTAACCAGCCACTCGTATAACTCTATTGGAAAGATAGAAAATAAGCTCTCATATAAGGTGTCATACAAATTCTGCTCCCCCCACGTGCATGTCTCAAACTCAGATCCAGTGCTAAATATCTGTGTGTACTCTTCTTCCAGATCTACTATCCACTCCTCAAAACTTTCCAAGGTCAATTGGTACGTCTTCATCACACAAAATACTAAAAAAAACTGAAAAAGAGGTCCTGGAAATAGAACCAATGATGCATCCTAGAATTTACTGTGAATAACCCAGGTGCACTTGCACATCACTCAACCTAATCTGAGCACTTAGCTTGAGCTGAGTACTCACCTAGAGTGTGCAAAGGCACCAGGTCCCTCTTTATATTTTCTTGTACAAAATATTAGCATGATGGTCTATATAGGTATTCAGATTCATTAGCAATAGTAAACAACACACAATACATAAACTAGATCTAGTTATTAGAATATATGTAAGATAAACTAAAAAATGACTATAAAAATATTTACCATGCAAGAACCAAATTCTATCATGTTCAATAGCATTATCTAGCCAATATGAACCATTTTATTAAATACTATAAAACACAAAAGCTTATTACATTACAGAAGTATCTCCATGATTCATGCACGAGACAAAACCAGCAGTATAAGTCTATAATTTGACACATAGACACAAAAACCATGCAAATCAATACATATATATGGGGGTGGGGACTTTCCCTTCATTGCCAATGCACTTATCAAAATAGGTCACATGTTAATAATATCCATACACCTAATAAAATAGGATGCACAACATGCAAGTGCTTTAAACAAATACTTCCTATAGTTAACTATGAGTAGAAATCCTATTATTAGCCTAAATTATGCATGATGATCAATTTTCACTTATTCCAAAAATACCATTGTGGGGACCACAAGTCTTCATTCCTTTGTGTGCTCAACACGCTAACTCCAAAAATAGCCCTTATCCACAAAATGACTAAGTCCTGATCCTGGGTGCTTGAACCCTATCATAACACTACATGCTCTTCCAGTGCCCTACATTCACTCACCCAATACTTAGGCCATTTTTTCCTTTCAACATGTTATAATAGTGTATACTTTTTCATTTGAAGAGGGAGATCATGTGAACTTTTTTTCAAAAGGAACGAAAGTTGCAGAGGGAAGAGTATATCCAAGTAAGAAGACACCACATTGCAAATTTGTGGGAAGAGGGATTTTTGTTGTCAGTGTAAACATAGTGTTGGATGGAAGAGTAAAATTTCCTTTCTCAGTTGATGAATTTGAAACCTTGGTAGATGTCGATAATAAAGGATACTAAATTTCTTGGGAAGAAAGTGAAGTGTCAAAGTATGTAGATTCATCCATTCCCCCCAATTTGGTTAGAGAAAACATTTTTAGTGGTTCAGAGGATTATGATATAGAGAGTGATGGATATTGTAGTGATGACACCAAAAGCACCATCAATACAAGTCGTAAAGATAGAAGATATTTTGTCACAAATAATTTCATTCTCAAACACAAATGTTGTAGCAAAGACAATGACATGGCCATGGGTTATATAACTCATGTGCTATAATATCATAAAATTAATGGAGAGAGATTAGATCCTTGGAATTTTGGTGTATGGATAGAAAATTTGGAAAATGTGTTTTGATTTCTCAGACTTTCTACAACCTTATAAATCAATAGTTTTGCAAATAAAAAAATTAATTTTCAATTAAACAAGAAGTTCCCTTATGATTAAATTAGGGAGTTCTTAATTGGATGGTCTACACCTTGTACACAGTGATCAAAACACATTTCAGTTCAATGGATTTGTTATAAAATTAATCCATTACTTCTCGATTGAGTGTAAATTTATTACAGAGGGAACAATTACTAACATAGTTGAAAGAGACATGGTACATTTTAATATATTGTATGCCAATATATTTGGTGTACATATATATAGAGTATTCAACTCTCCTTATAAAGGATTCTCCCTATCTAAAGGATCTCTCATACAATGGACTTTTGAGCATTTGGCAGACATAAACGATTCTCAGATGGATAATAGATTTAAAGAAGTCACAAAATAGGTTGAGGTCATCATGTGGGATGCATTAGTAGATTGAAAAAATCAATTTGTTTAACCAATTTCATATCATGCCACTAATCACAATCAATCAAACATAATGATAAAAATATCTTATAATGCTACAAAATGTCAGAAGATGGATACCCCTCAATCCAATCCATCAAATCAAAATTCTGATGAGGATAGAAAATAGTAAAATTTTTAGAAGAAGTGGAAAATGAATATTTTAGTTGTTGCAAATGTAATTGTATCCAAAATTTACCTCTTGCTTCAGTTATAGTTCATAATCTATGGCACACAACTAGATCATTGAATGAAATTGACATATTTTTTTTTGTGTTTGATGCATTAACAACAAATGTTATCTTTGATGTTGGTAAGAAATATATGTAGGTACATAAAATGAAATTTTATGGGATGGATGTTTGTAATAATTCATGGCACAAAGTTTATGGGTACCCAAGGAGTTCCTTCTATAAACATAAATTTGAATGGATAAGTGAAAATAGGCTTGCAGTGAATGGTAACACTGGAAAAGAGAAATAAAGTTCAAACATTGCTGTAACAATTGCCTACATATCAAGAATTGTTAAACGAAATTTATATATCTCTCCACATCTAACTCAGTCTATAGGATAGGATGGTATAAAATTTCCCCAAAGGTTTCTTCCTTCATTCTATACCCCAAATATACTACGAAAAAAGTTTAATGAGGAGCTTCAATTCTTGAATCTTCCTCAGGTGTCACAGTCAAGCTTTAGAAACATAATGAACAATAGATTTCAACATGTTTCCATTGCAAAAAATAATTTCTTTTCCAAGTGTGATGAGTGCAAATTTTTTTACAACAAATGTAGAACCACCACATACCCATAAGCACTCACAAATATTGAGGATATATTCAAAGTTGTTGTGTAGCTTACTATTTCCACATATTGTAGTAATAAGAACAACCTCATGGATTCTTGATCATTGTGCATGATAAAATGGATAAAATGAAAACTTCCATACTAAGGATCGGTAAAAAAGAAAATTCAATAAGTAATGTTATGAACCTACTAGTTACTTTGATGGGTATTCTCACACATGGACATAAGACAAGGGGTTTAGGCCATTTTGGCCTACCATTTGTTGAACGTGGAGAAAACTATACAGTCACATCATTAGCTTTGTGTCTCTAGATGCTTGAAGAACCTGTAATTGATGATTATGGATATCTATTGTATAAATGTGGAACATCCAAATAGCCACTGCATGATGCATTATTAAAAAATTATGTACATGAAAACTATAAAAGGTACAAGGAAAAATTTGACCATTCAAAATCTGGTAGTGTTGCTACCGCAAATAATTCATTCGTAAGGCAACCACTGATCATCTACTTACATTTGGATAATGCTTTAAGTGATAATAAGAATCGTACCTTATTTACATTTGTATCATTGTTGACAACATTTTTTTTTAACATTGTGTATCTAAGCTTCCTTCTAGTGGGACACACTCATGAGGATATAGATGAGACTTTTGGAATATTAGCAACATCGTTAAATAAAATAGAGACATTTTCTTTGCCACATATAATGGAATCTTAAAGAACATGCCAATAAGGGTCAAGTAAATTCACTCCTTACCTTATTGAGGAAGTGTACAACTTCAAGGAATTTGTGGAGCCATTCTTATTGTATGGAAACCATAAGATAGTGGGTATCAACAAACCTAAGATGTTCAGATTCCATGTTATAGATGGCATACCAGTGATGGAATACAAAGAAAAAATAAAGGATATACACTTTTCTTGTTCTATCGATATATGGTGTACAAAGGATAATGGTGAACTAATATTACCAGATGGGAAAATTCCTTTGGAAAATTTCAAAGAACTCAAAGAAATTGAATATCAAAAAAGGGAATAAAAGCATACATTGAGCATTGGGGAAAATCGCAACAGGAGAAGGTAGTTAGTATTAGCTTCAAAAGATCATGAATTGGGAAAATATGTTACATCCTTTTGATAGACCATTTGTAAATTGTAGCAGGAGGTGAGATTTTTGCTTTTGGCAAAAAAAAATATAGTAGATAGACATATATGACCAAATAACATGAGCCATACATATTCATAAAGAAGACTGTAATCACAAAAAAGAAAAACCCAGAGATTTGGCAATGCAGATATCTAATTTTTTCTAACATGGGGTTATCCCTCAATCTATGTGACTTGCAAACTTGAGATAAACCTCTGTAGAAGACTAACTTCCTCTTCCTAATCTAATGCTAAAACTACTCCTACTCCTAGAAATGAAAATGCATCTAAATAATCCTAAACTAACCATGCAAAGGGACTAGGTAGAGAGAGAGAGGGTTAGAAAGATAAATGAAAGGGAAATCCTAAGCTAAATGGAGGTGATAACAAAAGATAAGGGGTCAAAAACACTCTAGTGAGGGAGAAAGAGAAATAAATGAAGAAGGGAGAGGCCATGCATAAGGGACATAGAACCAAAGCTTCATTTACCATCTGTTCTAACATGAAACATAAAAAAAATGAATTAGCAATGAGAAAGACATACACAACACAATGCAATAAGTAAAATAGAGGAAAGGTTATAGCTAAAACAAGCTAGAACAGACAAATGTGTCACCAAACAAGCTTTATTGCAATAAAATTATGCACAAACCATTATAGTTGCAGAAAGAGGCACAAAGCACATTACCAAGACCAAAAATGAAGGTTTTACAACTCATAGTTACTTTGGAGCAAATTTTATAGAGTTTCATTATAGTTTTTGAATGTCCATCCTTTCAAAATGAAATATTTTTACAATATATAGCTCAAGTGAAAGAGAAGGAAGAAAGAGAAGAGGGAAAAGAGAAGGGGCACAACTTTTTTGAACTTCAACAATCAACCATCTACATTAAAATCCTTTGAAAAGCACATGGGTATATTATAAAGGAAGCATTTAGTCTATTTCATTCTGTAGAAGCAAATGAAGCCATGCATCATCAATTTTGGTGGTTGAGCTACCTGATTTGATTGTTTACATGCCCAAAAAGTTATCTTTTTCCTCCTAAAGACGTGTTTACAATTTTGACCTACCAAAAGCCACCAAAATCAAATTTTTATGATTTCAAATTGAAGGGATTAATGAGAGGTATCCAATGATATAAATTTTGTCTAATTTGGAGCTCGAGATCAAAAGATATGGCCATTTAAAGATTTGCCTATCGGGAGGCACAATAATTTGACACATGGAAGCCTCTGATTGGTTCAGGGATCATCCTCTACCAATGTGTACTTGATTTTTTATTTTTACAAGTGTCTACCTCCCATTGGCTCATAATATCAAGCTTTACTTCCATGTGTGCCATTTGTCCTTGTCTTTTACCTTTTCCGGACTACCTTTATGAAAATACGGGCCAATAAAACTCTACCACATTCCTTCAAGATGTCATAATGTCCTTTTCCTTTGTTAGTCTCATGGTACATGGACCAATGAAAAGGATCCATGCTCTTTTACATTCTAGACCTTATCAGACCCCTAGAAATATGAGCCAATAAGAAATGACCACATTTCTTTGTAATTATCCCCTTAAATGACCATTTTGAAGTACGAGCCAATAGAAAGGCTCCACGCACTTCACATGTCAATTTTTTTTATCTCTAGCCTCTTACATATGTGAAAGATTAGCCAATGAGGACGCTCCAATCCTTGATGCACTGTCAAACCTTTTATAATCTCCTCTAACAATAGAGAAGTGTGAGCCAATTTAGACAGATCCACGCACTTTGCATGTAATTCTTTTCTTTAAACCCCACTGATAACTATAAAACATGAGAAAATGAGGAAGCTCCACATTTCCATAGTGTCAGAACCCATTAGTTAGTCTTCTTCATGTTTGGATATGATTAGATGGGCCTTCACATTTTTTAGACTGTGAAAGGTGAGTTAATGAAATAGTGCCACGTATCTCTTTGTATCACAATTTCTAAGTTTGGGGAACTTAGATTTTTTTTTCTTTGCAGTTGGCTACCAGGTGTCCCCTTTTGCTTTTCTTTATATTATGGCCTCTCTTTATTTTGTGGCTTCTAAGAAAATAACCCATAAATGTTTTAAACTTGAGTATGCCACGTGTTTTCAAATGCCAATGACCAGAGCATTTGGGAAGTGTAATTTGATGGCAGTATGTCCATCACAGACCTATAAAAAGGATTAATCCATTTTTAAAGCTTGTTAAAGCCAAAATAACCCTGGGGGTAATTTTTAATAACAATTTGGTGATCTTTCGGGGTAATATTCCTACTAGATTATATCAGTAGCCTTTATGCATTCCATTGGGCATGGAGTTGAGCCTAAAACTTTAAACATTAATCTGAACTTTTAAAATTCTTATCCTTGAGCCATTTTGAAGCATGAGCTGAACTTAACAAGGTCTAGAAGCTTGAAGTTGATATTTGGAGCTCTAAATGAAGCTTTAAAACTACTCCAACTATCTGATTTTTCTATTAACATTTCTTGAGATGAATTGAATTGTGCAACACTCAAAAACTATATAAAAAAGATGAAAAATCATACATACTCCAAGTGGAGCATGCAAAGTGTGCACAAGTACTTATTATACTAAAAGAAAACCTACCTACTCTACACTTACCAGAGGAATGGGTAACCATCACACAAACCTTGACACTGGTAAGGAGAATATAGTCTTCCCTTCTTTACAACAGTGTAGGCCATGAAACTGATTTGACAATGGGCAAGGTCATGGATGAGAGACTAGCATGGAGAAAATCTTCAACACATCCTTCCAAGGTATTAAAAAACAAATAAAACACCTCCTTTGGCTGATTTGTATTTGGTTGAAGGTGTCTTTTTTGACCCTTGGTGCATTTAAAATCATCCTCATGCTCTTAAGTGAGCATAACCAGTGGCAACTCTTACCCCTGCTCTAATGAAGCTAGGTATTTTATTGGGAAAGGTCTAATTATTTTAATTTTCCTGCTCATTTATTTCTCGGCCCCATAACTAGGGCTCTCAACCTTCTTCCTCAATATGGCTATTTGTAGGATGATCTGTTCTTTGATGTGCCTCTATAAACAACTCTATTTCCACCTTGATGGCTATTGGAATTCCTTGTGCCTCTTTATTCCCCATTTCCTCTTTGTTTTCGAACAAAAGTACAACCAGTTCTAGATGGGTAGAATAGTGAGGATAATTACATTCTATAGGAGCATGTTTTGCTTGCACCTTATGGCAATAGTCTCTCCTTGATGCCTTGAAGGATGCTGATAGAGTAGAAAAACATTTCCTCCTCCATCAAAGACTCCTACCAATTTGAGATTCCTTATCACCTCCTCATGGTACTCCTCTGTGCCAAGTGCTTTCCTTCCTCCATGTTTGGGACATTTTGAACTTGTTCATCATGGTTCCTCCTCAATCCTCAATCAGACTGGTCAACTATTGAGAGATAAAAATTCTTCATCCTTGGATAAGACTGGTCGATAGATGAAGTGGAAGAAGTCTTGAAGGTTGTTGTGTGGCCTATCTCTACATTCGGGACCTTTACATGGTTTCTATGCTCCATAGGGATCTGATTTGATCACTTGGGGAAGCCAAATAACCCTCAAGAACACAACCCCTATTCTATTGATATGTTGCCTTTGAAACAATTACATGATTCTTCATGAAGCCTTGTTGTTTGGGGAATTGTATGGGCATATCCCTCTATTTGACAACATAACATCTCTCTCTCTCTCTCTCTCTCTCTCTCTACCAACCTTGTAGGATAACGTAATTGAGTGATATTTGGGTAGAAGGTAGGGACATTAGTGTATGGATTAGGGAAGCTAGGTAGTGCCCCAAGTGGATATGGGAGGGATATTTTTGAAGCTTGGGGAATGCTCTGGGTATAAAAAATTGTGGGGCATCAAATGAAGGATAAAGAAGAAAAGAAGCTTCCTGATTTTGGAAAGGAATAATGGATTTTTCTTGGTCTACAGATGGGGAAGGAATAAATTGAGGTGGTGAGGGAGGTATTATAGTAATATGAATGGGATTTATTTTTCTGACCTGAATGAGTATCTTCTTATCTTGGGATACAATGGAAAAATATTGAGGAAGACTACCTCCCCTAGAGACTGAATCAATACAACTAAGTCAATATTAAAGGACCTCAAATAGTAAAAGAAGCCCATACCTTGTGGGGGCCTATATTCTTATAGGATTTGGTGTCAGGTCCTTATGAATCTGAGGTTTAAATCCATGATGGATTCCATTGAAAGTTGTTGTAAGCATTTCAACCATGAGGTCAAGTATCTATGAGGTATAATAACTTTGAAAATCCTCCTTAAAACCAGTTGTGACAAGGTTCCCCCCAGCTGAATCCTGAATGCTTGGAAATAGATTGTGGAGCCAAATTGTACCATGTACCTCCATATTTGGATTTTCCTTTGAGAGATGGAACTCTCCAGAATTCTGTCACCATATGCATTCTCCTCTGTGATGATGTGAATGGCACAATTGATGGCAACATCCTGAATTTGATCAATAAGGTACTGATCTCCATTTCCATGAAGGAGAGAAATATATTTTAGGGCCACCTTGGGGATAACATCCAACTACTGTAAGTGATGAGGACTTAAGCTGAAATAAGGGAATGGAAAAGATCCTTGGAGAGCCATGGATGGAGTGAAAACATAAAAATGAATGGAAGAATAAAAGAAAAAATTATCAACAAAGATAATGGGTTCATTGAATTAGTGGAGTTTTCAGATATGCTTGAATTCTACCTCCAAGGTTGGAACCTTCAGCAAGAGCACATCAAACTTGATGAAGTGAAGTGGTAAGGTGCTTCAAACCTCTCCCACCAGGCGTGCCAAAACTATTATTGTAAAAAAGTAACACCTTGATATTTTGTAATGCAGATCTATAATTTTTGCTAACATGGGGTTATCCTTCAAGCTATGGGACTTATGAACTTGAGATAACCCTATGGAGAAGGTAGATTTCCTCTTCCTAGTCTAATCCTAAACCTACTCTTACTCCTATAAATAAAAATGCATCTAAGTAATACAAAACTAACCATGTCAAGGGACCAAGGAGAGAGAGATAGAGAGAGAGAGAGGGTTAGAAAGATGCATGAAAGGGAAATCCTAAGCTAAAAGGTGGTGATAGCACTAGAAAAGGGGTGAGAGACACTCAATTGAGGGAGAAAAAGAAATAAATGAAGAAGGAGAGGCCATACATAAGGGACACATATGAAAATCTTCATTTACCATATGTTCTCACATGAAACACAACAAAAATGAATTGACAAGGAGATAGACATACAAAACACAATGTAATAAGTAAAAGAAAGGCAAGGTTGCAGCTAAAATGAGCTAGGATAGACAAATGTGTCACAAAACAAGCTTTTTTGCAATAAACATATGCACCAACCATTATAATTACAGAGGGAGGCACAATGAACATTGCCAAGCCCAAACATTAAGGTCTTACAACTCACATATACTTTGGAAATTTTTTTACAGAGTTCCATTACAGTTTTTGAATGTCCATCCTTTCAAAATGAAATATTTTTGCAATATATAGCTCAAATGAAAGAGAAGGAAGAAAGAGAAGAGGGGAAAGAGAAGGGGCACAAATTTTTTGGAATTCAACCATCAACTCTCTACATTAAAATCCTCTACAAAGCACATGGGCACCTTAGAGAGGCATCATTCAGTTTATTTCATCCTGCAGAAGCAAATGAAGCCATGCTTCATCAATTCTGGTAATTGAGCTACCTGATTTGATCAATTGAGTGCCCAAATATTCCTCTTTTGATATGTCATGTTTTCACTTTGAACCTCCAACAACAACAAAAAACATATTTTTACTATGTCAAATTGAAGGGCTCAATGAGAGATATCCAACGATATAGATTTTGTCTAATTTGGAGATCAGGATCAAAAGATATGGCCATTTACAAATTTTCCTGCTGCAAGGCATAAAAATTTGACAAGTGGTAGCCTTTGATTGGTTTAGGGATCAGCCTCTACCAACGTGTACTTGATTTTTTATTTTTACAAGTTTCTACCTCCCATTGGCTCACAATATCAGGCTTTACTTCCATGTCTACCATTTGTCCTTGTCTTTTACCTTTTCTGGATTACCTTTATGAAAATATGGGCCAATAAAACTCTACCACATTCATTTGGGATGTCAGAATATCCTTTACCTTTGTCATTATTCATGACATGTGGACCAATGAAAAGGCTCCACGCTCTTTTTCATTTTAGACCTTGTTAGACCACTAGAAACATGAGTCGATAAGAAATGACGACATTTCTTTGTAATTTTCCCCTTGACTGACCATTGCGAAGTGTAAGTCAATAGAAAGGATCCATGCACTTTGCATGTCATTCCTTTTGATATCCATCCCCTAACATCCGTGAAAGATTAGCCAATGTGGAAGCTCCATACCTTGATTTTATTTCAGACTTTTTATAATCTCCTCTTACAATAACGAAGAGTGAGATAATAAGAAAGCTCCATGCACTTCATATGGCGGTATTCTATTTGAACCCCACTAAAAATTGTGAAACATGAGAAAATGAGGAAGCTCCACGTTTCCATAGTTTCAAAACCTTTTAGTTTGTCTTCTTTGTGTTTTGATCTGATTGTATGGGCCTTTGTATTTGTCAGATTGTGAAAGGCGGGCTAATAAAATGGCACCATGTAGCTCTTTGCATCACATATTCTCAGTTCAGGGGACTTAAAATTTTTTTAGCTTTTAAGTTGGTTGTCAGCTGTCCCCTTTTTCTTTTCTTTAAAACTGCAGCCTCTCTTTGTTTTGTGGCTTCTAATAAAATAACCCCCAAACGTTTTAAACCTGAGTATCCCATGAGTTTTCAAATGCCAACTGCCAGAGCCTTTGGGAAGGGAAATTTTATGGTGATATTCCCGACATAGACATGTTAAAGGGATAAGTCCATTTTTAAAGCTTTTTATAGCCAAAATAACCTTGGGGGTAATTTTGGATAACATACTATATTAGTCAACATATCAAAATTAATAATGATATTTACGTTGGGCCTATTTTTGGAAGATATAAACAATAATTCAATCCATTGAAGGATGCATTGAAGGGGAAAATGCTACTTATATGACAAGGAAATGATAATGAAAATATATGGATGGGGAGAGCAGACAGGGATATTTTCCTTAAATAGGAAGGAAATGATCTAAATAAAAAGCTGAGAGTTCAACATTGGAAACTTACAAGGAGAGGATAAGGTACCATTATATTGGGATTATTTAAACCCAAATAAAAAATGGACCACCTCAAACAAACCTAAATCAGATATCGATTTGGATAACATCATCTTGGCATGGAAACCAAATAAAAAATGGCAAAGTGGAAGCACAAAGATACCTGATAAAGGACACGTGGCCATTAAATCATACCTTGAACTACTTGAACAGGATAATGAATGTTGACTTGGAGAAACTATTGAAGATCATAAATTTATATTTGAAATCATCTTGGACAGGATATGGGTTTTTTTTTTTAAATTATTCCAATTACCTTGGTCTTATAAAACTTTACATTTGTAGTTTTATTTGATAATTAAATGAAAGATTGGGTATTATATTACTTTGGAATATTTTTCCACAGTATAATTCTATAAAACATTGTGTTGTTTTTGGAACTCTTGAATCTTATTAATGTATTAATAATATAATTTCCACCATGCAATTAATTTAATTTGAAAAAAATCCTTAATTATGCTCTAAGTAAGTTTACAGGGAGCTAGATCTTGTGATTTAAAAGGAATTGGATGTGATTTACAAGGAATTCATTTCAAAACTTTAATTCTTTGAATTTTTCAAGGAATTAGCCTTGATCTATGTAATCATTACAACCATAAAATTATATGGTCTTTTCCTAAAGGTATGTGCATAAATCTAGATAACTTATTTTTAAATTGTTCTAAGAACTTTGTAAAATGAAAACCTTTTTGAAGTCTAGATACTAAAATATATGCCTAGGATCCCTTAATTATAGAATGTAGAACTATAGTATTTATATTACCAAGATATATTATTCAATGCTCTAAAAAATAGTGTCTGGAAATTCACCATGACTTAGGAACATACTTGTAACATAAAAAATTTAAACACATAAAAATATATAGGAACATACTTATAACATGATTCTGATGAGAATGGGCATATGTTCATTGATTCATAGGGATAAAGAAAGAACACACCATTCCATCAGATCCATCAACACCAAGAAGGAAAAGTGAAGAGAAATGAGGAAAAGGAGGTTCTGTCAGCATTGTAATAGAACCAAAACTCTGCATAGAGTGGCGGTTGCAAAACCACCACCCAACCTAGGTGGTGGTCCTGTAACTTCTACCCAACCAAGGCAGTGGTCCGGTAACCGCCGGTTTGCACAGGGTGGCAATCCTGTCACTTTTGACATAAAAATAAAATGAAGCACGAATAGCCACGGATTTGAAGAGTCTTGGTTGTGTATCTTCCCTTCCCGACCTTTCCCATTCTATAGTGCATGGGAGGACATGGTGGAGGCTATAAATACAAGAAAGAGTAAGAGAAATGGGCATTCAAAGATCCAAAGAGATCAAGAGAAAATTTTAATTGTATGAGAGAAAGTGAGAAAAAGAATTTTAGTGCTGGAGTGGATTTATAGGAGCAAGGTGAAATAAAACATAACAAACAAGTAATTGGAGAGAAGGTTTACATTGTTGCTTCTTTTCATACTTATTTTAATCTATAGAATTTTATTAATTGGCCAATACAAGTGGGAAGAAAGAGTAGTAACCCTTCCCAATTGGTTTTCCCTCATTGGGAGTTTTCAGGATAAAAAATCTTGTGTTGTGTGTTTGAATTCATTAACACTCTCTGAAATTTTTTTCTAAGCACTAAGTAATTCAGTCACAAAGCTCTACTCTTCAAGTAAATCTATCATTTTCCAAAGTTTAAAGTATAACAACATAATTGTGTATTTTGTAGAGTTACAAAGTAGAAGTTTACAGATAATTTTGGTATCAGAGCTGATTATATATCTAGGACTGTGGTATTTGATCTTTCTTGTGATTTGTATGAAAGTGAAAAGGTCCAAAGGTGGAGAATTTTTACCTTGTGAAC
Source organism: Taxus chinensis (assembly GCA_019776745.2). Lineage (NCBI taxonomy): Eukaryota > Viridiplantae > Streptophyta > Pinopsida > Cupressales > Taxaceae > Taxus > Taxus chinensis. Next base: position 337,300,610 of record CM034153.1, read on the forward strand.
CATATATTTCTATGAAGAAGTGAAATAGATAATTCGAGCTCAAATGAAGGAAGAGAACTTGGTCTGTATAGTTGAGATGCTAGAGATCATGATGGATAGGTTGCATAGAAAACAGCAAGATCTTTCAGATCTAGAAAATATGGCTTCAATTAAGAAAGATTCCATAGACTCATTGGTTCAAGCACTAGCCAAAAAATTTGGTATCAGAGGGAGCCACGATGAGGAAGATTTGGAAGGGCAGGAAGAAGAGGCTGCAACTATAAGCGAGAAGGAAAAATCTAATCACACTCATTTTAAATTCGAAACGAAAGTTGAAATAAAGAATTTAGAAGGAAAAGTAGATGTAGAATTACTAGATAAATGGATAAAATAGTTGGAAGTTTCTTTTACTGTGCATAATTTCATTGAGGCACAAAGGATCACCTTTGCACATCTCAAAATGGAAGGTCATGCTATGGTTTGGTGGGAAACCCATCTAGCCACTTGTGAAAATAAGAAACGTCCTATTGTCAGTACTTGGAAGGGTTTTAAAGAGTTACTTAGAGATAATTTCTATCCTATCATCCATAAGACTAACTAGATGATTAAGTGATAGTGCTTTAGGTAGGGCAACAGTCAAAGCATGTAGAACTATACTACAAAGTTTCAGAGATAATCTATGTTTCTTAGTATGGGCTTAGAGGCTGAGGAAATTATTACCAAATATTTGGGAGGACTTCACACTCACCTTCAGAGGAAGGTAATCTCCATGAATCCCAAGGATCTCAACAAAAATTGCATGTAAGCATACTATATTGATGATGAGAAAAAACAAGGAGAAGCAAAGCCAAAGGAAGACCAGTAAAAAAATCAATAGCAAAAGGAGTAGGGATCAATAAGTTACAAAGGTAAACAAGATGCCATTGATTTGCATTCTTGTAAAGATCCTAAGAATTTATATAATAACTATGATATAAATGGAAACAATGACGCCATGTGTTGGAATTTTCATCTAGAATTGCACCCAAAACACAAAACCAAGGATTGCAAGAAATTCATGGCCACAGTGAAACAAAAAGAGGTGGATATTGAAGATGATTTAGATGTAGATGAGAGGATGGGATGCGTGACCACTAACATGTATACTGTTAGGAAATTAATTATTAATGTTTACATTATAAATATTAGGTTTGAAAGAATATATTGTTTCAACAATATATTATTCATGGAGTTTTTTTGTACCCGTAAATTTATAAACGGGTAAGTTGTTTGATACACTTCCTATTTTATAGGAAGAGGTTTGTCTATTATATTGGCTATATATTAGCCTAATGTATTGCAAAGGTTTGAGGGGATAGAAAATAATATAATTATTCTGAGTGATTTACCTGTGCAAATCTGATCCAAAATTAATATTTGGTATTAGAGTGATCAGAGGTTTGAGGTTGTGTCCAAATGAGAGTCATTTCTCATTGAAAAATGCTGTCCATCAATTGGTTGCAGACCTGCTGCATAGAAATAAGGTGAATTCTTCACGTCCTGGAGGCAATTTGTATATCCATGTGCCTGCGCATACAGTGGATCGTGGTTTCTACCTCCAATGATTCTGACAGATCTGGGTGTTTCTTTGCATGCCCACGGCTATCATTCACATTATTTTATGTTGTAGAATATATCATTGTTTATCAAATGATCTCCTCACAGCAGAAGAAATTTGGGTGGTGCCTCTTTGAGTTTTGCATTGAGCTGCTCTGATCTGGTGTGCAGATCTTATGCAAATAGATGTTTTTTTGAGATAGGACGACCTGTACGTGGGAATAAATAAATTGGTGTTTTCTTACATTGGACCCCTTTCCCTGGAAAACTTCTTTTTATTTGTCTACGTTTTCTAGAGCTATTTGGGATTCATCTTCGGTGGCTGTGTTTTCTTTGTGGAGGTAGCACTTTGCTAAGTTGGCTACAAACTACTCTCAGACGCATGTATTGATTTGCATCTACAACCTGCATTCTTGTTGTTCATTGTATGTTGTCAAAACAATCATTGCCTAGATCTCTGTACTCTCAGATTATTGACAGTCATTACCTCTTCGTCATTGAGAATCAAATCTACGTTTTCAGTATGACATAGTGGCTGCGGTGGGACTGAGGTCGCTTTTGTATATTCTTCCTCTAAATGAATTCGATGGAGCTCGTCTTCCTTGTTTGAAGAGGTCTCTAGATTTCACTTTGAGTTCTGCAGATCCGTAGGAATTCACGTGGCAATAAGAGAATTATTATTATTGAAACTGGCCTTGCATGGTGCTTCGACCTCATCTCCTCCACCGAACGGTCTGGCATAATTCTGTCCACGTGATGAGTTTAGTTCTATTTTAGGATTTTTTAATTGTTATCAAGTGTTGAGTCATCTTATTAAAAATAAAAGTAGTCATTTTGTTGGTGTTAAGTCGACTTATAAAGTCATGTTTATTAGTCAATTAAAGTTGTATCATGAGAAGTATAATCTTAGAAGGGTCCATAGTTCATCATCCGTTTGTTATTTAACATGGTATATTCTTAAAACAAATAGTCATTTCCATGTGTCATGTTTGAAATGTATATAGTAAAATAATTGTGAATTCCTATGTTATTAGGTGTCAAGTGTCGTGATCATTTTGTAGAAATGTCAAATATCATTGTTATGACATTAATGTTAATAGTCATTGTGAGTTGTAAGTCATTGTCAATCAAATAGGTGATTTAGGATATTCGTGTCAGAGTCAAAATTTTTAATGTCGTAGAAAGCATCATTATTTTGTGTCAATAATTTTGTTGTCAATAAGTCAAAAAAAAAAAGTTATTGTCGTCAAGAGTCGTGTCATTGTACAAAGAAAAAAATTCCTCTTGAACGCATTTTCGGTGTTACCCAACGTTTAGAAATAAACTGTTTCACATTACGGGAGGAGAGACAAAATAAAGTAAAATGTGAAACTTGATGAGCTTCAAAGACATATTCGACTAAGTTAGTAGTAGACCACTGGAGGATGGAGGCACAGGAGGTTGGAGGTCAGACAGCGACCTCTCGTCAGTCACCAATGACGGGGCCGCACAGAATGATTTGGTGGCACAGTTTGTTGTGTGCAGTATGATTTCAGAGTTCCTGTTTTGTGTTAAATAAGTGAAATGTTCACATTGAGGGGGGAACATGATCAACATGATCCAATGTTCCATTTTCAGTTTTTCAGTTGAGTATGGGGCTTTTCCTATTTCCCCAAATGCAAAAAAACATAGTACAGAACAAATAACAAAGTGAAATGCAGCATCATGAGGCTTGATGAGGTAGAACAGTCAGATGTGTTCCTGTTCGTACCTAGGTTTGTGGTTAGCCTCTTGAAAACCATTGAAGGCTGTTCAGATGTGTTCCTGCTTGAGTTCCCACACTGCTAGGTCAGATGTGTTCCCTAGAGTGACTGGTTGATAAGCAGATGATTCCTGAGCGTGTTCCCATCCTCGTCGGTCAGATGTGTTCCCGATAATGCTTGGTCGATAAGAAGTTGATGTGTTCCTTCTTCTACCTTCAGTTTGAGTGTGTGCCAAGATCATGAGCGCGCAGAGGCAGCAGGCTGCAAAGGTAGTGTGAAAGTTCTTTTGTTACCATGTAAACATTAAGGGGGGGAATGTTAGGAAATTAATTATTAATGTTTACATTATAAATATTAGGTTTGAAAGAATATATTGTTTCAACAATATATTATTCATGGAGTTTTGTTGTACCCATAAATTTATAAATGGGTAAGTTGTTTGATACACCCTATTTTATAGGAAGAGGTTTGTCTATTATATTGGCTATATATTAGCCTAATGTATTGCACAAGTTTGAGGGGACAGAAAATAATATAATTATTCTAAGTGATTTACCTGTGCAAATCTGATCCAAAATTAATATATAGGTGAAAATAAAAAGAAGAGATGAGTAAGTTATTTCAAATCATAATCCAAATCAAGAAGACTAAGGTAAATGCTTTAGTAGATTCTGGTTTTCAGTCAAATTTTATTTCTGATATGGTTGTAAAAAATCTTGGTCTAGAAACTTATGAGCGTCCACTTCCATACCCATTGGGATGGGTAAAGAAGGGTGTAGAAATCCAAGTAACAAGGAAGTGTAAGTTCATATTTGGGATAAATTCCCAATACATAAATGTATTATAGGTTGATATCATTCCACTTGATGCATTTGATGTTGTCTTTCAAAGTCCTTACTTATATGTCAGGGATGTTATATTCACGAGGGAGAATTGGTATAGATGGGTCAAGGATGAAGTTGGTTTCAACATCTTGGCACACCAGAGAAAATAAAAGAAGGGTATGGTAAGTGCCAACCAAGCACAAATACTTATTCAAGAAAACAATCAGTTTTATTTACTTTCATTGGAAGAAAAGAAAAATGGAGTAGAGAGCATAGATGCTTCTAACCAAAGGATGGAGAATTTGGATAGCACATGTCAATTTTTGTAGTAGAAGCCACCACAAGAACTTCTCATTTAAGGATAAATAAAAAATTCCTCCATGCAGTCACCATATCTACTCACTAATTCACTAGACCTAGTAGTAGGGTAGCAGGAATAGGATGAGATACAAGGAATAGTGGTGACTATAGTAGCAGAACACATGGAGAGGATCTAGAAAATTCATCTCAAGAGACAAAGTATGCCACACTTCATGTGGATACACTTGTTATAAAGTTGCAAGATCTCACACCTACTAGGGTCATCTATGCATGATAAAGAAAACATATAAAATTTTCCTTCTAAAGAGGATTGTACTCAAGGTAACTCTAAGCAGGATGTAGCACTAGAGCAGTAAACCAGAGATCCACAAGATTCTTAGAAGGTTGGACGAGAAGAGAATATGCCAAAGGAAACCCAGTGGTACTCGAAGGAGAAAGAGAGGGATTTGATTCCTCTACCACTCCCCCACTAATCTCTTATGGGACCAAAATCATCCTAAGCATTGGAGGTATGATCCATAGGAATATGAAAAGAACACACTATTCCATCAGATCCATCAGCACTAAAAATAAAAAGTGAAGAAAAATGAGGAAAAGGTGGTTCTGTCAGCATTTCAATAGAACCATCGCTCTGCACAGAGTGAAGGTTACAGAACCACCTCCCAACCTAGGAAGTGGTCCTGTAACCACCACCCAACTAAGGTGATGGTCCAGTAACCACCGGTCTCACAAGGCAGCAATCTTGTCACTTTTGACAGAAAAAATAAAATGAACCATGAACAACCATGGATTTGAAGAGTCTAGGTTATGTCTCTTCCCTTCTTGACCTTTCCCATTTTTCAATTCATGGGAGGACATGGTGGAGGCTATAAATATAATAAGGATCAAGAGAAATGGGCAGTCGAAGAACTAAAGAGATCAAGATCAAAGTTTAAATGTATGAGAGCAAGTGAGAAAAAGAATTTCAGTGCTGGAGTGGATTTATAGAAGTAAGGTGCAAGAAAATAGAGAAAACAAGTAATTAGAGGGAAGGTTTCCATTTTTGGTTCTTTTCATACTTATTGTAATCTGTAAAATTTGATTAATTGGCCAATACAAGTGGGAAGAAAGATCAGTTTCCCTTCTCGACTGGTTTTCCCTCATTGAGGGTTTCTAGGATAAAAAATCTTGTGTTGTGTATTTGAATTCATTAGCACTCTCTGATATTTTTTTATAAGCACTAAGTAATTCAGTCACTAAGCTCTAATCTCCAAGAAAAATTTTCATTTTCCAAAGTTGAAATTAGAACAACATAATTGTGTGATTCATAGAGTTCCAAAGTATAAGTTTACATATAATTCATTCTCATAAAATCAATATTTGCTTCTTATTTACCCATATCAAATTGTTTTAATTTTCAAAAGGTATCAAAATCCCTCATATTGGAATCATAGAAAAAGAATTGATATAAATCAAGTACACATAAAAATAATTAGGAACATAGTTATACTATGAGTGTGTTGAGATTGGGAATATTCCCATTCTCATAAAATCAATATAGAATTAGAAACATACTTGTATGACATAGTGTAAATATTTGAATTTGATATTACACTACTTAAAAACAATAAGAAACATACTGGAATCTGATATCACACTAGATAAAAACCAATAATGTCAATTTAGGAATCTAATTTCAACAATTATAAAACCAAAAATGATAATACTATAAACTAGATTCTTGGTAAAGTGTCCATATTTAAGGAAATTATGGTTTCATGTAGATTCGGCAGAAAAGAACCCGTAAAACATGCCTAAGCACTTACATTTACAGAATAAGAGATATGAATTAATGTCACCCACCAAGGACCCTGCACCATCATTTTTGTAGTTTTAAGCATGAGCATTATTGGTGAAATAATTTTTCATGTGGGAAAATTGTTCATTTCTAACAACGGTCGTGAGGCTAAGCCCTTCCATCTTGTGTATGGGGATGCTCCCATTGTAAAATGTTTAAATTACCTAAAATATAATGGGTGGCCAATAGGTCAGGGATCATAAAAGAAAACTCTACTGAACCTATGGTAAAGTGCTCTTATAAAGTACAAGGGAGGAAATTCCAGCAAAGGGAGGTAAGGGGAAGTTGGAGAAACAAGGAGAGAGGGTTAATGTTGTGAGAAGGAATTATCAGGTTCTCACCAACAATAGCTAGAGTGGGTCCACATTCAATAAGAAGAACACAAAAATGAAAACAATGATAAGACATAATAAATCATAGACACAAAGTTCCATTGATTCATTTATCAAAGGTATGGACACATTTCTTGGTTTTACAATATTATCATGTATAATTCTTATTTCAGTCAATCTAGAAATATTCCATTGAATCGAGACTCTGGTATTACAGGTTTATTTTTGTGTGTATTGGATTCCATTTTTGTTAATATTGGATTCCATTATTACTATTATCGATTCCATTAGTAACAATATTGGATTCCAATATTATCATTATTAGACTCAATGGAGTTCCAATTTTACTCTTATTGGATTATACTTTTTTTATTATTGGATTCTAATTTTTCTATTATTAGATTCCAATTTCTTTAGTATTGGATTCCAATTTTGTTATTATTAGATACCAATGTTGATATTATTGGATTCTAATTTCCCTATTTTTGGATTTTAATGAATTTAGAAAAATCCTTTAGGAGTATGTAAGGTTAAAAACCTCTAACTATTATAAGGCATGAGCTTGTTGGACTAAAATAAAAATAAAAAATAACAATACATTCCTACAAAAGAAAATTCAAAGTGTGAGCTTCTAACTTTCACAGTGCAAGCCTCACACTTTTAGTGTGTGCAAATCACACTTTCAACGTGTGAGCCTTACACTTTAAAAGTGTGAGGAATCACACCCTTAATGTTGGAGTAATTATGTGCATACTTGATATTGGCAATGGCCTCAAATGCTAATGGTGTTTGGTACTGATATAGTAGAAACGAGACCTCAACCAAAACCTGATATTCATCGTGTTATTTTGATTGCTTGTCAAAATTACAATGAAATTACATGCTCACCCCAAAATATATTGTATTTTTTATGATTATCTCAAAATATGAATTATGAACACTATATACAATGAGGTTTTGTATTTTTTGTTGTTGTGTAAATAAGTATAATGTATAGGATATAAACTTCAAGCATAATGTCTGCCATTTAAAAAATAAAAATTCCATGAATATTATTGAGATTCCACTTTTAATCTCAGATTTTATGAATTAATCCACCTACCATGTTAACACTTGGAATATCACTATTATTGAATAATGTATAAAAATAATTGTTTGATATTATAATAGTGAAATTATTGAAGAAAAATATGGAACTTGTGCTAGCTAGTCATTCTGTTTTTGGGTTAAATTTTAAAATTGTTCAAGATAGGTGCTAGAATTAATTTTATTTTGGTAGAAATTTAAGTTTTATTTTCTTAGATTGTACATGGCCTTAAGTTTACTACTATTTATTATTATAAATTATATCTCATATTTATCATGAACATCTGACAACATGATTGGGAGATATGTATATCACAAATTCAATTACTATGAAAGAAAGTATAATTTATGCTTGTAAATTATTCCATCATACATATAAATGATAAGTCACTTGTTTTCATGAGGAATACAATTAAGTAATTCTTGACACAATGCAAGCAAAATGCTTTTAATAAACATAGTAAAATGACCTTGGAGATACATTGAACCAATATTATATAGTGTACATCAATAAAAATAAAAATTATGACACAATTGTATTCTTTATGAGTTAAGAAATTCCTAGAAGATCCCACCACTTTTTTCCAAGTGTTGGGCACTGTGAATGAGCTACAGTTTATTCACACCCATCATTATGGAGTAACACTTTACTCCAATCTATTTTATCAAGTCCCCCTCTTGTATCCCAATCTTTTAGCCTTGTATAAATTGAGTATATCTTCATGGGATGATTGAATGGATACCTAACTTCCAATTACTTGTTCTTGAAGACTTTGACTGGAATATCATCTATAAATAATCTAAAATCTAAATCAATGAAATAACAAAAATTGTTCTAATTCAATGAAATTTACTTACACAATTTGATGCATGTTTAAAAGAATAGAGTAAAAATGGAAATATTTAGTAGGGTCAAACCAAAGGTATATATTTTACTCCCTATCTCCTTTTCCTCCACTGAACACATTGTTTTCGAGAATGAATGGCTGCTCATATCCATTGCCTAAGAACTCAAAGACTATCTGATTATGCTCTAAGTTCTCTAATGATAACTACAACTCAAAATAAAACAACTGATGTGTCATACACAAACATTGGATAACATTGAAAAAACTAGGAGAACATGATTGTGGGATAAATGGTACAATCAAGAGGAACCATCTTTATTTGCATACTAAAGTGCTGAAACAAATATTTTCCCTTGGATTACAATCATGTACCTTCACTTCCATCTCCAAAACAAAAACATTAAGGAAAGAAAAGTGTATCAAATTTCTGTAAAAAATACCAATATCAAATAATTCTATTTTTAATTTAAATTTTTCAATATAAAAAACTATTTGAAAATATTATTATGTAATGAAATTGGACTATAAATATTTGAAACACAATGACAACACACATATGAAAATATTTTTTTAGATGACAAGTTCTAAAGGTTGTAGCCTCGTGTCCAATAAGCTATACAAAGAGTATTATGAAGAAAATATGTATAGGTTTGATCCTAGTGGCCATAAAGTTATGAAAATATTTTTGCAACAACAAAATCCTATAGATGCGCTGAATCTATATTTTTAATCACTATTTCACCTTGTGTTTTAATATACTTTTCATTCCTTTTTGATTTCTAATCAACCAGAGTAGCAGTGATGGGTTTGTTATTTATTCCCTTGATATAAATGTGTCAATAAATCAATATATTCAAGTATCAAATTCCATATTATGAGCCATTACTACTCTTAAATGTTAGTATATCATTAACATAAAAAAATTCTAAAAATATGGGTAGTTAATTGATAATAGACAATACTCAAGCCACATTACATATGTCCCGATGCTAGCCATTATCTAGTCAGAGCTAGTAAAATGAGAAGGGTAGGTTATGAGTGTTAAATAAAAGGGATGGATCATGTCATGGTTCCCACTATCAAGGTCAGGACTGACTACCACAAAAAATTCACATAATTACACGACATTGCATTTACAAAAAGGATTATTTTAATAACCACGAGATTATACCACGAACATTTGTTTTTTTATTGGATAATATTGATAATAAAAAATAAATATCTATTCAAGTAATAATGAATTTATACGGAAATAATAACTACAATCATAATAAAAAAAGAGCTCATTCATGAAGAAATAAGCAAAAACATTCGGGATAGTTTCAAGTGATATTTGAGATTATTACCTCAACATCTTTAAAGGTCCAATGGTTTAAAACATTCACTTCAAGATATTGTAACATGGCTACCATGGCCACTAATGTTATGTCTCACCCTCCACTCCACCAACCAATAATTCTAAAAATCCCTAAAGAAGAAAAGTTTATAGGAGAGAAAGTAGAATATAAATTTTACACTAAAACACTAGCCCTAATCCTAATCAGATTTTATTTAGTTTTTTTGTTCTCTTTATTTATCTCGATAGCATGTAAGAAATACTTGGGGTGAATTACAAGTAAAAACATTAGTTTGAATTTAATCATTCCAATTTGTATTTGATAGCTTCTTAATACATTTCCTAATGATCACTAAGCTAATATCTTACATTGATTTTTTATAGCCAAGAAATTTATCCACCCCAAAATAGTTTTTGACCAAGGGATCCTCATATTGGAAGTCACAATGTATCTCTTCCCAAAGGCAATGAAAAAATTCTATGGGGTCTTTCTTGAACCTCCCAACCAACACGCTTCTTGACTTGGTTCTTGCTTAAGGGATTAACATTCACAATGTATCTCTTAAACTACCCAACTAGCACAAAAATATTCTTGACTTGGTAACCTACCAAGAAATTTTTATTCTTCCAAATAGTTCATTGGAAATGGATCCTCAAATTGGTAGTCATAATGTATCTCTTTCCAAAGGAACTGACAACCCTCAATGACATCTCTCTTGAACCACTCAAATAACACATCTAGATTCTTCAATTTTTTCACCCCTAAATAATTATTGATCAAGGCAACCTCATATTGGTAGTCATAATGTATCTCTTCCCAAAGGAACTAAACACCCTCCACATATTTGAGTGTAAATCCTCCACATAAAACTTGGGTAGCACCGCCCTTGATCAAGGGTTCTACTAGTAAAGATAAGAATTCCTTATAGGATGTTCCCACCCTCTAGGAAACACCATGAAGTAAGGAAAATAAATTATTGATCTAAGTATGGTGTCTTTTTTATTTTCCACCACTATCTGGGCCTCGCAACCATGGCTCCTGCATTTGTTAATCACATCAAACCCCATATCCAAGAAGGAAGAAGAATTAACCCAAGTGGGACATGAACATGTAAGAAATTCTTGACAAAAGAGAACATACCATGAATGAAAAGTAACATTAGGTTTAGTTAATATTACAGAAAAATTATAAAATGTACTATCTTTCATGGTTAAATAAGGTAGCATAGGAATACAGTGAATTGATCCTTCCTTAGGATATATTGTTGCATGGAATATGTTATCCATTTTTTTCCCCTGAGAAAAAATAGACAATGAGGTAAATAAGACCCTAGGGCCAAAAGGGGTTTCGCAGGAGAAATTTGGGCCTATGAAAAAAAAAAATTCTTTGGGGGACATTTATAGTGTTTCAAGAGGTTTCAGGGTCATTTTGGACTATTGTTTCTTTTTTGGGTCTTAGAGGTTCAAGGTTTGCTCAAATGAGCTATTGGCCGTGGCAGGGCCACTTCTAGTTATCAAGGGTAAAAAATGACCAAAATTGATAACTCATGTTTGAATGTATTCCCATTATGATCAAGTTTCAAGAAAATTCCCCAGGGAAGTCAAATAAAGGTATAAGTTGGTATTGTTGGTCTGAAAATCTATCGGGTGGGCAGATCTATGGATAGATAGGCCAACAGTGTGTAGGGCAGAACCCCTCTTTGAGAAAATAAATTGAAACTGGTTTATTGCTATTCTACCAGCAGGAATCTGTGCAAGTCTTATAGTATTCTACCTTCAAGGGGGTTTGGGATCTCATCCCGGTAGAGTTAGTTCCGACGAAGAACATAAAGGAATGAAGGAAGGAAAAGAAGAAAGGTGGATCTAAAGGGAGAAAAGAAATGAATTACAAAGTAGAAAGGTTAGAGGGTTTATGTTTTGGGTCGGTAGTAAACAGAGCCAAACTTACTCACATAAACAAACAAAGCAATACTATTAAACAAATGACAAAAGCATAGGTGAATTAAACTGAATAAGCATGTAGATCTAACTTAAGAAAGATCTAACACATAACACAAGAATTCATCACAAAGTCTCAATTTTTGTATTAATAAGTTGTTCTGTTACAAGAAATCTCAAAGTATTTCTCTCCTCACTTATATTTTTCATACAAATTTTCTCACCCTTGAATACTACAAGTATCCAAGTATTAATAGAAAGAGAAGGAGAAAGAAGACAAAAAGGAGCCAACAACCATTTACAAAATATCTAAAAGTCAAATGTTGACTTTGGGTCAATTTTGTGGATGACAACATCCCATGGTGCAACATGGATGATTTCATCATTTGTGCCAACATACTTTTAAATAATTTTACAAAAATGGGATTAATCCCAGGAGGAAGGAGCCTATTCGTTGTCATCCCTTAGCTTGAAAGGAGTGTCTTGCTTCTACTCAGGGGAGGTAATGTGAAATTGAGCTTGATACTCCATGAACATGCTTACCATTATTTGAAGTTGATCCTGAGTGGGACCCTTGAAGTGATCCCCAATGACCTCACAAGTTTCCTATTCATCTTTGAGTCTTATTGGGAGTTTGAAATATTCATTTCCTACCTCCATCAGGTATCCAACAAAGTTGCAGCAGGCCAGAAGGTTGTTGATAAATTCTATATAAAAAGTGGCCTCTGACACTAAACCTTGTGACGTGATTTCCTTAAAGATCCGAATAGTATCATATGCCTTCCTCAAGGCGTATGATGCACCAAGAAACCTTGGAGACATTCTTAAGATGATCTACTCCATTTGATGCATTGCATCCAGGGCTTCTTCCTTGATTTTGTCTATATTTTCCAAGACAAACTCCATTCAGTCAACCCGATAGTGTAAAGTAGCAAGGACTTTTTTAGGTGCTCGTGGGTGATCAAAAACACCGAATTTAACCAAGTCATCGATGGAACAGTCGAGGATATTCTAGAATGTTTCATGTTGCAACTTGGCATGGTCTAACTCTTCGATAGGTCCTGCTACTTCCTGGAGTTCCTTGTTAGCTTGATCTATATTTTGATAAAGCTATGTGAACTTTGTGATCACTTACTCATTATCTTTGAGGATCTACTCTCTCCAGGTGGAAACTTCTATACCTTGCTCGTCGATCTTGGTGTACCCATTTATCTTCTCTTGACTAATAACTTTAGGAGGGTTGGTGACAGTCATAGGAGGGGCACTGCCCATCTTTTGTAGGGCTTGGAGAAGATGTTTGTTTTTCTCTTTTAATATTCTCTTCTCTTCCTTTGCTTCTTAAATCTTTTTGCAAAGGGCATCCACTACGGATAAGGCCTCTCTTTGCAGGCTCTTTGATGATGTTCCCATCATGATTTGAGTCACTATAAAATTTGTAGGGGACAGATCTTCTTTCTTCTTTGTGAGATTAGGGTATGTGATCTCCATAACCCTTTCACCTGAAGTTCTTTGAGAGAAGCGGGTTATAGGTTTTTTCTTCTTGGGCCCTTTAGCCAGAATAATAGAGAAGTCCATAGGTGCAATAGGGACTTTCCTCTTGTGCTGGCTCAGGTGTTTGGAGATCCATTTTGGACTTAAGGGAGTGGGACTAGAGGAAGAGGAGGAAATGGGGGTGGAAGAAGGAGCAACTGTAGTGGACATGAGGAAATGTGTCGAGACACTTGGTGGTTGCATTGAGATAGAAGCCAACACTCCAATGCTCACGGGGTTAGGAGTGACTGTAGGAGAGGAAACTGTAGGGGTGGAAGGGATCTGTGAGATGAGGGAAGAGATGCTAGGGGATAGATCTGTGAGGGAAGAGAAAATGGAGGAAGAGGGGGGATAAGACACAACCAAAGGAGCAGTTGGTTGAGCGACATGAGGAGGGGAAGGAGGAGTGAGAGGGGGAATGGTTGAGACCTCACTAGTTGTAGCAGTGACGACATCCTGTGTGGATGTGTCCGTCGGAGCACTAGCCACTTCTTCTCTTCTTGGGGACACTAAGTCCATAATTTTCTCTTTAGTGGTGGAAGGAGGGATCGTAGGAAATTCTTTCTAAGTAGTGCTTGCCTCCCCTTCTATATCTTTTCCTTTGCCTTTAGGAAAGTGTTTCGACCTGGTGGGTGCATCACCTAAGGGAGACATGGTGAAGTCTACCCCAAGGTAGATGATACCATTTTTCTTGCACCAATGCTCGGTGTGCTACAGAGTGCCTTTGACCCTTTTTTTAATATTCTGAGGGGCCTTGTTTCTATCAATTTCAGAAAATAGCCAATCATCCCCATCCGTGTCTAGATAAACCTGATCAACTTCTTGATTAGTTGCTTAGAAACCCTTTGGGATGATGGCCACACCATATTGAATGATCTTTGTCAGGGCCAGGTGGGAGTGATCCTTTCATCTGAGCTCAACTTCATGATATAGATCGATGTAAATATCTTCAATCTGAGGGACATGAATTGGATTGATTTTTTCCCTTGGGAGGAAATCACGAGGATCAAAGGTTGGCCTCGCTGGGAAATTATGCTTTAATTTGAGAAATTCAAGCTCTGCAAACATCTCCCAAGCTTTTCTCTGTGAAGTGCAGGTGTACCTTCCCACTGTGGGGGGGAATGGAGTTCCACCCTTCTTCCTTTTTAAACACTTCTCATGGTATGTGATGAGCTATCTAGACAGCTCCAACAAGATCAGTTTGGGTCCCGCATACCTCGGTAATTTGGTGGGCTCTCCCAAGAAGTTAGCGGCTTTGAGATATGTGAAAGTGGGGAATTGCATGAATAATGCTCCCCACTTCTCTATGGTGGTGACGACACTTTTGGTCGTCTGACCGTAAGTCATGTTGGGCCTCAAGAGGCAGATGACACCATAGAATAAGACGTCATTGACTTTACTGAATTGGGCTATGTTGTTCTCTAGTTTTAATTCTAGCTAGTACTCGTATATTTTTACTTGGAGCCATATCCCATACCAATTCAATGTTGGGTAGTCCCTCTCTAAGGTAACAACATATACCACATAGGAGTTCATATAGAACCTCCCAGTTGTTGAAAGTTGTTGAAGCTACTCTGAGATCGTGCTGTTGATAATCTCTCCCCATTCAAAATGATGATTAGGAACATTTTTACTCATGGTTTCTAAATACTTGAGAATCCACTTGTGAAAGTAATGGGCATCGGGGAGCCCAAACACCCTGCTCAGGAAAGTGATGGTGTCACTCAGCTCCTCTGAAAAGTCACTGCAATGAATGACTTATGGCCACCTGCTTGTCACCTTCTTGTTCTTGAGGTACACCTCATTCATCAACTGCATACATTTGTCTTCATTTTTGTTCCATGTCTTCATGCAGTCCTCTTGTCTTACCACTAAAAAATGTCAGTGGTGAGGGATACCTAACATGATCTCAAAATTCCGGGCCGTGAGGTTGATTATTACCTCACCCTTCTCATTTTTGACACATCTTGTGTCCTTATTGTAACAACATCCCACCAACATCATGAACTCATTGTTGATTGCACTCACGGGGATCCCTGCAGCAAAGTGCAGACCACTACCAACCAATTTATCCATCCATGGGATGCCTATGACCTTCTTGGTTCTGGCCCAAAAGTCCTCCATGTCAATGTGCCTGAGTTCTAAATATCTGATATCCAGATCACACTCTGCAAGAGATTTAGGCATCCTGACCCTTTGGTATTTATATTTCATTTCTTCTTCTATTAGACTAGCTTTACCCTTGGACTTAGTTGGCTTCTTACTCGATGAAGACATGTGTGGATTTGAGTTTAGCAATTGATCTGCAAGAAGAATCAGGGAAGTCCATCATAGAAGAGCCATGTTAGCTGTTAAGTCATCCATCAAAGCTTATAGAATGAAAAGTTAGCAATTTACGAGCCTCTGGGTGTAAGGCACAGCTCTACTGTAGGCTGCAGGGTCTTAGAAAAGCAAGGTGCACTTTTAGAAAGTGTTGTATGGGAGAAAACAATGCCAAAAGGGGTGCAGGGCGTGGGAAGGCTACACACAACATTCAAATTTTTTTGTCGAGGGATGTGCACTTGCGCCATTAGAGATACTTTTAAGTGGGGTGTAGATATGGTTGGTGTTGCAAGGTCCCAAGATGCACCATTGGCGCAGATGTGGTAGATGTTGCATGAGAGTGAGGTGCCCCGAGTGATTTAGATTACGTGGAGCGGGAAAGGTTTGCACAATATTCAAATTTTGTTGTAGTTGTTTTGGCACCGATGCTTGTGCCTAGGGAAATTTTCGATTTTTATAAGGTGTGGAGAAGGCTTATGCTACATGCAAGGACAGTGCACCTATTGAAAGACTGTGTTTAATGTAACAAGGATGAAGTTTGTGCCAAAGGAAAAATAGTGGGTTGATTTGCAAAGAATTTATGATTTTTCACTCCTTTGGCTCAGATTTTGATGTTTGGGAGGGAAAACTTAGCAAAACAAGGGACGAATGAGTTTGAGTGTTTTGTGGCAGAGTCTTCTGTTGTTGCAGACTCACAGCACCCCTGGATGCAGATCAGGCTTCTAGGTTGATCACTCTAGCATCCAGTGTGATTGCACAACATGGAAACCTCTCTCCAAGCGTGGGGCTTGTGAAACTAAGAGAGGAATCTCCATATTAGAGGCTAGTTCCTCAAACTCCTCAGATTTATATCTAATACTTTCATAACTACAGAGGTTCAGATCCTAATCCTACTCTAACTTGCAAGGAGACAGGGGTAGAAGTGCAAGAAATTGAAACTAACTAAAGATGGTGATGCACCAAAAGGAGTGGTGAAACATATTTGTCATGCAAATAGACACAGAAAAAAGTTCACAACATAAAACATACACAGACTGATAAGGTATAATTTAGGATCTGAAATGAAGCAAATAATACAAACAGAGGATTGAAACCCATTCATAGAGCTTGCATTATCATTTCAGTGTCAAAAACACGCATTACACCCTCAAAGAGGTAAAAGAAAACTGTTACAATCTTTGGAGAGGTCTGATCCTTGCATCAATCACTTGCTGGAGGTGAAAGAAGAAGTCTGCTATGCCCAAAAAAATGTTTTTATTAGAAATGAGCCAAATCTGGCTTTTACATTGCATGGGTCGAGCCCAGGAGACATAAACGTAAAAAATGTGAAAGCCCATTCCTTCTTGACTGCAAGTGCATTAAAATGGCATGGGGGACCTTATAAACCCATACCCTATCATTTTGACCAAATTACAGGAGAATGCGACCCATTCTGCATTAAATCTGGTCTCTGAAATGTCACTTTTGGCCATGAACACGTGTCAGATCTGTTTCTCATTTTTATCTCTCCAGACCACACCAAAATTTAAGATTAACCCAAGAATCATGTAGATAATTTCATAAGCTTTCCGTTGATATAAAAAAGGTGCAAATCCGAGCTCTGGATCAAAAGATATGGAGATCTGAAGATTTAGGGCACAAAACAGGAAAAACGGATTTTTAAATTTCTTCCCGCGCTCTGCCACCTAGATGACAAGTGGCATGCATTGATTTGTCGTCAGGGGCATGGAGCAGACCTTTACTTTTAGCTTTTGGACGAAATTCTTGCCAAATTCTCTAACTCCTCCCCGAGCTCCACATTCCTTGCTCCATAAGACACGTGTCCTCTTTTGATTGGCTCAGGCTGACCCCTCAAACCTCACCCTTTCAATTTTGGACTTTTCTCCTTGTGACATGTGTCATGATTTGGTTGGTCTACGGGTCTACCGGCTCTTTCACATCCACCACGTCCATTTGTCTCAGATGTCCTAGTGCTGTCTGGGACAAAAACTTTTGATCCACTCGAAATGGGCTTCCCTGTCCCTTTTCTGCTGGTGACACGTGGCATGATCTGATTTGCTCTCAGATTTTTCAGCTATCCGCGTCTTCCGCGTCCCTTTGTCCCAGATGTCCCAGTGCAAGAGTTCCCCATTTCGGCTGAACCGGCCAGTTCACGTCCTTCGCATCTTCTTGTCCCAAATGTCCCAGTACAGTTAGTCGATTTTCTTCTCCTTTGGCCGAACCAGCTTCCCGCGTCCCGCACGTCCCAATGGCCTGGATGTTCCTTTGCTCTGCAGACTGCCTGGCAGCCTTTCGGCCAATTCGTTCCCCAATGTCCCTCACATCCTGACTGTTACGAGGACTAGGACTTAGCCATTTTTCATGATTTTTGCTGGCCCAAGCTTGTTTTTGTAACTTTTTAAACCTTTTCTCAGAACTTGCTCTTTTCAACCTAGACAGGAGAGTTAAACAAAATATGAGGGGACCCTGGGAACATGATTTTTTTCCTTGAATCAATCAATTTTCCTGGGGCTTGAGAATTCAATGCATGTTCTCAAAATTTACTCTGGGGGGTGAATTTTGGATAACAATTGGTGACTCAGCGGGGGTACCTTCCTGCTAGGTGAAAAGACCAGTAGCCAGAAGCAGTCCATTGGGCATGTAGTTATCAAACATTTAGTTTAGAATCCCAACTAACTAAGAATGTGTAAGGAGGAAGATGGAATATCACCTGATGAAAGAAAAATACTGCAAACATCTCCATGGACAGCAAACTATGCCAAAGCACTTAGGGAAAACAAAACTAACCTACAGCAAAACAAAGTGCACAAGCACTTGGAGAAAAGAAAATCTAATCTAATATTTACAGAGGTAGTGAACTTCCCTCTAGAAGCAATGCTTGAGATAGATTCCATTGACTGGAATCTGCAGTTCTTCACCATCCAATGAGGCCAATTGGAAAGCATTGTTGTTCTTGCACTTTGTGACCATGTATGGGCCACTCTAAATGGCATCAAATTTTGAATGCCTTCCCGGTTTTGCTCTATCCACATCCCATTTTAACACTAGATCTCCAACCTGAAAAGATCTATCTTTGGCCTTCCTATCAAAGGTCTTCTTGATCAAAGCTTTATCCTTTTCCATTACTTGGGATGCCTGGTTTTTGATCTCTTACAGCTCCATCAACTCTGCATACCTCACCTCCATGGGCTCAAACTCTAGCAACTTCAACTGCTTCATGAGTTCCAATGTTGGCAACTCAAGTGACATGGGAAAGATTGCCTCTCTTCCATAGACAAGCCTAAATGGAGAGTTACCTGTGGATCTTTTGGGAGTTATCCTTTCAGCCCATAAGGCTGATTTCAGTTTGGTATGCCAAGACCTCTGATTCTCATCAAGAGTCCTCCTAATGATCCTCAACAAGTTCTTGTTTATAGACTCGGCCTGGCCATTACCCTGAGGGTAATAGTTCGATGAAGTGCTTAGGTAAATACCATTCTTGACAACCCACTCAGTCACCCTAGATCCAATGAATGCCAATGCATTATCAGAGATTATTGTAGCAGGTACACCAAATCTGGTTGTTATTTCCTCATAAAAGTCTAAGAAGCTAGACTCATTTGCCTCTTTGAGTGCTACTGCTTCTGTCCATTTGGTGAAGTAGTCTGTGGCTGTCAAAATCCATTTGTGCCCTTGGCTTGAAATGGGATTAATGACTCTGATGAAGTCCAAATCCCATTGCATGAATGGTTGGTCAACTGATATTGGATGCAATGGGAGGGCAAAAAGTCTCTCTTTTCCTATGAAGAATGCACAATTCTTACACCTCTTGATCCATGCATAGCAATCACTGAAGATTTTAGGCCAATAATAACCAACCTTCATGAATTTTAGAGCTGTCACTCTTGGTGCAAAATGGCCACCAGTTGGTCCACCATGAAACTCTTCCAACACCCTTTGAATATGATTTGTGCTAAAGCATTTCAGCAGCACTCCATTCACATCTTTCTTGAACAAAACTCCATCAACAATGGCATACGGAACAACCTGTAACCTGAAGTGTCTCCTTCGGGTCTTGTTCATCTCTGGGGGGCACAGGCCTGTACCTAGGAAGTGTATAACGCCTTGGGTCCAACAAGGAGTGGGGGAAGCATTGTCTTCTTATTGATTGTCACTTGGCTCATGGCTGTCCTGGACTGTCAAAACAACCTCTTCTTCATTGCATACTTCTTTTTGCTTCCCCAAAACCAGCTACTCACACAGTCCTTTCCCTCTTACCAGCTTGGTGATCTTGATCTCAATGTCATATTCCATGACACGGGTGATCCAACCTGCCCTTTTCTCATTCAAATCCTTGTTGAGGAGGAAGTCCTTAACTCCAGCATGTGAGACCAACAACTGGACCTTGTTGTTTGAGATTAAATGCTTGAATTTATTCAAGCTTCTGATTACTATAAGCACATGCTTCTCAATAAAAGAGTACCTCACCTCATAGTCATCTAGGCTCTGGCTGAAGAAGGCAACCGAATGCTCATCATTATCTTTGTTCTGCTGTACTAGAATGGCACAAATAGTGTCATCACCTCCAAATGCATAGAGGATGAAATTCTTGGAGAAGTCTGGGTTGATGAGAGTTGGTGCTTGAGAGATAGCTTCTTTGATTGCTTCAAAACTCTCCTTGCCTTCTGCTGTCCACTTAAAAGCCATGCTCTTCTTTAACATTTTGGTGATGGTCTCGACAAGGGCTGTAAAATCTGGGACAAACCTGCGGACAAAATTGATCCTTCCCAAGAAGCTTTGAAGAGCCTTCTTGTGACTTGACAATGGTAGTGCTCTTATGGCTTCAACCCTCTCTGGATTAATTGCAAGTCCCTCTTTTGAGACAATATGGCCTATAAGTTTCCCCTCATGAGCCAGGAATATACATTTTTTGGGATTCAATGATACCCCAAATCTTCTACACCTCTGAAATACCTACCTGAGATGAAAAGGTGATCCACTGCATTTTTGGAGAATACAGTGATGTCATCAAGATATATCAAAACTATTTTATTGATCAACCCCTTGAATGCCATATCCATTGCCCTTTGGAAAGTGGCTCCATCATTTGATAGGCCAAATGGCATCTTATTGTAGGCATATGTTCCCCATTTGGTTGTGAAGGCTGTCTTGAACTGATCTTCCTCCCTCACCGTAATCTGATTGTAGCCTGAGTATCCATCAAGTAGTGAAAACCTTTCTGAACCAGCTACAACCTGCAATTTTTGCTCCATGGAAGGGAGTGGATAATGATCCTTGAGAGAGGCTCTATTCAAATCTCTGAAGTCAACACACAACCTGATCTCTCCATTCTTCTTTCTGACTGGGACTAAGTTGGTGACCCAACTTGAGTGTTTGATGGGGAAGATGATATTGGCCCCAATAAGCTTTCTTAACTCTTTTCTCATGAGAGGTTTAATATGGGGATTCGCTGGCCTTTGCTTTTGCCTGACAGGCTTGGATTTCGGATCCAGCTCAATAGTATGTTGTGCCAACTTTGGGTTGAAACCTCTTAGATCTTTGTAATTCCAAGCAAAGACATCTGGGAACTCTTGACAAAGTTGAACAAAATCAGATTTCTCTTGTGAGGTACTTACTTTGCCAATCTACAATGTTTTGCCTTCTTCCGCTAAAATAGGCTCTGAATCTTCACCCTTTACTTGAATGTTCACTTTCTCCTTCCGGAACTGATCATTCGGGTTGAAGATTGACTCCAAGGTTATGAGGCCTTTTGGTAATTTGTTAGTTCTCAGCTGCACCACTTGGTCACCATATTGCTGATGCAACTTGTCTTGATTCCTGGCGGAGAAATCAGCTTCTTCTTGTAGGAAATTAACAATTTCCTGATCATTCTCGAAGACTTGCCAACTTGTATTGTTATCTGGAATAGCTGGTCTCACAACTAATTTGATATGAGGCTGAGATTTCTCACTTTTGATACTTTCTACAACATCAAATGCAGCCCCAATTACTGCTAGCCTGTCAGTGGCTTCATTCTTTTTCCTTGGGATGGAAATGATGCTAAAAGCTTCAAAATCTTCAATAAGATCCCATACCCGATTTTTGTAGTTATTCAACAGATCATTTTTAGCAGCATTTTTTCCTTTGAATTGGTTTACGATCAGCTCACTATCACCAAATACTTGTAAATTCCTGATGCCTTTCTTCATTTCCTAGTGTAATCCATGAATTAAGGCTTCATACTCAGCTGTGTTGTTTGAGCAAGAAAACTGAAAACGGAAGGCTGAGTAATACTTTATACCTTGTGGTGAAATGAGAATAGCTCCTCCTTCTACACCTTATCTACTCCTTGACCCATTAAAGAACAATTACCATACTTCATTCTTGTCTTTGTGATCCGGCTTGGTGATGTTGGGGAGAGGTTGATTCTCTTCATGTAAACAATAAACTCCTAGCGCAGATTCTTCTACTTCTTGATAGGGATCAAAAGCATGTATCTTGTTTTCCCATTCATCAAGAGTTAGATCCAGGATACTTCCAACCTTGGTGTCAGCCTCATCAGTGCTAGGGTGATCTTCTTGATCAAATGCTGAGCAATTGGCATTAATCTGACTTGGAGTGTAAGGCTCAATATGGAAGTTTGCAATAGGTTCGGATCTGATTGTGGCCTTAGTTCCATATCTTGTTCTGAATAGCATGTGTGACCAATCAGTAGACAAATACCCCCCAATCTTGGCTATGAAGTCCCTTGACAAGAAAAGGGAAAAGAGTGGTGGAAGGTCTATGATTGATACATCTTGTAAAACAACAACATTTGGACATGCGTGCAAGGTAAGACTCAAATTTCTAATCACTCCAACTGTTGCTATTGCTGTCCCATCTAGCTGCGCTACCCATTTAGATGTTATTTCATAATCGAGCCCTAACTGATCAGCTATCTGTTAAGGCATTACTGAGCTACTTGCCCCGGATTCTATCATGTAATTATGTACTAGCTGATTTCCAATGATTAATGAAACATAGAAAGGAGGGGGCTTCAACATTTTACCTTGTTGCCCTCCATGACTTCCTTCAGGCTGGGCAGCATTTGTAAGCACTTTTTCTTACATCTGAACCTGCCGATTCGAAGTTGGCCAATCCTTCATGGCAGCTTGTAGCAGATCTCTTTGGCCTGGGATAGATAGGGATTCCCACATTGATATGTTGACATTTTTCTTCTTCATCTGATCAATGATACTAAATGGTGATGAAGGATCTCTCTGCTGTCCCTTGGTTTGCACATTTACTCCTTGCACGTGGGCAGCAACAGCTAGCATTTGAGTTGGCCTAGGGGCTGTTCTTGGCTGCCCTTGTGCATTTGAAACTGGACTTTGATTGCCAATCATTTGTGGAGCCGTGGAAGGTTGTGGATTGGCTGGGGCTAATGGCTATTCTTCACCCAAATTTCTCCTCTTTGACCTTGTGTTGGCTGCAACACCTTGAGAAACTACTTGATTCATGCCACCAAAATCTTCTGCTTTCCAGTTCACCAATGTGGTGTCATTTGGGGCTGATTGTTGTTGGAATGTTTCTTGTTGTTGACTGTTTCCTTGACTTCCCTCGCCCTCCACACTAGTAGTTGTCACCATTAGTGCTTGATTGAGAGCACCATTGAAACACATGGATTGGTTATGAGGCTCGTTGCATGGAAAGCACCAATCATATTCCTGAGCAATGTTGTTCTGTGTTAGCACTAATGCCTTAGAGGTAGATATGGCATTTGGATTATAGGGCTGGAATGGTCTATTGGCAGGAGGCCTTGTTTAATTCATATTTGCAGCTGGATTAGGAGGTCTTTGTGGTTGGTATGGCTGTCTATTAGGCTGAGCTTGGGGTTGATAAGAAGGTCTGAAACCTTGGGCTTGTTGCCTCTTGAGAGTAACTAGCTCATTGCCTAGGTTTTGCAATTGCTTCATGACCTCTTGAAGCTCATTTCGGGCACTTGGAGATGAAGTGGAAGCTTCATTTGAACTCGGATTTCTAGGAGTGGGAGAGGGAGCCAAATTAGGTGCTTGACTAGTGTTTGGGCTCTCTAAACTTGGAAACAATGGCATGGGAGGTCTAGGGGCAAGTTTTCCAGCTTAGATTAAACAATTTTCAGCCCTAATGGCAATGCTATAAGCCATAGGGATAGTTATGCCTCCCATGGACTGAATCAACATAGAAATATCAAAATTTAAAGCTTTGAGATAGTATAGAAAGTCACCTTCTGTTGTTGGCTTGACTGCGACTAGAATCCTCTCCCAAGTTTTTTAAAATCTGAAGTTGAAATCGGTCAGCTGCTCATTGGGATCCCTCTTGATGGTTGTTAGCTATTTCAAAAGAGACAAGTTGTCTCCCTTCTCTCCAAATTGCTCATGAAGTGAAATACACAACTAATTCTAGTTTGTGATAGAACCAGCTCCAAGGCTCCTAAACCATTGTAATGCTTTACCCTTGAAGGAAGATGCCAGTAACTTGACAACCACTTGCATTTCATTGATTTCATGAATTGCACAAAGGTTAGCAATATCTTTAACATAATCACCTGGAGTAGTATAATTTTCTCCAGTGAAGTAGGGAATGTTCTTCAAGGTTGCAATAGGAACTGGATGTTGTGCATTGAGAGAAAGTGGGCTGCTGCCTGTGAAGTTGACGTAGGGATTGTTCTGAGCCATTCTAATTGGTCTTAAAACCCTTGTTGACTGAATGAAAGGCCTACCAGGTGGAGGAGTTGAGAGAGTTTTGTTTAGTGGAGATGGAGACCTTTGAATCCTTCTTCCTCTTTCCCTTCTTCTTGGAGATAATTGCAGGTATTCAAACAACACTTCTTCTTCTCCAACTCTTGACCTTGTGGTGACTCTTCTCATGAGTTTTCAGGCCTACACTTGGAACTAGCTGGTTCTTCCCCTTGTAGTCACCAGATATGCAAATAATAGCTCTTTTTAAGCAAGAAAAATGCAGCAAATGCACATCAACCCTACTGCAACAAAAATGAGACCTCTAAGTCCCACCGGGAGTGCCAAAACTGTTATTGCAGACTCACAGCACCCCTGGATGCAGATCAGGCTTCTAGGTTGATCACTCTAGCATCCAGTGTGATTGCACAACATGGAAACCTCTCTCCAAGCATGGGGCTTGTGAAACTGAGAGAGGAATCTCCAGATTAGAGGCTGGTTCCTCAAAATCCTCTGATTTAGATCTAATTCTTGCACAACTATAGAGGTTCAGATCCTAATCCTACTCTAACTTGCAAGGAGACAGGGGTAGAAGTGCAAGAAATTGAAACTAACTAAAGATGGTGATGCACCAAAAGGAGTGGTGAAACATATTTGTCATGCAAATAGACACAGAAAAAAGTTCACAACATAAAACATACACAGACTGATAAGGTATAATTTAGGATCTGAAATGAAGCAAATAATACAAACAGAGGATTGAAACCCATTCATAGAGCTTGCATTATCATTTCAGTGTCAAAAACACGCATTACACCCTCAAAGAGGTAAAAGAAAACTGTTACAATCTTTGGAGAGGTCTGATCCTTACATCAATCACTTACTGGAGGTGAAAGAAGAAGTCTGCTATGCCCAAAAAAATGTTTTTATTAGAAATGAGCCAAATCTGGCTTTTACATTGCATGGGTCGAGCCCAAGAGACAGAAACGTAAAAAAATGTGAGAGCCCATTCCTTCTTGACTACAGGTGCATTAAAATGGCATGGGGGACCTTACAAACCCATACCCTATCATTTTGACTGAATTACAGGAGAATGCGACCCATTCTGCATTAAATCTGGTCGCTGAAATGTCACTTTTGGCCATGAACAAGTGTCAAAGCCGTTTCTCAATTTTCTCTCTTCAGACCACACCAAAATTCAATATTAACCCTAGAATCATGTAGAGAATTTCATAAGATTTCTGTTGATATAAAAAACATGCAAATCTAAGCTCTGGATCAAAAGATATGGAGATCTCAAGATTTAGGGCACAAAACAGGTGAAACAGATTTTTAAATTTCTTCCTACGCTCTGCCACCTAGATGACAAGTGGCATGCATTGATTGGTCGTCAGGGGCATGGGGTAGACCTTTACTTTTAGCTTTTAGGTGAACTTCTTGCCAAATTCTCTAACTCCTCCCTGAGCTCTGCATTCCTTGCTCCATAGGACACGTGTCCTCTTTTGATTGGCTCAGGCTGATCCCTCAAACCTCGCCATTTGAATTTTGGACTTTTCTCCTTGTGACACGTGTCATGATTTGGTTGGTCTGTGGGTCTTCTGGCTCTTTTGTGTCCACCGTTTCCATTTGTCCCGGATGTCCCAGTGCTATCTGGGACAAAAACTTCTGATCCACCCGAAATGGGCTTCCCTGTCCCTTTTCTGCTGGTGACACGTGGCATGATCTGATTTGCTCTCGGCTTTTTCGGCTATCTGCATCTTCCGCATCCCTTTGTCCTGGATGTCCCAGTGCAAGAGTTCCCCATTTCGGCCGAACCGGCTGGTTCGCGTCCTTTGTGTCTTCTTGTCCCAAATGTCCCAGTGCAGTTAGTCGATTTTCTTCTCCTTCGGCCGAATCAGCTTCCCGCGTCCTGCACGTCCCGACGGCCCGGATGTTCCTTTGCTTTGCAGACAGCCTAGCGGCCTTTCAGCCAATTCGTGCCTCGATGTCCCTCACATCCCGACTGTTGCGAGGACAAGGACTTAGCCATTTTTCATCATTTTTCCTGGCCCAAGCTTATTTTTGCAACTTTTTAAACCTTTTCTCAGAACTTGCTCTTGTCAACCTGGACAGGAGAGTTAAAAAAAATTTGAGGGGACCCTGGGAACATGATTTTTTTCCCTGAATCAATCAATTTGCCTGGGGCTTGAGAATTCAATGCATGTTATCAAAATTTACTCTGGGGGTGAATTTTGGATAACATCTTCCAAATTTGTAAATCTAAGAGGAGAAGGGGTTTTCAAAGTTGAGTATTTGGGTTCATTATGTGTTATCAATCCTAATCACCTAAACCATTATAAAAACCACAGCAAAATTCCACAAGAAGGGCAAGGGCTACTTACCAAGAATATATATAATGATAAAGGGGACAATGCGGGGTCAACAAAAGTGACAAATGGAAAAATGTGGGGATAAAAAGTGCAGAGGAATAAATTTTTTCACATTTTTTGAATTGTGAAAATGGCAGGTCGGATGTGCCTATATATAGCAAAAAGTGTAATAAATGCGACACCAACTTTTTCCATGGTGCACTTAGGTAGATGTCGACACAAAGAGATTTACATATGCGCCTTAGCACACCTTTGAGAGGCGCAAAATTTGGAGGCACAACATGGAGAGGTGCAACATTTAGAGTGTTGACACTCCTTAGAATGTGCCAAAGGAAAGGAGGGGTGCAGTTTTGTTTGATGTTACATGAATGAAAACTGTGCCCAACCTAAAAAGGTTGAAAATGACCAAGTTCTAAAAACTAGATTTTCCAGAAAGGGATTTCATGCCATTCCAAACGCTAAGAGACCTCAACAGGGGACCAAAACAAAATTTTTGGTATGGTTACCTACAAAATTTCCCTTGTCAATTTCATAGGATAACAGATATAAGAAGGGAAAGTGAACTTTAAGCTTAAACAACTCAGCGAGCTTACATGATGCATGGGAAGGTTGATCTCCAACATAGCTCCACTAAGATAAATGGATGCATTAGGTAATTTGGGTTAGTAATGCATGTTCAGGCCAAAGGAATAAATTTTGGATGTTAGTGATTTGTCGAGCTCATTGAACTCATTGATTAAAGGGAGAGATCATGTGAGAAGTGGCTCGTTATAATAAAATTATTGGTGTATGAAAGATCTGTGAAGCATTGAATACTGATTAGAATCTCACTATAGTGAGTCGAAGGCTGGCTCAAGGGTAATTTTTGCTGAGCCATGACAGTGTAGGAGCTTGGATCAAGTTCAACATTAAGTGAATAGGTGATGTCCATAGGTAACTTGGAGGGCCGAGTGTTTAGACGTCTCGTGAGGAACCTTTTGAGCTTGAAATAATATACAAGGCTTGACATTGGAGGGAAGTAAGTCATGAGAAAGATCTTAGAGATTACGGGTTGGAAAAGTTGAGTATGAGCTCAACTCATTGAAGTAATGGCTAAAAATGCTTGACACAGGAAATTTCCAAAGATAGGATTAACATCACACAAAGGAGATCTAAAGCCAAATCAGCATGGAGGAATGTGGGAATTCGACACCACAAAGAGAAGCATGATCAGCCAAGGTGCTAGGAACATATACAAGTGAATTAGAATTTTTCTTAGGGGCTCATGATTGGGCCGACATAAATAAGTGAGAATCTCACAATAAAGATCGGGCCATGAGTTTTGGTTTAGGAGGGTTGGAAAAATCTAGGCGTGTGGAGCTTGGCTTGATGCCAACGAGATCACTGAAGAAAGTGACGTCAAAGGACTTAGAGGTGGAAAACAAGCTCGATTTGATTTTATCAACACCTGCACAATGAAATTCGAGGAAAACTCGGCGATGGGCCTAGACTTGACAAAGCAAGCCACTTGGCATTAGTGAGGTGAAAAGAGAGATCAATTAAGCTTGGAATGATAGAGGAGGGCTGAGTTGGCATTGTGCATGGTGAGGTGTTTCTATTAAAGCTTGAAAAAGGATTGAGTAATCATAAAAGAGTGAGGCAAGTGATATTGAGCCGTTGGTGAGGCATCTGAAGATGGTTGAGTTCTGAGGTGGTGGAGCTCAAGCTTGAAACATTGTGTTTGGTGGGAAAAGTTGGTGAGGTAATTTTCAACATTGATGGTCTGGTTCAAGTCTAAAGATGAGGAGGGATCATTTTTTTGCACTCACCAAATGGCTCAAGTTGAGCTCGTCGTGCCAAAGGAAGCTCAAGGGATCCCAAACCAAAGCCAAGATGATATTCAGAGTGGCTTAGGTGTGTAGTGTTGACACATGATGAGGAATGGATAGCTAGCTAATGGAATGAGTTCAGCCAAGGGGCACAATGGATTGGATCGAAGGGATCAAAGGCAAGCTTGATAGAGAATAGATCATAGGCATGACAATGTTTGATGAAGGCAGGGCCATTTTCAAGTTGGAGTGTATTCTGGTTAAGGAGATCGATTCGGGCTGAGGTGTTAGAGGGCCAAGGTAATTTTCAGGTTTGTAGTGTTATGTCAAGCCACTCAGTACATACTGAGTTGATTCAAGGTCATTGAATTCCCAAATGACATGGATGATAGGATATTAGTGTCGAGCTAGTCGGAACATTAAACAAAGTTGACATGAAGAAGATTTATCTGAGTGAGCTTGCAACAAGAGGACAACATCATTGACAAGCCATTTTATAGTTTGGCAAGTCATGTTTTCAGAAGGATGATAGTTTTTGGGTTTTTAGAGGTAGCCAATTTTGAGATTTCAAAGATTATTGGTTGTGATACCCCCGTAAGAGTTGAAAAAATTTGGAGGGGCTTAACGTGTTAGCGGGTCTTCAGATTCTGAAATCTAAATTGCCAGGTATTCATAGTGGAGTGTTTGGAGGGACCACCTAGGTAATGTGGCAAGCTGGAGGGTGCATTCGGGAACTTAAACTATGAATTCCAAAGGATGTTGAGACCAATGAGAGAGATCTATGGATTAATTCTTTACGCTTCTCAACATGAAAATTGAGGTCCACATAGCGAGTTGTCATCAGACATGGAGTGGGGTTTTGGCACTGAAGAGCAAGTGAAGCACCAAGATCAAAGGTGGAATGCATGTTTGAGGGAGTGAGGATGAGTCTTTTGTGTTCTGTACGAAGTGTTTGGGGATACCCCAAAGAACTCGGTCTTTATAAAATGAGCGGTGGTACTAGCTCGGAAAAGCAAGGTGAGGTGTCATCGGGGGCTAGGGTAAATGTTGATCAATGTGGAGATTTGGCAGCCAATACAAACATGATGGATGAAAATAAATGACTCACCATTTAATGTAGGGTGTTCGGTGAGATATTGAGAGGTCTTTCCAGATTGAAAAGAGACAACGAGGTGTCATAAGGTAAATAGAGATCTCGGGAATCTTCTATGAATGATGAGGAAATATTGGAAGTAATTAAGTGGCCAACCAAATAACTTGGTGGGGGTGCTCAAAAAAATGTGAAGGATCCAACTTCAACCTCGGAAGATACGACCAATGTATAACATGAGGTGTGGAATGCATGCAAAGCGGAAGTGGGGGTAACATGTCAAATGGCACGATGGTTATGGAATCCAACCAAAAAAAAAATGAAGCATCCATTGCAAACCAAGGTGGTGGGAACAATCACAGAACCCTCCATATCAATCAAATTTCTCACCAAATTATATGAAGAAGGAGCTTTCCATCTAGCTCGATGAGCTGACTGGTGAACCATTCACCAGATAAGACCAAAAACACCCCCAAATGTAAGAATTAAACCTTGTGGGCCCCAAGGCACTTCACACTACTTTTCAAAAAATATTAAAATACTAGTTTTAAAATAATTGGAGGGGGAGTTTAAATTTTGAATTTATGAATGCATGATGGGGGAGGTTTTCCTGGGTACAATTGATGATGCAATAAGGAAAGTATGGGAAAATCATGACCTCTATTATCTATTATAATCTAGCCTAGATTTTAGGATTTCTTCCTTATTTCTCTCACTAGCTCAGATTTTCTATAAATGTAAATGGGAAATGTATTTTAAAGGAGTTAGACATTTTTCCAAGTTTTCAATGTGATCTTAAACTTAGTTTCTTTTGCAATCTTCAGTACTTCATATGGTCTTGACAAAACATATGAAAAAATGATATGATAAATAGATGAACCTATCCCACTCTTAACCCCACACAACTAGTAAGATGTGAGGGCTCAACACCAAGAGTTAGAAAGGGCACAAGCTATGAAAATTTGATGAATGGTAGTGATGAGAGAAAGACAGAGGTTTGGCAGAACCAAATTGGGACGCTACAACCTTACCCTACTCAAGCTAACTTCATAGTTTAGAATGTAAATTGCCTTGTAGTTTATCTAGACTTGGATCCATAGGTGGCCACTTGGTTAAAAAAATATGGTTTTGGGGTTTTAAAATCTCTTGGAATTTTGGACATCTAACTCACTTTGTTTTTGACTTATGATTTCTCAAGATTTGACTAGTTTGTTTCTAACTTTCAAGTTTATCAAAGAGACCCCATACACATTGCCCCATGCTACCAGTAGGAAGCGTGGGCTCATCACCATGGATAAGGCATAGACAAGTAAGGTAATTTCCCTCCTTTCCCAACCCCACGTCACTAGTAAGAGACACAGGCTCAACACCGAAGTTTGGTAGGGAAAAGAAATGTGTAAAAATAAAATTTTCTGTGGATTTGCATTCGACTTACTTATTTGGGAAAAATGTTTAGAATGCTCTTATTTCCAAGGAGATGTGTATGGGATAGATGAAAAACCATGAAGCTTTTAGAACATAACATGGGAAAAGACACCCAACCTAGGAAGAGACCAAAAAGTATAACCAAGTATATAGGCCTTGGTATGGTTACTGTCAAAACTTTTTCTTATCTTGTTTACATTGATAAATGATTCAGAAACAATTGATGATACTATGAAGGTTTGAAGAAACATGATTTGAATGCTTTGTCAATGTTTTCATAATTTTTTAGGAAATTGATATAAGAATAATCTCCTTGATCACAAATTTTACAAAATGAATGGACAAATGAAAATGAAATGCGGATGCAATAATGTACATATGAAAATGTGGATAGATCACACGTAGTATCTCTTTAGGTGAAGAGAGTTTACAGATTCACTAAACTCTTCACCTTCTAGTGTATACAAGTGAAAAGACCCATTTTTGTACTCTTTTACTACTCAATATGGACCTAACCACCTGGGTCTGAATTTTCTTCCCTCACCGGTCTTCTTGTCTATCTAGCTATCAAGTCTTAAGACCAAGTCTCCCTCATATATTTTGTGTTTGTAAACCTTCTTGTTATATTGATGAGCCATCCAGTCATTGTAAACATTATGCCATTATACAACATTGACTCTAGCCTCATTAAGACTTTTTAGCTGAGATATTCGTGCTTCTCGATAATCCTCTTCTCCCAGGATCCCTTGTAGAGAAATACAGAGACTTGGTATCTCAACCTCAAGCGGTAAAACCGCTTCAGCCCCAAACACCAAAGAAAAGGGGGTTGCCCCTATTGGCATTCTAACCAACGTTTGGTAGGCCCATAAGGCCAGAAAAGTATTTGAATGCCAATCTCATTTGTTTTCCTTAACGATTTTTAGGAGAATGGACTTTAAAGTCTTATTGGTAGCTTCAACTTGTCCATTAGACTTAGGATAGTAGAGAGAAGTTGTATGATGGCTTATATTTAATTTTCCACATAGTTTGTGTACCTCATCATTTTTGAAAGACATGCCATTATCATAAATAATGACTTGTCCCACCCCATACCTACAAATGATCTGGTTCAGGATGAACTTAGCGATTACAGAGCTAGGTATGGTGGTAAGGGACATGGCTTCTACCCATTTGGTAAAGTATTCTGTGGCCATGATTATGACATTATGGTCATCTGTTGATGAGGGAGAAAACTTCCCTATCAAATCCAAGCCCCACGTGGAAAAGGGAAATGGGGTTGTGATTGGCTACAAATCTTGTATCGACATATAGATCTCATGGGAGAACTCTTGGCATTTGTGACATATGTGCAAAAAATCTACTATGTCATCATAGAGTGGGCTAGAAATAGCCCATCCAGTGTATCTTCCAAGTGGTGGTGTGGCCACTAAAGTGACCTCCACATACTCCGATATGTGACTCATAAAGAATCCTTACGGATTCTTTAGCATCTAAACATCTTAGGAACATTCCGTCGAAGCCTTTATGGTAGAGAACTTTTTACAAAATAACGTACTTAGTGGAAATGACTCGTAACCTCCTTATTTGTTGTGAGGTTTCCCCTTTTGGGTATGTATGGCCCATGATGAAATTGATAATGTTGGTATACCAAGGAAATACAGAGATATGGGGCCTAGTTTTGACAAAGTACACACACTCATTGAGAAATTCTAGATCTACCAAATCACCCCCATCTAATGGATTGTCATCCAACTAGTCCGCAATGATTTGTCCCTTAATGGATTTTTCATTTACAAATGTTAGTTTAAACTCACCCATTAACGTTATGAAATGCCTGACCTTCTTAGACAAGGATCCTTTCATGAGGAATGTCCGTAAGTGGTCTATTTTAACAATAACCATTGTTTCTTGATTGAGCATATAATGCCTTAAACTCTTTGTTGCAAAAACTATGGCAAGGCATTCATTTTTTACTTGTGTGTAATGTGTCTCATAATCAAGTAGCATCCAACTAATGAAGTAAAATACATGTTCTCGTTTGTATTCATCCTCTTGAGCCAACATGCAAGCTAGTGAAACATCCATCACTTGTGAATATAAGATCAAAGGGTGATTTGATCTAGGTTAGCATGGGAGGGGATAACGAGAATTGTTTAACTACCTTGAAGGCCTCATTCAATTATTCCTTCTAATCAATGCTATAATCCTTTTTCAATTTTTTTTTGATTGGATGAATAAAAAAGGTCAAGTCAAGGATGAACCTTTGGATTGCATCGAGTTTCCCAAGAAAATATCTAATTCCAGACTCATCTGATGGCAGAACCATTTCTAATACAACCCATATTTTGGCTGGCTCAACATCAATCCCTCATGAAGATATAATGTAACCCAGAAGCTTGCCTCATGTTATGCCAAATACACATTTATCTAGGTTTAATGTGACGTCGTACTAAATTAATCACAAAAGGATGATGTGAAGCACCTCTTGGTGATTGCAACACTTCCTGGCCTTGGCCAAAAATTCATCTATGGAGGATTCCACAATCTTATGAATAAGATCATGGAATATTTAGGTCATTGCTCGGCTGTATGTACTACCAACATTCTTAAGGCTGAATGGCATGAAAACATAAGAATAAGTTCCCTGAGTTATTAACTTGGTTTTAGCTTGATCCTCTTCGGAGATTTTGATTTCATTATATGTTGAAAACCCATCCATGAGAGACAACAACTCAAATCTAGATATCGCGTCAATGATAACATCAATGGATGGTAATGGGAAATCATATTTGGGGAAATCCTTATTAATGTCCCATAAATCTATGCAGATACGGATATTTCTATTCTTTTTTAGAATGGGGACAATATTAGATACCCATTGTGAATAATAAACTCGCTTAATGAATCCTACTTGGAGAAGTTTCATTACTTCTTCTTTTACCATAAGGGTCACCTTTGGCTTCACGGGCCTTGACTTCTTCTTAATTGGTTTAGCATCTAGCTTGGTGACGAAATTGTGAACTATGATGTGTGGTGAAATTTTTGACATTTCCTTGTAGCTAAACACAAAGGATTTTTGATGTTCCTTGAGGATTTGGGTATGTATTTCCACTTCCTCTAGAGTTAAGGAGGACCCTAGTTTTAAGATCTTTGGTTCCTCCTCTATTCTGATGTTTATAGAAATTGTTCCTTCAATTAAAGAGGCATTTCCTTCCTCAAATTATGGTGAGGCTGGAGGAAACTCCAAATCCCCTTCTTCTACCTCATAAAATTCAAGATTCTTTCTCGGATAGGACTTTGTCATGGGATTCCCAAAATAAGAAGAGGAACGAAAAATTAAGGAAAGTTATATCTCATGATAGGTAAGATGCAACTCTGCCAAGGCATTTAAATAACTCAAATTCAGTTCATCACTATTAACATGTTTTGAGAAATCGGGCTAAATCTCAGTTTCTACCTATGTTAACATTGGGGTCATTGGCATTTTACGAATCAAGGGTTTGGCATGAACTAAAACCGTGAAGTCGGTATCATCGAGGTCACTACTTAGGGTGAAGCGTGAAGTATAAGTTGCTATAGAATCTTTAAGAAGGTTCTTTTTGCATAGAACTACTTCAATTGAGATGAAATCAATCCCTCTGGTCAGACCCAACATTACTATTTTGTAAAGTTGTAGATGATCAGCTCTAGTCTCGTATACTTTGGATACCTAATTTGTAACTAGTTGTGAATCACACAACACCCTAATATTGAGTTTACCCATCCTCTTAGCGATAATGAGACCTAATAGAAGAGCCTCATATTCAACACCATTATTTGTGCATTTGAAATTCAACTTGAAAGCAAAAGGTAAGACTCTTCCTTTAGGAGAAGTAAGGATCACACCTTCCCTGGTGCCAAAGCAGCACTTGGCTCCATCAAAATGGAGATTCTAGCAACTACTCAAAAAGATGGACGTTGATTCATCCTTTGTACCCTCCCTGTTTACCTCAGTTACCTCAACCATGCCAACCCCATATGCTGGAAGGTAGCCAAGTCCCAAGGCATGTCCCATACCCATAGAATAAAAGGGGAGGAGAATAAGAAAATCCTTCTCTAATAGCTCGACAATATTTGTTGTGTTTCCTAGTGACAGTGTCTCTACAATAATGGTTTCATCCTTGACCACTGGAATGCCCTTGATCAAACCCATGACTTCTAACTCCATTATAGGAACTAGTTTTTCTTCTAGTACCATGCTTGTAGGTTTGTTTAACTGATTCATGGGAAGCTTGAATTCAAAGTGGACCCCTGGCTTTTTCTTTAAGTTGGCCAAATGTATATCAAAGAGTTTTCAATCACCTTGTGCAATAAAAACTTTCCCTAAGTGTAGGAATATGACCTCCTGGAATAAAGTGGAGGGGATTTCCTTCATGCGGTGGATCTAAGGATGGCCAAGGATCATATTATATTTATTTTCTCAGTCTATAATATAAAACTTAGTGAGTATCGTCTTGGTCCTGAGAGTAACCAATAATACTATGGTTTTGATTGACGTTTCCTTGAGGCTATCATGGCCCCTTAGTGTGTTTCACATCGAGGAGTAATTGGTCTCCCCATACCCTACTTCTGAAGAAAAGATAAGGGGACTATGTTAATTTCTACCCCATTATCAATCATTGCATGTTTCACGTAGTTGTTGTAGATCCAAACTTGTAAAAACAAGGTTGGATCACCTGTACGAGCTATTTCAACATCTGTAGGCATCTTACTTATGTAAAAAACAAACCCAATGTCCCTTTTGGGTTTCCCTAGAGGGAAAACTTTGAATTCTATATGATTTACTTGTGTTTCTTGCATAGGGTGATGTTAACTAGATGACATAGACCTAGCACCTCTAACAGTGTGACTCTGTGAGTAGGGGAATTTTTTAGTAGATCCAAAAAGGAAATGTGTGAAAAGGTCTTAGTTAGATCACTGATTAAATGATAAGCCCCTACTATCTTGCTTAGTGTATCATGAGTAGTTTCTGACATAACCAGATAAATCAGGATTGGCTGGGAAGAATAATGCTTAGTTTTTGTAGCAGCATTAATTTGGGGTTTGACATCTAACTCTACCAATCCCACAATCTTCATTTTTTGGTGACCATCCAAAGGAGGTGCCACCTATGTGTTTGATGAATTTGAGGCTTCACGATCATGAGTCCCTATTAGAACACCTTTATTCAAACCGTTGGGATCTAATCTACCATCCTTTGGACATGTGAAGAGAGGATAGTTAAATATCCCTAACGGTGTGTTTTGCAGAGACACTGGTCCCAGTAGGTGTTTTGACTGGATACAATTGGGTTTGATAAAAACATATCAACAAACAACTTTTTTTGATCCTATGACAAGCGCTGTAAAAAATTATTGCAATCGCGACATGTTCTTGCATCATGCCCACAAACCCTATGGAAACCTATGCATATATCAGGATCATAATCTCATGGCCTTTGATTTTTTCCTTGTTGTGGCCCAAAATTATAGTTAATGTTTGGTTACTGTTTGTTGTGGTTAAAATTTTAAAACCCTTGCCCTTGGTTTTGGAATTGGTTGGGATATTAACTAGGGCTTGGGGTCGACATTTACCTTTTTTACTGAGGTTGTTGTTATTATTGTGGATGATTAAAATCCATAGCTTTTACCAAGGGTGAGAAATTTTTGTTTCTCTGATTATTGCCATTATTGTTGTTATTGTAGCACCTATGTTAGTAGGATTTACTACATTAGTCTTTTTGGGCTGGTCAGTCACACCATCAGTTATGGCTCCATGATTCCTATTAAGGATTTTAAGTCCTTGATTGTTATTTTCGTTGTTAGAGTAGGCGGGAGCATTTTGAGTAGGAGTGACTAACTTCCCATTTTCCCCATAGGTCTTATGACCACTGTTAATGGCTGCTTGGTCAATTAGAAGAGCACCTTCTAGTACTTCCTCATAGCTCCTGACTGGGAACTTTTGAAACTCTTCCTTTGTCTCTCTATTGAGAGAGTGGAGGAATAAATCACAATGCTCCATTTGATCCATGTTTGGAGCACTTGTGGAAGAGTATAGAACCTATTGCCACCTTTGAATGAAGTGGGCTGTATATTTTTATGTTCTTGTTTGATGTGCAGGAATTATCTGATCCCTATCCTTAGCATCTTATTCATATCAAAATCCTTAATGAAATTTGACATGAGTTTTTTTAAAGAGTGTATCGAGGCCTCTGGTATTCTATAATACTAGTTGAGAATGATGCATTCTAATGTCTTAGTGAATATTTTTGTAACAACTACATCCCACAGTAGCAACTCTCGAATGGTTGTTGCGTAGGATTTGATATGAGTGTTTGGGTAACCTTCCCCTTTAAACTCTAGAAGATCAGGAAATGGCCTCAGGATTATGAATGTCTGGATGGAAAATTCCAGAGGCTTCTTTAGGTACTTAGAGTAGGTTCCCATTGCATACGTTTCAACCATTGAAGGTCTATGTTGGGGAAGTAAAGGTTACATTGGTTACATTAATGACATGGCGTAGGAATTTTTCGGGGCATATGGCGTTCCTTGCAAATAACCATAAGGTCCTGGATAGGTGTATGTATCTCCTTGTGGCATCTTAGGGTACATGTGCATATAGGGGGGTGGCCACTTTTATATGGATCTGAAGGTGCGAAGCTAGGGAATGTCACATTTCTGGTATAGCATTTAAGAATGAACTTCCGGATGCAACCTATTTTAGGTATCCATATGTGGCTTGGGGGGGCATACCCAAGGTGCCCGTGCCCATGAGTAGATCTCCAGGGTTTTGAGTATACATGTATACTAGAGGATTCTGTGCAACAGGTATTTTCTCATAGTTCTGTGGGTAGGACGGAGTTCGTGCTTGCCCTGTGTATGAACTCTATATATTTTGGGCAAGCTCTAACTCTTTGAATTTATCTACCAAAGCTGAAATGACATCACCTATTGATAGGGTGGCTCCTTACTTAGGTACCGTTTTTTGAACCCTTGGAGGTTGTTGAGGAGTATGGTATCCTACTATGAATTGTTCACGATGTTGCCACCCCTCATTGGTTGTATTGTCGGTTGGTGGTGGGGTAGCATTATTATTTTGAAGCAAGAAATAACCTTGTCCTTGCAACCTATCAAAATATTGGTTCATGTTCTAGAAGTGTTGTTCACTCCTAGCATATTATGCTAAATAATCCTCATCTAGATGGGGGATTTGATTAGATTGTACGCTAATGGGTTGTCGAAACAATACCCGAGGAGATGAACTTTCTTCACCAGTAAATGTCATGTTATTTAAACTTGATTGTTAGAGGGGATAAGTCTGAGTGACCTGATCAAGTTCCTCAATGCGTACATAATAACCACCATTGGTTCCTTGAAGAAGAGGGTTTTGAGTGGATGAGCGGTTGTCTACCCATGTTGAAAGTGAATGTGATTGTTGTAGTATACTTGATTGGTAATGGTACATGTAAAAACCAAGGATGGGCCAACCATACTCATCGTATCCCGATATATTTGGGGGTATAAGAATACCCACAGAATAAAGGATGGATGAAGAAATTTGAAATTTTTAGAGACTATCTCTTCACGTCGGGTTCGCCAATTTTGTACAATAGAAAATCAACAAGTGACCTTCTTCGCACCCGACCTCCCAAGGTCATGCCGAGACATCCGATGTGGAATTGAAATGGAAGTGAAAGTGATGGCGGTGATCAAGCTAATTGGTCAAACTTATGTCTTCAACATGCAATACTACAATCTGCAAATCTAAGGCAAATAATGATCTCTTAACCTGAAGGGGTGTGATGGTACGGTCTATTATGATAGCTACTTAGAGACTCCAATCGATGTATAGTTCTACCGAGATTTTATTGACTGGTTGCGGAATACATGGAAAGTAACCTGCAGGTGCCTTGTATGGGTTTCCAGACAAGGTCATGGAAGTGAAGACAAAATGTGTAGTGGAGTTGCAGGGATTATGGGTAATTTTCTGGTCTTATCTAGAAATTCTTATCCCGATCGGCTGCTATGTTCAACAATGAAAGCTGTGTAATAATATCATGTGGGAGTGGTGAAAATATGAATACCAATGTGTGTAAACTAGTGTCAATATCTAACTGACTAGCAGGACCGTTGGGTTGCGGGACCTATGGATAAAAAGACTTTTTTCAGGCTGAGGCCCTCATATGGTCATGCATTCAATCAAACCCTATTTCCAGGAGCAGTCCAAAAGTCATAGGCTTGATTAGCAACAATATTCAGTGTATCTGACTGTCCTATTTTCTCATCATATGTTACAGTTCTACGTATGACTGTTAAATGAAAACTTGTGCTAATGTCAGTTATTAGCTCTAGCCCGTTGGGTTGTGGGACCAGGGGATCACAATTGTAATTCTTTTCCTGTTGTGGACCATTGATGGTCATGCAAGATGTATTGATTTGCTTTCAGTAAATAAGCTATCTATCAAAGGAAATCTAACCTATGTTTTTCGTGTTTTCTCAATATATCATAATAAAGTAGTAAAACAAGCTAATCTATGGAAAGTAAATGTTTTTTCTCTTTTCTAACTTTATAGACAATGCATCTAATCTAATAAATAAATTAAATATAAAAAATTATCCAGATGTAGATAACTATTTGTGCAGATGTGTAGATCTAAATCTAAAAATCTATTCTAATTCAATCAAAATCCCTCCAACCCTACTTCAGAAGTGAAGAAAAAATCATAACCCTAGCAGAGCTATTTTTCCCTACAGTTTCTCTGGTAATGTTGAAGAGAAAAATTCCTATTGATTTGATCTACTTGAGATTATCTAGCTAATGGGAATGGACTATTTCTCTACTTTATTTGATATGCAATTGAAATTAACAATTCGTAATTGACAATTTGATAAACAAAGCAAACAAATAAAAAACTCCAACCTGGAAGAGCAAGAACCTTGAAAAATCCAGTAGTATTGGTATTTGTCCCCTCAATTCTTTCCTTTCTTTCTCTAAGTGTTCATGTAAGTCCAAGGGATTGGGAATGCAAATAACAGTAACAAGAGGATGGTGCTAGAGCAATGGTAGCTTAGAATCAATCTAGATGCAATACAAGTAGAAGAGAGATAACACAAGATATCTGAGCTTGGCTATGCAATTCCTAGTGAGATTATGGCAGCAAAACAATACAAGATACACAAAACTCTCAGGAACTTTGCTTGAGTACAAGCATGAAATATATAGGAATGGAGGCT
Organism: Taxus chinensis; assembly: GCA_019776745.2. Lineage (NCBI taxonomy): Eukaryota > Viridiplantae > Streptophyta > Pinopsida > Cupressales > Taxaceae > Taxus > Taxus chinensis. The sequence continues at coordinate 337,340,919 of CM034153.1, forward strand.
AGGAGGTTATTTAATGCACAATGAAAGAAGAGGTAGTTCCAACTAATTAAATCTTATTTAAAATATAAGGAGCAAGGAGAACCAAGAAAACAAAGCTATTTTTAGCCAATTTGGCTCATGGATGCATTCTAAAAGAAAACTTAAGTGAATCGTCGCATGTCAAAACACACATGAATATTCTAGAAAAAGCGGGCAGGACCACCGCCCTGCACATGGCGGGGGTTTCAGAACTGTCACCCTTCCTGGGCGGTGGTTTATGAACCATCACCTAGGGAGGGCAGAGGTCCTAGAATTGAAGGCAAAAACAAGCACAGAAAGAGGCATGGAGATGGAAAAATACATGGAAAAGTTAAGTAAGGCCATCTAGGCTACAAATATACATTGCGAATGGGTTTTTATAGCTTGAACACCTTCTTGAAAGGATTTTGAATCATCATTGGGAATTCTTGTAAGAATTTTCCCTACAATGTAGCACATGAAATTTTGGGTGCATACAGTTCCCTCAGAAATAATGTATTTATCCCAATTTATAGATTTCCAACAAGTTGAACCATTAAAGTCAGCATTGCTAAAGCACCATTCATTAGCTAGAAGATTTGACCAGTATTTATGTTTTATGATGGAATTCCACACACCGTCTTCCTTAACCAATATTGAAATCATTTTTGAGAGCATAACTTTATTCATTTTATCCCAGTCTCTAATACCAAGACCCCCCATTTTCTTTGGCATACAAACCTTTTCCCACGCAAGGAGATGAATTTTGTCTTTTTATTCCAAGCCACTCCAAAGAAATATATTTTAGATACTCTCCAATTTATTAGCAATAGTAGAGGGTAATCTATAAATAGACATAGAGTACACAGTCAAATTTTTAATTGAGCATTTGAGAAGGACTAATTTACTTTCTTGGGATAAAAGTGAGCCTTTCTAGCCTTCCAATTTCTTAAGAAATTTGTCTGTAAAAAAATTCCATTCAACAATATTTGGTTTTTTAGTTCCAATAATCATTCCTAATAACTAGTGGGAAATGTTTTTATCTCACAGTTGAGAATATCAACTATTTTGACACATCTTCTTTTAGGGGTATTGATAAAAAATCCTAAACTTTTACCATAGTTAATCATTTGGTTAGAAGATTCCTCATAATAAAACATCATTTTTTAAAACTCTCTAGCCTCTAGGACAGTAGCCTCTCCAACCAACATTATGTCATCAACAAAATTTTGGTGAACAACATTGTCACTATTAACAAAAAGTGAGATGCCTTTAATTATTCCTTAAAATTAGCCTTATTGAGAGTTTCATCCATGATTATTAATAGAAAAGGAGAGATAGGGTCTCATTGTCTTAATCCTCTGGAACTATTGAAAAAACAATAGGAAGTCCCATTGATCAAAACAAAAAAATTAGCTATGGAAACACATGTCTGTATCATAATCCAAAAGTCTTCATCAAATCCAAACCTGGTTAAGACATTAAGAAGAAAGGTCCAAGAGACATGGTCATAGGATTCCTCCATATCAAGCTTAATAAACATGGCTTCCTTTTTATTTTGCTTGGAAGTATGAAGAGTCTCTTGAATAATGAAAATATCATCTTGGATCTGTCTTCCCATTACAAACCCTCCTTTCTGATCAGAGATAATGGAAGGTAAAATAAATTGAATTCTTAAAGCTAAGATTTTAGAATACATTTTGTAAATACAGTTACATTGGTTGATAGTTCTAAAATTCTTGAAATCCGTAGGATTGTGATTAATAGGGACTAAATAAAGGAAGGTGATGTTTAATTCATGAAGCATATTTTTGTTCTTAAAAAACTCTTGAATATCTTTTCATGTATCATCCTTAACAATATCCCAAAAATTTTAAAAAAGAAAGTCAGAAATCCATTAGGTCCCAGAGATTTGTTATGGCTCAAAGTTTTATGCATAAATTCAATTTCTTCCATTGAAGGAATATTTATGAGAATTCTATTATCAGTATCATTTATCTACTGAGGAGTGCAATCTATAAAGTACTCTTTATTATTGTTGTTAGATGAAATGGATGTAGAAAGAATTCTACTGAAAAAGGAGGTGGAAGCATATTGGATATCTTTAGTATTAATTAGCATCACTCCATCTTCCCCTGTGACACTCAATATTCTATTAGTTCTTCTCCTTTTAAGGGTTGAAATGTGAAAGAATTTCATGTTTTTATCACCTTCTCTAAGCCATTATACCCTATATTTATGTCTCCAGGAAGTCTTCTATTTTAGAAGGATGTTATGGTAGTCAGTCAATAATTCTCTCTCTTTAAGCTAACCTTCCTGAATACTATCATTATTCAGAGTTTCCAAAGATTCTTGAAGGGAAGATATCTCATTTTCCAGAGACTTATTTTTCTCAAAAATGTTACCAAATCATTTTTTATTCCATCCTTTAAAATTATTCTTTAGATGAGAAAGTTTCTTAGCATTTTAAAGCATATTCGTTCCTTTGATTTTTACATTCCACCAATCTTTAATAAGATAAAAAATTCCTCATTTTGTAACCACATCTTCTCAAACATAAAAGGATTACTCCTCCTCTCTTTATCTTTGATTTAGAAAAGAATCAGATTGTGGTCTAAACCAATCCTAGGGAGAGAAAATAGACAAACATCTTTATTCAACCACCCCCATGAAGTCAGAGCCCTGTCAATTTTGACTTGAATCAATTGATATCATTTTCTCCTATTAAACCAATAAAATCTTCTACCCTTAAACTCAATATTCATGAGCTTATTTTGTATGATAAAATCCTAGAGATCTTCCATACTCTAAGTTACATTTAATCATTTTTGAGTTAGTTGAGTGTTTAGGTCTTTTCCTTTGCATTGCAACAATCTTGGGTTTTCGAAGAACTCATGTCCCTAGTTATTTTGGGCCTCAGGTTCTCCACATCCCCACCTTTTCCAAACTTTATTAAATTAGTTTTTTGTATTCATCTATGAACTGTTCTATCTGAGTTTTAGTTCCCTACATCTTTTTGTTCCCCGTAACTTCCTTTCTTCTGCAATATTTGTGCTCATCCTTTGTATTACAATTTTTTTGGGTGTTCAGAGAACTCGTGTTCCCATGTCCCATGGGCCTTGTGTTCTCCTCTAGCCCAATTCTCCCATACTTGCTTGGATTTATTTGTATTATGGGATTTTTAAGTGTTAAAAGAACTTGTGTCCCACATGCATCCTACCTTATTGTTATCCACAAACCCAACTTTGCTGCACACTAAATTCTTCCCTATGTGTTGCAAATATTTTGAAGATCTGAGCCACTCATGTCCCTAACTCTTTTTTGCTTTCATTTCCACACATTTCTGTGATAACCACAATACGAAGGGAAAATTGGTAAAAATTTTCATGAATCCTCATATTTCCCACAATACATAACAATTTCCTAATTAAGAATTATTCATGTCCTTTTTCAAATGGGAAATTATAAAAGAGGTAAATTAGGCCATTTTTACCATCACAAGTCAATAATTACAGCTGAGTCCCATGCATTTCCATTCACGTGCCCTTGAATCCGTTTCTAGCTGTATACTGAGCAATCTTCAGCCATTTTCAAAAATCCAAATTACACTGTGATCCTGAGAAGAGCACTATTCTACTTGTAACCGAGGTGAGTGATTCTAAAGCCTCATGCGAGGGTTTTGATATCAAATTATTTTTGTGCTCTATCATATGATTCTTCTTGAAAACTATTATTGAGTTCTCATTCCTCTGAGCGTTTGTTTCCTAACATTTCCATCATTAAGTATGAATACTATGGTTATGATCAAATTTAATCCCTCAAAAAATTAGTGCCTAATATTAGGGATAGTGATGTTCATCATGTTGATTTCAATGACTTCTAGGTATTTATAATGCAGCCCCCACTCCCATGTCTCAATTCATTAAAGATAGTGGGATTTCTCATGCAGGTGGTTTCCCTATCTCAGTACAATGTGTAGATACTATTTTATATTGTGCTTCTTGTTTTGACCCAAATTCAAAAGAAATAAAAGATCCTCAGGGCCAAGTGATTGCTAAACTAGATGTCAATTACATAAATACTACAGTTAGAATCCGTGTTGTTGAAGATGGCGATACTCTCACTAGGGCATAGGATCAATTCCTTTTTTAACAAGATATGGAGAAGTATAAAAAAGTGATAGCTAATTCTTGGCTCAAGGTTCCAAAGAAAGGAGCATCTAGGATACCTAAGGCTATGTACAGGTCTAATTTCAAAGAAGATTTATCTGATATAATCACACTGTTGTCTATAATCATGTGCCTTACCTCAACCAATGATTTTCAATTTTGGATGTGTCCTTATATAAATATTATTTGTGAAGGGAAGAAAATCCTGAACTAGGGAGAGATAATTTTTGAAAACCTCAGTGAATAATTAGTCAATGTACAACAGAGAAAATATTTCTACACGAATTCCTATTTTATGTACATCATTGTAACATACGAGGTTTGGTTAGGTATTTCTCTAGTGGATGATAAGAAGAATGAACCAGTGTATGATTACTACCTAGAACTAATTCTTGAAAACACCAAGAATCAATTCAAAAGAGTCAATAATGCCTTAAAAATGTACATTGTAAGACTCTTGAAAGGCAATACAACTGAGAGGGTATTTGTTGAAGAAAAAAAATTAATATCAACCTATGGAAGTTTTTTCATCTAGTTCATAAGGTTCTCATATATCAGATTGGCTAGTTTTGAAGGTTTTCCTAACAAGCTTCCCATGTACTACAACGATAAATTAGTTTTAGTGGAATTATATAGGTAAATTGATATGTTACATAGAACATGGAGGGACAAGAAAATATCAGGCATCCAATTCCCAATCACTTCAGGGAATTATACTTGCTGGACAATGTTAGATGCTCATAATGTAGAAAGGACCATTTCTGCATTTAATTTTTTATACTTTTCACAAAAGGTCCTATTTTGATATTAAAGGTTTTATCTCTAATAACCTTAGAATGAATTACTATCACTTGACTTCCCTAGAAGATTATTGGGAAGACTGTTCATATGAATATGAGGTGAGAAGAATATACTTTGGCAGGATTTATTTGCAATAGATTAAATATTTCGGAATTTAAAAAGTTCCAAAAGACTTTCCAGATGATGATGAATACGATAAAAAATTTTCGGCATACACCCCTTCTCACCATCAATTGGTTTCAAAAGGAGAAGAGTGATCTTCAAGAGATAATAAACCTAGTCATGGTGAGGAACAAAGTTTGGTTTCATAAAAAGATGAAAGCATATAAAGTAGGTGTGACTCAATATTCTTCTCAAAGAGCATAAACATCTCAAAATGAAGTTTCTTCCACACACATAGAGGTTCCAAATTAGCCAACTCTTTCTCCTCTACATGTAAAATCTTTAGTCAAGGTATACTCTAAGAAAGAGAAGACTGAAAGAACTGAGAAGGTAGAAGAAATAATTGAGAAAGAAGATAACAGTATCTCTATCCAAGGTTAACAAAAGAGTTTTCATGGGTTTATGAAGGAGTAATTAATGAGAAGGAATAATATGAAGGCGGTAAATTGAATGGTGCAAATCCATATTATAAGGCATTGAGCATTCCCAAGCTCAAATCACCCATGAAATAAGTATCTTCTTCAAGTACCGAGACACCTACCATGGAGGTATCTATTGCCCAAGTTCTTGTCTCATAAAATACACTTTCTCTAGGCCCTTGTGTTTCTCAACCTTAAAATGACTCCTTCACATGGGTCCAACCCCAAATTGATAACATGAAAAGGAAGGAATCCTCCCAAATCATTAGTCCTAAGTTTTATGTTGTAGCTTCCCCCCTGGGTACAACTCCCTCTCCTCCTACTAAAAAATGCATACTTACTTCAAGATTGGTATCTGATTAAAAATGCTAGAAGTACTTGGCGATAGAAAACCCAAGAGTGGAGAAAGATGAAAATGATATAACTATGGCTATCTTGGAGCTAATAATAATTCCATTGGATGAATATAATTCTGAGGAGGAGGTTCATAAATTAAAATATATAGTCTCCAAGGTCATTAAAAGGGCGGGAAAGGGAAAAAAAACATAGGAACAACTTGAAGAGTAGGTACAAGTCATCTCTAGTTTCATCAAATCCTTTTGTATAAGTGATAAAGTGCTTGATCTTTCTCCTCTAACTTCAATACCCCCACCCACTGTCTTATATGATGAATAAGTTCAAGCTATCAAGAAAATTCATAAGCATGTTGCTTATGGAAAGCAAATTGAAGAAATAGTTGAAGGAATGTTTATGTATGGATGTAATTTCATTCATGAAGAAGATAAAGTGTATGATAACATTTCTTTGTCTCAAAGACTATTTGATTCAGTAATCATTGGATCTAAGAAGGAACATAAGCTTTGGTCAAAATGTATTCAAGATATCAGACTCATGAATGATATAGATGAGAAAACTCTCCTTACACATAAGATATTTGATGATTCAAAGAGTAATATTTTAAGAAAATGGGTTTTTAGTGTAGAGTGGAAGATGAAACTTAAGAGCATGGTTAAAAAGGGAAAGAAATTTAAAAATGCAATACTTGCTGAATTTCAAGCTCTTCGGTGTTAGTTTTATAAATAAAATTCTACAGAGAGGAACACATTACAAGAGATCAAAGAGCATTTTAGGGCACTCATCAAATAAGACTTATTCAAGCTTGAAACTATGACTAAAGAGAAAATGGAAGATATTATTTAATTGCATAATGTGGTCATTGAAGAAACCAAAGGGTTATTATAAAATGTAGACATGGGAAAGGAGATGGAGGATTCCTTGGGAAACTAGATTAATGCTAAGGAAAACACCACCATTCTGAAAGGCATGGAGATTGCTGGAGACCTTGTTAAATTTAGAAATTAAGTACTCAAAGTGAAGAATCTAGTAACACCATCTACGAGTGTTCCTTCCCCTAGTTCCTAAGCCCTTCTTTCTAGTCGTTGTAGTTCAAAGTTAGTTTTCTTATTTTAAAATATGTGAAATTGTAAATAAATCTAACTAATGTGTAATTAATTATTTAAGTTGAAACACTTAATCAAAAGATAATGGAACTAGGAAAATTTGGTTACATATGCCCTTATACCTATAAAAGGCTTTTCCTTTACTGTAAAAGGATTGTTGTTGTATTTTGATGTTTTGAATGTATAGATATGGAACTACAAAGACTCAATACAGAAGAAGTTCTTCCCTCACATTTCTTGCATTCCTTCTACTTTTGTTCCTTAACCTATAAATGTGGATTTGATATATTTGAATATGAAAATTTTTGTTCAACTCATTTGATTAGTGCTGAGAACTTTGTGTCTATTCCAAATATGTCATGTGGATCATTTAAATATATACAAATTCATGTGTTCTTGATATTTCATGCATGCATAAGTAAGGTGTCATTCTGCAGTCTCTACACCCAAATGTGATTCCTTCTCCATATATTTCCTTTTGCAATAGTGAATAATCTTGCAAAAGAAAGAAGAATATTTATATTCTTTACAGGTGAATAAGATGAAATTTTTGTCCCTCTTTATCAATCTTATTCATTAAAAATATTGTTCTTCTAAAAACTCTTATACCTCTTTATCATCTATATTGAATATGGAAACATTAAATACATCAAAATCCTCATTTGAAAATTGATATATTCTATATTTGTAAATAAGTATATTTTGATTTTTTTTTGGTGAATAAGGGAACCTATCCCATAAAATCAAGAAATTTTGTTCGTTGAATTATTTCTTGTGTTGTGATATAATTTTTCCAACTATCAATTTTTTGGCTCCCATCATGGGGAACATATTGTGCTTCCCACTGAAATAATGTTCAAGTAAAAAATTAGTAGCAACACACTAGTAGAGAGACTATATACGCGAAGATAAATATCCTAAGGTATTGAGGATCTTGATCTTTAGTTTCCGAAACAATAAGGTTTTCAAATAACTCCAGAAAGAAGAGGTAAAGGAAAAAGGTCTACAAGAACTCCTACAAAAGATAAATTCGGTTCATCTTTACAAGAAAACATTGATACCCAACCCCAAGCAAGTCCTAGTGCTCAATATTTGGTATTAGTAGGAGTTACAGTCCCATTGCAAACCATATTTCCTAGAATGGATACTACGCCTTTTCCTTGGGGTCAATGGGTTAGGACTTTGGCTCTTCCTCAACCATTACATGATTTTCCAATGGGGAATGGGAAGAACTTTCTCAAATTCAAGGGTGATGGAAAATTACATCCAGATGATCATATTACAACTTTATTTTTTTCATGTGGAGTACTGGGAACAGAGAATGAGGATGTTTTAGTTAGGTTATTTCTTGATACTTTGTAAGAGAATAAAACAGACTGATTCTATCATCTCCCGACTTGTGTTATCACTAACTGGAATACCATAAAAACCTATTTTGAGAATTGTTTTAAGCATGTAAAAGACATGCATGCTCTTCTATCCCAACTCTCTCAAAACAATAAGGATTCATATGAGCCTATATGGGAGTTTTTTATGATGTTTTACAAGTTGGTAAATAAAATTCAAGTGGCTACTCATTTTTTTGACCAAATTCAGAAGTTCTTCTTCCTTATTTCTCAGTTACTGGAAGTAAGCTATGTACTGAGGAGAGATAATCTTATAAATTTTGATGTTTATCAACACTTGGTCATAAGTTTGGAGGATGAACTGATAATGTTGTAGAAATTGAGGAAAGAGCCACCCAAATCTAAAACCTCTACTTATGGGACAACTAATTCAAAACAACTGGTCAAAAATATGGCTAATGATTTGATCAATATCAAAAAATATTTAGGTTAGTGTGCACATTCCAAATATATACCAAGAAGGAATTTTAAGCCTCGAAATCATCTTCCTCCTACCCAACCTAAGCTGGAAATTGTGCCTCCTCCTGTTAAGGTCCCAGTAATGCATCCTATGAAGTCTAGGAGGCTGAAGATGAAGTAGAATTTGAAGATTTTAAAGAACCTAAAGAAGAACTAGAAGAGGTTTAAGAGGATGTATATGATTCTAAAGTAAACTTCCTTACTACTGAAAGATTTGATGATGATGATGATGACTATGATGAAGTGGTGGTAGACATGAACATCAAATAATATGTTGTTATGACAAGAGAAAAAATGAATAAGACTAACGAGGTGGTACAACCTTTAAAGAAAGAGAAGTATAAAGAAGTTCTTGTGACCATTCCAGTGGTTGTGAGGAGAGGAGAACCTATTCCAATTGTTATGGAAATGAAAGTAAGTACTAATACTTCATCCAACATTCCTTCTACTTCTTATTTTTTTTCTAAAGATAATGCACCTTCTACTCTGTGTATAAAGCACCTTCAACCATAAAATATGACAATCCCAAGACTTTTTTTGTTTCAAGTTATGAAACCCCATCCATCTCAGGGTCTTTTGATATTATTGATTGTATTCAAAATACCAAAATTCAGATTTCTGAGGTCAAGTTTTACCAAACCCATCTTGAGGCCTTTGCTCAAGTGGTCAAGTTTTTCAATTCCAATCCTATCCAATCATCCATCATTTCTAAAGGTATTTTTCCTACTCCTAGCTCCCCTTCCCTGAAAAATTTGATGGCCTCTCTATCCTCCACATATAAGAAAATTGGGCCCTTCTATGTCATGCTACTCATAGCCAGTTATAGGCTCAGTAATTGTGTGATTAACTTAGGTGCATCAGATAATGTAATGTCAGCCAAATTTTCCCATGCCCTTGGCCTTACCTTAACCCAAACCTTTGGTTATTTTTATTCCATGGAAAATAAAGAGGTTTCTTTGGTTGGAAGGATTAAAGATGCACAAGTAGCCTTTGCTACATTCCCCCATAATCTTGGTTGCAGATATCCCTTAATCATATGGAATGCTTTTAAGTAGGAACTTATGCAAGGAAGAAGGAGGAGATATTCAAGTGTATTGGTCTCATGCTCTTATTCTAGTTAATGGGGAAATGAAGAAGATGCTTCCAGAAAGACATGTTGAATACATTGTGCAAAATACTGATGAGCCCAAGGCACATATCCTTTATAGATATATTGGTCATGAAAACTATATGGTCATTTCAGAAGATGAGGCTAAGTCCCCCAAGGTGGTGGTAAATGATCCAAATGGTGTTTGGATCCTTGAGTTTGATGGTATTTGTTCTACGACATGTTTTGGGGCTGATGTTTTGATTTCTCCTAAAGGTAATATCCACCCATTTTCTCATAAGCTTAAATTTGAAAACACTAATAATACTACTAAGTACGAGGCCCTTCTTCTTATCCTAGAAATAGCAAAGGAAATGGGAATCAAATATATTTGTGCTCTTGGAGATGTTGAACTTATTGTTAAGTAAGTAAGAGGATATTTCCAAGTGAAGAACTAAAGAATGAATAACTACATGAACTTTGTCTAGGATTCTATTGATTTTTTAGATTTTTTTTCTACCAATTTTTTACCTAGAGAAGATAACACGAGATCAAATTCTCTAGTAGTTTCTAAGTCCTTACTCATTCCTCATCCAAACTTTACTCAAGGAAAGTTCACGATTGAGATGATACATAGACCAAGTGTTCTAGATAATTTAAACAATTGGCAAGTATTCAACGATAATCAACACTTGATTTCCTTACTAGAACTTAAAGATAATTTCAATCAGATGTATTTCAAAGGAAGTTTGGTTGGTTCTCATGAGTCCTTTTCATCTTCTGTGTCAAAGGAAGGAGTTGAAGAAGAATATGATAAATATGGTTATATAAAACTGAAAGGAAATAAGATACCTAAGGGTCTAGTAAGTTTAGAATAACTATTTGACAAACACAATATGTATATCAAAGCCAAGGTATCACCAAAATCCCATCAATCAACTGAATATGAGAAAGTCAACATAGGGAGTGAAGAGAAACAAAAAAATTTAAACATTGGAAAAAGATGTACTAAGGAAGAAAGGAATAAAATGGTTGAATTACTAAAAAACTATGAAGATGTACTGGCATAATCATATGATGATTTGAAAACCTTTAAACCAAAGGAAGTACATCATTATATTCCTTTAAAGCCAGGAATCAAACCATTTCCTCAAAATAAGAGACAATATAATCCCAAAATTTCAAGTATAATTTACCAAGAGATTCATAAATTATTGAATGCATGAATAATTTTTCCCATTCACCATTCAACTTGGGTAGCTAGCATTGAGCCAGTAAGAAATAAGAGTGGTGAAATTTGAATCTATGTAGACTTCACTAATTTAAACTAGACCTCTCTTAAGGATAATTATCCACTCCCTATGATGGACAAAAATCTTGTAAGATGTCACTGGTTCAGAAATTTAATCCATGCTTGATGTATTTTCATGCTACAACTAAGTTGATATGGATGTCTAGGACTAGTAGAACACAACCTTCACAACTCCATGTAGCACATTTACTTATACAAGAATTTCATTTGGTCTCATCAATGTAGGTGAAACTTTTCAGATGGAAATGGATCTGGCTTTCCGTGATTTTAAGGGAAAATGCATAGTGATCCATCTTGATGATCTAACTATTTTCTCTAAGAAGAGAGAAGATAAATTTCAGCACCTAGGATTTTTGCTTCAAAAATGCAGAGACCATGGAATTTCTTTGAATCCAAAGAAATTCATCTTTCGGTGTCACAAAGGGTAAGTTGCTCGAGCATATTGTTTCTGAGGATGGAATCAACATTGATCCAGAACGGATTCATGCAATCCAAAGAATTACTCTTCCGACAAGCAAGAAAGGTGTGCTATTCTTTGTTTGGAAAAATTAATTTTCTAAGAAGATTTATCCCTGATTTTGCAGAATTAACTGGGAGCATAGCCCAAATGATAAAAGAGAAGCAATCTTTTTGTTGGACTACTAAGGGAAAGGGTCCTTTTGAAAACATCAAGAAAGTTACTGCCAATACACACGTTCTTGCTTGTCCAGATTTTGATAAAGATTTCATAATCTATTGCCATTTGCCTCCGAGCATACCTTGGCAGCCATGTCCTAGTGCAGAATAGAGTTCTAGATGATGCGAACTGCATATAGCCTTTCATGAGTCTATGTCTTGAAGGCTCGTGGACTGAAATATACTCAAATGGAGAAATATTCTTTTAATTGTGGTAAAGGGAGTGAAGCAGTTCCGCTTCTAAATCCTAAATTCCCATTCTATTGTGTTTGTGTCTGATACAATAGATAAAATAAATTTTCACACAACAGGAATTTGCGTCAAAACGAGGCAACTAGGTAGCAAAAATCCAAGAGTATGACCTTGATATCAAGCCAACCAAGCATGTTCGAGGTAAAGGCCTCTGTGAATGGTATTTTGCCAATGGTATCCAGCTATGAATCAATCTGAAGATGAGTTGTTCCAGTATCCCAATTGTTCTCTTTCGTCAATTCAACATAATGAGTGGAAATGCAAGACATTGCTCATTTTCTTCCTTATGGAGAGTGCTACGACACATCCTAAGTGCCAAATAAAAAAGAGATGTTAAGTTGTGAGCTGCATAGTATGTACTCTAGGATAATTCATTGTTCAAGATAGGGATTGATGGAAGGTTTCTCAGTTGTGTGGGATAAGAAGCAGCAGAAAATGATTGTTGAGGGCTTTCCATGATCAGCCATGTGGAGGCCACTTTTCGTATTTCGGTAACGGCTCATAAAATTCCCCGTGCATATGCTACTACTGGCCAACACTTTTCAAGGATGCACCGAAGTGGGTCTCAAAATGTAAAGCTTGTCCAAACCTTTGTGGGTAGACACCTAAGTTGGCCACATTGTCTCTCTAAACTAGTGGTGATTTAAGAGCCCTTTCAACAATGGAAGCTGAATTTTATAGGAACCCTCAATCCTACCTCAAGTGCTAAGAACACACACGCATGTTTTGACAGACCACTGACTATTTCACGAAGCGGGTGGAAGTCCATTCCAATTAAGAGAACCACTTCTTAAGTAGTATGTGATTTCATCAAAGAAAACATCTTGGTCAGGTTTGGAATTCCAAACAAAATTGTCACGGATAATGCCCCAAAATTTTCTTCACATAATGCGCTAACAGATTTTTGCTATAGGTATGGAATTTCCCTTGCACACTCTTCTAATTACTATCCACAAGGGAAATTAGTAGCAGGTCGAATCAACTAATAAAAATCTGGTGACAGATTATTAGAAAGCTTGTTGATGAATCACAAAGAAACTAGACATAAGAAACTCTATGATGCTTTTTGGGGAGATACGAATTACACCAAAGAGAGCTATTGGAATGTCTCCTTTTCAATTGGTGTATGAGAACAGAAGCTCAGTTGCCAATAACAGTGGAAGTTGCCTGCATTGCATTTAGCAAAAGCTATTGAGAGATGAGAAGTTCACCAATGCTATGGAGAAAAGAGTGATGTACCTGCAGAAATTAGATGTAGAACATGTTGCAGGTGGTTAACATAATTGATGCACACCAACAGAAGGTGAAACAACTGTTTGACAAAAAGAGCCAGACCTAGAGATTTCCAAGTTCGAAACATTGTCTTACTCTGGGACAAAAGAAGAGAACCTCGAGGAACTCACGGTAAGTTCAGATTCTCTTTGGCTTGATCCTTTCAAAATCAAGTCATTTTGCAGGTGAAAATTCATATTACTTGAGCTATATGGATGGCACTTCACTTCCATTACTATATAGTGGTGAATACTTGAAATTGTTTCAAGTATTTGATGATAACAGCAGTCCTTTGTAAATAGTCTTGTAAATATGTCTTATATAGTCTTTTTTTTTTATTTGTCTTGTGTATTCTTGTGTCTTGTCGGTCTTCTGTATTGCCATTTTTCTATATATATTGCCCAATGGATAAAGCACTTGTCATGTAACAACAGATTTTGGGGTCTTTTGCTCTGTCTTGTTTTCACTATGTGTCAAGTCAACCCAATCCCTAGAAAGAGCCAGTTGTTGTCACTCACCCAAAAAATGTGTGACATTGTTTTCTTGAAAAAATTTTAATTTTTTTTGTAAAGTGACTTTTGTCACGGATTTGTTTGGATTTGTGAAGTCTCGTGGAAGAGAAATAATCCCAACAGTTAGTCACTTTTTGGGTATTTTGAGTAGTTTGGTTCTTTTCCTTAACATTGCGGCAAAATCAGGATTTTTAGAAGAACCCGTGTCCCTAGTTCTTTTAGGGCCACAGGTTCTCTGTATCCCCACCTTTCCCGCACTTCATTAAGTCTTTATATTGCGGCCTTTGGTGTTTGTCGGTGAACTGTTCTATGTCCGAGTCTTGGTTCCCCACATCCTTTCTGTTTCCCAGCAGTTGTCTTACTTCCACAATACTTATGCACTCATTCTTTATATTGCAAAATTTATGCGGATTTTTGGAGAACTTGCGTGTCCCCGTGTCCCATGGGCCCTGTGTTCTCTCATTAGCCCGATTCTCCCAATCTTGCTTGGGTTTCTTTGTATTGTGGGATTTTTGATGTTCAAATAACTTGTGTCCTACATGTATCCCAACTTATTTTTCCATGCAAGCCTCGCCTCTTCAACGCACGCTAAATAATTTCCCATTTATGTTGCAGAGATCTCTGGAGATCGGATCCCCTCGTGTCCCTGGTTTTTTTTGTGCTTCCATTTCCCCGCATTCCCATCATAACTGCAATACGAAGGGAAAATTGGTAAAATGTTCTTATGAACCCTCCTGTTTCCCGCAGTACATTGCAATTTACTGCATTAAGCATTTATTCACATCCTTTTTTGAATGGAAAAGTATAAAATGAGGTAAAGTAAGTCATTTTTACCATCACAAGTCCAAGAATTGCAGTTGAGTCCTGTGCATTTCCGTTCCTATGCCCTCGAAGCCATTTCTAGTCCGTACACTAAGCATTCTCCAATCATTTTCATAAACTCCAAATTGCACTAATGATCCTAGGAGGATTTCACCCTTCTTTCTACAGTCAAGGTGAGTGATTCTGAAGCCTTCTGCATGAAGGTTTCGATATCAAATTGGTATTTTTGCCCTATCATACCATTCTTCTTGAAAACTGTTGTTGAGTTCCCATTCCTCCAAGCGTCGGTTTCCTACCCTTGCCATCGTGAAGTACCATTATGGCGGTTATGAGACACATTTCATCCCTCGAAACATCAATACCCAATATTGGGGATAGCGATGTTCGGCTAATGTTGATTTCAATGACTTCTGAGCCTAGTATTTCTGATGCAAACACCCACTCCCATGGCTCAATGCATCAAAGAAAGTGGGATTGCTCATGCCGGCGGTTTCCCTATCTCAGTATCAATGTGCAGATACCATTTTAGCTTGTGCTTCTTGTTTTGATCCAAATTAAAAAGAAATCAAAGATCCTCACGGCCTGGTGATTGCTAAAATGGGTGTCAATTATATAAATGTTGCCTTTAGCATAGTTGAAATACTCGCCGAGTAATCGCCGATTCCTCGAGTAATCGCCGATTCCTCAAGTAATCGCCGATTCCTCAAGTAATCGCCGATTCCTCAATGCAAACGAGTAAATCGCCAAAAAACTCGCCAAAAATTAACTCGCCGAGTTTTGGAGAGAACTCGCCAGAACTAGGTGAGTACTCTCCAAAAACTAGCCAATACTCACCAAAACTCGTATGAAAGAAAACATTGGAACGAAAGCATTAATAGCAATGAAAGAAAAATGCTGCAAATACACGGTTTTGGCAAATTTATGTTTTTTAAAGAAATTTGAGTATTTTTAAAGTTCCCGAGTATTGGCCGAATATTGCCGAGTTTTTGCCGAGTTTTTTTTTGGGGTCTATCGAGTTGCCAAGTGCGAGTATTCTAACTATGGCCTTTAGGATCCCTGTTGTTGAAAATGCCAGTACTTTCACTAGGGCACAGGCTCAATTCCTTTTTGAACGAGATAAGGAGAAGTATAAAACAATGATAGCTAAGTCTTGGTTCAAAGTTCAAAAAAAAACGAGCATTCCATGTTGCCTAAGGTTATGTACAAGGTTGATTCCAAAGAAGAGTTGTCCCGATATAATCACTTTATTGTCTAGAATCATGGGTCTTCCCTCAACCAATGATTTTTAGTTTTCGAATTTGTCCTTTAGATAAACATTATTTGTGAAGGAAAGAAGAATCCTGAGCTGGGGAGAGATTATTTGTGAAAACCTCCGTGAACAATTAGTCAAAGTACAGCAGAGCAAATCTTTCTACATGACCTCATATTTGATGTATATCATTGCAACATACAGGGTCTAGCTAGGTCTTACCCCTAGTGGATGAAAAGAAGAATGACACCAATGTATGATTATTACCCACAACTAACTCTTAAAAACAGCAAGTATCATTTCAAAAGAATCAATGATGCCTTCACAATGTACATTGTCAGACTCTTGAAAGGCAATACAGCTGAGAGGATATCTATTGAAGTGAAACAATTAATCTCAACCTATGGTCAGTTTGTTCATCCAGTTTAGAAGGTTCTCATTTATCAGATTGGCTGGTTTTGAAGGTGTGCAACTAACAAGATTTCCATGTACTGTAACTGATAAACTGGTTTTGGTGAAAGTTTGTGGGCAACTTGATATGTTGCATAGAACTTGCAAGGACAAGAAAGATAACAAGGTATTCAATTCCCAGATCACTTTGGAGAATCTATACTTGCAAGACATACATTAGATGCTCAGAATGTAGAAAGGACCATATTTGCATTCAACTTTTATACTTTTCACAAAAGGTCCTATATTGACATTAAAGGTTTTATCTCCAACAACCTTAGAATGAATTTTTATCACTTGCCTGCCCTAGAAGATTATTAGGAAGATTGTTCAGATGATTATGAGGTGAGAAGAAGATACTTTGGCCAGCTTTCTTTGCAACAGATTAAAGATTTCAGAATTTACAAAATGCATCAGAAGACTTGTCGGACGATGATGAAGACTTATATTCCCTTGAATACAATAAGACTATTCAACATACACCCCTTCTCACAATCAATTGGTTTCAAAAGGAAAAGGATGATCTTCAGGAGATAATAAAGCTAGTCATGGTGAGGACCAGAGCCTAGTTTGATAGAAAGAAGAAAGCATATAAAGCAAGAGTTTGACTCAATCCTCTTCTCAAAGAGCATCAACATCTCATAAGGAAGTTTCTACCGCACACATGGAGGTGCCGAATCAGCCAACACTTTCTCCTCTACATGTAGAATCTTCAGTCAAGGTATACTATCAAGGCAAGAGAATGACTGAAAGAACTGAGAAGACAAAAGAAACAATTGAAAAAGAAGATAAACAGTCTCTCTCACCAAGACTTAACAAAAAAGGTTGAAAGGGTTGAACAAATCATTGAACTTTCAGAAGGAAGATGAAAAGGGGACAAAGGAGCATGAATAACGTAGCAATTATGAAGGAGGAAGTACTGAGAAGAAAGAAGATGAAGGAGATAAATTGAAGGGGGCAAAGCCAGTATTTTGAAGTATTGAGCATTCCCAAGCTCAAGTTACGTGCTAACGAAAGTATCTTCTTCTAGTATTGAAGACACCCACTCTTGAAGGTATCTGCTACTCAGAGTTGTTGGTTCTCTCAACACACTTGCTCACTTGCTCCGGGCCCTCTTGATGCTCCACCTTCTCAGCGACTGTTTCGCATGGATTCTAAGCCCGTAATTGATAATAAGAAAAGGAAGGCATCATCCTAAATTAATGCTCATAAGTTTTATTTTGTATCTTCCCTCCTAGATATAACTCCCACTCCTCCTACTATAAAAGCCAAATATTCTTCAATATTGGTATCTGATTTAAAAGGAAAACAATAATTGGAGATATCAAAGCCAATAGTGGAGAAAAACGAAAAGGATCTAACTATTACTGACTTGGAGCTAACAATAATTCCACTAGGTGAATCTACTCCTAAGGGGGAGATTCATAACTTAAAAGAGACAGTCTGCAATTTCATTGAGAGGGTGTAAAATGGAAAAAAAACATAGGAACAACTTGAAGAGAAGGTACAACTCCTCTCTGGTTTCATCAAATCATTCCTTGCAAGTGATAAAGTGTTTGATCCTACTACTCTGACTTCAATTCCCCCTCCCATGTTTATATTCATAGTTACCCATTGTAATAGCCTTCATAGAGTTATTTAAAATAAGAAGTTCAATATTGCTTGTATTAAAATTATTAGAATTGGCATACTCCAATTCTCATACAAACAAACTTTTTTATCTTCAATTGAATGGTCAAATACCCATTCCTATAGAGGTATTAAAATGATAAAGTTTAATATTGCTTGTATTAGAATTTTTAAAAAGAGCTTATGCAAATTTACATACAAAAAGACATTTATATATTTTATTGAATGGGCAGATGTCCATTTTCATATAGGAATCATATAAGAAGAAGCTAGATAACATTTAATTTGTTTTATAATGGGAAATGGCCCATTATAATATAGGAACCATATAAGAAAAATAGAACAAATTTTCTTTGTTTTAGAATGGGAAGTTCCCACATAAGCACAACCTTCATATGTATTAAAATGATTATGTTCAATCTTAATATCAAATAAAAAAATTCCCAATTCCCATATAGGAATCATAAAGTAAGAATAGAGATAAAATCTAATTCGTTTTAGAATGGAAAGTTTCCCATTCCTATCACCTTCATATAGTTATTAAATTGATTAAACTATAATATTTATTGTATTAGATTGACCATTCATTTTCACTCTTATATCCTATTAATTTTCCCATTAGGAATGATCAAGTTCAATATTGCTTGTATTGCAATGATTAGAATGGGCATACACTTACTATCATACATACAATATTTTTATGTTTATATTGAATGGTCAAATACCCATTCCCATAGAGGTATGAAAATGATTAAGTTAAATATTGCTTGCATGAGAATGTTTGGAATGATCATATGCCTATCTACATATAAACAAACATTTTTTAATCTTGTATTGAATGGACTAGATGCCCATTATCTTATAGCAATCATAGAAGAATTAATAGAGATAAAATTCAATTTGTTTTAGAATGGGAAATTGGCCATTCTCATATACAAATCATATATTAGGAAAAATAGAGAAAATTTACTTTATTTTAGAATAGTGTAGCTCTTCATCCTCACAATGTATTCATAGCTATTAAAATAATTAATAAGTTCAATTGTGTATTGAATGAGAAAATGTGAGTTCTCATATAGGATTCATAAAAGAAGAATAGATATAAAATTGAATTTGATTTAGAATGGCTCAGTTGCCCATTCTCATAGCCTTAAAAAAGTTATTAAAATGATTAAGTTCACTATTGCTTATATTAGAATAAAGAAAAATAGAAGAATGCCATGGAAACATCCTTTGAACTGATTTCCTATAATCATATCTACAGGGGAAGGGAATAAGGATGTAGATTTTACCTTGTGCAAACAGAGGTTCAAGAGGTTGAAATTTTCTGTGTCATTGTAATGATTATTAATGGTTAAAAATCATTCTGTGTCAGTATTGCCATTGGGTATAAAGGAAGAGTACGAATTAATGAGGAGACATGTGTAGAGGTTGGATGATATAAGTTCTTGTGTTGGTTTTAGAAAGGAAATTTGGTTGAAAGAAAAAGGCTTGACAACAGTGTGAGGATTGGATTTATAATGGACAAGTAGGTTTTGTATTGGGTTGGTTTTATTGCCATTTTAATAGAGGAACCAAAACTATGGGCAGTGATCTGGTTTGTCTAGAAACTTGATTAGACCAATGTGATTGGTAGAAGAGTTTGGATGATGCTTGAAAAGGAAAGTATGCCATCTCTCTTTCAAAATTTTAAAGGCCACGAAGAAGCCATGAGCAAGGATTTTGCTAGTCATTAGAAGGATGGTTGGAATAGTATCAAGGTTTTCTCTATAAAAACTTCTACGTAGATTTTATTGATATAGTGATTGGGATGAACAATGAGGGGAGGGATATTTACAAACTGAAGAAAAAATGTGATGAGGAGATGGTGAAAATTTTTGGTGGGTAAAGAGAAACTAAAACATCACTATGCATGTTTTGAGAGATATTATTTACCTGATCCCTTCAATAAAATTTCCCTACACTTGATGCAATTTATCACCTTGAGAGGGTAGGTACAAGGTAGTAATATTCCTGTCATTTTCCCTATGTTAAGTCATATCCACCATGGTATGCATTATAATTTTCCATTTCTTTCTCATTCGTTCCCTACAAAAATCAATCGAGAATTTCCATAAAAGGAAAGTTGAAAATATCTCTTCATCATGGATTGATGATGGCCTTATTCTAATTGGGTTCTAAAAATTTCACTAAATCTAAGAAGTTTAGGGGCTTGTTGACTGGCATGATGTAAATCATGATGAGGATGATAAACATATGGAGTAGGAGGATGATGAGGATTCCTCCTCTTCAGGATTATATGACATAAAATATTTTGTTATGCCATCGATAAACATTGTAGATGATGTTGGTAATATGGAGAGGGAGGATTTGGATCCATTGTTGGCTAATGATTTGGAGCTAAATTTTAAGGACCTCGATGATAATTGTATTATAACCAAATGAATGAATAAACTAAAGAAGAAGAAGGTTATTGATACTGCGGTCGGTGTTTCTTTTTCTGATATCAAAGGGGAACCTTCCAAAGGAAAAGAGAATTTGGAGTTTGATTGGAGTATGACATTGGAAAACATTTCCCTCATGGTTATGCAAGTGGAAAAGGACGTTGATTCTCTCAGTGAGGTTGGGGCATACATGGGATATAATTTCATGAAATATGTTGAGGCCTCAAAGAAAATTTGTATTTCTCAAAATTCCATCAGAGAGGAGTTATCTGGGATTAAATATATAGTTATGTACATTTAGAGGAGGCTAGTTAAATTAAAGCAGAGAAGAAAAAAGTGCAGTAATAAGGTTTACCTCAGTAGCTTAGAGGAGAACGAGATGGTGAAGGATGATGTGAGGGAAATTACTAGAAAGGAAAAAAATGTGGAATAAGAACTTTAATTTATGAAAATTATATATTAGTGACTACATTATTATGCACAAATTCATACTCTTATAAAATGATAATTTTGAAGTAGTGTTGTTGACTCTTACGGGTTTCATTTAAGTTGCAATATGAGTGAAAATTTGATAATAATGTAAGACCTAGATTATTCAAGTAGCAATATGAGTGAATATTACATTAAAAATGATAATATTGAAGTAGCGTTGTTGGTGGTTTTGGGTGTCCCATCATGTACCAATTCTTATTGAATAGATGTTACATTTGCATTTTGTATTTAAAATATGACATTACATTTCCTTTTTGTATTGAATTTATTTTATATTTTTATTTTTGCATAGAATGGGAGTATGTCCTTTCTCATACAGAAAATACGAAGGATGAAGATGTTGCTTAATATATTAAAAGGATAAAAAAACACTATTATAAAAATGGTTGTAATGAGCATATACCCATTCTCATATAGGAAACATAGAAGAAGACTAGATTGTTTAGAAGGGGCATATGCCCATTCTCATATAAGAATCATAAAAGGATAATAGAGATACAATTTACTTTGTTTTAGAATGTAAATATGTGCATTCTCATAACCTTATTTTTTTTAAAAAATGGGAAGTTCTGCATTCTCACAACACTTTTATATAGAAAATATTTCTAGTGAAAGAATGTTTATAATGGGCACAAGCCCATTATCATACAAACATACATTTTTTTGTCTTTTAATTATCTTGTAATTTTATTATACTAGTCCGGACTATCCCTGACAGAGCCAAGTGCTGCACTACATACCCTCGAGAGGGATCAAGCCTTATGCAATTCTCATCATAAAATATATTTATATGATTGTATACATTTTTTAGAATGGGTTGTGAGAATTGGAATTGTGTTTGTACAAGATAGTTATTGAATTTAATCATTTTAATACCTCTCACGTAGGAGTCATAGAAATGTTTTAAAACAAAGTAAATTTTAATTTTTTTATTCTTCTTTGATTCACAAATGAGAATGGGCATCTGTACATTCTATACGAGTAATAATGAACTTAAATATTTTTTATACCTCTATAAAGCATGTGAGAATCGGTAATATTGTTTATAAAGAAACAATGAACTTAATCATTAAATTAAAAACTCTATAAAGGTTGTGAGAATTGGCATATACCTCCAATTCAATACAATACCAAAATGTTTGTTTGTTTCAGAAATTGACATATACCCATTCTAAACATTCTAATACAAGCTATTATTTGAAATTTTGAACTTAATCATCTTGTATATTATCCCCAAAAGTTTAGTAATTTTTCAAATGTGCCATGCATCTCTCTCACTCTCGAGGATCTATAGTATTAAAAGTTATACCAAATTATCATAGATGTAAATTAACCTAAAACATAGCTAATCATATTGTTTGAAATTTTTAGTTGTTCTTGACCATGACATAACAATAACACCATGCAAATATATTGTTTACCACCATTCCCATTCTCATTTCCATTTATTTTTGTACATATATTCATTCAATTACCATGTACTTAACAGAGATATTCCCATTTTGTATACATTGGGATTATGTCATATATATTTTGTATAGTTTTTTGTGAAAATAATCTAATTACCATAGATATTTGTGCTCCAAAGTATCTTCTAGTGGAAAATCTATCTCCATTATATGCTAAAACAGTAAAGGTATATATTTATTTGAACCCATAAAGATAGATCCCTATATTCAGACCTAATACAAAACCTAATTTCCAACAGTTAAGAAATTTCCAAATATCAATCTAAATTCCTCCGTTGCTAAATATAACACCTACTTTATCTTAGGTTTCTATGGGATAAATGTTTCCCCAAATTAACATTTAGGATTTCCACACATACCTAGTAAATAATTTCCATTGATAGTACATATTCAAGCCTTATTTACAATTTTTAACAATTTTATAAGTAATTTCCTTGAAAGCAGTATTAAACTTAAATACAATACAAGTTATATTGAAATTAATTGTTTTTTCCCAATCTCACAACCTTTGTAGAGATATTAAAATGATTAAGTTTAATATTGCTTGTACAAACAAACTTTCCATTGAATACTTGACCGAAATGTTTGTTTGATTGAGAATTGACATATACTCATTCTAAACATTCTAATACAAACAATATTGAACTTAATCTAGACCACTACATGGCACAAAGGAGATATTAATGGTAATGTATTTTAAATGTAAATAACCTAAAACATGGATATGGAAAATGTTTCAAATTTATATTTTTTTTTTACCATGACATAGATGAGGCCACCATGCAAATATATTGTTTACCAACATTTATTTATTAATTGAAGGTAGTTGTTTTAAAACACATCTTCGACCGCTTGTTGGAGGGAAACTAGAGATATTAATAGCATTTAATCCATGTCACTATGTGGCATAGTGGATATATTAGTGTCAGTTAATGTCTTCGAGGATGATTAGACTTCTTGGGAATTTGAAGCTTCGCCATGAAGCTACTTACATGCGACCTTATAAAGTTTGATTATTGTTTTTACTTTCAGATTTTTAATAACTCTATGAAGGTTGTGAGAATGGGAAATTAACCATTTAAAAAAAATAGATTTTACATCTATTATTATTTTATGATTCCTATATGATAATGGGGATTTTCTCATTTTTGTTAGATTGTTTCGTCTTGTGAAGCACAAAATTTGAACAAAATTTTTGAGTATATTGCTTGATATCTCCACTTTTTTTGTTCATCCTTTCTGCTTTGGGTATCCTCTATTTCCTTAGACCACTTCCTTGCATGTGAGCTATTTGATTGTTTATTGTTTATACTTTTTATTTTGGGTTCTCTTTTTTGTTGGACTATTTTGGCTTGTGAAGCAAAATATATCAAGGAAATTTATGAGAGAACACCAATCCATTGACATAGGCACGAATTTTTCTAACTCTTCTATGTATTGATTTATTCTAAGATGAATAATATCATATGGTTTTCTTTCCCTTGTATGGTGGATAATTTTGCCCATTGTGTAACAATTTTTTAATCTATAATATTCTTCTACGATTTATATATGAGAATGCACATATGCCCATTGTATATGCCCACTCTCACATAGGAACCATAACATAATAATAGAGAACAATATTTATTTCATAGTTTTAAAATGGAGTAAATTCTATAGCTATTCTTCTATGATCCCTATATGAGAATGGTCATATGCCCATTCTCACATAGGAATCATATCAGAATAATAGAAAATTAAATTTCATCTATATTAATTATTTTTATTTATTTGGAGATAAAGAATATCATCTGGTTGTAAACCAAAGTAAATTTTGTCTCTATTCTTCTATGATTCATATATGAGAAAGGGAATATGCTCATTCTCATATTGGAAGACATATTGAAGTAAATAATTTTGAGAGTGTTGATCAGATAATACTTGTTAGAGATCACACAAGAAGTCCACGTAGGAGAGAAGGCCAAGATCAAGGGCACAAATGGATAAGAAGAACGCGAACGTGGAATAAAAGTTGGTGCATTCAAGACTTAGCTGATTTTGAGCATGAAGACCTATTTTTAGAAGATGGCGTGTGGAGCACACCAACAATGCAGAGATGTGTGCGCTACATGCATTGTCTATCTTTGGAGGATCAAATTGAAAGAGTTTTGCATGGAGATAAGCTAAGAATAGGATTGTAACTTTAGTTAACTATAAGAGGTCTATAGATAACACACTTGCATGTGTGGCTATGCCTGTAAACAATGTGTGGCTATTAATAGCATGCAGCCTATTTTTAGAATAGATAAGCGGTGAAGGGAAATTCCCCACCCTATATATATATATATATATATGATGTGAAGTCACATAGGAATATATATATGGATATATAGAGAGAGAGAGAGATGGATGTACGAAGATGTAGAGATATACACATATGAGTGGATTACTGTATATGAGATCCACGCACACATTGGTATAAATTGCCATTATTTTAAGGATCTTCTGTGCTTATAAATAGATGAAAGATACTGGCTAAATCATAAGTGTCATTCATGTGTGTAATTGAGTAGTGCATGTTCTTGATTCAATCATGATTATTGTTTAAGATTCTTCTTTCATATAAACCTGAATATGGCATGCATTGTAGAATGATGGATTAATTATGGATCTCATATGTTTCTTCCTTCATCATGTCTAGCATCATGCTACAACAACCCTAAAGAGGGACCTGGTACCCTCATGCGTGCTTTGGGTGAGTACTTAGTCTAGGATGAGTGATGTGCCAGTGCGTCTGGGGTCTTACCTGGTAAATTCTAGACTGCATCATTAGTTCCATTATTGGGACCTCTATTTCAATTGTTTTCAGGATGTTTTGTAATGAAGATGTACCGGTTAACTCTAGCAAGTATTGAGGAGTGGATACATGATCTAGAGGAAGAATATGCATGGTGGTTCAACAATGGATCTAAGTTTAACACATGCACTTGGGTAGGAAAGAATCTGTATGACATTTTATATGAGATATTTTTTTCCATATTTCCAGTAGAATTATACGAGTGGTTGATTACTTATACATCTAAGTGGAATTGGAGGTATCATGCACTCGTCTGGAAACAAGAAATAATTTCATGACCTTTATGATGACTGATCTAATCAGGAATTGCACTGCTATGGATACGTGGCTTCATGGTGTTTTAAACAGTTATATTTTGGAATATTCAATTTTTATGTATTCTTTCCTAGAAGGTAGCCGAAATTCCAGTTTTTATGGTATCTAAGAGGAGTAAATCTGCAAGGTATTCCACTAGCGATCAAAATCTTGATGGTAACTTTGAACCTAGAGAGTAAACTGATGGCTAACTAAACTTTACCACGTGCAAGGGAAAGCAACAGGTTTGGTGAAATATGGTAGACCTAGTAGTAGAAAGGTAGAGAGAGGAAAGGTGGCTTAAGTATAATGAGGCACACGAGAGGGAGATAGAGAAGTAATGTTCCATTGCAGAAAGTATGGCATTGAGGAGAGAGATGGCTCATGAAGGATTTTAATCTCACGTAGAAGAAATGTAGAGCCAAAGCATCAAGAACTCCCCCATCTTGGTAAACATGACAGAGATCCCCCTTGGCTTCACACAGAAGTGTGCCAACAAAGACTACCTAGACTACGGGCATGCATCTTAATCCACCTGGTGACCTATCCCTTGTGCTTGGTTTTCCAGTATCTAGTACAACAAGTAACCAATAAACTAACTTTGGAAGTAGGAGAGTAGGAGTAAGTCAGGGAATAAGTACATCAATGGCAGGATAGACAAATTCAATGTTATTTGTAGGAACATTTTCAAGTGCATCATCCACACAAAATGTAAGCACGTCAAATGTTGCATTCACCTCTGGAAGTGGAACTACCTCACAGACTGTAGGGGTTTAGTGTAGTACTACTGTCAAAGTATAGGGGAGTAAATCTATAGGTCCTATTCCAGCTATAGGTGGAGGATCAGGAGGTATAGGTGGTTCTAGTTCTGGTGGATCTGGTAGTTTTGGAGATAGGAGAAACACAAGAGGTTCTAGGATCAGGTGGCCAAGGCCCACAATAACCACATAATATTTATATGGAGATGTATCTTCATCTTTCCATAGTATAGAGTCATAGAGGATGTTGTTGAGCATGTGCATATGTGTTAAATCTTATGGCACGTGAAAGGGATCATGACTATCTGAGCACAAGGCAAGTCAATTCGCTACTACCTTACAGGGACAATGCACATAATCTGGTATAGGAAGTTTGACCCTGATCAAACTTGCGTGGATTATGCAACACTAAAGGATACTTTCTTGAAAGAGTTCCATATCCCAGAGTTTGAGTAGAAGAGTATAAGTTTGCTCAAGGATATCAAGAAAGGAACTACTGAGAGTGTAAGTGAGTATGATTCCCATTTTAAGAAACTTCTATCTAAACTATCTTATGATATTCATGCTAGCTAGCATGCACAATGGTTTTTTGGAGGATTGATTACACCATTCAAAAAAGCACTGTCACATAAGACATACAATGATCCACATAAAGAAATGGAAGTAGATTTTCATGCTGAGGTAGTTGAGAGCATTGAAACTGGCATTATTCCATTCTTAGAGGTACAAATTATAGCTATGGCAAAGTAGTTAGAGAAGTTGTCAACAAATTCAGCCCATGAAACGTGCTAAGGAATTTGGTGTATAGATTGTGAAGTGGAAGGTCACACCCAGGATAGTTTCCCTCACAGATTTGTATGCACATTACTATTGGATTATGAGATCTGTCATATGAATCATGATGTTAATTCATTGTCCTTTTTTATAATGCACGATAAGGAATAATGTATCTTGTCTTTCGTAAATATTTTCCGATCCATAACCCATGATACTGAAGGAATTTCAACTGATTGGTCAGATCCAGGATGCTATAGACATTGGGGTATGATAGAAAAGTGTAATAGATAATACCAAGGGAAAGAATGAGCACTAGGATTGGGATCATAATCAAATGTGCTATGACAGGAATGAGTGGCCTTTTGAAGGAGGTCATGGAAGGGAACGTGGATATCATGGTGGATATGGAGGATGAGGCCATAGTGGAGGAAGAGGTGAATTCCCTCGTGGAACATGTTATACGTGTGGATTTCCTAACCACTATAGGTGTGAATGTCCTCAGAATATCACATGTTCTTTCTTCTGAAAGAACCATAGCTATGAAGAGTGCCCAGACTTATATGAGCATCTGAATAAATAACCTAAGTAAGAAAAAAAGGCGTCAGGATGGTTAGAATCTAGTGTGTGGTAGAAGATCAATGGATGCCCAAGATAGCACTAGGACCTGAGGCATTAACTGTGAAGATTACTACGTGAGTTGAAGCGTCACGTGCAAGAGAGGCATTGCACCATAAGCCTACGATCACCAAGGAGGAGGTTTTGCATACAAGGTACCAAGATCCTTCTCATTAGAAAGAATTTTATCTGAACACCATGGAAGTTCTAAGGAATATTTAGGGTGAGATACAGTTCTTAAAATAGTAGAAGAAAATATCAGAGATAGTCCAAACTGATATCGATGATCTAAGAGACTTATGTAAAATGTTGCACTAGGAGAACATCATTCCACTATTAGGAAGTTGGTTAAAAGGGAACACTTCATGCGCAAGTATTGAGACCAGACGAAAGATTCTTCATGCAAATATTCCCCCTGATAGCATTGACTATGACAAGGAAATTACTCTGAATGCTGTTGTAGATGGATGGTTGTTGAGCAATATTTTGATTGATACAAGTGCAAAAGTAAATGTGCTTACTTTAGATGCATGGGTACAAATGGGGAGGCCTCCATTATAGCCATCATCTAATGTGTTGTTTATGGAAAATAGGACTAAGGCCACTCCCATAGAAGTTTTGACGGATGCATCTATAACCATAAAAGGGGCCAAGTTCACTAGGGATTTTGAGGTATTAGCACTAGTAGAAGCAAATAATTTTCTAGCCTTGCTTGGATGCCCTTGATGTTATGCAAATAATGTTGACTTGAGATTCAATAAAGGGTATATCAACTTTGAGAACAAGAAGGAAAGAGTTGTGATACCTCTAAAAGATGGGAAGTATACACCATATGTTGAGCCTCTAAATGAGGAGGACTTAAACAGAATCTATGTACATGTTATTTAGGATTTAGAGGTCAATGATCCATCAAAGGAAGGCATCCTACAATGGGAAGATTCTCATTCTATTAGTGATACTACGAGTATTTCTTGTGATAATTGGGCTCATGGTACATATGAACTAGTAGGTTGTAAGGTAAAAAGTGTGGTTACGCACAATAATGGACTTCGTTCTGTTTGACGGATAGGTTGTACAATACCTTGGTATACAGGGGCAAAAGATCTTCCTATATTTTTGAAAGCCATGGAAACACAATGGATAGATCAAATTAAGAGAAGAGATATGATAGTATATACCTTTCGTGGGATGGTAGCATGCTAGTGGATAGTCCACAAAGATAGTATTATAGAATTGGAAGATATTGGATTTGCCTTATCTATTAGGTTTGTAAGGAATAATGAACCTATACAAATATGCACTTATCATGGTGATCAACTTGTTCAACATCACATTCAGCAGTGTGAGAGAATCTAGATAGTAGGATAGGAAGGATTACCACCTTCACTCAGGGTGCCTAGATTATACTCTACTCTACAAGGATGCACACGTGCCTAGTATGTATACATATAACTACATCGAGAGACTAGGAATTGGTAGAACTTGAATGTAGGAATGCTCCAGACCTTTGACTACTTCTCGACTAAACCTCCAGTAGAAGAAGCATTAAAATTTGTCAAGTGCTTAACTATGGGAGATAGTACAAAAGCAGAAGAGCATATTCATGAATTATTTGGTGAGGTAGAGTCCAAAGCATGTTTTGAAAGGGAAGAAGAAATGGACTCTATTCTACTTGAATGCGCTTGCCTTGAGAAAGAGAAGGGAAAGACAGTTTACATCGTGGATGATGAGGAAGTTGAGAACCTGGATATTGAACAGTTATAAGGGGTGCATGAGGTCTTAGACAATACAAAAAAGGATATGCATTCCTATCATGAACCCATGAAGACAAAGAATGTGAATATAGGTTCGAAGGATGAGCCTAAGGAAGGCCATAATTGGAGACTACTAGTGAGACTCAGAGGTGGAAAAGATCATTGAGTTACTCAGGGATTATCAGGACTTATTCCCTCGAGGGTATCATGAAGTTAAAGGCATGCATGAATCACTTGGGAAAATGAAGATAAAACTCTAGGATGGTGCACACCAAGTTAGAAAGAGGCCTTATAGAATGAATCCTAATTTGAGTAAAAAGGTCAAGGAAGAAATTGATAAAATGTTGAAATATGGAATTAGCAAGCCCCTTGATGAGTCAGAATGGGTTATTCCAATGGTGATCATTATCAAGAAGGATGGATGAATTAGAATATGTGTGGACTACAGGGAGTTGAATTCTTCATGCATCACATATACGTTCCCTATGCCATTTACTAAGGAAATACTAGAAGGAGTTACAAGGCACGAGATATATTCCTTCACAGATGGGTTTTCAGGGTATCATCAGGTTATTATTGCTTAAGAGGACCAAGAAAAGATGAATTTTACTACTGAATGGGGTAGTTTTTCATACACTATGATGCCTTTTAGACTGAAAACCGTGCCTGTTGTATTCTCACATATAGTTATTCAGGCATTCAAGGATTTTATTCACAATTTATTACATGTTTATCTATATGATTGGACAGTATATGGGCTTGTGAAATATCATTGTGACAATTTACGCTTAATGTTTGAATGGTGCAGACAATGGAGAATATCTTTTAACATCAAGAAGTGCATATTTGCTACACCATTTAGAATACTGTTAGGACATATAATCTGCAAGGAAGGTTTGTTGGTTGATCTAACTAAGGTTTCAGTCATTTTAGGCCTGGAAACGCTTACCAATCAAAGTGAGATGCATGGATTTTTAGGTCATACAGGATATTATAGAAAATTCATCAAAGGGTATGCCAAAGTTGTTGTACCCTTGGAAGAGTTACTGAAAGGGAAAGGTACATTTTATTGGGGAGAATTGCATAGCAACACATGTTTGAGATATTAAAAGAGAAACTTACTACCACTCCCATTTTCTGCACTTTCCCTCATAGGATAAACCATTCCATGTGAATTTGGACACCTCTAGACATGGCCATTGGCATTGTGCTAGCTCAACCTGGCGAAGGTATCATAGATCATCCAATTTTTTTTGCTAGTAGGAAGCTGAACTCCTACTGAACATAGCTATACAACTACAGAGTGCTAAGCTATTTTTCAATGATCTATGCATTGCATAAGTTTTCAACAGTACTTATTAGCAGCACCATTTGTGTTTTATATGGATCATATGGAATTGAAGTTATTTGGTGAACAAACTCAGTATTACAAGGGTGCATATGCAGATGGGTACTCATCTTTCAAGAGTTTGACTTCACAGTTATAGTGAAGCCAAGGAAAAGTAACTCTAGACCATACCACTTGTCTAGAATTTACTCAGGAGAAGAAGCATAGATAATTGAAGAAACCATGCCAGATTCACAATTATATAGGTTACAACACGCATGCCATCAGAATTAGAAGACATTTTTGTCTTTCTACAGACTAGTGTAACACCATAAGGATTGAAGGCATTAGAAAAGAAACAACTTTCTATATGCATGACACCATTTATGTTGATCAGTGGTGACCTCTACAAGTTAGGCAGAGATAAAGTACTACACCAATGTGTATTAGAGGATGAGCGCAAGGATATTATTGAAGAATCCCATAGTGGTATTACAGGAGGTGATTATGCAGGTGATGTGACTACCTGGAAGATCCTACTTGCTGGATTATGGTGGAAGACATTATATATAGATTGTAAATAATATCGTAAGGCATTTGATCATTATCAATTCCTAGGAAAACCAAAACAAAATTATGAAATGCCAATAAGACCTATTACTAGTGTCGAACCATTTGAGAAATGGGACATCAAATTTTTAGGACCTATTTCTCTAGTCCACGCACAGGACTGAATCAGTGATATATTATTACTTGCACATATTATCTCACATGGTGGGTAGAAAAAAAACCTACAAAGGACTATACATCGGTATAACAGTAGCTAGGTTTCTATGGGAGAATGTTCTTACAAGATATGGATGTCCTTTAAGCTTCATATGTGATAGGGGCACACACTTTTTAAATGAGACAATCAAGATCCTATTAGATGATTTTATAGTTGCCCACCATAAGAATACACCCTACCATCCTCAAGAAAATGGAATTATTGAGGCTTTCAAAAATACTTTAAGCCATAACTTTGACAAAAAATTATGATGTTGGAAGAAAGGATTGGGATGAAAAAGTATCAGTTGTTCTTTGGGTATATAGAACAACTTACAAGATATTGAACATAGCCACACTGGTTTCAGTTGGTGTTTGACATAGAAGTCATTCTCCCTATACAATTTATGTTACCTTCTTTGTGTATTGCATGCGCACTAAAAGTTCTAGCTGATGAATAAGCTTTAGAATATCGTATTGAGAAAATGATTCAACTGGATGAGTGAAGAGCCATATCATGATGGAGTCAAAAGTAGTAAAAGGATAGGAAGAAGGCATGACATGACATAAACATAAGGTATAAGAAGTTTGAAATTGGATAAATGGTACTTCTTTATGACTCAAAGTTCTTGCATCATCCAGGAAAGCTCAAAGTACATTGGTTGGGGCCGTATGTCATCACTTACATACTTGAATCAGGTGTTTGCCAGTGAGAAGCACTTAATGGAACACGGCTACCTGGTTACTTTAATGGGAGTAGACTGAAACCCTACTATAAATAAGTCTTCTTGGTGTTTGTAACAAACTAGTATTACCATGTATATTAGGTTCCCATTTTTTATTTCCTTAATGTTTTTCCTTCTTTGTCGTTATGCTTTGTTAATTTATTTTTTGTTCTTGTGTAATAAGTGTGCTTGTCCATGAAGCTAATTACTATGTGAAGAATGTTTATGCGCAGAGGACTGCACATACTTTTAGTATGGGGTGGTTGTAGTTATCCAAGTAAAAGACTGTGGGAATTGAAAGGTGAAAGGAATAAGCTGCTACGGGTGTGCCTTAAGTTAAAAGAAGATTACTTCTCAAAAGTGACAAATGATGGAGATGAATAAAAGGACAGTATAATGCAAGGTAAGCAGAGGCCATGGTAACTACCAGGAGAAGGTACAGTGATGATGTACTCAAGAACAAGGGTGCGTGATGAAGAAAATTCTGTAACCAGAGGGTAGAGAGGTGCACTAGAAGGTTATAGCTAGGGTACGAAGATTTACCATGTGGAACAAAATAATTTTGTCAATGAATGACAGGATATTTGGTAGGTGAAGGAGTAATAAATTCATCAAAATTTGAAAAATTATATAAGGATGGGATGTAGATTACTTTCTTACCATTGCGACTAAGAGAATTTGAGAAAAGAGCTAAGTGTGAAGAGTTGAGTGATCGAGTTAAGGTGTAAAGGGTGTGAAACAAAATGTGACAAATAGATCTATGTGAGAAGAAGCTTGTGTCCCTGGTGGTGAAGGGTTTGAGTGAAGAAAGAAGACAGAGAGCTGTTAGGGCACAAAATTTCCACCTAGGGCATGATTGAATTGAGATAGGGTTTGGTTCAAAAATTGCAAAGTTAAAAAGGAGACAATTTCAAGGTAAAAATGACACCCAAGAAGGTAGATGCAACAGGATAAAAAGGAAAGAAGAAGGTGGTCATCGAGGAGGAAAAGATGGCTCCTGAAAGTGATTTTTCATAAATACAATATCCATAAGGAGTCATCATCGGCCAGGAATGGGATTCAGCCATCAGAAAGCACAACGTAAGTGAATACAATCATAGGACCTCAGAGAACAAGAAAGAGCTCGATTCCTTGCTCACTACTGGGATGAGAAAATGTACAACATATGACATGTCAGTTTTTGATGATGCTGATGAGAAGATTCTGAAGAGAATTAGGGTCTACCAATTATATGAACTTCCATATTTTGGGAAGTATGAGCCCTTGTATTAGTGTCTCATGAGCAGAGTGCACGAGGACTTCTTCTACTTTGCAGGACACAGAGTAAGAATATCATCTGTGCTTATCTCATTAGTGATAGGTTTGAAGGCCATAGGAGAGGATATAAAGAATTTTATCATAGATAAAGACACAATCTTAAAGACTAGACAGGAGTTGGGGTACCTGAAG
Source organism: Taxus chinensis (assembly GCA_019776745.2). Classification (NCBI taxonomy): domain Eukaryota; kingdom Viridiplantae; phylum Streptophyta; class Pinopsida; order Cupressales; family Taxaceae; genus Taxus; species Taxus chinensis. The sequence continues at coordinate 337,374,760 of CM034153.1, forward strand.
GGTCCACACAGTATGGATATAGAAAAATTGAGGAAATGTCTAGTTGTGCAAGCAGCAGCACACCTTGTTACAAAGTTGAATGATCAGGAGTGGTGGTCACAGGTAAATATAATATGGTTACACATTGCGCGTAAGATTTCAAAAGAAGCAATCTATAATATTTCAGGCTACATTACAAAATAAATAGTCGAGGAAGCATGCACAGGAGGTAAGAACAACTTTGGGGCTGTTCTACTATCACTAGTATTCATGGAAATTGGAGTGTCAGACGGGCTGAAGGAGAAGGTATGGGAATACCCCTTGGAGAATAATTCACCAGCTGAAAGGTTTAGTAAGTACCTATGTAAAGGGGCCATGAAATATGATGTACATCAAAGGGTAGAGAAATGGTACAACAGGCTCCACGTAGAATTTGGAGAAGAGTGGCACATACCAAAGGACCTACCATCAGTAGTAGGGGAAAAAATATAGTTTGTTATATATCAACATTTCTACATCATACGATTCCCAATGAGAGATGGAGTATGGAGCCCTTGGTGTAAATTACCTTATGCATTCATTGTAAGGTATTTCTAAGTATTTATTCACATATTCAAATACACGCACTGACTAGTATTCAATGCAGATAAGGTAGACTGCGACTACCATATGTTGAGGAAGAAGTATGTGTATCCTGGAAGAAGTGCCTTTACCAAGAGAATCATTTTGGAGGTGTTGAACATTAAGCCAATAAGCCTGGCTGTAGCAAATGTAGGGGCAACATTAGTGTATCTTCAGCTTAATCCCAAGATGGAGAAAAATAAGTATCTGGAGAATGAATTCACATTCCCAGGGACACTGAAGGGTAAGCACACAATAGAAAATATACCAGTGCAAAGGTCCATAGAAAATGTTGAAGTATTGGATGAGGAAGAGGAGGGTGAAGATAGTGGAGGCTTGGAGTGTAAAAGAAAGCAACCATATGATAGAAAAGAGTCCCAGCGCATGGCCACTCCACCTTAAGGATAGGATGAAGAGGAAGATATGAAGGTTGAGCAGGGGGAGCATAGGTTTAAGAAATTGTTCAGATGCACAAGGACTCAAAGTGGAACCCCAAAAACAGTAAGGAAATCACCTCGTATCTCTCCACACAAGGAGACCATTGAACCAAAGAAGAGAAGAAAGTTGAAGTTAGATAAAGAAGTGGAGGAATAAAGGTAGATCAAGCATTCATCTCTAACCCCATTCAAGCAAGAAGATGTGCCACATAATTAGGAAGAGCGAAAAGATGAAGAGATGAAGGATGGAGAAGGAAAAGAATAGGAAACCACTGGATCCATGCATGTGACTACTCAAGATGTAACGGGACAGGTTCTTAACCTTGAAGCTACCATTCCCAAGGGTCCTAGATTGAAGAGGATGAGTGGAGAGAACATTCCACTAGCCATGGGGTATGCAGAGGACGTAGGTAAAATTGTCTGCGCCTGCTTCCAGAGCACGATAGAGCAGAAGGATTTATTTGGATGGGAGCTAATGGATGAGGGTATGATGACTATGCACACTTGAAAGTAACTATCATGGTCAATGAACACCCACATGGATGAGCTTGAATTTGATGTATGTGAAGATTCATGCATTTTGAGACGGTTGAAGAAGGCACCCCAAACCATACATATGACAGTAAAGCCTACTGTCATGTCAGATGAGGAGGTCAGCAATGCATTGGTGAAGGTTTTTGCTAAAGTTGCTAGAAGAAACATGGACAAAGATGCAATGATAAGAGAACTGCGCGAGGAGATAAAGATAAAGGATGCAGAGATAGTGCGTATAACACAAGAGAGGGACTTGGCACAAAAGAAGAATGAAGTATTTATCAGCGTTGCAGATGATATTGGGGACAATTTCATAAGAGCTAGGCCACACTTGGAGACCAAGGTACCATAGAAATTTCCCTTAGCGATACATTATGTAGGAAATTTGGTGGACCTAGTACTTGAAGATTAACCTCTGCACATGATAGCGCCAAGGAATTTAGAGCAAGAGGTATAACGAGAGAAAGCGTCAGTGATGTGAAAGATTGCATCCTATGAAGGGTTGCTCAAAGCGCTGCAAGAAGTATTGAAGAAAGAAGACCATGATTTGAACATATATATAGCTCTAGAGGCACTTATCAACATAAAGACCCTAGACGAAAACAATGAGGTCTAGAAAGAAATGAAGGATGAAACATTGGGCCACACAAAAATATTGTCAATGGTTAAGTAGAAGCGCGAGGCCCTAACAACAGCACAAGAGCCGCACAAGAATCAGCTGGAAGAGCTTGGGAAGCTAATTGTGCAGAAGATGGATCTTCTAGAAGGAAGAATGACCTCAATGTCTAGCATTGTGTTGGTTCTCCAAAATGAAAAAGGGGAGATTACAAGGGATGAATTGGAGTCCATTGTTGTGGACATTACAGAAAAATTAGAACAAGCCCTCGTTGAATGGAAAGCCTTGGAGGCTAAAATAAAGGAGGAGTATCTAGATTTGATACTTCAAACTGATACAGAGGAGGCTTCCTTGTAGCCTCATAAAACTTGAAGATTCATCTACATTATTTCATTCTTAGTCTTTCCATTCTTCTATTTCTTTACTTCATTTTTTGGAGATACCCATTGTTGGGATGACAATGAGATTAGTGTGGGGCAATGTTGATCAGATAATACTTGTTAGAGATCACATAAGAAGTCCATGTTGGAGAGAAGGACAAGATCATTGGCATGGAGGGATAGGAAGAACCCACGTGCAAAGGGCAAGTTCAGATTTTGGGACTTAACCAATTTTGAGCATGAAGACCTATAATTAGAAGATGGCATACGGAACACACCAACGATGAATAGATGTGCGCACCATGCATTGCTTATCTTTGGAGGATTGGATCGAATAATTTTTCATGGAGACGAGATAAGAATAGGAGTTTCACTTTAGTTAATTGTAAGAGGTCTTTAGATAGCACACTTACATGTGTGGCTATGCTTGTAAACAACGCGGGGCTATTAATAGCATGCGGCCTATTTCTAGAATAGATAAGCGGTGAAGGGAAAGTCCCCACCCTATATATATGATGTGAATCACATAGTATTATGGGTATGAATGTGTGTGTGTGTGTGGATGTATAGAGATATAGAGATATGCACATATGACTGGATTATTGTATCATATCCATGCGCGCATGGTATAGATTGACATTACTGTAAGGAGCTTCTGTGTTTATGAATAGATGGAAGATATTGACTGAATCTAAGTTTCATTCCTGTGTGTAACTGAGTAGTGCATATTATTGATTCAACTGTGATTATTGTCTAAGCTTGTTATTTCATATATTTGAATGTAGCATGCATTGTAGAATGATGGATTAATAATGGATCTATATGTTTCTTCCTTCATTATGCTAACATCTTGGTACCACAACCCTAAAGAGGGACATGTTACCTTTTTGCACTTTGGGTGAGCACTCAATCTAGGCTAAGTAATGTGCCAACATGCCTAGGGTGTTATCTGGTAAATTTTAGGTTGCATCAAAGAGCTATATAAAGGCCACGATAATGAGGAATTGTCCATTATGAAACAAATTAAATTTTATCTCTAGTAATTCTTGTGATGATGTATGACTTTTGTTTATGTAAAATATTGACTGTGAAATGATATTATTTAATGTTGACATTTGAATTTCATTATTAGATGCTACTATTACCTTGTTTTCTATATTGATTATTGTGACGATGAATGACTTTTGTTTCTTGTTTATCATATTTGTAGTTGTCTATTTGATTATAAAATTAGGTATTAGAATTTTTTTTCCAAAAGATATTGCATTATTTCCTTCTTTACTGATAAGATGTATTATGTAGATAAAAAGGATAGTTAACTATTTTTTAATCTTCATTTAATAATAATTCAACATGATTACAAGTTGAAAATTCTTATCAGTTCATTGAATTGAAATGCATATAATTTATTATTTTTGTATGGTATGCAGGAATTAGAGTTATCATTATGAATTGATACACTGGATTGGATACACCTACAAAGGAAAAGAGACTGGTTAAGTTCCCATGCTAAACAAAGTAAACGTTATCTCTATTCTTTTTATTATACTTATTCACATTTCTCTATGAAAAATATTAGACTTTCTCTTATGATTCCTATTAAAGAGAATAGGCATAATCCCATTCTTCATATTATAATTTTATATGTATACTTATTTTTGTGATATTTTCATTTATCTCTAGTATGAGCAATAATTGAGATTATTTTAACAATACCCTTATGATAATAAGAAAATACCCATTTTAAAATAACTATTAAAGAGAATATGCATATGCCTATTCTACATATTTTAATCTGAGTGATATTAAACTTAATTTTTTTATACCTTTATAACAGCTATGAGGGGGCATCTTCTAATTTAATACAAGACAAAACATATTCATTTGTTTTAAAATATGGATGTCCATTTGAAACAATGTGTTGGTGCCATTTTTGAGCTTGCACCATGTTGCCCTAATTTTCCAAATCTGTATGTGCTCAAAAATGTTTTACCCTTTGAATTGATGGTCTGAAATTCTTCCCCTCCAATTTAAATGCTTTAAAAATGCTCACAAACTTGTTGTTTTGCCTTAATTTGAAAGAATAATCCAAGTTTTTCCTTTTCTGTGCCCTAGTTTTTCCAATTTTGTGGGCTATATCATTTTTCCCTTTGCCAAATAATGGAAAAATTTAAATTTATTAAATCATAGTTGTGTGCAATTGAAAATCCTATCCCAAGGTCGAAAATGTCAGAAATCATACTTAAGTTGATTTAGAATCAAAAAAATCTGCCATCCTTGGTGAAAAAATTGAATTCTAGGACATCCCTAGAATTTTTTACATTTTGACGGTCAGACGGGCATCATTTTCCCATCAAATTCATCCTCGTAAGGTATTGTCAATGTGGCGGGTTTTCATTGGCTGAGGAAAAGCGGAGAAGTGTTGTAACTTTTCATTGTTTGCCTTTTTTGACAATGAGGCATTTTCAGGCCCACAGACCCATTTTTTCCAAATTTGCCTACGTGGCATGTTTTGATTGGTAGGGGGATGGTAGGTGGTTAAATTCCCTTAAGGTTTTAAGACTTTATTTTGCAAAAATGTTAAAGTCACAAAATTGTCTGAAGCCCCATAGCCAACCAGAAGAGGACACATGTCCTAAAATTTTCAAAATGGAGGAGCAGGCCGGTGGGGAACTTAGGCATTTTTTGCCTTTTGGAAAAGGGGAAAAGGGGGGAGGGAAGGCCCACAGGTCCTCAAAGGAGCCATAGTTTGACACGTGGCAGGAAAGGCGGGTTGGCGGGCCGGTGGAGGAAAAAGGGGATTTTTTCCCTTTTTCACAAAAGAGTTCAGAATGAAAATTTTTAGCATGCCCCCATGAATGAATCATAGGTGGAAACATGTCCATGAAGGTTCAGAGGACAAGGTAGGTTAGCGAGCCAGTGGATGCCGAAGAGAATTTTTTCACTTTAGTAAAAAAGGCTTAAAATCAAAATTTGAAGCGTTGGCCCACTAGCGAATCATCGAGCGACACGTGGTAGAGGGAAAGGCGGGTCAACGGGCCGGTGAAGGATGGAGAGAATTTTTTCCCTTTTGTAAAAAAGTTTTAAAATAAAAATTTGAAGTGCTGGCCCACAACAAATCATAAGGAGACATGTGGCGAGGGAGAAATCAGAGGTGCGGGCCCATGGGGCAAAAAGTGAAAAATTTCCAATTTTCCAAAAAATCTCAAAATGCATAGAATTGAAGTACGATCCCAATGGGACCCACCATGTGCCACGTGTTAGCTCCAAAATTCAAAGGTGGAGGGGCGGGGGAAAAAGTCAAATTTTTTAAATTTTTCCAAAAGGTTGAAAAGTCAAAAAATGAGCCGAATTTGTTTCCAATCATTTTTTGCCACGTGTCTGACCTTATCCAAAAAATTAAAAAGGTAACTCAAGCTTATTTCTAAGTCCATATCTTCCACGTGGAGAGCCAAGATTAAAAGATGGATAAGATCGATGGTTGTTGTGCATCCATTTGTTTTGACCACCATGGGAGCTCCAGGAAGCTTGGAATCATGATTTTTGCATCAAAATTCATCAAATTTATAATGATTTTGTGTCGTCTTGGCCTTCTAGGATCATTGGCATCACTTTTATGGCTTAATTCTTTGATCTGAGGTGATTTTGAAATAATTTTTTCCCTAATCTGTCCAAAAAATGTGAAATGAAAAAATCAGAAGTTACAGAGGTAATTTAAAAAGGTGAAAAGGTGAAAATGATGAATAAAAGGTGTTTTCATGCCTCAATGATGAAAAATGTGCCTCTAGGATGGATAATGATCCAAATATTTGTAAATGATTTAATCTTTTTGGGCACACCTGGTAACCTACAAATGTTTTTCTGTTTGATGTCATTTTCATTAAATCATGAGGATTGTTTTGAAACAAACTTGATCCCATGGCATATTATTTGCTTGGGAAAGAATGCTCCAAGGTGGCATGAGGTATATAATGCATTTTGGAGAAATTTTAAATTGGGGGGGAAGTTGAAAAATCACGAGAAAATTCTAAGAGAAAGCTCATTTTTTCTGAAAAAACCACCAAAGAACGTGGATAATATCTTCTGTGTTGGATCTTCATGTATGTGAGTTGGTTAGAAGTGTATACCCATCACACAGCTCTAAGATTGTTCATGAAACTCTCCCCTACTAATGAATCTAACAATCTTTTGAGTTAATCTATTTTTTTTGGGCAATATGATGTCTATTATCATTTTTAAATGCCTGTAAATAGTTTTCATTATTCTTGTTGCAATCTTGCATTGAAAGTCTTTAGAAATCACACACAATATCCACTTCTTGTTGATAGTTTAGTGGCATTTACAATCTCATGTTCAGAAGAGCCTTCATCTGATAAAGAGGTAAACAAATTTAAAATCACTTTACCTTCCTTGACTACAAAGAGTGTTTGTAAGATTTTGGGGGTACCTTATACATGGTTTGATCAAGGATTTTTGTGTTTAATTGAGTTCTTTACTTCAAGCTTTTGTGGTGAGTTCTCAAAGATTGTGTGAACAGTGTAACCCGGGCTTCCATTTATGCCTCTTCTGATTGAAATAATATCATGATTATTTGAAGTATTTTATCTCATAGTTGTTCAAGTAATGTAGAGGTTGTCAAAGATCTGATATATCCCAGTTTGTATTGTCAACACCCCACAAAAAAATTCATTCAAGCAAACTAAACCTACCCACACTACCCCTGCATTGTATTGTGTGTCAACAAAAATATCTAACCCATCTACAAAAATGCACAAGGAAAATCAAGATTATACAATGTCTTCAGTAACCCTTGCGTTGCATTGAAAATATCTCCATGATCTAGGAGTGATAACTTGTGAAATTTAGATTTAGAGTGTTGATCATATTTTCCCAAGGCCTTTTCATAATATTTGCATAAATTTAGGGATATCTTCATCTCCTTCACCATTTGAGGGTTACAATATAGGTTCTCTTACCTTGGTTGAAAAGGCACAACCTAAAATAGTGAGGGTCAGATACAATCCTTTCAAAGTGCTATCCATCTCTCCATAAATCTGAGTGTCAGTTAGATCACCTCCTCGGCTACAAAATGACACACATCATGATCTATCTGAATTCAAGCTTCATGTCATATATTTGATGCTACTCAGACTGAAAAGGAGAAAAAATTTGGGTACCAACACCTTCTAGCGCTGTTGATGAGGACTTCTTGGAATTTCTTAGTGTTTGTGGAGTGTTTGAACAGTTTGAGCATTTTTGTATTCAAGTATTTGAGCTTCTACATTATTAAATTATCATTATATGCTTTAGATCTACAAGTTTTAAACAAGGATTTCAAGTTTTGTCTGCCCTTTTTCCATCTCCTAGATATTCATACACTTTGGGTGCATTGTGATTGATCCATTTAAGAAGAAGAAGGTCTGATTTATAAGGCTTTGCAAAGTTTTCAATGCTAGAAAACATTTTACAAATTACTTTAGTGCATTTGCACAACTAAGGTGAAAGTCCTTAGTGGCGACTCCATGTTGATTTGATATTGAAAATACTAGTTGTCTTACCTTTCCCATCATTTATAATTTGTTGCTCTATTTTGTAAAACTGGAAGGAAGAAGATCTCTTTTCATCAAGGACTCTACTAAGAAGTTTTTTATAGATTCAAGAAACTCAGAGCTAGAGGGGAGAAAGGTGTGGAAGGTTGTTGGAGACTTGATTGTAGGAAAGGAGATCCCTATTGTTGAGTTTGAAAGTGAGCATCCTGTTAGTGAGGACTGCAATTCTTTTTCAAGTGGATCTGATTCAGACAATCCTATTACTGATTTGAATTCCCCATCAGGTGAAGGACCTTCTTCTACATTTGAAAGGCTTGCTCCTAAACCCACCCCTATATTTTCTAAATTTTCTAGAGATCATCAAAAAGGAGAGCCCTTAAGAGATTTTTTTTTGAAGATTTCATTCCCATTCCCCAAAAACCTCTCACTCCTCATCATTTTTTTTCTCCTCCAAGATCACCACCAAAAAATAACATGGCTTAGCCTAGACCTCCATTTTTTGTTAACACCTTTGGTCCTATAAATTTTAGAGGAATGGATGGTTACCCAAATGTTGTCCCACAAGATGTCAAAAAGGTTGCCAAAATTCTAGGGTAAGAATGCTATTACTAGTGATCAACATCTCAAACTTTTTGATAATATGATGGAATATTTTGAGATAGAGTTTGAGGATGTGTATGTCAAATTTTTTATTCATACACTAGAAGAGGATGCTAGGGATTGGTACAAGGATCTTCCTGATAATTCTATTGACTCTTGGACTGAAATGAAGAATGCATTTAGGTTACAATACTATGATAGGACCGATCATAGATTTCTTTTATCTGAGTTTGAGTATATAAAAAAGAACCCTAATGAATTATTCCATGACTTCAACACAAGGTTTAACAAAAGTTTGAGAAGGATGCTTGTTAATTTGAGGCCTTGTGATGAATCTTGTCTAGTCAAATATGCAGATGCATTTGATAAGAAGGCAACCTATTACCTAAGAGACAAGAACCCAACTAGTCTAAGACAAGCTTTCACTATGGCACTTCAAATTGAGAACAATATCAAAGAAATTGGGAAACCTCTCAAGAGAGATGGTGTACAATTGATAAACCCTAAAAAATATCAAGCTAGCAAAGGTGTTGATTTAGAAGAGGTTGTGAAAACTTTGGTAGGGGCTATCAAATAAATCTCATACAAGTTGGCAAGAGCTAAGAAAGGAATTTGGTAGACTTCACAAGATTAGCCTAGGCAGCAAGCACAAGATAGATTTGGTAATCACCATAGGAATGAGCATAGGTTTGACGAAAAAGGTAAAGGGCCTATTGGATCTGCAAATACACATCCTCAAGCACATGAAGGAAGAGTGTTTCCTGGTCCCTTAACTACTTGGGTTTCTATTATTAAAGAGGTTACTGATATTGATTGCTGTGATAGGTGTCTTCTATCCCATCCTCCATGTGAAGTGGACCAGAAATAAGGTGAAGCTAATAATGATGATGGTACTGATGATGATATTGTCATGATGGGTTGTTCTTCAATCTCACAAGGAGGAGAAATATCTACTGAAGTAATAAGTGTTAGGACAGCTACAACTTTCTAGGATTGCATCAAACGGGTACAAATCTTTCTTCCCCCTTATGCTCTTAAATTTGATGTAGTGTAAGATTTTGAAATTCCTAACAATGGCTTTAAATACTTAAGATCTTTGATGATTAATAAATATGATGGTGGTATCCCTTTGGAGGAAGATAGAAAATTGTTGATGAATGTTGTTATAGCTCAAGAGAAAGACTATAACACTAGAAGCAAATTTGTTAAGGGAGTTGGGCCTCAAGCCAAACCTAAAACACCCTTGCTCACAAGCATTCCAAAAGAAGCTCCTAGGAGAGAAGCACCTGTAAAAATTTTTGTTGTCCCAAACAAAAATTACAGTCCTCCTCATGCCCAAGCTGCCAAGAATCCACTGTCATGTAATGAATCTTCTTATCTCCCTTCCAATGTTATTTTTCCAAAGAGTGTCCCCTATGACATAGCCCAAGTATTGAGCCAAATTAAAGTGAGTGTTCCAATCATTGAGTTTCTTATAATTCCTGAGCATAAGAAGAGAGAATTTGAGTACTTGGGATTGAAAGAAGAGAAGGTTACTCCATGTAGAAATGTAAATGTTGTTGAAAATTCACCTCAGATCATTGTTAACCTTGAAACACCACTAGCAGTAGAAAATTTTGGAGAGATAGTTGAGGTATATTTGGGGACATCTTTAGTTGATTCCCAATTTAATTTTGATCCATTCTTCACAACTTTGATCATAAAGGATAAGCTACTTCACAATTGTATGTTTGATTCCGGTGCATCATGTAATGTCATGCCTCTAGAAGTCATGAATGAGTTGGACATAAAAGTGACAACAGCCTATGGAAAGTGTACTGCCATGGACTCAAGAGAAGTGTCGGTTGTTGGTTGTGTGAAAGGTTTGGTAGTGCAACTTGCATCTTATCCAGGGAGGAATTTAAAATTGGATGTTGTGATTGTTGATTTCCCTGCCAAATGGGGTATGCTTTTGTCAAGAAAGTGGGCTGCAAGTGTTGGAGGGAGTGTCCAAATGGATATGTCTTTTTCCACCATTCCCATTAAGGGTAGCCTAGTAAATCTCTATGGAGAAAATAAAATGTTGCACCTAATTGAAGATCCCAACAATGCTTCCTATGAAGTGTTATTTGCTAATGTAGATGATGAGAATTTCATTGGTTTTGCTGATGGAAAAGAAAATAAGATGGAAAAATCAAAGTGCCTTGATATGGTAGGTTCTCCATGGACATTTCTATTTGATGGAGCTTGCTCCAAATTTGGGAATGGTGCTGGTATAGTTTGCTTTCTCCTAGTTTGGAAGAGTTTTCTTTTTCCTTCAAACTTAATTTTGAATGCACTAACAACATTGATGAGTATGGGGAATTGTTGTTAGGTTTAATAATTGCATGGAAATATGGAGTAAAAAACTTTGTTGCAAAAGGAGATTCAGAGCTAGTTGTCAAACAAATAAGAAAATTGTATGCTACAAAAAATCAGCGTATGAAACAGTACAAGCATGTAGTTTGGGATTTAATTGAAATGTTTGATTCCTTTAACATTGTGTATCATGACAAAGGTCTCAATGCTATTGCTGACAAGTTGGTAGTGCTGGGTTCTAGATTTGGAAATTGCACCATTTCACCTTATTGTGAATACAACATTGAAGTGCTAACTAGGTCAGTTGTCCCTGATAATGTGAAACATTGGCAAGTTTTTAATGATGATGCTCAAGTGCTAAGGTTCTTGCAAAACCAAGGTGAGTTTACAAATCATAATATTGATTGGGAGCCAATGGTATGCATGATTGAAGGAAGAGAAACTTTGTTTGAGAAAGACATCATCCAATTGAAAACAAACACCATTCCTAGAGGTCTTGTTGCACTTGAGTCAAATTTTAACAATGCTGATTAAATCATAAATAGAAACATGTCTACCTCAAGGGATGTGGAAGAGAATAACTTGGGCACTAATGGTAAAACAAGGAAGATTTGGTTAGGCAGTAATTTAAGTAAAGAGGAAAAATAGTCCTATTCCTAACTCTTGAAAAAATATCAAGACTGCCTTGCTTGGTCCTATTCCGAGCTGAAATCATATAAAGAAGACTTGTTTCAACATGAGATCTCTCTTGAGGCCAAGAATAAGCCATTTAGATCGAGGCAAAGGCCAATTAATCCACTTCTCTCCATGAAAATGCAAGAGGAGTTAAAGAAGTTGAGAGATGGAGGTATTATTCAGCCCACTAGATATTCATCTTGGGTTGCAAACCTTGTGCCAGTCAGAAAGAAGAACGGAGACATCAGAATTTGTGTGGATTTTAGAAATATAAACAAAGCATCCATGAAGGAAAACTATCCCTTGCCAAATATGGAAAATATGTTGCAGCTTGTGATAGGGTCTGAGTTACTTTCTACATTGGATGGTTTCTCCAGATACAATCAAGTGGTTGTCAAAGAATCAGAAAGACTTAAGACAACATTCACTACTCTTTGGGGAACATATGTTTTTGTTAGGATGCCCTTTGGTTTGATGAATGTTGGTGCCACTTTTCAAAGAGAAATGGATGTTGCTTTTGTTGGTTACATTAATGAGTTCATTGCAGTTTACCAAGATGATGTGACTGTGTTTTCAAGGTAGAGAGGTGATCATTTTCAGCACTTGGAGAAGATTCTGATCAAATATAGGGAGTATGGAATTTCTCTTAATCCAAAGAAGTGTCATTTTTTCATGCAAAAGGCCAAGCTGCTTGGTCACATTGTGTCAAAAGATGGTGTTATGATAGACCCTGAGAGAGTGGAAGCAATTAGTAAAGTACCTATCCCAAGAACCAAGAAAGGCATCCAATCTTTCTTTGGTCAAATTAATTTTATTAGAAGGTTTGTTTCCAACTTTTTTGAGTTGACTCTTCCAATCACAAGCATGCTAAAAAAGGACCAAGTTATCAGCTAGGAGGAGGTTTCCATTCAATATTTTTAAGGAATAAAGGATGCACTTAAACATGCACCTATTTTAGCAGCCCCAAACTATAAGAGGCCTTTCCAAATCTTTTCCTTTGCCTCTGAGTATACCATTGTTTTTGTTTTTCTGCAAAAGGATGAGAATGGGGCTAAGAGGCCTATTGCTTTCTTTAGTAAGGCTTTACAAGCAGCTGAGCTGAAGTATACAATCATGGAGAAATAAGCATTTTCCTTGGTGAAAGCAACAAAGGTTTTCAGGCCTTATATATTGAGTTCAAAAGTTGTTGCTTATGTTCCCCACACCATGGTGAAAGACATCTTATCAGAGATGGAGATCTCAAGAAAAAGATGTAGTTGGGTGAACAATTTGCAAGAGTATGATATGGAAATCCAAACCACAAAGTTGGTACGTGGTTTGGGCCTTGCTAAGCTCATGGTTGAGAACAACTTGCAGAATGTGGAAGTGAATCAGCTAGAGGAAGAAAGGGTAGATGTGCTTGCAAAGTTGGTAAGTTCTGAGTGGTACAAAGATGTGATCTTCTACCTCAGACACCTGTGCTACCCTAGTCACTTAAATAAAAATTAGAAAATATTCCTTAAGTTGGATTCTCAAAAATATATCATCACAGACCTTGGGATGGCTTGGAAGAACCCTGAATGTGTCCTCTTGAAATGCATAACTGAAGATGAATCTCCCAGGATAGTTGCTGATTTCCATGGGGGAGTTTGTGGAGGACACTTTATTGGAAGAGTAAAAACACATAATATTTTGAGAGATGGTTATTGGTGGCCTAATCTCTTCAAAGATACAACCCAGATGGTTAGAAAATGTGATAGTTGCCAACATTTCTCTGGAAGGACTGAAAGCTTCAGGCTCCCTTCCTTTGCAGTCTGTATCAATTGAAGCTCCTTTCAAGCAATGGGGGATGGAATTCATTGGTGAGATTTCAGATCCTTCTAGTGCTAGCCATAAGTGGATTCTTGTAGCCACTGATTATTTTACAAAGTGGGTAGAGGCAATCCCCACCAAGAAAGCAACACACCAAATAGTTATGGAATTCTTGTTGAATCAAATCATATGTAGATTTGGAGTCCCAGTCAAGATTGTAGCTGATAATGCCATGTGCTTTAGAGCCAAACCTTTAATGGCAATGTGTAATGAATATGGAATCAATCTGACTTATTCTTCAAATTATAACCCCCAAGGGAATGGACAAGTTGATTCCAGCAATAAGAATTTGTTGAAGATCATCAGAAGAACCTTGGAGCAAAACAAGAAGAAATGGGGTGAACAATTGAAATTTGTAGTTTGGGCTGATAAGATAACTCCCAAAAGAGCTACTGGTAAAATCCCATTTGAATTGGTGTATGGAACTTATGCTTTTCTTCCCTTGCACCTGTAATTATCTTCATTTCAGTTTTCCCAACAATTGGAAGATCAAGAGCTTGGCCCATATGAATCAAGGATCAATCAGATTATTGAGCTTGATGAGGAGAGAAGAGCATCCCATCAAAGGAATGTTAGATTTAGGGAAAAATTGAAGAGATTTTTTGACAAAAAGGTCACTCCTAGAGCCTTCAATGTTGGAGATCTGGTTTTGTTGTGGGATAGTAGGCATGAAGACAAGGGCAAGCATGGAAAATTTGATGCATTATGGATGGGTCCTTATGCCATTGATATCAGAATTGGTGAACATACCTTCTTTCTCAAGGACTTAGATGGGGAATTGCTAGAGCTGCCTGTTAATGGTAGACATTTGAAGCATTTCTTGGATTAATCCCCAAATCTGAGGTATGCACCAATTGTATAGTTGTATATTCTTTGTTTTTATTATTTTGTTGGTGTGTGGTTTTCCCTTGTTCTTGGCAGCCATTCTAGTCAGTTTCTCAACTTGTTTTTGAAGGATGGTTCTAGTTTTTTGACTTCCTTGCATATTGAATCCTTTTCCCAATGGATATTTTGGCACTTGGTCTACATTTTTTCCTTGTGTCACTCATTGGGAGTGCCCATCCACAAGCAGGAGCTGATGTTGGTGCCATTTTTGAGCTTGCACCATGTTGCCCTAATTTTCAAATCTATATGTGCTCAAAAATGTTTTACCCTTTGAATTGATGGTCTGAAATTCTTCCCCTCCAATTGAAATGCTTTAAAAATGCTCACAAACTTGTTGTTTTGCCCTAATTTGAAAGAATAATCCAAGTTTTCCCTTTTCTGTGCCCTATTTTTTCCAATTTTGTGGGCTATGTCATTTTTCCCTTTGCCAGATCATGGAAAAATTGAAATTGATCAAATCATACTTGTGTGCAATTGAAAATCCTATCCCAAGGTTGAAAATGTTCAAAAATCATGCTTCAGTTGATTCAGAATCGAAAAAATCTGCCATCCTTGGTGAAAAAATTGAATTCTAGGGCATCCCTAGAATTTTTTACATTTTGACGGTCAGATGGGCGTCATTTTCCCATCAAATTCATCCTTAGAAGTTATTGGCAACGTGGCGGGTTTTCATTGGCCAAGGAAAAGTGGGGAAGTGTTGTAACTTTTCATTTTTCACCTTTTTCGACAATGGGGCATTTTCTGGCCCAGGGACCCATTTTTTCCAAATTTTCCTATGTTGCATGTTCTGATTGGTAGGGGGGTGGTAGGTGGTCAGATTTACTCAAGGTTTTTAGACCTTATTTTGTAAAAATGTTAAAGTCACAAAATGGTTTAAAGCCCTGCAGCCAACCAGAAGAGGACACGTGTCCTAAAAGTTTCAAAATGGAGGAGTGGGCCGGCAGGAAACTTAGACATTTTTTTCCTTTTGGAAAAGGGGAAAAAGGGGGAGGTAAGGCCTACGGGTCCATAAAGGATCCACAGTTTGACATGTGGTGGACAAGATGGGTCAACGGGCCGACGGAGGAAAATGGGGATTTTTTCCCTTTTTCACAAAATAGTTCAGAATGAAAATTTTTAGCATGCCCCTGCGAACAAATCACAAGTGGACATGTGTCCATGAAGGGTCAGAGGACAAGGTAGGTTGGTGGGTTGGTGGAGGCAGGAGATAATTTTTTCCCTTTTGTAAAAAATGCTTAAAATCAAAGTTTGAAGCGCTAGCCCGCTAGTGAATCATCGAGCGACATGTGGCAGAGGGCAAGGTGGGTCAATGGGATGGTGGAGGCAAGAGAGAATTTTTTCCCTTTTGTAAAAAAGATTTGAAATCAAAATTTGAAGCACTAGCCTGTAATGAATCACAAAGAGACATGTGGTGAGGAAGAAATCAGAGGTGCGGGCCCATGGGGCAAAAAGTGAAAATTTTCCAATTTTCCAAAAAATCTCAAAATGCATAGAATTGAAGTACGATCCCAATGGGACCCACCATGTGCCACATGTCAGCTCCAAAATTCAAAGGCAGAGGGGCGAGGGAAAAATTCAAATTTTTGCATTTTTTCCAAAAGGTTGAAAAATAAAAAAATGAGCCCAAATTTGTTTCCAATCATTTTTTACCACGTGTCTGGCCTTATCCAAAAAATTAAAAAGGTAACTCAAGCTTATGTCTAAGTCCGCATCTTCCACATGGAGGGCCAGGATTAAAAGATGGATAAGATCAACATTTACTGTGCATCCATTTGTTTTGACTGCCATGGGAGCTCTAGGAAGCTTGGAATCATGATTTTTGCATCAAAATTCATCAAATTTATAGTGATTTTGTGTCGTCTTGGCCTTCCAGGATCATTGGCATCACTTTCATGGCTTAATTATTTGATCTGAGGTGATTTTGAATTTTTTTTACCCTAATCCATTTTAAAAATGTGAAATGACAAAATTAGAAGTTACAGAGGTAATTTGTAAAGGTAAAAAGGTGAAAATGATGAGTAAAAGGTGTTTTCATGCCTCAATGATGAAAAATGTGCCTCTAGGATGGATAATGTTATAGATATTTGTAAATGATTTAATATTTTTGGGAACACCTGGTAACCTATGAATTTTTTTCTGTTTGATGTCATTTTCATTGAATCATGAGGATTGTTTTGTAACAAACTTGATCCCATGGCATATTCTTTGCTTGGGAAAGAAGGCTCTAATGTGGCATGAGGTATATAATGCATTTTGGAGAAATTGTAAAGGGGGGGAAGTTGAAAAATCATGAGAAATTCTGAGAGAAAGCTCATTTTTTCTAAAAAACCCAACAAAGAACCAGAATAATTTCTTCTGTGTTGGATCTTCATGTATGTGAGTTGGTTACAAGTGTATAGCCATCACACAACTCTGAGATTGTTCATGAAACTCTCCCTTGCTGATGAATCTAACAAGATTTTGAGTTAATCTATGTTTTTCTGGGCAATATGATGTCTGTTATCATTTTTAAATGCCTACAAATAGTTTTCATTGTTCTTCTCACAATCTTGCATTGAAAGTCTTTAGAAATCACACAGAATCTCCATTTCTTGTTGATAGTTTAGTGGCATTTGCAATCTCATGTTCAGAAGAGCCTTCATCTGATAAAGAGATAAACAAATTTAAAATCACTTTACCTTCCTTGACTACAGAGATTGCTTGTAAGCCTTTGGGGGTACCTTAGGCATGGTTTGATCAAGGATTTTTGTGTTTAATTGAGTTCTTTACTTCAAGATTTTGTGGTGAATTCTCAAAGATTGTGTGAAGAGTGCAACCTAGGCTTCCATTTATGCCTCTTCTGATTGAAAGAATATCCTGATTATTTGAAGCATTTTATCTGATAGTTGTTCAAGTATTGTAGAGGTTGTCAAAGATCTGATATATCCCAGTTTTTCTTGTCAACACCCCACCAAAAAATTCATTCAAAAAAACTAATCCTACCCACACTACCCCTGCATTGTATTTTGTGTCAAAAAAAATATCTAACCCATCTACAAAAATGCACAAGGAAAATCAAGATTATACAATGTCTTCAGTAACCCTTGCCTTGCATTGAAAATATCTCCATAATCTGGGAGTGACAACTTGTGAAAGTCAGATTTGGAGTGTTGATCATATTTTCCCAAGGCCTTTTCATACTATTTGCATAAATTGAGGGATATCTTCATCTCCTTCACCATTTGGGGGTTACAATATAGGTTCTCTTACCTTGGTTGAAAAGGCACAACCTAAAATAGTGAGGGTCAGATCAAATCCTTTCAAAGTGTTATCCATCTCTCCACAAATCTTAGTGCCAGTTAGATCACCTCCCTAGCTACAAAATGACACACATCATGATCTATCTAACTTCAAGCTTCATGTCATATCTCTGATGCTACTCAGACTGAAAAAGGAGAACGAATTTTGGTACCAACACAATGATTCCAAATATGAGATAAAACATATTTTTTTGTATGTGAATGGGCATATGCCCATTCGAAACATGATACTAGTATATGTATCGTAAAATTTTTAATTCAAACAATATTTATTTTAATATTAATTTTATGATAATGGTCATGTTCAAATTCATCGATACATACTCATTTTAATACTTATTTAAAATTTGTGATCATTTTTAATGAATACTCTCCTTCTATGATTCTTATCTTTCCAAGACAGTCTTTTATGAATCCTATATGAGAATAGGCAGAATAAAAATGTGATGCACACTCAATACAAGGTGAATTTTTTTTATTTTCATGAGAATGGGAATATGACATTCTAAACATTTTAATAAAAGAAATACTGATTTAATGAGATTGCATCTATTATTCCTATTTATAACTGTTTAAAAAATGTGAGA
The DNA here is from genome assembly GCA_019776745.2 of Taxus chinensis. Taxonomy (NCBI): domain Eukaryota; kingdom Viridiplantae; phylum Streptophyta; class Pinopsida; order Cupressales; family Taxaceae; genus Taxus; species Taxus chinensis. Next base: position 337,393,110 of record CM034153.1, read on the forward strand.
CTGTTTAATCTATACTTTTCTTATTCTTCTTCTATTATTCCTATCTACTCAAGAAAATTTTCTATAGTTCCTAAATGAGAAGGGGCATTTGCCCATTCAATTCAAGACAATGAAAAAAAACTCAATCAATTTCATAAGTCTTTTAACAAGATATGTGAATGGGTACCCATTCTAAAACAAAGTAAATTTGATTATTCCTATCATAAAGGGCATATGCCTATTCTAAAAATTATAATACAAGTAATACTATTTTCTTTTTAGAATGGGCATGTGCACAATCGGTATTGAAACATATTTGTTTTATGAGAATGGGCATGTGTCCATTATAAACATTCTCATGCAAGCAATATTTATTTAATAAGAGTGCACATGTCCACATTTGTCAATACTTAGTCATTTGTATACCTATTTAAAATTTATGATTATACTTAATCCATACTCTTCTTTTATGATTTATATCTACCCAAAAAAATATTTTATGATTCCTAATTGAGAATGGGCATCTACCCATTCAATACAAGACAATGTAAAACTGGTCAATCAATTTCATACCTATTTAAAATATGTGAGCATATATAATCCATAACTTCTTTTATGATTCCTATATGAGAATGGACATCTTCACATTCAATACAAGACAATGTAAAAATTCTCAATCAATTTCATAACTTTACACAAGTCATGAGGATGAGTTCTATCTATATACAAAATTAGATCTATGTATTTAATTTTTATTTTATTTTAATACATGTTTAGAATATCATGATTTTATTGTCAAAGCATATTTTCTTTAATCTTATACCTCTTTAAAAAATTACATGTGCCAAAATAGGTATGACTATAAATTCTACTACATATTTTTCATTATTCAAATATCTATTTAAAACATTTAAATGGGTCCAATCAATTCAAATATCTTTTAAAAACATTTACCATAGACTTGGCATATTATGATATTAAAGCATTTATTAAGCATCTTCGCATGAAAAGGTGGTGATTTATTATTGTAGGATAGATTCAAATTTTCTATAACTTTATACAAGCCATGAGAATGGTGCCCATTCTAAAACACAGTAAATACCTAAATAGTACAATGTATTTAAATTTCATTATTGTAAAAAAATCTTTAAAATTTCATGATTTTAATATTAAAACACACTTTCTATAAATGTGGACATTTTTAAAACATTACATGTGTCTAAATATGTATAACGATAAATTATACTATATATTTTTCATTATTCAAAAATATATTTAAAACATTTAAATGGGTCCAATCAATTCAAATATTTATGCATATTAAAGCATTTAAGCATTAAAGGGTGATGATTTGTTAATGTATTATAGATTCAAATTTTGAATGTATCTACAAAAATAATAATATGTAGTTTTCATTATTCTAATACCTCTTTAAAACATTTAAATGTTTCTGAACATTGGGGTACTAGGATATTAAAGTATTGAAATATCTACCCTTTCGAGGTTAAGTATTTATGATATACTTAGGATATTAGAATATTAAAGACATTTAAGCATTACATGGTGGTGATTTATCATGGTAGGATATATTAAAATTTCAAGACTTAGGATATTAGGATATTAAAAGGACTTAATCATTAAAATGCAATGGTTTATTATGGTAAGATAAATTCAAATTTCAAATTTTTAGCACTTTTTTGTAGAGGCAATTTTTCTTGGTCAAATACATTATAAAAATATTGAATTTGAATGGATCAGGTTTTGATTTTTCATTCTCTTATGGCCGAGTTTTTTTTTTCTCTTACAGTCGGCTTTTTTTTCATTAATAGATTTTTTAGGAGAAATACGAAGTTATGTGAAAGGATTTTAGATTATTGGATACATAGATTATTGAAAAATAAATTTATAGTTACAGAGGTTATAAAAAAAGATACAAAAAGAGATAGGTGGTACTAATTCTATCAATTTGTTTTTTTTTATGTGAAAGGATTTGGCTTGATAAGATACAAATATTATTGAAAACGAAACTTGTTGCAGAGGTTATAAAATAGACACATAAAGAGATAGGTGGTACTAATTCTATCCAATCATTTTTTGTGCACCACAAACATGTACGTATTTTAGTCCTTAAGACATTAAAAAAAGAACAAAACAATTTCGATTTTTGGATTACGTTTACGAATGTTAATAAGTTGAATTATGTATTTGCTTGTTGTTACATTTGTTCATGGAAACAAATTGAGACATTTTCAGACCTAAAAATAAACAAGATATATGAAAAAACAGTTCACATAGTAGATTGTGAATTAAAAGATTTTTGTTTATATATTTTTTAGGATTTAGAAGTAAACTTGGAAAAAAAATAGATATAATAACCTTGAATATCCTCTTGTGCCATTTTTGTATTTTGTTTGAGAAAAAGCTTGAATAGTCTCCCTTGCAAAAACATAGTATCGACAACTATTTCTACTTCTTTCTTCTACAAAATAATTATATCTTCGTATCTCTCATGCTATCGACAACTATATCTTATTTTCTTTTGCAAAATATTTGTATCTTTGTATTTCTCCAGTTACATCTACGTTCTTCATCTTTCCCCAGCTAAATCTCATAATGAAAAATTATCGCTCGTAATAGAGCAACAATCAAAACCTGATTCATTTGAAATCAATATTTTTATAATGTACTGGGCCAAAAAGATTTCATCTTAAAAAAAGAAAGACGAAAATTTAAATTTTTAATCAAACCTGCCATAATAAATGATCATTATGAGTTGCCTCCCAAAAATAAAACTGGAAAATTTAAAATTCAAATCAATCTTGCTGAAAATCTAAAAAAAGATCACTGAAAATTAAAAATTTGAATCAAACCTACCATAATAAATGATCAATTCTAAAAAAAGAGCACCAAAACTTCAAAATTTAAATCAAACATACTATTATCCAATTTTTCCCCTTGGGGAAAAGTTAAACAATGAGAGGGGACTTGTTGTTATCTATCATTGAAAAGACTTTCATGAGACATTCCAAATCATTTCAAATCTTAGAGGCTCGAGGTATGCTCAAAGTGCAAAATTTGATCGCCACAGGCCCACTTCTATCCAACTTGGGAAAAAATGATTAAAATTGATAATTCATTATTTTAGGGAGGTCTTATTATGTTCATGTTATTTCCCCATTTTCATACCCCAAAGAGATCACAATAAGGAAGATCTCGGGTGGGAGCTTGTGACAAGTCAAATTCACATAGCGGATGTGTTAAAGTTAAGTTGTGTGATTGACTTACTCAACAAGAGGAAATAAAGATTGACTATTATAAGTCAAAGGAATGCACACCTTGAGCTCGCATAAAACAAATTTAATAGTACATGGACAAAGACAAGCTTGGAAGTGAAGTAAGTATCATTGGAGATTGAGTGAGTTGCATGAGGTCATGCTTGGGATGGATCAGTTAGCATTACAAAATATAGGACAAGGCAAAGATCTCATGGGCCGGGTTAGTGGTTGATTACTGACTGAGTGAGTTAGAGATCAGAAGTAGCTTGGCTGACTACAAGGTCATCTAAGTATTTGGTTAGCTTGGAGAAGTAATTCATTTCAAGAGGTGAATGTGAGATGGATTGAGAAATGTTTTTTTTAGAGCTCGATGTGTGCTACAGTGGGATGAACTAAGTGGAATACACAAGGGAGATCACAGAAAGAGTGAAATCGATAGAGTTTGTAATGCGATCAAAATTACAAGTCAGATCGACAGGGAAAATCGACAACAAGCTGGAGTTTGGAATTTTTAGAGGCCTCACAATTCAAAAATTTGATTACCAATGAGCTCAGCAATGGAGTGGATGTCGGGACCCGAGGGATGATGTTTCCAAGTTTTCAGGGATCTTGGGATGTTAAACCATTTAGCTAGACAAGATGAGATATAAACCTAGGTGGAGAAAGTTTTGGGTCTCTTACGGGTTGAAATGGATAAACGGTGTCAATATTCCACATTAAGTATTCTCCGTGGGAAATTTGCAAGAACATGGACAAGTGGGGTATTACCCATGGCAAACCATAATGGGATTTCCGTGAGTTGAAGAAATTCAAACTGATTTCCAGGTGAGGATTTCATAATGGAAAGCCATTGTAATAATTCTGTTTAGAGAATAAGTCTAGGATGGTTTCCAAAAAACTAGGTGAGTCATCAAGGGAGTTAAGACATAATTGAGCGGTTACAAACAAGACGGCGAGTCATTCACCAAGCTATGAGGAAGGTCATTGGAAAGACTGAGTGGCATGAAAATAGATGGTTCTATATGGAAAATTCATGAGAAGACACCTCGACAAAGCAAAAATAGATCTACTCAATTGTTCAAAGTTCACAGTGCTACCGTAGAATAGCTCGAACATGATTAGAGAAAAGTGCATCTGCCAACCAAGATTGATATGGTAGCTTATGAGATCAGGTTCGAGCTCTAATGATTCATTAAGTTTGTCATAATAGGAGGGATGCATCATTAGGGGTTCTTATTCTGACGAGCTCAGCCATCGAGGATAGGTAGACAAGTTGCATCAAGTCGATAAAGAAGTGAGTTGACCACCACGCATAGGAGCTAGATCACTATCAAGTGATTATGCAAGTCAAAATGAAGATGCCAAGTGAAGTGAACTTAGAACAAATCAAGTGTATGGCCTTGAATTATTTCAAAAATAATCTCAACGGGTGCTAACAGTTAAACATAGGAGTGTTGTAGCTCCTAAAAAATGGTGGCATTAGAACTCGTGAAGAGATTAACTCATAAACCCAAGTTCCAAGGGGATTGTAATATGATTTACACAGTGATAGATAGCTAAATCATGTTTGTGTAAGATAATTTGAGTATGTGCAAGTTGGCATTAGGCTTCAGTCCATGTATCAATATTTTAGTGCATCTACAAAAGAGCCAACTTGTTGGCTTATCTTAGAAAGAGCCCAGGTTGTAACGATCTCATGGAGGGTAGTAATATATGAATGAGTATCTCAGTATCACGAGCTAAAAATGGAGGATGTATGATAGCTCATGCATGGATGAGCTATTCCATAGAAATGGACGTGATGAGGTGAAATTTCCATAAGCTGAGACACGGTCCACATAATGAAATGAGTTTGGGAGAGAGATCATTCAGGAATTGACAAGAAAACAACTCTTGTGGTGAAGTATTCACATGATTAAATGCCAAGTATGAATCAAGAATAACCATTTTAGGTGGGATGTTACCATGGAGCTATGTTGAAACTTGGCACAACGTTACAAAGAAAAGTTCATTTGGTATTAGTGCATAACTTGGCTAATGGAGAATCATTGCAAAGTTGATTAAAAAATGGAGTGTGCAAGCGAGGTCAAATAATTTACAAGAAATGGTTTACATGGATATATTGTAGAAAATGGTAAAAGCTCGAGCATAAAATGCTAGTTGAGCACAAAAACTTGTAAGGATGACTCTAAGAATGAAGGAAGTGGAGCTCGGTACCTTATGCACGGTGAATTATCCACAACAAGAAAGGAGTTCAAAACGGAATGGCTTGGAACCAAGTCTGGGAGTCAAAGCATCAAGCATGTTGGGAAATAGAGGCAAGTAAGCCAACCTGGTGGCATAGGGTGATCTGAAGCTTTTTAGTGGAATTACATTCAATAGGCTCAGGTGGAGATGTTATTCATCGTAGGTAATCATAGAAAAGGAAGGACCTATGGTGAGTTCTAAACCAAATCAAGCCGGCATGATGATGAAATTGATGTCACATACAAGGTAATAGATGCATCATGTGGTTGAGCTTGGTTGAGTTAAAATAATGAAGTGCTCGATTGTTGGAATGTGTAGCATGAAATTCATAAGGCCAAAGTATTCCAATGGTGAGAAACTTGGCGATGGCTCAGCCTTTACCTTTGAATCGGAGATGAGGAACTCATGGAGTAACTCGATGATTATCTCCTGAGAGTCAATACATATATGAAGGGGAGATCTTCAAGGACCAGGTGATTTAGCGGTGGGTACAACATAGTCAAGTCAGCAGTGAGATCAAGGTGATGATAGGGAGAGCTCGACGAAGATGATAGATTGATTCTGCATGAGCTCATGTAGAGTTAATGGTGAGCTTGATTCAAAGTGAGCTTGGTGAATTTACACAATGAGCTCAGTGGAAAATTAAATGGGTCTCGGTCATGTCATGTTAGAAAGGAGTGATAACCAGATCATACTAAGCTAAGAAAACAAATGCTAATCAAACACCACAGTTAATAAGATGAAAGTAATTTGCCAGAATAACTTTACATAAAACCTTTGCAAACAAATGAGCAACAATATCATATATTATTATGGAACACAATGTAATACATTGAGAATGGGCCTTGCTTAAATAGGAAAGGAATAACAATCTAAAAACTAGTCAAGGTCATATATCAAGCCATAAATCAAGGAAATAACTAGTCATAAAAGAACTAGTCAAGACAATAGATTTATGAGAGAAATAGACATCAAGGATCTAGTCAATACCATAGATCAAGGAAATAACTATACCTAAAACTAGATAATATCTCCTAATATCTAAATAAGATAAAAGAAATATCCACACAAATAAGTGGGTGAGGATAAATACAATAAAGGTAAATAAAGTACCTAGGTGAACATGAGATAAGGTAAATACCTACTCTAACACCCCCCTAAAGTGAAGCTAGGGCCAAAATAGAAGTGGCATGTCCACAGTATGAGTCCTGACAACTAGGCCTGATAAGGTACTCATGTACAATATATGGGAAAAAAGAGACACCACAAGGTACCCAAAACCAGCAACAACAAAGTAAAAGAGAGTAAAAACCCACTCCAAGGAATCCCAAGAAGCTCAACTCAAAAAAATCATATAATGCTGAAGAATTTTGGTCTAAATCCACTGCTCGATCATAGAACTCAAAAACAACTGACACTGGGCTTCACCAGCATAGCTCCATACCAGGAGATTGTCAACTAAGTGATGTCAAAAGTGAAAAAAAACACCAAACATGATTCGACCAACTACTGCAAATAGGTGTGCCATGATCCAAGAACAATAACCAAAGTAACAAGGAAAGGAAACAAAATCTAGAGTGTCACGATCTAAGAAAAAACCAAGGTAATAAGGCAAGGACACAAAACCAGAAGAAGTAGGATCAACACCACACCATCCCATACTACTGAATGGGTGGAGTGATGCTACAAATCTATATGAGTTTTCAAAACAACAACTTGAGCATTGACAAAAGAACACTGGACTCCACTAGAATAGATCCCCCACAAGAGATACCGTCAACATTGCAAAAGTATTGAAAATACATATACAAAATCTCTCAACAAATAAGAGAGATACACTACACCTGTTAAAGAAAAATGCTCAAAACAAGAAGCATCACAATGCAGAAGGTATAGAAAGTGGAGCAAGAGTCCGAATGGTGGATGATCCATGCTTGTAGAGTCCTCTCAATGGATACCTATGTCACCGCCACAAGTGATCAGATATCCACCCCAAATCAACACGGATGGATGAAGAAGATGCCTGCATATGACTTGGTGCAAAATACACAATGGGTGCATACAAAAGAACATCAAAATGTGTGTTAGGTTGATCATTTCTGATAGTTGAAATCTCAGGTTTCTCAAGCCTAAGTGAAGGTGCAGAACTCATGTGTTGTTCATGATCCTCAGAAAGAGTCGAGTGAACAAAAAAAATATCTCTATCAATGTGTGATCCCAATGAAGTATCTGCTCAAAAACCAATGTCATGACGAGAATTCCACTTCACACGTTGAATAGAGGAAATAATACCCTGTGAATGTCTACTAATGACTCCACTAGTGAGACCCGTAGAATAGAGCATGCGAGAATTGTATGCAGTGGTATGCTTCCCAAAAAATCCATGCAACTGAGCAGAAGTAGGATACACAACATGTGGTACTGTAATAGGCACAAATGTGGAAGAGCGTGCAGTAACAAGCCTCACAGGTTTAGAAGCATTAAAAGTGGGTTTAGGCTCAAAGACTGGCAGATCAATGTCAGTGGGTACAAGAGCAACAACTGCAAGTGGACTAGGAGCATGGATATGGTTGTCCACAATATGATGGTGATGTTGTAGGCTAGCAAGTTTGTTCTGTAGGAAGTGTATTATTGTATCCTTATCGTGAATGAGTGATTGTAGAAAATAATTTCACTTCTTGAGTGATCTATTTTCTTCCGCAAATTTTACAATATCCTTTTGAAGTCCACATACTTCATAGAAAAGCATATCATTCTCAGAATCCATGATAGGTACAAACTGTAACTCCCAAAAATTTAGGATGTCGGGCTCAACCGAAATTGCATCCACAATTGATTACAACACTCCTCCATATTTGGCACTTTATAATTATAGTGCAAGTCTCAAAATAAATAACTTCAATGGAAAGATCATGAAAAAACTGAGTTATCGATCAAAAGATACAAGCTTTTTAATATTTTTCTTTGTTATTTATTTTAGTTGCTACTTCAAAACAAAATAAATTGTTGTTGCCTTCACAACACAAATAAAATTAAAGGGGGCTGAAGTTAAGCACCTACTAGTATGAATCACAAGCTTTAAGACCTCATATGACCATACCATATGACCACTTCTGGTAAAAATTACTATTTCTGGACTATGTAGACAATGACCTTTATTGCCGAAAATAGCAACCTATGGATTTTCCTGAAATACTAAAAAGGTGGACAACATCCGTGGACCCCGACCAGAAAAGGAAAGACCTGAAAACCTTCCTGCGCATAAACTGAGACAGATACAATGCAATAGAAAAAAACCCAATATAGATCTTGAGAAATCCAACAAACCTGAATAAATAAAATCACGTTTTTTTCCCTTGGCTCAAATCCTGTGGTGCGCCTGTGTGCTTTTCTGCAAGAATAAAAAAATCACAAAAAATGACTACCTCTAGAATTGATTGAGTTTACAGTCAATCTTAGGGTTTTCACACCTTCCGGATCCAATGGAAGCATCTGTTTTTCATAAAAATTCATGCATAAAAAAAATACGACAAAATCCCAAATATATGAATACACAAATAATTTATTTAGGAAAAAGAACTTACAGATGGATGTTAACATCAATCTCCTGCTCTGATACCATGAAAGGAACGATAACCAGATCATACCAAGCTAAGAACACAGATGCTAATAAAACACCATGATCAATAAGATGAAAGCAATTCCCCATAATAAGTTTACATAAAACCTTTGTAAACAAATGAGCAACAATATCATATATTATTATGGAACTCAATGCAATACATTGAGAATGGGCCTTGCTTAAATAGGAAAGGAATAACAATCTACGAACCAGTCAAGGTCATAGATCAAGCCATAAATCAAGGAAATAACTAGTCATCAAAGAACTAGTCAAGACCATAGATTTAGGAGAGAACTAGACATCAAGAATCTAGTCAATACCATAGATCAAGGAAATAACTATACCTAACAACTAGATAATATCTCCTAATATCTAAATAAGATAAAATAAATATCCACACACATAAGTGAGTGAGGATAAATACAATAAAGGTAAATAAAGTACCTAGGTGAACATGAGCTAAGGTAAATACCTACTCTAACAATTTTTGGCATATTCAATGAGGATTCGGTCACCAAGAAGATGGAGCTTAGTTTGCTTAGTTTAGAGCTCAGTGGAGATCTTGTTTTACGAGCTTAACGTGGGGAGCTCGGTTAAGGTGGATGGTGGTAATGAGCCCATGATGCACTCAGTTGGTATGATGCGATGGCGATGGACTCAGCCAATACATAGGTCGGAGGCTCTTGGACCTAACTCATTGAGTTGACTCGAGGAACCAATTACCGAGTTGGGATCTTTTTGGCCTTTTCTATATGATTCCCCCCTTCAGCAGAAACCAGTCAATAGGGGGTCCCACCATTTAATTTTAATTAATTTAATATTTTTATTTAAATATTTTAATAATAATATTTATTATTATTATTTAAATATTCTTTTAATTAATTAAGGATAACGAGGTGAACAGGAAATTAATGACACATGATGGAACCTTCTAAAGTGGTTCAACTAACTGTAACAAATACATCATGTGACTTCAATTTAGGAATGTAATTATGTCCTTTCCTCTTCTCTCTCACACATTCTTCTATAAATGTAAGTTGGAATCTCATTCCAAAGGGTTCCAACAGGTTAGTTAGGTTAGAAAGTTAGACATCCTAGGCAAGTGTAATATTTCAAGAGTCCTCTCTCTTCTATAATTTGTCCTTGTATTTTGAGGGAACTTTCAATCCTTGTTCTAAAGAATGTAATGGAAACTATTGCCTCTTATGAATGTATGATGCATTATGCACGTTATTGAAGTAATAAAAGTGTGTTTTATGACTAATCTCGGCCCTTTCATCCTTTTATACTTCTTTGTGCCTTTTTTCATGCTTGCAGGTACACTGTGCAAGTTCATGTTTCTATTGTAGGTTCTTGGATTTATATGTTTAATCAAGTGGTGGAGTGTTTCATGCAGTTGGGTTGTGATGCTTGTTCACCCTTCTCAAGCTCATCCTTCTTCATTGGAAGAATGATAACTTGTTTGTCTGATTGATTATAACAAAGGGAACACTTGTTTCCTAGTCTGTGGTATTCTATACCCTCTCTAAGATGCATAGGTGAATTTGACTTGTGATGCACACACCCTCTTAAAATTAACCCTTCCTAAGTCTAGAAACACCCTTTATTTGGTGCATCTCCATCCCTAGTATAGTTTCATTTCTGAAAATCTCTTTCCCTAAAACCCATGAAAATGTTAGCATAGGTATAGATAATTGTTTCATTGCACTAGGAGTAGTAAAAAACTTAGTTTAGGAAGATGAAGTTGGCCTTGTCCAGAGGTTCACCTCGATCCCAATTCCCATAGCTTGAGAGGTTATCCCATGTGTCTCAATCACACTGAATGTTATGTTCATATTTTTTCCATTTAGAGGGTGCAATGATTTGTCGACAACAGTTTTTGGCACGCCCGCTGGGATAGAGTTGGTACTTCTCTTATCACTTACACAAGTCAAAGTACTTGGTGACTCTATATCTCTGGATTTCAAATCTCAATGTGCTAACTTATGTGAAGAATTCAGACAAGAGCTTCTTCAAAGCAAGGAAATTATCATCATATTGAACTTTCCTTATCTCCTCCAAAGAGAAGAAGAAGAGGAATTTCAATATTACTAGTTGCATCTCTACCTCATAGGGGTCATTCAACTCCTCCATACAAAATATTTACTTCACCAAGGAACAATTAACCTCTTACTGCTATGACATGAAACCAATTTTTCCCCCCTTTCAATGCAAGTAGTCCTCTTTTGTTGGGTCAACGTGACCCTATACCTATTGTAGAACTCAAAATTTTACCCTTTTATATAGGGGAAACTCACGTTACTCTAGTAGAACATATTATTGATGTAGCCAACATTTTTTTCATACACAATATCATAGAGGACAACGTTGCGGTTAGACTTCTTGCTACCTCTTTCAAGATAAAATCACTTCAATGGTTTTTTGGGTTAAGTGTTGGCAATATAACCACTTAGGATGAGTTAGGAGAAAATATCTATAAGAATTTTGAAGACAAGATTGATCACCTATCACTTTTGGAACAACTCACTACCATGAAGAGAGATCCCTAAGAATACATGAGTGATTTCAACTTCTAATTACACAGGACCTAGAATAGGATTCTGACACTTATAGAGCCTTCTTCACATAATGCATTCTTGTACTATTTGCGAGCCTTGAATAGAGATGTAGAAGTTATGATCTAGTCCATGGGAGGGGCTACATTACCTGTTGCCTATGATGTTGCCATAAGAGTGGAAAATTCATTGCTCCATGACCACCAATGTCATTGTCTCTGGATCTTACAAACAATTAGCCTATCATTGCTCCCGTTCTAGTAGCCTTGAATCAACGAGATCAGTCTTCCCCTGCCTCTTTAAATGATCTATTTGAAGTCAAGTCACTGCTGCAAAATTTCGGAAATGAGCTTGTTACACTCAGAGGAAACAATTTCAATACAATTGTCCATATCTGCCACAAAATCAGCATTATCAGGCTAACCATCCTCCTTTTCAGGGGAAAAATCAGCCGTAAAATCAAGCTACAAATCAAGCTATGAATGTTAGGCCTTTGAAATTTTGGAACCCTCTTGTTGCTAGCTCATCTAGAGACATAGTATCTGTACAGAATAATCTAGTTCAAGAATACAAATGGTGTTATCCTTGTTCTCAACCCCACAATCAAAATATTTATCCCGATGGAGTTCATGGAAAGGCCCTTATGGTTTAGAATGTATATTCCTCTTCTGAGATAACATAGAACACATCTACTCAAGAAACAACAGATCAACCATAGGAATATGAAGAAACGACTTTGTTAAACTAGAAAGTAGAAGACTTTTGTGGGTTAAATGCAGATTCCTCATCAGTGGTAGAAAAAACTCATTCAAAGAAGAGAGAAATGGAACCTCAAACTTACAAATCTGATCAAGCATCCAATTCACATCCTCAGACACAAGTGGTGGTTGATAAAGAGGTGGGAAATAAACTGCTGGAAATACCTATTAGCCAAGCTACAAGGAAAGAAGGTTTTTCAAGAATCATGATACCCAACAAGCACTTTCTAAAGGAGGATCCCAATGCCTAAAGACATTTCAGAAAATTTGGAGCTATTCCCTTCAGCATAGTATAAAAAATGAATAAGACCAACTAATCATTACTATGTGGGATGCACTCTTAATTCCTTCTCAAAGAAATTTGTTACGAGAGGCTTTAAATAGTTTTGGCACAGCTGACAGATCGTTAGGTCATGGAGTAGCAACTGATACGATTTTGTGTCAAATGAAAGGGAAAAGTATTCCTAAATCCAACAAACCACCGCCATTCTATATTTATGTGATCATTGGCAACCACCTGGTGCATAATTGCATGATCGATTTTAGTGCCAGTAGCTCAGTCATGCCCAAACAAATTATAGACGTACTAGGCATACAATATATGCCGGTTGCAAGAGGATTTGTTCAACTAGATTGCACAACTATTAAGATGGTTGGAGTTATCAAAGGACTTCAAGTTACCATCCATGTATGCCCAAGTTTTTGATTCACCCAAGACATATCATTCTTTGATCTTCCTCCTCTCTTCACCATCTGCCTATCACGAGATTTCACTACCAAGATGGGCTGTTATCTATCAACTGATTGGTCACATATGATTCTCAAGACTCAATACAAAACCAAAGTGACTATAAGGGTGGAACCAATCTGCCATAATCATGGATAACCCTATAATGCTAGTCCTATAAATGGGAATTTCACCATCAGAGATCCATAAGAAGAAGTTACTGATCATGAACCGACCAATCTTGTTGAAGAAGTCCCTGATACTGTGCTAGGAAAAGTAAGTGGAGATCATCAGTACGATCCCTACGTTGATGTTTGGTAGAAGAAGAATCTAGTTTGCTACATTTGGAAGAAACAAGATTGGGTACCTATTGTATTCACAAAGAAGATACGATCATACCGTAACTTGTGAAAATGCCAAGCGATTCAGAAGGACTGTGGCAATTGTTCTTGATGGATTGAGAAGTAATAATGGATCTAGTGCTGGTGTTATGTTAATTTATCCAAAGGGAGATAATTACTTCTCATCTTCTGATTGCAATTCAGTTGCACTAATAATGTTGCTGAATACGAGGCCCTTGTGCAAGGAATTCAACTAGCCCAAAGGAAGGGAATCAAGGATCTGACTGTTTATGGAGATAGTTTTTCATCAAGTGATGGCACATAGTGCATCAAAGAATGATCTTTTAAGATCATATAAGAACTGATTCTGGGACTTGATTGAAGATTTCAAAGCTTTTAGAATCCATGTGGTTCCTACAAATCAAAATCAAGATGGTGATAGGCTTGCTACAATTGGCTCGCAGTATGACATTCCAGTTGATATCATGAAAAAGGTAACAATTTTTATAAATGGTGGTTCGACCCATAGTCCCTGATAATGTGATTAGCTAACAATTGTTTGATAGTGACAAACAAATTATCCTTTTCCTACAAGAAGAGACAGAATTTTCTGCAAGAAATCAGGATAAGTTACAAGAGTCATATGGTGATCAAATTATACAATTAAAGAGAAAAAAGCTACCAAAAGGCTTAGTCACTCTGGAATCCATTTTTAATTAAGATGATCAAGCCAAAAGACAAAGATCTAACATGGTGGTCAAAGAAGAAGATTTTGAGGAAGTTGAGGTAGCACATGAGAAGTTTCTAAAGATTGGAAAAAGTGTGTACTTCCAAAGAGAAATAATCTTTCATCAAACTTTGTTAAGAGTATCACGAAATTTTTGTGTGGAGCTATACAGACCTACGTGTTTTTGATCCAAGTCTAGAACAACATACCATTGAATTGGATCCTAATGCCAAGCTAGTTTGCTAGAAAAAAAGGCCAATTAATCCCAAAATTGAGCCACTAATGAGAAAGGAGCTAACCAAACTCATTGAGTCCTATATTATTTTTTCCATCAAGCACTCCTCTTGGGTAGCCAATATAGTGCCCATAAGGAAGAATAACAGAGAGATTCAATTGTGTGTAGAATTTATGGATTTGAATTGTACATTACTGAAAGACCATTATCCTCTTCCATCAATGGAGCAGATCCTTCAAACGGTGGAAGGAGCTTAAACATTTTCTTTTCTCGATGGATATTTGGGTTACAATAAAATTCTGGTCTAAGAATCCAATAAATTTAAAAGGGCTTTCACTACCAAGTGGGACATGTATTCTTACAACAAAATGCCATTCAGATTATCCAATGTCAGGGATACTTTCCAAAGAGTCATGGATATGGTGTTTAAAGGACTAATCAATGATATCATCTTGGTTTACCTAGATGACATAACTGTTTATTCTAAGCATCTAGATGATCACATTGTGCATCTAAGGAAGTTTCTCTGAAGGTGTGGGGAGTTTGGGGTTTCAATTAATCCTAAGAAGTGTATTTTTTTAGTGCATAAGGGAAATTTGTTGGGACATGTTGTTTCCATGGAAGGAATATCAATTATCCAACCACGATTCATTCAATTATGTCCTTATCTCTCCTAAGTCATAAGAAGGGCCTCCAGAGTTGTAGTCATTTTTACCCCTATCACAAAAGAAAGGAACCCCATGTGCATCAGCCTATCACCCAAGGCACGTGTAGGTGCCAAGTCTCTCTTTTATGTGAGTTTATTAGGAAACATCATCCATGATTTTTGTTTAAGAGAATTAAAAGGAGTTAAGACATACAAGCACCATAGAGCTCAAAACGGCTTCTAGATCCTTGTAGTCATTCCAGATAGAAAGTACTTAAAATATCATATAATTTTTACCAAAATAGAAAGAAGTTATGTAAGCATCCATACTTAGCAGAAACATAAATGAAATAGAACTTATGAGAAATATGTAAGCATCACAATCATCGATGTTCATATATATGTAAGCTGGTAACCTCATTACATCCATAGAGCCATTAGAGAATGTCACGAAAAAGTAGACCACAGTCATGCATTATAACTTGACTAATGTAGCTAGGATATCAAAATAAATTTACACTCCCCATACCCATTAGACATCCTTTTCCAAATACAATTACCCACTATTAGAGTTCTTACAGTATTTCTACAGAGCTCCACCTTCTCTTTAGTTCTCTCTATTTACTTTTGTAGGCACTTGTATATATAGCCTTTCTAGACTACCAACTTATCCTCCAGCGCCCTCAGATCTGATGCCAATTTTCTAAATGTGCTCCTCCATGTTAGCATGCTCCTCTAGGCCTGAGATTTCCAATTTTTACCATGATGTTCTTCTAAAAGTTTCTACTGTAGGAATGCCCCTTCCTGGGCCAATCTGTTGCTAGGCTAGCACCTTATCCATTCCGTATCTGCAGATGGGTCATGATTTTCTATATGTCCTACCCAAAACACCTAATATGGCTAAGTACTAAACCTTGGTTCTGTGCACACGCACCACGTGTGCCACAGGTTTCCTTAAAACCTTTCCTAAACCCTACCCCGAACGCCTTATCCTTGTGCACCTTTCTTCAACTAGGACTTACGTGATTACATGCCTCTTGTACTTAGCCAATATTTTAGGGTCCCAACATCACCCCACACTACACCTATTCTCTATCTGTAGGAACACTTCTCTAGTGAAAAGAAAGAATATAATAGGCTTATGCCTTAGAACAAGAATAAGGGGATGAAATAATTGGGAAAGAAGAAAGAAATGGAAAGTGAAGGAATCACTGCAATAAGCTATGAAAATCCTTTTGCAATTCAGCCTCCAAATTTTTCCAGGCATCGAATTCATCCTGCACTCTTTGACAGAGGTCGCCAACCAGGGCACTCACCTCCCAAAAATTTAGTCCATTTCCTTGCGCACTCATGGTGTCAATGATTTTCTCTAACTCCTTTCCTACATCCTACAATGCATCCATCCTTCATTTAATTTGTCGATACAGTTCCTTCAACTGGTTTTTATTGAACCCCTTAAGGTTTCAATGGCCTCAAATTTATTTTTGACCTTGGAAAGGATTTTGTCCCTATTCTCCCTATTCCCCTTGTTCTTCTCCTGGAACTCCTTGAGTTCTACTTCATGAGTGGTGACCAAGGTGCCTACCACTTTTTCTCTATCCACGCAATTATCATACTTGGCCTCAGCAGTCCAGGAAGTAGCCTTAACATCAACAAGAACCTTGTTGTATTCTGCGATGATCATTATGACCTTCAACTTATCCTCTTTCTCTAGGCAAGCAGCCACTTCTTCTGTAGACTCCAAGGCTACCAGTTATCTCTCCATGGTGAGGACCCTTGTTAAATCCTCCAGGCATCCCAAGGAAGATATATACTTTTGCGTGGGCGATGGTAGGTCTGGATGCTTCAATACTATGGCCTCATTAATGGACTCCACCTTCTTGTATACAACACATACCTTAGCTTTTTCATCCTTCAACTCACGATGCCACTAGGCACTGATCAACTTCTCTTGAATTATCTCCTTTGTCCTTGTAGCTAGCTCTTCCTCTTTCTTCTTCATCTCCCCTCCAGATCTCTGATTCTATCACTCTACTTGAAGACTCTAGCTTTGATCTCAATGGAGACCTTGTTGAGCGTATCGCACAATTGTTCATCTAAGAGCAGTTGGGTATCCACCACGAGGTTATCTTCTCTTGGTCTTGGAAATGTTATTATTTCCCTGTGGCTTACCTTAAATTATGGATCATCAAGGTGGGACTCTATTGCCCATGAGAGCATCTTCCTTGTCCATGGGTATGCAACCTCCCTATCAAAAGATGAAATTTCTACGAGCTCCTCTACTGGAATTATACCTTAGAACCACGTGTAAAACACTTTCTTGGGGTCATCAACATAACCCATCTCTGGAATCTACCCCTCTACAAACCTTCCTCCCGTGCACGTACCCTTAAGGACACTTACAATTAAAATGGTACCTCTAGTGCTGCCATGGTCCTCTTCTGCGCTCTCCTCTTTCTCTTTGTTCAATACCAGCTCAGCGTTGTGTTCCAATTTCTCCTCCACCAAGGTCTCAATGTTCTTTGTTTCTTCTCCTTATACCACCTTGGTTGTTTATTCTTGCGCAGATCTTGGGGCCTTCTGATTCTATGCACTAGCATCTTCACTTTCTCCCATGTCCTAGGCACCTTCTCCTACTTGGTTATCCTTGCACCGCACGAAAAGGAACCCATGTTCCTATTCTCTACCTTCTTCTTCCAAATCATGCACATTGAAGACAAGTGGCCCTTGATCTTTTCTAGGATTCTCTTCCCACTAACTTCTTCTCCACTATCATCTTTTTCACCTATGTACTTCTCCAAACTCCCAGTTTCTTCTGAGGTGGTCTCCTCTTCTATCCTCTACTTCTTCTTGACTGGGGATTCTAGTGTAGGAGACTTTGTTTATTCTTCTCCCAATGAATCCTTGTCTGATGGATTTTTTGGATCTGGAGTCTTCTCTTTGACTATGGGCATCTTCTTACGTGCATACATACTGGTTCTAGAACTTGTCCCGGGGGAACCTATTACCTGTGTGTCTACTACACTTGGTATTTTCTTCTCTAGCTCTTTTTCCTCTCGTTTGTACATGGGTCTCTTCCTACCAATTGGGTCTTGAGGTATAGAAACCTCATTCTCTGAATATGTGCCCTTCTTAGACTTGGGTCTTATGTGGATGTATACACGTGCCACGGATCCTTCTGTAATTGGCAGAGTCATGGGCCTTGTCATTTGAACTTCATGTGACATGTACCACTCCACGTACACACATTTACCAGGGTAGACCAATCCTTTAAACATTTCCCCGTGATCCTGGTCTAGATTACCGAGGTCTAGCTTCAACTTCTTGGACTCCTTAAACTTTTTTACTCCGCTTGGAAGTATTTAGCTGTGAAGGAAAAGGGGAGCTTACACCATGGGATCCATGTATCATCTGTCAGTTTAAATCTTCCCAGGAAGAAATTCTGGTACACAGCAAATTCTGATTCTCCCCTAGTGGCCGCTCGAAGTTGTTTGGGAATTCTCCATTCCACCCTGAACGCAATCCTCAGGCACATATACCATTTCTCCGAGCATGCCTTGTGCATGGTTGTCATAGTATCACAAGAATATTTTTCAAATATCTTTATGGGTGAGGGGTCTTCAGTAGGGTATTTCCACATTAAATTTTCTGATCCATTCGGTACCCTAATCTCTGAAAACACAATGGTTAGCAAGACAATGCCAAGAAAGGATTTTATCACCTTCCTTTGCACAACTAACAATCTCATCCATGCTAAATGTGGACAAGTTATAGATGGTGCCCTCTAAAATTTTCTTTCACACATGCAACCATGGCTTATTAACTTGGGTGCATCTCTCTTGGCCATTTAACTTTGACACCAGGTGTGCGGCTATCTTCATTAATGGGTCCTTAATGTTTGTACTATCATAATACCTTAAACCCTTCTTATATGCATAGGCGGCAATAGTTTCCTTAATTGCCTCTTTGTCACTTAAGTCGTCTTCCAACCCATCTCCTTCATAGACGAGGCCTGTGAAATGAGAAATGAGCTATGGGGTTATATGCATCTTGCACCCTACGAAGTGGAAGTAGTATTCATTAATGTGTGACATTAGCCATTGATACAGGTGCTTAAGATTCCCAAAGTAGGGAAACTCAAAGAGTTGTAATAAACCTACCTTCAATAACTTGACCTTCACATCATCATTATAAATGGGAAAACCATTTGGTGTCCTTTTGTTCATTGGGTACATTAAATCCAGTGCCATCTCCTTCTCGATTATGCTTGTATGATGATTATAGTCATTCACAGACATGTTTCTCAGATGGGACTCCTACTCCTTCCCTAAGAACACTCCATCTAGGTACTACATTTCTACATACCACTCCTCATTTGTGCGTGCATTAGTTTCTTGTTGTTTTCCCTTACCCTTGCCCTTCTTGGGTGTGCTAACTGGTTTTCTTGGGTGTCATTATCTAGGTCTTCTTACCACTTCAATCACTCTATATTACTATGTTCTTCCGCTCTCTCCAACCTTAGATATTGAACTTGTGAAGAAAATTCCTTAAACCCGTTCCCTAGTTCTTCAAACCCTAATTGGGATACTCCCTTCATAACACGGTGCCTTCTCACACTTTTCCTACACCTGTGAAATCCCTTCCTTCTAGTTCACAAATCCAAACTAGTTACTCATGCTTCAACTCTTCAAATATTTCTTCACACGGATCTATTTTTTTGAAAGCCCTAGTTTGCAAAGATGCAACAAAATGCTTCTTTCTCCTTATACCTAAAGTAAATAATGAAATGCCTTGACCCTTTATTTATAGTTTTTCCCTTTTTAAGCATTAAGTGTTACTTCACCTACCACCATACCTTTAACATTTAATGTGGATTTTTCAAACAAAGTTTCACTTTAGTGCTTTTCCTCACGTGCCCAAACCTGCGCGAACAATCTTCCAACCTTCTGATGCACAACCAATCCATCATGACAGGATACTCTTGCACATACATCACTAGTACCGAAGGCACTTCTTCTGTCCTAATTTTTTCTCTTACCTACCTCGTGTTGATTATGCACTTTTTCCTCATTTGTACATGGGATCTGAAAGTATCCTTATCTTAACACCATCCATCCTTTTCCATTTTTTCTTTTCATACACCTCTTTCAACAGGGCCATTCAACCAAGATTTTTAACACAAACTACCTTGGCACTTTAACCATGCTCTCCTTCACATTCTTCCACCCCACACTAAAATGATGTGTGGTCATCTGTGCATTTAAAAATTCTCAAAAGGTAATAAGGTTACCTACGCCCAAGGCACAAAACAAAACAACAACACGAAAGGAAAACACAAGAAAGAAAAGCATAAAGGAAAATTCTAAATTAACTGGAAAAAATTCCTTATTTAAAAACACGAAGAATCCTTATTTATAGTAGGGCTTCAGCCTACTCCCATTGAAGTATCCAGGAAATTTTGTTCCATCCAACGCTTGTAACTGGCACGCGCCCAAATCAAGGATGTATGAGATTGTGTAGGGACCTGACCAATGGACTTTCAACTTCCCAGGATGGCACAAAAACTTTGAATCATATAGTAAGACCATCTACCCAACTTCAAACTTCTTGTTTCTAATGTGGTTATCATGCCATGATTTTTTCTTTTCTTTCTATATTGTTTGGATCCACCTAGCGAGTGATAATCTTTCATCCAGCTTAATCAGTTCATCAAATATTTCTTCTAGTGCTATCTCATTAGCTAACCCTCCTGCGTGCATTATTCGTAGAGAAGGTAACATGAATTCAACATATAGAACAACTTCCATGCCAAACACCAATTGAAATGGTGTGGCTTTGTTCAGCCTTTTATAAGTTGTCTTGTAAGCCCATAATACTGCTGATACTTTGTCATCCTAATCTTGTCTTCTGACATCACAAATTTTGGTTATGTTATGACTCAGTATTTTGTTGAATGCTTCTGCGGTTCCATTTTCTTGTGGGTGATAGGGTGTAGTCTTGTGATGAGCCACCATGAACTTTGCTAATAGGATCCTCATGGTCTCATTTAAGAAATGCATACCCCTATTTCTGGTTAAACTCAAAGGACATCTATACCTTGTGATAATGTTCTCCCACAAAAATCTTGTTGCTGTGGCTACTATGCAGTCTTTAGTTAGGGATGCCTCTGGCCACCTTGTCAAATATTTCATGCAAGTGATGACATAACGTGATCCAATCTTATGCACTGCTGGTGTAATAGGGCCTACAAAGTCTATTGCCCACTTTTCAAAAGGTTGTGCACTAGGGATAGGGTGCAAAGGCATTTCATCTCTCTTTCATGGCTTTCCAATGCACTGAAAATGGTCACACTCTTTACAATAGTCTTTACAATCCTTGTACAGGGTTTCCCACAACAGCCCTACCATTAATATCTTACACACAGTAGCATTACCTACATAATTCCCACCCACACTTCCTCTATGTGCTTCCTCCATGATGGAGAGGCAATCATGCTCTAGTACACACCTACACAAAACTTCATCATGCCCTAACTTGTACAAGTCCCCAATGATCAACATGTAGGGTGTGGTGCATATGGCTAGTTGCTTCTTCTCTAATGCCTTCATCCCTTCTAGCTTCACACCTTCCTTTAAAAATACTACAATCTCCTCCAAATCTGAGGGTGCACTCCACAACCTAAACAATTATGCATATGGCATTGTCTCTTCAATACTTTGTGCATCCTCCCTTGAATCGATTCTTGAAAAATGATAAAGTCCACAATTACTCTTCCCAGGCTTCACTACTACCATAAACTTAAACTCTTGAAATAACAACACCCACCGACATATGCGCCCTTGTAAAATGGGCTTATTCACCAAATACTTTAACACCATGTGGTTGGTGTAAAATACAAAGGGAGTTACCAGTAGATACTTCCTAAACTTGAAAAGCACATAGATCATTGACAATGCTTCACACTCAGTAATGGTGTAATTCTGCTCTGATAGTGTCAAATTCCTACTTGCAAAACACAAAGGATGATCAACAATTCCTTCACCTAGCTATGTAAGAACTGCTCCAATAGTGGTTCCTAAGGCATCTACATGGACATGGAAGGGCTTGTCCTAAGAGGGAAAACGTAATATAGGCGTGGTGATAAGCCTATCCTTTAATGTGTCAAATGCCCTCTACTACGCCTCTCCCCAATGGAAGGAACTTTTATGTCTGAGCAGCTCCTCCAAAGGTGTGGCAATCTTGGCATAACCTTTGATGAATTTCTTGTAATAACCCATAAGCCCAAGGAACCTGCGCACCATGCTTTGTCTAGTCAGCTCCCCTAACCTCATAATGACTGCAACCTTGGTAAGATCTACTAGCAAGCCCTCCTTACATATGATATGCCCCAATAATGTCCCAAAGGGTGTAGCAAAGACACATTTCTTAATGTTGAAGGATACCTCTCAAACATTAACCTCAAATTATCACAAAGGTCTTTTACTAGCCCATACACTATCCAATCATCCAAATAGACCTGAAGAAACTTATGGATGAAGTCCTGGAATGCCTACACAACTATGCACGAGAAAAAAATAGGCACATTCTTTAACCCAAAGGGCATGACCATGTATACAAAACTTCCCCATTCATTGGTGAAATTTTTCTTCTCCTGGTCTTCCCTTGTAATCTAGACTTGGCAGTACCCCGAAAATCCATTCGTAAAGGAATAGATTTCACGCCCAGTGACTCCCTCCAAAATTTCTTCAGTGAAGGGGGTTGGAAAAGGATTGATGAAACAAACTACGTTTAGCTACCTATAATCCACGCAGATCCTAATCCACCTATCCTTCTTGATGTTGATTACCATTGGGCTTATCCATTTTGATTCTTTCATTTCTTCAATGATCCCATAAGCTATCATTTTTTCTATCTCTTCCTTAAACTTCATGCATAAATTGGGATTCATTTAGTAGGGTCTCTTCTTAACTAGGTGCGCACCCTCATTTAGATTTATTCTCATCTCCCCCAAAGAATGGTGATGAATTTGACCTTATGGTACCCACATGGGAATAAATCCTCAAATTCACACAACAGATCAATGATCTTAGAGACTTTCTTCTCCAACAAGTAATCTCCAATGGTAGCCTCCTTAGGTTCTTCTTCTAAGCTGATGTTAACCTTTTTTTAAGGGCACATGATAGGCACAGGCGTGAGTATCAACATTTTCCAATACCTTGTGTGTCCCTACAGAATGGTTAACATCCAAGCTCTCTGCTTCCTCCCCATCAATCACATATACCAACTTACCTTTTTCCTTTTCCAAACACACACACTCAAGCTGTAACTCTTCTATTTCCTCTACCTCTTCTTCAAAGTGCACCTCCAAACCTAGTCCACCTAGCAACTCTAATAGCCTCTCTTCTGTCGTGGCACTATCTCCCATGGTAAGGCACTTGATAACCTGCAAGGCCTTATCAACTGATGGCTTAGTACTCTGATACTTAAAGGTTTAAGCGAGGTCAGATGCTAGATGTTACCAATTCCCTATCTAGCAGCGTGTCTCTGAATGTATGTACCATACACCTGCGTAACCCTGCAGTGTAGAATATAGCTTGTGTACCCCGAGGGACAGTGGCAATACTTCCATGCCTTCTCTCCAGATCCTTTCACACTCCTAGACATAGAAATAGGTGGGCACCTTCCCATGGTAGTCCTTTATGGCAGTGGACACATTTATTCTAGAGAACCTGATAGAGAGAGAAATTCTCACTTCATGCCATTCCAAAAGTCTCTTTAGATGTGTAGCCCACCACCGTGCCAATGTGCCGAGCAAGACATAACTTAACATCCCTCTCTATTCCTTCTCCTCCTTCCACTGAGCCTCCATTTCCTGCAAAACATTCTTAGGGAAGGCTCCTCCTGAATACTTAGGTAACTCCTTTCCTCCTAGGTGTTAGACTGTGCACACCTTTGTTACCTTTGTTATCGATCCTCTTAACTATCATTTGATCAATTCATAAGTTCCATGCACCCAATTATCACATGCTAGACTGGTGGTATCACTTACTGACTGAGTATCCTCAAACTAGATAACTCCGTTGGTAGGATGGATTATCTCTAGGTCCCTGATTGAGCACACATATATCATTTCCAGAAATTTTTCTCCCAAAGGTTTAGTATAGGGTGTGGAATTCCCATCAACCAAGGGTATAATGACTCACTCCTTATTTTCAAAGCTGATGTACCCTTTGTTAAACTGAAGGTCTGCATTGTTATTGTAACACCATGGGTTCCCAAGTAGTGTTGGGAAATTGTCTACCTCGGTGAGCACCAAGACTTTGAAGTCCCCAGTAAACTTAGCTCCCTAGATAGTGATAGTTGCATCCTTTAAGACACCGGTGGGCATTGCCTTAGTCTTGTTTTCCATATATAACACATTTGAAGATGGTTGTAATGTAGGTCTCCCCATTTGATGTCATGCATCCAAAGTGAGAATATTGACCTCCATGTATGTGTCAATGAGGATATTACTAAGGATCCATCCATATAAAAGTGCATCCAACGTGGTCTCCTTGTCATATTCAAGGCTATGAGAGGGAAGGTTTACATGCAAGACCTTCCTCTCGTGCTCTCCTCTGGTGTGGGGTACCTTCTCTCTCAACCATGATCCTAGCAAGGGAATGATATTCTCTTGCCTTATCATTTTACATACTTACTTGACCTTATCTAGGTCATCCTTTGGTTCCTCGACCCTTCTTCTATGCTCCTCCCTCATGAACTACTCCTTTAGACACTAAATTTATCCTTGTAAACTCCAAATGAAATCCATGGTATCTTGATATACCTCCTTTTAATGTGTAGGGTCTGGGTACTTCCCATGAACTACTTCTTCCCTTGAAACTAGGTTCTTCTGCCTTGGTATCTCCTTTGTACGCATGGATTTTACTCTTGTTGTTACCAAAATAGGCTCCAAACCTACATCCCTTGTTACCCATGGCATCCACTATGTGTCTTCCTTCTTAATTCTGACTATTACAATGCTCTTGTCTTTCTAGTGCTACACATTCATGTGCTCAAACAACTCCGGGCACTCCTCATACTTTTGCTTCTTTCCGCACCATGAGCACTACAACAGGTCCAAGCACTCTTGTTTGTAATGCTCTGTAGACCCACAATTAAAACAAGGTCCACATGGGAACTCACTCCTTCCTCCTCTGCAGTTACCATGACCATGGAATCCTCCGTGAAATCCCCTTCTGCACGTGACTCTATCTGTGCGCTCCTTATAACAGCTATCATCACCCTTAGAACTACTGGAAATGCTGGTCTGGCATACCCCATGATCAATGGCCTCATGGATCTTATCAATGAGCCTATAGTCCTTAGTATCATGGATTGTATATGTGTAGATCTTACAGTAGTAAGACACGTTCTTCTAAATTGTGCATTATAACAAGGGGCATCTACTTGCATCATGGTCCTCATGAAAAATTTCACAGTATATTGTCATGGTGCGTACTATCCTCTAGGGGAAACTATCCTTGACATGCCCTTCTACTTCACATTTTGTGCACCATAAACCACTACAAGTATCATAGGCTAAGTTTGCAGAAAACTTCTTCAGCTGTTTAGCCATAGCAGAAATTTGAGCCTCCAGGAATGGTCTAACACCAGTATCAACACTACCAACATCCTCGGCACACAGAGTAGCTTCTAACACCTCACGCAGGTCTGTGAAAGTTTTATGAGACAAGGCCCTTCTAAAATGTGTGATCAATCCCCCAATAAACTACTGAGCATGCTATGAGGGGTGAATATCATATGATAATTCAGACAAAAGATTTTTAAATCATGCATCATAATTCCACACACTCTCTGCCATTCCTTATTGAATCTCCTTCAGGGCACTAATGCTCTTCTGTTTAAAATTAGGGATGTGGAATTATACCAAGAATGCATTCTTTAGAGAAGTATAATCCACCACTATTTGATGAGGGTCATATTTCCTATACTGGCTATACACGCACCCTTGCAACGTGGTTATAAAATGACTATCCTTCCACTCTGGGGTTATGATACCCTTTGCTTGCCATAGTAGTTAACACTTGTGAACGTGTTCTGCAACATACTCAATACATCTGTAATCAAGAAATTGTAAAGACATTTCAAAGAAGACTTGGGGGGGTGGTTAGGGCCCGTATCCTCCTAATCCAGAGCCTTAGTTTCCTCCTATGTTTCCTCTACTGCTTGACCCACTAGGTCCACCAGGTCATGTGCCTCCTAAACCACTAGATCCACAAAACCCACCAACTCTTATTCCTCTTAAACCACTAGATCCACTAGGTCCTATTCCTTCTGACCCCCTGGATCCACCAGATCTCATAATGGTCATGTCAAGGGTCCCCATAGTTCCACTGAACTGCACACTGATGGTCTATGATAATACCCCACTACTAATAGTATACCTTGAACCACTTCGAGATACGAGACCAAAAGCATGTGTGTCTATACCTTGCCCGAAAATTCCTCCTAACACTGGATTGGTGTTTACAGCCATAGAAGGCCCTAATGAGAAATTATATCTCTTGGGTGTAGACTGATCACTTCCAATGTAACCAACTAGACTAGCAATATTTTCCCCTTAATTTGGAAAACCAAGTGCCAAGGTTTTGGTCACTAGGTGGGCTCAAATGTGCACCAATGGTTCTTCTCTCTCCGCACAAAGAACTCTCATTAGAAGTCGAAGGGGTCTCTCTTATGCACTTGCCTAGATGGGGTCGCACAAACTGTTCAGGTTCTACATCCTCTGCATGAACCTCAAATCCTTCCCATAATGTCTTCTACCTTACATCCATCACACCTACAACCTCACATTTTCTAGAAATCACCCTTTCATGTGCTTCACTATACTTGAGTCGTCTCTCCTCCCTTTCTTTCTCCATCACAACATCTGTCATCTTCCTCCATCCTAGCTTCCTCGCCCAACGCTCAGAACAGTTTAGCTGGCCATTGGATATACCTTTAAACTCATGGTAACTATCAAGATATTCATTTCCAAAGGAATAACACGTAGAAATGATCCTCTGGGCTCCCACAAAAACTCAAACTCAACAACCTCTAAACAGGAATATGTGGAAATGGCATACTCTAGAGTGTAGCTAGCTAGTACTCCTTTCCACCAATGATCCACAACATGAGTCCACGTCAGATCTACATCCTGCAGCCTTTGATATTTTTTTTGGGTCCACACACATGATCCATGATGCCAACTATATCTAGATGCATTAGCTAAGATCCACTCATACAGTTCTACCAGGAAGCAATAGAAAAAAAATTCATACAAATCATGGTAGAGGTTCTCTTCTACCCATCTACGTGCATCAAAATCAGGTAAAATGTTGAATCTCTAAGAAAATTCATCTTCTATGCTCTTGAACCATGATTCAACACCTTAAAAATTTAACCACTCTGTCATTACCCACTACACAGATCATGATGTATGCCATTTCCTACTAAAACTTCAAAAAGAGGTCCCGGTAACAAAATCAAGATGTAGTCATTTTTACACCTATCAAAAAAGAAAGGAACCCCATGCGTGCCGGCCTATCACCCAGTGGATGTTGGGTGCTCACCTGAGGCATGCATGGGCACCAAGTCTCTATTTTATGTGAGTTTAGTGGGAAACATCATCCATGATTCATGTTTAAGAGACTTAAAAGGAGTTAAGACATACAATCACCATAGAGCTCAGAACGACTTCTAGATCCTTGTAGTCATTTTAGACAGAAAGTACCTAATAGATCATATAACTTGTACCAAAATAGAAAGAATTTATATAAACATCCATACTTAGCATAAATATAAATGAAAGAAAACTTATGATAAATATGTAAGCATCATAATCATCAATGTTCATATATATGTAAGTTGGTAACCTCATTACATCCATGGAGCCATTACAGAATGTCACAGAAAATTAAACCGCAGTCATGCATTAGAACTAGACTAATGTAGCTAGGCCATCAAAAGAAATTTAAACTCCCTATACCCATTATACATCCTTTCCTAAGTATAGTTACCCACTAACATAGTTCCTGCACTATTTCTACATAGCTCCGCCTTCTCTCTAGTTCTCTCTATTTTCTTCTACAGACACTTGTATATATTGCCTTTCTATACTGCCAACTCATCCTCCAATGCCCTTAGATCTAACGCCAAGTGTCTGAATGTGGTTCGATTGTGAACATGCTCCGCCAGGCCCGAGGTTTCCACTTTTTACCATGATGTGCTTCTAGAAGCTTCTACCAGAGACATGCTCCTTCCTGGGCCAACCTGTCGCCAGGCTAGCACCTTATCCATTCTGCTTGCATAGACTGGTCATGCTTTTCCACGTGTCTTGCTGAAAATTCCTAATATGGCTAAGTCATGAACCTTGGTTCTATCTATGCATGCCACGCATGCCATGGGTTTCCTTAAACCCTACCCCGCGCACCTTATCCTTGTGTGCCTTTCTTCAACTAGGAATTGCATGCCTACATGCCTCTTATACTTAGCCAATATTTTAGGGGCTCAACAAGAGTTTTTTGGAACCATTAAATTCATACAAAGATTCATCCCTCAATTCACAACATTGGCTAAACAATTAACAGCCATGTTGAAGAAAAATATGCCATTCTCATGGAAAAAGGAAGGACGAGAGAGATTCAAAGCAATCAAGACAAAAATTTCTCAAGCTCCCATGCTAGTGAACCCCAGGTTTGATAAATATTTTATCCTTTATGTTTTTATAGGTCAAGAGAGCATTTCAAGGATCCTCACCCAACAAAATGATGATCTGATGGAGCAACCAATTTCTTTCTTTAGTAAATCCCTGAAAGACTACGAGATAAAATACTCATTCATTGAAAAAAAAGTCTTTGCGGTTATTCAATATTTGTAGAAATTCAAGCACATGTTGTCCAACAACAAAATTCATCTGATGGTGTCTCATTCAACTGTCAAGGATTTTTTATTGAACAAAGAGATGAAGAAATCATGTTGGATGGATCACGAAGGTGATGGAGTATGATGTGCATATCAAGGTTACCAAACTTGTCAAAGGCAAAGGTTTATGTCAACAACTTGTTGCAGATGTGGAATCAAAAGGTGATGAGGATGAAACACTCCTAAACACTGATGAGAGTGATGATCGAGTTGATTGGTTATCCAAAATGAAGAATTTCCTCTTCTCAGGAGTATATCCTGTGAACATGGATAAAAACCAAAGATGAACTTTCCGTCTTTAATCTATTCCATATGTTCTGGTAGATAACATTCTTTTTCATAAGGATTTGAATGGTGTCCTCCTTTGGTGCATAGGACCAGAATAGGTAAGTAAGATACTAGAAGAGTATCATAATGGCCTATCTAGAGGACATTACTCTACACGAACAACTGCTACCAAGATCATGTGAGCCGGTTACTATTAGATGGATTTGTTCAAAGATACCTATCTTTGGGTAAGGAAGTGTAAGGAATGTGCATTTTTCACCAGAAAGTAGAAGTTGGCAGCTCTTCCACTGCATCCAATTCAAGTGGATCAACCCTTTATTCAATGGGGTTTAGACTTCATCGGAATCATTAATCCTCCATCTAGTGACGAACATAGATGGGTCCTTACTGTAACAGACTATTTTACTCGATGGACAGAGGTGGTAGCATTGAAAGAGAGAAATGAAAAGGTAGTTTAAGATTTCTTGGAAGGTATAATAACAAGGTTCAGTTTTCCTTTCATAGTCATTTCAGACAATGCGTTGGATTTTCTTGGTATGAAGTTGAGTGAATGGGCTATAAAAAATGGGTCTACCTCAAGACTTCATCTAATTACTATCCATAAGGAGATGGATTGGCTGAGTCTAGTAACAAAAACCTCATAAGTATTATTAAGTGCACGATGGAAACTAGTAATAGGACTTGGCATACACATCTTATGGGTAAGACCGCCTTATGGGTAAGACCGCCTTATGGGTAGATTGGATTACACCTAAAAGGGCCATAGGGAATTCTCTTTTCATGCTTGTATATGGAAGGGAAGTAAAACTTCCACTCTCCTTAGAGTTACCTTCTTTAGAATTATCTCATCAACTTGAAGTTATGGAGAGTGACCCTCTGACAGTAAGGTTTAGTGAACTCATGGACTTATATGAAGTACAAAACAAGGCTATGAATACTTTGGAGTAACATCAAGCTCAGGTTAAGAAATATTTTGACAAGAAGGCGTCTGAAATGCATTTTCAAGAGGGATATTTAGTCCTAAAATGGGATGAAGACAGGGCCAAACTAGGAAGGCATGCCATGTTTGATGCTCTTTGGAGTGGGCCACACATCATCACAAGTTGTAAAGAGGAAAATTCATTTTATCTATCTAGGATCAATGGAGAAGAATGGCCCATTCATCTGAATGGGATACATCTCAAAACATGTTATTGAGAAGCATTCCACCCCCTGTATAGTTTAGTTAGGTGGTTTCCTCCAAGTGCTTATGCACATTGTTGTTGTGTGTTGTTCTTTTTTTTTCTCATTTTTGTGTTTTGTGTTGTTCTGCACAGTGTTTCATCATTGGAAGTTTTTCAAGGAAGATTAAAGTTCCAAGTTTCAAGATATTCTCAATTCCTCAGCTGCTTTATTCAATGTTTTGCAGTATGTTCTAGATGCCAAGTGTTCATTAGATTCAGTATACTTCATCCTTAGCAATCCAGGGAGGTCTAGGATCAGATTTGCTCAAGGGGATTTTGGGATGTGTCAAGGAAGATCAAATTACTTTCAGGATTCCAACATATACTCCATGCCCAATGGATGACTTAAGGCTATTGGAATCATGCTTAGCAGGCAATCATCCTTGAGAGGTCGCCATAAATTTTATCAAATTTTTCCCCTTGGGGAAAAGTTGAGCAACGGGAGGGGTCCTATTGTGGTCTAGCATTGAAAAGAATTTTGTGAGACATTCTGAATCATTTCAAATCTTGGAGGCTCAAGGTCTGATCAAAGTGTGAAAGTTTACCCCCACGGGCCCACTTCTATCCAACTACAGAATAAATGATTAAAATTTATAATTCATTGTTTAGAGAGGTCTTATTTTTTTTATTAACGGTGGAAAAAGGGTTAAGGGTACCCTACCCAGTACAAGGATTTTATAAAAGAGAAATGAGGGGTCAATGGGGATATCCATTGAAACCCACTTAAAGTAACATGATCATACAAAGAGCCACCAGAAGAGAAACATAACTAGAGGGCACAAAACAGAATAACTAATAGTAGCCGAGAGATAAAGGTAAAAAAACACCAACATGAGAGGAAATCCACCTTCATTCATTGATTAGATCACCCACTGTCTGTATACATCCATTCCAATCTTTAACAAGACTAGCGATAGTGGATTTCTAGTATTTATAGTTTGGTTCTGCAATCTCCACCTTAGGGCCAAACCCCTCTTTTTCCTTATTTTTTACAATTTCCATTGATTGTATCATCTTAGCAAGGAGTTTGATATGGTGGATAGTACTTTTGATATTTAGGATGTGTACATCTCTAATCTAAAGGATAATACTCTTCATCTTCAACATGTCATTATCCATAGAGATATACCTTTCATTGGCATTTTTCAATTGTTCATTTAGCACAATAGAGGAGAATTTCTCCACTTTATCCTGTAACTTCCTCAAGTCAATTGTCACCATACTTAATATTGTGTCTATTTATATCAGTGTCAAGCCTACAATTCTTGAACTCCCTCATTATCACATTGGACTTAAGAACATTATCCTGGGCATTAAAAAAATTCTTTTGAGCTGTTTTGAGTGCATGTAAACTTTCAATTGCACCCTACATATCTTTTGATTATTTATCCTCATAAGACTCATGGTTAAGATCGAAGTTCTTATCCTAACTACTATCATCGTGGATGGCCTTCAAATCCTAATTACCTCCTAGCACCTCCTCACCCATATCTTCAGTCCACTATTCCTCAGAGTCTGAGCTAACCTCCATATTCTCATAGGGGACAGAGTCCTCTTTCTCCCGATGTTGTTTTTTAATGTTGACCTTAGCGAAGTGAAATCTAGTTCTTTATTCCATAGACTTCCCCATTTCCACCCTATTTGCACCATCCTCCACTACTTCTAGAATCACAAGCTTCACATCAAAACTAGCAGAGGTCCATTTGGCCAAAGCCCCAAATCCTTCATTTTTCCTAATAAGGGGAGTTCGTAGTTTTATCATGGATTTGATTAGTCCTTGATGTAAAGGAAGGGAGAAAATACCCTTCCCAACCTAAGACACAAAATTCATAAGAGAAAGGAACAAAAAGTTAGGAAAGTTATAGGATATGTCATTCTGAATGTGGTTTAACATTGGAAAATGATACCCATAAATAACTTTATAACACCGTTCCATTGAAATATAAGCCATAATAAGTTGAAAAATTTCATTGTAAGGAAGGGAAGATCCTCTCTTGTATAACCATTATGGAGGATTTTAGGGGACCCCTTCCCAAGCATGAAATAATCAATCTCCTGGCTAGAATCTGATTTGGGTTTAAAAGAATTTTTTCCCTCCAGAGACAGACCTAATATTTTGGCAATGAACTTAGGAGATATAGTAAAATTGAAATTGTGAACTTGAACATGGACATCCTTCTAGGTATTCGCAACATATTCACTTAGAGTCTCATCAAAGCCATAAAAAATGTTAAAAAACCTTAATAGTCCAGCCCTATTGAGAAGCTCCTCTGCCTCTTTGACATATCAGGGACCTTATTTGGATCAGTCCTCACCAATTTGCCACCCATGGTGCTATAGTAATTCTTATTTCAGTAGATCGATATGTTCTTGTTATGGATTTCTTTCTCACACTTAGAGATATGATTCAAAATAACCAAGAGAAACACCCAAACTTTGACATGATAGGATAAAAAGGTTTACACGATCGTTGGATTTAGAAGATCCAAGTGCATCACCCAAAGGGTTTTTTTACTGACTACCATCCTCACTGGAAGAAATGTAGGTAGGGGCTCTTTCCTGTTCTAAGATATTAATGAAATTTACATCCACATAGGATAGATCCTCAATCACCTTAAAAACCTTAGCTTCCACCCCGTTATTGGCTAAAACATCAACCAATTTATTTCCTTCCAGAAAGACATGAGAGAAAGATATATCAACAAAGGAGAAAATTTTATTCTTAGCATTGTTGATGAAATATTCAATAGAGATAGAGATATTACATTTACCATCTCTTAGGCATGAAATAATATTCAAGGAGTCTCCTTACATGAGAAGGTTTGTGATCCCTTTCTCTTTAGCAAGCTTCATCCCCATTACATCATAGCTGCCTTAGTAACATGGTTCGATTGAATTCCCAAAAAAACAAATAAGCAAGGAGAAAACTTCCATTTTCATCCTGAAAGAATCTTCCTCCACTTGCCTTTCCTAGATTCCCTTTATATTCCCCGTCAAAGTTGAGTTTGATAACTCCTTCCTAAGGTGGCTTCCACTCAACCCCATCTCTAGGATTAATTTTCCTAGGAATTGGGGAAAAGGTTAAGTTCTATTTCTTGATGATAAACTATTCACAGTCCATGAATTCCAATTCCTTATTGTTGAGGATATCAAAATTATTTCTAACATCTTGTAAACAATTTTTTAAAATCAATCTTCTAGGGAGTTTCTTGTTATTGAAAATCCTCCGATTTCTCTCTTTCCATATTTCCCACCAAGAATGGCCAAGGCTCATTATCAAAAGGTTTTTCAACCCTTGACTATTGAAATGGAATTCCCATTGATTCTAGGATGACTGGAGATCTTTGGGAATAACCCACTTGATCGAAAACATTTCCAAAAAATGAGACAACATATGGACTATAAAAAGGCAATCTAATAACATATGGTTCACCATTTCCAAGTTATGTTCACAAAGAACACATCTATTGACAATATGGAAGCCTCATTTGGAAAGGTTATCCATAGTAATAATTATATTTATCACCACTAGCCAACTGAAAACATTGACTTTGGGAGTTATATTTTTATTCCAAACTGTTCCAGCAATAAAATCTTCCTCACTAACTTCCTCTTAGAAGAAAGATATATAAGATGATTTAACTGAAAAGTTCCCACTTTGTTCTCTTTAGCACATAATCTGGTCTTGTTCCTTGCCATTAGAAGACACATAATTTTTTTAAAAATCATTGAGGTTAACCTGAAGTGTTTTAAATCCCTTCCTATCCAATTCTATGTGTTTCCAGACCTGAAATATTTCTTGAGGTTCCATGTAATTGTTTATTGTTTTCCCATATTTGTCTTCTAGTAGTTTCGAGATTTGGGGAAATTTTTCTTTAAGGGAAAAATTTCTAGCCCATTTATCAGTCCAAAAACATATTTCATTTCCCTTCCCATTTTTCCACATGCTTCCCTTGTCTGTGAGATCCTTGGCCCAATTAATGGCTTTCCAAACACTTGACCCATTAAAAGACACTAGTTTGAAGATCCACCATTTGCCATTATCATCCAATCAATTTTTTTTCTAGATAATTCTCTTCTAAACTCCATTTTATTTTATGAGTCTCCAACCAATTTTGGCCAAAAGAGCTTTGTTCATTTTAGTTCAGTCTCTAAGGCCAAGTGCCCCTATCTTTTTTTGTTTACAAACTCTATTCCAAGCCACCAACAAGGTTCTATCTTTGCTTTCAGTACCACTCCATAGGAATCTTTTTTGGATTTTTTCTAGTTTTTCTGCTATAACCCCATGAAGTTGATAGAGAGACATAGCATACACTAGGAAGGTTTGAAGGGAACTCTTTAGGAGGGTGATTTTCCCTACCTAAGATAACATATTTACTTTCCATCCCTTCTTATCAAATATTTCTATAAGAAATTTCCAATCCAAACTAGAGGGTCATTTATCCCCAAGGGGAATGCCTAAATATAAAGTTGGAAAAGATTTATAGACACAACCTAAAATATTAGCAATCTTCTTACATCTAATTTCCAAAGAATTAAGGAAAAAAAGGGAACTTTTTCCATAGTTTACCAGCTGACCTAAAACCTCCATGTAATCATCCAAGAGATTTTTAAAAAAATTCACTTCCAGGATAGAATTTTCACCCACCATTATAGTATCATCAAAAAAATGCTGGTGGGACACCTTCTCCATTCCTCTCACTAAAGATAGCCCTTTGATGAAACCATTACAAGTTTCAACATTAAGTCTTTTACTAAGAGTTTCTACCTAAATAATGAAGAGAAAAGGGGAGAGGGGGTCCCCTTTCCTGAGACCTTGGGAGATAGGAAAGAAACCACAAGGAGTACCATTCATAATAATAGAAAACAAAACATTAGAAATACCAGATTTCACCAGGCTTCTAAATGAATCATTGAAACAGAATTTGTCAAGAATTTTGTCTAGGAAACACCATGAGACCCTATTATATGCTTTAGCCATATCCAATTTTAGAAACATAGCATCCCTCTTGCTAAGTTTATCGAAATGTATAGTCTCTTTAATAGTAATGATCATGTCTTGGATTTGGCATTTAAGGAAAAAGCCCCCTTGTTGTTTGGATATGATTTTAGGTAGGATCAATTGAATATGAAGAGCCAAAATTTTCATGCAAATTTTGTTAGTAGTATTGCACAGGATTATAGGTCTGAAGTCTTTCAATTCCATTACATTGTCACATTTCAAAACTAGGGTTAGGAAGGTACAGTTCACATCTTTTAACATATTTCTCCCTTTAAAAATTCTTTCACAGCATTATACACATCCTTTTTAAAAATATCCCAGAAATGTTGAAAAAAGAAATCTTTAAACCCATCCAGACTAGGGACCTTATCCGGGTTGAGATGTTTTACCATAAATTCCACCTCCTCTAAAGAGGGGATTGTAGAAATAAGAGAAGTATCTTCCTCACAGACTAAGGAAGGGATGCAGTTTAAAAAATCTTGCTCTTTGGCCATCTTAGGAACACCGTGGTTCGTAAGCAAGTTTTTGAAGAAAGATATAGCTTCTTGATTAATTTCATTTTTCTCTTCCACCAAGGAGCCTTCCTCTCTCCTTAACTTGCAAAATCTATTGAATCTTCTATGTTTCAGAGTAGACAGGTGGAAAAAACTTGTATTTTGTTCCCTTCTTGGAGCCAAGAGACCTGAGATTTCTATCTCTAGAAGATTTCCTCTTTCCCAAGGATATTGATGTATTTTGACAGTAGAGATATTTCCTTATCATAGTATTCTATTTCTAGATCCCCATCCCCTCCTTCATTTTTCTTCTAGAAGTTTAGCAGGTTGGATTTGAGTGCAACATTCTTCTAGAAAATATTACCAAAGATTTTCTTGTTCCATATTTTGAGGTTCTTTTTAACGTTCTGGAGTTTTTTGGTAAGTCTAAACATCAAAGTTCCCCGCACCTTCATTTTCCACCAATCACTAATAAGTTATTTCAAATCTTCACTATGGAGCCACATTTTCTTAAAGTGGAAGGGTGTTCTTCTTCTGAAAGGATTCTTAATTGTCAGCAAAATCGGATTATGATTTGACCCTATCTTGGGAAGAGAGAAAAGAGTTATATAATATCTTAACCATACTTCTGAAACTAAGGCACGGTCCAATCTCACTTGAATATGATGAACACCAACTCTTCTATTGGACCATGTATATTTAATTCATTTAATATCAATGTCATGAAGGAGGATATTAGATATGAAGAGATTAAAATCCTCCATACCAATAGTATACTCCTTGGAACCTCATTTTTTTCCCATGGAGACAAAGGGGTATCAAAATCACCCATCACAATCCACTCAGATCTAGTAATGTTGTATTTGAAAGTTGTGAGATGTTGCCATGAATTTTTCCTTTCTTTGGAATTAGTGGGAGCATAGCAGTTGGATAAGATCCATTTTTTTTTGTTTTCCATATTTCTT
Organism: Taxus chinensis; assembly: GCA_019776745.2. Classification (NCBI taxonomy): domain Eukaryota; kingdom Viridiplantae; phylum Streptophyta; class Pinopsida; order Cupressales; family Taxaceae; genus Taxus; species Taxus chinensis. Next base: position 337,430,159 of record CM034153.1, read on the forward strand.
ATCATAATCACCATATGGTGATCTCTTTTCACCAGAAGGGTGCCCTAAAAAAGGTGTGGATCCCAAACCAAAAATAACCATCTAGAGGTCACTTTGGAACTAACAACAAAAGCTTTTGAATGTTTCCAGAAGGAATTACAGGAACTTAGGAAGACGTCTTCTTTCATTTTTGTTTCTTGTAGGACCATAACATCAATTTTTTTCTCCTTCAATCAAATCTTTAAGAACCTTCCACTTTATAGGGCTATTAAGCCCTCTTACATTCCATGAGATTAAATTCATTTTCTAAGATTGGGTTTGTCTTTTTTGAAAACCTTCTGATCTAAAAAAAGTTGTTTCGTTGAGTCTATTTCCTTCTGGGTTCATTTTTTCCTTAAATAAAATTTGTTTGGCCTTCCGAGTCTACTGGTAGAGCTTTCCACATTAATAGGATTATTAGCGACCAAATATTCTCCTTTTCTTGGAGGGGACATTAAGGATTCACCATTTTTAGTAGATCCTTTTCTATTCCCTAAAGGAGTTCTTTCCTGGTGACCTCCTTCTTATCCATAGTTATCTCCTCTTATTTACTTCCCATCTCTTGATTAATAGAGAAATGACTATACATTATTTCATTCAAGGATATATTAATTAAATATTTGACTGTCATCCTTTCTCCCTTTGGACTATCCAAAATTCCATTCGACTCCTGGTTCTTGTGTACTAAGGTCTAGACCTTCATCTTTTCCTCCAGGGTAGTGGAAATCACCATCATATCCTCCTTGTATTTTTACAGAGAGTTTACCTGAACACTAGGTTTGCATCCATTTTATTTATTCAAAATAAATAGCTCCCTATTTGGGTCATTAGGGGAGTCCTCGATAGTTTGATCCTTCATTTTTCCCTTACCTTTGATCTAGACCATGACTGAGTTTTGGATATTCTTCTATTTACCACCAAGGTAAATCCCTCCTCATTAGTTTCTGGGATTTTCACAGGGGTTTTCCAAACTGTTTATTTTTCTTGGATTTTTAGGGGTTTGAATCCTTCAATTAGGATATTCAAGAAGGATTTCCTATGGTTTTCTACACTTTGCATGATACCTTTTCCTTTCTCTTCTTTCCCTTCATTTCCTAGCACTGCGATGTACCTCTTGGAGATCTTGAAATTACAGTTCTGAACCGAGTGGCCCCATACATTACATTTAATACATTTCACTAGGTAACTCTCCATTTCCATCTTTTACTCCCATATTCCTAGACTATACTTGAGCTTGATGATTTTAGGGATATCCCTATCCACGATCGTATAGATGCAGAATCTTGCACATAATACCCTGGTCATATAAAATGTTGCATTGTCTATAATAACCAGTGAACCCAAAGAATTAGCTATTCTTTTAAAAATATCTTCATGTCAAAATTACAAAGGAAGATTAGGAAGACGGATCCACATAGAGAATGGATTCATAGTTTATTTTTTAGGGTTAAAAGTAGGTTCCCATTTCCTAAGATACCATCCAAATTTACCCCAGAACCATGGTCCTTCTTCTAAGACCTTCTACATATCTTCTTGAATATTAAATTTAAATAACAAGAAACCTTTTGACAAAGAACTTACCTCCAGATTTCCTTTAAGGACCCAGTTCAGTTTGGCCCACCTTCTAACAACATCAATATTTTCTCTCCCTCCTACCAGTTTCCTGAAAAAAGCTTTGTCTAAATTTGCAATAGTTCTTTTTAGAAGGGAGTCTGGTATTTCCAAGACGCTTCTCGATGCTTCCTTGACCACCTGGATGATTTTATTTTGGACCTTATGGGTATTTCCATCTTTTACGTGATTTTTCCAAGAATCTTCAGTAAAATTTGGGTCTCTTTTTAATGATTCATCCTAACCCTGGATCTCCCCTTATTCTAAAGTGACATCTCCCCAGGTCTTGGAAAAAATGCCTACCATTAGTTTCCTAATCAATCCATCTCAAAACATTGCTCTCAGTCATTTCCATTGGGAGGTCTTATTATGTTCATGTTATTTCCCCATTTTCCAGAAATACCCCAAGGAGATCACAATAAGGAAGAGATTGGGTGGGATCTTGTGATGAGTCAAATTCACATAGTGGTTATGTTAAAGTTGAGTTTTTTGATTGAATTACTCAAGAAGAGGAAACATAGCTCAACTAATACAAGTCAAAGGAATGCACAGCCTGAGCTCCTATAAAAAATGGTAACAGTACATGGATGAAGATGAGCTCAAATGTGAAGTAAGTATCATTGGAGACCAAGGGAGTTGCACAAGGTCACAATCAGGATGGCTCGGTTAGCTCGGTTAGCACAAGATGCAGGACAAGGTAGAGAGCTCATGGGCCAAGTTAGCAGTTGATAACTAACTAAGTGAGTTAGAGATCAACATTAGCTTGGGTGAATGCATGGCCGTCTAGGTGTTTGGTTAGCTTGGAGAAGTAATTCATTTCAATAGGTGAATGTAATATGGCTTGAGAAAAGTCTTTTTTGGAGCTCGATGTGTGATACAGTGGGATGACCTTGGTAGAATAAACAAGGGAACTCATAGAAAGAGTGAACTTGATAGAGTTTGTAATGAGCTCGAACTCGCAAGTCAGATCAACAGGGAAAATCGACAAAAAGATCAATTTTGGAATTTTTGGAGACCTCGGACTTTAAAAATTTGATTACCAGAGAGCTCAGCGGTGGAGCCGATCCAATGACCCAAGCGATGATGTTGCAATGTTTTCGGGGATCATGGGATGTTGAACCATGTAGGTGGATGAGCTGAGATATAAACTCAGGTGGGGAAATTTTTAGGTCTCTTTCTGGTTGAATTGGATAAACGATGTTGAGATTCCGCATTAAGTATTTTCCATGGGAAATTAACAAGAACATGGCCAAGTAGGGTATTAACCATGAGAAACCATTATAGGATTTTCGAAAGTTGAAGAAATTCAAACCAATTTCCAGGTGAGGATTTCATAATGGCAAGCCATTTTAATAATTACGCACAAAGAATAAGTCTAAGATGGATACCAAAAAACTAGATGAGTCATCAGGGGAGTTAAGCCATGATTGAGTGGTTACAGACAAGACAAGAATTTGTTTGCTGAGTTATGAGGAGGTTTGTTGGAAAGAACGAGTGGCATGGAAACAGATGGTTCTATATGGAAAATTCATGAGAAGACACCTCAGTAAAGTGAAAATAGATCTAATCAATTGTTCAAAGTTCACAGTGCTACCACACAATATCTTGAACATGATTAGAGAAGAGTGAATCTACCAACCAAGATTGATACAGTAGCTTGTGAGATCGGGTTTGAGCTCTACCATTTCATCAATTTCAGCATAATATGAGGGATGGATCATCAGGGGAGCTTAGTATGACAAGTTCAGCCATGGCGGATAGGAAAAAGAGTTGCATCAAGTCAACAAAGAAGTGCGTTGACCACCACACATAGAAGCTAGATCACTATCAAGTGATTATGTAGGTCAAAATGAATATGCGAAGTGAAGTGAACTTAGAATGAATCAAGTTTCTAGCCTTGAATGATTTCAAAAATAGGCTCAAAGGTCACTAATAATTAAACATATGAGTGTTTGTGGCTTGGCTCCTACAAAATGGTGCCAGTAGAACTTGTGCAGAGATTAACTCAGAAACCTGAGTTCCAAGGGGATTATAATATGACCTGCACAGTGATAGATAAGCTAAATCATGTTTGTGCAAGATAATTCAAGTATGCGAAAGTCAACATTGGGCTTCAGTCGATGCATCAAGATTTAGGTGCATCTACAAAAGATCCAACTCGTTTGTTTGAATGCTTGAACTTGTAGCTTGTCTTATCTTAGAAAGATCCTAGGTTGCAACACTCTCATGGAGGGCAGTGATATATAAATTAGTAGCTTAGTCTAATGAGATAAAAATGAAGGATTTACAATAGCTCATGCATGGCTGAGTTATTATGCAAAAATAGATGTGATGAGGTGAAATCTGCATAAGCCGAGGCATGGTCCACATGATGAAATGAGTTTGGGAGAGATCTTGTTCAGGAATTGACAAGAAAATGACTCTTGTGGTGAATTAATCACATGATTGAAAGCCAAGTTTTAATCAAGAAGAATAATTTCATGTGGGATGTCACCATGGAGCTATGTCAAAACTCAGGACAACGTTACAAAGAAAAGTTAAGTTAGTACTAGTGCATAACTCAGCTAATGGAGAATCATTGTAAAGCCGATTAAAAATTAGATTCATGAGTGAGGTCAAAGAATTTACAGGAAATGGTTTACATGGATATATCACTGAAAATGGTAAAGTATCGAGTATAAAATTATAGTTGAGAACACAAACATGTAAGGATGAATCTAAGAATGAAGGTAGTAGAGCTTGGTACTTGGCGCATGGTGAATTATCCACAACGAGCAAGGAGTTATAAATAGAATGGCTTAGAACCAAGCTTGGGAGTCGAAGCATTAAGCATGTCAGGAAACAGAGCCAAGCATGCCAACCTGGTGGCACAGGGTGAGATAAATATTTTAAGTCTCATTACATTCAATAGGCTCGGGTCGAGATGTAAGTCATTGTAGGTGATCATATAAAATGAAGGACCTACGGTGATTTCTAACCCGAATCGAGATGACATGATGATGAACTCGATGTCATGTACAAGATCAAAGATGTATCAGGTGGTTGAGCTCGGTCGACTTAAACAAGTGAAGTGCTTGATTGTTGGAATATGTATCATGAAATTCATAAGGCCAAAGTATTCCAACGGTGAGAAAATCGGTGATGGCTCTGCCTTCACCTTTGAATCAGTGATGAGGAACTTGTGGAGTAACTCGATGCTTAGTTCATGAAATTCAATGGATATATGAAGGGGATCTCATCAAGGACCAGGTGATTCAGTGGTGGATATAACATGGTTGAGTTGGTAGTGAGTTCAAGGTGATGATAGGGAGAGCTTGGCGAAGATGATACATCAATTCTATGTGAGCTCATGCAGAGTTGGTAGTGAGCTTGATTCAAAGTGAGCTTGGCGGAGTTACAAAATCATCTCGATGGATAATTCAATGGGACGCGGTCATGTAGATTTATGCATATTTTCTGAGGATTCAGTCACAAAGAAGATGGAGCCTTGTTTATATCTTAGTTTAGAGCTTGATGGAGAGTTTTGTTATCCAAAATAAGCCCCTTGCTTATTTTTTGGCTAACTCCCTTCATTCCTCCCTCCTGTGTGCCTCAGTCAGAAAATTTACTTTTCAGGCACTCAAAATGTTCTGGAAATGGCACCATTGGATAGATCCTCTTAGCTCTTTCTTAGCTTTCCAGAAAGGTAAAGTTTTCTTTCTAACTCTATGTATTTTTAAAGTTATGGCTCAATGGATTTTTTGTGGGAAATTTTCCCAAGACAACGCCTGTCAGCCCATCAAAAGTCTACCACATCGGCATCGGAGCATCGGCAGAGGTGGAGGAAAATTTTTCAAAATTTTACCAAGTGTTTGGCAAAGGTTTTAGAAAGAAAATTTTTAGCCATGGAGGGCCCACCAGCGAATGGGAAGCACACCATGTCAGTAAAAAGTGGTGGGGGGAGGAGTTGGGAATTTTTCCCAAGGGTTGGCGTGAACAAAAAATTTTTGCCCGCAAAGCCCGCATCCAATCATATTACAGCCATGTGTCTTTAGGCCGAAGGAGTGGCAGGAGGTGGGAGGAAATTTTTCAAATTTGGTCCTAAGTGTTTAGCGCTATGGGAGCAAAGTTAATTTTTCCCTGGAAGGCCCGAGCGTCTAATGGGGAGAATGCCACATGTCAGTAAAGGCCATTGGTGTCATCAGGCCGCAGCAGGGGGAAGTTAGAAAATTTGGTGAAGTTTTTTGGTGGGCGAGAAAAGGAAAAATATTTCCCCGTAGGCCCACTAACGGCTACCATCAGATCAGGCCACATGTGTCCTCAACCTGGCGGAGCATTAGGAGTTGGAGGTGGAGAAAGGATCTTTTCCGCTTGGCCACCCAAGTGTGAAAAATTCGAAAGGAAAGTCCCGCCTCCGCAAGGCTTGCAACTAGTTAGGACCATGCCACGTGTCCACATGGCAGGTGAAAAACATAACGCGAACCTGGAGAGAAAAATGAAAGAAAATAGTCCCACATTTAATGGGGTTGTGCCACATGTCCAGCTCATGAAAAGAAGATGGCTGAAACAATGATGAAAAATTTGGAGAGCAGATGCCCGTGACGAATTGGATCACGCCACGTGTCTTTGGGTCATCCAGCCAGTGGAGAATTTTCAGAAAATTTTCCAAAGCCCGAAATGATGGGAAATGAAGCAGGAAAGGTCTACAACAAATCAAATCATACCACGTGGCACTAGGAGTGGCAGGGTACGGAGGTTTTTTGGAAAATTTTTGCAAATGAAAAAAAGTGGAAAAAATTTCAAATTTTCGGCTTGCCAACCCATTTTGGCCCTATTTTGACCTAAATTTTCAAATGGGAATAACTTTCGATCCAGAGCTCAGTTTTGGGATTTATTTATATAAATGAAAAGATGGTGAAATTCTATACATGATTCCGAGGGTGAATTTTATGTTTTGATGCACTCTTTAGAGATAAAATTTTAAAATGCCTCTGGCACGTGGAAATCAACAAGAAATGACGTTTAAACCACCATTTTTAATGGAGAATGGCTTGCATTCTCTCCCAGCATGGTAAAAAATGTTAGGGAATGGATTTTTGAGGGTTCCCATGCTGTTTTAATACCATTTTGGTTGGTGGTTGAAGCTGCTTTCATGTTTTCTTGTGTTTCTCTCTCCTGAGCTCATTTTGGGCATTTTTAAAAGCTAGATTTGGATTCAATTTTGAAAGGGTTAGACACATTTTTTATGGCTCTGTAGGCTTCTCTCTTTCTTCTTCAGACAGGTGATATTTTTGGATTACCAGACCTCTTTCATGGAACTACATCACCCATCTTCTGCCTTCTTGGTCATTGTAATGCAACTGTATTTGGATATTGAAAATGACAATGTATGCTATGTGCTTAATGATTTTCTCAATCCTCTTCATATATGTTATCATTGATTCATCCATTATATTTTAATAAATTTTGGCATTTTGTGCATGCTGTTGTACTATATTTTCTTATGGATTTCTGTAATGTTGTGCGAGTAGCAGGTATCTACTACTCATTTGGTGCATCACCTTATTTAGCACTAGTTTTAATTCATTTGCATTTTCTCAACCCTGTCTCACTAGAAAAGTTTATAGTAAGATTGTGAGTTTAAACCCTCTGAAGAATATTCATGTAATACACTTGATAAGACGAGTTGAGGAACCAACCTCTAATTTGGAGATTCTTTTCCCACTTTTTACAAGTCCCACACTTGGGGAGGATATTCAATGTTGTGCAATCACACTGGATGTCCAAGAATGTCAAACTACAAATCTGATGGAACATCCAGAGGGTGTTACTGATTTTCACTAACAGTTCTAGCATGCCCGATGGGACCTTAGAGGTCTTCATCTTTATTGAAACAAAATTGATGTGCATTTTTTGTAATTTTATTTCTTAAAAGAGCCCTAAATTGTACATCTAGTGACTCCAAGGAAGAAGAATCGGTTGGTTTTAGCAGTATAGGCTTGAAAAATCATGAGAAGAATCAGAATAAGGTCAAGAGTTGGAGAAGAAGAAGTATTTTTTGAGTATGTATCAATTATCTCCAAGAAGAAGACAAAGAGGGAGGATAATTCAAAGGTCTCCATCTCCACCAAATGGAACTCCATCAACTCCTCCACTTGGTAGACCTTTCATCCAATCAAGAAGGCTTCTAAGGTGAATCAGAATGGTACAACACAACCCATATGTCGATTTCACTGGCAGCAACCCACTTTCTTTTAATCCAAAAAATCCAATCCCAGTTACAACACTGAAGAACATTCCATACTTTACTGGAGAGAATCAGACCACTCTTGGTGATCATGTCAAGGACATTGCTAATATTTGTGCAATCCATGAGATTGATGAGATGCAAGTTGTTGTCAAACTGTTAGCATCTTCATTCAAAGGGAAAGCTTTGCAATGGTTCAGGAGCCTTGCTTTAGATTTTATCCAAAATTAGAACCATCTATGCATAGCCCCCCATGAGCAGTTTCGAGAAAAGGGGGATAACTTTTCCCTTTTGTAACAGTTGATAACTATCAAGAGAGCTCCCAATGAGCAGTTGACTGACTTGAACTTTAGATTTCAAAAGACTTGGGAGAGAATTCCAATGGCAGTAAGGCCAACAATGGAAGGTGCTTTTCTATATTACCTCAAAGCTTTAAATTCTGATATTTCTATGTTAATTTAATCCATGGGAGGCACAACTATCCTTGCTGCTTATAGCATTGCCTTTAGAGCTGAAAATTATCTGATTCAAGCTAGTAAGCTAGCTCTTAGGCCTCCAACGCCATTGTATCTAAATTTAGAGAGTTCCAAGTACTAATCAAGTGCCTAATATAGCTCTTATTCCCACTCCTCGAAATTAGAATTCAACTGAAGCTTCCACTTCATCTTTTAGTGCCTCAAATGAACTTCAAGAAGTCATGAAGCAATTGCAAAATTTAGGTAATGAGCTGGTTACACTCAAAAGGTAGCAAGCCCAAAGTTTCAGGCCTTCATATCAGCCTCAAGCTCAGCCTAATAGGCAGCCATATTAGCCTCAAAGACCACCCAATATAGCTGCAAATCAAAATCAATTTAGGCCTTCTGCCAACAGACCATTTCAGCCCTATAATCCCAATGCTACATCTGCCTCTAAAGCACTAGTGCCAGTACAAAACAACATAGCTCAAGAGTATGATTGGTGTTTCCCATGCAATGAACCTCAAAACTAGTCTATGTGCTTCAATGGTGCTCTAAATCAAGCCTTGGTGGTAATAACAACTAGCGTGGAGGGTGAATAGAGTTAAGGAAATAACCAACAACAAGAAAAATCCCAGCAACAATCAGCTCCAAATGATACCACACTTGTAAAATGGCGGGCAAAAGATTTTTGTGGTATGAATCAAACAATCTCTTAAAGTGTTGCAGCCAACAAAAGGTTAAAAAGTAGAAATTTGGGTGAAGGACAGTCATTGGATCCAATTAATCCACAACCTTCTACCACTCCACAAACTATTGGCAAACAAAATGCAGTTCCAAACATGCAAGGACCACCCAAACCAGCTCCTAAGCCAACCTAGATGCCAGTTGCTGCTGCCCATGTGTAAGGAATGAATGTGTAGGCCAAGGGGCAGAAAAGAGATGCTTCATCTCCATTCAACATCATTGATCAGATGAAGAATAAAAATGCAAACATATCAGTTTGGGAATCACTATCCATCCCAGGCCAAAGAGATTTGCTACAAGCTGTCATGAAGGACTGGTCAACTTCAAATCAGTAGGTCCAAATGCAAGAGAAGGTACTCACAAATTCTTCTCAACTTGAGGGGAATCATGAAGGATAGCAAGGTAAAATGTTGAAGCCCCCTACATTCTATGTTTATTCGATCATTGGAAACCAATTAGTACATAACTGCATGATTGATTCCGGAGCAAGTAGTTCAGTAATGCCTAAGCAAATAGCTGATTAGTTGGGGCTTCAATATGAAGTCATATCCAAAGGGGTAGTGTAATTGGATGGGACATCAGTAACAATAGTAGGAGTGATTAAAAACTTGAGTCTCACTTTGCATGCATGCCCCAACATTGTTGTTTTGCAAGATGTCTCAGTGATAGATCTTCCACCACTCTTTTCCCTATGTTTGTCAAGGGATTTCACAGCTAAAATTGGAGGTTACTTATCTACTGATTGGTCACACATGTTGTTTAGAACAAGATATGGAACCAAATCCACAATCAGATCTAATCCTATTGTAAACTTTCACATTGAGCCTCACACTTCAAGCCAAATCAATACCAATTGTTCAACGTTTGATCAAGAGGATTATCCAAGCACTGATGAAGATGACACCAAGGTTGGAAGCATACTAGATTTTACTCTTGATGAATGGGCAAGCAAGGTGCATGCTTTTGATCCTTATCAAGAAATAGAAGAATTTGAGTTAGGAGTCTATTGCATGCATGCAGAAAATCAGCTTGTTCCTAGCATCACCAAGCTAGACCACAAGGATGACAATGAGGTATGGCAGTTGTTCTTTGATGGATCAAGAAGTAGACAAGGTACAGGAGGGGGAGCTATGCTTGTTTCACCTCAAGGAGTTATGTATTATTCAGCTTTTAGATTTCAGTTTGCATGTTCTAATAACACTGGTGAATATGAAGCCTTCATACAAGGATTGCAATAGTCAATCAAGAGAGGAATAAAGAACTTGCAAGTTTTTGGTGATAGTGAGCTGATTGTCAACCAAGTTAAGTGGCAGCATGCTGCCAAGAATGATCTACTCAAGTGCTACAAAATAGGGTGTGGGACCTCATTGAAGATTTTGAGAGCTTTAGCATCAAGTCCATCCCTAGAAAAGAGAACCAAGCTGCTAACAGACTTGTAGCAGTTGGAGTAGCCTTTGATGTTGTTGAAAGCATCAAGAAAGAAAAAGTATAGCCAAGCATTCATGTGATTGTAAGACCTTTAGTGCCAGAAAATAATGTAAGTTGGCAAGTGTTTGAAAATGATGAACAAATCATCCATTTCTTACAAGAAGAGGCTAAGTTCTCAGCTATAAATTAGGAAAAGTTAAAACAACAGTATGGTGATCAAGTGGTACAACTGAAAACCAAAAAACTACCAAAGGGACTTGTCACTTTGGAGTCAATTTTCAATCCTAATGATTAGTTTAGAAAGGAGAAATCAAACATCCAAGTCAAGGGAGAAGATTCAATGCCCATCTTGGTGGGAGAAGGAAAATCACTCCAAATTGGTAAAATGACAACTGAGCAAGAAAGGTATGAGTTCATACAGCTTTGTCAAGAATTCCCTGATGTGTTTGCTTGGAGCTATGAAGATTTGAAAGGTTTCAATCCCAAGTTATCTCAACACACCATTGAATTGGATCCAAGTGCTAAACCCATCAGGAAAAAATAAAGGACAGTCAATCCGCACCTAGAGCCTCTCATGAGAAAGGAATTGAATAAGTTGATAGAGTCAAGTATCACATTTCCTATCAAGCATTCTAGTTGGGTAGCCAACTTGGTTCTAGTTAGAAAGAAGAGTGGAGAAATTAGATTGTGTGTTGACTTCAGAGATTTGAATAGAGCATCTCTCAAGGATCATTACCCACTTCCTTCTATAGAGAAGATTTTACAAGTTATTGCTGGATCTGAAAGGTTTTCATTGCTTGATGGCTATTCAGGGTACAATCAGATTATGGTGAAGGAAGAGGATCAGTTCAAGACAGCCTTCACAACCAAATGGGGGACTTATGCATATAGGAAAATGCCATTTGTGTTGTCCAATGCAAGGGCTACATTCTAAAAGGCAATGGAAATGGCTTTCAAGGATTTGATTAACAACATGGTGCTGATATATCTAGATGATATCACTATTTTTTCAAAAAATGCAGTAGACCATCTCTTTCATTTGAGACAAGTATTCCAAAGGTGCAGAAGATTTGGGGTATCCTTGAATCCTAAAAAGTGTATTTTTCTAGCTCATGAAGGAAAGCTCCTTGGCCACATTGTCTCTAAATAAGGATTAGCAATTGATCCAGAAAGAGTTAAAGCCATAAGAGCACTAGCATTTCCAAGCCACAAGAAGGCCCTTCAAAGTTTCTTGGGAAGGATAAATTTTTTTTGGAGGTTTGTCCCAAATTTCACATCCCTATTCAAGCCTATCACCAAGATGTTAAAGAAAATCATAGCTTTTAAATGGATAGTAGAAGGTAAGGAAAGTTTTGAAGCAATAAAAGAGGCCATCTCACAAGTCCCAACTCTCATTAACCCAAATTTCTCCAAGGATTTCATCCTTTATGCATTTGGAGGTGATGATACTATTTCTGCAATTTTGGTACAGTAGAACAAAGACAATGATGAGTAACCAATTGCTTTCTTCAGCCAAAGCTTGGAGGACTATGAGGTGAGATATTCTTTCATTGAGAAACATGTTCTTACAGTAATTAGGAGCTTGAAGAAATTTAAGCATCTAGTTTCAAACAACAAGGTTCAACTATTGGTTTCTCATGTGGGAGTTAAAGACTTCCTCCTCAATAAAGACCTGAATGAAAAGAGAGAAGGGTGGATTACTCATGTCATGGAGTATGATGTTGAGATCAGAGTCACAAAGTTGGTCAGAGGAAAATGATTATGTGAGCTTCTAGTCTTAAACAAACAAAAGGAAGCATGCAATGAGAAAGAGGTTGTTTTGGTGTTGCAAGACAGCCATAAGCAAGGAAGCACTCAAGAAGAAAATGATAATGTCCTCACTCCTTGTTGGACCCAAGACATAATGTACTTCCTACACATAGGCCTATGCCCTCTAGACATGAAAAAAACCAAAAGGAGACACTCTAGATTGTAGGCTGTCCCATATGCCCTTGTTGATGGTGTGTTATTCAAAAGGGATGTGAATGGAGTGCTGCTAAGATGCATTGATATAAATCAGATTCACAGAGTGTTGGAAGAGTTCCATGGTGGATCAACTGGTGGTCATTTTTCACCAAGAGTGAGAGCTCTCAAGATCATGAGGGCTGCCTATTATTGTCCCAATATTTTCAGTGATTGTTATGTATGGATCAAGAGGTGCAAGAATTGTGCATTCTTCACAGGAAAAGAGAGACTAACTACCCTTCCATTGCATCCAATTTAAGTTGACCAGCCATTCATGAAATGGGGTTTGGACTTCATTAGATTCAGTAACTCAAATTCAAGCCAAGGACACAAGTGGATTCTAACAACAATAGATTACTTCACCAAGTGGACTGAGGTAGTAGCACTCAAGGAAGCAAATGAATCTAGCATCATGGACTTCTATGAGGGAATACCAACTAGATTTGGCATACCTACTATAATAATATCAGATAATTCATTGGCATTCATTGGGCCCAAGGTAATTGAATGGGCTGTTAAGAACAGGATCTACCTAGGCACGTCATGATATTATTACCCTTAGGGTAATGGCCAAGCTGAATCTATAAACAAGAACTTGTTAAGAATCATTAAGAGGACTCTTGATGAAAATCAGAGGTCTTGGCATACCAAATTGAAATCAGCCTTATGGGCTGATAGGATAACTCCTAAGAGATCTATAGGTAACTCTCCATTCCAGCTTGTTTATGGAAGAGAGGCCATTTTACCCATGTCAATTGAGTTGCCAACATTGGAACTCATGAAGCAGTTAGAGTTGTTGGAATTTGGACCCATGGAGGTTAGGTATGCAAAATTGATGGAGCTCCAAGAAATCAGAAATCAGGCATCCCAAGCAATGGAGAAAGATCAAGCCTTGATCAAGAAGACCTTTGATAGAAAGGCCAAGGATAGATCTTTCCAAGTTGGAGATCTAGTGTTAAAACGGGATGCAGACAGAGAAAAACCGGGGAGGCATTCAAAATTTGATGCCATTTGGAGTGGCCCATACATGGTCACAAAGTGTAAGGATAACAATGCTTTCTAATTGTCTACATTGGATGGTGAAGAATTGCAGATTCCAGTCAATGGAATGATTATGAAGCATTGCTACTGAAGGAAATTCTCCACCTTGTATAAATTAGCATAGGTTTTCTTTCCTCCAAGTGCTTATGCACATTGTTTTGTTGTAGTTTAGCTTTGCTTTCCCTAAGTGCTTTGGCATAGGCTTAATATTCCAGGAAATGTGTTTTGCAGGCCTTGCTCCAATCAGATGGTGTTCTACCCTCCATCTTCCTCCTTGCATTGTTCTAATCAGTAGGAGTACCAAGTAGAGATTTGATGACTCCATGCCCAATGGATTACTTCAGGAAATTGGTAACTTCATCCAACAGGTAGATGACCCCTCTGAGTCAACAAAATTATTATCCAAAATAAGCCCCTTGCTTTTTTTTGCCTAACTCCCTTCATTCCTCCCTCCTGTGTGCCTCAGTCAGAAAATTTACTTTTTAGGCACTCAAAATGTCCTAGAAATGACACCATTGGATAGAGCTCTTTCACAACTTTCCAGAAAGGTAAATTTTTCTTCCTAACTCCATGTATTTTTGAAGTTATGGCTCGGTAGAGTTTTTGTGGGAAATTTTCCCTTGACAGGCCCGCCGGCCAATCAGAAACTACCACGTCAGCATTATGGCATCGGGAGGTAGGGGAAATTTTCAAAATTTTACCATGTATTGTGCAAAGGGAAAATTTCCCATGAAATTCCCGTAGCAAATGGGAACATGCCATGTCAGTATCAAAGTGGTGGGGAGGAGTTAGGAAAATTTCCTAAGAGTTGGCGCAAACAAAAATTTTCGGTCCTAAGGCCCGCAACCAATCACATTATGCCACGTGTCCTTAGGACGAAGGAATGTCGGGAGGCAGAGGAAATATGAAAATTTGGTGAAGTTTTTGGTGAGGGCACAAAGTTAATTTTTGGCCCATAGGTCCGCACAACCAATGGGATGACACCACGTCAGCAAAGGAATGGCAGAGCGCGGATGGAGACTTGGAAAATTGCCAAATTGTTTGGTGAAGGCACAGGGGGAGATTGTGTCCCGTAAGTCTGCACAACAAATGAGATCACACCACGTGTTCTTGGACCAGCAAGGTGTGGGGGAAGATTGGGAAATTTTCCCAAAGTGAAATCAAAGGAAAATTTCAAAGGGAAAGCCCACCCCCCAAAACCCGAGCCAATAGGATCGTGCCACATGTCCATTGGTGACAAAAAAACACAAGGCAGGCTTGCAGTAAAAAATGAAAGGAGAAGCCCATGCCCAATAGCATCATGCCACATGTCCATTTTAGGGAGGTGATCAAAAGCAATGGAAATTTGAAGGAGAAGCCCGAGAAGAATCATAGTATGACATGTGTCCTTAGGCATCAGAGCCGGTGGAGAATTTTTGAAATTTTTTCCAAAGGCTGAACGATGGAAAAGAAGCAAGAAAGGCCCACAACCAGTCAAAACTTGCCACGTGGCAGAAGAGCAGCGGGGCGTGGATATTTTTGAGGAAATTTTCCCAAATGCAAAAAAAGTGGGAAAATTTCAAATTTTCGGCCCGCCAACCCATTTTGGCCCTGTTTTGCCCTAAATTTTCAAATGAGCATAACTTTCGATCCAGAGCTTAGTTTTTCACGTTCTTTATATCAATAGAAATCAGGTGAAATTCTCTACATGATTCTATGGTCAATTTTGTCTTTTGGTGGATTTTGGAGGGAGAAAATTGGAAAATGCCTCTGGCATGTGGAAATGAGCAAAAATGACATTTCAACCACCATTTTTAATGCAGCATGGTTCGTATTCTCTCCCAACATGGTTAAAAATGTCTGGGGATGGAATTTTGAGGATGCCCATGTTGTCTTATTACATTTCGGTTAGTGGTTGAAGCTACTCTCATGTTTTCCCACGTTTATCTCTCCTGATCTCGAATGGGCATTGTTAAAAGTGAAATTTGGATCATTTTGAAGAGGTTGGACATTTTTATGTTTTGCAGGCTCCCTCTTTCACCCTAAAAAGTGATTTTGTGGAATACCAGACCTCTTTCAAGACTACAACATATTTTCTACCTTTATGTTGATGTAATGCATGTATTTTGATGTTGGAAATGACAATGTCAGATCTGTGAATGAGTTTCAGTCCTCTTCTTGTGTTGTTTGATTCATCCATGATCCTTCATTACATTTGATCAATTTGTGCATGACGTTTTGCTACATTTCTATAATATGTGTCAATTTTCAGAAGTAAAAAGTGGTCACCACTCCTTTATTGCATCACCTTATGAGCATTAGTTTTAATTCTTTTGCATTCTCTATCTCTGTCCCCTTGGAATTTATAGTAGGATTTTGAGTTTAAACCTCTGTAATTTTCAAGTAATACACCTGATCAGAGGAGTTAAGGAACCAACCTATAACTTGGAGATTCTTTTCCCACCTTTATAAGTCCCACACTTGGGGAAAATATTCAATGTTGTGTAATCACACTGGATGCTGAGATGTCAAACTAGAAATCTGATAGAACATCTAGAGGGTGTTGTTGATTTGCAATAACAAGATCATTTTGCAAACTCAATGCGGGGAGCTTGATTAAAATGGATGGTGGTAACGAGCCAATGATGCACTCAGTTCATATGATGTGATGGTGATGGAATCAACTGATGCACATGTCAGAGGAGCTCAAACCAAACTTGGTGAGTTGGTTCGGCGAGCCAACCACCGAGTTGGGCTCTTTTTGGAATTTTTCTTATGATTCCCCCTTCAACACAAACCAATCAACAAGGGGTTCTACCATTTAATTTTAATTAATTTAATATTTTTATTTAAATATTTTAATAATAATATTTATTATTATTATTTAAATATTCTTTTAATTAATTAAGGAGAACTAGGTCGACAGATAATTAATGACACAGGATGGAACCTTCTAAATTGGTTCAACCAGCTGTAATAAATACATCATGTGCCTTCAATTTAGGAATGTAATTATGACCTTTCCTCTTCTACAAGTTGTCCTTGTATGTTGAGGGAACTTTCAAGCCTCCTTTTCAATAATTTAATGGCAACCATTGTCTATTATGAATGTATGATGCATTGTGCACGTTATTGAAGTAATAAAAGTGTGTGTTTTGTGATTAATCTTAGTCCTTTCAAATTTCTATACTTCTTTGTTCCTTTTCTCATTCTTGTAGGTGTTGGTGCAATTTCTGAGTTTACACACTTTTCCCTAATTTTCTATATCCAATTTTTCTCAGAAAACATTTCATTTTCTCAAATTGGTGACCTGTAATTCATATTTTCCAATTGAATGCCTTTGAATTGCTCACATTGTCATGATTTTGCGCTAAATTGAAACAAATTTCCAAGTTCCCCTCCTTTGTGCCCTAACTTCTTCATTTTTTCGGGTTGAGCCGTTTTCCCCTTTGTAAAAATTCATGCAAAAAATTAAAGTGGATCAAATCCAAGTTTTTTGCTATTAAAATCTCATTCCCCAAGTCATAAACAATGTTAAATCATGCTTCACTTGATTTAAAACCGAGAAATCTTCCCTCCTTGTGATTTTTTTCAATTTCTAGGGTATCTCCTACATTTTTTATGTTTTGATGGGCATACGGGTGTCATTTACCCATCAAATTCATCCTTCCATCTTTTTGATGATGTGATAGGTTTCTATTGGTTGGGAGGTGGTCAGGAAAATGTTATAAGTTGTTACTTTTTGAAAAATTGACAAAGGAAAAATTTTCTCCGCGGCCCCGCATTTGCTATAGTGATGTGCCTACGTGGCATGATTTGATTGGTTGGAGGATTGGCCGGTGGCGGGGGTCACTTAGAACATTTTCTTCCATTTTGGAAAATTTCTCAAAGTCACTTTTTGGTCTGAAGGCCCGCGTCTAATGGGAAGCGAACATGTGTCTAGGAAGGTCAGGTAGGTGGTAGAAGGACTTGAAAATTGTTATTGTTTTTTGCCTCAGATGCCAAGGTAACATTTTGACCCAAAGGCCCACCTCCAATAAGATGTGGACATGTCTCTAGGAAAGTCAGCCTGGAGGGGCAGAGTTTATGAAAATTTTGAAATTTTTAACTTCAGAATGTTAAAGTTAAAAGTTGGCCCAAGAGCCTGCAACCAATTGGAGGAAGGCACGTGTCCAAAAGGTGAGATGGATGAAGGGGCCGTAGGAAAATTTTATGAATTTTTGCCTTTATGTTTGTAGGGTAAAAATTGAAAAATGGGCCCGCCTCCAATGAAACATGAACACGTGTCCAAGAGAGCCAAGGGAGAAGCAGGATTGTGCGTGTTTTCTAGTTTTTTTTCCTTTGGAGGCAAAATATCAAAGTTAAAATTTGAGCTGAATCTCCGCAACGAATCAAAAAGCAACACGTGTCCACAAGGGTAAAATGGATCAGTGGACTTTGTGATAGTTTTGAAGTTTATTAACTTCAAAGGGTAAAAAGTAATTGTTCACGCCAAAATCCCGCAACCAATGAAAACAGGACACGTGTCCAAAAGGAGGCGGAGGTTTGGAGCACGGAGGAAAGTGGAAAAATTTGCAAATTTTTGGTGAAAAATATCGAAGTAAAAAATGGACCTGCGGAAAATTTGGAGGTGTTCTCCTGCAACAAATTAAGGGGTGACATGTGGCCTATTCCAAAAGGTAGAAAGGGGGAGCATGGGCCAGCAGGAGGATTTTGTGCTCGCAGAGGAAGGAAGGAAAAATTGAAGGGTCGGCTCCATAGTGAATGTGAGACCGCCACGTGGCCAAAGAAGCAACGGGTGTTCGGGCTCACGGAGGTTTTTGAAGAAATTTTCATTTTCTCAAAAAAGGATTAAATTTCATTATTTTGGCCCATGGGTTTCAGTAGGGTCCACCTAAGGACACGTGGCAGGTTGAGGGGGCAAGCGGGGAAAATTTTCAAATTTTTCCCAAAGTTCAAAAAGGTTTAAAATGCATTTTAAGGATTGGGGGCCCTCTCTAATCATGTTTGGACATGTGTCCCACCTCATCTAAAGGAAAAAAGGTAATATTTGAATATATAATCAGCCACGTGGAGGGTAGAAAATTAAAGTTGATTTTTAAATCAACGGTCACTATGCAATTTCATTTTTGGGCCGCCATGGAAGCTCCAAGAAGTTTGGATTCGCCATTTCTGCACCGATTCACATTAAATTTTATATGAATCTACATCCCCTCAGCCTTTTGAATGTAATGGAATCATTTATTTGAGGTAATTCGGTGCCCTATAGTGCTTTTCGTGAAATATTTTTCTCATCCCGTGTAGAAAATGTGAAAGGTGAGAATTAAAGTTACAGAGTTAAAATAATGAGGGAAAAAGGTGGAAAATGATTACAAATGCATACTGGCATGTTGGAATGACAAAAATGTTACCCTAGGATGGATAAGGATCTAATCCCAAGTAATATTTTATTGTTTTTGTGCGTCCCTAGCATTTTGTGAGTTGTTTCACAGTTTAATATCATTTTTCATCAAATGGATAGGGTTTTGTAACAAATTTGATCCTTGGCGCATATTATTTTCTTGGGATGCAAGGATCCAAGTTGGCATAGGGTATAAGTCATAATTTTGAAGCATTTTGTAAGGAGGTTTTGAGATTTTTGGAAAGAGAAAGAAGAATTTTTAGGAGTAAAACTGGAAGTAATCCATTTCCTTTAGAGAAACTACCTGAGAGCCATTTTTAATTCCTTCTTGAATAAAATGTTCATCATGTTGAGTTGGTTTCAGCTATAAAGCCATCAACAAGCTTTGAGATTGTCTTAATATCATTCCCTTGTTGGTGTATTTGATCAAATTTATGGGTTGACTAGTTTTATCTCTTGGAAAAACTTGCATACACTTGTATTTTAGTATGTTTTATGCTCATGTTGCAATATAATGTTTGGGATCTATTTTGATCATACATGGTCTCATTTCTTGTAGAGGGTTTGAAGGCATTTGTAATCTTTCATTCAGAAGAGAATTCATTTGAGTGAAGATAAACATATTTAAATTCATCTTACTTTCCTTGAATATTGAGGGTGTTTGTAAAACTTTGGGTGTACCTCAAGTCATGATCAAATAAGGGTTTTTAGATGCTTCATTGATATTTTGCTTCAATATTTTGTGGCAGGTTATCAAATTTTGTGTGGAACAGTGTAGATTTGGGCCTCCACTTGTGTACATATCTTTGGTTAAAGAGCACTTTAAACTCATTGAAACATCTCTACTGTTTAGGTGTTGTAATTCTTTTGCAAAGGTTCCCAAAGAAGTTGGTAATTTCTTGTCTTGTCTAAACTTATCCCACAGAATTTCATTCAAAATAACTCATCCTACCTGTACTACCCCTACATTGCATTGTGTGTCGACAAAAGAATACAATCCTTCCACTAAAATGCACAAAGTATATCAGGGTTTCATCATGTCTTTAGCAGCCTTAGCCTTGTTTTGAAATCATTTCCATCATTTAGTAGTGACAACTCCTTTGAGTTTGGATAATGGATGCTTGATCATGTTTTCACAAGGCCTCTTCCATACCATATGCAAAACACAAGGATATCTCCATCTCCTTTACCATATAAGGGCTGCAATATAGGTTTTCTTGCCTTGGTTGATAGGCACAACCTAAAACAGTGAGGGTTAGATCAAAACCCTTATGAAGGTGTTATCCACTCCCTCAAATATGGAATGAAAACAAGAAGATAGGTGTGCTTCCGGCTACAAATGACATACAAACCATCTATATATCCTTGACTATCTTGTGAAATTTCATGATGTTGTTCAAGTTATGAAGGAGATTAAATATAGATACCAAAACTCGAGTGGCGCCATTTTCAAGGAGTTTTTTGAATTTCTTGGTGGTTTTGAAGTGTTTGAAAGGTTTGAGGATTTGTGTGATCAAGTATTTGAGCTGTTACATTCTTACGATATCATTTAATACTTTAGATCTGCATGTTTTTGGTAAAAAAGATTTCAAACTCAGCCTTCTCTTCTCATTTACCAGCAGTTTATATGATTTGGATGCATTTTTTTTGGTTGAATCAAGAAGAAAAAGATCTGATTTGTAAATCCTTGCAAATTTTTCAGTCATAACATACATTTGACATAATATTTTAGTGCTTTCTTGCACAACTAAGGTTGAAATCCTTAGTGGTGACTCCATGTTGTTTGGATCTTGAAATACCAGTTGTCTTACACATTTCTGTCATTTGAAACTTGTTGTTTAAATCTGTCAAGCTGGAGGGAAGGAGATCCCTCTTTATCAAGGAATCTTCTAAGAAGTTGCTCACCAAGTCAAGAAGCTCAAAATTAGAAGGAAGAAGAGTGTGGAAAGTGGTGGGTGATTTGGTTGCAAGGAAAGATATCCCCATAGTTGAATTTGAAGGAGAGCAGATTGTTATTGAAGATTATAATTCCTCTTCAAATAGATCTGATTCAAGAAATCTTCGTGCTGATTTTCTTTCTCCATCAGGTGAGGGATTTTCTTGTGTATTTAAAAAAATTGCTCCTAAATCTGCTCCTATGGTTTCTAAGTTTGCTAAAGTTTATCAACAGAGAGAGCCTTTGGGGGGTTATCATTTTAAAGATCACTCATCTATTCCAATCAGACCCATTACTACTCCCAACCAGCTTGTTTCACATCCAAGATCACCCCCACCAAACAATATGGCTCAGCCTAGACCTCCATTTGTTGTTAACACCTTTGGTCGTATAAATTTTTGAGGAATGGATGGCTATCCAAATGTTGTCCCACAAGATGTGAGAAATAGGTTACCAAAATTCCAAGGTAACAATGACATTACCGGTGATCAGCATCTCAAACTGTTTGATAATATGATGGAATATTTTGAGATAGAATTTGAGGATGTGTATATCAATTTGTTTATCCATACACTTGAGGAAGATGTTAGGGATTAGTACAAGGCTCTACCTGATAACTCTATTGATTCATGGAATGAGATGAAAAATTCATTTAGATTACAGTATGGTGATAGAACTAATCCTAGATTTCTTTTTTCTGAATTTGAAAATATCAAGAAGAACCCAAATGAGACGGTCCATGACTTCAATACAAGATTCAATAAAACATTGAGAATGTTTCCTATCATTTTTAGGCCTTGTGATGAATCTTTCTTGATCAAATATGAAGATGCATTTGATAAAAAGGAAACCTATTACTTGAGAGACAAAAATCCTACAAAATTGAGGCAAGCTTTCACCATGGCACTCCAAATTGAAAATAATATTAAATTTGTTGGTAAACCACTTAAGAGGGATGGTGTGAAGCTAATAAACCCTAAGAAGCCTCAAGCTAGCAAGGGTGCTGATTTAGAAGATGTTGTCAAGACTTTGGCAGGGGCTGTCAAAGAAATTTCTTACAAATTATCCCGGGCGGAGAAAGGAATTGGGTAAAGTTCACAAGGACAACAAAGAAATCAAAACCATGCTAGATTTGGCAATCATCCTAGGTTTGATCAAATACAAGATGATAGAGGTAAAATGCCTATTGGATATGCAACTAGACAACCCCAAGCACATGAAAATAGAGTAGTGCCCGACCCTCTGACTGCAAGAGTTGCTGTTGTTCAAGATATTGCTGATATGGATTGGTGTGATAGATATTTTCTTCCTCATCCTCCATGTGAAATGGACCAGCAAGATATTTATGATGATAATGATAATGAAATGGATGATGACATTTTTATGATGGGCAGCTCTTCAGGCTCACAAGAAGTAGCAACATCAACAGATGTGATAAGTGCAATGACTGCTGCAACCTTTTGGGATTGCATAAAGAGGGTAGCATTTCTTTCTCTTCCTCAAACTCATGATGTAGATTTAGTTCAAGCCTTTGAAATTCCTAATAATGACTTTGAATATCTAAGGGCTTTAATTATCAAGAAGTATGATGGTGGTATTCCTTCGGATGAAGATAGAAAATTGTTAATGAATGTTGTGGTTGGTCAAGAGAAAGAGTACAATACTAGAAGAAAAGTTGTTAGGGGATCTAGTCCTCAAGCCAAGCCAAAGACACCCTTGCTCACAAGCATTCCCAAAGACAATCCTAGAAAAGAAACAATTTCCAAGAACCCTGCTGTCCCATGCAAAAATATCAGTCCTCTTCATCCATAGGATGTCAAGAATACTTCTCCATCTAATGAATCTTCTTGTTTCCCTTCCAATGCTATCTTACCAAAGAATGTTCCATATGATATAGCCCAAGTTTTGAGCCAAATTAAAGTGAGTGTTCCAATTATTGAATTGCTTAGAATTCTTGAGCCTAAGAAGAGAGCATTTGAGTACTTGGGATTGCAAGAAGAAAAGATTACCCCAAACAGAAATGTAAATGTTGTTGAGAATCCTCTTCAAAGCATTGCTAGCCTTGAAACACCACCATAAATGGAAGATTTTGGAGAGGCACCTAAAGTATATTTGGGAACATCCTTGGTTGATTCCCAATTGAATGTTGATCCATTCTTCACAACTTTGCTCATAAAAGATAGGTTGCTTCACAATTGCATGTTTGATTCTAGTGCATCATGTAATGTCATGCCTCTAGAAGTCATGAATGAGTTATATATCAAGGTGACATCAGCATATGGGAAGTGTAAAACCATGGATTTAAGGGAAGTTCCGGTTGTTGGATGTGTGAAGGGTTTAGTAGTGCAACTTACAGCCTATCCGGGTAAGAATTTAAAACTTGATGTTGTAATTGTTGATTGCCCTACCAAATGGGGTATGCTTTTGTCAAGAAAGTGGGCTGCCAGTGTTGGTGGTAGTGTTAAAATGGACATGTATTTCACCACCATTCCCATTAAGGGAATCATTGTCAAAATCTATGGTGAAAAGAAGATGTTACACTTGATTGAAGATCCCAACAATGCTTCTTATGAAGTGTTGTTTGCTGATGTAGATGTTGACAAATTCATTGGTTTTGCTGATGGAAAAGAAAATAAGATGGACAAATCATAGTGCCTTGGTATGGTAGGTTCTCCATGGACATTACTATTTGATGGATCTTGCTCCAAATTTAGCAATGGTGCTGGTATAGTGTTGGTTTCTCCTAGTTTGGAAGAGTTTCCTTTCTCCTTCAAGCTCAATTTTGAATGCACTAACAACATTGCTGAGTATGAGGCATTATTATTCAGATTAAGGATTGCATAGAAATATGGAGTGAAGGATATTATTGCCAAGGGGGATTCAGAGTTCTTTGTCAAGCAAGTAAGAAAGTTATATGCCACAAAAAATCAGCGTATGAAACAATATAAGCATGATGTTTGGGACTTGATTGAAATGTTTGATTCCTTTAACATTGTTTACCCTGATAGAAGTCTTAATGCTGCTACTGATAAGCTAGCTATCCTTTGTTCTAGATTTTACAATTGCACCATTTCAATTTTTTGTGAATATGACATTGAAGTGATAACAAGGCCAGTTGTCCTGGATAATGTGAAACATTGGCAGGTTTTTGATAAAGATGCCCAAGTGTTGAGATTATTACAATGCCAAGGTGAGTTTTCTGGTGATAATATTTATTGGGAACCAATGGTATGCATGAATGAAGGTAGAGAAACTTTTTTTGACAATGATATTATACAATTGAAGACAAACACCATTCCCAAAGGTCTTTTTGCACTTGAATCAAATTTTAACAATGTTGATTGCATCATAAATAGAAAGATGTTTACTTCAAGGGATGTGGAAGAGAACAACTCGGGAACCAAGGATAAACCAAGGAAGATCTGGTTGGGTAGCCATCTCATAAAAGAGGAAAAACAATCCTATACCCAACTTTTAAAGAAGTATCAAGACTACCTTGCCTGACCTTATTCAGAGCTGAAGGCATATAGAGAAGATTTATTTCAGCATGAGATTACTCTTGAGGCCAAAACCAATCCATTTCAACAAAAACAAAGGCCTATTAACCCACTGATTTCCATGAAAATGCAAGAAGAGTTGAAGAAATTGAGAGATGGTGGCATCATTCAGCCTACTAGATACTCATCTTGGGTGGAAAACCTTGTGCCAGTTAGAAAGAAGAACAGAGATATCAGACTTTGTGTGGATTTTAGGAAACTAAACAAAGCATCTATGAAGGAAAATTACCCCTTTCCAAACATGGAGAATATGTTGTAGCTTCTAATAGGGTCAGAGATGCTTTCCACTTTGGATGGTTTCTCCGGATACAATCAAGTAGTTGTCAAAGAATCAGAAAGACTTAAGACAACCTTCACTACTCCTTGGGGGACTTATGTTTTTTTAAGGATGGACTTTGGATTGATGAGTGATGGTGCTACTTTTCAAAGGGAAATGGATGTTGCCTTTGTTGGTTATATCAATGAATTTATTGTAGTTTACCAAGATGATGTGACTATTTTTTCAAGGCAATGAGTAGACCATTTGCAACACCTAGAGAAGATGTTAATCAGATGTAGAGAGTATGTCATTTCACTTAATCCAAAGAAGTGTCATTTTGGTGTGTAAAAGGAAATTTTTTTGGGTCATATTGTGTCCAAAGAAGGTGTTATGATAGACCCTGAGAGAGTGGAAGCAATCAGTAAAGTGCCCATTCTAAGAACAAAGAAAGGTATCCAATCTTTCTTTGGCCAAATAAATTTCACTAGAAGTTTTGTTTCCAATTTTTCTGAGCTAACTCTTCCAATCAAAAGCATGCTAAGAAAGGATCAAGTTATCAAGTGGGAGGAGGCTTCCATTCAATAATTTGAAGGAATAAAGGATGCACTTAAGCATGCACTTGTTTTAGCAGCCCCAAACTACAAGAGACCATTCCAAATCTTTTCTTTTGCCTCTGAATTCACTATTGCTTCACTTTTGTTACAAAAGGATGAGAACAGAGCTGAGAGACCTATTTCATTATTTAGCAAGGCTTGACAAGAAGCTGAATTGAAGTATACATTCATGGAAAAAAAGGCATTTGCATTGGTAAAAGCAACAAAGATTTTCAGGCACTATATATTGAGTTCAAAAGTTGTTTCTTATGTTCCCCACACCATGGTTAAAGACATCTTATCAGACATGGAGATATCAAGCAAGAGATGTAGATGGGTTAAAAAATTACAAGAATAGGATATAGATATCCAAACAAAAAATCTGGTAAGAGGTTTGGGTCTTGCCAAGCTCATGGCTGAGAGCAATTTGTAAAATGTAGAAGTAAATCAGCTAGAGGAAGAAAGGGTAGATCTTCTTGAAAAATTGATGAGGTTTGAGTGGTACAAATATGTGATTTTCTACCTCAAACACCTATGTTTTCCTAGTCACTTGAATAAAAATTAGAAAAGAGCCCTCAAGCTAGCTTCTCAAAAATATATCATAACAGACCTTGGGCTGGCTTGGAAGAACCTTGAAGGTGTCCTCTTGAAATGCATAAGTAAAGATGAAGCTCCCAAGTTGATTGATGATTTCCATGGGGGAGTTTGTAAAGGAAATTTTTTTGGGAGAGTGACAACACATAAGATTTTAAGAGTTGGTTATTAGTGGCCTACTCTTTTTAAAGATGCAACCCAGCTGGTTAGAAAGTGTGATAGTTGCCAACATTTTTTAGGAAGATTGAAATCTTTAGGCTCCCTTCATTTACATACTGTATCAATTGAAGCTCCTTTCAAACAATGGGGAATGGATTTCATTGGTGAGATTTCAAATCCTTCTAGTGCTAGTCATAAATGGATCCTTGTAGCAATTGATTATTTTACAAAATGGGTTAAGGCAATTCCATCCAAAAAAGCAACACACCAAGTGGTAATGGATTTCTTATTGAATCATATCATATGCATATTTGGATTTCTAGTTAAGATTGTATCTACTAATGTCATGTTTTTTAGAGCCAAGCCTTTGATGGCAATGTGTAATGAATATGGGATAAATCTGACTTATTCTTCAAACTACAATCCGCAAGGGAATGGACAAGCTGAGTCAAGTAATAAGAAATTTCTCAAGATCATCAGAAGGACCTTGGAAATCAACAAGAAGAAGTGGAGAGAGTAATTGGAATTTTCAATTTGGGCTGATAGAATAAATCCTAAAAGAGCAACTGGTAAAATCCCGTTTGAATTGGTATATGAAACTCAGGATTTGGTGCCATTACACCTGTAATTATCAACTTTCTAGTTTGCCTAGTAGTTGGAAGATCACGAACATGGCCCATATGAATCAAGGATCAATAAAATCATTGAGTTGGATGAAGAGAGAAGATATTCTCACCAAAGGCATGTTAGATTTAGAGAGAAATTAAAGAATTTGTTTGATAAGAAGGTCACCCCTAGAGCTTTCAGTGTTGGAGATTTGGTTTTTTTGTGGGATAGTAGGCATGAAGACAAGGGCAAGCATGGAAATTTTTATGCTCTATGGATGGGCCCTTATGCCATTGATATCAGGATTGGAGAAAATACATTTTTTCTCAAGGATTTGGATGGGGATTTGCTGGAGCTACCTGTTAATGGCAGAAATTTAAAAAATTTCTTGGATTAAATCCCCATGTGAGGTATCCACAAGTTGTACATTTTGTATAGTCCTTGTTTTTATTTTGTCTTTTACTGTTGTTGGTTGGTGGTTTGCCCATTTGTCCTTGGCAATAATTTTTGGTCTGGTTTTCCCAGCCTGGTTTTGATGAATTTCTGGTTTTTTGGGCTGCTCTGCATTTTTAAACTCCTTGCCCAATGGATTTCTGATACTTGGTCTATGTTGTGATCTTGTGGCACTCACTAGGAGTGCCCATCCCCAAGAAGGAGCCAATGTTGGTGTAATTTCTGAGTTTTCACACTTTGCCCTAATTTTCTATATCCAGTTTTGCTCAGAAAACGTTTCATTTGCTCAAATTGGTGACCTGCAATTCATATTTTCTAATTAAATGCCTTTGAAATGCTCACATTGTCATGATTTTTCCCTAAATTAAAACAAATTTCCAAGTTCCTCTCTTTTGTGCCCTAACTTCTTCATTTTTTTAGGTTGAGCCATTTTCCCCTTTGTCAAATTCGTGTAAAAAATTAAAGTGGATCAAATCCAAGTTGTTTGCTATTAAAATCTCATTCCCCAGGCTGTAAACAATGTAAAATTATGCTTTACTTGATTTAAAATTGAGAAATTTGCCCTCCTTGTGATTTTTTTTTATTTCTAGGGCATCTCCATCATTTTTCACATTTTGACGGGCGTACACATGTCATTTTCCCATCAAATTCATCCTTCCATCCTTTTGATGACATGGTAGGTTTCTATTAGCTGGGGGGCGGTCAGGAAAATGTTATAAGTTATTACTTTTTGAAAAATTGACAAAGGAAAATTTTGCTCTGTGGCCCCACATTTGCTACAGTGACATGCCTACATGGCATGATTTGATTGGTTGGAGGATCGACAGGTGGCGGGGATCACTTAAAACATTTTCTTCCATTTTGGAAAATTTCTCGAAGTCACTTTTTGGTCTGAAGGCCCGCGTCCAATGGGAAGTGGACACATGTCCAGGAAGGTTAGGTGGGTGGCGGAAGGACTTGAAATTTTTTATTGTTTTTTGCCTCGGATGCCAAGGTAACGTTTTGACCCAAAGGCCCGCCTCCAATAAGATGTGGACACGTGTCTAGGAAAGTCAGCATGGAGGGGTGGAGTTTGTGAAAAATTTGAAATTTTTAACTTCAAAATGTTAAAGTTAAAATTTGGCCCGAGAGCCCGCGACCAATTGGAGGAAGACACATGTCCAGGAGGTGAGATGGATGAAGGGGCCGTAGGAAAATTTTATGAATTTTTTCCTTTTATGTTTGTAGGGTAAACATTGAAAAATGGGCCCACCTCCAATGAAACATGGACACATGTCCAGGAGAGCCAAGGGAGAAGTGGGGTTGTGCGTGTTTTCTGTATTTTTTGCATTTGGAGGAAAAATCTCAAAGTTAAAATTTGAGCCGAATCTCCGTAATGAATCACGAAGCAACACGTGTCCACAAGGGTAAAATGGATTGGCGGAATTTGTGATAGTTTTGATGTTTTTTAACTTTAAAGGGTAAAAAGTAATTGTTCACGCCAAACTCTTGCAACTAAATAAAAAATGACACGTGTCCAAAAGGAGGCAGAGGTTTGGAGTGCATAGGAAAGTGGAAAACTTTGCAAATTTTTTGTGAAAAATCTCGAAGTAAAAAATGGACCCGCGGAAAATTTGGAGGTGTTCTCCCATAGAAAATTAAGGGGTGACTCATGGCCTATTCCAAAAGGCAGAAAGGGGGAGCGCAAGCCCGCAGGAGGATTTTGTGCTCATGGAGGAATGAAGGAAAACTTGGAGGGTCAGCTCTGCCACGAATGGGAGACTGCCATGTGGCCAAAGAAGCAACGGGTGTTCGGACTCGCGGAGGTTTTTGAAGAAATTTTCCTTTTCTGAAAAAAGGAGAAAATTTCATTATTTTGGCCCACGGCTTTCAGTAGGGCTCACCTAAGGACACGTGGTGGGTCGAGGGGGCAAGCGGGGAAAATTTTCAAAATTTTCTCGAAGTTCAAAAAGGTTTAAAATGCATTTTAAGGATTGGGGACCCACTCCAATCATGTTTGGAAATGTGTCCCACCTTGTCCAAAGGTAAAAAGGTAATTTGGGAACTTTTGAAGAGGATTTGGATCTTCCACATGGAGGGCTGGACCATTTAAAATTGATTTTCAAATCAATTGATCAGCTGTGCATTTTCGTTTTTGGGCTGCCATTAGAAGCTCCAAGAAGTGTGGAATCATCATTTTTGCACCAAAACACATGAAATTTTATATGAATCCATGCATCCCTTCAGCCTTATGAAACACAATGGAATCATTTATTTGAGATAATTCAGTGACCTATAGTGCTTTTTCATGAGATATTTTTCTCATCTCGTGTAAAAACACGTGAAAGGTAAAAATGAAAAGTTGCAGAGTTAAAAATGATGAGGGAAAAAGGTGAAAAATGATTGCAAATGCATGTTGGCATGGTGGAATGCCAAAAACGTGACCCTAGGATGGATAAGGATGCTGATTTCATGCAATATTTTAAAATATTTGTGCATCTCTGCCATTTGGCGAGTTGTTTCACAGTTTTCTATCATTTTTCATCAAATGGATAGGGTTTTATAAATAAATTTGATCCCTTTGAGCATATTATTTTCTTGGGATGCAAGGATCCAAGTTGGCAGAGGGTATAATTATGTAGTTTTGGAAACATTTTGTAAGGCATGGTGTTGAGAATTTGGGAGAAAGAGAGAAGAAATTTCTGGAGGAAAAGACTGGAAGTAAGTCCATTTCCCTTTTGAGAAACTACCTGAGAGCCATTTTTGATTCCAGTCTTGCATCAAATGTTCATCATGTTGAGTTGGTTTCAGCTGTAAAGCCATCAAAAAGCTTTGAGATTTTCTAAATAACTTTCCCTTGCTGATATATTTGATCAAATTCTATGGATTAACTGGTTTTTATCTCTTGGCAGAGCTTGCACACACTTGTATTTCAATATGTTTTCAATTTGTGTTTCATGCTCATGTCGCAATCTTGTGTTTGGGATCTCTTATTGATCATGCATGGTCTCATTTCTTGTAGAGGGTTTGAAGGCATCTACCATCTTCTCATTCAAAAGAGCATTCATCTGAGTGGAGATAAACATATTTAAATTCATCTTACCTTCCTTGCAATACTGAGGGTATTTGTAAACCTTTGGGTTTACCTTAGGACATGATCTAACAAGGGGTTCTTAGATGCTTTATTGATATTTTGCTTCAAGTCTTTTGTGGAAGGTTATCAAAGTTTGTGTGGAATAGTGTAGATTTGGGCATCCATTTTTTATGCACATATCTTTAGTTGGAAGAGCACGTCAAATTCATTGAAACATATCTGTTGTTTAGGTGTTGTAACCCATTTTGCAAAGTTTCCCAAAGAAGGTGATGACTTCTAGCTACTCTTCTTCTGAGATTCTCTCATCATAATTTCATTTCAAACTAACTCATCCTACCTATAATACCCCTACATTTGCATTGTGTGTCTACAAAAGATATACAATCCTTCCTCACAAAAATGCACAAAGTATGATTAGGGTTTTATCATGTATTTAGCGGCTCTTAGCTTTGCTTTGAGAAGCATTTACAGCATTTAGTAGTGACAAATCCTTTGAGTTTGGATAATGGATATTTGATCATGTTTTCACAAAACCTCCTCCACATCACACATGCAAAATACAAGGATATCTCCATCTCCTTTACCGTATAGGGGCTGCAATATAGGTTCTCTTACCTTGGTTGATAGGAACAACCTAAAATAGTGAGGGTTAGATCAAAACCCTTATGAAGGTGCTATCCACTCCCTCAAATCTTGAATGACAAACAAGCAGATAGGTGTTCTGCCCAGCTACAAATGAAATACAAAACATCTATCTATCCTTGAGTGTCTTGTGCAAGTTCATGATGTTGTTCAAGTTATGAAGGAGATTAAATATGGATACCAACAATAGGTAAACTATGCAAGTTCACGTTTCTATTGCAGGTTCTTGGATTTATGTGATTAATCAAGTGGTGGAGCGTTGCATTCAGTTGGGTTGTGGTGCTTGTTCACCCTTCTCAAGTTCATGGCTTCTAAGGAATTCACTGGAAGAAATGATAACTTGTTTGTCATCTGAGGTGAGTTTAGCAAAGGGAAGGTATTGTGGACGTTTCCTAGTTTAATTGGTATTTTATATCCTCTCTAAGTTATGAGTAGGTGAAGTTGACTTGTGGTGCACACACCCTTTTCAAATTAGCCCTTCCTTGAGTCTAGAAACATCCTTTATTTGGTGCATCACCATCCCTAGTATAGTTTCATTTTTGCAGGATCTCTTTCCCTAAAACCCATGAAAATGTTAGCATAGGACTATATAACCAATTGTTTCATTGCATTAGGAGTAGTACAACACTTAGTTTAGGAAGAGGAATTCAGCCTTCTCCAGAAGTTCACCTCGAGCCCCCAAGTCCCACAACTTGAGAGGTTATCCCATGTGTCCTAATCACACTAAACGTCATGTTCACATTCTAGCCATTCAGATGGTGCAGTGATTTAGTGACAACAATTTGATGTCATTAATAAGTGGCTCGCTATCAGAAGCAACATTTCAGTAGCCAAATGGGCATGACAAGTGTCAGAAAATTTGTATCTAAGACCGTAGATGAATGAGGTTTTGTGTAATGGATCTATCTAAGGGTTCAAGCAATCCATCTTCGGTGATAACTAGAGAATCAAAGTCTCTATAACAAGATATGATATTCACTGATTATTAGTAAGATCAACAGAGTATTGATCTGATATTAGAAGAAGAAAACAATTCTCATAGGATAGGTAAGTATTAATTCGCAAAATTTCATGAACATGTTTAATGCGGAATAGCCTTCTCACCTTGGTATTAGGAAACGAATGTTAAAAATTGATTACAGATAGTCGATTATGTTTAATTGCAAATTGTTGGGCCTGCTATAACCAGGGAGTGAAATGGAAGGTTGGAGTTATACTTTGAGAAGAATTAATATGAGTGGATGCATTTATTCACCAAGTTACTGCCATTAGGGATAGTAACAATATTCATAACATCTGAGTTATTTGGGTCAATCAGGCAATGGAATAAAATTTCGATAAAAATCATTAAATGAATGATCATGAAGGAAAGATGTGAAGGCTTTGAGCTCATTAGAATCTAAATAGTGGCGTATAATTTATAATGCTTAAGTGTTATAGTGAGTTTGAATGTATTAGCATGCTATAAATTTATAACAGGTGAGGATCAATATGGCACTTGATCTTTCTACTTCACGATAGGAAACCTCCACTGATGGTAATAGTGGGATCAGTACCTTCATGCTTCATCTCCAGGATATATGGCTTACCCATTGGAGCTACATTTATATATTTAAAGTCTTAACGTGATTCAATTAATTAGGAATCTTTAAGAATATGTATCCTTGATCATGCCCATATTGCGAGGACTAACAAGCCCTAAACTGTAACTATTGCGACATCCTAATTTAATTGTTATCAATAGTTGGTCTTTACTAGTTGAATGGTGTGTACTCATTTAATGACTACCAATGTGATTTCAAATAATTCTTTGAATTAATAGACTACAAATTGTGGGGTTGTTATTTCCAGAATGGGCATTGAATCCTTTCTAGCACCTGCTATAAAGGTTTTAGAATTGCAATATCTTTAGATTCTTTGTCAATGGGATTCCTATGTCAGAATAGGAATTTGGAAAATGTAAAAATGCTATCATTGACCTATCCTCAAGGAAATGTATTCATTGGATGAAACATCCCTTTTATATCAAATTCTTAGATTTGATGTTTCATATGAGTATTCAACTACACATATTTCTTGTAGAACATGGAAAAAAAATGTTGTATCTTTGAAAAAAGAGAAGAATTTTTAAGGTATGAAGAATGGGATTGTGCACATTCTTAATCAAAGTTACTTTTCATGGTTAATTTTGTCAACGTTTAATTCTATTAGACGTATTAGAAAAATCATGGGCACATTCAAGATTCTAACAGGAAAATTGTTTGTTTTGATCATGTCCCTGAGTTTGGGCAACTTGGCCATTCTTAGAATCAAGACAATGAGATTAGAAAAATATGTATGTATCCAGCTAGCATCTTGTAGTGAGAAGTCTTGATCTTGTCGGGTATGGATTAGTAGAATTAGGATAAATGGTTACGGTAATTTCTACATAGGCATTCCATTTGGATATTTAGGGGGACTATTCCACCTATGGATCTCATTTTTCTTCCAATATTGTCCAATCTAAATTAGAATATGATTTCAGTGGATGAGCATCTTCCATTTACAGATGGGCATATGACCCTTTGACATTCGATGAAAATTGTATAATTCATTTTGATCAATAGGCTAGTAGGAAAAATACCTATGGGTCAAGTCTCATCTACTCGAATGGGTTTGACATGAAGATGAAGTGTGTTGTACCCCATTTTTCTATGGAAGGAAAACCAGATGTTATTCTTCACATTGAGAAGAGTTAGAAATTCATTGGTGTTTCCCAGAAATTTCCTTTATATTATTCATGAAAATAGCAAGAGAGAGAGCCCAAAAGTGAATGAATAAATAACAATTTGAGATAGAGGCTTGATCCCCCTTTAAGGGTATGCAGTGCAGCACTAGGCTCTACCAGGGTAGTCTAGCCAGTATGATACAATTATTAACTCTATAAAGGTTGTCGGAATGATTTTACTCTATAATTTTTCTTCTAATATGGTCCTCCTTCCATGCAAAATGGGGAGAAACCCACCAATAAACATTTTTTTGTTCGAGGATGGATAAATTCCCATATTTCTAAATAGTCCAATACAACTGAACAACAACATGGCCATAATAAAATGTTAGAATGTCTAGAGAATTGGTTAATGCATTATCTCATTATTACGAGTGGTCCAAGAATTTTTTTTTTAAATACCTTTAATTAATAAGTACATGGTGCTAAACAATATATTTGCATGCTGGTCTTGATATGTCATGGACTTAAACAATATATGTTAATTACTCATATATATGAATGATCCTCTTCCTTTTCTAAATAAAATTAATAGAACTATACAATACGAGAATGGGAATATGCCCAAGGGTATGTAGTGCATCACTTGGTAGAGCCAAGATCTTCTAAAACAAAAATAATAAAACTATATAAGGCTTGATCCCCCTCGAGGGTATGTTGGGTAGCACTTGGTGGAGCCAAAACTTGGTTCGCTAGGGTTAGTCCAGCCAAAATGATATAATTGTAAACAAGCACCACAAAGTCACTAATTCTATTTGTAGTTGTGTTTTTATAAAAAAACCCTTACCAACCATGCTTTAATGCTTTAATATGTTATATTTGTTTAGACCCATTTAAATGTTTTTTCAAAAGTTATTACAATACTAAAAATAGATTGTACAATTGTTGAATATGAATGGGATTGAACCCATTTTAATACATCTATAAAGGTTGTTAGAATGTGTTATCTCTATTCTTCATCGATGATTCATATGTCATAATAAGCATATGAAAATTCTAAAAATATACGATTAGCACCTTCCCTAAGGATGTGAGAGTGAACAACTTCCCTTATTCTATCATTCTTATATGATGTTTGAAGTGAGAATGAATTAAATTTTATCTTTATTATTTTTCTATGATTCTTATATGAGAATGAAAATACGCCCATTCAATACAAGATAATATAAGACATCAAAATGATGGATTCTTTTTCTTTGTTTCCTCTAGTATTTTTCTAATAATAAGAGAAAGTAAATTTAATCTCTCAAGTTCTTTTTATAAAAAAAATTATCTTCTATTAGTCATGTTGTATTTGAATGGGCATTTTTCCATTCAAATCTTATCAATTTCTTCTATAACTAGATGTATTAAAAAAACATTGTATTCAAGACAAAATTGAAAAATGGTTTGTTTGTTTGTTTGTATGAAAGAATGGGAAACTACCCATTCTTAAACAAAGATAAAGTAAATTTTATCTCTCCACTAGATCTTGCATTGTTGAGTAAGATATGATTACTATAGAAGTGTTAAAATGACAATAAGCTTACAATAATTATATTCTATTACTCATATTATAATTGAATGGGAATTTTCTCATTCAATTTGTATCAATTTATTCTATTATACATATTAGAAAAATTACATTGTATTCAAGATAAAATTAAAAAATGTATGTTTGTTTGTATGAGAGAATGGACATCTTGCATTGTCGACTAGCTATGAGTAATATAGATGTACTAAAAAAAAAGTTTATAATTTTTAGAACATGAGAATATGCCCATTGACAATAGGCATATGCCCATTCTAATATAGGAATTGAAAAGAAAAATAGGCATCAGACAAACTAGATATGGGCATTTGTCTACTCGAATGGATTTGACATGAAGATGAAGTGTGTGGTCCCCCATTTTCTATGGAAGGAAACATAGATGTTATTCTTCACATTGAGAAGAGTTATAAATATTCATTGGTGTTTCTAAGAATTTTCCTTGATATTCTTCATGAAAAGAGAGAGATCGCAAAAGCTTAAGAATAAACAACAATTAGAGATAGAGGCTTGATCCCCCTTTAAGGTTATATAGTACGGCACTAGGATTTGTTAGGGATAGTTCATCCAGTATGATACAATTATTAACTCTATAAAGGTTGTCAGAATGTTTTTACTCTATAATTATTTTTCTAATACATGGTCCATGTGAAATGGGGAACCACCCAACATAAAATGTTTATTTTTTTGAGGATGGACAAATGCCCATATTTTTAAATAGTCCAAAAAAACTAACCAAAAATATGGCCAAAATAAATGTTAAAACATCTAGAGAATGGGATAATGCCTATTCTCATTATTACGAGAGGTCCAAGATGTGTTTTAAAACAATTACCTTTAATTAATAAATACATGGCAGTAAACAATATATTTACATGTTGGTCTCAATATGTCATGGTCTTAAACAATATATTTTAATTACTCCTATATGATAATGGGCATCTCCCATTTCTAAATCAAATTAATATAACTGTATAATATGAGAATGGGCATCTACCCATTGGTATGTAGTGCAGCACTTGGTGGAGCCAAGATTCCCATTCTAAAATAAAATAATATAACTACATAAGGCTCAATCCCCTTCGAGGGTATGTAGTGCAACACTTGGTGGAGCCAGAACTTGGCTCTTCCTTAGGATTAGTCCCAGCCAAAATGATACAATTGTAAACAAGTGACGCAGAGAGACTAATTCTAGTCATTTCCGAAAATCCTATTTAAAAATATAAAGTGACATGAAACATAACATGAGACCCATATTTTTATAAAATTTTATTACCAACCAAGCTTTAATGATTTAATAGCCTAATTTTTAGACCCATTTAAATGTTTTATAGAGGTATTAGAATACTAATAAATAAATAATACAAAAAATAGCATTTTTAAAAATTTGCTTGCATTTGAATGTTTAGAATGGGCATATGCCAATTCTCATATAAATAAACAATTATGATTAGTATTTAATTGTAAGTTGCACATTCTCACATCCTTCTCACAACCTTTATAGAGGTATGAAAACATTTTTAAATAATTTCTTTCATTCGAGCATTTAGAATGGGCATATGCCAACTCTCATATAAAAAAACCTTTTTGTCTTGTATTGAATTGGGCAATCAAATGTTATTGTCTTGTATTGAATCGGAAGTTTCCCATTCTCACAACTTTTATAGAGGTATAAATTCTAACATCCTTTGATTAACGATACATTTTTATCTTGTATTGAAGTGGAATTTTCCCATTCTCGCTTCTTTTATAGAGGTATAAATTCTCACAGCCTCTACCGAGGTATTAAAATGATTAAGTTCTTGTACAAAATAAATTCTCAATCTCACATCCTTTATAGAGGTATAAAAAATATTTAAGTCCAAAATTACTTGTATTGAATGGGTAGATTCCCATTCTCATATGTATGAATCAAATAAGAATAATTGAAATTAAATTTAGTTTGTTTCGGAATATTTGGAATTAAAATTTAGCTTGTGCCAGTTATAAACATTCTTACACAAGGAATATTCTCTATCTATACAATTTAACATGTGCCCGTTATAAACATTCTTACATAACCTATATTCTCTACCTATAAAGGCTGTGAGAAATTTTCATCACTTTCCCATTTTTAAAATAGAGTAAGTTTGTGTATCTTTAAAAATTTTCTTCGAAGTCTTCTGCTTCATAAGCCGAAAACTGTATAACGAAACATATTGAAATTGATCATTGCTAATGGGAAAAGTAATACGATATAAGATTGAAAAGGAATGGTCAATCTAATATAATAAATATTTAACTTAATTAATTTAAAAACTATATGAAGGCTATGATAATGGGAAACAATCCATTTTAAAACGAATTAGATAATATTTATATTCTTCTTTTATGATTCCTATATGGGATTGGGTATTGGTTCATAATATTTCTTCTTTTATAAGTTTATTCGTATTCGATTATCCATATATGGGAATGGGAATCTTCTCATGTAGATAGAAATATGAAAAAAAAATTCATGTTTGTGTGAAAGAATGGGTAGTTGCCAATTCTAAATAAAAGTAATTTTTAAAAAAAAGTAAATTTCATCTTCATTATTCTTCTATTAGTCTCTATTCATAAATACATGGAGAATTAGTAAACTTGTGAGAACTGGTAGGATTTATATCCCATCATGTCAATGATTGGGTTGGCTTAAATTAAATGTTTAATGGAATTGGGTTGGCATATATTAAATTCTCAATGACATTGGATAATGTACGTTGTCTTTATGATTTTACATGGCTAATAGTTGGAGTCGGTGGCTCCAGATCCTAAAGGATCCTTCATCTATGATCATTAAGAATTGTGAAGAGATGTGTGTAATTATTTAATAATAATGATAACAACTTCAGTGAGGAGTAATCACTTTCATCCTTGGCTTGTGTGGTTTGATTTCAAGTAGCCTTCATCACCCTCATTCAGCATTTAGACTCCTCTCCCTATTATTTCTGTCATCATAGTTGTGCCCTCTCTTCCTGATATTTTTCTGCGAAGTGCGAAAAGATAAATGGACTTCTTTAATTCCATTTCTTGGTCATGTCTCAAACGGGTTTTTAGGATTGATTCATCATATGTTTTTGACGTCATTAAACATGTTCTGGGTGGTTCCTATCTCTTGATTCCAAAATAGCTCAAGTTAATTCATAAATTGACTAGGTGTTTGTTTCAAATTTTCTTTTGGTTAGCCGTATCAAATTAGAAGTTGTTATTATTGCCCATTTTTTTATCATTCCCTCTCATAAGGTTAGATTAGATGAAGAAATGAAGCATTGTAATCTCAACACTCTATCCACGTTCATCGGGCCTGACGTAGAAGTTGGTTGGGTTAAACATTCTTTTGTGTAACCTTTGGCGGAGAGGAACTGAGCCCTCACCCACTTTGTTTAGGTTTTCTTAGACTTTTTTATAGCCTCAAACCCACTGCCTCTCCATCTTCCAAACATTGATTTAATTTTGATTCATGTTCTTGTCCACCCTAATTTTGCTAGTATTTCCATGTTGCGGGAGCTATTGCATCCCACCTACACATTCTTGCCATATATTAAATCCACTTCTAGTGGTGGCCTCCACCATATGGATACTTGAGGTATCCATGTGGGTTCTTCCTTCTCGTTTTCTAATGTCAAAGAAGAGGGAATTGAGATTTTTGATGATGACTAATCATCTTTTTCGATAATATGCATTTTGTAATTTTCTCTATTCATTTTTCCTTTTCTAGTCACTGATACTTTTTATCTAAACGTAAAATTTCTTTTTAACCTATAATTACTTATCTTAAGTTTTTATGTTCTATTAATTTATCTAAATTATTGATCTTGTTATATTCCAATCATAATTATAAATCATCAACATATTTATTAGTATAACCATGTTTTAGGCTATTTTCATTTATAACTAAATGGTGGTAAACAATAAATTTGCATGGTGGTCTCGCTATGTCATGGTTAAGAAAAAATACAAATTTAAACATTAGCATAACCATAATTTAGGATATTTTCATTTATATAAATATAACATGATTAAGTTCAATTAATTTCTTTTATTAGGATGTTAATCATATATTCTTCTTCAATGATTCCTATATGAGAGGCATTAAAATGAATAAGTTCAACATTTCTTATACAAACACACATCCCATTCTCAAAATCCATTATAAAAAATATATATACATAAGAAGATAAGATAGGCATGTTTCAAACAAAATACCCTTAATTAATTAAATAAATGGTGGTAAACGATATATTTTCATGGTGGTCTCACAATGTCATGGTAAAGAACATATATAAATTTAAATATTATCCTAACCCATTCTAAAAATTATAAAATTATATATGTGTGTATATAAATATATTAAGATGAGAGCTACATAAGGTTTGATTCCTCTCGAGGGTATGTAGTGCAGTACTTGGCTTTGTCAGGGATAGTTTAACTAGTATAATACAATTATTAATAATTACAAGACAAAAATTTTTACGGTCACAATGTAAAACATCCCATCCTATATATGTTACTGTCACAATATACAACTTCCCATTCTATTTTCGATAATTCTTCTATGTTTGCTAAATGTGAATGAATATATATATATGAGAAATAAGAACTACATAAGGCTTGATCCCTATCGAGGATATGTAGTGCAACACTTAGCTCTTCCAGGGATAGTCCAACTAGTATAATACAATTATTAATAATTACAAAACAAAAAATGTCACTGTCACAATTCACAACTTACCATTCTATCTTCTATAATTCTTATATGAGAATGGGCACAAATATATCTATCTAAAAACTTAATCATAAACAAAAATTAAAATTTAATGTCTATTATTATTCTATTCTTTTATATTAGAATGGGCATCCATGATTCTTAATAAATGAGAAAGGTTAAATAATAGTAATGAAAGTTGGTTATATAATAGTAATGGAAGTGCAAAATTTAATCCTGAAGGATGAACCATGTGCAACTTGCCCTTGCATACTTGGTAAATGATCCATCAATGGAAATAGACACATATGACTTCAAGGAAACATAGACATGATTCACCAATGATACAAGGCCTAGATAGATACGATTCTCCCTCAAGATAAAATGCTTTAATTTTATTACTATTATTTGCCCATTCTAATTTTTTTTTATATAACTACATAATATAAGAATGAGCATCTTCTGATTGTAAAACAAAATAATAACATCCAAAATGAGACAATTATAAATAAAGAGACGCAATGCTTAGTCCAACTAGAAAAATTGAGTTCAATATTTCCCACCCATTATAAAATAAAATAATAAAACTACATAAGGCTTGATCCCTCTCGATGGTATGTAGTGCAACACTTAGTGGTGCCAGCACTTGCCTCTACCAAGGATAGTCTATCCAAAGTGATACAATTATAAAAAAAAAAATATAACTACATAAGGATTGATCCCTCTCAAGGGTATGTAGTGCAACACTTGGTGGTGACATTACTTGGCTCCACCAAGGTTAGTCAAGACAAAATGATATAATTATAAACAAAATAATAGAACTACATAGAGCCAAAATGATACAATTATAAACAAAATAATAAAACTACATAAGGCTTGATCCCTCTCGAGGGTATGTAGTGCAGCACTTAGCAGTGATAGAACTTAGCTCCACTAAGGTTAGTCTAGCCAAAATGATACAATTATAAAAAAAATAGAAATGCATAAGCTTGATCCCTCTCGAGGGTATGTATTACATCACTTGGCGGTGCCAGTACTAGGCTCCACCAAGGTTATTCCAACCAAAACAATACAATTATTAACAAAATAATAGAACTACATAAGGCTTGATCCCTCTCGACGGTATGTAGTGCAACACTTAGTAGTGCCACCACTTAGCTCCACCAAGTTTATTCTAGCTAAAATGATACAATTATAAACAAAATATTAAAATTTCCCATTTAATATAAGATAATATAAATTTAATCTCTCCACTTTGTCTAAAAAAATATAATGTGAATCGACATATGATCAATTTTATCTCTTCACTCTAACTAAAAAAATGAGAAGCATGGATGATTATATATTATAAGAAATGAGAATAATATACCCATTATAAACATCTATTCTTCTTCAATGTTTATTGGTACAAGCAATGTTTGAAGTACATTTTATCTCTCCACTTTGTATTACATTTTTTTATTTTTTATTTTCATCTATTGTCATTTTAAAAAAACTACATGTGAATAGATAAATATAAATAAGAAGATGAGAACTACGTAAGACTTGATCCCTCTCGGGGGTATGTAGTACAATAACTACAAAACAAAAAATGTTACTGTCACAATGTCCATCTTCTAATTCTATCTTCTATAATTTTTAAATGAGAATGGGCATATGCCCATTCAGAATATAAACTCTTCTTCTATGCTTCCCAAATTTGAATGGATATATATATATATATATATATATATATAGTAAGATGAGTACTACATAAGGATTCATCCCTCTCGAGGATATGTAGAGAAAAACTTGGCTCTGTCAGTGATAGTCCATCTAGTATAATACAATTATTAATAATTATAAAAATAAATGTTACTGTCATAATGTACATCTTCTAATTCTATCTTCTATAATTCTTATATGAGAATGGGCATATGTCCATTCTCACACATATAATATAGAGAGGAAGACAAGATCCAATTAATAATATGAGAAATGTGAAGATGCCCATTCTCACACATATAATATAGAGGAATAATAGAGCCAACGAATAATATGATAATGGGCAGATGCCCATTCTCAGACAATTAATAAAGAGACAGAATAGACCCAACGAATAATATGATGATGCGAAGATGTTCATTCTCACAAAGTTGATAAAGAGGTAGAATAGAGGTAACGATATGAGAATGGGCACAATGTCCATTAGTTCACACCAATAATTATAGAGTTCAAGAATCCATGAGGTAATGTCCTAATTATAGAAGAAGCATATATTATCTCAACCGCACTACTTTGCAAGTCAATTAGCTCAAACAGATTACGTGCATATAAGAATGAATAGAGGTCAACTAATAATATGAGAATAGGACAAATGCACCAGTACCTCATCAATGTTGTTCATACAAGGATTATCCAGCTAATGGTCATATGTCAGAAGTTTCTCATTATCATTCTCATAATGTATAATTCCCATTCTTATATAGTTATGGTAAGGCTAGTAGTCACAATATGTGCATTCAATTATATCTTTAGGACAATATTATTAGACTAGGCTATTACTGTCTTAATGCTTCAGACTTCATATTTTGAATGAGTAGATGATTCACTTCTCATTAATACCTTAATATAGAATCAAAATCAGTCTGCAATATGATTAGATACTACAGAATGGGTGGATGCCCATTCTCACAAATTATGATAGTAGAAGTCACTTGAATATGAAAATGGGAAAATTTCCATTCTCACACATGATGCAAATATAGAAGCATTAAATAGAGATAACGAATATTGAGAATCAAAGAAGATTCCCATTCTCACATAGTTAATATAAAGGTGAATCACATAAGAAGAACATATATAAAATTTACTATGATCATGATGTAGTTGTTTTATCATTCATTTAAAATTAATGATGTTAGCTACTAAAGAAATCTAAACAACTCAGAAAATGGATGGTTTAAGGTACCTCAAATGTGTGATGTGGATGAATGGGCGCAAAATGATTGATCCTCACTGCTACAAGTTGATGACCTGCAAAACAAGGACACTAAGAGGGAAATGGATTAGATGATAGATGGGGGGGTTTTCCTGACAAAGTCGGCTCCAAGAAGCGTTAACTTCCTTGGTGGATGTCAACCCCCGTGTTTTGATAAAATATAAAGCAATAATAATAAGTAGGATAATATGCAGAATTTGAGGCACACAGAAACTGAAAATGTAGAAATGTAAGGCACATACAAATCTAATCTAAAATAAATTTGAAATAAGTTTACCTGGCAGGGTTGACGATGACCTTGACTACACAGGGGTAGGTCGACGGTGACCTAAGTGGATGAATCTAGAAAACAAGAGAATTATGTAGATCTATAGAGATTTGAATGTAAACTGAACACAAAAAGCCTGTAGATGTTGGAAATGACCTATACAAAGAATCTGAGGCAGAAGAAACTAGAGAATGACAGGAAAATAAAGGTTTGGATTGGGATGGTTGATAAACAGGACTCAGGTTGATGGTGACCAGGGTGGGGAGATGGCAATAGAGTTAGATATTTTGATGCAACTAGATAGATGATGGTATATGGAAGCTAGGAAAAAACGGAACTAGAATAGACATTGGGAAAGAAGATAGGGATAGAAATTATAGTGACAAAGGGACTAGGATTGATGGCAACCTGGGATGGGTGACGATGACCTACACAGTATAAAACCAAGATAGATGGAAACGAGCTAAATGGATGACCTACAAAAGAAACACTGATAAAACAAGGTTGATAATGGAGTCTTGACTACTGCTGAACCTGCAAGATGTTAGATCCAACAAGATAATAATAATGAAATAACATGTAAGATAACACAAAAAGTCAATGTAAACCTCCCAAAGTCAGTGAGAGTGATGAAAACAAATTCCAAGGACTGTACGAAGGTTAGCGCAATTGTTGAGATGCTCTGGTTGGAAGATGGA
This sequence comes from Taxus chinensis, assembly GCA_019776745.2. NCBI lineage: Eukaryota > Viridiplantae > Streptophyta > Pinopsida > Cupressales > Taxaceae > Taxus > Taxus chinensis. The sequence continues at coordinate 337,473,908 of CM034153.1, forward strand.
TTCATAGAATGCAAGAAAGCCAATTTTTTCATATTTGTGTGTTTGTGTGTCTCTTTTTGGAAAGGGAAGAACTCAGTCTTATAGGGTTGACGATGACTGGGTTGGGTCACCACCGACTATAGGGAAAATTTTTCGACTGAGGCTAATTTTGTAATTTAATCGAGATTATGGGTTTTTAAGGATGGGAAAAGCACTTTAAATCTTGTAGGTGGGAGGAGGTTGTTTTAGGGATGTGTCATGGGTAGTTAGGGATAAAGATAGGTAGGATAAAATCTAGGAAAAAGCATAGGGATTTAGATTTAGGATAAAAGCATGTCCTAAAAGGAAAGTCCTATTAGGGCATAATGGGTTAATTAATTAATTAATTAATATTAATTAATCAATGTTAATAAAGATTAAAGATGATGGGATAATAAATGGGCATTTAATTAAATGAAGGGGGATGAATTAAATTAAGGGGGTCTAGTTAGGACCATGGTGAAATATGCACACGGGAAGACAAGGGTAGAGATATCGAATTTAGGTGTCTACATTTGCCCCTTTTTGTTGAGTGGTTTGTGCTAGCAAGCCATGAGACAAAAATGAGAAGAGAAAAAGAGTAGGATGAGGATTGACAAAAGGTTGATGATGAGCTCCCCCTCAAATGAGGGATCGATAATGCCAAGGGAAATCGATGACGTGTTTGAAAAAGGTAGATGATGAAGGGTGGGTGGGTGAAGAAAAATGGGTAAAAGGATAATGCAAGGAAAGATGCCCCAAGAAAAAAGGATTGCAATAACAATAAAAACTATGGTGGTGACTCTGATATCACATGGGTAGGGGACATGGGGCGGTCTCAATGGAGACGTCAGAAATGTTCTATGGGCTAGTGAGTGGGTGAAAATCACTGTGAAATGGAGAGAATCCAATGGGAAACCTCTCGAATGGATGTGGGATGACCAATGGGTCATGGGAAACATCAAACATGCACAAATAAATGTGAAAATTATGTGAAATCCTTCGTACATGAGGAATTGAGTGAAAAGGGTATGCGTCTGCAAGGGACGAGGGTGAAAATAATGGCGCCCCAGTATAGGCACAAAAAAGATGAGGACACAAATAATGGTGCCCCAATAAAGGGCACGATGGTGACCAAAAAGGTGAAATATAAGAAAAATAAGTAATGGTGTCCTAAAGGGAACACAAATATGGCCATAAAGGAGGGCTTAACATGAAACATGGATGATAATATGACACCTCAATAGAGGACACGAAAAAAAGGCTGAAAAGGGAAATAAGAAATTATGATATAAAATTCCCCAAGGGGGAGTAAATATGGCCATAAGGGTGGATTTAAGATAAGATGAATGATGAAATGGTGCCCTAAAAGAGCACGAATATGGCCAAAAAGGCAAGGTAGGGAAACATGTGATATGATGCTCAAAGAAGGCCACAAAAGTGGACCTAGGATGAGATAGATTAGAAAAGATTAGATGAGATAAAAAAAGACATAATCAGATGATATATGAGAAAATATATGAAATGAGATAAGATAATATTGGATGTGACCAAAGGGTATGAAATGATGCTACATCATATCAATGAACACATGGGAAAAATATGCCTCCAACCACATTGGAGGTAAACAAGAAGGGGACCCAAGTAACACAAGGCACATGCGACCAAAACATGATGTTAGCATATAACCAACAATAGTTAGTTATACCAAAGATCATGAGAGAAGAAAGAATGGAATGAACTCATAAACCTAATGTTGACATGAAAAAGGGGTTTGTGATGTAACTTATACATGGGAAAAGGGTTCTCCATGAGTGGTGTTCCCTAAATCTATGCCCCAGCTCTGGGAAGGGGAAAGAGAAAACTGATCAATGCGGGAAGTTTTCTAGAAGAAAGTTGATCAATGTGGGAAGATTTCTTAGGATGCTAATAAAATGGAAGGTTGATCAATGTGGGAATCCTTCAATGCCATAATACAAAAGAGTATCCATCCTTTGAGGGTATGGTTATACTTTATACATATATGATATAGATGGCAAGAATGATATACATGATAGTCATCCTTCGAGGGATCTATCTATTTATTTGATTTGATTTGATTTTCTTTTCCTTTTTTTTGATAAATAGTTTTCCTTCAAGGGAGCGGTCTATTTTTTATTTCTTTGATTTTGATAAGAGCATCCATGAATTTTGAATTTAACAAGGGGAAGAGTTGGGAATAGCTAAGTAGACCACTTAGGAGGGGATAATGAATGTACAAGAGACACCCATGAGCCCTTTGCATGGTTTCAAGAGGTAAACAAGAGGGTGATGGATGTAATGATCGTGGAGTTCTCACCAAGAAGGGAGAACCTATCCATAAGGAAAATTCTATGGGAAGAGTTGTGGTGCCCATATTTAAGGTCATGTTGAGGAAAGTGATGGTAGACCACATAGTTCCAAATCATTACAATGATAGATGGAAGAGGCTAATGATGGAAGGATGATCTAAAGATATAACTAAGAGCTCATTGGTAATGTGCTAACAATAGAATGGTCACAAGTGCAATATGTTAAGAGGTTCCACTTCTGGTTTACCATCAAGGGAGGCCAAATGATAGGCTCCTGACCCATACTTATGTGTGATAATGTATGGTCCAATCTAGTTAGGGGAAAAATTTCCACGTTGGCTCCTTTCTAGAGTAGTAACGTTCTGATTTTCTTTAAGGATGAGGTCATCCAACATTAAAGTTCACACTCTTTGAGGTGCTTATTATAAGCACACTTGATGCACTCTTGATAAACATGATGGTGTTCAAGAGTGAGGAGGTGGCATTCATCTAACAATTTGAGGTGTGCTAGATGCTTCTAGCGATAATCTTCATCAGAGATGAAGTCATGAAGAGACATGCGCAAGGATGGAATTTGAACTTCGAGAGGGAGGATGGCTTTAGAGCCATATACAAGAGACAAAGGAGTAGCTCCCGTGGAAGTGTGGATGCTAGTCCAATAAGCCCAAAGAGTGAAGGGGATATGGAGATGCTAATGATGACCAGACTGGTCAATAGTTTTTGTAATAATGTTTGAAGATATTTATTAGTTCACTTTATTTTGGCCATTAGCTTGAGGATAATATGGAGAAGAAAAACTAAGCTAGATATTGAATGAGTCACAAAATTTCTTGAGATCTTTATTTTTAAATGACTTTCCATTTTCCGTGATGAGTTTGTGAGGGACACCAAAGCAGAAAATGATGTGCTGGTAGATAAATTTAATGATTGGACCAGATTTAGTTGAAGTGAGGGGAATTTCTTCCACCCACTTAGTGAAATATTTAGTTGCAGTAATGATAGAGTGATGTTGTTGTGAAGACCGAGGATTAATGAGATCAATGAGATCGAGACCCCATTGTGAAGAAAGGCCAAAGGTCCTAAGCCAGATGCAAAGCTTGATTAGGAATGTGAATAAGATTGGAATGTTACTGACATTTTTCACATTTCTTAACATACTCACAGTAGTCATGATTGAGGGAAGGCCAGTAATAGCCAAGATGAAGAACACGCTTAGCAATGGCTAAGCCACTAAAGTGTCCACCACAAATACCATCATGGAATTCTTGGATAACACGAGAAGATTCATGGGATTTAAGGCACCGAAGAAGAATACTGTCAAATTGGTGCTTATAAAGAATGCCACCAAGTATCACATAGTAGTTAGCATGTTGAAGGAAAGACTCCTAGCATTCTTGGATAAATCAGGTGGAATGATGGATTTGGATAAATAATCAAAGATTTGGACTTACCAAATATCTGATGAACTAGAATCAATAAGATTAACGTGAGGTAATTCATGAAATGGTTGATCACTATGGTGAATGACAACAGAAAGTTTAGATTCTTTTGTTGTCCATGGGATGAGATCTGCAAGGGATGTCATCATATCTATGAAATGATTGGATGACCAAGGTATGACTTGGATAGTATAATAATCAAAGGCCTCAAGGAAGAGATGAATGATATCTTGATATTTTTGAAGAGTGTCATTTTTACATTGATACTCACTTGTGACTTGTTTGATGATAAGTTCAGAATCCCCATAGATGTCAAGAATTTGAACACCTAGAAAGAGAGTGGTTTCAAGGCCTAAAATAAGGGCTTCGTACTCCACCATATTATTCATGCACTCAAAATTGAGCTTGTTTGTGAGGGGAAGAGGAGTATCCCTAGGAGGAAAGAGACATGACACCAATGTACCTCCCCCTTGCTGACATTTAGAACCATCGAAGAAGAGATTCATTTTAAGGGTTTCATACTCATGATGAAAGTGATTAATGGATTCATCTGGAACTTCTCATGAGGTAGATGATGAACTAGGAAGAGGGGATTCTGCTAACTGGTCTGTAATAGCTTGGCCCTTAATGGATTTTTGAGAAATAAACTCGAGGTCAAACTCAGTCATGAGCATGAGCCATTGAGTGATACAATCATTGTGATATGGTTTAGAATGCATCATCTTAAGAAGATGAAATCTAGTAATGACATAAGTCTTATGGTTAAGAAGATAGTGTCAAAGCTTAGAGGTGGAAAAGAAGAGAGCACAACACAACATTTTAGCTTCAGTGTAGTGAGTCTCATAGTCATGGAGAGTGTGACTGATGTAATAAATGACCTGCTCACGACCTTGGTCATCACGATGTGCTAACATAGCCCCTAGGGCATAATCAATGGCAGAGATGTTTAGATAAAATGGATCCCCCTTGCTTAGGGGTGTAAGCATTAGTGGAGACAAAAGATATTTTTTAAGATCCTCAAAACCCTTCTAGAAATTATGATCCCAATTCAATTCTATGTATTTATGAAGAAGATGAGGAAAGGGTTGGTAATGATCTAAAAGTTAGGAAATGAAATGATAGACCAATTGAATTTGTCCTTGAATACTACAAAGTTTCTTAATATTGGAAGGAGGAGAAATTTTGATGATTTCTTTTATTTTCACATGGTCAACTTCAATACCCCTAATAGACATGATAAATCCAAGGAGATTACCAAATATACTCCAAACACACACTTGGTTGGATTGAGATGAATAAAAAGTTGAATAAGATGCTCAAAAAGGATTTAGAGAAAGAAAATATGGTCACAATAATGTTTATATTTACCTAAAATATCTTCGACATAATCTTCTATGGTTTTGTGGATGAGATCATGAAAAATATAAGTCATGGCCCACTGATAAGTAGCTCTGACATTTTTCAAACCAAAGGGCATGATGCGGTAGAAAAAGGTCCCCCAAGGGGTGATGAAAGAAGTCTTATGTTGGTCTTCTGGGGTGATAAGAATCTGATTATAACTAGAAAACCCTTCCATAAGAGAAAACATCTCATGACCTATGGTAAGGTCCACAAGTTTATCGATGTTGGAAAGAGGAAAGTCATATTTAGAGAAAGTGAGATTAAGATCTCAAAATTTGGTGCATATATGAAGTTTTCTAGATTCTTTAGCGACGGGTACGATATTGGAAACCCATTGGAGATAGTCAATGGGGATGATGAAATTGGCAGAAAGAAGATGTTGCAACTCCTCTTTGACAAGGAGGGCAACTTGAGGGTGCATGCGGAGAAGCTTTTGCTTGACTAGTTTTACATTAGGAATGGTGATGATATTGTGAATGATGATAGAAGGTTCAAGACCTGGCATGTCTGAATATGACCATGTGAATGCCTAGTTATGATGAGAGAGGAATGCATTGAAATACTCAAGCTCGTGTTGATCAAGAGATTGACCTACCTTGAGGATGTGAGGCTCCTGGGGAGTCCCGATATTGATGTCGATGGTGGCTTTGTTGAGAAGAGTGGATGTGTCAGATGGTAAGGTATTATGAATAAAAAATCCCATAACCCCATGTGAGAAAGAATGGCATTTTTGTCAGCGCATTGAATAATGTCGATGGTAGAAGAGTCTTCTTCTATCATCTCTGGATGACAGAGGGGAAGGGATCTAGTCTAGTTCCTAGACTGATAAGTGATTGGTCCCAAAGTGATGGTAGAGACTAAAAAAAATCCAGAGGCAATAGACACGGTGTCATCCATATCCATGGACTCATGGGATGGAGAAGATGGAGAAGGCATGTCCATGTACATCTCAGATGGTGGAATGGGGTCAGAGGATTACTCCTAATAGCCTAACCCAAAATTTTTGTGAGGCTTGCGGAACTGATCAATAAATAAGGCCATGTGGTCCCATGCTCATAACACCCCATGTTAAATCCCTTCCATGTACAATGGTGAATGTAGGTGTGGGAAAAATATGGTTTGTTGAGAAATTCAAAACCACTAGTATAAGGTTTGGCATGTGGAAGATCAATGATGTGAGAAGAAGGGGTATCGAAACCACCATAGATGAGGTTGGTTTGAAGATGTGGTGGACTGAAAGGAATGATATCCCCAACATTGGGTTGGTACATTGGAGCTTGGTCAGGTCTACAGAGATTGTGAGGAGTGGGAAAGGTGTTGAGTGTAAGAAGATGATACTCCCCTAGTGTGAGTTTATCCATTACTTTATCAAGGAGTCATCATTGGGAAGTTTGGATGAAGGGATGGATGAGCTGGTGGATGGTGCAGATGGATCATTCTTGGGAATGAGGAAATCATTAGGTCGATAGGTCATGTTACAAATTTGGAAGGGAGGATCATCCCTGGGAAGTGTCAAGATCTTCCCCTCATGATCATATTTAAGACAATGATGAAGTGTATAGGGGACATAATGCATAGTGCGGATCCAAGGTCATCGAAGGAGAACATTGTACTAAAATTATTCTTCTTCCTCATGGAGGATCTTCTCACCAATGCAGATGGGAAGGAAAATCATTCTCAAGGTAGGAACAATTGCATCATTAAAGGCGCGAAGGACAGTGGGTGTTTGGGTGACAGTGGATTTTGGGATCTTAAGCTGATCGAAGGTATGAAATGGGATGATGTTAATTATTTACCCATTATAAATCATGTATTTTTGAATGAAAGTATCATTGATCCTAACTGTTTTGAAAGAAGGAAGGTCATGTTCATTTGATGTGACATCCAGAATCTTAGTATCATCGAATGAAATAGTAGCAAAATCTGTAAGCACTCCTACGAGAGACGTGAAGGGTTGATTCTTATCATTGGATATCAAAAGACACTTCAAGGATTCAATGAGGGCCTATAGATGGTATGGTGAGCTTTTGATGAGCTCATAAATTGAAATATTAACTGGGGCCTGATGACTTTGCTTAATGATACATTGTTTAATAGGTCAAGGTGCAGCTAAGATAGAAACATTAGGTTTCTATGATGATGTGAGCTCTTTGGGAGGAGTAATGGTGAAAAAGGTCTTGGACTTTTGGCTGGGATGTCAATTTAGGATCATGTGGGCTGGATCATGTGGATATCCAAACAAAATTGATGAATAATGGGGGACCATCCTCGAAAGAATCATCGTTTGGAGGTGGGATGGTAGAAAAATTCCATGATGGATGAGGGGAATTTTACATTTGGATGGATGAGTTAAAATGTGTGGGTGTGGAAGGAGGAGATTGGTTTACTTCAAAAATAAATTTATTTTCCTTGATGATGTTTTGGACAAGCGTTTGGAGTGCTTTGCAGTGTTTGTTATCATGTCCAGGAGTACGATGGTAGGAAAAAATTAGGTTTGAATCAAACCACAATGAATTCTTATTATTTTAGTCAAAGGCCTTAATCGGTGGTAGTGTAATGGCAGAAGTTTGTAGTAAGTGTTGGAGAACTTCTGCATAAGACTCAATAAAAATATTATAAGAATTATTGCCCTTCTAAGATGTCTTCGTCTTGAAAGAAGAAACATATACTTGAGATGATTTGGATTTCAAGTGTGAAGTTGGAGTATTTCAGGTTTTTGGTGTCTTAGTTTCAGTTTTGGTGATGATTGGTGCCCTAGAAGAAGAAGGGTTATATGATTTTGGCTTGATTTGATTGGTGGATTGAAGTATCTTTGATGGAGGAGCTAGTCCAAGAAGATATATATGTGGTCCCAAGATAGATGATGTAGTGTTGGTTTGTCTAGTTTGAGGAGTGGGGATATTTATTTTCTTATGTGGATGTGAAGGAGAATGTTGAGGAAGTGGTAGTGTAATGGCAGAAGGTTGTAGTAAGTGTTGGAGTGCATAAGATTGGATTGATTACCTTTCTAAGATGTCTTGGTCTTGAAATAAGAAATGGATACTCGAGATGATTTGGATTTCAAGTGTGAAGTTGGAGTATTTTGGGTTTTTGGTGTCTTAGTTTCAGTTTTGGTGATGATTGGTGATCTAGAAGAAGAAGGGTTATATGATTTTGGCTTGATTTGATTGGTGGATTGAAGTATCTTTGATGAGGAGCTAGTCTAAGAAGATATAGATGTGGTCCCAAGATAGATGATGTCGTGTTGGTTTGTCTAGTTTGAGGAGTGGGGATATTGATTTTATTATGTGGATGTGAAGGAGAATGTTGAGGAAATGTGCCAAGGGTTCCAAACCTTGTCAGGGAAGAAGCACCCTTAGGAAGGATGACTGCAATATCAACTGGAGAGTCTGAAGGTGGTATTTTAGGTGGAGAGAGTAGTTTTTACATTATGAGGTCAAAAGGAAAAAAAGATTGGCTTTATTTAGAAGTGTTTGATTGGGTAGATGAGATGGAAGGATCACTTTAAGTCAAGGAAAGTTTCAATTATATCATAAATTATTCAAATGATGGAATTGATGTGGAAGATGATGTAGATGTGGTGACAATAGTTGATGTGGTGGATGCGAGAAGAAACATGGAAAGAGGAACTAGGGTTGATGCTAATAATGTTATAATGCGTAAAGGTGAAATAGATGTGAATAAAGTAGTCAAATCCAATGAATTGGATGCAATAAGTGATGGAGTAGATATCATAGAAAATGAAGTAAATATAGGTGTTGAATCAATGGTAGATGTGGAACTAGATTGGAATGGTTGTTTCATAAATGTTTCAAGGGGTAAGAATGATATGTTTGGGAATGGGGTTTATCTAATAGTTGTATAGATAGGGATGGATGCTAAGGTAGATGTAGGTATGATTGGTGTGGTTGTAGGGATAAGTGTTAATGGTCTTGTAGATGGAGGAATAATGTCTAAAGAAGTGGATGTGATAATTGATGAAGAAGGTGAAGTTGTTGATGGGATAGGATCTTGATCACTGGTATGGATAGTATTTATGGTATGAGCATTGGGCACTTGGGATGTAGAAGAAGTGGTGGCTTGAGTTGTTGGTGTGTGGTTGGGAAATGGTTGTTTGAATATGTCAAGTGGTTGGTTGGGTGATGCATTAGGATTTTCCACTTGAAGATCACCTTGATCGATGAGTCATTGGACTAGGTCTTTAAAGGTTCAACACCTCTTTATGTCATGTCCTCAGACTTGGTGGTATTTACAGTAATGATCATCATGATACCACACAGGTTTTAGTCTAGATTCATCAAATGGTTAGATTGGAGGAAGTGTGATAAGATTAACCACCATCAACTTGTCAAATATTGAACTATACGATTCTCCAAAGGGGGTATAGTTAGGCATAGGTTTAAGGGATCATTGTTAAGGCCATGTGCTAGATGTGGGTGTAGAAGATGATTTGACTATCATAGTATTGGTTGTACTCTTACATTTATCATTGTGTGTGGATGGTTTGGTGAACTCAGATTTGGGTTTATTTGATTTAAGTTTTAATTGGTATTGCCTAAGGGCATGATTTTTGAGTTTGCGAGCCATGGTAGAGGCTTCTTCAAATGTTTGGAAAGATTAGATTTGAAATGTAGAAGAAATATGCTTTGCAAAAGAACATGAGAAGAGTTAGATGAGTTCAATTTACGGAAAAGTAAATGATATTTTTGGTATAATGTCACGTCACTGTGTGACAAAATATGTAATAGATTTGACCTCAAATTTTCTAATGGCATAAATTTCATTGATGATGATTTTATGCGTAATGTTAATTGAAAAATGCTCTAGAAATAATTGCACGAGCTAGGTTAAGGAGAATAGGAAATGTTGAGGGATTATATTGTACCAATCCAGTGCTGGGCCAACCAAGGACATAGGTAAGATGTAAATCATAAGTTCCTGATCATGTGCGATAAGGTAACATGTGTGTTTAAATGTATGGAGATGTTGTTGGGGATATTCCTTGCTATTGAACTTGGTAAACTTGGGAAGCTCCCAATGAGGGGGGTAAGGTTTGATTGGAACCAATAGATGAATCAATTCATTACAGATTTGTTCATAAGATAATATAACCTTGGGTCCCAAGGTAGTGGCCTCTAGACTAGCCAACCTATTCATTAAGGCATGAATAGGATTGTTCAATTTTATGATAGGTTGGGATTGTGATTTTTTGGCATGAAAAGTAGTTTGATAAGGTGGTTTATAAGTTTTTGGATGTGTGAGGGTTTGAGGAATCATTTGATAAGGTGGTTGTTTCCATGTTTGATGTTTATAATTTTGGGATTCAATTGGTTTTTGAATGAGAATGTAGGTATGAATAGGAAAAAATTATTAGTGAGGTGGATTAGACACTGCATAATGCAAAGAAATTATAGCTAGAGATTAGAGAGAAATGATATGTACATGTGATGTGGGAATGAAAGAAGAATTATACTATTCGGACACAGGATATGACATTTGGGTAGATTGGGTAGGGACACTAGTAACGATAATGGCCAAAGAAATAATAGGAATGGTTGTGGTGATAGTTGTGTTGATTGGAGAAAGATGGGGAGGAATGGGTGTGACTAAATTATTAGTTTTGTGGGGTAGGGGATTGGTAGAGGATGAAGCAAGATCAAGTTGGACTATAACAAGTTGTGAAGAGGTGAATTGGGTGATTTAGGGATTTTACTAATAAGGATAAAGTTGTTGAAGTGGTGGACCATCAACAGGAAGGTGAGTTGACTTCCTAATAAGGTAGTCTTGAAGAGATATTGGATTGGCATCAAGAAGATCTTGGAAATCTAAACTACCACAGGGGATAAAAGGAGGTATAAAAGGTTTGATATAGGAGATGGAGGGGTGGTTGGTCGAGATGGGATTAGATGGTGATAAAAGAAATGGTTAGTCTCATCTATGGTAGTAGTTTGAACAAAAGGTTTTTGGGAAAATTTGACGAGAGGTTGGGTGCCCATGGAGGAAGTAACCAAGGGAACAGATGAGACACTAGTCATGACATATGTTTGCTGGGATGAGACTATAGAACTATTTAAGGAAAGTTTTTGTTCTATTTTACTGGCTACTAAATGAGTAACTATGGGCATGAAATGAAAACAAATAAATCAAGAAAGTCAAGAACAATTATGTTTTTTGTTCTAAATAGTTAAGAAAGTGAAAAATAAAAAGGGAAATGGATAACAAAGGGGCCTAAGAAAAGGAAATCTAGAGATGGTTTCAGGTTGTTATAGCTAGGGAATTATTAGGCGACTTCCTGTTGGGTGATGAAATCCTAATCAGTTAACCGGGTAGGAAGATGTCTAAATGTGTTGATTGATGTGTGAGCTTAAGGATGTGTGTGATAGAATGTGAGATGCAACCAATTAACCCCTATTTAAGCTATGTGATCAAGAAGGATGCATAAAAGAAAGGTTCTTTTTAAGCCAAATCCAAATGTGATCTTTCAATGAGGACACACACAAGAAAAGGGAAATACGATGCAGAAAGGAGAAAATAGGGGAAATGAGGAATACCTGTAGAATGTTTTTCCTTTTTATCTGAACTTTTAAGCAAAGAGCAATCCAAGCAGCCGAACCCAACATGAGCAAGAAAAAAGTGAAGCCTTGTGCTACAGTGTTAGTAGAAGACAAAAGAAACAAAAAATAGAAAGAAATGAAAAGGATCACCTAAAGGGTGGTCCCACTGGGTGTGCCAAGAATGTTGTGGTAGTTTTCTCATTCATTTCAAATTAATGATGTTAGCTACTAAAGAAAGCTAAAAAATCAGAAAATGGAGGGTTTATAGTACCTCAAATGTGTGATGTGGATGAACGGGTACAAATGATTGATCCTCATTGTTACAAGATGATGACCTAAAAAACAAGGACACTAAGAGTGAAATAGATTAGATGATAGATGGGGGGTTTCTTGACAAATTCAGCTCTAAGAAGCATTAACTTCCTTAGCAGATGTCAACCCCCCTGTTAGATAAGATAGTATAAAAGCAATAATAATAAACAAGATAATATGTAGAATATGAGGCACATAGAAATTGAAAATGTAGAAATGTAAGGCACATACAAATCTGATCTAAATTGAAATTTAAATAAGCTTACCTGGCAGGGTCGAATGGTGACCTAGACTGCATAGGGACAGGTCGATGATGACTTGGGTGTGTGGATCTAGAAAACAAGATAAATGTGTAGACTTGTAGAGATCTGGATACAAACTAAACACAACAGAAGCCTGTAAATGTTGGAAGTGACATGTAGACAAAGAATATGAGGTAGAAGAAACTAGAATAATGATAGAGAAAATAGAGGTTTGTAGCTGGGATGGTTGATAAATAGGTCTCGGTTTGATGACAACTAGGGTACAACTAGAGAAGATTTGGATCAACTAGATAGAATGATGGTATATCTTGAAGCTAGGACAAAGACATAGTAATAGGGGACACTAGAGAATAATCTAGTAATAATAAGTATGCTAACAGAGGGATGGATCGATGGTGACCTGGGTTAAGAAATGATGACCTACACAGTATAAAACCAAGATGGATGGAAAAGGAGCTAAATGGGTGACCTGTAAGTAAACAGAAACACTAACAGAACAGGATGATAATGGAGTCATGACTGTTGTTGAACCTATAAGATGTTAAATCCAACAAGATAATAATAAAAAATAACATAATATAACACAATAAAGTAATATAAAACCTCCCAAAGTCAAAGAGTGATGACCAAAACAAGCTTCCAAGGACTGTAAGAAGGTTGAGTGTTGTTGCTAAGATTCTCTAGTTCGAAGATGGATTCATAGAATGCAAGAAATCCAAGTTTTGTCGCATCTGTTTGTTTTTGTGTCTTGTTTTGCAAAGGGAAGAGCTTAGTCTTATAGGGTCATGACAGTGACTCGGCTGGGTCACCACCGACTGCGGGGAAACTTTCCCCAATGAGGTTGATTTTGTGTTTTAGTCTGAGATTTTGGGTTTTTAAGGATGGTGAAAAGTGCTTTAAAGCTTATAGGCGGGAGGAGGTTACTTAGGTATGTGTCATGGGTAGTTAGGGGATAAATATAGGTAGGATAAAATCTAGGAAAAATCATAGGGATTTAGATTTAGGATAAAAGCATCCTAGAAGGAAAGTCCTATTAGGGCATAATGGATAATGGTTAATTAATTAGTTAATGAATATTAATTAATCAATGTTAATAAAGATTAAATATAATGGGATAATAAATGGGTATTCAATTAAATGAAGGGAGATGAATTAAATTAAGGGGGTATGGTTAGGACCATCGTGAAATATGTGGATATATGTAGACAAGGGTAGGGGTGATGAATTTAGGTGTCTACAAATCATATTAACCATATACAAATACAAATAATTATATATATATGGAGATGACTCACCTGCATTGAATGATTCCCAATTTTTCTCTGTAGTTCTACTTTCAGGAGGGGGTGCAGGGAAACTAAGCTTTCAGGAGGAAGTGCTAATATAATACAATTATTAAAATAACAAAACAAATATTGTTTATTTGTATGAGAATGGGCTTGTTCCCATTCTAAATGTGCAAAATCTCTATAAAAGTTGTCACAACACACAACTTCCCATTCTAAAGCAAAGTACGTTCCCATGTTGAAATTAAATATAATATGTTGAACTTAAAAGTTATCTCTATTCTTCTTCTATTAGTTATACATGAGAATGAGAAGATATATCCCTATTCTTTTTTTATTAGTTATTTATGAGAATGGGATTTTTCCCTTTTAAAGCGGAAAGGATGAACAAATAAATTGGAGATATTAAAAGTAGTATTAACATTTTCTTCAAATCTTTTTGAAACTCTAAAAAATGAAAATTAGACAGAGTAAAAGAAAAATAAACGGGCATATTTCCTTCTATTATTATGTCTTAGATGAGAATGGTCATCTTCCCATTTAATACAAACAAACAATTTTATCACATGAGAATGGGCATCTTCCCATTCAATACAAACAAATATTAAGTCTGCGAAGATTTTGATATACATTACACTAACAAAATTTGTAACATATTTTTATATAGATTTTGATTTCGATATTTAATTTGTTTTAGAAAGGAAAGTTCCCCATCCTCACATCCTTTATAAATATATTAAAATGATTAAGTTCAATATTTCTTCAATGAGTTAGAATGGTTAGAATAGGCATATAACCATTATCATACAAACAAATAGTTTTATTATTGTGATGATAACGGGCATATGTCTATTATCATACAAACACATAATTTTAAAATTGTGATGAGAATGAACTTATGCCCGTTCTCATTTATAGAGATATTAAAATGTTAAAGCTATGAACATGGGGTAAGAATCTCTAAAGAAACCCCAAAAGCTTTGGAATAAACAAATCAAATCATCATCATATTAGAGATAAAAAAGAGTTACCTATTTGCACACATACATAAAGCTTGAAACAAACAATCAACCTCTAAACATGACTATATTAGTTCCCTACTCCATGAAATCTATCTATAAATGAACCTATTAAAGCTCTAGCAATCAGTTATGTGTTTATGGATGTCTCAAAAGCTTAAGAATGGAATCTCACCATTAATGGCTTCTCCCATTTACCTAAATCTTGGAAAGATTTAGCAAATAACAAGTAAATAGCTCAAATATGAAATGAAATGACTCTAAAATGACTAAAGCATAATATAAATCAGAAATGAGATGAGAGAGAGAGAGTTCTCATGATAAGGTGGGAGGGGTACCCTTTTATATATATATATAGTTTTTGGTTTGGATAAAAAGGTATTTTGGATGTTTGTGAGATTAAAACGAACCCAAAAAGGTGATTTTCTGAAAAGCACATTTGGAGGTGTGAACTAGATTTGGAAGGATAAGTGGCTATTTGGAAGGTGAGATATTTTCTTAGAAAGTTAAATTCTCCTTTGTAGGTCAACAAGAGGGTTAATTAGCCTAAACATAGTTTTTAAAGGGAAACAAGCTTTATAGAAGTTGGTTAGAGAGGGATTAGCAGATTTAGGGGGTTTAGAAGAGGTTAGAAAGGGTGATTTACTGGTGTAGTGTAGTAAATTGACATGAGACTAGGATAGTTAGTATGATCTTAGTAATAAGATCATGTAGACCAAATTATAGGTGTCTACATTTTCCCCTCTTTGAGGTGATGTGTGCGACGTCACTTCAAAGAAAGTAGACAAGCATAAATGAGTAGAAAATTTTGAAGGGGTAGAAAAAAAATTAGTAGGATGAAGGATGCCCCCTCAGGTGTCAATGGGGTGATGCAGGAACACAACCAATGATCTAAAAAGAGAATGAAAGAAAGAAAAATGTGAAGAAAAGGGAGATAAAATAGAAAATAACAAGAAAAAGTGACTTCGAGCTATCCACAAGGCATTTCTATAGAAACAATTCTTATTCATCATATTGCTAGTAATCTTCATCATCGGTCCTTATTAAAGTATAAGCATACAATGAAAGCGTAAGATGACATGAAAAGCCAAGATACAAACAATTTTCCATTGCTACAATGGCCAACTCCATGCAACATACATGAATGTAATGCAATACGAGAAGCAAACAAACTCACTTAACAGGGAAATAAGTACAATCACAAACACTAAAACCAACAATGTTCAAGAAGGTTGCACAAATATTTTATTATTGAGTTGTAATCTCAAATGTTTTGATAAATGCCAAGGGTTTAAAATGATGTCCCAAGAAATTTTTATATGTAAGGGAAAGGATTGAGGGCACTTAGATCTGATGAAAAAGAAGTGTGCACAACGAAACAATACAAAGTAACTTATGCCCCAAAGTATCGACAAAGTAAGTAACATAGATTTTGTAAATGATTTGGAGATTCAGATGATCCACAAGTCATTGTTTAAAGACATTTGAAAACGTCAAC
Source organism: Taxus chinensis (assembly GCA_019776745.2). Classification (NCBI taxonomy): domain Eukaryota; kingdom Viridiplantae; phylum Streptophyta; class Pinopsida; order Cupressales; family Taxaceae; genus Taxus; species Taxus chinensis. The sequence goes on from CM034153.1 coordinate 337,490,007, forward strand.
AAGATACAAAATGAGTGTCATGCGAGAGACACATATTTCACCTACAAATGATTTCATTACCAATTCTAGTCCATTTTCAAAGTGGTCACAATTTTTTTGGATTTTTGGATGATTTTATAATTATTAATTTTTTGATCCATCAAAAGAACTTAGGAAGTTGAAGATCTCCTAGAAGTACGTAAAAATTCCCCAGAGTGAAGAGAATGGGCGTCGGGTGGTAATAAATTCCCTGACGAGAAGAACAATGAGACAAAAATAATTATTAAATAAAATAATCATTGCGATGGGTAAAATAGAATAAAAATAGAATAAAATGATAGAGAATAACATCTAGAACATTTATAAATTGCCCCACGGAAAATAAATGACTGGTAGGCAACACTTAGTGCTCCAACATAACAAAAATTAGTAAAAATAATTATTTAATTACAAAAATAATCATTTTGGTGAGCATAAGAAGTGTTAGAGTGATCTTGATGGAGAAAACATGCCCCAGGGGCATCATGGTAGCCTAATATACCCACCTAAGGGGGTAAATCAATCACGACCAGTTCATTTGTAACAAAGCTCTTGTAAATTTTCACCGCAAGTGAGTGTGAGAGCCTTAGAGTGAGATGATGAGGATACCAAGTAGGAGGAGATGAGTAGTTGACATATAGGAGTACCTTCAAGACACAACGGATGGACCCTACATGAGTGCCCTGCCCCATCCCTACTTTTTCCTTTAAGAATTTAATGTCATTATTAGTCATTTTTAGGCATAGAATAGGGTCAATTTGATGTATGCACGTGCGTGCATGCATCAAAAATAGGGGTATGCGTACCTATCAAAAATGGGTACGCACACAAATATTTTCCAAATGGAGGGTGTATGCGCTGGGAGAGGGAAAACAGGGACGTACATGCACGTACATTGAAGGGAAAGAACATGCATCGAACTAGATGCGTATGTGTTTTGGGTAGGTAGGGTGTTTAGATAGAAAAAAGGGGTGGTCATATACATCGAGGTGGAGGTGTAGGCATTGAATTCAAGGTGCATATGCATTGGGCACGTATATGTTGAGATAGGTGTGCATGCACGTCGAAGTAGCATGCACATGCGCCAAGGGAAAGTGTATAATTTACCCTTGCCAACAATTAGCTAAGTATAGATGAAAATATACTAGGTTGTTTTAGAAGAAAGTGAAAAATTAATATGTTAGATGAAAGAAAGAATAATTTTACTAGAAAACTAAGTATAAGTAGATAGAAATGTAACCCTAATGTGTGTATCATTTTTTTTGTGAATCAGATACTACCCGTCCTTCACACTCATGAGATATATGGTCGTCTTGCCATGATAGAGGCACAATTCAATGAGGAGGATTGGAAGATACTAGATATTCTTTTATACATTACAGGGCTAGCTTACGTGGCCGACATGCCATATATTACTTTGGATCATGGCCTCCTGAGAGCCTTAGCTGAGAGGTGGCACAGTGAGAGTCAGTGTTTCTGGATTCCTACTAGTGAGATCACTATTACATTGGAGGATATGTGGCGCATTATGTGGGTTCCTATCCAGGGTGAGATGATTCAGTACTCTAACCACCAGCCTGATATCAATCAGTGTATCCTTGAGCTATTTGGCATTCCAGTGATACCATGCTATGGGATGATAGTCAGACTATCGTGGTGTATATAGGATCTCAAGCTTGATTGGGTTGTAGTTTATCTAATGGCTTTTGTCAGTGGAGTTTTAATCCCTGACAAAACCGGAACTTCATTTCCACTTGGCCTCATTAGAGTGATATGTGGATTGATTGATGGTGAGACATATTTCTAGGGCCAATGCATATTGGTGCATTTATACTGGGATTTACATTTGATCACATAATACCGTTAGAAAACCATACAACTAGCTAGACTTCTACAGATTTGGGCATGGGACCATATTGCTATTGGTCACCCTGTAGGTGTAGTAAGAGTTTGATCTCTAGAGGAGCCTTTTACTATGGGCTTGGTTCCAATTGTAGATGACATGTAGTTGCACATGGGAGATGCATACCATTATCACTGTGAGTTAGATGATTTGCAGTAGGCACAGTAGTATGGAGGCCATACAAACATTTTCAGTGGCCTCAGGATGGCCTAGAGCTCAACACAAGAATAGTTGAGCACTTCATGTTGAGCAGCCGCAACTATATGCAGGAGATTTACAGGGTGGATCAGTGCTAGAGACAGTTTGGAATCACACAGGATGTACCTGGGCTAGACATGTGGTATGCTCCACAGGGCTAGAGAGTACTTTGATATGGGGCCACAGATTACCAGGGACAGAGCATTGACGATTTTTTTACAGGTGGTGCCAGCTATGTGGGTACCCTTGAGACAGGTAAGAGATCCAGGGTGTACTCCAGAGTATGCTCCATGGTACCATGTTAGTGATACCTCATCGATTGATGATTCCTAGAGCTGCGTACGATGCAGGAGTGAGGGCACCCCTAGTGGGGCCTCCTAGTGGTGATGAGGGTGGAGGTGATGGTGGTGATGATGATGATGACGATGATCCTTTTGATGGCCATGGTCATGATGGGGGTGGGGGACAAGGTCCTCCACTATAGTAGCCACAGAGACAGGGGCCTTGGCTTAGGTAGAGATAGACACCTAGGGCTCTAGATATAGAGTTTCCTCCAGTAGGCATTCCAAAAGGGGTATATTCCCCATTACATCAGGTATTTCTATAGCATGTTTCACCACCTCATGCCCCAAAGGATAATGGTCATCTAGTTGCGCTTCAGTAATAGCTACAGGTGGTGATAGCCATTTAGCTATAGGCAGCGGGTGAGAGAGACCAAGCCAGGGTGTAGTTACAAGACATTACAGCCTAGAGAGAGATCAGGTGAGAGCCCAGGCCTCTCAGGGTGGGGATGGTGGAGTATGACAGCACTAGATTAGGAAGCTAGCAATGCAAGGGTGCTCAGATATTGAGCCTCCTACATCAGGCATAGACACATGTGTAGAGTTTTACTTTACAGCGGGACCAGGATTAGGCTCAGGTGTAGGTGGAGCATGGTAGTTATATCATTTAGCAGAGATCAGGCATGAGCCCATTAGGTACACATGCATTACTAGAGATAGAGATAGGGAGGCCAAGTGTAGGGTTATATTATTTAGAGAGATTGGGCAAGAGCCTAGGTCCAAACCATCACTGGAGATAGGGATCAGGAGGCTACCACTGTGAGAAATTACCATGCTGATAGGAGAGTGAGATGTTACCATATAGGTAGCCACTAATTTTAGAGACATAGAGATGATTCAGGATATCATTAGAGCTAGTGGTGAGGCCTCATATTACAAGGCCGCTACTATAGAACAGTCCCAGTATGGTAGCAGGTCGCACCTTTTGATCAGCTAGATGTGAGAAGGACAGGCTCCAGATCAAGGAGGTCAGGGTGATCAGTTAGATCAGTTTAGCACCTAGCTGGATAGAAAGATGGTACACCAGGAGCTGACCCCTCACAACCATCGTCGTTATTTCATCCTCCAGGTCATAGACTAGGCATCCCTTGAGAGGGTGAGAGTCATGGTTAAATCTCCCTTTGTATAGACATATGTATGTATACATGCCTCTTATGTAGGCTGATTTTTATCAATGTATATATTTATGTATCATGTTTTGATTATGCCTCTTGATGAAGGCTCAGTTTTGATCTATGCCCTTTAGATGGCAGATTTGTATCGATGATGTATATTTTATCTTTGAGATATACATTTATAAATGTATATCTGGACATTCGATGGTTTATTTTTTTCATGTTTTATATGCTCTTATGATGATGATTCATGTTTATAGATGTATGAGTTTATGATGATGATTCTCATTTCCTATGTATGTTCATGTTAGATTAGCGATGTTGTACCACATGTTTGTATATTGATGATATATCTTCAGATGATATCATATGTTTTTGGTTATGATATATTCTAGTTTTATGTTAGCATTTGGGATAATACTAGATGATATTGGTGTGGGGGGGGCATATTTGTGATTATGTGCAACCCCTCTTGCCCCCATTGATGATACAATATATGATGATTAGCTTATTATACATGAATGATGTAAAACTTAGTATTTTTGTATATATGATGTATTAGATGATGTGATAGATGATAGATGTGATAACAAATAGATGTGTAGTAAACAAACACACAAGCAAAAGTTAACAAAACTAAACAAATATACACCTACAAAAACACACAACAAAATGCAACTAGACATGAATTCATGCAAATCCTAACAACAGATTAAATTGGCATTCAATCTAAGTAAAATGAATCCTAATAGATGCATACAACAGACGATGAAAACATAACAATATCTTACAAGTATGAAAGCTAAAAATGAACTCAATGCAACACACAATTAAATCAAACAAGATTCAATCTAAGGTAAGTAAATGAACCATTCTTTAAATCATACAACATGAAAAGATACTCATAATCAAAATTATACAAACTGACAACTAAAAGTAATTAAATCACTACCTTGTTTTTGGGGGACAACATTGATATATTTTCTAATGTTTTTGGGTTATCCTGAAAGATAAGTTTTCAAGGATACTATTCACATTGTTTTTGGGGTTTCCCTAAGACAATGTTGGTGCAGCTTTGTTCCAAGGGGAATTTTCTAAATGTTTAGATTTTTGTGTATCTTTTTCCATGTTTTTTGTATTTTCTAAGGTCATGTTCCAAAAGCAATGTACAAAGACAAAGAAGTGTGGATTCCCCAAGCGTAATGTGGGAATATATAAAAGGTAGAATTCCACACAGATATGTACAAGAAAGTGGAATGTGAAGGTGCCCCAATGCTAGATGGGAATATACAAAGGCACATCCTTCATGCAGATACAAGAACAAATAAACCAGATCATGGCTTTGCAAGATAGATTTGGTAGGGTTCTTAGACCTAGCAAAGGAAAATAATCCTAGATAGTGGTGAGAGTTACCCATCTGGATGCAAGAGTAGCTCATGACCAATGAATCCTCTTTGAGCACCAAAAATAGTTTTCACCCAAAGACCTACCCACTGCACCACAATTGCGTGGTTTTCACACGTGGATGACTTGTTTTTTCTTTACTGTTTTCTTGATTTTTTCATGTTTTGCTTGTTTTTTCTTTGTTTTTCTACTTTTTAGCTCTTATCTGATATCTTCACCATGCTTAAGCATAGAAGAGCTTGAGATGCATGGAATTCATAGGTTCTGGAAGCTCTTCACCATCTGAGTATGCCATTTTATAAGCTCCTGATCCATATTTAACAACCACCACATAAGGCCCTAACCAGTTAGCCTCAAATTTACCTTTCTTTTCTTTTTATTTAATAATGTTCTACTGATTTTATTTCAGGACAAGATATCCTACATCAAACTCGTGATGAATGATCCATTTGTTATATCCTCTTGATACTCTGTTCTGGTAAACCTTTAGGTGATTAAGCACTCTCATACACTTTTCATCCAACAACTCTAACTCTGCTAGCTGAGCCACTCTATAGTCTTCATCCTTATCAAGATAGTATCAGAGAGATATTCTTAGGGAGGGAAGCTCCACTTCCAAGGGTATGATGGCTTTAGTGTCATAGACTAGTGAATATGGGGTTGCACCAGTAGGAGTGTGGATGGAAGTTTGATAGGCCCAAAGGGATGGATGTATCTGTAAGTGCCAATTACGGCCAGTTTTACTTACCATTTTCTCCATGATCTATACAAGAGTTTTATTGGTAGCCTTGGCTTTCCCATTACCTTGGGGATAATAGGGGGTAGACCACTTGAGCTGAATATGGAAGCGTTGGCACAATGTTTTAACTATTTTGTTCTTGAATGACTTACCATTATCTGTGACAATGGCGGAGGGGATACCATAATGGAAAATGAGGTGATTCATGATGAATTTGGAGATTTTCACACCAGTGACATAAGTAAGAGGCACAACCTCTACCCATTTAGTAAAATACTCGGTGGTGGTGATAATGTGGGTGTGGCCATCTTGAAGAAGAAGGATGGAGATTCCCTATGAGGTCTAGGCCCCATTTAGAAAAATGCTAAGGCATGGCGATAGGTTTCAAATCCTGTGTTGGTGCATGTATCAAGTTTCCATACTTTTGGCATATCTCACACTTCTTTACAAAATTACAACAGTCTACTTCCATGGTGGGCCAATAATAACCCACTCTTAAGAGTTTCTTATCTAAGACCATAGCACTCGTGTGCTCTCTAAAAATACCTCAGTGTACTTCCTTAATAGTGTGGAATGATTCAATAACATCTAAACAATAAAGTAGATTCCCGTCATAGCCATGATGATAAAGGGTGACTCCTAGGAGGGTATAAAGGGATATGTGGTAAATAAAGGATTTTTTCAGAATGGGCAATGTTTGTAGGGGAAATGCGCCATGTTGTAGGTATTTGAATATAGGGTCATACCAAGGGGAGGATGGACCAATAATTTCACATGTCAAACAAGATTCTAACATGTCATATGTGGGTATTCATAAAATCTCTATAAAGAAAGGCATTTTACTTTCCTAAGGTGGAATGCATAAGAGGGATCTAATAGTAGCCATAACATCTGCTGATCTATTATACAACCTTGGTTTTTTCTCAAATATAATCTCTATAAAATATTCCTTCAAGGTTTCAACCAACTTCTTGTATGGAACAAGATTTTCATATTTAACCTTATACTCATCATTAACTTGTTTAATAATGAGTTGGGAGTCCCCAATGACATGTAGCTATCTAATATTTCAAGTGATATCCAACTTGAGGCCAACAATGAGTGCCTCATATTCTGTAATGTTATTAGTGCATGGGAATCCCAAATGGAATGCTCTTGGAATAACCTCACCTGTGGGAGTGATGAGCACCACTCCTACTCCAAATCCATGGAAGGCGAATGATCTATCAAAATGGACCCACCCCTCCATAAATTCTTCAACATACATTATGGATGTGTCTAGCAGATCCAGACACAAAGGTTCCATCCCTAGTAAGGAAACTTCTTCTAACTGATCAGTCAATACCTATCCCTTTGATGAATTCTAGTTTATATACTCAATATCAAATTCACTTAGGAGAATGATCCAATTAGCCATTCATCCTGTAAGGGTGGGTTTGGATAAAAGGTATTTGAGAGGGTCAACTTTAGATATTAGCTTAGTCTTATTATTAAGTAGATAGTGGTGTAGTTTCTGAAAGGTACAAAATACTACCAGGAAAGCCTTTTCAATATGTGGGTAATTTAGTTCATAGGAAATCAAGGTGTGACTAAGGTAATAAACTTCCCTTTCTCTATGGTCTAGGTCATATTGGGAAAGTAGTGCACCAATAGCAAACTGGGTAGTTAAAATGTATAATAGGAGAGGTTTGTCTCAGGTAGGCAGCATGAGTATGAGAGGGTTGACAAGGTATTATTTAAGCAGTTCAAATGCATTTTGATAGTCTGGTCCCCAATTAAATGCAACATCCTTCTTGAGGAGACATGTAAATTTGTGGCACTTATCCCCAACATGTGAAACAAAATGACAGATTGCCTATATCTTTCCTTGTAAAATTCTTAGTTGTTTAAGATTTGTAGGTGGAGGCATTTCTGTGATAGTTGTAACCTTTACAGGATCTACCTCTATTCCTCTCTATGAAATGATGAAACCTAGGAGCTTCCCTGACAAAATTCCAAAGACACACTTCTTAGGATTCAAACGTACTTTGTAATCTCAGAGACGTTGAAAAATACATCTTACACTTCAGGGTTCTCTCCTCTACTTTTAGATTTTTCTAAGATATCATCAACATAATCCTCCATGATGTCATTCATCATGTCATGGAAGATGACTTTCATTGCATGTTGATAGGTGGCCCCAACATTCTTGAGTCCAAAAGGCATGACCTTGTAACAAAATGTCCCCCAAGGGGTGATGAAAGTTATCTTATGCTGATCTTCCTTTGCAATTCGGATCTGGTTATAACCTAAAAAACCATCCATTAAGGATAAAATTTCATAACCAGTGGTAGAATCGACAATCATATCAATATTAGGCAAGGGGAAGTCATCTTTGGGACATGCTTTATTGATGTCATGGAATTCAGTGTAGATCTTTATGCCAATGAGCTTCTTCTGAACTAGGACTATGTTGGATATCCAATCCAAATAGTCAATGGGTTTAATGAAATCAATAGCTAATAACTTTTCAAGTTCTTCTTTGACAAGTAGTGCAATTTTAGGGTGCATCTTTCTCAAGTTCTTCTTGATGGGTTTGGCATTTAGGTGCACAACGAGGTTGTGCACGACCAATTCTGGGTCCAAACCAGACATATTTGCATATGACCATGCAAATATATCTACATATTCTCTTAATAATTCCACAAAAACCTTTTGTTCTTGAGATGAGAGTGAAGCTCCCAACTTTATCATTCTAGGTTCCTCTTCTGAGCCAATGTTGACACTGATCATTTCTTCAACAAGCATTTTAGAAGCATCCTCCATCCACGTAGGATCAGGGGAAGAGTAAGATCAACCTCTTTAGGTGGCTCATCATCATATTTGAATAAATATACCATTTCATCTATAGGTTCTTCATTTTGTTTATCTACTAGTGTTTCAAAAAGTTTTTCACTATGGGACTTACATTTATTCTTTCCACAAGGCTTCTCTGAATCATTCTTACTCTTTCTTACAACCTTCTTATTCAAACATCCACAAATATTTTTCTCTTCTCCAAAGTATGCACAAACATCTAGTTAAATTACAAATCCTTTCTTGTGATTCCCAGTCAGAATAAAATACCTGAGACCCATGAATTATGCAAATTCCTCATCATTTTCAAATAAACTGATTGGAACATGAAATTGTTGACCCCAATCTTGATGCTCAGGATATACAAGGGTTACTTGGTAACTGGTTTGAGGACTATATTTGGATAAGGTAAGGACCATTGAATAAGGGAATATATTAGTGGAGGAAAGATCCTCATAGAGGCTACATTGGGAATCTGCATCACTATCTTACTGAGATGAGTCATCCTCATGTTCGAAAGAGGTGGCATCAATCTCAAAGGGTGGATCATCATGAGGTCTTATTCCAAGACCATATCTATTAGATTTGAAACAAGGGATATGAATGGGTTCTAATCATCCTTGCACAATGATACCACATCCAAACCCATTATAGCCCATGTCATACATCATGTGGTGGCCCTTGATATACTGTGGGGCCTAATAGCATGAAGCCATGGTAGCCTTAGATACTTGTCTAGTGGGATCTTCTAACATCTTTTCCTCAGATAGGAGACCGCTAGGAATGAACTTCTCTAGTGGTTTAGGGAATTTATCCCGAGTTCTCTTGAACTGAAAGTAGGGTTTACCACGTATCATGGGTGACATTGTTAGATTTGATATAAATAAGGCCTGTTGAAGAGTGAATTATTCACTTAGGCCATACTTTACAAACGTTACATCCCATGATCTAAAAGGGTTGAACAATGAAGGAAATTTTTTATTACAAGGAGTGAGTGAATTTGGATCTACCCATTCCTTGATAGATTCTATTTATAAAGAAAAAACAATATCCACAGAAGGTAATTCATAAGCTGCACAAGAAAAACTATGCAATTTCCTACAATGTGTGAATAGTTCTGGATCACCCTGAATGGTGACTATCTATCCTTCATGGAACATCTTGATATATTGATGGAATGTTGAAGGAATGGCCTACATGACATGGATCCATGGGTATCCTAAGATCATGTTGTATGAAATATCCAAGTCAAGTACATGGAGCTTCGTATCATGACAAGTTGGCCCTACTTCCATCGAAACTACTATAGTACCTGCTAACTCACACTCCTCATTATCATAAGTTGTGATGGTAATAGTGTTGGCCCCTAGATCCATTTCTAAATGGCCTAAATTCTTAATAATATTCAAAGTAAAAATATTTAGACTAGATCCACTGGCCATAAGTAATCTCTTGAACTTATGATGGGTAACAACCACTTCTAATTATAAGGGGTAATTTTTTCTCTGAGTCATTATGTAATATTTCAGCGCGATCAAAAGTGCTATGATCATTTGAATCAAGGTGTGCAACCATGGCTTTAAGGTGCACAGGATATACATATATGGAGACTCTTGAACTATTTAATGTTTTATACAATGTCTTTATGAGCAGTAGAGATTTTAAGGAGATCTAAGATCGATATCCTAGTGGGTGTCTTCTCCAACTATTCTATTAAATTATACTGACCTTCCTAAGGGAGAGGTAGGGGATCTGATATGATCAAACGAGTGCGTCACATCCCTTTTATGCAAAATTTTTCTAAGATCCTAATAGTATTGACCTATTCATCAGATGAACAGATACATCTTATGAGTGATTCAAAGGGGCAATCATTAGTTGGATAAACATAGGAAGTAGTCCTATATTCGTTGGAATTTTTCCCTTGATTTGGATTCCTCTTCTTCTTATCCATGTGGTTAGGAAAGGGATATTTGAAGATACCCATTTTCTCATTTGGACCTTGTCCTGAGTCAGGGGGAAAATCTATAGTGATTTTTACCTCTTCAATGAGGTCTTGTATGTAACTTCGTAGTCACAAGCACCTATCCATTTTGTGTCCCTTAACATGATGGAAATCATAGTACTCATGCTCTTTGAACCAAATGCGTTTTTGAGCATCCTTTGGATATGGTACTATCATGGTTGGGTACTACACCATGTTCACAGAATCTAGTTGTTTAATTATAGTTGACAATGATTCAGTTAGTGGCATGAACGTATGTTTGGTGGGTTCCTTTGGAAGAGGTCTTTGTGAGAGATTTAAAAGTTGACCACTGTGTATATCCTAGACTCTCTTGGAGTCTGTAATTCTGTCACTAATGACATGTTTTTATTTGTTGAAGAATTTTGGTTTATTTGAGGGTTTTGCTTCATGTTTGTCTTTGACAAATGGTTTAAGTGTACCATTTATGATGAGATCCTTTTCGATTTGACTACCCTTCTTTATAACTTCTTTGAAGTTAGAGTGGCAGTGCATTTGTAAATGGAAGGCTATCTCTGGGTATAGGTTAGGAATGAATATGGTTACTAGTTGTTTTTTAGGTAAGGTACATGGGAAATGACTTCCAAACCCACGCCATCATTGTAAGAAGCTTGCAAATTTCTCATTGGGTTTATTCTTTGCATTGCAAAGATTAATCATTGTGATATCATTCTCCATGTTGAAGGAATAATGTCGTACAAATTTTTTTGCTAGTACAGGCCATGTTGTGATGAATCCCTTAAGTATACTAAAGAACCATTCTAATACTAGTATGCCTAGGCTACAAGGGAAGAGTCGTATTAATAAATTATCATTGTATGTGACCTCTTGACAAGCCATATAAAATTACTTGATGTGGTAATGAGGATCACCTTTTATTTTATATTTATCTAACTTAGGAATGGAAAAATGATTTGGGAAGTGTTGCCACAACATGTCCTTATCAAAGGGATAAGGGAATAGTTCTTCATAGAGGTACTTCCTACTATGTCCTACATTTCCTTCTTGTAGTGTAGTAAGTGTATCTTTCATTGATTGTAATTCTTGTTGAATGAGTTGTTCTTTGGTATGTGATACTATTCTATTCACCTTAGCCACTTTAAAAGTTGTTTCATCATACAGATCAAAGTGGAACTCACTAGATTTGGGATTGAGTTTGTCTTTATGTATATTTCTTCTTGAAGATCCTAAGTTAGCTAATATTTCACTTAGCTTCAATATTTTCTTTTAAAGGATCTCTTCTTCAACTAAAGGATCATCATCTTCATCAAACTTAGGAGGCAGTGAGGCTTTACACTTATACTCAATATTCACTTTACGTGAAACCTTATAATAAGGCCACTGTGGATAGCCAATTATCTTGGATGGGTCTCCTTCAATGGTGTTGTGATGTTTCCTAGAAGTATAAGCATACCCTGCGTCAAAGGGGTTATCCATGTCTAAGAGGGATTTTCATTCTTTTGTTTTATGATTAATGACCTTAGTCTCCACTTCATGTTCTTGTGGAAGCTTAGCCCCTACCTCTAATAATCTTGTGAGTACTTGATCTTTGTTATAATAAAGGAGTTCGTCAAACCGACCTAGGTCTAATTGATGTTGTTCTTCAGAAAAATTAGATTCTTCTCCACTATGATCAATAATTTAACTTGCAAAAAGAGAGGTGTTAATTTGTTTCCACTAAATGGGAAGGATTCAAAATTATTTTATCCTAAATCATGCTCATTTGGTTTAGATGCCATTTTTTGTGATTTTATGCATAACTAGTCAAAGTGATAATAGGTTTTTTCTGAATGCATTCAAATTTGTATGAAATCTAGGCATATGTTGCATAAGTCACTTGATGAAATGCCAAAATATCCCAGTGTGTTCTATATGTAATGCTATGTAGTCATTTTATTATTCAAAGAACACTCATATTCAAATAAAATAATCACTCAAACTATCATTTTAACAAGAATATACCCTAAACTATGATTCTAATGAAGTGTTCAAAGTGAATAGTGACAAGACCTTATTAATATATAGGTCGATTTAGAATACTAACAAGGCCTAAATACCAAATTTGTATTGACGCGATATCTCTGTGAGATATACTAACACTAATTCAAATACCAATGAAACCTAATTTTTCTGAAAAATAGAAGTTGTGAATGTGTATAGCATAACAACACTATCCTGATACATTAACTGAGAAAGCAAGGTGTTAGTATCAAGATGGTATTATTGCGGTATATATAAGGCAATATCAACACTCTCAAAAGACTCAGATGATGTTGTAACTGAAACTAAGTATGAGTATAGAAAGAATTCTTAGTTGTGTGTGCAAAGTAACTGTACAATAAAGGGACTTATATCAAGTTCTCACAAAATTGAAAACACGATGTAAGTACCAGAAATGTAGGGTTAGAATGAGAGAAAAAATAATAACTTAATGAGAAATTATGACGAATCAAAATCGTAGCGATGAAGATGATCTTGAAATCAAGATCAAAGGACTACCAAAGACATGAAAATGTACTTGTGCAGTTTAGACATTTAACAACCTAGCCGCAAACATGGATGGGTGTAAATAGACAAAAAGATAGAAAATGTTTTCTTTGATAAGACCTACATGATATGCTTCCTTCTCACCCCAAATGGGCAATAAGAATGTAAGGGTATAGATAAAAATATGAAAATAAAATAAGCACCACTTAGGCAGAGTTTTTCCTCATTCGAAGGTGAGAACGAAACTAAGCTAAGTGATACTTCGTTTTAATTCCATGATGAAAGACACTTAGATCTAAATCAAGTGGACTCTTTGCATTATTAAAAAAAAAAGGTTCAAACTCCAAGTAAGTTGTCACTTCATGATGGCTCGATTCGAAATAGACTAAAAAAGTGAACTCCAAGACAAAATGGCTTTCCTAATAAGATCACTCAGCTAGGTGTCATAAGTTGGCTAAATGCAAGCTTGATTTACCCAAAGAGTTTCACTGAATAATTTGGGATTATCTTCGATTTACTTTACCCCCTTAAAATACGATGAGATACTAGTGTTTTCATGTGTATTATCACTGGGGTCACGATATATACAACTTTGACTCTAACTTACAATTTAAAATCTAGTCAAGTGGGTAAGCGATGCGCTTCCTGTTTCATATATGAAGTTAATCAATGGTGGATTACTTTATGGTTGCTATAACCACCCCCATTTTTATAGATTAAGGCATTATTCCAAAGGGGTTATGTTCTAGTTAAGTGGACAGGGATGTACCCTTTTCTGAAACATGCAATACAATGTGTTATGGAGTGGTGTGTGTTTTTATCTTGTTTAAGTTAATGTGGTTTAAGTAGCACTGTTTGGTAACCTGCATGAAAGCACATATTAGAAGGTTTTGTTTTTGAAAATCCTTTCTCTGACAAGCATTAGGCCCTACACATATGAATTTAGTAATTTTCCACCACAAATAATGCTATCAAGAAAGAGAGTTTTCATGTTTTTTTGATTCCTAAGATCGCCAAAAGTCATGAAGGAAGAGCATACACAATGCGAAAACTCCACTAATTTTTTTTTTTATGGAAAATAATTTTAAGCATGTTTGCAAAAGATAGAATTATTTTAACCAATTTTGAAAGGTTAATCCAATTTAGGAATCATAAAATAAGTGTTTTCTTAAAGTGAAAAAAGGTTTTTAGAAGTGTTTTTGATACCCAAGATTACCTAGAAGGTGCGAGGAGAGAGCATACACACTTTGCATACCTCTTTCTAGCTAAGAAAGTAAAACACTTAAACTAAGTTAGTTAAATAACCCAAACAAACCTATCATCACCTGCTAAAGCCTACAAATAACCAAAAAAAGTAAAAAATTTGATCTTACATCTCAAAGAGAAAAAAAATTAACTTAGACACTTGCCCACCCATAATGAAGCATGCACACCACATCCAACGGATACACACCCAAAACAATGGGGACATGTGGAAGAAAATTTAAATAGTGGGGCCTAACACATATGTGGGCCTAATAGACATGTACATTAGGATTTCAATAGAGACGTGTGCAGTTCGATAAATATGCTTGCAAAAAAAAAAAATCAACATAGTATGTTAAAATATACCAGTGCATCTAGAGGCACAGGTACACTTAACAGTCAACGGAGACACGTATAGTTCGACGAATACATTTGCAAGACAAAATGAAAATTAACACAGTATGCCAAAAATATACAAGCGCATCCAGAGGAAAAGGTATGCCTGATAGTCAACGAAGACACCTGTAGTTTGACAAGTATGCAGCCCTTTGTAAATGAACTGTTAATGAAAATTATGACTAGACAGGTGCACTAGGGTTTCAACAAAGATTCTTATCTCTAGGACACAGATGCATACCCCCTGAAAAACCTACAAAAGTCATGGAAATGAAAATTTTCAACAGTCAAATAGGTTAATTATTAGTCAAAGAATCCTATTTCCAGTTTAAACCCACAAAATGTATATGAACAAGGATGATTCAACTTACTTAAAAAATGAAATCAAATAAATAACAAGTTATTTCTCCTAGAAAGCATGAACGTGGACGTAAAAATCTTGGAAAAGGCTTCTAGAGGACAATGGATGTGTCCCACTGGGTGTGCCAAATATGTGTAATGAAAATTTTGTTAAATTTATGAACATGGGGTAAGAATATCTAGAGAAACCCCAAAATATTTAGAACAAACAAATCAAATCACCATCAGATAAGAGATAAACAAGAGCTACCTATTTGCATGCATACATAAATATTGAAACAAATAATCAACCTCTAAACATGATTATATTAGTCCCCTACTCCATGAAATCTATCCATAAATAAACCTATTAAAGCTCTAGCAATCAGTTATGTGTTTATGGATGTCTCAAAATCTTAAGAATGGAAGCTCACCATTAATGACTTCTCCCATTTACCTAAATCTTGGAATTATTAGCAAATAACAAGCAATTAGCTCAAATATGAAATGAAATGACTCTAAAATTACTAAATCATAATCTAAATAAAAAATGAGATGAGAGAGATAGTTCTTATGAAAAGGTGGGAGGGGTACCCTTCTATTTAGAGTTTTTGGTTCAGAGAAAAAGGTCTTTTGGATGCATGTGGGCTAAAAAGGAGCCAAAAAGGTAATTTTCAGAAAAGCACATTTGGAGGTGTGAACTAGATTTAGAAGGCTAAGTGGCTATTTGGAAGTTGATATATTTGTCTAGAAAGTCAAATTCTCCTTAGGAGCTCAACAAAATGGTTAATTAGCATAAACAAGGTTAATTACAGGGAAACAAACTTTATAGAAGATAGTTAGAGAGTGATTAGCAGATTTAGGGGGTTTAGATGAGGTTAGAAAGGGTTATTTACTGTCTTAGTGTCGTAAATTGAAACAATACTAGGATAGTTAGTATGATCTTAGTAATAAGATCATGCAGACCAAATTATAGGTGTCTACAATGGGCATATGCTCATTTTCATCAACTCAATATAGAAAGAAAGACAAATTCTCCTATGTGAAACATAAAGAATGAATGAAAATTATATCCTTTTATGAAAATGTTTATAATGGACATATGTCCATTCTTATAGTTAGGTAATATGGGAAGTGCGAGGAATTCTTGTAAAATTAATATATTTTATGTTTCTATGATGAATATAATTGGATAAAGTGGTTAACAATCAAGTTTCTAATTAACTTCTATTATTCACTATTTATTTATTTCTCATGTCAAATTAAATTCAACCTCATCTATTTAACCTCTCTATAGGAATGTGTACCTCACCATTCAATGGAAGATAAAAAAAAATTTGTTTGTATGAGAATGGGTGTATGTCAATTCTAATCATTGTAATACAAGCAATATTAAACTTATTCTTTTCAATAACTCTATGAAGGCTATGAGAATGGGAAACTGTCCATTATAAAAAAAGGTAGATTTAGATACTAGATTTTCAATATCTTTATTATTCTTGTATGATTCCAATTATGAGAACAGAAATTTTCTCATTAGATACAACATTGAACTTAATCATTTTAATTCTTATATGACAATGATTAAGTTCAATACTACTTAGCTTGATAGATGAGCTTTCCCACCCAGCTCGGTAGGTCAGTTGGCATTTGCTCATTCAACACAATTTTTTTTTAGGTTTTTTTATACATTACACTAAAAACATTGTAATAGGGGAAAATGGCTCTTATTACCACTACCCCTTACAAGGAAATTCCATTTTTTTATGGTGCAGATGACTTGGAAAGAAAGGATGAAGAATGGTTCATTGAATTTCACACCCCTTATAATTATTACAATGATCTATGGTTTTTTCATTTCTTGGGAGAGATCAACACAAACCAATTGACATTGTTCTAAGCACAAATTGTATAACTATATAATATTGTATCTGTTCAAGTGAAAGAAGTGGACAACACATCCAGAACATGCTCAGTACATAAAATGGAATTACGGGTTTCTCTCTACAAAAAATATGGCATGGAAAGATTAGAAAAACACCAAAAAGATTCATGTTATAGTTATGGTTGGAAAATTGAGCCATACACTTAAGGGGACAAGAGTGGTGTGAAAAATAATGAAGCTATTTTTGTAGGAATTGCCATTGTATTCAAAAAAATTTATTAATATGCATTTACTTCATATGTTGCCCACCACATGAATATGCATAAGGAATTGAACCAAGAAAAATACATTAATTTTTTTTTACCATTCTTAGAAGCCAAAAATTATCTAAGCTGGAAAATGAAATTTCAGAATCACACTTTCAAGAGATGAAGGGATCTGCAAAAGATAAATTCTTATTAAAACAAGCACAAACTAAATTTTTAATAAAGTGAATCTACATTATCTAAAGAGATTTATCATTTTTTATTTGATTAAACTTCACTCAAAATTTATATTTGTCGTTGTCATGTATCTCCTAAAAAATACCAATACAGATCACTTGATTTAGCAAGTGTCAGTCTCCTTGTCCACTCTATGTTATGCAACCATGTACCTCTTCAGTAGGATGCAATTTTGCTTCCTTTCAAAAAATATTACAAGTGTTATTTTTAACATGGAATTTGAGTATGAAATTCATGACAAGTGAAACATCATTTCTAGATTATTGATGGGAAACATACATTGGAAGCCCAAAAACAAATCCTTGTGAATCCTAATTTTTCATTTTTTCATGATAGAATCAAACAAAGGTCTCCCTCGTATTTTGTCTCCCAAAGAAAGACAACATAATAAATAATCATTATTTGCAAGCAAAAAAATATGTAAAAGAAAACATGAGTTAAAACTTTATTGATCAACCAACTGTACAAAGCTGAGTCAAGGTGGATCTTAGATTTGAGACCACAATGTCCTAGTTCTATTCACGATAAGTCAAAAAGCATGGAAGGTATTTATAAATTGTACTAAAGTGTTTTTGCACATTAGAAATTAACTTAAACTATTTGCTTATAGAATGTTAAACTAGTTAAATTTATTTTAATGTTTACATGTATGACATTCGAAAGGAAAATTTTGCTTATTTTTGAGAAGGCAAAATTAGATAGTATAAATGATAAACTTTCATTTCTTGTACTCCTAGAAGAAATTTGTGATAAGTGGGTTTTATTTTTTTATTTGTATACCAATGGTGGGTTGTCCTTGTTGCCCAAAAAATGCTACAAACCCAAATTTCAATTCAAATTCATTAGATATGCTTAGAGCGAGGACTATTCAGAGTCACAACAGATATGATAGATGAAGAATTAGATGTCCTTGCTAGATAAATGCATTAGTGGTGAATGTTTGGTTTAGAGAAGAGTCTAGTGTTAATGAATTTTTTTTTAAATATTATTGCAAAAGAGTAAAGGAAAATAGAGGAACAAGAGCTAAAGTTATCTCTTACATGCAGGAAAGACTTCTAGAATACATTGCTCTCATGGGATGTAATAAATTAAATGTGATTGAAAAATTTGACATGCATGAGTTTCATTTTTCTCAACTATGTCAAGATCTTAGAGATGAAAATAAAAAAAATGAAATGAAAAGCTACTACCATCAGGGAAAGAGAGTCAAGGAAATTTATCAAAATTGTTCAAAAAATTCTATTGAACTACTTGAGTTGTATGTGTTTGCGGCTAATACAAATTCTCAACCAAGGATGCAAGATAAATATGAAAACACTTGTCAATGTTCTTAACCTTTTTTTCTTAGTAAAAAATTGAGAGGTTTGGAATTCCATTTTCTTCAACTCAGTGTAGATAGTTGTAATTGTCTGATTTTTTGTAATGTTTTGAGTACTATCTCACAAAAATATATCATTGATATTCTAATAGTCATTAGGTGTACAATAAAATGAGTTTTGTCTACAAATTTTATACTTCCAGTCCGTATAAGTTTACTTATTTCATACTATTGTAAGCATGTACACATGAATTTTTTTTTAAAAATCAACAATAATTTGATAAGGATGTTACATAATTATGCAAGTAAGACATATGCATTTCAAGGGGTGTTAGTTATTTTAATCCATATATGGTGTTCATAATTCAATCGGTATGGAGGTGGAATTTTTGAGAGTGGATTCTGGATTGGTAACATTCAGGAACCCTTCAATATTATCAAACTAGAATAAAATCAAAGTTCTCATCCCTGATCATACTTCCAAATGTGAGATATTAGTAAATATTTGGGAGGACACGATTGAGAGATGCATCACTAATGCGTCCCCTGTATTAATATTATATGGTGGTAAAAATGAAATAAAGGTAGTTCACTTAATACAAAGAGGGACCTCACTTATCTTTGTGGTGAAGAATCACAACCAGGATTTTATGCTCCAACAATATTATAAATATCTAACTACGCCTCCATATGAATAGCATCCTATCAATTTTTGTGTTGTTTTTATTATATTCATTATGTAAATGTGAATAGATAGCTATTAATTCTTAATAATGTTTAATTTGTTCTAATATTAATACGTACTTCCTTCATATAGTTTTTTCCTAAAATTTCTTTTCATATTATATAATCTATGTAAACAAAAATTAAAAGTTAAATTATAATAATAGAGTTAAAATTTCTCCAGTCTCACAGCTTTCTCATAGTTTTCATAAAATTATTATGTTCAATATTTCTTGGGTATATGTCCCATTCTCACGTAGATATCATAGAAGATGAAAAAGGAAAAAATTAGATATGTTTTATAATATTTAGAGGTATTAAATTGATTAAGTTCAGTAATTACCTGTAGTTGAATACTCTACAATGGGCATATGCCCATTCTTGGAAAAACAAACATTCTTTGATGCCTATATGTATTGAGATTGCGTAGATGCCCATTCAAGACAAATACATATATGTTTGTATCACAGAAGAAGATTAGAGATAAATTTCACTTTGTTTTAGAATGGGAAGTTGTGAATTCTCACTACCTTTGTACTTATATTGAATGTGGAAGATGTCCATATTGAATGGGCAAATGTCCACACTTATATTGAATGGGAAGATGTAAATTTCACATTGTTTCGTAATGGGAAGTAGAGAAATAATATATTATTCAAGTTATATAGTTCACCTTTTCAATTTTAATACCTTTGTAATGGGTTAAACAAATATTTTATCATTGTATGAATTGGAAAATTCCCATTCTCACAATATAGGTATCATAGAAGAAGAGTAGAGATAAAATTCACTTTTTTTTAGAATGGGAAGTTGGCAAGTAGCCCATTACATATCTATTAAACTATAAAATTCCAACTACATAACGTGAATTATATATATATATATATTGTATTAAACTGCAGATGCCCATTCTCACAACCTATTCCAAAAAAAGTATTAAATTTTATAAATATGTATATATATATATATATATATATATATATATATATATATATATATTATGATGAGAACTACATAAATATATTGGATCATGAGAACTACGTAAATTTGGATCCCTCTTGAGGGTATGTAGTGCAACACATGGCTCTACCAACAATAGTCCACCCAGTATAATGCAATTATAAATAATTACAAGACAAAACCTATTTGTTTGTACTCATGAAAAATTACTTGAACAAATTCACTTCCCATTCTCACAACCCATTCTAAAAATAAAATAAAATTACATATAAACATGTGATCCCTCTCGAGGGTATGTAGTGTAGCACTTGGCTCTGCTAGGGATAGTCCAACTAGTATAATAAAAATATAGATAACTATAAGACAAAAATTGTTTATTTGTATGATATTGGGCTTGTGCATATTATAAACATTTTAAGTTACGGAAGAATTATAAAACAATGAAATATTTATTTGTTTGAGAATGGGACTTGGGCCCATTATAAAAATGATAAGGGTGTGAGAATGCACAAATTAACTTTGTAAAAAAAATTAAATGTTATCTCTATTATTTAATTAAGAATGGGTTTGACATGAAGAGATACAATTTTACTTTTTTTACAATGGGCAATTGTTCAACCTGAAACAGGAAAGGAAACCAAATGATATTGTAAATCATGGGAAGAGTTAGAAATAATCATTATTGTGAATGTATTGGTTTTTATAATCAAGACAAATAGGATATGCTTTAAATAGCATCATGCTAAAGCTTACCATTCCCAAGAACTCCACTTCCTTTGAAAACATTAATTACCAATAAAATTTCCACTTTTGTGTGGATGAGATCACTCTACAAAAAAAATTTAACCACTTCCTTTATAGAGGCGTTTTAAAGTGATTAAGGTAAATATTACATGTATTGAATGGGCATTATGTCCATTCTCATATAGCAATAATATATTCTTACTCAATGATTCCTATAGAAACAACAATGCATCCACACATTTCGGTATGAGATTTAATATATTAATCATTTAAATACCTCTATAAAATATATTACAAATCATAGGGAATGGACGTTCTACCTTACTAAAAAATGTGAACTATATAAGGATTGATCCCTCTCGTCGAGGGTACGTAGTGCAACACTTAGCTCCACTAGGGATAGTTCAATCCAATATAAGACAATTATGAATAATTAAAGATAATTTCATAAGGTGAAAATTCCAAGTTTTCAAGAGTGGTAGACCTAGATAAAAGTATTTATCAAACAAGTAAAATTGTATTCTTTGAAGTATTAGTATCATTCATAACCTTGGTGATATATTTCAAGTGATTTAGGTTCTACATAAAAAAAACCAAATTATGTAACATCTCTCTCATACTAATACATAAATTTATGCAACATCTATTCTTATTCTATGATTCATAAATGGGAACAGGTATCCACCCAGTGAATACAAGATTGAACAGGTATTACATTGAACATGTATTTTCCTAGTGAATATAAGATCGAATAGGTATTACAGTGATTAAGTGAGAATGGACAACAATCCATTGTTTACAATTTATACTTTACATTCTAAGTATTTATGATTCATTGGCAGACAACTGTTGAACCCTTACAAATGATTATGAGTGGAGAAGAAATCACAAGCCATGAGGTTAATCCATTAGAGGAAGAAATTAAACCTAAAAATAACATGATGTTATTCAACCAATAAGAAGTTTTTCAACAAAACACACTACTGATGGTGATTAATACTAAAGCTACATCAAACCCTTCACCATCGATTATGGCAGTTGGAGCACGAACAAGTATCAAGTATTATTTTAAAAATAACCATATTTTTTACTTGTGAATATTAGTTGGAATCAATTTGATCTATATATCCTAATTTAATTTTTTATGTGTGGATATAGCTGGAGAAAATATATAACCAAAAATATATGTAAAGAAATAGGTTAAAATATTAATATCTTTTTTTTATCAATATTAATTGGAATCAATTTGATAAATATATACTAATTTAAATTTTTATGTGCAAATACAACTATAGAAAATCTTTAATGAAAAAATATATGTAAAGAAAAAGGTAAAAATATTTTGTGAAAAATTATTATCATATTTGAAATACATAAAAGTTAATAATGAAGTTTGAAATATATTTTTTTGTGGTGCCTCCAAAGAAACATTTTCTTGTTCTTGAATAGTAAGGATTGTTATTTCAAAAGCATACTTAAAAAAATGAAAATAGATTTCAATCGAACAATGAGCACATCTTACCACGAATGTCTATTTCCCCTTTTCAAACTTTATTTTTTGAGGCTTTCATCGAATATCTTTCTGTCTACGTCGGATACAAATTCCAATGTAGAAATACTTACAAAAAAAATTTACACATAGTTAAAGTGGACGTGCATCCTTTATTTTTTTAGGTGTATGGAGCATTGCGAAAAATGAGGGAGATATATTGATTAAAAAAATTTAAACAGTTTGGAAAATAACAAAATTTCCATACAAATTTGAAACTAAGGTTGTAGTTAATGTAATTAACAAAGGTTTCCTGTATAAATTTTTTGGTCTCTTCAAAGGTTTTTGATAAAGACTTTAAAAATAATAAGTGGCTTATCTCATTTTTTTTTACAGAACTAGCTTTGATAGGGATTGTAAATGATGTAAGAGATATCTTAAAGGGTTGTTCTCCATTTCAAACAATAATGGAGCAATTCAATATATAAATTTTATTTATTACAGTTTTTTTAGTTCTTTTTACCATTTTCCATTTGATGTGATTATTATATATTATTTAATAATATGTTATTGATTGTTATTAGTATGTGATGCTCAAATTGTGTTTATTATAATTTTTTAGTTCTTCACATTTCATGAAAATGATGTGATTATTATATAACGATAATTTAGGATGTTATTGATAGTAATTACCATTTAATGATAAAAACTAGCCTTGACAAGGTTTATATGAAAAAAGTAGTTATCAATTAAATTAATATACTCTATGATTTAATTTATTAAAAAATAATTTTTTTATTGGTCGTTTTTTTAGATCTTGTTTCTCATGGAAAGAATTTATTGGTTTTAAGGGTAGAAGTAATTCCTCTTTGGAGTTCAATGACTTACTGAATTTATATCGCCGACCATACAACTAGATTTTACATATGCATGCTACCAATAGTTCAGTTGTACATTTAGCCTTACGAATTGTTAAGGATAGCACAACAACATTTTGATATTGGAGTGTGGTTTACATGCCTGCATTCAAGAGACATAAGTCATGCCTTTATTTAAAAAATTTGATTGGCTAAGAAATATTGAATTCATTTTTTATTAGAGCATAATACAATGTGAAAAATTAGCAACAAATGTTTAAGATCAAAGTGATGTGAATCCATTGCTGCAAGAGGTTGAAATACCTCCAAAAACACACATGTAACAGCTTTGTCAACAAGTATAACCAAGAGTATATGGAGACAAAATAGCTTACTTCTCATAGGTAGAATTCACACTAATCTATTACATCATTACAATTCTGAGGCATTTTTATTTCAAGACTACCTTCTAAAACGCTGGAAATGCCAAAAAACCCTAATGTATTCTAAAAGAACTCAACGTTTGACCCAAAAATTTTCGTCCCAAATATGCATTCATAAGCATGTAGGGCTCCACACCGAAATTTATGGACTTATTCTGGACAAGCATTTAACAAGAAGTTATTACTGAGCTTGATTGAGTTTACCTAGATACTAATAAGCGGATTAATAACATATCAGAGCCATATAGTTTAGGCCACTAGATGATGGTTATCTCGAGCCTGAAAATGTGCCATTAATATTGAGCACAACCTTCCCAATAAAGTTGTCCATAGCATAGTACTAATGGATATATCTACCACCCTGTAAAATTTCATGGATGATCCAACGGTCGGATCTTGAAGTTATGGCCTCTGACAAGCTCCATGCTCCGGCAGTTCACAGAAGCATACCCGGGAATATTGCATCTATTTAAAAAATAATAATAATAAATGTTATTGACAAGTACACCCAAATATATGAAGCAAAAAACATTTTGTTCATAGGTGAAACAAAATGACTCCTCTTTTTCATGACCAGAACTGACCCCCACTTTTATCCCTTGGATTCTCTTTCAGCTGGAAATTTGATGGCACAATGCATTTTGATAGAAAAATTTGTACACACTTTTGTACATGGTTAAATCATGTGGCTCCACATCCAAATTGACACCATTATTTGGAAACATTGTCCAAAACCTACTGCACAGTTAGAAGTGTAGGTCATGAAGAGGCCTAACCAACTTGATTTACTGCAAATAATATGAACTCCCCAAAGGCTAGATGACTTATAGATCTCCTTCTTCGTTATTTAATAATGAATTACAACAATTGGCCAAACAAATAGGTAAAAGGAAGATCGATGATGACACTGAGATGGATAATAAGCAAGTGGAGGAAATCTATACTCACTCTGACTAAATCCTTGGACAATCTAGGTGGCAGAAGATTACTATTTTTAGCAGTTTACTATGAGCACTGTTATGTCAATTAATAAGTTCGCTATGCATTGATTCCTATGGGCAGCAAAAATGTTCCCTGCATTCTTGTACATCCCTAAATTAGCAGGAATTGACAAATTTATAACTCATAATGCAACTAATAGACTAAAGATTAACTAATGCCCAAAAATAGGAAAAAAATGAACTATAAGTTAAATCCTAATTTTCAGCATCAAGATGGCAGATTTAGGGCCCAAAAATGTATGGAAAACATTCCCCAATTGGTAGGGTGGGTTACCACTGCTTTCGTCTCATTGAAACACGTGGTTTAAAAAAAATGGGCTCAAACAGACACCCGGAGCTCAAGTTATGACCTTGTCAAGTTCCTGCTAATTCTGGCGCATCACAATTACTTATCTAAATTGAGTTTACTTTATACTATTATGCTGATTAATAAATATAAAAAAAATGGTTTGATTTTATAGTCTATCTCATAAAAATTCATTGATATTGGTTTATTTTTGTAGTCTATTTCATAAAAATTAATTTATTACCATCATTTTATGCAAAAATAATTGTGAGTTGTATTTATCTCATAACAATGTACATTTCCATTATTACTGAGCTTGATTGAGTAGTACTTGTCAAAACTATTTACCATAAATTAAAAAAAAAATATTATTGAGCTAAATTGAATTTACTTGTTACTATTATGTTCATAAATATATATTAATATTGGTTTATTTTGAAGTCTATATCATACGAATTCATTTATTACTATCATTTTATGTTGTATTTATCTCATAAAAACACATTAACTACCTCATTCTATGCAAATAAATCCATGTTATAATTAAACATTTCTCATTTTTTATTTATATTGTAAATTAGAAGCAAAATTAGACACAAATATATATGATTAAAATATGTAAAATATACAACATGCAAATGTGCACAACCCCATAGTTAAAATAAATCCCAATCATCCAAATTTACGCACAACTAAATGAATGAAGGTAGGTAAAAATTGAAATCAATATAGGGTCTCAGAAGTTATCAGAAATTTGTCACTATTGGGCCAAATTTTAACATCATAATATATGTTAATTAATAGAGAAAAAACTTGTATATTGTTCCTTGCGTGGGATGAACCTATGCATTTTTTCAAATATTAAAACAATAGTTGGAAGAATAAACATATGCATGTTCTCAAAACATTAAATACAAAGTTGGAACAAAATGAACATATGGCACCTGTTTTTTTTATAAAAAAAATGTTAAAATAGTTTAATAGCACATTAATTATTTATTATGCATTATAAAGTTATAAATGTAAATCAATACAATATACTTAATAAATTAATTAAACATTAACTATTTCCTAATATTACTAAAAAGTTGTAAGAGAATGAACATATGCCCATTCTCAAATAATAAATATAAAGTTGGAATAGGTTATAAATTAATTATTTGCTATGCATTGCAAAGTTATAAATGTTTTAATAAAAACAATATGTATTTCCTATTCTTACTAAAAAATTGTTAGCCCCTAAAATGGAAATCCCTCATACATGATATATAATTCCCAAAAACCCCTTTTTGGATTCCAATAATAGCCAAATCAAATTCCAATATTTTGTATAAGTAAAACCAACATAACCAATTTTAGTATTTAATCTAGATTGTAAAATGCCCAAATTTAATGAAATTATGGTTATGCTTTTCCTTGGAGCAATGCCTTTTCTTTCCTTTAGAATTCTACAACTTTGCATTTTGTATTAATTCCCAATCCTTTACTTTGCAAACATGATGGATACTTACTAAATTCAATACATATATGCATTTTCCCTTTAAATTATCTCTATTTGCTATGGATTTCTACCCTCTTTTTCATTAAGTTTTATTCATTAATGTCTTTACGAACTTTGTGTTTCCTTTACATTTCTACACATGCAATTGTTCTTTGTATTTATGGTCAAACTTGAACTATGTCTTAGTGTTAGCACATCACCATTATTTCATTTTACATAATTTTTCCTTTCTCTCACCCCAAGATCCTATATATTTTAGATTTATATTTAGTATTAGTTTTAGTGTAAGTAGTTTAGGTTAGTTTGCATTGAGATAAGAGATAAAGAACCAAAATTCTCTGGAGGTTTGTCTCAAGGAGAAAAGTCCCACACTTTAAAGACAATCCCATGTTAGCTAAATTATTATATCTTCCATGATCAAGACAAGGGTGCTACTTCAAGGATCTAATAGTTTTGACATGCCTGGTAGGACAATTTGTTTAGACTTTTGTCTTACTTTTCAAGTGTTCCATTGTAAACATTCTAGCCACCTTGGTGCCTTTACGACATTAATAGTTTTGGAATGCTTGTAGGGCTGAAGAATTTATCATCATTTAACTAAGATTTTGGTGTGTATCTTGGTGATATCTAACCTTTTTAGGCTCTATAAAACAGATTTGGTGACTCCAATATTACATATATTGGTTCAAGTAAAAAAGTGTATCTATCTGATGAGACAGATTCAAATAAGACATAGGATAGAAAATAGAGAGCCTTTTTAATACTTGTAGTTGTCACCAAGGAGAAGAAGAAGAAGAATACTAGTTCACATATCACCATCACCTCTATATGGGGTTCATTCTACTCCTCTTGGTAGGTTTTTCTTGTCATCTTCTAGGGTTTTAAGACCCATCACATTCATAGATCATCAAATAAACTAACCTTTATCATATTCTGTTAGTGTAGGTTATTATTTATCCTTTTATTTATTTATTAGGATAATTATTACACTTGTTGGGATAGCTTGCTTAGGTGTACTAGATGTGTGGAGTTAGCTTACTAGTTGTGTTGAGTTAACTTCTTAGTTATGTGGAGTTATCTTACTAGTCTTATGGAGTTAACTATCAACATTAGTTTGTGTGAGTTCTTCACCACTGATTTAGGTAGTAGTTGCACTTTCCTCCTCCTTTATGTACATCTTTCTTATTGAGTAATTCAATTCATTGGATTGTAATGTATTGAGCATTATGGATTATGATATATTTCCATATATGGTATTTTAGCTCTTTTATTTTTCAAATCTAATTTGGTGTGCTAATATCATCTGAGATCACAACTTCAAACAATCTTATTATCGTTCCTTTCATGGTATCAGAGCGATAGATGATGTAGACATTCATATGTAAGTTTTTATTTCCGAGAAAGGGTTTATTATTTTCATGTATTTGGAATTTTTATCATTTTTCTACAGCATGCATTTTTATGCAAAATGGATTGCGCCATTGGATTTAGAAGGATCCAAAACCCTAGAATAAACTGTAAACTTGACCATGTTTTGAGACATTCAAATCTGTACACAAATATGTACCCTCTGGGTGCATTCTTTTATCCACTAGACGTAGATTTCTACCCTCTTGGTGTATTATTTTATCCATTGGATATAAGTGTGTACCTTCCAGATTCATTCTTTTACCCTCGGGATATTTCTATTTTGGATGTAGTCTTTTATTCACTAGACGCGGATCTGTACCCTCCAGATGCAATGATTTACCCTTTGGACATTCAGGTTTTGGGTATAGGATTTTATTCTTTGGTCACAAGCATGTATCATGTGGATGCACTCTTTTACCCTTTGAACATTTGGGTGTCACGTATACCTTTTAAAACAAACATCAACATTAAAATATTATTTTAATAGCAAAACCTTCTAGAGCTCATAACTTTTGATCCGTAGCTGAAATTAAGGTGATATTTTTTTTGAAATTGTGTATTTTTTCGAGATCTACGATTTGGTGAAATTTTTATACACATATTTCAAATGTAAAATTTACTTTTTTTCATTGTAATATTTACATGCACTCAATTGTAAAGTTCCAAATTTGGGAGGGTGTTGTAATCACTTGTGGACTTAATTTTGGTTGAGCCCAACATCCTAAAATTTTGGGTGTTGCATTCTTGTATCTATGGATGTATACATTTATATCTATCTTGTTTTTTGAAATATTTGAGATCTATATTTTTGAAACTTTTTTTTTGGCATGTTGACAGTCTCTCTTGTGGGGGAGCTATTCTGGTGAATCCCAGTGTTAGTTTTTCAGTGTTCGAGTAGTTGATTTTTTCAACTTATACATATCTTTGGTGTCACTCTAGCCATTTAGAAGAATGGGAGGGTGTGGTGTTGATATTGATTCTTTGGGTTTCTTGTCCTTTCCTTGTTACATGTTGATACTAATTCTTCGAGTTTCATGTCCTTGCCTTGTTACCTTGGCTTTTCTTAAATCATAGCACTCCTATTCATTTGGATCTCATGTCCTTACCTTGTTTCTTTGGTTATTGTTCTTGGATCATGACACACCTATTTGTAGTATTTGATCTTTCTTCTTCATATTTTATGTCCTTTCCTTGTTACCTTGGATTTTCTTCGAAAGTGGCACTCCTATTTATTTAGATCTCATGTCCTTGCTTTATTGCCTTGGTTATTCTTGGATCGTTGCACACCTATTTTTAGCATTTGATAAAAACTATGTTTGGTGTTTTTTTTCACTTTCAACATCACTCCATTAATAGTATCCTTGTATGGAGCTATTCTGGTGAAGCCCAATGTCAGTTGTTTTTGAGTTCTATGATCGAGCATTGGATTCAGAGCACAACGTGCACCAAACATCTTCAATACTGTACACGTTTTTGGAGCCGAGCTTCTTAGGATATATTGTAGCGGAATTTTTCTCTCTCTAATTTTTTATTACTAGTTTTGGGTACCTTGTGGTGTCCAATTTTCCCAGTTATTATACATGGATACCTCATTAGGTCTTGTTTCTAGGACCTACCTTCTTTTTCTCCCACCTAAGCTATGCTTATGGGAGGGTATTAGTGTAGGTTATTATTTATCCTTTTATTTATTTATTAGGATAATTCTTACACTTGTGTTATCCCTACACGTTTTGGGTTAGCTTGCTTAGGTGTACTAGTTGTGTGGATTTAGCTTACTAGTCTTATGGAGTTAACTTAAATACTAGTATCGGTTAGTGGGAGTTCTTCACCATTGATTTAGGTAGCATTTGCACTTCTTTTCTCCTATATGTACATATTTCTTATTGAGTAATTCAAGTCATTGTATTTTTCTGTATTGAGCATTATGGATTATGATGTATTTCCATCTATGATATTTTAGCTCTTCTATTTTACAAATCTAATGTGGTGTGCTATTATCATCTAAGATTGCGGATTGGAACAATATTCTTATCGTTAATTTCATATTCAATGGAGGTACCCATTTACTTTTGGCCCAATATGATGATATTCTAGATGTATCCCTAAAGAGTGTTATTTTCTCCACTGGAGAGAACATTACAACACCCATTGAGCACATCAAGGTCATTGCAAACATCTACTCAGTTTATCACATTACACAAGATAATGTAGAAGTCATATTATTGGCCACTTATTTTAAGGGAAGAGCTCCACAATGGTATAGGATCTTAAGAGTTAAATCTATCTCTACTTGGGATTAATTAGTAAAAGTTCTTTATAACTATTTTGATGATAAGTCACACCATCTATCTTTGGTGGAGCAACTGAATACAACAAAGAGAACCCCTAATTAGATAATGATTTCTTTAAACATCAAATTTTAGATGGATTGGGATAGAATCCCATAAATGGTCAAACACATACTCCAATATACTTTTCTATATTACTTAAGGGATTTAAATAGTGACATCTATGTCATGATTCAGTCTATTAGGGTAGAATTGTACCAAATTCCTATGATATTACTATTAGAGCATAAAATAAAATTATTCAGGATAGGAATCTTGCTACTAGACCACCAATGCCCATACTCCTAGAATTAGGGATATCCACACCTTACCATACTCCTAAATTAGCTCATATTAAAACCACAAAAGATAAATTTCAACTCAATTCTCTACCTCTATAAGCCCTTCAAGTGAGTTGAAGGAAGTTATGAAGAAAATGCAAAATTTTGGTAATGAGTTGGTATCCTTGAATAGGAAGCAAGATCAAAATTTTAGACCTTATCAACCTTCATACCAATCAAAAAAACCTCTTTGTATACCAAAAAAACAGCCATTCCAAGAAGCTTTGTAGTCATAAAATCGTACACTTTAGATATTATTTAATCCCGATCTCATACTACTACTTAGATGATTTTTGAGTGAAGAAAGTAGTAATTAACCCCCATCTTTTGGCCATCTTGTTTTATTTTATGTCATCATTCTTGACCTCTTACACCCACATGTCCAGTTATTTTTTGTCACTTTTCATTATTTTAGCCTCAACTGAGGTGCTTAGGCTAGTACTGGGGCACCCATGGGTGCCCTAGTCCCACCAGGGGTGTGGCGATCCTTTTTAAACTTTTCCACCACTTTTTGGGCACTTTCTATCCATTTTAACTTCTTATCTTTTTAGTGGTTATCAATTTCGTGGTTAATTACAAAATTAGATCAAGAGAACCCTATAAATATAAAGTTATGACACCATAATGAGGTACCAAGCACTAGTCACTACTATCATGCATCTAGAGTTGCATCCAATAGCTCCATCACAAAGAAAAGGTTGGTTCATTTTCGTCACACAAGCATAGGAGGATTTTATTCTATTCAATGCAAAAATTCTATTACATTTTCTACATATAGTTATTGCTCTCTACTTCACAAAGTGCGACTGACATAAGAGCACCTAAGGCACATGATACACACACACACACACACCAGAACTATAATTGGGTCTAAAATGTGGTGCACCACTTAGTTATTAAGCCCACTATTGTGGCAGCTGAGGTCAGTCTGACCCATTCATTTGCATTCTTCTTTATTTAGGGTTTTGATACATATTTTGTTCTCTTACAGGTATTTCTTTCATCTTTGATTATCAACGACACCTAGTGTAGCACATTAAATCTAGTGAAACACACAATGAGGGTTTTAAAACACCTACCAGACTTGCAAAATTTAGTTCTAGATCTTTTTCACAAACAAGGGCACCCATTCAGCAGACCATAATGCCTGCGGGTGCCTCAATCCCTCTCCAGGCATTCTAGTTTAGCTAGATAGCTCGAATCCATCCTTTTTGGTACCTATGCATAGTTGTTCTTACTTCATGTTCCTCTAGTCACTTATGTGACATACTCCAACAAGCTCCTCAAATCACTTAAGTCACATCTATACTTCTCTTGCATATTAGGGATTATAATTTCATTAGATTAGTTGTTTGGGTTATTTTCCATACTTATTTATTGCATCTACTTACTATATTTATATGTCATTCTAGATCAAATTAACTATCCAATATCTTATTTTTAGTTAATCATTTATGTGAACCTGACTCGATCATTAACACTTCTAGGATTCTTCATTCATATCGTATCATTCTAGGTTTTATTCTCCTTTTTCCATGGCTCACTCTCATACTGATTTTACTGAAGAACATCTTAAGGCCATTAACAATCATATTGTTGCACATCCACAAGATATAGACTTACTTTTACATATGGATCATGAGGAAGCTAGAAATTTGGTAGAACTCAACGCTTCCGTGGCCATACCCTCTTTTGTTGCTTCTTAACCACTCACTTCTACTCTTCCACCTATTTCTAATATTCTCATTTTTATTACTACTCCTACCAATCATTTTATGTCACCCTTATTTTATCAGATACAATAGGTTTCATTTGTTGGAAATCAATACTTAACTTCTCTTTATCACGACCTTTAAGCTCAAATTTATAAGTTGCAACATGCCACATCACATGCATCACTATATTTGGATTCTACCTTATTAGTACATACTCTATTTGCACCTACCATCTCTACTTATTTGTTTCCTCATAGCTTTGTCACCCCTAAGCTTCCCATTTTCAATAGGCATGGTGACCCATAGGAACATCTTAGAGTGTTTCATGTCACTTGTCTTGATTTTGTTGATGATCATATCCTTCTTGCTAAACTCTTTCCTCGTAGTCTCTATGATTATGTGATGTGTTGGTTATACGACCTACCTATTTACTTGGTAAATTAATTCACACATCTATACGATACTTTAGTTGCTAATTAATCCATCAATATTGGCTCTAAGATCTCTTATTCTCAACTAGGATAACTTAAAAAAGGATCAAGTGAGCACCTCGCTACCTAAGTTTTGAGGTATAATTTTTTTTTATCTATGATAAAAAATGTTCTTGCAGATTTTGAGCTTCAGGATTTGTTTATTCAGAGTCTTTTACCACCTTTCCAAGAGAGTGTTCTCTTTGCAAAATCTCCTTCATTCAATCATATTTTTCATACTCTTAAGCTTCATGAGACCAAAATCCTATCCATAATCAAGATTAAGTATTAGGATTAGGCTTCATCCTCAACTCATTTTCCAAATAAGATGCCATTCAAACTATCTACCACTAAGCTAACCAATGCTAAAATCACTATCAACACAATTACTCGTACTAAAGAGGTTCCATACCAAC
This sequence comes from Taxus chinensis, assembly GCA_019776745.2. Lineage (NCBI taxonomy): Eukaryota > Viridiplantae > Streptophyta > Pinopsida > Cupressales > Taxaceae > Taxus > Taxus chinensis. The sequence goes on from CM034153.1 coordinate 337,523,439, forward strand.
CACCCTAGCACACGTTTAGTAACTATACAATGACTCCACATCTCATATTACAAATTCTCAAGAGTAATATTATTTTTCCTTTCCCCCACTTGAGTTAGACCCATCATGACCAAAAGGTAGGAACTATAATGAGAAATTTCGTTTTGATTATCATCGATGTGTAATTACAAATAGATGTTTGAAACTCTACAAAATCATCCAGGATATAATTGATGAAAATAAAATAGAATTTCTAGAGTCTACTAACTCTCCCCCAAAAAACGACAAGATTAAACTCAAGATCTTTAACAAAGACTCTAAAAAAAGTGATATGAAGAGAGCCGACTCTACTGTGAATCATACATATCACACAGTACCTCCTCTTATATTAGGAGCACTAGATTTATTAGTTACTAGTATTGATGCTTCACCACCAGTTATATATTTCTCTAATCACGATTATCATGCAAAATTTACATTTAATCATTTATATATCAATCCATCTATTGGCTCGACCTCTATTAACAACACTAACGTTGAACCATTGTGGCTCGTTAGTGCATTCTCTATTTCACTTCTCAAGGCTATGTTATCCTCCATCGTAAATCAAGTAACCTTTCAACAAACCCTTTGGTGTTGTTAACATACATGTTATGGTTAGTCCTCTTACTCTGCTTATGTCTTTCCTCATTAGAAACATAGTTAATGGATGTGACATGCTTCTTGGTCTCAATTTCATTCATCACTTGGGATCTATAATGTCTTTGAATCATTTATGGCTTAAATTATTCACAACAATCAGGTCATCATTGTTGATAGTTTCCCTCCATTTCCTCCATGGTCATTATCTCCTCATACAGTAGTTAGCACATCATCTACTTCTTCTAGCACATCACATTCTATGTTTCGCAAAGCACAATCTACTCCTAGCTCACCTAATCGAGCCCCATTTTCATGACCACATCATTCCACTAGTTCTACACATAGGTATATGCCATTCCTAGGATGGTTACTACATCTCAACATAGGTCACAACCTCAACTTATTCCACGTGGGCCTTCATCATCTTCACATTCAACATCACGTAGATATCCATCACTGATGCATTTTGTGACACCAAGAAATTCATCATACATTCATACCTCACATGTGCATAGACTTAATTCACCAACACATTGTTTATCTTCCATACCACCACTATTAGAGTATCATCATATGCTTTCATCATCACTTACATTAGTTGGAGGACCTTTTTCCTTCATGTTTATTGGTTAGCTCACTCATGTACACTTTGGGGATATAACATATAATACATCTCCCCCCAGCCATCGCCACATTTACGCATATATCATATTTACATTCTCATACATAAATCTTCTCACATAGGCATACTCACCACGCATTTTAGCGTTGTCATTACCTGATGACACCCTCTTGTGGTTTGGTTCACACTTAAATGTTGAGGGATTTCTACACATGAACCCCACACAATGAATTATATTTACTAAGTACTACATCTATTAACACATCGTGAAGCTTATATTATACATTCTAATTTTAGTCTACATCATTCTGACATATACACATTTACATGTCATACATCATACTATAATTCATCATATATGAGTCTAGCTTTACATCATCCTACATAATTACTTTAAGGTCTATCTACATACATTACATGTCACTCTATACATTACACCTTATACATTCTACACATCTTCCATTACATTCTATACATTATGTATTTACACATTCTACTCATCATATGGTTTCCTATCATCATCCATATTACATAATCTTTTATGCGTCGCACTCACTACCCTATGACGTAGTTTAGTTCCTCAGTCCATACTCGACTACTAAGAGTTTACAAATACAATGGACCTTATCCTCATCACACGTTCATCATTCGACCTTTGTTCATGTGATATTTCTAGGATAGTGACACATGCTATAGGCTAAATTGTCACTTACTACTATTCATATTGTAGTGGTATACACTTTAGGCTACATCACCACTCCCTTATATTCATCTAGTAGTGATATTTTCTTAGGGATAAATCATCACTCTTGCATTCCTTTTTTCATGATATACACTTTGTCTATAAGGATTGCACCCATTTATTATATGTTTCACATATCATCATCATTACGCATACATACTCATCACAACGCGCCATATACCACACACACTATTCAACCATTTCCCAATGACGCACTCTCATTTACTTTTATTTCTTGAATGTTGAGGGGGGGAAACTAAATGAACCTCACAACATAAATTTCCATTTACTCAAGGGGCACGCGGCTCCTAGCACTCCATTTTTCATTCCATTCCATCCATCCACAACATACTGCATATTATGGTTATTTTTACTCTTTCTTACTTTTACTTGTTTATGGACGATCTATTACACATGCTAGTTAAATTACTTATATGTAATTTATCTTTATCATCCACACATATGCATTCACTTATTTTTATAGTTTTGATCTCATATACAGGTCTCTTAAACGCAACATGGATGTTCATCTTCTACCCTTCCTACACTAGTTGCTAGGGGCATCCACATTCATCTCTCACAGGTGCTATTAATTCATTTTGTACTTAGCACTTTACATTAATTCATTATACATACTTTTGACATACTATTTAGTTTTCTAACATGCTAATAGGTGCTTCATGTGCAACATTTGTTATGCAGGGACATTTTCTTCCATACTTGTTTGTTACATTGTCTGCTATTATTTTCTCTTGTTTGTAGGATTTTCCCTATGTTATGGCATTGTGTGTCTTAAATGTAATGAGTGATGTCCCATGTTTACAACCTTATTTTTGTGACTTACTTGTCTTCTTATGTGTTTACATTACTTTGTTTGGTACCTTACACATTGTTTGCATAGCTTATACATTATTTTCTATATGCATGTGTGTTTGTACTAACACTTGTTTTGGCTAGCCTATTATTTTTGCATGCCTTGGTTTCTACCAAATGCACTCCCTTCCCCTCCAAGGCATAGTTTCAGAGTTCATGTGATAATTCCTCTTTTTAGGCCACATTCTCCTACCAATGACATTACATGTGCCCTGAAATAGGGGGGAATCATTTTGGGTTTTACATACTACATAGTGCATTTACACCAGTTAAGTTTAGTGCACTTTCTACCCTTGGCATTGTGGGTTACATACAATGAGTGGGTTCATACCATTCTACGAACCCCATACACAGTGGCTTTTATATGACAGGGTATCATAAGCATTATGGAAAGTAGTTATAGGCTTAGAGGTTACAGTGGGTCTTCCTCCCTACACTAATTTGGCCAGTGATGTCGAATCACCCAAAAAAATAGGATGTACAGAGATCTATTCACACATATTCAAGGAAGTAGTTACAGTAAGGAGAATAATGCAGCTTTCTTCCTACACTTCTTTAGCTAGGGTGGCGTGAGATTGCCCAAAAAACTTGCAATATAGGATATAGTTCTACACTCTCTTTCTCAACATAGATCAAGTGCAAAAGTTCCATTTACATTTTTCATTTACACATTTTACACTTACATACTTTTACATGCATCTTTTACATTGCTTTTTTAGACATACATACATATATATTTGACTACTTGATCATTTTATCCTTGCAGGTCCGACCGTATGAGAAACAAAAATTCAAATGGGGGAAACAACAATAATAACAATGATGTCAACAACAACACTTTGTAAAAGCACACACCATACTAACCATGCAAGTACACCACATACATTAGTAACTACACATGCGTCTCCACCCTAGGTTCACTCTCATCACTTTTTTTGTGCATTCTCATCTTTAGTTTCCATGCTCCACCATATTTTTGTCATTCCACACTTTTTCTATTCCATCAATGCATTTTCTACTACAATTTTCATGGACATCAGGTATGCATCTCTATCTACTTTATCTTACTGAGATTTCCACTCACTAACATAAAGTGGGGGAAAATTTAGTCACAAAATCATACACTTTAGATATTATTTAGTCCTAGTCTCATACTGCTATTTAGAAGGTTATTGAATGAAGAAATTACTAATTAACCCCCGTCTTTTGGCCATCTTGTTTTAATTTCATGGTTCATTTTAAGACACCCTTCTAAAAAAATGTTATAAAATGGGTGGAGAATCTCATAAATGGACTTTTTAAATAATGAAAAATCTCTGAAAAAGTGTTTCACGGAAAAGGTGAATCTATTTTTCATGTTCAAGGCAATTTCACAGGGTTGGATGGGTGTTAGTATTTCATCCAACATGATATGGTTGGATGGATTCGGGATGACTTACATCATTAGAAATTCGTCTCTGCAGAGTTGGGAGGAAATCTTTGCAGGGTTGGGTGGCATCCTTGTAAGGTTGGGTGACCATGTATGTGGGGTTAGGTGACTCTCTCTATGGAGTTAGGTGGCTGTATTTTTGGGGTTGAGAAGTCATGGCCCATTTTTGAGGGATTAGAATCCACCACCATTAATTTTATATATTACTTAAACCACTAAATAATAGAAAACATGAGTGCAAGAGTTTGAAAAAAAGTATGAAAAACATAATTATTAAATTCTTACCTTGATTTCCAGAATCTATGCATATGTCACTAAATAGGGATATACGGGTATGAACTCAAGAGATTGGATGGATCACTGTCAAAGTTGGATGGTTAGTAGGTTGAATGATTATCTGGTTGGACAAATTTTAGGTTAGTAAGTTACACGACTGCCTAGTTGGACTGCTTGTAGGTTGGACGTATCGCAGGTTAGATGGCTTACAGGTTGGATAGTATGGGGTTGGGGGGAAATTAGTTGGATGAAAAAGAGTTAGACGTCTAGTTGGTCTGTGGATTTTTTGGATTTCTTTTAGTTATTTTTGGATGGCAAGGTTTTGGTAGTATGCTTGTAGTCAACCTAGTAGAGGTTGGAACAGTTATTAATTAGTAATCGACTTTAGTAGCAAAAATTGCAAAAGAGGTTAGACAATTGTCTATGTATACTTCGGCTAACATGTTCCCAATTTGATTCGAAACATTGGTGAATTACATGAATAAGTTCATATATGTGTAATTACCTAGAGAAATGACTTGTACTAAGGACCTATCGGCCAAAATTTATGGAAAATAAGGCAGCTATTGGTTGCTAAAATTTCACCATTTCCAATTTTCAAAAACCCAGATCTTCACAAGTATATGAAAATTCACCATTAAAATTTTCCCTATTTATTTTATTTTTTCATTCTTAACGTCTTACATCCACATGCCCAGTCATCTTTCATAACTTTGTGTTATTTTAGCCTAGACTTGGAGGCCCAGGCTAGTACTGGGGTGCTCTGGTCCCACAAGGGGCACCTCGATCCTTTTTTAACTTTCTCGCCAATTTTTGGGCACTTTCTAGCCGTTTCATCTTCTTAAATTTTTGGTATTCATCCATTTTGGGGTTAATTATGAAATTAGATTAAGAGAGTGCTATAAGTATAAAGTTATGAGACTATAATGAGGGACCAAGCACTAGTCATTATTATCATCCATCTAGAGTTGCATCCATGTAGACATCATTTGCATCCTTTAGCTCCATCACAAGGACAAGGCCGGTTCATCTACATCACACAAGCATAGGGGGAGGGATTCTATTCTATTATATGCATACATTATATTACATTTTCTACATATAGTTATTACTTGCTACTTCACAAAATGTGACTGGCACAAGAGCACCTAGGGCACATGATGCACACACACCAGAACTACATTTAGGGTCTGAAATGTAGTGTAACACTCAGTCAGTAAGTCCATTGTTATGGAAGTTGAGGTCAGTGTGACCCATTCATTTACATTCTTTTTTTAGGTTTTTGATACTTCTTGTGGTCTCTTGCAGGTATTTCTTTTATATTTTATTATCAGTGAATGTGACATGACACACAAAGAAGATTTTAGACCACCTGTCAGACATTTAAAATTTAGTTCTAGATGTTTTAAACATACCAGAGTGCTCATTTTATAGACAAGAGAAATTGTAGGCACCCCATTCCCTCTCTAGGTGCTTCAGTCTAGCTAGATAGCTCAGATCCACCCTTTTTCGGGACCTCTGCATAGTCATTCCTACTTCTTGTTCCTCCAATCACTTCTGAGACATAGTCCAGTGAGGTCCTTAAATAAGCTAATTCACTTCTATACTTCTATTTCATATTAGGGTTTATACTTTCATTAGATTAGAATTCTTATTTCACTAAATTGGGACATATTCCAATGAATTGAGATTCCAATATTTCAAATATTGGAAGAAATCCATCTCCATTTTTGTGTATATTTGATTCCATTTTTGGCTATGATGGATTCCATTAGTAGTAAGATCGGATTCCATTAATAACAATATTGGATTCCAATAATGTCAATATTGAACTTATTTGAGTTCCATTTTCTCTATTATTGGATTCCAATTTCCCTATTATTGGATTCCTATTTCCCTATTATTGAATTCCAATTTTGCTATTTTTGGATTCCAATAATGTTAATATTGGATTCCACTTTTTCCACATAAACTAGATGGCCACCCACTTACATAACCAAACATCCGCTAACTTACATAAGCCAAGTGATAACTAACTTATATAAGCCAACTAGCCACTAACTTCAAGATATGTGTAAGTGATTATTGTCATTTATGCCACATATCAATCTTAATACCATCATACATATATAACTATTCATGCACAACTTATTCAAATCAATAAACGTTGATGTTGAAAATCCCTTCCTTGCACTTCCTTGAATGATCTTAAATTTTACGGTTGTTTAGATATTTTTGTGATTTTAGACGTAACATACTTTCAAACATTTTATATAACTCACACGTGTGACTCACATGTTTAAAAGGAGACCGTCAATATTTATATACATTTATATAAATAATTTATTTATATGTATTAAGCATAGTTTAAAAATATGGAATTGTCATTTATAAATTTGGTAAGTAGTGTATAAGTATGAGTGATCACACTTACAAGTGTGATTGGTCATGCGTCTAATTTTGAGACTCGAGTCACACATCTCTTGACTTGCACATTAAGTGTGAGTATCGACTATCACTACTAAGTAGGAGTATCCAACCACACTTCTAAGTGTCATCACGACTCACACTTCTAAGTGCAAGTCTCGACTCACACTTTTAAGTGTCGGTCTTGACTTGCACTTCCATGTGCGAGTCTTGATTCACACGGATAAGTGTCATAACAAAATTGTCAAACAATATTGGTAACAGCAATTTTTCAACTTCCCTTTAAAAATACAAAACACTGTTTATTTATACCAATTATTGTGTATAAATTTCATTATTTTAAGTATATATTGATAGAAATATTTGTAATTTTTATAATTTTTATATAAATCTATATTAATCATAGATTGTTAAATATTAAATATGCAATTCACGTGTTACATTTATTACAAATATTTGCAAGTATTTACAGTATTAATGATAACCGTTTTTAAGGAAAAATGCTAATTAATGTTATGTTAGCCTCAACATTAATTAGCGATTAATGCAAGCTATGTAAAATTTTCCTTTTAAAAGTACATGTGCCATTTGAAATATTTGTGCCTTTTGGAGTATGTAACTGTTGTCATCAATTTAATGAAAAGTAATGTAAAATCATACACGTTCCTTCTTAAATTCATTTGGCAGTTGGATTTGTTTATATATCACTATAAGTAGACATTTTTTGAGTTTATATTTTTAACACTTTCCTTTCTATTCTCTTATTCATTGTGTAATCTTATTCATCAATAGAAAAATCTCACTAGTGTAAGTGTTAAAAATTTTGTGCTCAAGTTCTGGAAATGTTTTGATTTCCTCTCCGTGCCAAAAATTGGTATGCATTATCACCTTCAATCCCTCCAAAATTACCAAATTATGTTAATGTAAAATTTTCCATAGCTAATTAGGGATTATAGCCATATAAAATTTTCCATAGTTTATTAGGGCTTATATCCATGTAGGGATTTTGTAGATAATTAAATGGAAGTAAGTCTGTTAATCAATATTTTGTAGAAGGTAGTTTTGTTTATCAAATAAATAATTTCATAATATATTGAATTTTTTTTAGAGAAGTGCAAGAGGATGGAATGGAGCACATATTGACAGTGAAATGATAGAGCTTAATATGTAATAACATGAGAGGAAGACTCAAAGAATTTTTAAAAACTCAAAACATTTGTCAAGAACTTGTTTTGTTGAGTCTTGAAAAAGAATCATGGTGGTATGGATGGTGGCTCAATATGCATGGTAAAAAAGTGAATATTGGAATTAATTTATGGACATGGTGGTGCGTAGGAATAGAAGAGTAGATGTTTTATAAAATTGATATTATTTTATTGGCCTTATTGTTGTTGGAAAATAGTCCTCCGCTGCACATACTCAACAAAATTCAATGGCTACAACATTGTTGACATTTTCAATGATAATATTTTAGAAGGTATTTATGTTAAGAAAGATTTTCCATTGAATGTGTTGGTGATGGATTACAGTGACCTATTTGTGAAAAAATATGGTAATGCAAGAGTGGGAGAACAAAACAGATTTTGAAGAACAAAAGAATGAATATAGATTTGTGAAAGGAGAATTCAAGGAATAAGGAAACTCTAAGATAATGCTACTATGTAAGCAACAACTATCCTCAAAACATTTCACAAAATGTTTTCTCTGTTTTTGTTATGGCTATGTGGATTTTTGTCTTTTGTTTGCTACGGGATTTCTCTCTTCTATGCTTAAATGTCATATTTTTCCTTAAGGACCTTTTTTTAAAAGGATGTGGTTACTTTCAAAACCCCCATATTAACTGTTATACGAAAAATGGACATAGTTTTTGTACATCGAAATATATTGATTTGGCATAACATAGCAGACTCTATGATGAGAATATCTGACTTTATTTTGTTAATTCATTTTTATCGATAATATCCAATTACTATGGTGTTGCATAAGCTAGTGGACATAAAGCTAAAACTAATATTATTTGACTTGTTAAATGCTAGTGATCCATAAGCTCAAAATTTTAAGTTGTGCAAGTATTAGGTTACCTTAGTAGGTGCTAAGCTCAAAACATATTACTTAAAATTTATCCTCAATCCACCAATCAAAGTAAATACATTCTATAACTTTTCAACTTTCTAATGTTTGTAATTTATTTAAATAAATTTTTAAACTACAAAAATTATTTATATTTTTATTTATTTGCTATTTAGTATTGATTTGAAAAATATGAGGCCTTGTTGCAACATTGATTTATTTTATTTAATAAAAATCATAATTATATGAAAACAATTGCACAACTAGCACATCTCCCTTCCGTGAGGCATGAACTTGCTACTCTTTTTTGTTTAATTTAAAATGTCATTAACAAAATTACTATTAACAAGTTTTATTGAATATACATGAACATAGTTATTGGATACCTTATACATGGATTAAGGCACCTAGAAGCCTTACAATAGAATACATCGTGAGCATCACCAAAAGTGAACAAAAAAGAAACATGATAAAAAAGGATAAAATAGATTATTCCAAACTACAGTCTAACAGATCAATACAAGGATAAATTGTAAAACATGAAGGGGAAAACATCCCAAATGATACATTCCACAAATAGTAAAAAAAAATCTCCAAGAACAAAATGACTAGTTAGTCTTCAAATGTATCATATTATCATCTTGTTCACTCATGATAGGGATGTCATCTTAAATGTGCTCTTCATCATCAGAACTACTAAGGTGAATATTATAATTGTGAAATATGTGTCCCTACTCCAGCTTGACCACATGCCGGGATGCAACTCTAAAACCAAATTTTGATCTCTACCATATCGACCCTGATAGAGTTTTGGGTGATGCAAATTTTCTTAGAGGCATTGATGCAATGCATGCCATTGTTTCTCATATTTGTTCCAACTTCACCTAAGGTCTCCATATCCATTTCCACCTGACTCACCCTAAGATAAATTTTATCAAAATCCACATTCCAACAAAGCTCTGGTATCTCTTTCTCTTTAGACAACTCCCCTTTCATATCAATTAGAGAACCTGTAGCCCCAGTACCAAGATTTACATTCCCCTAAGGTTCCTTTCTATTCTTTCTCCTCAATTTATTCATATGGTCTAAAAGAGTACAATTTTCATCTAAATTCTAGGATTCAGGTTCTAATTCCTTTTCCACCACCAGTTTACGATTCTTAAAAGGTAAAAGAATTAGTCCATGGTGTATCAGGGAATCAGTCTTTCCCTGTTGAAAATCATGCACTAATGCAGAGAGAAACATAAACAAGAAAAAGGGAAGGCTCATAACAATCTTATGCCTAAACATATTAAGAATAGGAATATGGTGAGTAAATATATTTCTATAGTTCTCCTCAAGAGTAATGTACCTGATAAGGTGGAGTCAGACTGTATTCCAAATATCAGGGATGCAAAATCTATCTATATCATCTACCAGTAGGTAAACCATTTATTTACTATGGAAGAAAGTCTCAATTTCGTGCTTGCGTCTAGTGCGGTCTTTGAATATCTTTAAGCCCTCTTTCTCCATTCCAATCACTTGTGCTATCGAATCCTCTAAAACCTAAATTTCCATGCCATGGATCATCATGTTGCCATTGTTCCATGCTCGAAAAAACTCCAATGCAAGATAAGGATCAAACCCCGTGATTTTTTAGATGAAATTCTTAAACCCCATAATTTTCAGAATGTGCCATAAGGAGGGTTTGTCCTTCAGGGCACCATATGTTATGGGCTTGGTTCTAAAATGACCACCTCCCATGGTTTTAGTTGATTGAGATTGAAAATGGATGAAACAATGGCCAAAATGAATTGTAAGAGAAAAATTAATACAAATCCTTTCATATATCCTACACATGGGAAGGGTCTTGTTAACCATAAGTATAAGGATGACATCCCAACGAGGGAAAACAACCATTGACACATTATTAATTAATGTTCTTAATGATATTAATAACATTGGTGATATCATCTCCCCTCTCACACACTTTAAAATTACTACCTTTAGCCCCCAATTTGGCAAGACAATCTGTACATTTATTACCCTTTCTCGAGGTGTGAATAATTAATTACATTTATCAAACTCTTTCAAAAAAATTCTTTAGTATCTTTAAGGATATTTCTTATGGTCCAATTATTAATTGTATCCTTTCTCACATTTTCTAGTGTTAAAATCTTGTTTTGAACAGTTAACCAGAAAACTATGTTGATATTGATGAGTAAATCCTTAATCAAAAATTTCCTCTACAAATCCTTTGCAAGACAATATATGTTTGGGGAATGAATATGGTTGGTCTAAGAACGTATATTTTAGGTGTTATACTTAAGCATTATAGTCATTGATCTCTATAAACATATGTAGGAAAAACATTTATGTTAAAATAATTTATTTAAGATGTTTAAAAGACATCAAATTATTTTAGAAACACGTTCAATATTTTTCATTCAAACAAAAACATATCATAAGTACAAAATAAAAGGTATTTTGTAGTAAGACACATTTTTTTCAAATAAATACAATTTTATTTCCTCTAATATTTACAATTCAATTCCAGTTAAGGAAGGCAGTCTTCATGTTGTTGATCTTGGGGAGTAAATCCTTAGTCCAATTTTTCCTGCATAAATCCTTTGCAAGACAAAATATTTTTTGAAAATGAATATGTTTGGTCTAATAACTGATATGTCACATGTTGTACTTAAGCATTGTAGTCATTAATCTCCATAAATACATGTAAGAAAAGTGTTTTTGTGAAAGCAATTTATCTAGGATGTTTAAAACACACCAGACTATTTTAGAAACATGTTCAATATTTTTTCATTCAAACAACAATATATTATAAGTACAACATAAAAGGCATTTTGTAGTAATTAAAAAATCTTTCAATCCATTCAATAATAATAACTTATAACATCCACAATGTTAGTCACACTTCTATTTGAGTAGTAACAAATTTAAAAAATAGGTTACAAATTTCACTTCAATCCCAAACTACTATACCTTTTTTGTTATATCAATTCAATACTCCTACCGGGAGGAAGTTCATTACAAGATTAACACTAGAGATACTAACGGAAACTAAACTAAATATGTCTTTCTTTAGCTTGTTAAATGGTAGTGAATCTTTATCTCAAAATATTATATTCTTCAAATACATTCACCCGCTAAGCTCAAACTAGGTTGATTTAGTTTGTTAAATCCTAGAGACCACTAAAATCATGATAATATCTCACTTTATTTTGTTGAAACTGTGAGACCACAAAGATCTAAATATTCTGTTGTGTCATAAGCTAGCGGAAGCTAAGTTCAAAATATCATTCATTAAATTTTTAAATGAAAGCGAACACCCTAATTGAAGTAATATAAACAACCAAATGCTAACTATACCTGCAACAAAACAATATTGATTCAAGTTAATATATATACCCACACTAGTCTGAAGTCACATAAGGTTTCAATATAAAAATAAATTTTAACATCCACGAGGCTAGTTAAAAGATGAAATAGTATATTATTCTTGTCATGTACCTACAATTGTGAATGTAATTGTACCTGTAAGATAACACAAACCCAATATGGATATTATTCTTGCCATATATATGTAATTGTATCTACATTTAAATTTATCTTGGTCTCAACTAAACACACTACTCTTCGTTGAAAAAATTATACCCCGAGATGGAGAGGACTTGTGGTGATGAATTTTTTTCCAGAGAACACCATCCCCATCTTATTCCAGTCAAAAAGTGTTCTTCTCAAACAAAACACGAGTTTCCAATGAGAGTTCAGAATCAAAAAAATAACAAGATAAGAGTGTGGTGAAATCATGAAATTCCATTAACATTCCAAAATACCACAAGGGTAAAGCATGAGTACAGAGCCACATACGGATTCAACAACAGTCCCGAGTTACCCAAGATTTCAACACTGGTTTAGAACAATAATAAGCTCTAACATAAATTCAAATCAAAATGCGAAGCCAAATATTATCCCCAACAGAACTCATGTTTCCCACCATAGTTCAAGCCCAAAAATGAGTAATAACATACAAGTACTGTGTACATTATGATCTGACATTAACAGTCCCGATTATCATAAGGAAATAAACACAAGCACCGAGCTATATAGAGACTTCAACAACAGTCCACGGATATGCAAGATTCCAACACTGGTTTAGAACAACAAGAACCTCCATCACCAATTCTCATAAAACACGAAACCAGACCAAGTTCCAAATCAAAATGAGTTCAAATAAAGGCTCGATAAAAACATGAGCTCAACATAAGCTCAATATCAAATAAAACCCAAACTCCAACAAGATCAAACAGAACCCAAGGTTCTAAAAAAAACTCTGAACCATATTTAAATAGCAACAAATATTATTTAAATAGAATATTTCCACTACCCATTCAAAAATGAAAAATTTGAGTTACAGAAATACTAAATATTTACACATGGTAAGTTTCCAAACAGAACATCATTTACTAAGGATTCAAAACCAATATGACAATATTTAATAAACCCAACAAGCAAATAAACAACTAAGATATGCCATCCAAGAATCTCAAAAGAGCATAATCATTTTAATGAAACACGTATAAGAAAGCAAGAGATCTTGAAGATTAGAGCCTATTATTCCTGATAGCGCTTTTGCCTAATCGAAGAGAACCTCCAGTCGAGCTCACAACTTCTCCTCTTCTCCATGAAAGATCAAACAACCACCTTATTTTTCCACACTGCCTCTTATATATCCCTCAAACTGAAAATAGGTCTAAAACCTCAAGAATAGCCATTAACTGTAGTTCAATCGGCTGGTTTGAAAAACAAGAGAGCATACAGAACGAAAAAATTGAAACATGCAAAGTGAAATGACCCCATACAAACCTATTTACATGCCTACCAAAATTCTTTGAGAACAAAAACTGAAAACCATAAATTCCATTAATTCTTACTTTCCCACCTATCCTTCCTTGCCACTATCTTTCAATTTTGGCGAATGTGAAATAAAAATTAACATGCAACTCCATTTTTAGTGAAGTTTCCACATAAGCCTCCGCCAAGTCAACTATCCCATAACACATCTGGCATTATGTATGCTTTTAAAAACCTTATCAACAACTTAAATGCATTGGAACCATCGCCTATGATACATGTAACCACCAATTCCCCCTTCATGCCCATTCGTTTAGGGTAGACATAATTGCTTAGGTTAGATCTTACGTTAGCTTAGGGTCGGTAACCTTAGGATATAACCCAATCAATAAATTACCACATTAGTTAGTTTCCACATAGGTTAGATTAATTCCAATACAATAGTTTTTAGGCATTAGGTTAGATCATCACATAACCATATAGCATTAGGTTTTAGGATAGTTTAAATAACCTAGTAACCTCTCTATAATCCTTTAGTACAAAGCTTAGGTTAGGATAAAATTCAATTAATTAACATAGCTAGGTAGTAAATATGTATATTCTTACCTAGCTTAGGATTCCATAGGATAGTCCCTTTAGTTTTAGGAACCAAAATGTTTCCTATGCCATGAACAAGCTATAGTTCATTTGCATCAGCATTGTCCTGCCACAATCGAACTAAAAATATCCAAGCACAACATACGACTAAATAGAAACACGTTCACACAACAATAGAAGAACTTGTAACAAATCATAGTTCAGTCATATGTATTTTAATTCATGGAATGTGAATTTACCATTCATTCAACAAAGCATATTTAAAACATTCCTTGGATCACTGAAATTTATCCAAGGATGAGTCAGATTAATAGATAATTTTACAATTCTTAAACTAGATTGTGACTCACCTATAAGAAGTGAAAAATGGATTCAAGGAAGCCATTCCAATTTAGTCAAAGGATCTTAAGAATAGAAGATATTTTATCCACATCAAGCATGATCTCAAAAAATCAAAAGAACATATCTTTATAAGGAAAATCACATGTCAACACTTGAAATGTAAAGGAGGAAAATAAAAAATATCAAGCATGTTACATTCTCCCCTCCTTAAAATAATCATCGTCCTGATGATTACCCCCTTTTTATAACAATATACCTCAGGACAATCACTTCATTCACTTCTCTTACAATAAGTCAAAATATAGAATCTTATAGTTCAAGAAATCAACATTAGATAGTTGTTTATCCAAATCAAATAAATATCTAACCAAACTGGCATACTTATTGTCATACAAATATAAAAGCATAAATTTTTATCAGTCAACAAAATCAATTTTGATCAAATAGATATGGAAAATCAGTTTTCATATCTTCTAGATTTTTCCAAGTTGCACTCTCTTCGCTAAACTAGTCCCATTAGACCTTGCATTGATTTATTTCTCGGTTTCTTAAATGTAACTAGTGAGTTTCCAGTACTTCAATGGGTTTAACCACGATTATTCCTAGGTCTTGAACCTACAAGGAGTTCCAATTTAACATGTGTGATAAATCTGAAACGTATTTCTTAAGCAAATATATATGGAAAACATCATGCATTTGTGATAAAGCATGAGGTAATGCTAAATGATAAGCTACAGGGTTGATTATTTCAACTATCTCAAAAGGTCCAACATAACGAGGTGATAACTTGGTAGCCTTGCCAAAAGTTATAGAACTCTTTTTCAGTTTAACCTAAAAAAATACTATCTCACCGAGTTCAAATTTCCTATCAACGCTCTTCAAGTCAGTGTAACTCTTTTGCATAACTGTTGCTTCTTTCAAGCGTTCACGAATCAACTTAACTTGTTGTTCCATTTCTGTAAGGATTTCAGGTCCAATTACCTCTCTATCCTCTATGCTATCCCAACTAACATGGGTTCTGCATTTTCTTCTGTAAAGTGCCTCGAAAGGTGCCATTTTAAGAGGAGCATGATATTTATTATTGTAAGCAAATTTAACTAGTGGAAGATATTCTTCCCATTTATACTATTGATCCATACAATACATTTGTAACATATCTTCTAATACTTGATTTACTCTTTCAGTCTGTCCATCGGTTTCCAGGTGATACGCAGAATTGAAATTTAGCTTAGTTCCTAGAGCTGCATTAAGCGTTTGCCAAAATATTAATGTCATTCTAGGATCTCTATCAGATATGATTAATTCAGGTACCCCATGTAATTTGAAAATTTCATGTACAAATCATTAAGGCAAAACATGAGAATCATCCTTTCAGATTTCCAGTAATAAAATGAGTTAGTTTTGTTAGTTTATCAACTACCAAAATAACATCATGTTTATTTCTTGACATAGGCAACCCTTGTAAAAAATCCATACTTATTACGTACCATTTATACTATGGCATGCTATGAGGATAAAATAAACCAGCTGGGTGCATATGTTCCACTTTAACATGTTGGCATTCTAGACAATGTGTTTTATAATCAATAAAATCTTTCTTCATTCCTTTCTAGAAATATTGTTGTTTTATATCAGCAAGCATCTTTGTAATGCCAGGGTGTCCATAAAAAGGTGAAATATGAAATTCAGCTAACATTTTCTTTCTCAAACCATTAAGCAAAGGTACATAGACTTTGTTTTAAAATCGTAAGATTCCTTCTTTATCAAAGCAAAAACCTTTATACCTCAAATCATTAGAATATGTAGCAAGTGCTGATTTTACTTGTTGAAAGTAAGAATCAGATTCCATAACACTTTTTACTTCATCCTTAAACTGATTTCTTAGTATTATAAGAGCAGAAATGTGTTTCCTACGACTTAGAGCATCAACCACTCTATTTTCTTTACCCTTTATATAACTTATGTCAAAATCATATTGAGACAAAAACTCTAACCATCTTAGTTGTTTTGCATTCAGATTTGGCTGAGTGAAAATGTACTTCAGCCCAAGATGATCAGTTTTCAACTCGAATGGTTTACCAAGTAGATAATGCCTCCAAACTTGAAGTGCATGAACAATGGCAGCAAGCTCTAAATCATGTGGACCATAATTCAACTCATGTAACTTAATTTTTATATTCCGTATGGTATTACATGACCACTTTGTAACAAAATACCTCATAGACCTTCACTGAATGCATAAGTTACCACCAAAAAATCTCCATCAGGATTTGGTACTGCAAGAATAGGTGTTAAATTTAATTGTTCCTTCAACGTTTTAAATGCAATTTCGTATTTATCACTCCAAATAAACTTGTTATCTTTCTTCTGTAAGGAAGTTATTGCTACAACTGTCTTAGAAAAGTCTTTTACAAATTTCCTATAGTAGCTAGCAAGTCCCATGAAGCTTCTAACTTCGTGTACATTATTTAGGGCAGGATGTTGTATTATAGCTGTAATTTTTGAAGAATCTATAGAAATTCCATCTTTACTTATTACATGCCCCAAATAGTGAACTTTTGTGTCATAGAAAGAACATTTGGACAGCTAACCAAACAACCGTCTCTTTCTCAAAATTTCTAAAACTACTTTCAAATGCTCATAATACTCTTCAATGCTTTTAGAATATATGAGAATGTCGTCCAAAAATATGAGCAAAAATTTGTCCAAGTATTCTTGAAAGATATTATTCATTAAATTCATAAATTTAGTAGGTGCATTAGTTAATCCAAAAGGTAAGACCGTAAACTCATAATGTCCATACCTTGTTCTGAAAGCTATTTTATGAATATCCTCATCCTTAATTCACAATTGATGATACCCAGATCGAAGATCTATCTTGGAGTATACCGATGCTCCATGCATCTGATCAAATAGATCATCAATTCTTTGAAGTGGGTATCTATTCTTGATTGTTTCTTTGTTTAACATTATGTAATAAATGCACAATCTAAGTGTTCCATCTTTCTTTTTCACAAAAATCACCGGTGCTCCCCAAGGTGAAACACTTGGTCTAATCAAACCTTTAGACAAAAGTTCTTGCAATTGAGCCTTAAAATCTAATAATTCTATAGTAGTCATTTGATACAGTGCCTTAGATATAGGTTCAGTTCCAGGTTTGATCTTAATCATGAAATCAAATTCCCTTTTAGGTGGAAGACCACTCAATTCTTGAAGAAATATATCACTGAAGTCTCATAACAGTGGATATCGTTCGATTAAATTGTTGTTTTCCTCTATAGATTCAGAAATTTTTACTACATATAAGGTACATCCTTTATTTTTGGTTTTTTAAAGTTGCATAGCTAACATTTTCCTAACATAAATCTCACGTTTCACACCTTGAATCTCTACTATTTTCTATAGGTCGTCTAAACAACTAATGCATTTTTCAAAATAGTCTAATTTAGCCTTATGTTCTGCTAACCAATTAACACCTATGATTACATCATAAGACCCTAAAGGTGCATCATAAAGATCAACCTCTGTAGAAAAGTTTAGTAATTCAAGGACTTCTTAAAAAAGACGCATACTAACTATATGAATAAAATTATTACCATAATGTACAGTCCATGATTTATCCATTTTTCCAGCTTTTCTTTTAAGTTTCGAAGAAAATTAACTAGAAATAAAACATTTAATATCTCTCTTATCAAAAATAATAGTTACAGGTATACCAAATAACTTACCAGGAACTTCTATAGGTGTAGCTTGCTTTTCAGCTTGCTTGTACGCTAATGCAGCATGTATCTTGTGCTGCTAATTATGATCATCCTTCTTCAAAGGACATTAATTTGTGTAATGATCATTGCCACAATTATAAAATCCTCATACAATTCCCTTTCTAGACTTGGAATTATTTCCAGTCTTAAAGTTATTATTCTGACCTCCATAGGACTTCTGTCCATTGTTATTATTCTTGGAAAAATTATTTCATGCATTTCCAGCAGTCTTATTTGTTGTTGTTTTCTTATTATTATCAGCTGAAAACTTACTTTTATTACAAACTTCTTCCATGGTCCCTTCTTAGGTGCAAGAGAAGTGGAAGAGGGGTTTGAAACTTTCTTCCTTACTTCCTCCTTATGAGAAGAAATAGCCTTTAATTTTTGTTCCTGCCTTATGGTTTTTTCAACAACCCCTTCCATAGTGGTTAGGTTGTGAACATCAATTTCTCCCCCAATAATGGGATTCAATCCCATAATGAATTTCCATATCCTAAACTTTTCATCAGTTTGATACTGAGGTACATACTTGAGGAGTTTTATAAACCGTTCCCAATACTCAATTACTGTTAGCTTTCCTTGAGCTAAGTTTTGAAATTCAGTCATTTTCTAATCATAGTAGTGTTGTGGTAGCCATCATTTACTAAAATAACTTTTAACTTGATCCCAAGTGATGTTAGTTTCATCAATATTTAACTCAGCCTTACGGTTGTCCCACCATCAAGATGCTTCATGGGAAATCTTATATGCTCCCCATATAGTCTTGGTTTTCTCTGAGAAGTTCCTTATTGTAAATTACTTCTCCATTTTGCTGAGCCAATTCTCAGCTCCATCTCCTAATGTGGTGCCATCAAACTTGGGTGGACTTATCCTTTTTATGTCATTAGTGAGTTCTGCTGCTAGTCTAGCCTATTTGTTCTCAGGTTGAATAGGTAGGTTAACATTGTTATTATCAACACCCACATTGACATTGTCCCCTTGAGGTGGCTAATTATTGTTATCATCTTATTCTTCCTCCTCATTTCCCATTACTTGTTGTTCAAGCACAACCAAACGATCTCGTGTGTCTAACAGGGTAGCAAGGATCTCATAAAGTTTCTAGATAGTTTCCACTCCTTCCTCAGGTGGAGGGTTATTTACAACATTTCCTCTTGTTCTCACCATTTTTTGTTACAAGAAAATTTAAGTTTAATCAGATTGTGGACACAATAGGTCCAAGACCTACAACCTTCAGCTCTGATACCAAGGTGTAATATTCCCATTTTAAGACTTTAGAAACAAGGGAATTTTTTTTATAAATAATGTTCTTTTTTCTAAATTCATAATTTAAAACACACATTATTTATCAACCATTCATATAATAGATAACCATATGTAACTAAAATGACTCGGTGTGCTACCGATCTATTCATTTCATGACTCGGTAAACTACCAATATATTCATGTTTAACATTAAGTATTGAATACTTTTTTGTATACTACGTATACTTGGTTCTCTTTCCCTGTTCAGGGTATTGAGTGATCTGTTAAGGAACCTATCTAAATATTCATTACCAATATTCATCTGCATCATGAACCTTAGACTAGGTGACATAGGACAACGCAACCAACAACTTGCAATACTTTGGCCAAATATTTCTAACATATTGTTTGTATTACTATTCCTTGAAAGCATACTCATCAATTTGGAACACGTCCTTCACCCCACTCTATTATTATCTAGAATTTCCTTTACTGACTTTCGCCAGTTTGCTTTCCCAAGGTTTAACCCTAGTTTGAGTTAACAACATATGTTATGATATGGGGAGGCTCACTAAGACTTAGGGTAAATTAGAATATTAGGTCAACCTAAGTAAACCCCATGTGCCAAGGTATCCTAAGTTTTAGAGGGCTAACCCTTATCTTAAACATGTTGCTAATCAAACCTAGATAGAAACTAAGGTCAAGTTCAATGTGTGTAGATTTAGATGAGCAATGCAGAAGGGTGTTATCACATGTCGACTGCATCATTGTATCCTCAAGAAGATCCCAATCTTCTCGAAGGTACAACCTTGCACTTGGCATGTGCCAACATCCTACAGAACATCCTCATCAAGATGTACATACCTCAAGGATTTTATTATAAATTTAATTAATTTAGATTATTAAAAATAGATTTTCGCAACCTTGCATAACCCTGATCCAACACTCCTCAAGGTCTTCTCTACAACAGATTCTATTGTTTGTTAAACAAATTTCTTATCTTAAGATTACCTTTAATGTTATTTAATGGACTTAATAAGCCGTCAACCATAATAGGATATAACAATTATAAGTTCCATTTATTGTGAGTTAACCATTCAAGGAAGTGTAACAACCATCTAGGTTGTAACTAAGTAGACTTTATTAAATGAATTCTAATGATTAGGAATCACATCTTCCATTTTATTTGCATTCATAAGATAGAGGAAGAAACTTCCTTAACATGATTAAGTGCTAGGGTATAGCACCCCTATAAATCATTTACAAATTCAATAGTTATTACTGAATTTTCATTCCATATCATATTACTATACTGAATTGTTTATTTATGACATCAAATTCTACAACTTAAGAAGCTACATCCTATTTAGGGAGATTAGTCCAATTCCCACTGTCAACTTACCTAAGAATACCCCATTCAGCATATACATAATATGGAGTATAACAACAAGATAATATTCCATCTATGTAATGAAAGTACAAGATAATTTACACACCCACTGTAAATAAATTATCAACATTAAAATCATCTCTAAAACTTATACATTTAGGTATGCTACAAGAAAACCACCTTCATTACAAAAGAATACTACTTTTTCTTTTTAAAAACAATTTCAAGAATGGTTTAGAGTTCTTCACAAAATTAGACTTAAATCAGCCAATACATCACATAAATTTTTCCTTCCTTTTGACTTACGAAGACCATCTGTAAAAATTTCTAACATGGGTCAGTTCAATGAACTAAGCATGATAAGCACTAAGCCTTAAAAAGAAATGCATTCCAATAATTGTTCCATTAAAACAAATCTACTTTAATGAGACAATTTTTACATCATAAAATTAATACGTCAAAAGAAACGGAAAAGAAGTACAATTTAACCAATTGAATTCACTTTCAAGAGAAGAACAAAATATAATCCACCATATCAGCCTTACAAAATAGAGTCTAATTGATTCCATCAATTATCCTTAGTCAAACAATAGATTATAAAATCTCATTGTTCCCAATATTTCATAAGAGAATACAACATTTATCTTTTCTTCAAGCTAAAGGAAGGGTTTAAAGCATGGTTCTTATTAAGATGACTTTCCTAACTCCTAAACAAAAGAATAAGAAGAATCACTACAAACTATGCACAACACAAAACATCTGAGAAATAAAACAGATTCAAAATGTAATTTAACTATTTCTTTTAAAAGACGATTACCCTAAAATCTAACATTTAAGATATTCATCAGAACAAAATTTCATTTTAATCCAAGAAGGAATAGAGAATAAAGCAGTCTACCTATAAGTTTAAATTTACTTCCACATATAGAAGTTAACTTTTAAAGATCTCAAACAATGTTCAAAAATCAAGGTAGACTCATACAGGAGTTAATCTCAACTCGAGTTCACCCAAGGAGAATTCTTAAAAAGAAAAAGTGCAAGAGAAAAACTTACTCATCTCAAACCAAACAAGTAAAGTCTTGTCAAACAACAATCTGCCAAACAAGTTGGCATTTCCATCTTAATAAACTGAATAATATAATCTCTTCCAACATCATTTCTACAAATTATTGGGTAAAGGAAGATCAAACAACTCATAAGGAAATCTCTATATAAAAAGAGAATCAAAAATAGAAAATTTCAACTAATGATTTATCCAGTAATAAGAAAGCACACTGCCATATTCCTTACACTTCTTTACTTTTATTGAACATGAGTTTCAATTCCATAGACATAATGAAATACTAATAACAGTCCTAAAATGCAATCTTTTCTAAATGAATCACATTCCTTTTATTTATAAAGACACAAGGTGTATTTACTATATCCAACAAGAGATAGAAAAATAACTGATCAATAAGTTAAACATGATCAGAAGTATCAACAAACTCAGAATGAAATCCCATTATCCTTAGAAAATGATTCCAGTTAAATCCCATTTATTTAATCTACTCTCCCAGATTTCCTGAGTAAGTAGTTCAATTAGAAAATTTCTGAGCTTTAAACTCTGTAAGAAGTTAAGAAAACCCAATTCAAATACCAAAACCAAATCCAAAATGTAAATAATACTACTAGCTCAGAGCTCGAAAGTACAAAATCCAAGGACAATGACGAACACAAGCTTCTCACAAAGGTAAAGGGCTACCCAAGTAATTATTCATAGTTTAGGGAAACAACAAGTTCCCATCCAAGTTTAAATCATTAACAGGGAAAACTCAACATACCAGGACAAAACCGACATATCGTTCCTGCTACTATTTCCAAACACTAAGTACTAAATTTCATTTATAGTGTCAAATTATAAAAACTCAACATGAGCTCAGATATGCATAGTATCTTAGTATGGGGTAGTATAGGATACACATATCCATTAACAGTTCATATTTAAAACAAGGAGTCCTATTCCTATCTCAAACAAAACACGAGTTTCTAACGAGTGTTCAGAATCAAAAAAATAACAAGATAAGAGTGCAGTGAAATCATGAACTTCCATTAACATTCCAAAATACCACAAGGATAAAGCATGAGTACAAAGCCACATACGGATTGAACAACAGTCCCGAGTTACCCAAGATTTCAACACTAGTTTAGAACAACTAGAAGCTCCAACATAAATTCAAACCAAAATGCGAAGCCAAATATTATCCCCAACAGAACTCATGTTTCCCACCACAAATCAAGCCCAAAAATGAGTAATAACATATAAGTACCATGTACATTATGAACTGACATTAACAGTCCCAATTATCATAAGGAAATAAACACAAGCACCGAGCTATATATGGACTTCAACAACAGTCCATGGATATCCAATATTCCAACACTAGTTCAGAACAACAAGAACCTCCATCATCAGTTCTCATTAAACACAAAACTAGACCAAGTTCCAAATCAAAATTAGTTCAAATAAAGGCTTGACAAAAACATGAGCTCAACATAAGCTCAAGATCAAATAAAACCCAAACTCCAACAAGATCAGACAGAACCCAAGGTTCTAAAAAAAAACTTTGAACCATATTTAAATAGCAACAAATATTATTTAAAAAGAATACTTCCACCACCCATTCCAAAATTAAAAAGTTGAGTTACAGAAATACTTTTTTGGATGCATTCTGTTTTGTTTTAAGAACTACACATGGTAAGTTTCCAAATATAACATCATTTACCAAGGATTCAAAACCAATATCAAAAGATTTAATAAACCCAACAAGTAAATAACCAGCTAAGATGTGTCATCCAAGAATCTCAAAAGAGCATAATTGTTTTAATGAAACACTTATAAGAAAGCAAGAGATATTAAAGATTAGAGCCTATCATGCCTGATAGTGATTCTTCCAAATCAAAGATAACCTCCAACCAAGCTCACAACTTCTCCTCTTCTCCACAAAATATCAAACAACCACCATCTTTTTCCACACTGCCTCTTATATATCCCAAAAACCAAAAATAGGTCTAAAACCTCAATAATATCCATTAAGTGCAGTTCAATCGGTTGGTTCAAAAAACTAGAGATCATGCAAAGTGAAATGACCCCATAACAACCCGTTTGCATGCCTATGAAAACAGTTTGAGAACAAAAACCGAAAACCATAAATTCATTTAATTCTTACTTTCCCGAATATCCTTCCTTGCCACCACCTTTCAAGTTTGGCGACTCACCTATAAGAAGTGAAAAATGGATTCAAGGAAGCCATTCCAATTGAGTCATAGGATCTTAAGAATAGAAGATGATTTATCCACATCAAGCATGATCTCAAAAAATAAAAAGAACATATCTTTATAAGGAAAAACACATGTCAACACTTGAAATGTAAAGGAGGAAAATAACAATTGTCAAGAGTGTTACATGCTCCCCTCCTTAAAAGAATCATCGTCCCGATGATTACCCCCTTTTTTTAACAATATATCTCAGGACAATCACTTCATTCACTTCTCTTACCATAAGTCAAAATATATTAGAATCTTATAGTTCAAGAAATCAGCATTAAATAGTTGTTTATCCAAATCAAATAAATATCTACCCAAACTAGCATACTTATTGTCATACAAAGATAAAATCATAAATTTGTATCAGTCAACAAAATCAATTTTGATCAAATAGATATGGGAAATCAGTTTTCATATCTTCTAGATTTTTCCAAGTTGCACTCTCTTCACTAAACTAGTCCCATTGGAACTTGCATTGATTTATTTCTCGGTTTCTTAAATGTAACTAGTGAGTTTCCAGTATTTGAATGGGTTTAACCACGATTATTCCTAGGTCTTGAACCTACAAGGAGTTCCAATTTAACATGTCTGATAAATCTGAAACGTATTTCTTAAGAAAATATATATGGAAACCATCATGCATTTGTGATAAAGCATGAGGTAATGCTAAATGATAAGCTACAGCGTTGATTATTTCAACTATCTCAAAAGTTCCAACATAACGAGGTGATAACTCGGTAACCTTACCAAAAGTTATAGAACTCTTTTTCAGTTTAACCTAAAAAAATACTATCTCACCGAGTTCAAATTTCCTATCAACGCTCTTCAAGTCAGTGTAACTCTTTTGCATGACTGTTGCTTCTTTCAAGCATTCACGAATCAACTTAACTTGTTGTTCCATTTCTGTAAGGATTTCAGGTCCAATTACCTCTCTATCCTCTATGCTATCCCAACTAACATGGGTTCTACATTTTCTTCTGTAAAGTTCCTCGAAAGGTGACATTTTAAGAGGAGCATGATATTTATTATTGTAAGAAAATTCAACTAGTGGAAGATATTCTTCCCATTTATACTATTGAACCATTCGTTTCCAGGTGATACGTAGAACTAAAATTTAGCTTAGTTCCTAGAGTTGCATTAAGCATTTGCCAAAATCTTGATGTCATTCTAGGATCTCTATCAGATATGATTAATTCAGGTACCCCATGTAATTTGAAAATTTCATGTACCAATCATTAAGCCAAAACAGGATAATCATCCTTTAGATTTCCAACAATAAAATGAGCTACTTTTGTTAGTTTATCAACTACCAAAATAACATCATGTTTATTTCTTGACATATGCAACCCTTGTAAAAAATTCATACTTATTACTTACCATTTATACTATGTATGCTATGAGGATAAAATAAACCAGCTGGGTGCATATGTTCCACTTTAACACGTTGGCATTCTAGACAATGTGTTTTATAATCAATAACATCTTTCTTCATTCCTTTCTAGAAATATTGTTGTTTTATATCAGCAAGCATCTTTGTAATGCCAGGGTGTCCATAAAAAGGTGAAATATGAAATTCAGCTAACATTTTCTTTCTCAAACCATTAAACAAAGGTACATAGACTTTGTTTTAAAATCGTAAGATTCCTTCTTTATCAAAGCAAAAACCTTTATACCTCAAATCATTAGAATATGTAGCAAGTGCTGATTTTAATTTTTGAAAGTAAGAATCAGATTCCATAACACTTTTTACTTCATCCTTAAACTAATTTCTTAGTGTTATAAGAGCAGAAATGTGCTTCCTACGACTTAGAGCATCAGCTACTCTATTTTCTTTACCCTTTATATAACTTATGTCAAAATCATATTGAGACAAAAACTCTAACCATCTTCGTTGTCTTACATTCAGATTTGGCTGAGTGAAAATGTACTTCAGCCCAAGATGATCAGTTTTTAACTCGAATGGTTTACCAAGCAGATAATGCCTCCAAACTTGAAGTGCATGAACAATGGTAGCAAGCTCTAAATCACGTGGACCATAATTCAACTCATGTAACTTAAGTTTTCTACTTCTGTATGGTATTACATGACCACTTTGTAACAAAATACCTCATAAACCTTCACTGAATGCATAAGTTACCACCAAAAAATCTCCATCAGGATCTGGTACTGAAAGAATAGGTGCTAAAGTTAACTGTTACTTCAACATTTTAAATGCAATTTCATATTGATCACTCCAAATAAACTTGTTATCTTTCTTCTGTAAGGATGTTATTGGTGCAAATATCTTAGAAAAGTCTTTTACAAATTTCCTATAGTAGCTAGCAAGTCCCATGAAGCTTCTAACTTCGTGTACATTCTTTAGTGCAGGTTGTTCTGTTATAGCTGTAATTTTTGAAGGATCTACATAAATTCCATCTTTACTTATTACATGCCCCAAATAGTGAACTTTTGTGTCATAGAAAGAAAATTTGGACAGCTAACCAAACAACCGTCTCTTTCTCAAAATTTCTAAAACTACTTTCAAATGCTCATTATGCTCTTCAATGCTTTTAGAATATATGAGAATGTCATTCAAAAATACGAGCAAAAAATTGTCCAAGTATTCTTAAAATATATTATTCATTAAATTCATAAATTTTGTAGGTGCATTAATTAATCCAAAAGGTAAGACCGTAAACTCATAATTTCCATACCTTGTTCTGAAAGCTATTTTATGAATATCCTCATCCTTAATTTGCAATTGATGATACCCAAATCAAAGATCTATCTTGGAGTATACCAATGCTCCATGCATCTGATCAAACAGATCATCAATTCTTGGAAATGGGTATCTATTCTTGATTGTTTCTTTGTTTAAAATTATGTAATCAATGCACAATCTAAGTGTTCCATATTTCTTTTTCACAAAAATCACTGGTGCTCCCCAAGGTGAAACACTTGGTCTAATCAAACCTTTAGACAAAATTTCTTACAATTCAACCTTAAGATCTACTAATTCTATAGTAGTCATTCTATACGGTGCCTTAGATAAAGGTTTAGTTCCAGGTTTGATCTCAATCATGAAATCAAATTCCCTTTTGGGTGGAAGACCTGGAAATTCTTCCAAAAATACATCACTGAAGTCTCATAACACTGAATATCATTTGATTAAATTATTGTTTTCCTCTGTAGATTTAGAAATTTTTACTGCATATAAGGTACATCCTTTATTTTTTGCCTTTTTAAGTTGCAAAGCTGACATTTTCCCAACAAAAATCTCATGTTTCACACCCTGAATCTCTGTTGTTTTCTATAGGTCTTCTAAACAACTAATGTGTTTTTCAAAACAGTCCAATATAGCCTTATGTTCTACTAACCAATTAACACCTATGATAACATCATAAGACCCTAATGGTGCAACATAAATATCAACCTCTATATATACATAATATGGAGTATAACAACAAGATAACATTCCATCTATGTAATGAAAGTACTGTTAGTGAAAAATCACAGCACCCCTAGATGCAGATCAGGCTTCTAGGTTGATCACTCAGGCATCCAGTGTGATTGCACAACATGGAAACCTCTCTCCAAGCGTGGGACTTGTGAAACTGAGAGAGGAATCTCCAGAGAAGGCTGGTTCCTGCTCCTAAACTACCTGCCACAAGCTATTCCAGTGCAGGCAAGCTAATCTAATCCTAATCTAACAATGCCAAGGAGACAGAGAGAGAGAGAGAGAGAGAGAGAGAGAGAGAGAAAGGAAAAGAACAAAAGCCTACACTAAAACGGTGATACACCAGAGAAGGAGAATGTTGGACATCTTTCAAAACTGCCATGGGACAAAGAGAGGTGAGCAATGGGAAGGATGGACAGATGCATCACAGGCCCAAGGATGGATTTCACACAGAAAATGTCCCAAAACTCCATGAACATAGCTCCAAACCTGCAATGAACATTCAAACATGCACAAATACCTGCAATGAAGAGAGGCAAGAAGAAAACAAGAAAAAACGAGCAAGGATGGACAGATGCATCACAAAACATGTTTTGTGTTGCTCCAGAAGTTTTCACAGAACATCATTTCATTAGTAAAAGGAAAAAATGCAATTACAGAGCAGGGAGGAGGTTCGAGCTCCATTTTCAACCCTAGAGAAGAAAAGAAGGGAGGGCAGAGCAGAAAAGATGAACAACTTGTTATGTCCCCTTATGTCCCTTTGTACAATATATAGGAAGAAAGAGAGAGGGAAGAGAGGAAATTCAAAACTACCATAACCACTTCTAGGTCACATTTTAAATCATCTCATTATGGTAGAAGGGGCGGATCCTGGCAAAATGGCGAGCTATCTGCTGCATTAAAGCTGGTTGTTCAAGCGTCACTTCTGGCATTACCATGTGTCAGATCCGTTTCTTAACTTTCTCTCTCTAGACTACACCAAAATGGAAGATTGATCCCATAATCATGTAGATAATTTCAACAGCTTTCCGTTGATATAAAGAACGTGCAAATCTGAGCTCTGGATCAAAAGATATGACGATCTGAAGATTTAGGGCACGGAATAGACCAAAATGGATTTTGAAATATTTTCCCGTGCTTCGCCACCTGGATGACATGTGGCAGGCTCTAATTCGCTGAATAATTATCTCTCCTCCACCTTTCCACAGGCTTTCCTTTGAAATTTCCTTGTGGGCCCTAGTTGGGACACGTGGCACTATCCCATTGGTTTGGGCTAACCCTTCAAAACTCGTCCTTTGACTTTTTGACCTTTTCCCTTGTGACACGTGTCATGATTTGATTGGTCCGCGGGCCTGCCGGCTCTTTCACGCCCTTCACGTCTTTTTGTCCCAGATGTCCCAGTGTTGTTTGGGACAGAAACCTCCAATCCACCTGAAATGGGCTTCCTTGTCCCTTATCTTCCGATGACACGTGGTGTAATCTGATTGGCTCTCGGCTTTTTCGGCTATCTGCGTCCCTCGCGTCCCTGCGGCCTAGATGTCCCAGTGCGAAAGTTTTCCGTTCTGGCCGAACTGGCTGGTTCACGTCTTTCACGTCCATTTGTCCCAGATGTCCCTTTGTTGCTTGGGACAAATTCTTCCAAACCACCTGAAATGGGATTCCCTACTTCACCACTTCGCCTTTTCGCACCCTTCGCGCCCTCGTGGCCCAATTGTTCCTTTGCGAAAATTCTCTGTTTCGGGCGAACCAGCCGGTTCGCGTCATCACGGCCCAAATGTCCCAATTGCTTCTAGACTGTTTGTTCTCATTTCGGCCGATACGACTTTCCTCTTTCGGCCGGATCGGCTTCTTGCGCCCGCCGCATACTTCTGTCCCATATGTCCCTTTGCTTCATGGGCCGCCTGGAAGCTTTTAGGCTGATCCGCGCCTAGATGTCCCAAATGTCCCTGTAGACACCAAATTTGTGTCTTACGACCCCTTGTGACCCGCATCTCATTTCGCAACCTAACCTCATCACCTAAACCTTACACAATTATTTATTAATTACCTTGTAATTGATAAATCCACATCACCATACCTGCCACCTCATTTTGCCACCTCATCATGACCTAGTCCTAACCCTAAACTAACCTAATTAAGACCTATAACTTGGTCCACACCTACACCATGACTAAGGACCCCTTTCTCGCACCTAAAACCGACCTTCTAGTCACTTGACCAAGCCCACA
The DNA here is from genome assembly GCA_019776745.2 of Taxus chinensis. Lineage (NCBI taxonomy): Eukaryota > Viridiplantae > Streptophyta > Pinopsida > Cupressales > Taxaceae > Taxus > Taxus chinensis. Next base: position 337,553,652 of record CM034153.1, read on the forward strand.
ACTAATCTCTCGGGAGAAAAGCAGGGAAAGTGGGCTATTTTACTAAAAATAGCCTGCTTTTTCCTTACCGATACCGGTTCCTACTCGACCACTGTCGGTTACGTAACTGCCATCAGTTCCCTGTAAATGGGCTCCCCAAACCAAAAATAAAGGGGGAAGGATTTTTGAATCGAGAGAGAGCATCAGGAGCGATCAAGAGAATCCGGATCTTGACTTGGCTGAGTAGAGACAAGTGAAGAGACAAGAAGAGTTTGTAGCAAAGGAGATCAGGCCCAAGACTGCAACTAGATACCAGAGCCCTGTGATACTCAGCTGATCATCGAGAGGGAGATATCTCATCTTCTGTGTGTCAGGCCATCCTACCTCAGTGCTGCCTTTGTCATCAGAGTTCTTGGACCTGCATCTTCATCAATAACTAGTAAGTTACATCTTGCATGTCCTTTTAATAATACTTCTTAGACTTTTGAATCATAGTCCTCACAAATCCATTCCTAGATCCACTACCCGGCAACATATTGCATCTAACTATCCTTCATCTACCTCTCATCATCTCATTACCTAATATCACCCATATACCAGCCTTACAAACAACACAGCTACCCTACAACAACAACCACTCCAAAACACAACTAACCCACAGATCCTAGGCCCTACCGAAATCGGTTATCAGTAACCGGCATCGGTTATTGTGGTTTAAAACAAAAAATCAGCCTTTCCCCTACCTGTTTCAACAAAGCAACTTAATTGATATTTTACAGTCTTTGGCGTTAATTCATATTAGCAGGGAAACTGACCACCTTCGAAAGGAAGTTTTATATTTCCTGGGCCCAAGGTAGTTTCCTCATTTATTGTCTAATCAAAATCTTGTGGTCTTTTGTTCTTATTTGCAGGTAATCCTTCCAAGACAAAAAGGAGTTCTTCGCAGTCAGCCTGATCTTTCTCTACGGTACGCACACACCATCTTGACATTCAACAGGTATTCCTCCTAGCCCCAACCCTTATCTGTTTCTAAAAGGAATGAAAGGATAGAAGCAACTCTATCACTAGAAGCCCAAACATTCCGAGTGAAACAGTCCCGACTTCCCCTAGGACTAGGACTTAGTCATTTTTTATGATTTTTCCTGGATCAATCTACATGCTTGGAACTGTAAAACTCTGATGCATGCTATCGAAATTTACCCTGGGGGGGAATTTTGACAAAAGTTTGGCAACTCAGTGGGGTCATCTGCCTACTAGATGAATGATCAGTAGCCTGAAGCAATCCATTGGGCATGGAGTCATAAGCAAGCCTGAAAACTAATCTGAAACTTTGAAAACTTCCCTCTGAGCCACTTGAATCCCACCGGACATGGAGTTGTTCTCACCAAAATTCCACTGAAACGAACTGTGCAAGAGCAGAACCAGGACAACACCAAAACTATGTACAGAACTAAAAATCATACATGCTCCAAAATGGAACATGCAGAGTGTGCACAAGTACTTCTTCTACTGAAAGTAAACCTATCTACTCTACTCTAACTGGAATCAAAAGAAAGCTAAACAAACCCTGCAATTGGTTGTGCAGAAATAGCTTTCCTTTCTTCAAAATTGGCATCCATGCAATTGATTTGGCAGCTAATCATGGCTGTTTGGATGGAGTAGAAAATCAACAAGAAGCTGGTCTTCTATCCAAATCATCAAGGTGTCAACTGAAGGAAAATTCAAATACCTCTTTTAGTTTCTCTGCATTTAGATTGGAGAGGTATGACAGCTGATCCTTGGTACTTTGTAGCTCACCCTCATGCTCAGGAGCAAGCATGACCAGTTGTGGCTTCTCCTTTGGCTCCAATGAAGCCAAATACCTAATTGGGAAAGGTCTGATCCATTTGAGTATGCCCATAACTATGATTTTCTACTCCAAAAATGGAGTTCTTCTTGTAGACCCTCTTGAATGGATGATGTGGAAGAAATGGTGGAATCCTTCTATCCTTTCTCTTCCTCCGATGAAGAACATGGAAGATTTAAATCTTCCAATTTTGATTCCAATGTGCTTTTATAAGATGCAGGCTGCTGCAAATGAATACTCTCCTCCATGATAGCAGGCTCTTGTGTTTGGAAGATGGATGATGAAAGAGAGAGTGGTGGAAACTCAACCGGCTCCTCTCCATCAAAACAGTCCTCCAAATCAGACAGATTAAACTACCTCATTATTGTCCTGCTGCAAATGTTTCAACTTCCTCCATGGTGTCTTCTTGATCTGTAACTTGACCACCATGGTTTCTTTCATCCCTTCAACATTGAGTTTGAGAGGTCAAACTCCTCTTCAGCACTAGAACTTGAGAGAGGTGAAGTAGAAAGAAGAACTGAAGGTTCTCCTGTAGTCTGCTTTGTGCTCAGAGCTCTTGGATCTGCAATTTTCTCCCCCACAGCTGGAATGTGCTCCTCTTCTTTTGGATTTGGAGCAGCTTCTCCTTCCTCCAATAGTTTGAAGACAATCTTTCTCTTGATTTAACTCTTCCTCCAGCATGAAGTTTGTCAAGTCAAACTCTTCAATCTGCTGCTCTAGAGGACAAGTTGGGACTGCAAGATCTTCTTCAGGGATTTCTTCCTCCATGGCTGATTATGCAACTTGAATTGGATCAGCATTTCCTTCAAATAGAGTGCCAACATGGACACTACACTCTGAGAAAACTGATTGCTGATCTGCTTCTTCCTTTTGCTCTTCTTTTGCTGTAACAAAATCAGTTATGACCACCATTTGTTCAACCTTAGCCTCTTCTGTAGGCTTAACCATCAAGGGGATCTTTGTCATCCCAAATTTGGCAGCCCAATTCCTTCAATTTGTCTGTCATTTCTTTTCTGTTTGGCTCTTCCTCTTGTTGTCCTTGATGACTGATTTTTTCAATTTCTTCTTTCCCACATGGAATTGGGAATGCAAGAGGAGGGATAGGTTAAAACTCAACTGATTTTACAATTTTTTGTGGTGGTGGAGGAGGTGAAACCTCTTGTTTCTTTGGAGTGGGAGGTATTTCATTTAGCTCTTGTGGAGAGGATGACTGGATTTGGAAGGAAAAAGGAAAGAAGAATTGAGGTGTGGTGGAAGACTGAGAGGTGGAGACATGGGATCAACATTTGGGACAGCATATGGAGAGTTTAAAATTTGCAATTCCAAATGAGATGATGCTGCTTCAGTAATGGGAAGAGAAAAACCAGATGATGGTGTAGAACTTACCCGTTGACAAGGTTGTTCAACATCGAATGTATAGGCCTCTATTTCTGTTGTCCATTGTGCAAGTTGGGGCAGCATCTTTATCATGAAGTCCAGCTTCTCTTGAGGGCTGAAGTGTCTTGGAAAAGGGCCTCCCCATGGACAAGGAGTCCTGTAACCAATTCTGAAAGCTCTCATTTGTGCCTGAGCCCCTGGACTGCACTATGTTTACCTCCATCTTTTGGATCTTTTCCAACAGACCAGCATCTTGGATCTAATGGTCTTCATTGTATGCACACCCTTGCTCTTGGAAAGCTCCATAGCCAAACTGACTTTGGCACAGCTGCTCATATGGGTATGCATACTGATCTTGAACTCTGCTCAAAATGTTGATTTGGAGGATTTGTAAAACATGTTGGAGGTGTGATATACTGTTGTTGTTGATGTGAATTCCATGATGGAAATGAAGTCATGATTGCACAACTTCATAGAATGAAAGAATGATGGAAGAGATGGAAGGAAGAATGGATAGAAAAAGAATCAAAATGAATGGAAAGGAAGGTCTGCAACTTCAGAGATGGGTTGTTGACCAGATGGAGTCACCAGATGTGTTTGCAAGTGCCTCCAAAGGCTGAAATCTTCACAAGAACACATCAACCTACAAAAGATGAAGTGGAAGACCTCTAAGGTCCCACCGGGCGTGCCAAAACTGTTGAGTGCAAAATCACAGCACCCCTGGATGTAGATCAGGTTTCTAGGTTGACCACTCAGGCATCCAGTGTGATTGCACAACATGGAAACCTCTCTCCAAGCGTGGGACTTGTGAAACTGAGAGAGGAATCTCCAGAGAAGGCTGGTTCTTGGTCCTAAACTACCTGCCACAAGCTATTCCAGTGCAGGCAAGCTAATCTAATCCTAATCTAACAATGCCAAGGAGACACAGAGAGAGAGAGAGAGAGAGAAAGGAAAAGAGACAAAAGCCTACACTAAAACGGTGATACACCAGAGAAGGAGAATGTTGAACATCTATCAAAACTACCATGGGACAAAGAGAGGTGAGCAATGGGAAGGATGGACAGATGCATCACAGGCCCAAGGATAGATTTCACACATAAAATGTCCCAAAACTCCATGAACACAGCTCCAAACCTACAATGAACATTCAAACATGCACAAATACCTGCAATGAAGAGAGGCAAGAGGAAAACAAGCGAAGAACGAGCAAGGATGGACAGATGCATCACAAAACACGTTTTTTTTTTTACTCCAGAAGTTTGGACAGAACATCATTTCAATAGTAAAAGGAAAAGAATGCCATTACAGAGTAAGGGAGGAGGTTCGAGCTCCATTTTCAACCCTAGAGAAGAAAAGAAGGGAGGGCAGAGCAGAAAAGATGAACAACTTGTTATGTTCCCCTTTTGAAAGAAGTCCCTCTGTACAATATATAAGAAGAAAGAGAGAGGGAAGAGAGGAAATTCAAAAACTACCACAACCACTTCTAGGTCACATTTTAAATCATCTCATTATGGTAGAAGCGGTGGATCCTGGCAAAACGGCGGGTTGTCTGCTACGTTAAAGCTGGTTATTGAAGCATCACTTCTGGCATTACCATGCGTCAGAGCCATTTCTTAACTTTCTCTCTCCAGACTACATGAAAATGGAACATTGATCCTAGAATCATGTAGAGAATTTCAACAGCTTTCCGTTGATATAAATAACGTGCAAATCCGAGCTCTGGATCAAAAGATATGACGATCTGAAGATTTAGGGCACGGAACAGACCAAAACGGATTTTGAAATATTTTCCCATGCTTCGCCACCTGGACGACACGTGGCAGGATCTGATTCACTGAATAATTCTCTCTCCTCCACCTTTACGTGGGCTTTCCTTTGAAATTTCCTTGTGGGCCCTAGCTGGGACACGTGGCACTATCCCATTGGTTCGGGCTGACCCTTCAAAACTCACCCTTTGACTTTTTGACCTTTTCCCTTGTGACACGTGTCATGATTTGATTGGTCCGCGGGTTTTCCGGCTCTTCCGCGCCCTTCGCGTCTTTATGTCCCGGATGTCCCAGTGCTGTTTGGGACAAAAACCTCCGATCCGCCCGAAATGGGCTTCCTCGTCCCTCATTTGCCAATGACACGTGGCGCAATCTGATTGGCTCTTGGATTTTTCGGCTATCCGCATCCCTCGCGTTCCTGCGGCCTAGATGTCCCAGTACGAAACTTTCTCATGTTTCAGCCGAACCGGACGGTTCACGTCTTTCACGTCCATTTGTCCCAAATGTCCCAGTGCTTCGTGGGACAAATTCTTCCGAACCACCCGAAATGGGCTTCGCCTGCTTCACCGCTTCGCCGATTCGCGTACTTCTGCGCCCTCGATGTCCCTTTTGCTTCCTTGGACTGTTTGTTCTCTGTTTCGGCCGATCCGGCCTGTTCGCGTACTTCACGGTACTTGTGTCCCGTTTGCTCCCGGACTGTTTGTTCTCACTTCGGGCGATACGATTTTTCCTTCTTTCAGCCGGATTCGAGCATTCTCGCGTCCCATGCTTGTACTTCTGTGGCCCAGATGTCCCTTTGCTTCATGGGCCACCTGGAGGCTTTTCGGCCGATCCACACCTAGATGTCCCAAATGTCCCGACTGCTCCTAGGACTAGGACTTAGCCATTTTTCATTATTTTTCCTGGTTTCAATCTACATGCTTGGAACTGTAAAACTCTGATGCATGTTATCGAAATTTACCCTGGGGGGCAAAATTTTGACAACAAGTACAAGATAATTTACACACCCACTGTAAATAAATTCTCAACATTTAATTCATTTCTAAAACTTATACATTTAGGTATGTTACAAGACAACTGCCTTCATTAAAAAAGAATACTACTTTTTCTTTTTCAAAACAATTTCAAGAACGGTTCAGAGTTCTTCACAAAATTAGACTTAAATCAGCCAATGAATCACATAAATTTTTCATTCTATTTCACTTATGAAGTCCATCTGTAAAAATTTCTAGCACGGGTTAGTTCAATTAACTGAGCATGATAAGTACTAAGCCTTATAAAGAAGTGCATTCCAATAATTGTTCCATTAAAACAACTCTGCTTTAATCAGACAATTATTACATCATAAAATAAATACGTCAAAAGCAATGGAAAAGAAGTACATTTTAACCAAGTGAACTCAATTTCAAGAGAAGCACATAATATAATCCACCATATCAGCCTTACAAAATAGAGTCTAATTGATTCCATCAATTATCCTTAGTCAAAAAACAAATTATAAAATCTCATTGTTCCCAATCTTTCATAAGAGAATACAAAATTTATCTTTGATTTAAGCCAAATGAAGGGTTTAAAGCATGGTTCTTATTAGGATGACTTGTCTAACTCCTAAACAATGAGATTACAAAGAATCATTACAAACTATGCACAACACAAAACATTCGAGAAACAGAACATATTCAAAATGTGATTTAACTATTTCTTTTAAAAGATGACTACCTTAAAATATAACATTTAAGATATTCATCAAAAAAGAATTTCATTTTAATCCAAGAAGGAATAGAGAATAGATCGGTCTACCAGAAAGTTTAAATCTACTTCCACATATAGAAATTAACTTTTAAATATTTGAAACAATGTTCAAAAATCAAGGTACACTCATATAGGAGTTAATATATACTCGAGTTCATCCTAGGAGAATTATTAAAAATATAGAGTGCAAGAGACAAACTTACTCATCTCAAACCAAACAAGTAAAGTCTTGTCAAACAACAATCTGCCAAACAAGCTGGCATTTCCAGCTCAATAAACCAAATAATATAATCTCTTCCAACATCATTTCTACAAATTATTGGGTAAAGGAAGACCAAACAACTCATAAGGAAATATCTATATAAAAAGAGAATCAAAAATAGAAAAGTTCAACTAATGATTTATCCAGTAATAAGAAATCACACAACCATATTGCTTACACTTTTTTACTTTTATTGACCATGAGTTTCAATTCCATATCTAGAATGAAATACAAATAACAGTCCTAAAACAAATTCTGTTCTAAATGAATCACATTCCTTTCATTTATAAAGACACAAGGTCTATTTACTATATCTAACAAGAGATAGAAAAATAACTGATCAATAAGTTAAACATGATCAGAAGTATCAACAAACTCAGACTGAAATCCCATTATCCTTCGAAAATGATTCCAGTTAAATCAAAATGATATTTTAATAGCTTGATTTAATCTACTCTCCCAGATTTCTTGAGTAAATAGTTCGATTATAAAATTTCTGAGCTTTAAAATCTTTAAGAAGTTAAGAAAACCCAATTCAAATACTAAAACCAAATCAAACATGTAGATAATACTACTAGCTCAAAGCTCAAAAGTACAAAATCCGAGCACAATGATGAACACAAGCTTCTCACAAAGGTATAGGACTACCCAAGTAATTATTCATAGTTTAGGGAAACAACAAGTTCCCATCCAAGTTTTAATCATTAACAAAGAAAACTCAACATACTAGGACAAAACCGACATATCGTTCCTGCTACTATTTCCAACCACTATGTACTAAATTTCATGTATAGTGTTGAATTATAAAAACTCAGCATGAGCTCAGATGTACATAGTATCTTAGTATGGGGCAGTATAAGATACAAATATCTAGTAACATTTCATATTTAAAACAAGGATTCCTATTCCTATCTCAAACAAAACATGAGTTTCTAACGAGATTTCAAAATCAAACAAATAACAGGATAAGAGTGCGGTGAAATCATGAACTTCCATTAACATTCCAAAATACCACAAGAGTAGAGCTTGAGTACAGAGACACATACAGCTTGAACAACAGTATCAAGTTACCCAATATTTTAACACTATTTTAGAACAACTAGAGGCTCCAACACAAATTCAAATCAAAATGTGAAGCCAAATATTATCCCAAACGGAACTCAAGTTTCCCAACATATTTCAAGCCCAAAAATGAGTAATAACATACAAGTACCATGTACATTATGAACTGACATTAACAGTCCTAATTATCATAAGGAAATAAACATAAGCACTGAGCTATATATGGAATTCAACAATAGTCCAGGGATATCCAAGATTCCAACACTGGTTTAGAACAACAAGAACCTCTATCACCAGTTCTCATTAAACACGAAACTAGACCAAGTTACAAATCAAAATGATCTCGAATAAAGGCTCGAAAAAAACACAAGCTCAAGATCAAATAAAATGAAAACTCCAACAAGATCAAACAGAAGCCAAGGTTCTAAAAAATAACTTTGAACCATATTTAAATAACAATGAATATTATTTAAACAGAATACTTCCATTACCCATTCCAAAATGAAAAATAAGAGTTGCAGAAATACTTTTTTACATGCATTCTCTTTTTTTTTCATAATAACTACACATGGTAAGTTTCCAAACAGAACATCATTTACCAAGGATTCAAAACCAATATCACAAGATTTAATAAACCCAACAAGAAAATAACCAGTTAAGATATGCAATCCAAGAATCTCAAAAGAGCATAATCGTTTTAATGAAACATTTATAAGAAAGCAAGAGATCTTAAAGATTAGATCCTATCATGCCTAATCGTGCTTCTACCAAAGCGAAGAGAACTTCCACCCAAGCTCACAACTTCTCCTCTTCTCCACGAAAGATCAAACAACCACCTTATTTTTCCACACTGCCTCTTATATATCCCATGAACCGAAAATAGGTCTAAAACCTCAAGAATAGCCATTAAGTGTAGTTCAATTGGCCGGTTCAAAAAACCAGAGAGCATGTAGAGTGAAAAATGTGAAACATGCAAAGTGAAATGGCCCCATACAAACCCGTTTGCATGCCTACCAAAATGGTTTGAGCACAAAAACTGAAAAACCATAAATTCCATTAATTCATACTTTCCTACCTATCCTTCCTTGTCACTGCCTTCCAAGTTTGGTAAATTCCAAATCAAAATTAACATGCAACTCCATTTTTAGTGAAGTTTCCACATAAGCCTCCGCTAAGTAAACTAGCCCCTGCCACTTTTGGCAGTATGTATGCTTTTAAAAACCTTATCAACAACTTAAATTCCTTAGAACCATCGCCTATGATACATGCGACCATCAATTTCCCCTTCATGCCCATTAGTTTACGGTAGACACAATTGCTTAGGTTAGATCTTAGGTTAGCTTAGGGTAGGTAGCCTTAGGATATAACCCAATCAATAAATTACCACCTTAGGTAGTTTTTACATAGATTAGATTCATTCCAACACAATATTTTTTAGGCATTAGGTTAGATCATCACATAACCATATAGCATTATGTAATAGGATAGTTTAAATAACCTAGTAACCTCTCCATAATCCTTTAGTACAAAGCTTAAGTTATGATAAAATTCAATTACTTAACATAGATAGGTAGTAAATATGTATATTCTTACCTAGCTTAGGATTCCAATGGATAGTCCCTTTAGTTTTAGGAACCAGAATGTTTCTTTTGTCATGAACAGGATGTAGTTCGTTTGCGTCAGTATTGTCCTGCCACGATCGAACTGAAAAGATCCAAGCATAACATACGACTGAATAGAAACACGTTCACACAACAATCAAAGAACTTGTAATCAATCATAGTTCAGTCATATGTCTTTTAATTCATGGAATGTCAATTTACCATTCATTCAACAGAACAGATTTAAAACATTCCTTGGATCACTGAAATTGATCCAAGGATGAGTCAGATTAATAGATAAGTTTACAATTCTTAAACCAGATTGTGAATCACCAATAAGAAGTGAAAAATGGATTCAAGGAAGCCATTCCAATTGAGTCAAAGGATCTGAAGAATAGAAGATGATTTATCCACATTAAGCATGATCTCCAAAAATCAAAAGAACATATCTTTATAAGGAAAATCACATGTCAACAATTGAAATGTAAAGGAGGAAAATAAAAAATGTGAAGGGTGTTAGAAATGGTATATTTATAGTATTCAAAAAATTGTATAGATACGAGAAAACATCTTTTGTTTGTAATTTCTTGCATAGAAAAAGGTTTTCTTTAACCTCCAAAACATGCCAATTTTTTTACTATATTGAGGAGAACATATTTGACTAAATTGGAGATAGACCCATCTAAATCAAAATTAGATGGGTTGAAAAGGAATAATAAATCAACTAGGTATTTTGAGGTTAGTGTAATAGTAGATACATTTGATTCTTACTGCCAGAGAATAAAAGGAGACAACAAAATGAGAGAAAAAGTTCTACATTATTTGAGAAATAAGAATCTGGATAATATTATATTAACATCCTGTAGTGAATCCAATGTAATCGAAAAAATTTAAATTACATGAATCAAACTACCTCCAGTTGTCTATACTATTGGGTTAAGAGAGCAATGGAAAAATAAAATTTGATTCCCATATTGGGGAAAAAACACAAAATGGAAAAAAGATCATGAGGTGGAAGAAGTTCTTCCTATCATGGCTCATACAATATTAGACAACTATGTGATGTTACTGGAAGGAAATATACTAGCAAGGGTGAAATTATCAAACAATTTTTCTTGTAAATGTGCATTTCCATTCCATCTTCCATCAAATTTATCAACTATTCCTTTAACTAATCCTTTCAATGTTGAATGTGTGATCGCTGATTTTTGCAATTTGGATAGCAATATTTCTTCCGATATCATAATGGAGCTTCTAACAGTTATCAAAATTAGTGTGTTGGATTGTATTATTATTTTTCTAATACTATCTGGTTATTCAAAAATGTTAAGCGAAACCGTACAAAGATACATGGAACAGGTTAAATACATTGGAGTATCAATTATGGATGGATGCTATAGACTTTACGATAACAACAGGATATTTAAAAGTTTGTGTCTTATGTACTCAATATCTTGTGTGCACAACTACGATGATAAAAATGATTATAGAGAAGAGGTCACTATGGATTGGATGGAGAAATTGCCACAAAAATTGATAACTGCAAGTGAAATTGGCCTACAAGGAAACATTCATCCTTTTCTTTGTGAAAGATCATGAGTTCTGGGCTGCTAAGTTCACTCGATGTTGTTTTGTAAATTCTCTCGAACTAGTTCTTTATGGTGGCAGTGTCACTCTCAATGCATTGATGGATTCCAAACTATTTGCCATTTTTATTATTGAGACACATAGTCAAGTGATGTTTCTAAAACATTATTATTCTCATATGAAGAATGGTTCGTCTCCGAAAATAACTTCAACAAGTGATTTTGTTTAATGGATTTTAATATAAATATACTACTTATACAATTACTTTTTATACAATCAACAAAAAATCTATAAAATTTGATGTACAACTGTTTCACCATGAAGATACATAACCAATTCAACATGGTGATTTACTTTCAATCATTTTATAAATAAGTTTAAAGATCTCTATCTTCAATTGCCATGGTTTTTAATTATTTTAACAAAGTCATGTTTTTTACAGTTTAGATGTAAATGCAGAGGATGTGGGCATAATGGCCACAAAAATGCCATCAGATCTAGGTATGTTAATCATGTGAATTTTCAAACAAAAACTCTAATAATCCCCACACATTTATAAGAAAATAAATGATTATGCAAATAATCAATAAGGCCCACAAGTTTATAGGAAACAATATGATATCCGTGTGTATTTTACAACAAAATTATTTATAAGGCCCAAAAATTTATTGGAAACAATAAATAATAGACATTAGTTTATATGATTGGCTTAGGGTCGAAGAATTTTTTTAAGGAAATATATTTATTGTCTACAATAACAATTTAAAAAAAACTATATAGAGCTTGGTGGACTCTAAGCATCCATGTGTAATAAAAAAATGGTTTTAATAAAAAACCTTACATTCATCAATATCTTGTTGATTTACAACTACATACTATCTACAATGTTTCACCAATTCACTACTACATACTAACTACTTATATTGAATTAACATTGTTTTGGATTCAAAATCATCATAAACACAACTACATACAACTTGATCCAGCTCGTACGTATGTAAAGAAACACTTGACTAGCCTCATTAAAGGTTTTCTAGCTAAGTGTAGTTCAGCCAATGATGGCATAGCCTAGCGGTTGTAAATCCTCAGCAATAGATGAGGACTGTTCTCCACCGAAGGGTGTTTTGAAGAATATAAGTGTAGCTTAACGATCTCTAAATTTGAATTATAAGATAGATAATAATTGATATTGTACTTACCACAGAAACCACTATGTTTATCCAGTTGAGTTTGCCATAACATGAAATTGATTATGAATTAATTAATGTTTATTTCAAATATATTATGCTCGCATTTTAGATAGGAATAAATAGATTATGAATTGATGATTATTTATTTGAAATAGCTCTTACATCAACGACTCTAGCAACACGTAGAGGTGGTATAATACAAGCCTTAATCTCAATTGGTAACTGTTAGCCATAAGCTAAAATGTTGTTTATTTCAATTAGTTATAATTGATATGTAACCGACAAAAAATAAAATTTGTTTACTTCCCTACAGGTAGCGACAAGAGTTATTTACTTATTTTGGATATGTATGACCTTCTATATGGGATACACAAAAAATACAATAGGAAGATGTCATTCAGGTTCGGTATGAAAGCTGTGAACTTGCGAGGTGGCCTGTCATAATTTATAAAATTATTATCACCATACTATGAATTGGGATTCTGGTCTAACACTCTCATTTCTGTTGATGTTAAAAATATATCAATGGGCTTCAATAAAAAAATCGACCGTATTGAATCCAAGACTAAATTGGGGAAAGGAACATTGCAATATAGTTGAGGGAATAACAATAAGAGACCTAGAAAAGGTTTGAAGTAGAAACCATTTTTCATACAGTTCAAAAAATACTCTGTGTATTATATTAGGTGCAAAGGGAAACTCTCTAGAAAATTTTATGGTTGATATGAAAAGTAGACGCAAAGATTGTACAAAAGATAAATTGTTGATGTAGCGTCTTAAGAATTGAATGTGGTAGAGGGCATCAAATACTTGGAGCAAGAAAATGCTAAATAACTATTTATCTTTTCAGAATATTGTTATGATTGTAATGCTTAACATTGTGAATAATATATACATTCATATTTTATTATGAATGTACTGTATAACTCTATTCTATAATGTTAAGATTGTCAAAATATAAGTTAGGAGGATTTATATTTTCACTGATTATAAGATGACAATATGGTTGAATAACTTCTTATGTGGTGAATTATCAGAAAAACTTTCCCTTGAAAATTTGTAAAATAGTATTTTTTTTACAGTCTTCATAAAATAAATATTAAATTATACTATATATACTTGATTGTTTTTTAATATAATTAATATATAAATAATCTATAAAAATTGGAAGTCATATCTAAAATATGCAAGTCATATGTGATGGCTATTTCAAAGATTTGAAACTATTTTATAGATAAAAATGATAACAAAAATGTCTAAATGGGTGTCAAATTTAACGCCATGTTGTGGCCTTTGTTTCAACCATTGAAGGATAAGAGAAGAAGTTATGGATGATATTTGATCAAAAACCAAATTTGACAGAACTTATTTTTTGGAGCTTCACTAAGACAAACCATAAATAATGCTTAGCGATTGCTAGCCCTTATAAAATAAAAACGTGTTCTATACATAACATAGCACAAATAATGGCTAGCAGCCGCTAGCACTTATAAAACATAAACATGTTCTGCACATAACAAATCATAAATAATGGCTAGTAGACGTCAACCCATATAATGTATTCCAATATTTGATTTTTTGGATTCTGATATATGGGAATTTGGAGTACATATAATTCCAATATAGGTGATTTTGGATTCCAATATATGTGATTTTGGATTCCAATATATGCAATATTGGATTCTGATATGTGTAATTTTGGAATCCAATATGTGTGATTTTGGAGTATAGATAATTCCAATATTTGACATTTAGGAATCCAAAAATAGCAATATCGGATTCCAATATTGAATATATTTTTTAGTTGTTGGGATTGGACTAAGTTCCAATTTAGTGAAATAAGCATTTTAGTAATTTGGGTCATTTTCCATACTCATTTATTGTATCTACTTATTATATTTACATGTTGTTCTAGATCAAATTAATTATCCAATATCTTATTTTTAGTTAATTAAGATCCACAAAATCAAATTACACCTGCAAAGCCATTTTAGTCTTATAATCCTAATGCATCTAGTTCCTCTAAGGATTTGGTTCTAGTATAGAATAATCTTATGTAATCTTATGATTGGTGGTTCACTTGTAATATTATGAAAACCAAGTAACCTACTCCAATACCATTCTAAACCAAGATTTGATGGTGTAAAATGTATCTTCCCCTCAAGATGCATCTATAGAGGATAATCTAGAGTAATAAGATGTTTAAGATCCATCAAGTGATACTTCACTTGTGAATTGGTAAATGGAGGATTTATGAGGAGTCAATTAGATTCAGGGGATAAATAAAGCATTTTCTTTGAGCTTAGGCACAAACACTAGGTCCAAAAGAAGGCAAGTGGAGAAAAGTACTCTACCTCTTACTTCACTAGGTTTGCATCCCCAACTCAGAATTCATTTGAAATTAGGAAAAAATCATGCTTCAAAAAGTGATCCATGGCATATAATAAACCCGTAGTGCTCTACGGATCCAAAGAACATCGTGGAACCTCCAAATAAAGAGGTTATGTGTGATAAATATATTTCCCCTTCCAAGAAGAATCTGCAACTCAAAGGAAACCCATGGAATGTAGACATTTATCCATCCAAGGTGAATCAGTGGATTGAACAAACAACAAAGTAAATTTTCTCCCATCTATTGCAGAAGTCTTTGGGTATCCCTATCAGCACTATAGAGTAGATGAAGAAGATAAATTAAATATATCAATGTGGGAATCTCTAGTTATTCCTTGACAAAGAGATGTTTTACAATCCACCATGGATAATCTTTTTATGCTGCATGA
Organism: Taxus chinensis; assembly: GCA_019776745.2. Taxonomy (NCBI): domain Eukaryota; kingdom Viridiplantae; phylum Streptophyta; class Pinopsida; order Cupressales; family Taxaceae; genus Taxus; species Taxus chinensis. Next base: position 337,568,854 of record CM034153.1, read on the forward strand.
ATATCCCTTGGAGAATAAAAAGGTTGTGCACACTGATGCACCTTAGAAAAATGATGAACAACTAGGTAAGAACATGAAGCCACCATCTTTTTATGTATCTCTCATCATATAAAATAATCTACTTCACAATTTTATGATCAACTCGGGAGAAAGATGTTCAGTGATGCCCAAACAAATAGCAGAAAAACCTTGTATTGAATATGAGTTACTATCTAAAGGAGTGGTATAATTAGACAGAACCATAGTGGTAACTATTAGAGTAGTAAGATGTATAAGACTCACATTGAATGCATGTCCTAATTTCTCAATCCTGTAGGATATTTTCATCATTGATCTTCCACACATATTTTCCTTGTTCCTCTCGAGGGATTTCACTACTAAGATTGACAGATATCTATCGGTAGTTTGGTCTCACATGATTTTCAAAACTAGATATAGAACCAAGGCTACCATTAGGTCTCAACTGATTACTACATATCATATAAATCCTTATGTTTCCAACACCATCAATGCAAAATGCATCGTGTTTTATTAAGACGATCACCTAAGTGTTCAAGAAGAAGATACTTGAATTATAGGTATTTAGATTTTCTACTTGATGAATGGGGAACTAAATTTCATGGTTATGATCCATACAAAAAAATTTAAGTAGTGGTCCTTGGAATCTATTTTCTACATGAAGAGTATTCAATTGTGCCTAATGTTATGAAAGAAAAATAAAAAGATGATGACATTTGGAAAAAAATCTTTAATGCATCAAAAAGTATAGAAGGTTAAGGAGGATGTGTAGTACTTGAATCCATCTCATGTGTGAAGTATTACTCTACTTTCATATTCCAATTTAGGTGCTATAAAAAATCAATAGATTATGAATCTCAAATATGTGTCTTGTAATGGGAAAAAATAAAAAAGTAAAAAAATTACAGACCTTTAGGAATAGTGAACTAGTTTTAAGTCAAGTCAGAGGGCTGAAAGTGGATAAGAATGACCTATTAAGAGCCTATAAGCATAGGGTATGGGACCTCCTAGAATATTTTGAAGCCTTCAATATTTTTTCCATCCCAAGGAAAGAGAATGAATCTGTGGATAGATTATCTAGAGTAGGAGAAAAATTTTACATTGATGAAGATGTCAAATGGGATGGGTTGTGTATATATATCAAAGTAGTGGTGAGGTCAACTATACCATAAAATAACATAAATTGGAAAGTGTTTGAAAGTGATAAATATATTTTTAATTTGATTCAATAAGAAGCTAAGTTTACATAAAATAATCAAGACACGCTAGAGTAGTAATATGGAGACAAAATTTTACAACATAGATAAAATAAATTTCCCAAAGGAATCATGAATTTAGAGTCCAGCTTTAATTTTGATGATCAGATCAGAAGATAAAAAGTAAACATGACAGTCAAAAGTGAGGATTATGATTCCATTCTAGTTGGTGAAGATAAGTTTCTTAAGATTGGAAAGGTATGTACTCTACAATAAAAACATTCTTTTGTAGAACTTTTTCAAGAATTTACTGATGTATTTTCATGGAGCTATTAAGATCTTAAATTTTTTTATCCTAATCTAGCTCAACACACCATTAAACTAGACCCAACAACTAATCCCAATAGGTAAAAGTAGAGGCCTGTTAATCCTATATTAAGCCTCTTGTGGAACTAAACAATTTTATTAAGGTAAACATCATTTTCCCCATCATGGTTTGAAAATATAGTTCTAGTATGGAAAATAAATGTAGAAATAAGACTATGTGTTGATTTCATGGATCTGAATAAAGAATCCTTAAAAGATTGTTATTTGTTGTATCATATGGAGCATCTTTGTAATTAGTAGAAACTTATAAGAGGTTTTCTATTTTAGATGGTTAATCTAGCTACAATTAGATTATGGTGAAGCATGAAGACCAGTTCAAGATAAATTTTACCACCAAGTGGGGAACCTATGCCTACAAGAAAATGCCATTTTTTCTATCTAGTGTAGGAGAAACCTTCCAAAGATACATGGATATGGAATTCATGGGATTGATCGAAAACATTATTCTTTTATATGTGTATGATATCACCATGTTCTCCAAGGATTAAAATGACCATTTTCTCCATCTCAGATAGGTATTTGAAATATGTCTATATTTTAGGGTTTCTCTCAATCCCATGAAATGCATCTACCTAGCACATGAAGGTAAGATCATTGGATACATTATCTCTAAAGAGGGATTATACATTTATCTAGAAAGAGTGAGTGTTATATTGGCATTTCCATTACCTAGGCACAAGAAGGCACTATGAAGCTTCTTAGGAAGAATCAAATTTGTTAGGCATTTTGTTCCAAATGTTTCCAATCTTCTTAATCCATTGACATCTATGCTAAAGAAAAACATGCCTTTTAAGTGGAAATTAGAGTTGAAGCACACATTTGAATCAATCAAATAAGAAATAAAAAAATATCCCACCCTTATCAATCTTGATTTCTCAAAGGATTTCACCTTGTATGCTTTAGGAGGTATGGATATAATATATTCCATGCTTGTAAAACTAAACGAAGAAGGTTTAGAATAACCTATTGAATTTTTATAAAAAATCTAGAAGATTATGAGGTAAGTTGTTCATTTTTTTGAGAAATATGCTTTATCTATTATAAGGAGATTCAATAAATTCAAACATTTAGTGTTCAACAATAAGATCCATCTTATGATTTCACATGTTGGTGTAAAAGATTTTCTTTTGAACAAGGATATGAATGAGAAAATAGATGGTTGAATAACTAGAGTTATGGAATATAACATCGAGATAAAAGTGAATAAGATAGTCAGAAGAAAAAAAAATGTGAGTAGATGGATTCAAAACTGCAAAATTAGGATGAGGATGTTTTAGTGCTCCAACATGATCGAGAAGAACCCACAGATGCTCTACATACCTATCGTTGGACCCATGATACTTCTTTCTTTATCCATACCCCACATAGTTTCTGGGATCTCACTAAGAACAGATACATTGCGTACATGTTGTTCAAGGAAGTCACCAATTGCATTAAAAATTTCCATACATGCTTAAAATTCTACTGATCATCTATCTAGCATACATATATCCCCATGAGTCACCAATTTTTTTTCTAAAATAACCCCTAGGCTATCTTGGCAACTTGCAAATTCGATTTTGGACTTAGGAAAAATTTGTGTTCAAAATCCACGAAATAGTGAAACTTAGTGTTCTACAGAATCAATGAACTCAGTGTTCAATAAGTTCTCCTAAATCACAGTATAAAGGAGTTTGATCTCATAAATTAGGAATATTTTTGGTGGAGTTAGTGCTTCACATAGTTTTTTAGACCTTCACAGTATCAGATAAGTATATAAAGGGTTAAAGGTGGGTCAAAGAACCGTGGGATGTACATGCTTGCAAAATGTTGGAAAATAAGCTAAGGACATGATCCACATAGAAAAATTGGTAAATAATCTTAGTGCTTCATGGCATAGAAAAATATTTTTACACAAAATTGGAAAAATTTGGTGTTCCCTGTAGTTGGTAACAATGCAATAGAACAAAGGATGAATTCCACTCAGCATAATCCACGATACACTTAGGACAAGATGAGAAGATATTTATAGAAAAGGAAATGAAATTTGGATGTGACTAAGGTTGGAAGCCATGAGACACTAAATTAGTGCCCCATTGGTTTCCCAAGTATAGTGTTCCATGGGTTCTCACAAGCCGTGGAACAAGGGAATATGATCGCGGGTCTAGAAATTTGCATAATGAATAAATAGAACTCTGTATAATGTGGAAGGGAGGTTTAGTCTACAAAATTCTTAGAGAGCCATGGAACATTGGAAAGGCCACAAAATAAATAAAAATTCAAAGGAACCCATGAAACATTGGAAAAGCCATAAAATAAGGTGGAAATAGTTTTTTGGCATTAACTTTCATTGCGAAGCTCTAAATTTGAGGAAACTAGTGGTATTCAAACTGTCTCTTCAAGGGATTTAGTTTTACACAAAATAATTCATAAATTGGATGAAATTTTAGGGTAGAAAAGTAAAACAAGGAAATGGTAGGATAAAAGTGCAGTTCTAGTCAAATAGGGCATCTTACATGGCATCAATATGAATTTAATGTTTAATGGATCCCATGCTTTTGTCTACAAAGTCTAATAGTGTGTGTAAGTAAGAAATAAGTATTCCCATGCTCAAAACAATATACAAGATGGAGATGGTTCCTTGGTGGGTGAATTTCATTCATTAATCAGTTGACTTTGCATTTTCCTCCCATATCTCTCTTCCCCATTCTCATATTCTATAAATGTAAGTGTTTAGTCATGTTGCATGGGTTCATTTCTACCAAATCTGCATGTTTTACCTTGGAACAATGCCTTTTTATGCCTTCAGACTTATGCAACTTTACATTTTACATTAATTCCCTATGCTCTACTTTATAAACATGATGGATACTTATTAAATACAATACATCTATGATTTTTTCCCTTACAATGCTCACTATTTTTTGTTGACATCTACCCTCTTGTTTTCATTAAGTTTTATTCATTCATGTCTTTAAGAACATTATATTTCCTTTATATTTCTACACATGTAATTGTTCTATGTATTTTTAGTTAGCTTTGAGCCATGTATTAGTGTTGGTGCATCACCATTCTTTCTATTTTCATCTTGTTTTCCCTTATGTCACCCATGATCATGTATGTTTTATATTTAGCTTTAGTTTTAGTTACAGTTTAGGTAGTTTAGGTTAGTTTGTGTTGAGCTATGAGAAAAGGAACCAACATTCTTTGGATCTTTTTCTAAAGGAGAAAAGTCCCACACTTAGAATACAACCCCATTTTAGCCAAAGTATTTTGTCTTTCATGATCAATATAAGATTAATACTTCTACTATCTAATAAATATTAATGTGGTCATCATATTTATACACCTCCCATGATGGAACTCTTATGAATGAATATTTTTGTTTGTGTGTGTATTTTTGTTTTGGTGTGTGTGTATGTGTGTGCACACCAGGATCACACATGTGCAGGTGCATGTGTGTGTGTGTGTTTACGCACGTGCATTTGATACAAAAAATACATTCAAAAAGAGCCTAATTTATAGGGAAAATATCATATAAAATTTATTTGTAACATAAATGATACATAGTAGTCAACACAAGTTAAGGAAAATCATGATTTAAAAAATTAAAACATAGCTAGGATGGAACTTTCCATGCAATACATGAATTCATTTAAATGTGATAAAATTTAAACATGCATCTAATGACTACATTTACCATGAATTCATCCCCATGCACATGAAATTTCCTAAATAACCTTAAAATATATTTATTAAAATTTTAATTCCCTAGAAATTAATGACCCAAGAGGTGAAGGCATATAATTGAAACTTTTTAGATTAAAAAATAAGAGTAATAATCTATGTACATGACCCATAGATCATGGATGTTTCTAGATTTCATTGATCTTGTAAATGAGCACCCTCTTTATAATTTTTTAGTTTTTCTTATATGTAGTGAATATACCTCAAATTTGATACCATTTCAGCTTGGAACTCACTCAAATTTGAAATCAATTGACCCAAAATATTGACATGAAGATATTTTACTTCGGAACGTTTTAGTGAAAATAAGGTAATTTATTTTTCCATCTTAGATAGTCATTCAGTTGACAATTTGTGAAAATCCCAGTTGTTTCCTATACATAAAATAATGGTCCTAGATTAAATTCACAAGGTAGGAATTCATATAAAACATAACAAAATATATTAATGGTGATTAGAGAGGTATTTAGGATATGTTATTAAAGAATTTAAATTAGACACAAGTGTTAACACGCCAACTAATCCTAATTATTTGATTTATTAAACTATTGGCATAAAATCATTTTAAATCCATTACAAAAATGGCTTGTTGCATTTTTAGGTATTAACATTTTCCCTCACTATAAACTAGAAATGAAATTCTTGTTTAAACTAAAAATAAAAAGGATAACCAAAGAATAATTTGTGGTTGTTATAAAATATTTTAATATGTCATTTTTCTAACGTTGTATTTAAATAGTATATGAATCTACAAAATCAGTGGTGTATTATATATTAACACTTATTGATAAAAATAAATACATGATATAAACATCGATAATGTTATTAAAATAACTAATAAGTAGATAAAATATGAAAATACATTACATTGAATAGAGTATGACATATTTGTTTACTAGATAAATGCATTCATGTTATCATAAATTATTTCATAGAAAGGGAGGAGGAGAGGGAGGAGGAGAGGGAGGAAGGAGAACGAGTTTGAAATATTTAACTAATAAAAATACTGGGGAAGGGGAAAAAGGTTTAGATGAAGGATATGGAGATAGAGAAGGTTAGCAGGGAGATGGGGATGGACAAGGGGCATGTGAACCTACACAGATTCAAGAAACAAAGGATCCTTAACCCACGTGGTCAAGGGTGGTCTCTATGCAAATCCCACGAGTTGAAAAAGAGACCATCCAAGTAGAAGTCACACATCAAATAGCTAAAAGTGGACACCATTTCATGGTTCAATAAAATTTCATAGACAGAGAAATGCAGAGAAATATACTAGCCTTGATCAGAAATTTTCATGGGCCACAACCCAACGTGGATGTGATAAGAAGATGGGCATGGAGAAAATGGAAACCAAAAGGTAACATGGAAATTTCTTTTCTAACTAAAGGATTTTTCCTTTTTCATTTCAATAAAATGGAAGATTGTAATCCTGTTCAAATGGGAGGACCTTGGTTTTTAGGAACCATGGGTCTATTTCTAAAAAGGTGGATCTTAGGATTTGACCCAGATAGAGAAAATATCAATGTCGTGCCCCTATAGGTAAAACTCCTAGGATTACCCCTAGAGTTCTGGGAAGAAGAGTTTCTTACCAGTGTTGTGAAATATTTAGGCTCATTGCTGGCCATCAATGGAGCAACCAAATCTAGAACCAGGATCTCCTTCACTATATTATGTATTAATGTGGATCTTGAAAAATAACAACCTAAAATATTCACCATTCATTTGAAGACATGTAGCTGGAAATAGACATTGAAATATGAGACATCCATTGTCAAATGAAAGAAGTGCAATAAAATGGGACATAATATCAAAGCGTGCCCAAAAAATGTTAATGAAGGCCATTCAAGGGAACTAAGAAAAATAATGCAATGGAAAGAAAATCATAATGAAGATAGAGTGCAGTGAAAAGAATCAGGCAAAGGAAAAAAATAAGACAGTAAAAAAAAGATGAAAATCAATATATGGATAAAGAAAATCCTATTGCATGTCTTGGAACACAAGAAAAAGATTCACCAGGAATGTTTTGAGAAAACCCAGATAAATGAGCTCCTTATACCATTCATAGAAATAGAGGAAGAGGTTAAAATAAAGAAGAAAGATGAAGAGTCATTAGAAATGGCTTAGGAAGAATCAAGAGAAGCAACAGAGAAGAGAGACAAAACAATACATCAAGATCAGGAAAAAGTTAACAATAGAAGACAAGGAAGGATTGGAAATAGTTCCAAATGAAGAAAAAGACCCAGTCAAGGATCAAATCAGAAGAAGAGTGAGGAAATCAATATCATAATTACCCCCATTAAAGGAAAAATCAAGACCCTAAAATCCTCATCCTCTAAAACCCCCAAAGATGATGTATGGGGATTAATGACTAGATGAAAGTTTTCTAACAAAGAGGAGAAAAAAAGAACCATAGAAAAGGAAATTGCAGCAGGAAAGAAACCAAATTTGGACTTCAAAGGGCCCAAAAAACCTCATAAGATTAGCATAAGAGGCCTTAATGGAAATGGTAGAAAATAAGTACAATCCTCTATTATTGCACTTTGTTTGTTTTTTGTTAAATCTCGATTGTTCATGTATTGTTTTATGGCTGGTTTTGGGTTAGTTTTGTGTTGTATACTACAACGGTTTTGATGTGTGTTTTAGTATTGACTCGTGAAATGTATATGTTCATATATGGATTATAGATCCTTATTGTAACAGGGTAGGGACCCTTCCGAAACCATCATTTTACCAATAATAAAAAATGTGATGTTTGTATAAATTATACCTTCCTCCTAGCTATAAAGATGAATCAAGAAAATTGAGCAATATAAAATGCTAGTATTGAGATATTGTTAGAGACAAATTATTATAATGAGAAAATAAAGATGTCACCTATTATTTTTGAGACAATAAAGAAATCTAAATAATATAAATTGATTATTTTAAAAAGTTCAAGTAATTGAATAGTAAACTTATTTAATTTTAAGTAGTTCAAATGTGTGTAATAAAAAATATTTAATCAATCCATTTAGGATTTTATCTTTATTTCTCTGGGATCAAAGCATATAAGTGTGTCCAACTTTGTGGACAAATATATTTTAAAAATTGACTGGTAAATAAATCTTTAAAAATAGTTTTAATAAATAAACAATTGAATCAAATTATGGATGCACTACACCTTTGTATATTTAAGCTCTTAAAAAATATTTTTGGTCATTCTATATGGGTGTTTTCAAGTTTTGGATGTAAAATGTGTTTTTTTGAAACTACAAAAAATGAAAAAAATGGGACATGGTTATATTCTTTGATCATGTGTTTACTTTCTTGATTAATTCATGAAATCATTTTTCCTATAGGAGGAATATAAAGCTTTATTAGAAAAAGAATGTACCTGTGATTAGGGGAAGTGCATGTGATCAAATACTCATAAATAGTATGTATGATGCCCCCCAGTTTGGGGTAGTTTGAGATGTTGTAGTAGTGTTACCCACGAAAACATATTATTGGGTGTATTCATCATGTGAAACGAGTTTAAATTTTTCATTTTTTTCATGATTTAAGTGATAGATGTAGATTTCATGCTAATAATGTAGCAATTGTTTGAGTAGACCACACAATGACTATAAATGATAGTCATATGATTAAAAGAGTTAGTGATTAGAGTCTATAATATTTTAAAAGAGATAACAATTTTGAATAATCATGTCATATAAATATACTAAGTTTGAAATATCATGTCATAAGCATATAGAAATATATTTCCATATGATGTTATATATTGTAGAGTAGTCAAAGTATTTTTTTATTGTATGATCATATGTTAAATTGTGAGAATATTGTTTTTGACCCATGTGAGGGGATATTAAATATTATGTTTAAATATATTAAGTGAGGAAATATGTGTAATATTAAAATATACTTAATTTCTCCCCAACCAAGGGTGAGATAATTGATAAGATTAGTATTTATTTATCTAATGTCTAAGTAGCAAGATACACACATATTAAGAGAATGATAGTTTTATGTAAGATATAATAAATTAGGGTATTAAGGCCAACTAAATATTGATAATATGAATTAAATGGTTTTATGGAATGATTATTATAGAATAAATTTCAAATCTATAATGTTCAAGTCATAAAATAATCATGTAAGAGTGAGAATGATTGTAGGGATGTAATTAAGAGAGTATAGTGTGAAGGGGTTTAATAAATGTATCAATATTATGTAAGCATGAAAATTACATAAATGATGATAAATAAGGATAGTAACCTATAAATATTATGGATTTAATAGATGTGTCATGATATGATATGTATTAATCTTATATGCATAATTTTTTTTTTAACAATAAGAGGTGTGTGAGCCATAAAGAATGAATCATATAGCCCAGGTTTAGAATAATATTATGACATGTAGGATTAATTTTGATTTTTATAATAAGTATCTATTACAAATAAGAAGTTTATTATATGAAAAGTGTGTGGTACCAAATAAAGGACACATATAATAGCCATGTGATGCTACAAGATAAATAAAAAAGCATGCAAGATCGGTAATAATAGATTATCTAATAATAACTAAAGATCCATTCATATTATTATCCCAAAACTATGCATGTCACTTGATCAACCACTCATCCCAAAATAGCTTTGCATGTATTCCAAGTCTTCATGCCTTTGCGTGATCCGCACTCAACACTGTCTTTAGCCCATCCATACAAAAATGACTAAGTACTTAAATCCATACCTTCTTGGGCATGACCTCTTTTTCTACACTTCTGTGCACACCTACATGCCCTATTTCCATGTAACCAAACCTTATGTGCCTTTGGTTCTCAGGATGTAATTTATTAGCCCAAAATTACCCCACACTTGATTCATTTCTACCCCCAGCAATGGGTAATTATGCCTTATTTCTCTGAAAACAAAGACTAAGGAATAAAAGAATTTTTTGTACATAATGAATGAAAAAATAATAAAAATAATCTAGTGCCCTACTCGCTTGAAAGTGGTAGCAACTTAGGATATTTACTCTTTATCTCTACCTCCATATCATTCCAATCACCGAGTGCCTTATTTGTTTTGTTAGGGATATCTGTAAGTACCCCTTCTGTCTCATCTATATTCATATTTTCACCTTCGTTCTACAACACTCTATGAACATTGGCCAAACTTCATACCATCACATCCATATGCCATGCTATGAGTTTCCTAGTTTATTTGGTATTCTCCTTGTGAGGGTCTTGGGCTACTATAAGCACATCAAACTTTTTTGCTCCTAAAGTGATTCTCTTCTTGTACCCAAGTGTCTCATTTTTCTTTACTTCAAGTAATGCATTATCTTCCACCTTATTCCTTTTCTTAATTATTGCCTCATGATCTACACACATTTTCAATTCCAAATCTACCTTTTTCATCTCATCTTTCAAGGTCTGTAGTAAGGACTCATAGCTTGTTATCCTACGCACAATTTTTGCTTTAGTTATTTCTACCTATGTAACAACATCCTTTTGTTTCTGAATCCTCATTTTTCCTTCATCCATCACCATGTGAACCAATGTGCATAGGTAATGCATAGAGGATGGGAACCTTTCCACCAATCTATCTTTCAAACATAGCCTTTCTTTCAAAATCTCATCAACAATCTACTCTTTCATAACAAGCATCGCACATGCATTCACCTTCGTCGTCTCCTTTTCTTCTATTGGGAACTTGATCTCTACTTCTTTATCCTTTATAATGTCTAATAAATCCCAAATAATTTCCTCCTTGTCAATAGTTCTACGCACAAGCTCTGTAGATACCTTCATTAATGCATTACTCACCTGCTCATTTGAAAATTGAGTTAACTTGACTATTACATGGTGAGAATATGGTGCTTCTTCATTCTTTGTGACACACATGATTCTTCACACATGTCAAAATTAGGATCATCTATGTGAGTCTGCATACTCCATGAAAATTGTTTCAAGGTAGGTGTGGCTGCCATCTTTGGATCCATCAACTCCCAGCCATAAATCTCCTTGGGTTCTAAGGTAATTTGGAACCTAGCGTGAATTATCTTGGTAGTATCATTGATATAACAAGCTATAGGAGTTTCATACACTTCTCCATCCTTATCTACCTTTGAATGCTTACCTTTCAGAATATGCACTCCCACATCAAGCATTGGTCCTTCACCGGTATTCATATCAGTAGGTGTGTCAGATGGTTTTCCCTTATCTTCACCCTTTTTTGTATTATTATCACTAAAACCTACTTCATGTTCCTCCAGCCCCTTTACATCATGTTTTAATTCTTCATCTTGAGGTTCCTCTATATCCTCAATGCTAACAAGAGTTTTTTGTGCACTGTCTTTAGATTTTTCACCCTCACTATCCTTAGTGGGGACGTACATGTGCCTTATTTTCTTATTTGGTTCTTCCTTCACAAGAGAGTTTCTATACGACCTCCTTGGTGGTTGTGATGGCCCCACGCCCTCAATACTATCCTATATTGCTGATCCTCAGTGCCCTCTTTTGAACCTATTCCTAAAGTTCATGTTCCTACCCATTCTTCTTCCTCAACTTATTCTTTCCCTAGAGGATTTGGCTCGCAAATTCACTTCTCTCCTACAATTTCATACTTTATCCTACCATGTTCCATGCCACCATTTTCTTATTTCAATTCCTCCTTGTCTTCTTCTTCATCATCAAGGGGAAACGTAGACTCCTCATCATGTAATGTGCCCACAGTATGTTTCCCCTTGGGAAATTCAGAGAGCTTGAATTCATTCTCAACATATAGTCCATTTTCCAACTTGGGTTTCATGTAGATGTATACCTTAGTCATTCCAACCTTCCCAATTTCCAAGCTTATAGAATTGATACTCATATCATCTAAAATCAGCTTCTGAATGTAAGTAGACTTACTTGGGTAGACATATGTATTTATGAGTGTATGGTAATCATAGTCCATTTTATCTGCATTGAATATCAACCTACACGTGTTGGAAAACATGTGTACATATGATTGGAAGTGACACACTGTGAAGGCATATGGAATTTTGTACCACGGGCTCCACTTTCCTTCCTTCATGCCAAAATACCCTATGCAAAAATGTTGGTAAACAAAAAACTGAGATTATTTCTCTAATACTGAAGGAATATTTTTGGGTATTCTCCATTCATATTCAAATGTAGTGCACAGGCTCTCATACTAGAGTTTTATCCTCTACTTGTAGGGTCCACTCATGGATCCATCACATGTATAATTTACAAATTTGTCTGCAAGGGACCTCTTTTCTTCAGGGTATTGCCAAATGTTATCTTTTGGACCATTAGGCATTCCAATTTCTTGAAATACAATGAACAAAAGGATGGTGTTAAAAATTATCTTATCCCCTTGATACACCTCTACAATGATAGTCTCAGCAATGAAGTTAAACAAATTATAGATGAATCCTTTTGTCATCTTCTTCGCAACATACAACCACATGTTGTTAACTTGTGACCAGCGCTCTTGATTTTTTAGCTTGGTGAGGAGGTACACTACTTCTTGAATAACAGGTTATTTTTTTAACTTACATATATCCATTACATGCCCTCCCTTCACATAAAACAACACTTTTCTAGTTTCTTGTACACACTCTTTATCAGTAAGATCACTGGTAATCTAGGTGCTTGAGATCCTTAATCTTTTGAATCTACCAATCATGCACATCTTATGTCTCATTTGATGCCCAACATAGTAAAATAAGCCCTCATGAACTCGGATCATCACCCACTGATAAAGCTTGATTGGTTTTCCAAAGAATGGTATCTCATAGAGCTGTAAAACTCCCACATTCGACAGGTGCTTCTCCCCTACATTTTCATATATTGCCATTTAATTTTCTATTTGTAGAGATGTTTTTACCACCAACAACTTATCCAACTCATACATATTGTCCTTACTCCTATGATTTTAGTCACTCACTTTACTCTGCCTAATGTGTGACTCCCAATCACGGCCCATAAACACACTTTTTGGGTACTACATCTCAGAAAATTAACTTTTGAGGGTATCTTCCACCTCCGATTCTACTTATTTTTTCTTCTTGCCCCTTGTATTCACTCCAGGTGCTCACTTCGATGCCATAGTGACTATAAAAGAGTGTTCTTGCAATCAAATCGAGCTCTCTAGCTTAACCCTATAATCCCAAGCTTAAAACTCATATGCCCTAGCTTCATATTTGAACCCTAACTTGTCAATTTACTTCCTCGCATGCCTTTGTTTTTCTCAAAAACTCTCTCTAATGGAGTACCAACTAATCACATGCACAAATCCATTTAGTTCAATCTCTATCCCAGTACTCTTCACAATTTCTCTCTTAACCTACTTGACAACTCGCTCTTAAGATCGCTCTTCAACTCGCTCAAATTTTTTCACAATGTAAGGTGATAATAATAATGCAAGAAAAACCTTTCATAAATTTCACAAATTCCTCTGTATTTATTTCTCTTTACCTACCACTATATTCATCATTAAATGGTGTTTCTTTCCTTTTTCCATGTTGATTTTTTTGCACCCCAATCATAATCTCTTGGTATGCCCACTACTTCTCAGCCAAAAATTCCCTTATGCATTCCTTCATGCGTTGAAGTGCCTATCCAATGTGCCTTAAACCAAGTTTTTTCCATTGCTACAACCTACCTCACATTACACTATGCATCCATTCTTCCACACGTGGTCTTTATTCATGAGAAATTATTCTTTATCCACACCCTTACTTCAAGCACCTACACAATATTTCGCAATGCATACCTATCTTCCATAGAACATTCAAGCTTGACCCATTTATCTTGTATATGCTCCACCCTAAACTAAAATAATGCATAGTCCTCTGCATATGAATTTAATATATAATAATTGGCTTCCGGTGCACAAGTGCACTTATGACAACAAAACACAAAAATAAATTAACAAGCATAACAACGTTGAAAAGAAACACATATAAAGGAAATGTAGTAAATGAAATCTAATCTAAATGGCAATACCACCTTATTATAAACACCAAAAATACTTACTTATAGTAGGGCTTCATCCTACTCCCATTGAAATAACCAGGAAACTGTTTCCCATCTAGTGCCTATAGCTGACAAGAACTTAAATCAAGTATATAAGTCATAACATAGTCCCAACCAATGCACTTGGAAATTTCCATGGTGGTGCAAAAACTTTGAATTGTATAAAATAACTATATGTCCAATTTCAAGCTACTTAAATTTAATATGTCTATCATGTCATGCCTTCTTTTTGACCTTTTCTGTCTTCTGAATCCATCTAGAAATGGCACACCTCTCATCAAAAAAAAATATATTTTTCATCCGATCTTCAAATTCCTGCTCATCATTTATCCCTCCTGTGCATGCAATATGCAAGGAAGGTAACATGAATTCTACTGGTAAAAAAACCTCTATACCAAACACCAACTAAAAGGGTGTGGCCTTATTCAACCTCTTATAGGATTTCCTATATGCCCAAAGTACATCAAAGACTTTATCATCTCAATCCTTTCTTCCAACATCACAAATCTTTCTCAATGTATGTCCCAATGTCTTGTTGAAAGCCTCAATAGTTCCATTACCCTCTAGGTGATAGGGTGTTGTTTTATGGTGTGCCACCATAAATTTTTCCAATAGTATCCTGATAGTCTCATTAAGGAAATGAGTGCTGCTATCACTTGTTAGACTTAGTGGACATCCATATCGAATAATTATGTTCTCCCATAAGAACCTTGTTTCTATAGCTACCATGTAATCCTTTATAGGCACCGATTTTTCCCACCTTGTAAGATAATTTGTACAAGTTATAATGTAGCGCGATCCTGTCCTACACATGGGTGGGGAAATAGGACCCACAAAGTCAATTTCCCACTTTTTAAAATGTTTTGCACTATTAATAGGCCTCAAAGGAATCTCATCTCTATGCTCAAGATTTCCAAGGCACTAATAATGATCACACGCTCTACCATATGCTTTACAATCCTCATACAATGTTTCCCACCATAGACCAGCCAACAAGATCTTGTGTGTAGTAGCATCTCTAGCATAATGCCCACTTGCAATCCCACCATGATATTCCTCTATAATAACTTTGTGCTCATGCTCAAGTACACACCAGTGTAAAACCTCATCTCATCCTAGTTTGTATAAACAATCACTGATCAACATGTAAGGTGCGACACAAATGATAAGTTGATTCTTCTCTATACTCTTTATTCCTTCAGGTTCCATGCCAGTTTGGAAAAATATAGCAATATATTATAAGTTAGAGGGCATGTGGTTCAATCTAAAAAGTTTTTCATCTAGAAATGTATCCTCAATACTCTATGTCTCCTCATCTGAGTTAATCCTTGATAAATGATCTGGACCTAAGTTACTCTTGCCTGGCTTCACCACTACTATTAAGTCAAATTCTTGGAATAAGAGAATCCACTTCCATATGCACCCTTGTAAAATGGGGTTGTTGAAAAAATAATTAAGTGCCATGTGATCTGTATAAAATATAAATAGAGTTTCCAACAAGTATTCCCTAAACTTATGCGGTGCATAAATCATGAACAATACTTTGTGCTCTATAGTTTTATAGTTTTGTTTAGCTGGGGTTAATTTCTTGCTTGAAAATAAAATACGATGATCAATAATACCCTCTCCATGCTAGGCTATTACTGCACCAATGGCCATGCCAAAGGCATCCACATAGACATGAAATGGTTCGGCCCATGAAGGAAAGTGCAGAATAGGTGTAGAAGTAAGCCTTTCCTTTAATGTTTCATGATAGCCTCTAGGAAATAAGTCTTGGAAGTCATGTAACATCTCAATTATCTTTGAAACGTTTGATTCAAACCAATAATATCCAATGATGGCCTCCTCAGGTTCTACATTTTTCAAAAAATTTACCTTCTTGGTTTTCATAGGTTTATGATACACGTGCACCTTCTCATCTACACCATCTAAGACCTTGTGTGTACCCATAGTATGATCAACATCCAGATTTTCCACTTTCTCTTCATGAATCATGTAAACCAACTTACCTTTCTCTTTTTCTAGGAAAGCACACGCAATTTTTTCTTCATATGTCTCTCCTTCTTTAAAGCACACCTCCAGATTTGACTCACCTAGTAATTCTTGAATAAGCTCCTTACCCTTTGCACTATCTCCCATAGTCATGTGCTTCATAACCTGTAATGCCTCATTCACTGGAGGTTTAGTAGAAAAATATTCAGAGGTATAAATCATACCTATAATAATTTATTTTTAATTCCCAATCTTTTGATTTAATTCCGCATAAACATACCATACACGCGTGTAGCCACGCAAAGTGAAGTAGAAATTGTGTACCCACAGTGAAGGTGGTAAGGCCTCCTACCCCTCTATCCAAAGTATCTCACACTTTTGAATGTGATGTGAAGTAGAATCATTCCCATGAAATTCACATTTCTTGGTAGGTGCATTGCTCCTAAGAAATGTAGTAGAGAAGGTGATTCTCACCTCTCACCACTCTAAAAGACTTTCTCTATGTGCAGTCCACTAATCCACCGATATCCCACGTAAGGTATATATAATTATATTTCTTCTTTCCATGTGATCCTTCCACTGAAATTCCATAGCACGTAAAAATACATTAGGATTTCCTTCACCTATGTACCTTGGTAGTTGGTTGTTTCCCAATCACCTAACACAATGTGGTCTAATTACCCAAGTAACTACACTCTTCATTTCATGCCTAACCATTTCATAGGTCCCATGCACCCATTTGTCACAAGAAAATCTAGTTGTATCACTTATATATTATGCATAATCCCATTGAATAACCCCTTCCTTTGATGGCTTAAGAACCTCATAATCTATAATGGTGTTGTAGACATGAAATTTGGGTCACACTCCCTTTAGTCTCCTTCAATTAATTAATGTAACACATATAACTAGTCATGACCTCTTCATCCCATATTAATATTCATTCTCACATTATTAATTAATTTAATAATCTTAATCAAGTTAATTTCATTCTCACACCTCCACCTCATCATTATACCTCACCCTGGACCCATTCAAGGGGCATTTAACTCATAGTGACCAAGTCATCACTCTCAACACTAAGTCGTCACTCCCAGTGCTAAGTCACCACTTGACCTAACTAACTAAGAATTATTATCAAACCTAATTGGACTTATTATTTGACCTTCCTACCTTTTCTAACGAGAAATCCACTTCCCTACGTGGACTCAACTTGGAAAACATGCCACATCTGGGAATATCTTCCTATTTTTGATAAAAGGGACAAATTCACCCTAAAAGAAAAAGGGTTTTCCTCAGCCGGGCCAGTTACCTAACCACCATCAGTCACCTTATATACATTTTCAAAACTCTTTACATGGGTTGGTAATTCAATTATTCGAGCCTTATTGTATTCAGGTGTGAATCTTCAATCCCTCCTACATTCAGATGAGAAACAAACACAACCAAAGTGCAAGAAAATCACCTGGTTCTCCTTACAAAGTGTTGGAATACTCACTAGAGCACACAAGTTGTACTTCTGCGGCACTGGACCTAGGCACCTCTTCTTCAATCAACCACCAACCACTTCTACTCACAATATCTGCAACATACCCTATAAGTATTGTGATTTTATCATTTGTGCTTATTCAAGTATAGATATTTTATTTCTTTTTGTATTTCATTCTTTCCATTACCCGTATATCACCTTCTTCCCACCAACCCACTATTCAACCATCCCAAGCCTTTACAACACTTTTCAACCTCCTTTTCAACATACCTAAGTTTTCTTAACAATATTACAACCTTATCATCACCCCCTTCACTCTCTTTAAAATCATAGAGAGGTTTAAACTCTCGTTTTAACATTTGAACCAAATTTCCCCTACCAACACTAGTTAGCCAACCGTCATCGGTTTATCTCCTATATCGGCATTGGTCGACCAATTGATACTGGTCTCTGAGACTAGAAATTTTTCCTATAACAATGAGTTAACAACTTCCCCAAAACAGCTCAAAACCTTGCCTAATTTCACCCAGACCTCACCTATAGCCTCTGCTACACCTACAGACCCAAACCAGCCCATTAATCATTCGGATTTAATTCTAACCATTTCCTTTTGAGTTAAATTAACTTGTATGTTAATAGGAGATACCTAAATCTTATCAACTACAATAAGAACTATTATTTATTACATTAAATTGTATTAAATAGAGGATTGACAAGCCATTTGAGGAAGCATCACACTTCCCGGATCTACCCTTGCTAGGCTGCCCTCTGACTCTTGCTATTTAATACTATTTGGTGGTCTTGTTTTGTTTTTTATATAGGTCATTCCTCCTAGCCAAAGGGAATCTCACACAATTAACTTGGATCAAAAGTCTACAACACGCGCATTCTACCTTCCACTTTCATCTCACAAGTATTCCTCCTTAACTATTTTACCTTCTATCTATTTCATCCTAGAAAGCATAAAAATTATTGGTGAAACATTTTGGCACACCCGGTGGGACCCATCTGGGGTTTGTTGCATTTTTCATTCCTAGGAAAAATCTTGTGTGTCTATTTTCATTTGAAACAAGTTCACATTAAGCTTCTTCTTTGGAAATATTCTTTTATTCTGATTGTCTCAGTGAAACTTATTTTTCAGGATTAAAAAGAACTATTCTTTGTTTTCTTGCATTGTACTTAGTGAAAGTCATACCCTTAAGCTCTTTATAATTTATTCTCATTGAATATAATTTTTGGTTTTGGGTTTTAAAACTCATGCACTTGAATTTTGAGTTTGTTGCATTATAGCTCATCTAAATTGTGGGCAACCTATATGTTGGAAGTCATACCCACCTGATGGTTGAAAAATTTAACCGTAGCTCACATTTTTCACACTGTCTATACCAAATAACTGAAAACAAACTATAGAATTATTGAACAACATCTTTCCTGAAAGAAGATATCAATGATAAAATGATCAGAGGATTGAAAATGGGCTCTAACTGGTTTCTCTCTCCAGTCATCATCTCAGAGAAGGATCTCCCACGCCAAAACTTACCTAAAACTAGCCATAGTTTTTGTATTTTTTTATAGGGCACCTTTGTTATCCAAAAATTCTATCCTGCTTACAGTCAATCCTAAATGCCATAAGCCACAATATAAAATCTACAACTTAGGATTTCATGTTTGTTAGATTTTTTTTCTTCTTGTGTTTGGAGATGTGAGTTGCATTTCTTCATTCTTTCTTATCCTTTTATGCCCCACATCATGACTAGTGTATTCTAGTTTTATTCTGGGTTTATTAGGACTCCTCATAGTAATACTCAGTCTCTGGGTTGGCCCTTTTATTTTCACTAAATAACCAAAAAATAATTTTTCCTTCTCTTCCTAGATTTCACAATCTTCGATATCAGTCCAACTAACACCATTGGTTACATCATGTCACTACCATGGGTTAACTGACCTACACCAGTTTTATGCTTTTTGGGTTATTTTTACCAATATAGTATTCTCCACCTTTTTGTTCTTTTCATGTCTTTTTCTACCATTTTATCACACATTTAGGTCTTTTATATCATCTTTAGAGTCCAGGTTGACCCATTTTTCACCTTTCATTTCTAGATCTTTGAGTCTCTTATTTTTCACAGTAAATGACATTGGTCTGAGATGACTGGTAGCGGTTACCCTCATACTGGCATCGGTTACCCCAACCAACGTCGGTCTCTGTATTCTGATTTTCCAATCAGAACAATGATCTAATTACTCATTTTAGTCTAATTTTTCCCCATTACTTTTGTGTTTTTGGATCATTAGAAAATCTTAGAATACCTGTTCTATCCTCAGTCACATGATTTTGACTCATAAACAAGCTAAAAATCTTTTGTTTCATGCTAACTGCCAACTGTTCCCACCTATCCCATCGTCCCCTTCAATCTCATCACTTATGGACCCCAATCAGGCTCTTGTCATACCCACTAGTGATGAGGAATTCACGAGACTCCTTGATCACAACCCCACCATTCTGTAGTACTATTTCACTCATTCATCTACCCATGATTCATCAGGGAAGCTTATATATGGAATGCCTATGTCCATTCCTCCTACACTCGCACCCACTTCTGCATCAGCTACTACTAGCTTGGCCTTACCCTCTTCCACCTTACCACCTGTGGTTTCCCAGCTTGACCCTACATCATTGATATTTGTTGCACCTATGACATCTATCACGCCTTTGACATCTTTCACTCCTACAATGTCAAGCATGACTTTATCAACCATCTTGAGTGTAGGTATATCTATACCTGCCACCTCTCATATACCTATTACATCTCAGCCACCAATGGTGACGAAAACCCATACTCCGTTCTAAAACATTGTCCTCTCCATCCCATAGTATCTTAATTTGATTACTACAAGAGTCTTTACATCCACTCCACCTACCTACACTTATCACCAACAACCCCCTATTTCATCTACCACTTATTCAGGATACTTTCCATCTATATATATATATTTCATCTTACATTCCTTCCTCACAATTTTTGTACTCAACACCACCACATACTAGAATTATGCTCACGTCATACACACCTCATCTATCCCCTTATACTGTAGGGGGTGTCCAATCATCATAACCTACCAATGATCTCATAAAAATGATGATGGACATGCTGCATACATTGGAAGCATCTGTCTCTGGCTCACATAACTCTTTGACATACGACGAGATTTGCAATGAGCCCATTCACCCGTCCATTCCAATTCATGCGTACCCTCCCCATTGGGAAATTCCTAAATTCAACCGATTCAATAGTAAAGAAGACACATAACAACACTTGTGGTCTTTTAAACATGTGTGTTATCTGATCACTGATGACGACACTTTTTTCTTGTGAACATTCCCAATGTCCTTAACAGGACCGACTTTAGATTGGTATATTTTGGTACCCAGGAATTCCATATTTTCATTCAATCAGGTAGCTTAGACTTTTCTAGGCCAATTTTATATCAACATTATCAAGAAGATCAACATGACCAACTTGTACACGACATGCCACTATGAAGATGAATCTATCACATATTTCGTTGCTCGTTGGCAGAGCCTGATCTACCAACTCACATTCCAACTACCTCAAACTGAGTTAATGTAGTTGTTCACCAGAGCTTGTGCTAGACACATCTCACAAAATCCATAATTTAAAACCTTCTACACATTTGATGAGGCATTCACCATGGCTTGAAAACTTGAAATTCATGCCATTGAAGAGAAGAAGATGTAATTTTGTAACAAGAATGTTGCGTTTAAATCGAATGATACCTCTTCTTATTCCAAACCATAAAATAATTATTCTAAAGAAAAAGGATCTGCTAATTAAATAGTTTTGAAATCTTTCCCATATCATCCATGCAGCCAATGAACACCTTATTCCAATCTTTCTCTTGTTCAGGATTTTCAGTTCAAGTAGGAGCAATGAAAATATACTCCCATAGGAGAAACATACTCTTCATTTTTACAAAAACTTCTAAAATCTAGAGAAATCCCTCTTCCACATGTCAAACCACATACTAATTTTGACCCATCTTGTCTTGTGCCTGCATGTGACAAATAAAAAGATTACTGCAACTATCATCACATGAGAGGTCATAGCAACAGTAATTGTATAAATTTAAAAACATCATCCAAGAAATGTTAGATAATGGAGATCTCATCTTGGATAATCGTAATGCTTTGGATAATCATAACCTTCACATATTCAATAATTCATTCCCAAATCACACCCCATTTTCTAACCAAATAGATGAAACCTCGACCAATAATAGTAACATTCGTGAGATTCATGATGTTTTCGACATCATACCAACTCTTCCTGCTTAATTTCCTCCTTCTCCATTTATTGAGGAGATTCTTGTATGATGTCCTTCATCTACAGAGGGACCTATTTCATCTACTCCTTTATTCACAGAGGAGCATCCCTTATATTCTCCATCACCCATGGAGAATACCACCATATCTACTAATGCACTATCCTCACTCACCTATCAACTTGATGAACAACTCGCAGTACTTACTCTTATACCCACAGGAGATTCATGCTCACCTTCTTCTTCACCAAAAGATGAACTTAGCTCATCCAACCTGCCATCTCCCCTACCCACAAGGGATCCATTTGTAGTATCTCTTCCCATTGATGACAATTCTCCATTGGCTTTCAAATATCATATTGATTTTCTCTTATCTCTTTTACCCACAGAGTATGAAGCCAACCATTTCTCTATCTTACAAACTTTCTTTACAGGGATTACTACTAAATAAACATACTCCCCCCTACATTGGTTCCATTCTCACTTTTGGCCAGCCACTTGGATTATGTTAACGATTACATGCTTTGGGGACGTATTTGACTTCCTGTCTCAACACAAATGTAGATGTTTTATGCTAACACTTCCACGATATATTCAAAATGTGTTTCAGACAACCAAACCCACCATTCCCATGCCAATTTTAGGGACCCCTTATTCATCACCCGCACCCACACCTAAACCTATACCATTAAATGAAGTTTTTCCTATGCCTAAAACCTTACCTACACCTATATCCTCCTCCACCTCTAGACCCATTACCACATTGGGATTCATGCTAACATCAAATCTAGTTCATCCTCCTGTCAAAATAGATTTAGCCACATCCTCACAATCCGTCAAAAATATTATTCCCCAACCTAATAAGAATCCCCAACCTCTTAGGCTGCATACACTGGCTTCCCTACTACCCCTCTGTAACCTTCACCACTTCCATCTATCCTAGGTCCTCACCCATCAAGCTTGGCCAAACAACCTCCTACCTAGAATAAACCAAGAGCACAACAACCTACCTTGTCATGATCCTCTGTTACACCCAAATCACCTACATAGATTATGTATTCTCCATCACCTACATCCTTTCTACCTCTTACACCTTACCACTTCTAATATCCTCATCATTACCTATGTTATTCCCTTCTCTTCAACCAATACATTCCACATTTCCTCTTACTACAACCTTCACCACACCTCCATTATCACCTTGGCTAACCCATCCCCTTCTACCATCTGTCTACCCTTATATATCATACACTTTTTCACATTTACCCAAGAAGGTAGAACCAAATCCTAAGAACCCACTACCCTCCAAAAAGGTATTTAAACCTATACCACCTTCAATAACTAGTTAACCCGTTAAATCTTTACCTGATAAGATGCAATCCAAACCTAAAACCCTACTATCTACTAAACAAGTGGTCAAACTGACTCAACCTCTGATTCCACCTCTAGTGACATCTCTCCCACCAAATTTACCTACACTTCCATCTAGACCCACTCTTACTTCACATTGTGATCCATTGTTAGGGTCTTATGCCAACATCTTAGCTAACCTTTTGGAAACCTTTGTCATCACATTGCCACTTCTTAGACCTTATGACCCACTCAAACCTAAACCAAAAGGGTTTGATGATACCAAAAAAATTTCTTACCATTGTGTGTTAGGGCATGATGTGGAAATATGTAATGCTCTTAAGACTATTCTTCTCCAACTATGTCCTCTCGAATAAAAATTTGATAATGATGATCTTTTAGATGAGGACCCTATTCCACCTTTACCTATCACCACACATCCTTGTCTCTTACCTATTTAGTGACCTTCATCTCCACCTCCACAACCCTTTTATCCCCCTTCAATATTTGAGATCAATATGGTCTAGATAAGAGAGCTATCCAAACCTCTACCAAAATGCTAATGTGCTGCATTGTTTTCACAAAACTAGTATATGCCCTCAACATATTTTTTCCCATCCTGTTGCTATACCTATCACGACTCACTTTATCCTTTATCACAAATCAATATGGTTCAAATTTCCACTCGAGCCTAGAAGGAAAAAGGAAAGGAGAAAATAAACATCTCATCTGCTACTCTTTTACCCAATATTCCATCTACACCTGCACTAAAAATCACCATCCGTGGACCCACATACCCTATTTCTAATAGGGTTTCCCATCATATAATGCTTAAACAATTGCAGTAGTTTCCTATCAAAATTTCTTTGTACAACCTTGTCCAAACCTCTGAGTCTCATTGTCAAACACTCATTAAGGTCCCACAATCTATTGAGGTTCTACTTGGTGACCCTACACTTATTGCATCTATTATCACTCCTCACCATGTGGCCTCTCTCACCACTTTGCCCCCTTCCTCTGCTCCCACTACCACTCATCAAGTAGTCTCTCTCAATTTCTATGATGGTGAGATTATACCTCTCTAATCAGATGATCCTCACCCTACCCTATTTATTTCCTTCTACATTTATAATATACACATTCGACACATTATGATTAATGGTGGTACCAATATTAAAACCATTTCCTCCCATACATACAACCAAATGCACATCCCTACAAATTACATGCATAATAGCCAAGTTATGCTGCATTCATTTAACGATGTCATGACTTACACCCTCGATACCATCATTATCCACATTTTTGTAGGCCCCTGTGGCATTCCTAAATTATTCTATGTCTTATAGGGGGAATTCTAGTAAAACATGCTACTTGGCCGATGTTGGATTTGTGCCATGGGTTATGTTCCTTCAACCTTACACCATTGTTTAAAATTTGAACATGAAGGGCACAACTATACCATTCCAGCCAACCCTTTACCATTCAAGACCTATAATATGTTGTATCAACACAATGATGTCCTTATACCAGTTAAGGCATCTACAACCGCTACCACTTCTTCTTCATCTGCTTCCTCCTCCACCAATTCTACTGCTACATCTTCTGCAACTAACTCCTCTATTTCCACTACTACCACAACTTCTACAACTGACCCATCAGCCAACCCATCTAATTCTCAGAAATCTAATGCTTCTTCTTCCCAACTGTCCAGTGATTCATCCATTCCCACTGCTCACATACCCACTACTGATCCTTTAGAAGGTGTTTTTCAATGCCTCACTCTCGGGGAGTACCACCTTTATAAAACTGACACATTCCTTACTCCTCAAGAGTATGGTAAGCTTCACCAACATCCCCGTTATTATCACTACATAGGTGATGTTTTCCCATATGGTCCTCTCCACCTTCACACCAACTTAACGTATGGGGGACTTGATGCTTCTACCTACTCACCTAAACCACCTTCCCAAACTCGACCATTTTCCTCTAACCTTCAATCTCTCACCAACCGCCACTTTTCACACACCTTCCTCCATCACTATGCTTGGAAGGGATTTGGGTTTGGATTTTATGAACAAGGTCACCATATTGTCATTCCTTGCACCACTCATAAGCATAAAGACCACAGTGGTATTGGATTTTCTGAACCACCTTCTAGGAAGGCCTGAGTCAAAGTCATTGTGGATGATAAACATTCCCCACCCCATTCACCTACCTCACCACCTTCACCTACATATTCTATGGATTCAGAGTCAATTCCTCCTAACTTTTTTTCATGAAAACCATTTCCCTGGGACCTCTAACTTATTAGTGTGATGGAAAGGATCCCTCTTCTCTTCCCTTCCTATATCTTTACATGATCAATGAAGATACACCTTCAATTAACATAGTTCAATGTTAGGATGATGATTCTATTCTCACCTACCTTGGTGCGGAAGATTATTATATTCACCGGTCGTTACCTTCTGAGATGTAAACCATGTTGAATGAATCAAAAATTGAAATAAATATTCACACTCAGAATGACCTGCACATTCTAAAAATAAGCCAATCTTTAGATGTTGTTAACAAGAAGATTTCACTTCTTTCCTCTGGGATCATAACAACAATTTTTCTTGGTCGTGTGCTGATATGCCCCATATTGACCCAAACATTATGGTCCACAATATTGTAACCATTCTTAATAACAAGCCTGTGAAACAGATGCTATGAAAAATGCATCTTCACATTTCTCTTCTTGTCAAAGAAGAACTAAAACACCTTCATTTGGTTTTCTTCATCCTACCCATTGTTTATCCCCAATGTATCTCTCACATTGTTCTTGTCACAAAAGTGACACGGGGACTCTGCATTTACATGAATTTCCACAACCTTAACTTATCTTTCCCAAAAGATGACTTTCCTCTACCTAGTATTAACCAACTAGTTGATCTCACCACCGGTCATGAGATGTTATCACTCATGGATGGTTTCTTGGGTTATAACCAAATATTACTCACCTCGGAATATCAACATAAAACCACCTTAATCACTCCTTGGGGGACCTTCTTCTATCGTGTCATGCCCTTTGGCCTTAAAATTGTTGGTGCTACATATTAGTGGACTATGACTTATATTTTTCATGACATCATGCATAATGTATTGGAAGATTATGTTGATGATCTTCTTGCCAAGTCTAAACATTCGAATGAGTACCTTTTTTTCCTTAAATTTGTCTTTAACCATCTCATCAGATATTGTGTTCACCTTCAACCTAAGAAGTGTGTCATTGTTGTTCTCTCTGATAAGCTCCTTGGTTTTATCATTTCTTTGCATGCATTGAATTTGATCCCACTAAAATAAAGGTTATTCTTGAGATGCCTCCACCTACTAACCTTCATCAACTTCATAGTTTTCAAGGAAAGTTACAATCTATTCATCAGTTTATTTCTCATGTTTCTGATGACTACCATCCATTTCATCATCTTCTCAAAAGGATGTCTCCTTCAAATGGGATGATGAATGTCATAAAGCCTTCGACACCTTAAAACAATACCTCCTCTAACCACCTATACTCATTTCCCCCAAGGATGACCAACCATTTTACCTTTACTATTCTATTACTAATCATTTCCTAGGTGTCATACTCGCTCATCGTGAAGAGTAACACAGGGAGTAAGTGGTTTATTATATAAGTCGTACACTTTTCGACTACGAAACTAGATATACTCACGCTAAAAAACTCTTCTTAGCCTTAGTTTTTGTCGCCACTAAACTTGTCCATTACCTACTCAACTATAAAACCTTTGTTGTCACCAATACTAACCCCTTACATTACATGTATGCTAATCCCTACCAACATCAATGTGCTACATGTTAGCTCATTATTCTTACAGACCTAGATCTCAAATTCATCCATCAAAAATATGTCAAAGGACAAACCATTTCTAACCAACTCACATACGTACCTCTCTTCAGAAACCAATCTTATAACTTCAATTTACCTAATGAATCCATCACTACCCTCTCCCTGGATGATATCATTTACCAGATGACCTTATTCTTCAATGGTTCCAAATGTCAGCATGGGGGTGGTGTTGGATTTATCCTCATTCCTCTTGATAGTGATCCTATGCCACTATCTTTCAAGCTATATTTTAATTTTACTAATAATGTCATTGATTATGAATCACTCATGTTAGGTCTTCAAACCACCATAGCCTTGGATGTTAAATCAATTAATATATTTAGCAACTCTCAACTAGTTTTGAACCAAGTTAAGGGTATATACCTGTGTCATAACGAGATAATTAAAAATTATAAGCATCATGTTGACATGTTTTTCACTAACTTTGATCATTATTAACTTCAAACCATACCGCGTTCCAATAATAAATTTGTGGACACCATGACCTGTATTGCTTCTCAAATCTTCAATTCACCCTCCGACTCGAAAATATTTTTCATAGTACAAAGGTTGCAATCACCTTATTATCTAATTCGAGATGTCAACCTTGTAGGAAACATTGAAACTAACCCACGTCACCTTTGGTATAAGAAATTTTCTAAGTACCTTTCCCTTTCAATTCTTCCTCCAGATCTTACTTGTAATGGACAACGAGCCTTTCTTAAAAGTTTTGCTCACTATTTCATCATGCGTGGTATTCTCTAAAAACGTGGATTTGATGGTATCCTCTTACAATTCCTTACAAGTTCTTAAATTTCATACACCATCAAGGAAGTTCACGATGAGATTTGTGGGGGTCACTTCAGTGGCATAGTTGTCACTAAGTGCATCCTTCACTCGGGCTATTACTGTCCAACCCTAAACTATGATAGTTGTGACTATGTCAAGCATTATTTGAAGTGTCAGCAACATGCTAATATTCATCACATCCATAGTCACACCTTATAGGTCATATGAGACCTTTGGCCTTTCTCTCAATTAGGTGTGGATCTTGTCGAAGAGATCAACCCTCATTCTTCCCAATGTCATCAATGGATTATTACCACTACCGAATATTACATTGAATGGTTGGAAGTCATACCTCTTCTTTCTACAAAAACTAAGAAAATTTGTGAATTCGTTAACCATCACATCATTTTTCACTTTGGTGTTCCTCACCGCCTCATCACTAATAATAAAAAACAATAAAAAAAAACCCTATGAAAAATCTACAATGCCTTTAGCATTCAACTCAGTTTTTATTCACCTTATTATCATTAAACAAATGGCCAAGCTTAATCAACTAGTAAAACTCTAAATAAAATTATTATGAAAGTGGTTGATGATATTGGTAAGGATTAGAATGTGCACATTCCTTTTGCCTTATAGGCTTATCGCACTAGTATTCGCACCTCAACTTCTACCACACCTTTCTCTTTGGTCTACGTTATAAAGGATCATCTCAAATATATGCTCAGCGATGATGATTTTTTCCAGGATTGTTTAACAAATCTTGAGTTATTACATGAATGTCATCTAAATGCTCTTGATTGCCTCCAAATCTACCAAAAATATATCAAACATGCCTATGATAAATGCGTCCAAGAACAAACCTTTCGATTCGGCGACCTTGTCCTGAAGGAAAATCAACATGTAAAAAAAGTAGAGAAAAATAAATGGGGCAAGTTTGCTTCTAATTGGCTTGGACCCTATATCGTTACTCATGCTTATGGATCAGGTTCTTATCATTTATCTTCACTCAAAGGTAAACCCAAACCTGGGCCCCTCAATGCCTTACATCTTTGACCATTATATTGTTGAATCAAGTGCTATATCACCTTTTTTATATTAAAAACTCATCCCTTGAGCAACATTCACCTTTCACTTACCTATTTTAAGGATCAACAACTAAAAAAGAATTATGTGATTACCCATCACCTTTCAGCCTTATCTTCAATATGAGTACCACGGATCTACTCATGGCATGATTCTCATGGATGATTTTCATCATTTTTAATATGGAATCACATGGTTGTTTGTCACTTAAAACTTCCATTTCATAGCTAACCCATGTGTGCTATGGTTTTATCTTCATAAAATAAGCCTATACTTCATTATAGTCTTTTCCATGACCTAAAAGTCCAAAAAAAATTCAAAAGTAATATATGGGATTTTCAAATTCAAACTCCTTGAGTCAAAATTATAACAAATAGATGACTCCCTCAAAAAGGACATCTATCTTTCTATCTTTCTGCTATAAATAGACTACTCCCTCAAAGGAAAGCTATACAAAGCTATCCATATTGTACATATTCTATCCAAAAAGAAGACTATTTTTATAAAAATAAAGTAAAAATATTTTCAAGGTTCCCACATCAGTCATCTTCATGAAAACCTCAAGGAGATATTCTATTCATCCCACATAGAATTCCTGCATCGACCAGTTTATAAAACAAAAGAAAAAAGAAAAAGATAACTTTTTCATTATGGACTTGCCTATTTTGATCTTGGGTATCTTGTAGGAGAGGCATGTTGTCTCACACCAAGGTTATAATAAAACAACCTCTTTCACCTCACCGTATTTCCTTTCTAATATTATACCTACTCAATGGAAGGGCCGAAAATATGATATTTAATGATCATGCGACCTTCTTCACCCTTAGAACAGTAAATCATGTAACACCTTTAAGGTCTTACATTCATAGGCCAATCTTTGACATGATAGACTTATAATGGTTCTTACCACTTAGGCTGATTTTTTTATCCTCTTACCATTCACCTCTTTTCTTACTTATTGATCCTCCTTCATAGGACCAGACCTTCGACAGCTACATTATGGGAATTCCTCTTCCACCAAAATCACCCATATCTATTCAACATAGACAAAAACCATGCCTATTCAACCTATACAAAACCATGACTATACCTCACTCCACCATGCCTATACATAACTCCACCATGCCTATACCTAAATTAACCATGCCTATATGACCTCACCTCAATCATTCCTAACACAACTAGTTTCCATAATACACAATAGAAATGGAAATTAAAACAAGTACATCATCCATCCAACAAACTCCATCAACTATATAATGGGAGTGTCTCTGTATCAATACATAGATACATAGATATAAATAAGTATCAGTATCTCAAAACTCTCATGTACAATCTCACATGTTTGGCATGCAGACCGGCATATATAACATTAATCAAAATGATAGCATAATATCCATTATGGATATCAATCACCCCCACCTGATTAAAATACATTTCCCCACTCCCCTACCCATATATTCACTTTTTTCACTACATTTTGAACTTTTATTTCCCCACCCTATTTTTTTTTCATTTTGTACCTACAATTCCATTAAAAACAATAAGGATTGACTCCTATCTGTACACGTTGTCTTCATCGTGCTGGAATCTCTGGAATGGGTGCTTGAGCACCTCCCAAACCTCCTCCTATCACTGCCATGTTTGAATCAAACCTCTCACTTTCCATCAATCGAATTACTCATCTTAATCTCATGGGCCAAGTAAATGGAATCCAATTGACCAATTATTCCTCGCCAAGTTAGCTAAGTATATTACCTCATCTCTTTCTCCATGGAAAACGTAAAAAATCTTCACTCTATCATTTTCTATAGGTCAACAAGTGAAAATGAATCTATGTTATACATTTTTTTTATTTTTTACCACACTTGTGACCTGAGTGATGTTGGTTTTTCTTAACTAACATCGGTTAGGTGCCCTAGTTTTCCAGGATCAGTTACCTTTAGCCAACATCGGTTTTACATCACTGATATCAGTTATCCTTTTACCCCATTTCCCAATCCTGCACTAAATCTACTTTCCTGCCACCTTTTCCGCCTACCCCATAATTGACCCTCCCCTTACCAATTACCCTAATGGCCTTATAACCTTCCACCCAACCTCACCATCAGTTGGGGCATATTTTTTCCCCTAACATGGTCTTACCTAAGACCTTTCCTACCTCACCCAACTGACACTTTCCTTTTTTGATATTCAAATTTGGGTACTCGCTATAACTTGTGATGATGTTACCTATGTTGTTCAGCCTAATGACCTTACCTTGCCTAATGTCATGATGTTTATCCTAACCATACCTTTGGTACCTTGAAACACAACCTATTACTTGTTCCTACACCTGTCCTAGTTATGTTTTAGGACCATATCTGATACCTTGAATACCTGAACCACTTCAACCTCATTTAGATAAATATATCAACCTTTGATGACGTAACATTTACAAGTTATTCACCCTAGTACCTTATTGCAATCTATAAGTGTGCATGTGTTAGATTTTCACTACCTATTACCTGACCGAAATCACCCTTATCTACAACATTTTCATCACTTACCCATTTTTCAAACCACTCACTGACTCCCTTTAACACCTCTTTAGTTCTTGGTTTGAGGGGGATCACCTCCACCTATACTTGGCGTAACATAATGTTCACTCATACCTAGGGCATGGACTTTCTATTTTTATCAGCGTCACTTATCAATACAAGCTATGTGATAAAAATGGGTAAATGTAGACACCAAATTTGGGTCACACTCCCTTTAGTCCCCTTCAATTAATTAACATAACACATTTAACTAATCATGGCCTATTCATCCAATATTAATATTCATTCTCACATTATTAATTAATTTAATTATTTTAATTAAGTTAATTTCCTCCTCACACCTCCACCTCATCATTACACCTTACCCTGGACCCATTCCAAGGGCATTTAACTCGCGGTGACCAAGTCACCACTCTTAGTACAGATTCATCACTCCTAGTGCTGATTCACCACTTGACCTAACTAATTAAGAATTATTCTCAAACCTAATTGGACTTCTTCTATGACCTTCCTACCTTTTATAATGAGAAATCCACTTCCCTAAGAAGACTCAACTTGGAAAACATGCTAAATTTGGGAAGATATTCCTATTTTTTTATAAAAGGGACTAATTCACCCTAACCGATGCCAGTTTTTCCTTGGTCGATGTTAATTTCCTAACTGCCATCGGTCACCTTATATACATTTTCACAACTCTTTACATGGGTTGGTCATTAAATTATTAGAGCCTTATTACATTCAAGTGCAAATCTTCAAGCCATCCTGCATCCAGATGAAAAACACACACAACCACAGTGTAAGATAAGCATCTGGTTCTCCTTCTAGAGTGTTGGGATAATCACGGGAACACACAGGTTATACTTCTGTGGCACTAGACCTAGGCACCTCTTCTTCAATCAACCACTAACCACTTCCGCTCACAGGATCCGAAACATTCCTAGGAAGTATTATGATTTTATCATTTGTACTTATTCAAGTATAGATCTTTTATTTCTTTTTGTATTTCATTCTTTCGATTACCTATATATCACATTCTTCCCACCAACCCACTATTCAACCATCCCAATACTTTACACCCTTTCCACCCTCCTTTTTAGCATACTTGAGTCTTCTTAACAATATTAAAACCTTATCAACACCCCCTTCACTCTTTGTGCAATCAAAGAGAGGTTAAAACTCCTATTTTAACATTTGAACAAAATTTCCCCTACTGACACCAGTTATCTAACTGACATCAGTCTATCTCCTATACCGGCATTGGTCGAACAACTGATACCGGTCTCTGAGATTGGAAAAATTTCCTATAAAAACGAGTTAACAACTTCCCCCAAATAAATCAAAACCTTTCCTAATTTCACCCAGACCTCACCTACAACCTCTGCTACACTTATAGACCCAAACCAACCCATTAATCATCCTGATTTAATTGTAACCATTACATTTTGAGTTAAATTAACTTTTTTTTTGTGTTGATAGGAAATACCTAAATCTTATAAACTACAATATGAACTGTTATTTCTTACATTAAATTGTATTAAACAGAGGATTAAAAACTATTTGAGGAAGCATCATGCTTCCCAGATCTAACCTTATTAGGAAGTCCTTTGACTCTTTCTATTTAATAATATTTGGTGGTCTTGTTGTGTTTCTTATACATGTCATTCCTCCTAGCCAAACGGAAGCTCACACAATAATCTTGGATCAATATTCTACAATGCATGCATTCTACCTTCCACCTTCACCTCTCAGGTATTCCTCCTTAAATATTTTACCTTCTATCTGTTTCATCCTAGAAAGCGTAAAACTTATTGGTGAAATAGGTGCACACATAAATTTTGTTCAAGTCTTCTTCACTCATGGGTTCTAAATAAGGCATAACGTTTCCATATGTCAAAGGGATGATCACATGCTCTTCCTTGTTCTCAAAACTGATATACCCTTTATTAACTCATAGATAAACATTGTGCATGTAACACCATGGGTATTCAAGAAAGGCTAGGAAACTATCTGCTTTATAAGTGCCAAGACCTCAAAGTCCCAAGTAAACTTGGCCTTTTATATAGTAATAGTGTCATCCTTTAAAATTCCAATGGGCATGGATTTAGTTATATTTTCCATATACAACACGTTTGAAGATGGCTATAATGGTGGCCTCCCCATCTGATTCAACACATCCAAGGTGATTTTATTCACTTTTACATGTGTATCAATCAAAATGTTACTCAAGAACCATCCATCAACAACTACATTCAAAGTGATCTCTTTATCATAATCAAAACCGTGAGGAGGTAAGTTTGCATGTAATATCTATCTTTTACGCTCAACACCTATATGTGGTTTCTTCTCCCTTAACCATTCCCCTAATAAAGGAATAGTGTTTTCTTGGTGCAGTATCTTACAAACATCATTTAATTCATCAATGTATTTATGAGGAAGCTCAACTTCCTTGACATGCTCTAGCTTCTGCGACTTCTCTTTTAATTATTATATCTCACCCTAAAATTTTTGAATGACCTCCATAGTCTCTTTATAGGCTTCTTTATGATGGGTTAGATCTAGATATTTTGCATGTAATACTTCCTGTTGGTAATAACAAGTTTCTTCTTTGGGGTCTCACACATGCACGTAGCTTCAAAGTGTGTAGTCACCAAAAAATATATTATCTCAGGGTCAGGTGCTAATCCGGCATCTAATGATCTTCCACAACACATTGTACTCTAACCATTCCTACGCCCTTATCTTGTTTGTGTTGTTTGCTCATATGCTCATAAAAATTCAAGATTTATTCATAGTTGTGACTCTTTCCACACCATGATAAAATAATGTTCTAAGGGAATTCACGCTTATAATAATCAAGGGATCTGCATGTATAACAATTTCATAATGGGAACTCACCTCTTCCACCACCACAACCTTGACCTATAAATCCTCCATTGTAACTGTACACACCCAAAATTGCATGTGCTACATTGTCAGAAAATGGTTACAAAATTCCCCAATGATGATTCAAGTCATTTCAAGAAGGTTTTTGATCTCCAATTTCCTTTTGGAGTATATATTTTTCACCTAGATGTATTTACTTAGCATTCCCACACTTTTTCTACCTTCCTGCCTCTTTCTGTGCATATTTTGGCCTTCAGTGCTAGGACCGCCACCCTGCCTAGGTGGAGGTTCTAAAACCACCAACCAAAATAGGGCAGGGGTCCTAAAACCACTGACCTACGTAGGGAAAATTTTCTACCCACTTTTTTCATATCCTTCACGTGTGTTTTAACATGTGACGGTTCACTTAATTTCTCTTTTGGCATGCATCCATGAGCTGAATTGTCTAAAATTAGCTTTGATTGCTTGGTTCTCCTTCCTCTTATTTTCAAATAGATTTAATTGGTTAGAACTTCTCCTTCTTGCCTTGTGCATGAAGTCACCTCCCATCCTCCATTCCTATATATTCCATGCTTGTATTCAAGCAAAAGGCCCTAAGAATCGTTGTGTTTATTACATTGTATTACTACCAAAATATTACTATGAATCACATAGCCGAGCTCAGATATCTTGTGTTATCTCTCTTCTACTTGCATTGCATCCAAAATTCTTTCAAGCTTCCATTTCTCAAGCACCATCCTCCTATCATTGTTCTTGCATTCCCAATCCCTTGGACTCATTTGAACACTCAGAGAAAGAAAGGACAAACTGAGGGGAAAAATTACTACACAGATGAATTTACCTCTGTTTTGTGAATCCTAGGTTGGATTTGTTATTTGATTTCCTTCATTCATGTAATTTATCATTAGTACATCATATCAAATAGAGTATAAATCAATTTCCTTTCATTTGCAATTAATTAGTTAATTTCCAAGAGGGTTTAAATCTTTCATAGCAACTCCTGGTGATGGATCCTCTTCTTCCCATCCCTATGGATCTGAAGGAGAGAATGTATATAGGATTTTGTCTACATATCATGGATTAATTGGAAAATTTCTTGTTTTAGTTTCAATACACTCAGCACACGTGAATAACCACACCAAGTTATTTTTCTTGTTTAGTTTTAGTGTAGAAGTAGATTTGGTTATTTAGAATAGAAGAAAATTGTTTTTTGTGATCGTAATATTTTAGTTTTGTGATTTTTTTAGATTAGTTTACTTTCAGCAGTAGCATAGAGTGTTAGTTTCAACTTAGTTAATTTATACACTTCAAACTAGATCAACACTTAGATCCAAGTTAGGCAAACAAATCATAGGGAATTTACACTACCCGTTCATAGCCTCTAAATCTCCCCTTTTCTAGCTCAGCTACCAAGAGATCACACTACCAGATATTAGTCATTGATCCTCCTATAGTTAGCTACAATAATTCTATACCGGCTTTCTTGGCATGACCTCGAGAGGTCGGGTGCAAAGAAGGTCACGTGTTGATTTTATTTCATATAGTAACCTCTACCTCTACCACCTCTATCAGAGCACCCTTCATTGTGATTATGATTATGGTGTTCACCTTGATCCTTAGAATTGTTTGCAATAGTGTTCTGTCATACACAAGTTTCAATGGCATCATGAATCTAAAAAATCAATCTGTAATTCTCTATATCATGTGTGGTAGACTTACATATCTTATAATAATAAGACACATTCTTCTAATCACGCATTGTAATAGTTGGAACCTACTCTAATCATGATCTAAATGACATATCTCACAATCTAGTAACATGGAACACACCTATTTATGAGGGAAAATATCCTTAGTATGTCCTTCTACTTTGCAATCCATACACCAAATACCATTATGCATCTCATGGACTGAATTGGCTTACAATTTTTCTAACTATTTTTCCATAGATACAATCTGAGCTTCCAAAATTGGGATAAATCTAGTGTCAATTCTCCCAACTACCTTAGCATGTAGAGTTACCTCAATTTCATCATGCAGATCTATAATTTTTTTATGAGAGAATGCCCTTCTGAAAGGTGTAATCAAGTTGCCAATAAACCATTGAGCATGCTGACTCAAGTGAATGTCATAAGATAACTTTGATAGCAAAGTTTTAAATCATGCATCATACTCCCTAACTCTCTCATGCATTCCCTACTTAATGTCCTTCAATGCACTAATGCTCTTTTTTTCAAACTTAGGTGCATGGGAATCTACTAAGAAAGCATCACACAATGTTGTATAGTCTACACAAGTTTGTTTTAGATCATATTTCCTATACCAACTATACGTGTGCCCTTACAAAGTAGTAGAAAAATGACTTGCCTTATGCTCTAGAGCTATGATTCCATTAGCGCGCCATAGTAAATCACATATATGCACATTCTCAACTGCATTTTCAATTCCTTTGTATTCTAGTAGGCAAAAAGACATCTCGTAAAAAACTTGTTGGGGTTTTTATAGACCATTCCTATAGTATCTATTATCACCACATATTTTAAGAACCAATCCTAAGCAGTCTGACATATCTAGTATTAGCTGAGAAGCTCACCTGAGGTGCATAGAGGTGAAGGAATGAAGCTATGCAACCAATTTGAGGAGTTCAGGGAACTCCAATTCTATCTTGTCCTATAATTTTTCCTAGGCCTTCAATTCTGATAAGGCCTTAGCTGGCGCTTCACCCAAAACATTTGGTACCTAGTCTGGGTTGATTTCTTCCACTTTTCCCTTCAAATTGTTAATGGCCACTCCTAACTCCATGAAGACACCCTCAAACTCATCCATCCATTTAGTGATGAATTATTGGAGTTCATTTACTCTAAAATCCTTATTTTTACACTTTGTCTTGATCTTCTCCTTCTGGGTCATGGTGTTAACGAAAAATTGTGCAGGTTCTTCCTTCTTGGTGGGAATGGTCTCTTGTAAACCTTTGAGGGCTGAATTTTCCTCTATCACAAACATTTCGATGATTGAACCACATTTTCTATAGTTATTGAAGCCCCTATTTGCTAGTATATTCACCTCCTTGAGTTGGGAGAGAAAATCTTCCAACTCTGTGATCTGGGCTTCAATTGCAACATTGTTTTCTTCTTTCTCCTTTATTATCTCCAAAGTTTTAGGGAATGAGCCATCCTCGATGTTAACAAGTAATATATCCATGAGGTCCTCAAGGTACTCCATATCATCCCCATAGTCGGTCTTGGTTTGGCTTACCAATGCCAGACATTGCCCTAGAATGTTCTGTACAAGGGCACTAGTTCGATCGTATGCCTCCTTTGCCTGAACCTTCTCTCCCCTTAACCCTTGATGTAACCTATCTATTTCCATATCATTGCTCTTTCTTTCTGTGATCAAGGTTTGAACAGCGGCCCCTATATCCATATTGTGTTGGATTACCTCTGACGACATCTTTTACAATGCATTACATACCTACTCATCTATCAGGTGGTTGGGATCCACCACTTTGTATATATCTCCTCCCTTCTTCTTCAAGTGAACCATATTGATCACATGATTTTTGACCTCAAACTCAGGTTCCTTGGTGTGGCAGTGCATGCTCTAGTAGAGCATCTTCTTGGTCCTAGGCACACCCCTGTCTTGATCCATTAAATCCCAACCATGTAAATTTTATAGTAGGAGGGTGGCCTAGAATCTTGTGCACAAGACCTTCATGGGGTCATCCATGAATTCCATGTGTAGGGACACTAGCATCCACTTATTCCTTGTATCCATCAATTTTTTCCTCTGCTTCTTCACCTCAGGAGTGAATCCCTTATCCTCATTTATAGTAAAGGAGTCTCCCTTATCTCCCTTTGGGATGGATTTCTCCGGTGTAGTGGATTCTCGTGTTAGAATATTCTCATCCCCTACTGAATTATCCTCTCCTTATTTGCACTCCTCACCTACATATATGGCATTTACCTCAACCTCCTTCCCTCCAACTCCACTTCTAGTTCTACTTTGAAATTGGTGGGGTCTTCTTCCTCTACTTCCTCCGAGTCTGCTATGGGGCTTGATGCGTCATGTGTCTTTTGTTTCTTTTTCTCAGGATCTTCCTTCTCTTCTTCCTCTTCCTCACACCCTGGTAATGAGGTGTTGGTACCCTTGCTACTATTTTGGCATGTGTAGTACTTCCTCTTCCTTAAAGTGTTTAACTTCCCTTCTTGTTCTTGTTCTTGTTCTTATTCTTGTTCTTCTTGTACTTCCTTCATGGGTGGGATTGGCATCTCCCATGGCTTTAGAAAGGGAGATTCTATAACCTCCACTTCAATTCCTCCCTCTATTTTGGGACATAACTATATAAACACCTGATGGACATGACCCTTAATGGTAACGCTGAATTATGGGTGTAAGTCTATTAAATCTGGCTCTAAAACCTCGACGTAGGTAGGTTGAGCATCATAATTATATGTGGCACAAAATGTGTTGACATCAGCATCCACCTTATCTACATCAAAAATTAACTTATGCACATCTTTGATCTGGTTGATTGTGCATTTCACTTATCTGGTTGTTAACGCAAAGGGGAGTTTCCACCATGGCCCCATCTCTCCTTTGGCCAACATAAAATTCACTAGACATAAATGTTTGGTAATGGAAAATTTTACCTTTTCCCCAATAACTTGTGGTAACTCATGGGGGATGTGTCGTATGTTCTTAAAATCCCCGCACAAATTCACAAACCATTTATTCATCTGATCCTTGTAAGTGCTCGAGATGGTCCCATTGTAGGTGAATGTTTGGAATTAAACTACAGGGGGCGCTTGCGTGGGTGGGTGAACCCACATGTTCTCACCTAGTCCATCTGGGACACAAATCTCCCAGAACACATTCAATAACAAGATGGATCCCCAAGTGATCTTTTCTCCTTCCTGATTTTATACCTGTGCCTCTTTGATGATTCCATTCGTAATGAATTGGGAAAATTTGTAGTGTGCCTTCTTAGATACCCTATAGGCCATGTACAGGAACCTTTGGTTAATGCTTTTCTACCTTTTAAATGTGCCTAGTTTGTATCTAATGAGTCAGGAGGTGCCTGTCAATTTTGGGTCTGGGAGATCTATAATTACTTGTGCCCTCACCCCCTTCTAGTAGTTAGATGTTTTTTCCAGGTTTTCAATCTTGACTGTGGTACATAAATCAAGCACCATATCTTCTCTAGTTATCCAAAAGCTTGTAACCATCCAAATCAATTGGCTTGTGATCCGCATTCTTCTTTCGGAAAAGTAGAAGAAATATTCATACACCCGTGACATTAACCACCTAAAAAGTGGGGCGGGTTTGGCAAAGAAGGGAAGCTCTAATAGCTGCAAAACCCCATTCTTTTGTAGTGCTTGTCTCACTGATCAATCAATATTAAGGTTTCCAAGCTCATCCACCATCGAGGTTTTTGACACAAGATATTCTCGCATCAGCTTTTTTTTTCAACCATTCTATGGTTGTACTCGCTGATCTTACATTTATATAGCTTTGAGCTCCATTTTTTGTCCTTGATAACTCCATGTGGGTACTGCATCTCTAAGTATATCTCTATGGGGTCCTCCTTTTCCACCACTAGTTTCTTTATGCAAGCCTTTTTTGGTGCCATCTCCCTCTCCTTTTTCACTCATTCCCTAAGTGTTATGTTCCTCTCTTTTGACTTCCCTAACTCAACAATTTCCTTGCTTCTCTTTCACGTCATCTCCTTCCTTCTCTGTTGTCTTATTCCCTTCGTGTTATGTCATAGATTTTACTACAGCTTTGCACAGGTCCACTGGTTCATGATAGTGCTTTGCATCACTCTTCTTCAAAAAACCCTCACTGCACTTTGAGCTTAGGAGCAAAAAAAAAATCTCTAAGGAAAGGTAGTCAAAAATACTATCCTTATCTCTTATTTATACTTTATCGATGCCTTAGAGTTCCTCCAACTACGTTTCCTAATGTATCTTTTTTATAAAACACTTTAATTCACTTAAAGAAACTTCCATGACTTCCTCTCACACTAAACAGCTATAACCTTTTGGCACTCTAATACCACTTAGACTGCCATAGACCTCCTTCGTGTGCATCTTCACACCAAATTACATAACCTCTACAATGTCTACTAAGTAGTTCCTTATAATGTTTCATATCTTATGTCATACCATGCAATCCTTCCCTTCTTTTGGTCTTCATATTATTTCAACCCACCTTTATACCTACATGAATTTATTCATTTTATCCATTACGATGCTCGTTATTGCGGCTTCACGTTAATTCCCCTAACAAGTGACTATTGAGGTTGTTTTCCTCCATGTTTAAAATATTTTCTACCTCACTCCACACAAAAATGTATACGTAGTATCCTACGCATATAACCTCTTACAATACAATTAGCTACCGGTGCACCAACTCGCAACACAAAGCTAAAAATGAAGAAAAAGGAAACAAACAAAAAGACAAATAAATCTAAACTAATTGGAAAAACTACCTTATTTCTGACTACACATAATCCTTATTTATAGTATGGCTTTAACCTATTCCCATTGAATTAACCTAGTAACCTTGTCCCATCTAGTGCTTATAATTGGCATGCACCTGAATTGAGGATGTACAAGGTGATGTATGGTCCTAACCAATGGACTTTTAGTTTCCTAGGATAGCATAAAAATTTGGAGTCATAAAGCAAGACCATCTTCCCAACCTCAAGTTGTTTTTTTTAATATGATGATCATGCCATGCTTTTGTTCATGCCTTTTCAGTCTTCTGTATCCACCTAGTAAGTGATCACCTTTTTTCTAACTGCATTAACTTATCCATGCACTCCTGTAGTTATTTCTCATCAACTAATCCTCTTGCATGTGCAATATGTAGGGATGGTAGCATAAACTCTACTGGTAAAATAGCTTCAACAACAAACACTAATTCGAATGGTGTGGCCTAATTCAATCTCTTGTAGGTTGTCCTATATGCCCATAGTATGGCTAAGAATTTGTCATCCCAATCTTGTCTTCCCACATCACAAATATTGGTCTGTGTGTGACTCAGTATCTTATTAAATGCTTTAGTGGTTCCATTAGCTTGGGGTTGATATGGGGTGGTCTTGTGATGGGCTACCATAAACTTTGATAATAAAATCCTAACCATATCATTCAAAAAGTGTGTGCCTCTGTCACTAGTCAAACTTAAAGGGCACCCATACTCGCTGTGTATGTTTTTCCACAGGAACCTTGTTGTTATGGTTACTGTGCAATCCTTTATAGGTGCTGCCTCTTCCGATCTTGTTAAGTAATCAGTGTAAGTAATGATATAGCGTGAACCAGTCCTTTGAGTAGTAGGTGAAATTGATCCTACAAAATCAATATCCCACTTCTCAAATGCTTATGCACTAGCTATCAGTCTCAAGGGCATCTCATCCCTTCTTCCTAGTTTTCTAAGGTGCTGGTAATGGTCACAGGCCTTGCAAATTTCAATACAATCCTGGTAGATGCTTTTCCACCAAAACCCTACCATTAGAATCTTCCATGTGGTGGCATTCCATGCATAGTATCCTCTTGCAATCCCACCGTGTGCTTCCCTAATGATTAAAACACTCTCATGTTCTAACACACACACATGTAAAACCTCATTGTGGCCTAGCTTGTATAAGAATCCACTAATAGTATGTAGGGTGCAACACATATGGTTAACTACTTCCTTTCCAAGGTCTTCATTCCCTCTGGTGAAAATCTTGTTTTGAGAAACACAACAATATCTTCCAAGTCAGAGGGTGCGCACCATAATCTAAATAGTTGTGCATATGACATTGTATCCTCAATGCTTTATGTTTCCTCCCCTGAGTCAATGCTTGATAAATGATCAGACCCTGATTTACTCTTTCTTGGTTTCACAACAACTATAAAATTAAACTCTTGAAACAAGAGGACCCACCGACATATGCACCCTTTTAAAATGGGGTTGTTCACCAAGTACTTCAATAACATGTGGTCTATGTAGAATATGAAGGGTGTTGCCAACAAATATTGCCTGAATATTTGTAGTGTGTAGATCATTGATAATGCTTGACACTAAGTATTAGTATAGTTCTTCTCTACTGGTGTCAAATTTCGGCTAGCAAAACAAAAGAGGTGGTTAACAATTCCTTCTCCAAGTTATGTTAAGATTTCCCCAATCACCATTCCTGAAGCATTAACATGTACATGGAATGGCTTATCCCAAGAGGGTAAGTGTAATATGGGTACAATGATAATCTTATTATTTAATGTGTCAAACTCCATTTTTTGTGCCTCTCCCTAATGGAATGTACATTCGTGCTTCAACAATTCCTATAGTGGTATGATGATTTTAGCATACCCCTTAATAAATTTACGGTAATAACCCATATGCCCAAGGAATCTGCACACTTTACTCTATCTAGTAGGTTCCCCCATTCCCAAAATAACTACAAATTTTGTAGGATCCACCAACAAACCTTCCTTACATATGATATGCCCCAAAAAGGTTCCAAATGGAGTAATGAAGAGACATTTCTTTATGCTGAGGGATATGCGCAACTTTCAACATCTCTCAAACTATAACCAAATTTTTTTACATTGGTCTTTCACTAGTCCATACACTATCCATTCATCAATGTAGACCTGAAGGAACTTATGGATAAAATCCTGAAATGCCTAGACCACTATACACGAGAACACAACAGGCACGTTCTTCAGTCCAAATTACATGACTGTGTAGGTAAAGCTTCCCCACTCAGTGGCCAAAGTTATCTTTTCTTAGTCTTCCTTTGTAACTCTAACTTGATGATACTTTGAGAATCTAGATATGAAAGAATAGATCTCATGCCCAGCTAATCCTTTAAGGATATCCTTGGTGAAAGGAGTTGTGAAAGGATCAATGACACATATTACATTAAAATCTCTATAATCAACACATATCCTTATCCTCCCATATTTTTTAATGTTAATTACCATTGGGATCATCAATTTTGATTCCTCAACAACTTCAATGATACTTGAAGAGATCATCTTATCTATCTCTTCCTTGACTCGAACACACAAATTTGGGTTCATTCGTTAAGGTTGCTTCCAAATTAGGAATGCTCCCTCATTTAGCTTAAATTGTATATCTCCTAAAGATTGGTGAACTCCCTTAAGATTATGGTAACCACATGGAAATAAATCTTGAAAATCACATAATAGATCAATGATCTTTAAAATCTCCTTTTTTTTACCAATAGTCCCCAATAGTAGCCTCCTTAGGTTTCATTTCTAAGCCAAAGTTAACCTTATTTATTTTTAGGGGTTCATGGTAGGTACGTGCTTTCTCATCAGCATTATTTGTTACTTCATGCATACCCATAGTATGGTTAACATCTAAGTTCTCCAATTCCTCACCATCCATCACATAGATCATATTTTCCTTCCTTTTATCCATGCAAGCATGCTCAAGTTTTATCTTGTCTGATTCTCCCTCATCAGAGTGCACTTCTAAACCAGGTTCACCCAATAGATTTAGTATTCTATCCTTTTCCATGGCATTGTCTCCCATAGTTAGGTGCTTAACAACCTACAACGCCTCATTCACCAAGGGATTAGGAATTTTATATTCAAAAGTTTGAATCAAGTAATTTTTTAAATCCTGCCAGTTCCTTGTCTATTGACGTAACTTTGAATGAACTTACTATGTGTGTGCATAACCTTGTAGTGTGGAATAAAACTTTTGCATCCATAGGTAACGAGGTAAAGCACCAGATCCTCCCGCACTTTTGGACATGTTCTAATGTGGATTATTTCCCATCATGGACACAAATTTTAGTTGGTGTGTTTCTCTTGAAGAATCTAATAGAGAGTGTAATCCTCACCTCACATCACCATAGAAGATTGTATTGATGCATTGTCCAAAAATGTGTTGCAGTTCCGTGCAAAGTGTAGGCAAGAATGCTCCTTTGTTTGATCTCACATCTCCATTTAGATTCTATGACTCGTAGTAAAATATCAGGGTTTTCATCCCCTGTGTAGCTTGGTAACTACTTCCCTCTTAGGTGCTTATGTGGGCATGCCCTTATCACTCTTGTAATGGAGCCTCTCAATTGCCACCCAATTAACTCATAAGTCTCGTGCACCTAATTGTCACATGCTACACTAGTGGTATCACTCATAGAATGATCATATTCAAACTAAATAATTCCTTCCGTAGGATTAATCACCTCAGGGTCCCTGATAGTTCACACATTGATTCTATCGAG
The DNA here is from genome assembly GCA_019776745.2 of Taxus chinensis. Classification (NCBI taxonomy): domain Eukaryota; kingdom Viridiplantae; phylum Streptophyta; class Pinopsida; order Cupressales; family Taxaceae; genus Taxus; species Taxus chinensis. The sequence goes on from CM034153.1 coordinate 337,613,817, forward strand.
GAATTCTTCTCCCAAGGGCTCATTATAGGGTTTTGACTTCCCATCAGTTAGAGGGATAATAACTTGTTCTTCCTTGTTTTCAAAACTCATGTACCCCTTATTAAACTATAGGTCAACATTTTTCTTTTAACACAAGGGGCACCCAAGTAACACTGGAAATTTGTCTGGCTCAGCTAGCGCCAAGACTTGAAAGTCTCTAGTGAATTTCACCCCTTGGATAGTGATAGAAGCATATGTTATCCAAAATAAGCCCCTAATTATTTTGGCTAGCTTTCTTTCATCCTTCCTTATTTTTTGCCTCAGTCAAATTTTTCCAATTTTCAAGCACTCAAAATTATCTGGAAATGGCTTCATCAGATAGATAATTTTCTCACCTTTCCAGAAAGGTAAAATTCTCCTTCTAACTCCTTGTATTTTGCAAGTTATGGCTCAACAAATTTTTTGAGGGAAATTTTCCCTAGGAAGGCTCGTAACCAATAGGAATGTGCCATGTGGCATGGTGGAATGGCAGGTTAGTAGAGGTAAGTTGAAAAAATTTCCAAAGAGTGCAAAGGGTGAAAGGGAAAAAAACTAGCTCGCAGGCCCGCCAAGGCAGAGGAAAAAGAAATGGCTTAAGGCCCGCACCCAATGAGGAAGTGCCACGTGGTGGTGGAGGTTAGACTAGCGGGATTAAGTTGGAATAATTTCCAAAAATGGGGCAAAGGAAAATCTTAGCCTGAAAGTCTGTAGAGGAAAAGAAATTTGCGAAGGCCCACGGACCAACTGGAGGATGACACGTGTCTAGTCGGAGGAAAAAGTCGGAGGCATGGAAGGATTTGGTAAAATTTTCCAAAGTGTTCAAAGGGTGCAAAGGAAATTTTTTTCCCACATGCCCATGGAGGAAAGAAAATTGATTCAAGTCCGTGCCAAATCAAACTGTGCCACATAGCAAGGGAGCGGTAGGGTGCTAAGAAATTTTGGAATTTTTTCCAAAATCCAAAAAAGGTAAAATGGCCATTTGAACCCACATATGAATGAGGAAGCACCATGTGGTAGTGGAGTAGTGGGGCACAGATCTTTTTGGGGAATTTTTCCCAAATTCAAAAAAGGGGAAAAATTTTAGGTTTCGGCCTGCCGACACATTTTTTGACCCAGTTTTGCCATAAATCTTTAGAGGGGCATATATTTCAATCTAGAGCTCGATTTTTCTCAATTTTGGTTTCATTAGAAAGCTATTGAAGTCCTCTATATGATGAATTCTTCAATTTTGTTTTTTGGTGGAGTTTAGTAAGAGAAAAATGAAAAACACCTTTGGAATGAGGAAAAAAGCAAAACTGACATTCAACCACCATTTTTAATGTAATATGGCTTCCATTCTTCTCTAGCATGGTCAAAAATATTTGGAAATGAACTTTTAAGGGTACCCATGCTATTTTGATGGATCTAGTTGGTGGTTGAATCTTTCATTTTATTTTTCCCGCATTTTTCCTTCTTGATCTCAAGTTTTCATTGTTAAAACCCAGATTTGGCTCATTTGTAAATGGTTGGACATTTTTTATGATCTGCAGGCTCCCTCCTTCACCCTTGCAAGTGAATTTTTGGAATATCAGACCTTTTTAGGACTGCAACATGTTTTTTACCTCGTTTTTGTTGTAATGCACTGTATTTGAAAAATGGAAATGACAATGCAAGCTCTGTAAATGAATTTTCAATCCTTTCTTATGTTTTTTTCTGTATCCTGATCCTTCATTACAATTTTAAAAATTTGTGCATGATTTTTGTTGCATTTTATAATCTATGTCAATCTACAGAAATAGATGTTCACCACTCCTTTGGTGTATCACCTTGTCAGTTTAGTTTTATCTTCTGTTCTTTCTATCCCCGTCTCCTTAGCAGAATTAGAGTAGAATTTTGAGTTAAACCTCTACAAATTTCATGCATACATCTGATCAGAGGAGTAGATGAACCAACCTTCAATATGGAGAGTCTTTCCCATTTTTTCAAGTCCCACACTTGGGGAAAATATTCCATGTTGTGCAATCACACTAAATGACCCAATTATCACTTGCAGATCTGAAGGTTATTTAGGGGGTGCTGCTGATTTGCACTAATAGTTTTGGCATGCCCAGTGGGACCTTAGAGGCCTTCATCTTCATTACAAAAAATTTGATGTGCATTTATTTTAAGTTTCTTGCTTAAAAGAGCCCTGATTTGCACATCTAACGACTCCAAAGAGATAAATTCAACTTATTTCAGCAGTCCAAGTATGAAGATTCATGAGAAGGATCTAAACAAGGTCAAGGTCCAGAGAGGAGGGATTGTCTGAATATCTACAATTATCCCCAGGAAGAAGAGAGAGGGGAAGAATAATTCAAAGGTCTCCATCTTCACCAAATAGAACTCTATCAACTCCTCCACCTGGTAGACCTTTCGCCCAATCAACAAGGGTTCTCAGGCCAATTAGAATGGCACAACACAACCCTTACATTAAATTCACTCATAGAAGCCCACTTACTCTCAATGCACAAAACCCAGTTCTAGTTGCAGCATTGAAGAACATCCCATACTTTACTGGGGAAAATTAGACCACTCCTGGTGATCATGTCAAAGACATTGCTAATGTTTGTGTAATCCATGAGATTGTTAAGATGAAAATTCCTGTCAAATTGTTGGCATATTCATTCAAAGGGAAAGCCTTGCAATGGTTCAGGAGCCTTGGGGAAGGCTCTATCCAAAATTGGAACTAGTTGTGCATAGCTCTCCATGAGTAGTTTGGAGAAAAGGGAGATAATTTTTCTTTATTGGAACAACTGAAAACTATCAAGAGAGCTCCCACTGAGCAGCTAACAGACTTCAATTTCTGATTCAAACGGACCTAGGATAGAATCCTAGTGATAGTAAGGCCAACATCTGAAGGTGCTTTCTAATACTATCTCAAAGCTCTAAATTTAGATATTTCTAAGTTAATCCAATCCATGGGAGGTGTAAATATACCTGCAGCTTATAGTATCACCATTAGGGTAGAAAATTATTTGATCCAAGCTGGTAAACTGGCACCTAGGCCTCCCATGGCCTTATATCCAAACTTGGAAATCCCAAGCACTAGTCAAGCACCTACTTTAGCTCTTATTCCCACTCCTAGAAATTAGAGTTCAAATGAAACTTCTACTTCATCCTCTAGTGCCTCAAATGAACTTCAAGAAGTCATGAAACAATTACAAAATTTAGGCAATGAGCTGGTTACACTCAAGAGGTAGAAAGTCTAATGTTTTAGACCTTCTTATCAATCTCAAACTTAGCCTAATAGGAAACCATATCAACCTAATAGACCACCCAATCCAACTGAAAATCAAAATCAAGTAAGGCCTCCTACCAACAAACCATTTCTTCCCTATAACCCCAATGCTACATCTACCTCTAAAGCCTTAGTGCCAGTGTAAAATAATATAGCTCAAGAGTATGATTGGTGTTTCCCATACAATGAACCTCACAACTAGTCTATGTGCTTCAATGGTGCTTTTAACCAAGCTTTGATGGTGACAACAATTGGCATAGAGAGTGAGGTGAGTCAAGAGACAAACCAACAACAAGAAACATCTCAGCAAAATACAACTCCAAATGAGACTACACTTGTGAATTGGTAGGCTGAAGATTTTTGTGGTATGAATCAAACAATTTATCATAATGTAGTTGCTAACACACAGTCAAAGAAGAGGAATATTGGTGAAGGGAAGTCATTAGCTCTAGGTGATCCATAACCTTCCATCACTCCACAAAGTGTTGGCAAGCAAAATTCACTTCCAAATGTGTAAGGACAGCCCAAGCCATCTTCTAGACCAGCTCAAATGCCAGCTATTGCAGCCCATGTACAAGAAAAGAATGTGTAGGCTAAGGGGAATAAAAGAGATGTTTCATCCCCATTTAACATCATCGAACAAATGAAGAAGACAAATTTTAATATATCTATGTGGGAATCACTATCCATCCCAGGCCAAAGGGATCTACTACAAGCTGCCATGAAGAATTACTCAACTTCAAATCAACAAGCTCATATGCAAGAGAAGGTACTCACAAATTCTTCTCATCTTGAAGGAAAGTAGTTAGAACAACAACGTAATGTTTTGAATCCCCCTCCATTCTATGTTTCATTGAGCATTGGGGATAAAATAGTACACAATTGTATGATTGATCCTAGGGTAAGTAGTTCTATGATGCCCAAGCAAATAGCTAATCAGTTGGGCCTCCAATATGAAGTCATATCCAAAGGGGTGGTACAAATGGATGGGAAAATAGTAACAATAGTAGGGGTAATTAAATATTTGAGCCTCACTTTGTATGCATGCCCCAGTGATAGATTTACCACCACTTTTTGCCCTATGTTTGTCAAGGGATTTCAAGGATAGAATTGGAGGCTATTTATCAGCTAATTGATCACACATGTTGTTTTAGACTAGATATGGAACTAAGGCCACAATCAGGTCTGAACCTATTGCAAAATTTCACATTGAGCCTCATACTCCAAGCCCAATCAAAGCCAACTATTTAACATTTGATCAAGAGGATTATCTAGGCACAGATGAAGCTGATACAAAATTTGGAAGCATCCCAGATTTGACTCTTGATGAATGGGAAAGAAAGGTACATACTTTTGATCCCTACAAGGAAATAGAGGAATTTGAACTAGGAGTTTATTACATGCATGAAGAAAATCAGCCTATGCCTAGCATCACCAAGCCAGACCATGAAGATGACAATGCGGTATGGTAGATGTTTTTTGATGGATCAAGAAGTAGACAAGGTGCAGGGGGAGCTATGCTTGTTTCACCTCAAGGCATTAAGTATTATTCAGCTTTTAGATTTCAGTTTGCATGTTCTAACAACATTGCTGAATATGAAGCTTTGATATAAGGATTGTATTGGTCAAGAAAGAGAGGTATCAAGAACTTACAAGTCTTTGGTGACAATGAGCTGATTGTTGATCAAGTTAAAGAACAACATGCTACCAAAAATGACCTGCTCAATAGTTATAAGAATAGGGTGTGGGACCTCATTGAGGATTTTGAAGGCTTTGGCATCAACTCCATCCCTAGGAAAGAAAAACAAAATGTTGATAGGCTTGCAGCAGTTGGAGAAACCTTTGATGTTATGGAGAGTATCACAGAAGATAAAGTGCAGCCAAACATTCATGTGATTTTAAGGCCAGCAGTGCCAAAAAATAATGTAAGTTGACAAGTGTTTGAAAGTGACCAAAAAATCATCAATTTCTTGCAAGAAGAAGTTGAGTTCTCAGCCAAAAATCAGGAAAAGTTAGAACAACAATATGGTGATCAAGTGGTACAGCTGAGAACCAAAAACTCCCAAAAGGACTTGTCACTTTGGAGTCCATCTTTAATCCTAATGATCAATTTAGGAAGGAGAAAGAAAAGATCCAAGTAAAGGGAGAAGATTAAGTTCCCATCTCGGTGGGAGAAGGCAAATCACTTCAAATTGGTAAAGTGGCAACCAAGCAAGAAAGGTATGAGTTCATGCAACTTTTCCAAGAGTTCCTGGATAAATTTTCTTCGAGCTATGAAGACTTGAGAGGTTTCAATCCTAGGCTAGCTCAACACACAATTAAATTAGATCCAAGTGCTAAACCCATCAGGAAAAACCAAAGATTAGTTAATCCACACATGGAGCCTCTCATGAAGAGGGAATTGAATATGTTAATAGAGGAAAGTATGATATTTCCCATCAAGCATTAAAACTGGGTTGCAAACTTGGTTCCACTTAGAAAGAAGAGTGGAGAAATCAGATTATGTGTAGACTTTAGAGATTTGAATAGAGCATCCCTCAAGGATCATTACCCACTTCCTTTTATGGAGTAGATTTTGCAAGTTTTTGTTGGCTCTGAGAGGTTTTCATTGCTAGATGGTTATTCAGGGTATAATCAGATCATGGTAAAGGAGGATGATCAGTTCAAAATAGCCTTCGCCACTAAATGGGGAACCTATGCATATATTAAAATTCCATTTGGGTTGTCTAACACTAGATCTACCTTTCAGAGGGAAATGGATATGTCGTTCAAGGGATTGATAAAAAAAATAGTGTTGATATACCTAGATGATATTACTATATTTTCTTAAAGTGCAGAAAATCATCTCTTTCATTTGAGACAAGTGTTCGAAAGATGTAGAAGATCTGGGTAATCCTTGAATCCCAAAAAATGTATTTTCCTAGCTCATGAAGGAAAGCTCCTAGGCCACATTGTTTCCAAAGAGGGATTAGTAATTGATCCAGAGAGGGTTGAAGAAATAAAAGAACTACCATTACCAAGTCACAAGAAGGCCCTTCAAAGTTTCTTGGGAAAAATCAATTTTGTTCAAAGGTTTGTTCCAGACTTTGCAACCCTTGTCAAGCCAATAACTATGATGTTGAAGAAAAGCATGGCTTTCAAATGGACAGCTAAAGGTAAGGCAAGTTTTGAGGCAATCAAAGAGGCTATCTCACAAGCCCCAACTCTCATTAACCCAGATTTCTCTAAAGATTTTATCCTTTATGCATTTGGCGGTGATGATACAATTTCTGCAATTTTATTACAACAGAACAAAGAAAATGCAGAGCAACCAATTGCCTTCTTTAGCCAAAGCTTGGAGGACTATGAGTTGATGTATTCCTTCATTGAGAAGCATGCTCTTATAGTGATTAGGATCTTGAAGAAATTTAAGCATCTAGTTTCAAACAACAAGGTTTAACTGTTGGTTTCTCATGTGGGAGTTAAGGACTTCCTCCTCAACAAAGACCTAAATCAAAAACGTGCAAGGTGGATTATGCGTGTCATGGAGTATGACATTGAGATCAAGATCACCATGCTGGTATAAGGAAAGGGATTGTGTGAGCAGCTAGTCTTGAGCAAATCAATGGAAGTAAACAATGGGAAGGATGTTGTTTTGGTGTTGCAAGACAACCAAGAACAAAGAGGTGTTCAAGAAGGGAATGGTGGTATGTTCACTCCTTGCTAGACCAAAGGCATAATGCACTTATTATAAATAGGCCTATGCCCTCTAGAGATGAAAAACACCAAGAGAAGACATTTCAGATTGTAGGCTATTCCATATGCGCTTGTTGATGGTGTCTTGTTCAAAAAGGATATAATGGAGTACTATTGAGATGCATTGGGGAAAATCAAATTAAGAGAATGTTAGAAGAGTTCCATGGTGGATCAGCTGGGGGTCATTTTTCTCCTAGAGTGATAACCCTCAAGATTATGAAGGCTAGCTATTATTGGCCCAAGGTGTTTAGTGATTGTTGTGTGTGGATCGAGAGGTGTAAAAATTGTGCATTCTTCATAGGCAAGGAAAGATTAGCAACCCTTCCATTGCACCCAATTTCAAGTTACTAACCATTCATGCAATGGGGTTTGGACTTCATTGGATTAATTAACCCAAACTCAACCCAAGGACACAAGTGGATTCTAACAGCAACAAACTACTTCACCAAATGGACTGAGGCAGTGACACTCAAAGAGGAAAATGAATCTAGAATTCTAGAATTTTATGAGGGGATAATAACCAAATTTGGTATACCTACCACTATAATATCAGATAATGCATTAGAATTAATAGGATCAAAGGTAATTGAATGGGCTATTAAGAATGGGATATATCTGAGCACTTCATCAAATTATTACCCTTAAGGTAATGGCCAGGCTGAGTCTACCGAAAAGAACCTATTAAAGATCATCAAGAGGAATCTTGATGAAAATCAGAGGACTTGGCACACTAAACTTAAATCATCCTTGTGGGATGATAGGATAACTCCTAAGAGATCCACCAGTAACTCTCTGTTCAAACTTGTTTATGGAAGAGAAACAATCTTGCCTATGTCACTTGAGTTGCCAACGTTGGAACTCATGAAGCAATTGGAATTTTTGGAGTTTGAACCCATGCAAGTTAGATATGCAGAATTGATGGATTTCCAAGAAATCAAAGAGCATGTAGCCCAAACAATGGAGAAGGACCAATCCTTGATTAAGAGAACCTTTGATAGGAAAGCTAAGGCTAGAACCTTCCAAGTTGGAGATTTAGTGTTGAAATGGGATGCAGACCGAGCAAAGCCATGAAGGCATTCAAAGTTTGATGCCATTTGGAGTGGCCCCTACATGGTCACAAAATGTAAGAACAACAATTCCTTCCAATTGTCTACATTGGATGGTGAAGAACTACAGATTCTAGTTAATAGAATCCATCTAAATAATTGCTATTAGAAGGTAAAATCCTCACCTTGTACATATTAGCTTATATTTTCATTCCTCCAAGTGCTTGTGCACATTGTTTTGTTGTATCTTAGTTTTACATTTCCCTAAGTGCTTTGGCACAAGCTTTGTTGTGCCAAGGATGCATATTTTAGGCCATGCTCCAGATCAAGTGATGTTCTACTCTCACAATCTTCTTTCTAGAAATTTTCTAATGAGTTGAGATTACCAAGAAGTTAAGTTGATGACTCCATGCCCAATGGATGCTTCAAAGGCCACTGATTATTCATCTAGCAGGTGGCTGACCCCTCTGAGTCACCAAAATTGTTATCCAAAATAAGCCCCTTCTTATTTTGGCTAACTTTCTTTCATCCTTCCTTCTTTTGTGCCTCAGTCAATTTTTTCACTTTTCAGGCACTCAAAATTATCTGGAAATGGCTTCATCAGATAGAGAATTTCTCACCTTTCTAGAAAGGTAAAATTATCCTTTTAACTCCTTGTATTTTGCAAGTTATGGCTCGACAGAATTTTTGAGGGAAATTTTCCTAGGGAAGGCCTGCAACCAATAGGAATGCACCACATGGCAGGGTAGAATGGCAGGTCAGCAGAGGTAAGTTGAAAAAATCGCCAAAGAGTGCAAAGGGCGAAAAGAAAAAAATCGGCCTGTAGGCCCACCAAGGTGGAGGACAAAGAAATGGCTTAAGGCCCGTGCCTAATGAGGAAGTGCCACATGGTGATAGAGGTCAAACCAGTGGGGTTAAGTTGGAAAATTTTCCAAAAATAGTGCAAAGGAAAATTTTGGCCCGAAAGCCCACGGAGGAAAATAAATTTGCGAAGGCCCACGGACCAACTGGAGGATGACACGTGTCCATTCAGAGGTAGAAGTCGGAGGCGCATAAGGATTTGGTGAAATTTTCCAAAGTTTTCAAAGGGAACAAAGAAAAATTTTTGCCCGCAGGCCCATGGAGGAAAGAAAATTGATTTAGGCATGCGCCAAATCAAAGTGTGCCACGTGGCAGTAGAGTGGCAGGGCACAGAGAAATTTTGGAATTTTTTCCAAAATCTAAAAATGCTAAAATGGCCATTTGAACCCACAGATGAATGAGGAAGCACCATGTGGTAGTAGAGTGGTGGGGTGTGGAGCTTTTTGGGGAAATTTTCCCAAATTCAAAAAAGGGGGAAAATTTTAGGTTTTGGCCCGCTAACCTATTTTTTGGCCCAGTTTTTCCCTAAATCTTCATAGGGTCATATCTTTAGATCCATATCTCATTTTTTTTCAATTTAGGTGTCATTGCAAATATATTGAAGTCCTCTACATGATGGAATCTTCAATTTTGTTTTTTGGTGGAGTTTATTGAGAGAAAAATGAAAAACTCCTTTCACATGGGGAAAAGAACAGAACCGACATTCAACCACCATTTTGAATACAGTATGGCTTCCATTCTTATCCAACATGGTCAAAAATATTGGGGAATGAACTTTTAAGCATACCCATGCTATTTTGATGGATCTAGTTGGTGGTTGAATCATTCATTTTATTTTTCCCATGTTTCTCCTTCCTGAATTCAGGTTTTCATTGTTAAAAGCCAGATTTGCCTCATTTGTAAAGGGTTGGACATTTTTTATGATCTGTAGGCTCCCTCCTTCACCCTGGAAAGTGAATTTGTAGAATATCAAACCTTTTTTAGGACTACAACATGTTTTTTACCTCCTTTCTGTTGTAATACTGTATTTAAAAAATGAAAATGACAATGCAAGCTCTGTGAATGAATTTTCAATCCTTTCTTGTGTTGTTTGCTCTATCCTGATGCTTCATTACAATTTTAGCAATTTGTGCATGATTTGTGTTGCATTTTATAATTTGTGTCAATCTACAAAAATAGATGTTCACCACTCCTTTGGTGTATCACCTTGTCAGTTTAGTTTTATCTACTTTTCTTTCTATCCTTGTCTCCTTGGCAGAACTAGAGTAGAATTTTGAGTTAAACCTCTGCAAATTTCATGCATACATCTGATCATAGGAGTAGAGGAACCAACCTTCAATATGGAGATTATTTGCCCATTGTTTCAAGTCCCACACTTGGGGAAAATATTCCATGTTGTGCAATCACACTAAATGACCCAATTCTCACTTACAGATCTGAAGGTCATTTAGGGGGTGCTGCTGATTTGCACTAACAACATCCTTTAAGACACCAATGGCCATGGTTGTCTTGTTAGCCATATAAAAAATATTTGAATATGGTTGTAATGGGTGCCTTCCCATTTGATTCCAGGAATCCAAGGTAATAAAATTAAATTTCACCCATATCTATCATAATATTGCTTAGGAGCCATCTGTCGACTACTACATTTAGGGTAATCTCATTATCATAATCAATGGTGTCAGAGGGAAGGTTAGCATGCAGGACCTATCTCTCATGCCCTCCTCTAATGTGTGGTACTTTCTCCCATAACCATTCCCCTAGAAAAGGAATGATATTCTCCTACCTCAACATTTTTCATACATCCCTGACCTCATCCAAATCCTTCTATAGAGCCTCAGTGTTCTTCCTTTTCTCTAACTATAATGACTGTTCCTTTAAGCATTAGATATCTCCTTGTAGGTTTTGAATTACATCCATGGTCTATTGATAAACCTCTTTCTGATGAGTAGGTTCTGGATACGTCCCGTGCACCATCTCTTCTCTAGTAACCAACGGCCTTTTCTTTGGTATTTCCCTAGCATGTGCAACCTTAGATCTCATTGTCACCAGTACAGATTCTAACTCTCACTCACATGCCACCCTTGACATCCATTGTGAGTTGGAATTTTTCACGCTCTCCATTCCTACATCTTTATCCTTCTGCAATTACAAGCACATGTGTTCAAATAAGTATAGGTACTCCTCATACTTGTGCTTATTTCCACACCAATATCAATATAATAGATCAGAGAATTCACACTTGTAGTGCTCCGTAGACCCATAGTTGTAACAATTTCCATGCGAGAACTCACTTCTTCCACCTTTGTGGTTACCTTGACCTCAAAATACTCAATATAAGCTTCTTCCATGAGCTCCTCCATCCACACGCCCTTGATAGTGATGACCATCATCATTGAAATTATTTGCAATGTTGGTTTTGCGCACACCAATATCAATGGCATCATGTATCTAGTCAATCAATCTAGAATCCTTGGTGTCATGGGTAATGGAGGTGCAAATCTTGTAATAACAAGACCCGTTCTTATGGATCACACGTTGCAGTAGCAAACAACTACTTACATCATGATCTCCATGGAAAATCTCACAGTCTACTGTCATGGTGCATACCAATCTCTGAGGAATCATGTCTTTTGTATGCCCTCCTACCTCGTAATCTATGCACCATAGGCAACTGTGAGTCTCATGTGATGAGTTTGTAGATAACTTCTCTAGCTGTTTGGACATTACAACAATCTGAGCTTCTAGAAAAGGGAAACAACTCGTATATATGCTTCCAACAGCCTCAGTGTGGCAGGCATCCTCCAAGGCCTCGCGCAGGTCTGTGAAAGTCTTGTGTAAAAGTGCTCTCCTGAAATGTGTTATCAACCCTCCAACAAACCATTGATCATGTTGAGAGGGATGAATATCATAAGATAGTTTTGATAAGAGAGTCTTAAAATGAACATCATATTCCCACACACTCTCTTTCATACCTTATTGAATCTCCTTCAGTGCGTTAATGCTCTTTTGATTAAACTCAAGGATATGAAATGCAGCTAAGAATACATTCTGCAATGCAGTGTAATCTACCACTGTCTGGTGGGGATCATACATCTGGTACTAACTATATGTGTTCCCTTACAACATTATTACAAATCGACTTGACTTCCATTCCAAGTTATTGATCCCCTTCATGAGCCATAGCATCTCACATTTGTGTACATTCTCTGCAACATTCTCAACACCTTTTTTGTCTAGTAGATGCAAATACATTTAGAGAAATACTTGTTGAGGTGGTTGAGGCCCTTGTCCAGCTAATCCAGAACCTTGATTCCCTCTAGTGTTTCTTCCACCCCCATATCCACTAGATCCATCAGTGCACGTCCCTCCTAATTAACCAGATCCTCTAGATCTACTAGGTCTACTAGGTCCACAAGTTCCTATTCCACCATATCCAACTCTTGTAGCTAGTAAAGGTCATGAAGTAGTCATGCCTTGTGTCTCCACCATTGTGGTGAACTTCACACCAACATTCTATGATTTTTCACCACTACTAGATGTGTGTCTTGTGTCTCTTCTAGATGTAATTCCTAATCTGTGTACTCGTACTCTACCAAAATTTCATTCCAGATAATATACCTCTAAACATAGGAAATGATTGTGCAGCCATAGATGTGCCAAATGAAAAGTTATATCTCCTAGGTGTTGATTGATTATTTCCACCAATACCAACTAGGTTAGTAATACTTATCTCTATATTTAGAAATCTAAGCATCAGGGGTTGGTCACTAGGTGGATTCAGATGCATGCCAATGAATTATCTCCTTTCTTCCTATGATGAGACTTATTTAGAAGCCAAGGGGTTTTCTCTTCTGCACTTGCCAAGATGGTGTATCACAGACTTCTCAGACTCCACATCCTCTGCGTGAACCTCAATTCCTTCCTGTAACACCTATCTCCATAAATCCATCACTCTTATAACTTCACATTTTTTATATAACTCCCTCTCACGAGCTTCATTATACATGATTCATCTTGCTTCACTCTCCTTTTAAGATGCAAGGTCTACCATATTTCTCCACCCTAACTTCCTTGCCAAGTGCTCAGAAGAATCTTAGCTGGCCATAGGAAATTCTTCCAAACTCAATGTAATGATCAGGATATTTATATCTAAGGGTATAGCATACAAGAACGATCCTCTTGGTTCTCTCAAAAACTCAAACTCAACAATATTTCAATAGGTGTATGTATAAAATGTGTACTCCAAGGTGTAACTTATCAACACTCTACTCCACCAATGATCAACAACACATGTCCAAGCCATATCAGCATCCTGTAGCATCTAATACTCATCTTGGGTCCACACGTGAGATATATAGTACCAGCATGATCTAGATGCATATGCCAAAATCTATTCATACAACTTCACTGAAAAGAAAAAGAAGAAGATCTAATACAACTCATGATACATATGTTCTTCTACCCATTTACGTGTATTAAACTCAAGTCTGGTACTAAATCTCTTAGCAAATTCATCCTCTGTTCTTTTAAGCCATGCTTCGACATTATCCAAGGTCAATCGCTCTGTAATAACACATCATTCTTACAAAAACTTTGAAAAGAGGTCCCGACAATGGAACCAAAATGTAGTTTCTATTATCACCACATATTTCAACAACCAATCCCAAGTGTGCCAGCATATCATCAAGTCTTAGCCTAGAAGCTAAGCCAAGGTGCGCGCAGGTGCCGAGTCCCTACTTTATGTGAGCCTCATGAGAATGTTCCTTTTTAATACTAGGATGTAGTATAATGAAAAAACAAGTGCATTCATTCATGAAATTTAAAATGTAAACACTAACTCCTAGCCTAAATGTATTGTAAACATATATTAACATGATCAGCTAAAGGAAAGTATAATCAACCCATGAGCATCATTAAGAAAACCAGTAACACAAACATGAACACAAAGGAAAAATACACATATCAAGATCCATTACTAGAGTGTTATATAATTACTTCATTATATGCATAATCCAAAACATGGTAGCCAAGATTGCATCAAGATATTTCCATTGTTTTTCTTTTAATGTTCATACTAGGAGATCTTTTTGTACATCACAAAGCTCTCCATTACATATCTCTTTCCACACATACCCTCACTTCCTATCTCTCTATCTTTCCTTATCTAGAAATACCCTCTATATCAAGCATTTGAAGGAATCCTCTCCTAACCGTACATCATCATCTGGGAAAACCTACAAGAATATTCTTATGATTACTCTACCACTGCCTAGAAATATGCCAAATGTCACAATGTGTTTCCCTCAATAGAATGTCTTTAGCATACATTTTCCAACTAATCCTTAACAACATTGACTCCTTATCATTTCATGATAATTGTAATGATTCCCTGGAACATTATTTTCTCAAATTGCAAGTCTCCATAGCTTATCTACATCTATATATAGTTTATTTTCCATTCACTCCCTATGTAATTCTTTTTCATGTTGTCCAAAATTCACCAACTCCTAACTCCATCCTACCCTGGCACAATCCTTCACGCCTCTCTAAGGACTACTTCTATGCATGCCTTTGCACCCTGTTTCTACGTGCCAAAAGGCTTTGTACCTTAGGTACTTAGTTAATCTTTACGGGCCCAACAGTTCCCACCAGATCCATAACGTGTATTACCTCTTGTATTCCCTCCACCTCAAAATCCACCAGGTCCACTAGATCCTGAACTAGCTGATCCTCCTCTCGTAGTGGGCACCAGACCAAATAATGTGTTTCCTTATGTTTCAATAGTTGTACTAAATTGAATTCCCATGGTTTATAAAGTTGTATTAGTTCTATATGTAATACCAACATTCTCTGTGCCGATGACACACCATAAAATATACCTCCTACCGGACCCCAAAAATAAAATAGATGACATTTTTCTGCCATAGATGAATGTGTTATCTGATTAACTCCTGAATTTAAGGGAAAATTAAATCTATCTTTTGCTACTCTACCAACCACACTAGCTTTCTTATCAATGACTGTCACAGGAACTGGAAAACCAATCACAAGGGCTAGGTTGCCAAGAGGAATCAAATACACACCCATGGTCCTTACAGTTTCAGCCGGTGCACTTTCATCTGAAGCTAAAGAGGGTTCTCTACCATGTTTAACCAAATGGGGGAGTACCAAATGCTCTAGATTCACGTCTTCTATGTGATCCCCAAATCCTTCGCGAGTCATCTCTCTCCACAACATCACACTGCTTTGCCAAATCCCTTTTGTGTGCCTCATTAAACTTAAGTTTCCTATCTTTTATATACCTTTATGTCATCAGGTCCAACATCTTTCACCACACATTCTCCTACCCATGTACATGGTGTATTTTAATTGCTAAAGGGATAGCACACAAATCAAGATCATATGTGTTCACGCAATAACTAAAACTCAGGAACCTCTAGACAATAATAAGTAGAAACAACGTACTCCAAAGTGTAGCTATGAAAAACACCACCCCACCAATGATCCATAGCACGTGTCCAAGCTAGATCAGCATTATGCAAATTCTAGTAGTCTTCCTACATCCAAATAAGTTCTCTATACCTCCAATTCCTCATTGATGTGTATCATACCAGCCACTTGTACAAATCTATAGGTAAATAGGAAAATAATGTCTTATAGAGCTCATGATAGAGATTTTTTTCAACCCACACATGTACATCAAATTCAAGTTTAGTATTAAATCTATGAGAAAAATATTCTTCTAAATTCTCTACCCAATCCTCATTGTTGTCCAAATTCAACCCGTACATCTTCATCATGCAACATTCTTGTAAATATCCTGAAAATAGGTCCCAGAAATGGAACCAAATGTATTATTTAATTTTACCAAACAACCCAAGATGCACTGGCACATCACTCATCCAGAACTAAGAACTCACATGAAGCGTGCAAGGGTACTAAGTCCCTCTTTTATAGCATCTTTGTCAAGGATTTAACATGATAAACACACATATTTACATATACATAACACAAACTAGATCTAGTTCACAACCATATGCAGGAATGATTAAACAAGAATCAAGATGAGATCTACCATGCAATATCTAACAAAATATATGTCAATAACAAATATCCAACCACATAGATCCATTATATTAATTCACTATAAAATACAAAATTTGAATACATATATAAAAGTGTCACCATAAGTCATGCACGCTCATAACCAACATCATAACACTAATAAAACGTGGATCCCTTAACCATGCAAATAAATACATATTTATAGGGGTGGGCACTTGCCCTTCACTGCCTAAGCATCCTCAAAATAGGTTGTATGCTAAGAATAGCCATACGACACTACAATATAAATGCAAAATCATGTAGTGTCATTAATAATAGATTATCTAATAATAAATAGAGATCCAATCCTATTATTATCCCAAAACTGTGCAAGTTTTTTTATCTTCCACTTGTACCAAAATAGCTTTGCATGTCTTCCAAGTATTCATGCATTTTTGTGCTCCACACTCAACCCTGTCCTTAGCCAATCCGTACGAAAACATATAAGTACTTGAAGTCATACCTTCCCAGATGTGCCCTCTTCTTCTACACTTTTGCATGCACCTACATGCCTTATGTCCACACGCCCTGATCTTATGTGCCTTTAGTTCTCAGGATGTAATTCATTATCCCAACATCCATAATCTCAATTTTCTTCATGGACCATAACCTTATCCATTAGGATTTATGTATCATTAGAGATATATGCTACAAAACTTCCCTTATTGAACACACACACACAAACAAGAGGGAAACACACCAAAATGGGAAACAACACATGACAGAAAAAGGAAAATTATATATAAGGGGAGGGATATCTACAAAGGTGGGAAAAGAGTATACACATACCCAAAAATGATTTGGGAAAAGTACATGCCATCATGGAAGAATGGGTTGAAATGTGATATTTGAAGAGCATAAACCATTATATGATCAAACCATGCTCTTGTGATGGTTTTGCATGGCTTGAGAATAAGGAGACATACCAAGACTCCATATTCATACTCATACTGCACTAAGAACATTCTTGCATTTGATGAAAAAAATTTCACGTTCTTGGAACTCTTGAATTTTTGAGGCTTCCTCTCGATTTCCTACGATTATGAGACATCATTCTTCCATGTTTTCAAGAGTGTGAAAATTGATTTTGTCATGAAAAAATTCATCCTCTTTGAATTGCAACTTTAAATCATCTCTTACATAAGCAAGGTACTCGGGAGGAGTGAGAACAAATTGATTCTCTTCCCATTTGACAACTTCCCTAAACATCTCGATTCATTTCTCTAAGTGACTACCTTCCAAAATAGAGGATATATCATTGAGATGGAGGCCCTCATCAATCTCGAGGAAATGTTGCAATATGGGAACATGTTTGAGGCATATCGGAGCTTGAAGAATGGTGAGCATAATATGATTTTTAATTTTCTCACAAGAGTCATGTGCATCTTCTCCTTGTTAGAAATTTTTTTATTTGTGCTCATCCACTCAATGTGGGTTTTAATATCATCCTCACAACTACAAATATTAATTTGATCATAAGGGATTATTTTCCTTTAAGTGTATATTTCCATATGAATCCTTGTTTTGCATTGGTGGAGCATTCCAGAGTGGTGGGAATGTTTTTAACTTTAACAAACTCCTAAGAATCTTGTAACGTTTCACTTTGTTCTAAACAATTCTCTTCAATACAAATCGGCTCAGCATTTTCCCTATTATCATCCTTCATAGCAAAGATGTTTTCTTCAAGGTTGATGAATTCCAAAGGAGATTCGAAGACCTTCCTTTTTTTACCCTCATGAATTTATTCAAAGTGTGTGAAATATAAATACTTTCTTTCACATTCACTCTCATCAACCAAGGCATTGGGGAAGACACCAAGTTCATCCATTGGCTTTGTCTCAACATCAAACATTGGTGTGTCAAAGAGAGGAGAACAAATTGAATCATTCCTATCTTGCATCTCCATATCCTGAGTCAATAGTTCAAGATTGAGTTGAGGATATTTAGTTTCTTCTATATACTTCAAGATTTCTTACACATATGGTTCTTCCAAGTTCACTATATGCTCATCTTCATTATTATTGAGATAATTTCTACATTTCGTTTCTAGGAGATGGTTGAAAATCTGATCAATATGCACCCATGATTCATTTGGAACATCATCATTGACTCCTTCCATGCTTTCTATTGCCCAAGATACACTTTCTTGCAAGCATGGGCATACTTGAATCATGACACCTTTTGATAAGGATAATAGTTCCATGCTATGTAGGAAAGGCATTCCATTGAGCTCAAAATCTATATTATCCTCCTCTTGGTGGGAAGAAGAGAACCATGTTGGTACAATAATATGGGAAGGATTTTCAACTCTATCCTGATAATCCATTATTGAATCTTCTTGCTCATAAAAAAGATGAAAGACTTTATTTTCACTGTGATGATCACTTTGCTCCTTGAGTGAGAAGAAGTTGTGTTCAAATAGTTCATTTTCCTTGGATTTGAAAAGTAATTTGGCCTCTTCCATTCGATAATCCATGATTGAATCGAGAAGGGAACTTGATTCTTTGACTGTCTCCATTTCTTCATCAAAATAGGAAGGTAAGTTATCCAGGACCATTTAAAATTCATCCTCTTGAGTTCAAGGGGAAGGATTGATTTTTTTCATCTCTTCACATAACTCCATCTCATCAGTAATTGAAAGATCAAAATTTGAAAGGATATTATTCATGCTTACTTTGAATTGGTCATCTTGTATTTCTTCATCATTGGTGGAGTCTTCAGAAAGCATTGAATCATCCATTATGCAACAAGGATATTCCTCTCTTGAATCTATTGCTCCTCTAAAGGGCTATATTTCAAGCCAAAAATAATTTAATGAATGACGGTTCCACCTCCATGTCTCTTTCAACATCTTCAAACGTGTTTCCTTTAATTTCAATAAAGGATTCAAGGAGAATGAATTCCTCAAAATCATCCAAGAATATTCTAGGGATGAACACTTCATAGTATGGATAATCATCAGGATCTTCTGGAGTTTCTTCATTTTTGACAACACACAGTGATTCAAGGTGTTCATACCTTTTCTTAGAGCTAAAGCATACCTACAAATTTCATGATAGGCTTCAGGGTCATAATTTCCTTCTATTAATATTTGAAGCCTTTCCACATATTCTCTTTTTAAAATGTTCATTTCTTCATCACCATATACAAGGAAGTCATATATAGAGTGACAAAAGAAAGAAAATATTATTAATATCATAGTGAGTTAGTTTAGGTTGCAAAAGTATTCTTTAATGGATTCTACACCACCTTGTCCTTCATCTTCCTCCATAGTGCTGATTTTATTTTCATCAAAAGGCTCAAGGATAAGATCTTCTTCAGCAATGTTCAAGAACCTTGTAGGGATGAACACCCTATAGTATGAACAATCCTCATGATATTCCTCCATAAGACAAATCTCCTCTTCTTCGTCTTTTCTAGGGAGTGCTTTAAGTTTTTCTAATATATCTTGCTAAGATTTGGTATATTTCAAAATTTAGAGGTATATTTGGGGACTAGAATGTCCTTGCATAATGCTTATGATTCTTTCCATATAATCAATTTTTAAGGTAGTCATTTCGTCATTTCTATATGCGAGGAAATCATCCCAAGGGAGGGTGATGAAAGACATGGCTCCAAGATTTTCATTCAGTTGTGCATGATTGAGAGTATTACCTTTAGCATATTATTGAGCTTCACACATTATCTTGTACTTTCTATGAATATTTTTCAACAGCTTTGTTGGCTAGATTTTCTGCATAGCACAAAACCTAGGTATTCATGAGATAAATCTCCCTCATTTAACTAGTGAGGCTCCCATGTCATATTTGTCAGTAAAAATGTGTTATTATCTATCAGGGGTTTTACTTTAACCACTTAGTTCATGAACCATAACTAAGAAGTTATGCATCAAGTAAGTAGTTGTTCAAGAAAGGAAGTATTTTATAGAAGAAGGAAGTAAAGGAAATATAGAGAAGAAATGGGGAAGATGTGCATCCCAATTAGTAGATAGCAGAGATAATTACATGCACATAGAAGAAACTTAATAGATATGAACACACAAAATTATAAAACAAAGGTCGCTCTAGATCCAGATCTAAAATAACACAAAGTTTATTAAGAGATCTAAGATTAAAAGTAAGAAACATAGTACACCATGACACAAAGTTCTCTAGAAACCTGCTCCTTTGTACTCCTTTGCTCCAAGTTGCTCTCAAGGGTTTAGCACAAAGTCTAGAACACAAGATTGTTGCTTACAAATTATGATCCTTTAACCCAAAGGTTCTTCCTCTACTTATAGAATGTAGAGGGGCAATTACAAGTTGGAAGCTTTAGTTGAACTAGCACATGTGGAAGTTGGAAAAGAAACAACTGGAAATCTCCATCCTAGAATTCCTCTTTGCATAACATGTATGATTTGCAACTGAAAATAAAAACTTCTATTTTGCACGTCCGCCACCTATCTCTAAGTAGTTGACTTCTTTAAGTGATGGCTTTTAAGCCAATCACTTAAGTTTTATATATTAATTAATCACTCAATTACTTTTTCGGAGGAAAGAAGAAGGAAGAGGAAACGTGCAGTCTTGTCCTTTTTCATGTCTGCAGGTAGTTGATTCTTTTACCATTGATTCTCACCAAGCTGGACCTGGAAACAACAAGCTGGATCTGGAAGCATCTAGAAACAGCTAGAAGTAAGCAGCTGGAAGCAAGTGACCATGATTTGATTATGGGTATTGCCTTTGACATGTATTCATTCTTATCCTTGAAGCTTTTGTAGTTCTTCTCTAGTACATGCATCAATGCAATGTTTTCTGTAGATAACTCATCATCCTTATTTTTAATTGCATATGAGCAATTAAAATTTTTGGAAAGCACTCTGGATGAATGAAAATTCAATGAAGGCTTCAACTGGAATATGGGAGCATTTTCACAAGATCTTGGAAGGAATTTTCCACGCACTGACTTCTTCACGGGCTGCATTCAAAACAAGAGGATGAAGTCTTTGTGCCGGAAGCTTTTACAACTATGATATCTAGATCTGGATCTACATATGGATTTGTATCTGCATCTAGATATGGATCTGCACCTACATAACAAACTTTGGCAACTGGGCTATGGATGGAAAAGCTGCAACTCAAATAATTCCACTACCTTTAATCTGCATGCATGAGTGAAGTTTTTCCTGCAGGCATGAGTGAAGTCTTTCCTGCTCTGGATATGTCTATCAATTCAGCAAGAGGTTCCGAGCCTAGATCCATGTCTCCAATATCTACAAATTTAGAAGTGATGCATGACTCTGTTGTGCTTTCTTTTTCATCTTTCTTCACCATATCTTTGTCTATCTTTGTCTGAATAATTTTTTCTTCTTACATGGCTGGATTTCTTCAATACTGGTGTAGATCTGGGTATTTCTTCAAATTCGGAGGAAATATTCAATGTATTGGACATTGATATAAGTTCTTTTTCTTTTGAAAAACACCTGTAATGAATTCCTTAGCACCTATAACACTTATGCAGACAAAGATCAACCTCCTTCAAAGCATGCACCAAAATTTGAAGCTTTTAGCCTTGTTGCCACCTTGCTTGAGCAAAATCCTTCTTCAAATGCCTTGTTTCCACCTTGCCTGAGCAAAATCCTTCTTCATATGGGGGCGCACTTTTCCTCTTGGCTGCAATTCTTTACCTGTGAATTAAATAATTCACCCATATGGCTGCCCATGCTTATATAACCCTCACAATTCTATAATTAATAATTTCCCTAACAATTAAAGGTAATTAATTAATTAAAACTCAAGCTCTTCTCTTTTAAATATAGCATGTTTAAGGACAATCATCCAATCAATTAAATTAATTCAATTTAATCATCCACACTTCACTTCACTTAAGCTTCACAGTGTGCATTGACCATAGCCACTGAAAATAGGAATTAATATAATCATTTAATACTTTAAAAAGTATTAATTCCTTCTCAAAAGGGGCTGCATTAAATAAATTAAATTTATTTAATTTTGGAATTCTATTTTTAAATTCCTTATGTCCACTTCCCTCTATTGACTTTTCCACAATCCTGGGTGTCAAAATTGGGTGAATAAATATGAACAAATATTTATTTAATGTATTATTATTCACCCAAGGTGGGTCGCACTTTTTTGCACATATAATTCTATTTTTAAGAATTTTTCATAATGGGATTCTTTACCCTGCAAGGCAGCCCCGGAAATCCCATGATCCACTTAAGTGATTTGACTTTGACAATGAGATTATTTACCCTGTAAGGAAGGCAATAAATTCCCGCCTGCCTGCAGCCTTTAACTTTCCCACTGCAGCTTAAGTGAATTTTATAACAGGGGAAAAAGTACCCTGCTAGGAAAGTACAAAATTCCCATCTTGCTTGTTGCTTCTATTTTCCCCATTGCAACTTGAATCCTTTGTTTTCCAAAAATGTGCCCAACCCTGCAGGGGCTTTTTTGTGTACGACTTTTCTTTTTCCCAGTGATCCAGACCTCCAATGGTGACTTCCTTTGGGCATAATGTGTGTATATGTTCTCTAACTGCTCCAGGACAAGAATCGGGCTTACCCAGCAAAGGAATTTCTCTAGAGAAATTTCACATAAAACGAAATGGGACAACACAAAAACACGAAAAATTGCCAAAAGTCACAAATAAAGCCCAAAACTTATTCCAAGTTAAAACCCTTCTAGTACATGGGAATAATGACATGTTCAATCATAACAAAGTTAAAACAGAGTGCAAATAGCCTCAAACGGGGCTCAAAATAATTAAATACAAATTTCCCCTAGACAAATCCTGACGACAGAATATAACAATTTTGGGCATCTGGGTATTTGGCGAAAAAGGCTAATATGGTTCTTTGGGAATATCTTGACGTAATACAAGAAATTTTAGGCAATAAAAACACAAAACAACCCATTATTTTAAAAGTAGGAAATTTTTTCGGATAGGGTAGTCACAGATTTCAGGATGAAATCTAGGTGACACCTAGCTTCCTACTTTATTCTTCATTGGCAAGTTATTTTTTCTTTCCTTTTCTTGATTGAATTTTATTTCTTGAAGTAAGAGCCCCTTTTTTTGTTCTTGAATTTTATTCTTTGCAAGAACTGGTCCAAAACCATGGTTGATCAACAATCATTATTTCTCGATAACCAATTGATTCTTCTTCTTTGTTTTCACTCATTGGTACTTCACTCCAATTTAGAAATTTCTTCATTTTGATGTGCGAAATGAATGTGACAGGGGTTTGCTCCTTGATAGAGTTTCCTTCAAAAATGATTTTTTTTGAAATTTATTTTATTTTATTTTTTAAATATGTGTGTGTGTGTGTGTGTGTGTGTGTGTGTGTATGTGTGTATAATGTACTTTTGGGGTAGAAATATTTTTTTGATGCACTTGCGCAAATATCTCCCCAACAGAGTCACCAAATACTATTAGTGATAAAAAAATTGGTTGGAAAAATTATGTGTCTCCACCAACGTTCACGGGGCTACACTCCACTATATTGAATGGTATAACTCCCATTATTAAATGTAGCTAATATAATCCTAATATAAATGTTTTGGGTTGTCCATATAGGCCAAGGATCACACAGGGACACTCCACTGAACCTATGGAAAAATTCTTGTACAAGGTATAAGGGAGGAAATCACAATGATGAGGGAGAAGAAGAGAAATAAAGGAAGGGGGGTTATTGTCATGAGTAGGCCAACTACAGAGTTCACACCTAGTAACCAGAGTAGTTCAAGATTCTATATAGAATAATAACAACCTTGCTACAGACATCAAGACAAGATGAGATCATGAACAAAAAGTTTTAGGAGTCTCCTTATCAAGAAAAGAAACAAACTCTCTTCTTATTTATTGACATTCACAAAGTTTTATAATGAAAGGAATACAAAAAAATAAGAGAAAGGGAAATAGAATAAATGTATCTTTTATTTCATGTCCATTGACACAAAGTTAAACATATACAATCCACAATTGCTATAGAGTGGAAATTCTTTGAAATATTGGAATCCTTTGGAATGGAGAAGAAATCCCAATTTATAGAAATTTGAATTGACCTCTCATCTCCCCTCACATGACTCTTTGCATTCATATTCCACTTGTGACCTTTCATTTATGAAAATTATGTAACATCCAATTTTGTCAATTTGATCTTAGAGATTTTTATTTTTTTTGAAATCTTATCTCATGTAGCTGATTTAAATAGCCATATATTTAAATCCAACATGAGTCTTAATGAAATCCATTTCCGATAACTATCATGAACCATGTGCATCTGTCAAGATATATAAGTCATAATCCCCTAAGTGTATACCTATGTTCCACCCATGAAATCCAAAGGCATCTCATAACCTAGAAAATGGTGAAATCTCGACAATGTAATTAGCAGTTACACTACCTTGTTCAAGGTTTCTGTGTCATATATGCCATGCTCGGTTCCATGATGGCACACTCGCCATTGGAATCTTTTCATCTCACCTTATCACTTGTTCAGTTATATGGATTTGCAATCAATGGTGCTTTAAACATCTAAAAGTCTTGTACCATAGTATCATGATAGGTCAAATGTAGTTCTGATAACACTCATTTCTACCTATCTATTCCAGATATAAGATAGATCACACTTTAGATTGAAATTACAAATCTTACCATTATTAGTGATACAAATTCAATCGAATAAAATAATCCCTCACATTATCAAGGAGTAATAACCATTAATTTTGTTCTTACTCCTATAAGAAATCATGCAAGCTACATAACTACTTCATCATTATGGACATACAGATTCATTCCCATTATCATCCTTTAAATAACACTTTTTCTATACATTAGAATCATGTTATTCAGTTTTTACTTCAGCATTTATATTAGCTAGGTCTAATATATATATATATATATATATATATATATGAATCTTATTCTAATTAGGTTTCTTGTTTCAATACTAATCCCAATTATCTTGAGGAATTCTACAAAAATTCCCAAAACTGACTTAGGTTTGTTTGCATGGTTACTATCATCTTGGCAGTATAATCATTTTTCTTGGATTTTTATACCAATTTCATTGGCATCCAAAAATACATTCTATGAATTCCAGATATCAGATCATTGTTATCCTTTATATGACTACACCATCATATATTTACCATGGTTGATTTAAACTCACTAATTTTAGGAGCATATATACCAAAATATAGCCATGGATCTCATAATGAGTACTCACGGTGAGCACAATCTGCATGCTCCTAGCAGCTATTTCATGATTTGCATTAGGCATCATACCCAAGGTTTCATATAAGTTTAGTGTTCAAGAGTTTAGTCTCCCATAAATTTCTTCACCAACTTCATCCCATACCCTGTGGGTCCTTTTAGTATTTAAGTTTATCCTAATAATGAATTGTCTTCATTAATCAAGTAAAATTCATCATTAACGATCATTGTATTTATAATCATGCTACTCTGATAGATCTTATACTTCATTTCTAATTTTATGGAATGAAAGTTCACTTAAGCACCAAAGAACATCCCTATTTTATTCTTATTTATTATTTCATCTTACAATATTATGTTGAGCTTCCCATCATGTTACGAGATTTGGGTTAGTTTTACATAGAAATATAATTTAATTCCCTTAAAGGTTTTTGTGCTTCCCAAAAGGAACATATATTAAGTTTTAAGGACTTAACCCTCATATGTTGAACTTTACCTTATCATCTAGAAGTTTCATCATCATATTTTTACCTCTAGTAGAGTTACTCAACTTACTAGAAGAAACTCCCACAAATGTGTATGCATATGCATATACATCAAGATTCATACCTGGAGGGTTTCTCATCTACCAAGCATTAGACCTTTATCTTGACTTGCAAGACATCACAATCTCTTACTAACATTACTATTAGTTTTCCATAAGTTAATCGGTTTAGATTAAAAATAATACTTCAACATTGATCCATAATGTATTCCATTAACCTATCAGTTATATTATTGATTTTTAACTTCCCATTTCAATCATTGAAATTACTAGGTTCGTCTAGTCCATAAGGTAGTTAACATACTACTGAATCAAATATTTATAATAGCCCTCTAATACGATTATCCAATGATTCAATTTTCATAAAATATCACAAGCATATAGCCACATATATACCGATATTACTACAACTTAGTAGAAGTTGTTATAAAAATTGCAGAGAGGGATCAATAGTCTTTCAATGATATGAAGCAAGTATCTTTTGATCAAAATATGGAATCTGTACCATGTCCCCAAGTATCATAAATGTACTTAGTAGATTTTCACAAGGAAATCATTATTCAAAAACAACAAATAACTTCTTTACATAAATAAGAATATCTCAATTCAATAATGGACTGCAACATTTTCCTTTTAAAACAAACATATGATTCTATTAGATAACCAAGGCATTTCTTTACTTTATGTCTGTAATCTTCACTCACTTTACTGCAATGGTTAGGCAAGGTCAATTTGACTGAACTGAGCAAGAAAAGTCCTTTATCCCATTCATCAATTTATGTCATTAAATGTTAGAATGAATATATATAGCAATAATAATCTTATTATTGCAATTTAATCATGTGATGCAACAAACATCATACTCTATTAACTTGAATTGCATACATTCAGTACAACTCTATTACCTTCTTAAGTATTCCTCAGTAAAAGAATCTTATTACCACTTCACATAAATAAGTTAAGAAAAACCGGATAAGTATATTCAATTCCAATAGTGACCATTTACTAATCAATACCACTTATTAATATAAATGCAACGGAATTCCACAGAAATTAAATGGAAGGATTTAACTCTTATAAATAATGGTATGTATCTATATCATCTCATTCATAACTAAAAGTTGTTGCAACTATTCTTGTTTCTCTAGCAATTCCAACAAGTATTAACCTTGGACACACACAAGGTAATCTATGCTATGTAAATGAAACCAACCAGTTTCAACGATACTAAAGTATCCATCAAATAAATCTGGTCTAAATGCCGCATTCTTATTGCTTTAATTCCATGAACTTCATATGTCTTAACTTCGTACGACAACATATTTTGTATTAACCAAAAATATCCTAACATGGAAAGAGAATTATATATCTCAAGATATATGTCATAATAACTTATAGGAACTAAATATAAACCTCATTTCTCAGTTGAACAGTCATGTGTATTCTTTATTACAACACAAAACCTTGAATTATGTCTTACTATTTTTCACTACAATAAGAATCTAAAAACATAGGGAAACGTAGACTTCATTTCACATCTATATATACTTGCGTATTCCTTAATACAACATTACACCTCCCATTGTATCCTAATACATTGCGCTATAGTAAAAATTCTAAAAACACAGCCACTACCGAAGCTTGATTGAACTCATGTATAGAATTCTAAACTTCCCGAGTTTTTCATATTGACTAGTATGTACTAATCCTCTATAATGGGAAAGTAATACACAATATTTTATCATTCAATAGAGATTAATTTAGTTACATAAGATACACATAATACAAATAAAATAATCTTCCTTACAAATAGATTTAAAGAAATGGAAGCAAAACTAAGTTTTAGTTCTATGGTTACACCTAACAATTGGATCAACAATAACTTAACAAATATATCCTAGGTGCTTACCAACCAAGACCTTAGTTTCAATAAGGCTTTTAAACTTGTCCTAAAAAAAAGGCACAATCTATCATATTGTTATTCGTTCTCATCAAGGCCAAGTTCTAATCATGCTTTTTCCCTATTATAAATCTGGTAACAAATATGTATATAAATCTAATATATGAACCGAAGCAGCTTCCCGAATGAGGAAGAAAGGGATTTCCATACCTGATCAAAATATGAGTTAGGTTCAGACCTTCACAAACGTATTCCTAGAATCACTTTCAAGTATTTAGCATCAATGCAAAATGGTTTTGACAACAACTCAAGAAATTAAGTTGATGATGGCATTCCTTTAGATCTGAGTGAGTCTAAGGCTTGATACTATCAGCATCTTATTACTATGAACAACTGCACTCACCTTATTCCTTGGTGAAAGAATGTTCCTATTGAACTTACAGTCTTCACGAGACTGAATGGTAAATAGAAACCCACATTTTACCATTTAGCATTTTATTTCAATTCAAGTCCAACAAAACCAGTAATATACCCAAGACAATATTCAAAAACTCCCAAAAGAGTTCCAGGGATTAACACAACCCAGGATAACACGAAGTGTTATCTTTAAACAAGTCTTTAGTCCTAATATGGCAAAGTAGGAAATTTTGACGCCCAAGTTTTATTTACAAGGATGACAGAGACAACCTATTCGCATACCTGTTAAAAATAAGCAGTCTAGTTAAATAAAACCAGTGAACCTAAGCCATAACAGCAGAGCTTGTCTCTCTATCAGCCAAATCAATGGAAGATAATAGTCTATTAAATATCATATACCTGAGATAGAAACACCAATAGGAAATCACCAACTCAATCTTGGTGCATACCCAAAAATGCCTTTGTTTTTCTACACTTGGTATACACAGACTAGAAGTAAAAGAGAATAAACACTAGTATCAAGAATCTTACCAGGTCCATACATCAAGATTTTAGTCACATCAAAGAAAACTCATGCACTCAAATTTGATTTTGCATAATATTATAATATTTGCATAGAAACCCATTATTATCTAGATCAGCCACCTTGATAAAATACAACAAAGTTGCTCATTTAAATTCATAATAGGTAAACATGATTTGAGAAAAATAAATGATAAAAGTATTAGATACCCCGATTCTACAGTCATACCATTTACCATTTAATTTTGCAGAAAAATAGAGTATAAGAACAACAACATCAAAATTTCCCATACCCACTTTTTCTTAGCACAAATAAATTTATAAATATGTATTCACTTTAACACCTGATGAAATAAAAATATAAAGGGGATAAGGAACATCTCTTACCTGATAATTTGATTCTTAAACCCTTCTAAGTCTATCTCCAGAGAGTGTTATAGCAATAGAGAGTGTATGGATTTTGAAACCATCCAGCTCAAACCAGCCAACAATTCATCCCTCCATAAAAGCTAAGAATGATGTCCCCTGTCTATCAATTT
This sequence comes from Taxus chinensis, assembly GCA_019776745.2. Taxonomy (NCBI): domain Eukaryota; kingdom Viridiplantae; phylum Streptophyta; class Pinopsida; order Cupressales; family Taxaceae; genus Taxus; species Taxus chinensis. The sequence continues at coordinate 337,642,972 of CM034153.1, forward strand.
TCCCATATAAGTAAAACTTCCTCTTCTGAAACTAGCTACATGAACTTATAGCTTGTTTTCCATTCACAAATACCTGAAGTGGAGCTTTTACCCCAAATTTCAACAACAAAACCAAATGGAGTAATTGCATGCAGTTTACTTCCTTAGGAAGCTTTACGGATTTTTTCGTAATTTTTAAATGCGTAATTAATGAGGTTAACTGTTGGAGTACCACACCAGTGACTCATCCAACTACCACCTCCCTCCAAATCTCCTCCAAAATTGGTGGGATTACCTCAGATTAAACCCTCATTTACCTTTTCCACAAAATTAACCAAATATCAATCGCATAATTGCTTTCAATAACTTAGGTCGAATAACCTTTAGAGAGAATGAATTATAAGTATAAGACTAACGTTATAAAACATGCATGGTCATAAAAACATTTATTTAAATGGCCCATTTTTCCGAAGTCCATGAATTACAATACATTACTTTACTTATGTTAGAAAGTCTCTTAAGGTATATGATCTCCTTTAAGTTATCAAATATCTATACATAGTAGGTTTGGTTCTACCATATTACGGTCATTAAATTGCTATTCAACAATCTCCAACACCCCAATAGGATTTCCCTTAAATCAAACAATCAATTTTCAATAATTCAAAGGTCCCAAAATTAACATCTCGACCAAAAATTTATAAGCCCGTGTCAATTAGTCTCCAAGGTGATTAATCATTAATATGGGTTGAGTGAGTCTTCTCCACTCGACTCTAATGTTTAAAACACATTACCCTAAGGCTATCACAATGATACATTATCTAGCAAATATATATAATAGTTTTAGTTTTAGAAATGTATAGACCACGCCTAATGTGATATCATGGCCCAAGATTAATTTGCAGTAATGTATATCATTAAGCAGAGACTTTTGACCCATAAATCATTTGCAATAATTTGTGAGACTTATTAACTTAGTGCTTACAAGCTTAAGCCAGTAAAAATAATATTGTTTTAAGGAATTAATTATCTACAACACCCTTAGTTATATAATCACAAGATCAACATATTTTCTTAATAACCATACCATTCCCTTTGTCTTGTTTTCTTAACCTTTCTTGTAAACACTTGTTCCTCTTCGCTTGATGTCATAATTGGTCGAAGGTGACAATCTTGTTAAATTTTTGACTATACTTATGGGGTATTACATTCTTCCCCCCTTAATGAATCATCATCCCAATGATTTATTATTGCTACTCAGTTAAATCAATCAAGTACAAAATAATATACTTCTATTTGAACAAAATCATCATTATTTTCATTGAAACTAGTAATTCCATGTCTCATATGCTCGTATTTACTGGTTTTCATAGTTGGTAAATCAACAATCAATCACACAATCGGTAACATGTCATAGTTATGATCTTTATAGCCAATTATTCCATACAGTACTATGTAATATATAATATATATACTCTTGAAATTATGGTTTGAAGCATTAGGGTACCGCTATTTTGATCCTAAAAAATATTTACTCAAGATAAAATTAAGTAATAAATCCAACATAATTGTTCACAATCAGCTTAAGTGGTGCTAGAATAATAATGTTACAGTCATATAAGCCCATACTTAAATAACTACAATCTTATTATTCTAGTTCCTTTAAGTTTGAATATCAAAATTTTTTTAACAGTTATAATATATTAGTCCATCGATACCTTAATAGATCAGAATATTAATCTATATATCCTTGAGTTATATACACTGAAAACTCATGAAATTAATTAAGACAAATAATTCTTAAATTTTTATACTATCATGTATAATATTAATACAACATTGTATAGTGAGTTACCTCTCATTTCAATTCTGTCATAATAAGACTAATATTTCAAGTAAGGTCATACATTCGATACTTGATCATAAAGATATGAGTATATACTTCACTATATCATCAAAAAAAGATACATACAATAATTAACCAGCCATCTCATAACGTAAGTTATGAGTTTATCAATGTAATCAAGTAACAGTAGTATAAATGATAGAGTGCTTACACAACAATCACATTGTTAAAAGGATCAGCAAAACCTTATGAAACATTCCAAAATGTGGCACCCCAATTCAATGATTCCTAGATTTAAATTTCATAGACCTGATACTTGAGTTAAGTAGACTTTACTTTCTCAATCCCGTAACTCCTATTAGCTTTAAATTACCATTCTTTTATAACTAGGCTAGCTGTATTTACCATCTTAGGCACATAATATTAATAACAATCTAAAATTTAAGGACACTTTTGACTTTAAAACCTTGAACATTAGTTTATATATTACCATGTAATCATGAATGTCAAGTTACATACCTAATATTATTTGTTACACTTTTCAACCTCTAGATTCCTACTAGGTTTGAAACTTTACCAACCTGACAATGTTGTCTCAACCCAAGAAATATGATTTGGGCCTATTACACTTTAAATTCAACTCAAGGTATCAAATTTTTAGAAAAGTATGCAATAACAATGAGTACCATGTCCTTGTATGATATTTCAAGATTATATAGCATCTTAGGTGAAGTAAATAACATAGTTATCATTCAATCTTCCAAGAAGAGTGTTTACTCAATAACACTTAAGTAAACCAACCAGACTTATTTGACCATAATAACCCAAGTAGTATATCAATAGAGTGGTCATTGTTGGAACATAATGATTAAGTGGTCTGGCCAACCCTTATTGTATATGGGTCCATCACTAATATATAGGTTAATATTTAATAATATGAAATATTTATATTTCTATTATTAAATATGCTAACCTAGGTATATAATTTAGGTTAAATATTTAATATCATGAAAATATTATATATCTAATATTAAATATTATAAACCTAGGTGTATGTGTCAACCATTTTAGGTTTAAAAGTTGGGTCGGGAGACATACTTGATCACCTTATATATAAAGTACTTTAGGTCCTCATTTGATATATTCAAAAAATATATCAAAGGTGTACAAATCAAGTGATTTGTTTTTACCCTTGGTAAATAGGGTTTCAAAGGAGGAGGTGATCTTATTAGATGTAAAATAAGTTTTCTGAAGTACAAGGTTATTTTAAAAGTGGTTTTTACCCTATTGAGGTTTTCCACTATAAATATTGTGTTACATGTTTTATTTATTTCCTATAAGTATTTCTTTATTTACTTATGTTATGATGTAATTTTTACTGTAACATTATGTAATATGTAAGTTGATTAAATCCATATTTATTAGAATCCTCAAATTCTAACATGGTAACAGAGCGAAGAAAACTAAATAAATTAAGATCAAATGTTGTGTATTTTATTTATTTAATTTGTACGGGTTTTTTCAACCAACCTGAAAGGGTATTTAAAAGTATCTGGTCCCCTTCCCTTTTTCACCAATTTATTTTGGCATTAAATTTGTGCAATTAAACTCTCGGTAAATTTTGTAAATTATATGGAATTAATGTTTGTTTGGAGACTGATGTGTGCACAGGTAAAAGGGGCTTCAAATATTTACCTGTGTGAAAATCACATATAGAAAAAAGAAAAGATTTATTATTATATGAAATAATTTTCATGTTTTCTCTAATTTCAAATGTTTGCTGGTTAAATATTTCAGAAGGTAAATTCATACATGTGTTCTTTGGTCCCCTCTAAACGAATTCGATTTGAAAATCTATAGTTTATAGTTAATCTATAACTATATCCTATATAATTTGAAAACTATATTATTATTTTTAAATAAAAAATATATAATATAGAATAAGGTTTATATAATAATTTATATAAACATCATATTAAAATTTATATAGTTTTGAAAAAAAAAAACTATATATTAAAAGCCTTTAACCATATTAAAATTACATGGGATTGAGGGAAGAGTCAACAGACCATATTCTAAGCCTAAGTTTAAATCATATTTAAACTTAACTTACAAACCTAGGCATATATAGTTTTTGCTAAAAAAGAAACAAACCTAAGTTTGAATCATATTTTATATATATGGTTAGTTTAAACCACTTAAAATATAAATTTTATTAGATTTGGTTTATATATGTTTTTAAAAAAAACTTAAATGCTTACTTTTTTTGGAAAGGGGGGTTGTGTTTACTGCTTGGCCGTCAAGAGATTACTTTTAAATCTTAATACTTATTAAATTAAACATAGCATGTGTCCATAACCATTTATATTATCCATGTAAGGGGGCAGCCCCATTCATTTATATCTTAAATAGTTTATAAAAACTATATAAATAAACTTATTTAAATGTTTTCTTTTATATAAGAGTGGAGGTGGAGAATAAAATGAGATAATATCTCAGGTATAAATGTGGAACTCTCAAATATAAATGGAGAATTAAAAATAGGGCTAGTTTATTGGTGGCCCACATGAAGTGTGGTAAACATATATTAAAATATTGGTAGTTATAGCCACATAAATTTTTAAAGTTTTTAGCTTGCAAAAATTATATAAATTTTTTACAATATTTCCATAGTTTTAAATGTGTGCGGGGTAAAATTAAGAGTAAATGAAGGGAGGATACAAGGTTCATGAAAACATGGATTTCAATTTATTTCATTGGTCGGGTGAAATTACTTGTCCCCTCTGTAAAATATGCAGGTTAATCTATACTCTCATAAATCTACTTACACCTGGTAAAATTCTTGTAACCTGGTCTATGTCCTTTAAACCCCTTTAATAAGGGTTATGTGTTTTTTAATATAAAAAAATACACTATAGTTTATAATTTTTATGAACTATATGTTGTTTTTTATTTACATTCTATAAACTATATACCTCTTTGTAAAAAAAAGTGTATATATTTTTACATTATAAATTATAATAGGTTATTATAATGTGTTAAAATATAGCCTCCCTAATATTATACAGAAGAAGAAATTTTTAAATTTCACATTCTAGAAATACACAGCAAGTTTTGGATTCATTAAATTTGATTGTCAAATGACCGTCACATTAGACCAAACATAAGACAATATGATAATCATTTAGACGTCAAATTTAAGCTCGTAGGTTCCAAGAAACTTTCACTGTGTTAAAATTGATGGTCAAATGACTGTCACGATAGACAAAAAAATCCGTTATGACAGTCATTTAGACGTAAAATTTAAGCTAGTTGGATTTTTTTCTACATTATTTTTTTCAGAAATTTGAAGTTGTTATACATTCTTAGGGGTCTCTTGTTCACTTCTATATAGTTAGAAATCTTTTTAATATAAATCTAGGGTATAATGCAGATCCCTTTATATTACGGGTTATTATTTTGATCATGGGAGGTTAATTAATATGGATTGTAATGAAAGAATTAGTTATTGTCAAATAGTTTCTTTAGATATATAAAATTTAGATTTGGTTCTATTAAAAGTGTTGTTTTTATTATCGATAAATATTTATCTAACTCTATGGTACATTGTATATTATAATGGGGTGTGTTTTACAAGTTTAGGAAAATAATGGCATCCAACTATTTCTACCTTGACAAAACCCAAATCCTGAATGAAACCAACTACAACATTTGGGTCAAAACAAAATTTATGGCGAAAAAACTCTAGACAATTATTTCTGGATCTAAGGTTACTCCCACCAGTTGTCAAGAAATTGTAGACAACATGAATAAATTCTTACAATGAATGTAGGAGGCTCTTTCTATGATTCTACGCAATGTGAACAAAACATACCTTTTACACATTGGTAATATCAAACATCCGAAAGAGGTATGGACACAACTAGAATCCATGCATGAAGGATACTTGGTATATTAAGGATTGTAGTGAGAGTACAATAGCTGAAGGAATTTAAATAAATGGTTTAGATATTTTTGATGATTTCTCTTGTACATCTTGTTTTATATTTCAAAGTTTGAATAATTCAAAACTATGACATGTTAATTATCGAATCTTATATGAAATGTCTAGATATAATCTAGTGAAAAGTTTACATGTGTTGTCTTCTTCTCTTGAATTTACTTCATTAAATGCTTATAAATGATAGTTTTGATTCTGATTTAGTAAATGGTAATGATGATGTTTTGATGCTATAGATGTTTCTTAAACTCTTATCTTCCTAGATAAGAAATTAAATTAGGCTCAATATATGTTAGAAAGTTCAAATCCTATTAACCTTAGGAAAATGACTAGAAGCCATCATATGTACCATGTATTAATTACCTTATATTAACATGAGCCGTGAAGTATTATAGGGTCTAGGTGGATATACAAAGTAAAATATAATGTTGATGGTAGTATTAACAAACATTTAAAGCTAGACTTATTGCTAGAGGTTTCACTCAGAAACCTGGTATTTATTATGTTGAGACATCTCATGTAGCTAAAATGAGTACTGTTATGGTCTTATTTGTAATTACCACTCAATTTAGGTGGGAAATCCACCAAATGGATAAGAAAAATTATTTTTTGAATTATGATTTAAAAGAAGAACTTTACATGTTTCAACCTAAAGGATTTAAAGAAACTGGTAAAAAAAACTATGTTTGTAAGTTGAGAAATCTTTGTATGGTTTAAAACAAGCTCTTAGAGATTGGTATGTGAAAATTATTTCCTTCTTTAAACTATTAGGTTTTGTTAATTGTTCTTCTAACAATGATATATTTATCAAGAAATAAGGCTCACATATTATCTTTATATGTATATGTGTTGATGATTTTCTTATGTTTGGTGATAATTATGATTTAATTCATAAGGATTAAAGAGAAATTGAAGCAGTAATTTGAAATGAATGAGTTAGGTCTCTCACATCATGTTATTTGTATGACAGTATTTCATTCTATTATTATTTTTCAAAACACAATATGCAACCATTATATTGAAAAAGTATTTTATGATTGATTGCAAACCATTTTCTACTTCAATGGAAGTTGGAATAAATATTGATCTTAAATCTACATATGAAAAAGGTTGATCCTATTTTATATATGTTGTTAGTTGATAGTTTGATTTATCTAACTATAACTAGATTAGATATTTCTTATACAATAGGAATTACTTCAAGGTTTATGCAGGGACATGTTTTGGAGATCATTGGAATCTTGTAAAAATAATTTTTAGATATTTGAAAGGAATAATCAATTATGGGTTGCATTATAATAAGAATGAAAATGCTATCTTATATGGATTTTGTGATTCTAACCATACCGATGTTGTGTTATAAAATATATTGTATATGTGTTCAATTTTTTTGGTGTGGGAATCATTACTTGGAACAACAAATATAATCAATAGTCTCCATTTCTTCTACTGAGGAAAAGAAGTACAATGGAAGAAGTAAAGAAGTCATGTGGCTCAAACAGTTTTTGGTAGAGATACACATGTAAGCTAAAGGAATTATTTCTCTTCTATGTGGTGGTCAAAGTTATATTACTATTGATTAAGAATCTAGTTCAACATCAGAGGATGAGGAACATTGAGATACATATACGCTTCACCCATGAGAAGATGTAAATTGATGAGATAAATATCGAGTTCATGTTGACTGAAGAGCATGTTGTTGACATATTCACAAAGTTCTTGAGTGCTGCAAAGTTTTGTCACTTTCATGAAAAACTTGGATTGTCGGAGTTTCCATTAAGAGGGAGTGTGCATGACAATTTCACCTCCTAATAAAATTTGGTTTTTGTAAAAATACCTTTAGGTATTTGTAAAAGACCTTCGGGAAAGTGTAAAAAAAGAACTTCAGACAAGTGTAAAAAGACCTTCGGGCATGTATACCTCCTTGGCTTATTTTTTAGAAATAAGTGTAGAAAGATCCTAAAGGTGAACTTCAATAAAATCTTTAGTGCTATTAAGTTTACTAGTAAACATCCAGTATAATCATATTGTTAAGGAGGTCCTTTTTGTAAAAGGCTCTTATATGCTTGGGTTCAATAACCTTTTATGAGAACATGTGAGAACATGTAAAACTCACAAATCATACTTAGTCACTGATCATGGGATGATCATTGGGATTCCAAATCCTTTTGTGCCAAAAGGTAATTTGAGTATGATGGTGTTATAATTCCTTCAACTGATATGCTATCCTAAAACATTTATGGTTTAAGGATTGTAAATCCTGTAGTGTACCACAGGCAGGTAATCTATTGGCATATGTTATGTTATCCCACTTAACATTAAGGGGGAGTGTTCGAACATAGTGATTAAGTGGTCTGGCCAAACCTTAATGTATATGGGTCCATCACTAATATATAGGTTAATATGTAATAATATGAAATATTTATATTTCTATTATTAAATATGCTAACCTAGGTATATACTTTAGGTTAAATATTTAATATCATGAAATGATTATATATCTAATATTAAATATTATAAACCTAGGTGTATGTGTCAACCATTTTATGTTCAAAAGGTGGGTCGAGATACATACCCGATCACCTTATATAAAAAGTATTTTATGTCTTCATTTGATATATTCGGGAAATATATCAAAGGTGTGCAAATCAAGTGATTTGGATTTACCGTTAGTAAATAGGGTTTCAAAGGAGGATGTGATCTTACTAGATGTAAAATAAGTTTTCTAAAGTAAAAGGTTATTTTCAAAGTGGTTTTTACCATATTGGGGTTTTCCACTATAAATATTGTGTCATATGTGTTATTTATTTCCTGTAAGTATTTCTTTATTTATTTATGTTATGATGTAATCTTTATTGTAACATAATGTAATTTTTAAGTTGATTAAATTTGTATTTATTAGAATCCTCAAATTCTAACAGTCATACAACAATCACACATTGCCACAAGGGTGACAATCTGAATAACGATAATACAGTAAAACATAAAACAGTCCCTCTATACCTTAACAAGGTATATGATCCAATTTGAAGGGTGAAAGTTTTATACATTCACAGTACAAGTTTAAAACAGACCTCTTACATCTATAGTTAGTCTCATAAACATCCTTTACTTCTACTAAACTCCAATTTTAGAGCCATAAAAATCTTATCTGGTCACGTCCAATCAAGTTTGCACCATTCATAACACATATGAATCCTACACAGATTTATTTTTACCTGTAAGGACATCATAAGGATGCATTTTCCTGAATCTATTTTCAATTCACTTCACCATTGCATCTTGTTATAAAAATAATCTCATGAAACTATACTATAGTACATAAATATGCAATTCAACCTTATCGAAATATTTCCTTCTTTTTAAAAATGAGTTCAATCAGTGACTATAGCATGATAACTAACACCGAGTTATGGTTCATGAAATTTTTCTTATTATTTTCCATTCTAAATTCTAAATTCCACTTAGTTTCCAATTAGTCACTTCTCACAAAGAACTCGACTACATTAATCTTGTATTTGATTAGCAACAATAAGGTCTTATTTAAGTTTCCTTTCATTATGATAGGATGACTTGTTTCTTTTTCCACGAATCTATGACAAACTTTACTGCTAGGATTTATTTAGATAGATCACACTTTCTAAATTTTCCCCATCCTTTATCTCTTTTCTAAAAGTTACAAATAAAGAAGAGCTAATTCTCTTACATGATTTTACTATATAAAGCTAGAATTTTATTACAGTTTTCATTTTGGCCCAATTGGCCTTTCCAGTCACTGCCATTTTAATAGTTAATATTCTTCTATATAATGTCTTTATCCTATGCGGATTTCTTTTAATATTAGATGTATGCTCCAATTCTATCATAATATAGTTTAATCAATCAAGTAACACTCTAATAATCATCATCATTCAGCCAAAGTTGTTTTACTTGGCTGCTCATATTCACACTTACCAGTTGTTCCCTGCATCTATCTAGTATAGTGTGTCATGAAGGAATCTTAGATTATTAACTAACTCTTTTACCCCTAAACCCAAATCTTAGTTTGATATGGTTCATTATCCATGGTACATCCTTCTTTCCTTTTTATTTTATTCATAAAATTTTCTAAGCGTAAGGACTCATTAGGTCTAAGAGATGCAACCAACAGCTCTGATACCAAAATGTAACATCCAATTTTGTCACTTTAATCTTAGATTTTTTTAATATTACCTCATGTAGCTGATTTAAATACCCATATATTTAAATCCAATATGAGTCTTAATGCAATCTATTTTTGATAACTATCATGAACCATGTGTAGTTGTATGAGAGAATACTGAACTTTACTCGTTCTCCCTCAATGCTCTTTATGAGCCATACATAAAATGTATCCCTTTGGTTCTCCTTTAACAGGATATGATATATAAATGATAATCCCCTAAGTGTGTACCTAGGTTCAGCCTATGAAATCTACAGGTATCTCGCAACTTAGATAATGGTGAAACCTTAACATCGTAATCAACAGTTACACTACCTTGCACAAGGTTTCCGAGTCATGTATTCCATGCTTGGTTCCATGACGACACACTTTCCATTGGAATATTGTCATCTCACCTTATCACTTGTTCAGTTATATTGATTTGCAGTCAATGGTGCTATAAACAGCTATGATTCTCGTACCATAGTATCACGATAGGTCAAATGTAGTTTCGATAACACTCATTTCTACCTATCTGTTTGAGATATAAGATAGATCACTCTTTAGATATAAATTCCCAATCTTACCATTATTAGTGATAAAAATTCAATTGAATAAAATAATGCCTCACATTATTAATAAGTAATAACCATTAATGTTGTTCTTACTCCTATAAGAAATCATGCAAAATACATAACTACTTCATCATTAGGGACATACAAATTCATTCCCATTATCCTCCTTTCAATAACACTTTTTCTATTCATTAGAATCATGTTATTAAGTTTTTACTTCAACATTTATATTAGCTAGGTCTATTATATATATATATATATATATATATATATATATATATATATATATATATATATATATAATAGACCTAGCTAATATAAATGTTGAAGTAAAAACATATATGAATCTTATTCATTTTAGGTTTCTTGTTTCAAAAATAATCCCAATTCTCTTAAGGACTTCTACAATAATGCCCAAACCTGACTTAGGTTTGTTTGCATGGTTACTATCATCTTGGCAGTATATTCATTTTTCTTGGATCTTCATACAAATTTCATTGGCATCTAAAAATACATTCTATGCATTCCAGATATCAAATCATTGTTATCCTTTATATGACTACACCATCATATCTTTACCATGGTTGATTTAAACTCACTAATTTTATAAGCATATATACCAAACTATAGCCATGGATCTCATAATGATTACTCACGGTGAGCACAATCTACATGCTCCTAGTAGCTATTTCATGATTTGCATTAGGCATCATACCCAAGGTTTCATATAAGTTTGGTGTTCAAGAGTTTAGTCTCCCATAAATTTCTTCACCAAATTCATCCCATACCCTGTGGGTCCTTTTAGTATTTAAGTTTATCCTAATTAATAATGAATTGTATTCATTACACCTTGTTAGTTGGGATAAACTTCATCATTAATGATCATCACATCATATTTTACCTCTAGTATAGTTACTCAACTTTACTAGAAGAAACTCCCACAAATGTGTATACATATGCATATACATCAAGATTAATACCTGGAGGGTTTCTCATCTACCAAGCATTAGACCTTTATCTTGACTTGCAAGACATCACAACCTCTTACTAACATTACTATTAATTTTCCATAAGATAATAGGTTTAGATTAAAAATAATACTTCAACATTGATCCATAATGTATTCCATTAACCTATCAGTTATATTATAGATTTTTAACTTCCCATTTCAATCATTGAAATTACTAGGTTCATCTAGTCCATAAGGTAGTTAACTTACTACTGAATCAAAGAACTATAATAGCCCTCCAATACGATTATCCAATGATTCAATTTTCATAAAATATCACAAGAATATAGCCATATATATATTGATATTACTACAACTTAGTAGAAGTTGTTATTGAAATTAGAGAGAATTATCAACAGTCTTTCAACAATATGAAGCAAGTATCTTTTGATCAAAATATGGAATCTTTACCATGTCCCCAAGTATCATAAATGTACTCAGTAGATTTTCACAAGGAAATCATTATTCAAAAACAACAAATAAATTATTTACATAAATAAGAATATCTCAATTCAACAATGGACTACAATATTTTCCTTTTAAAAGAAGCATATGATTCTAGTAGATAACAAAGGAATTTCTTTAGTTTACACCTTTAATCTTCACTCACTTTCCTGCAATGGTTAGGCAAGGTCAGTTTGACTGAACTGAGCAAGAAAAGTCCTTTATCCCATTTATCAATTTATGTCATTAAATGTTAGAATGAATATATATAGCAATAATAATCTTATTCTTGCAATTTAATCATGTAATGCAACAAAAATCATACTCTATTAACTTGAATTACATATATTAAGTACAAATCTATTACCTTCTTGAGTATTCCTCAGTAACATAATCTTATTAGCACTTCACATAAATAAGTTAAGAAAAACCGGATAAGTATATTCAATTCCAATAGTGACCATCTACTAATCAATACCACTTATTAATATAAATGCAACCGAATTCCACAGAAATTAAATGGAAGTATTTAACTCTTATAATTAATGGTATGTATCTATATCATCTCATTCATAACTAAAAGCTGCTGCAACTATTGTTGTTTCTCTAGCAATTCAAACAAGTATTAACCTTGGACACACACAAGGTAATGTATGCTACGCAAATGAAACCAACCAGTTTCAATGATACTAAATTATCCATCAAATAAATCCGGTCTAAACACCTTATTCTTATTGCTTTAATTCCATGAACTTCATATGTCTTAACTTCATAAGAAAACATATTTTGTATTAATCGAAAATATCCTAACACGGAAAGAGAATTATATATCTCAAGATATATGTCGTAATAACTTATAGGAACTAAATATAAACCTCATTTCTCAGTTGAACAATCATGTGTATTCTTTATTACAACACAAAACTTGGAATTATGTCTTACTATTTTTCGCTACAATAAGAATATGAAAACACAGGGAAACGTAGACTTCATTTCACATCTATATAGATGTGTGTATTCCTTAATACAACATTACACCTCTCATTATATACTAATACATTGCACTGTAATAAGAATTTTGATAACACAGCCACTACTGAAGCTTGATTGAACTCATGTATAGAATTCTAAACTTCCCAAGTTTGTCATATTGACTAGTATGTACTACTCCTCTATAATGGGAAAGTAATACACAAGATTTTATCACTCAACAGATATTCATTTAGTTACATAAGATACACATAATACAAATAAAATAATCTTCCTTATAAATAGATTTAAAGAAATGGAAGAAAAACTAAGTTTTAGTTCCATGGTTGCACCTGACAACTGGATCAACAATAACTTAACAAATATATCTTGGGTTCTAACCAGCCAAGACCCCTTTGTTTCAATAAGGCTTTTAAAGCTATCCTAAAAATAAGGCAAAATCTATCATATTGTTAGTCGTTCCTATCAAGGCCAAGTTATAATCACACTTTTTCCCCATTTTAAATCTGGTAACAGATATATATATATATATATATATATATATAATATCTGAACCAAAGCAACTTCCCGAATGAGGAAGAAAGGGATTTCCATACCCGGTCAGAAGATGAGTTAGGTTCAGACCTTCACAAACATATTCATAGAATCACTTTCAAGTATTTAGCATCAATGCAAACTAGTTTTGACAATAACTTAAGAAATTAAGTTGATGATGGTGTTCCTTTAGATCTGAGTGATTCTAAGGCTTGATACTTGTTGGTCGTCAAATAGGACTTTACGAAGAGAAACAGTCAGGGGACAAGAAGTCCCTCCTCTTTAATGGGAGAGGTTCCCTTATTCAAAAACGAACCTATTTACAAATATACAAAACATGATTTTTTGGTTGAACTTGGATATTACGAAAGTGTTTACTATAAAGATCATCAATTACAAAAGGACTGAGGAATGAGAGTACGAGAATGAGAAGAAAGGAAACATGCAGAATTATAGATAATAGAGTAATTCTTTATGTATGCGAAGTTACAGTGAATTGAAAACAAGATCATTTGTATCGTATAAATAAGATGGAATTTAAAGACACAAATTTCTGTAAATAACATCTGCCAGAACACAAAGTTTCTTAACGTAACACAGATTCATTAATCAAGGACACAAAGTTCCTTCTTGGTTATACAAGATCACCATGCTTGCAAAGTTGAAGAGTATGCAATCGGCAAGACTAACAAACTGGAGACAAATGATCTTCACAAAATTTAAATGAAAGCTTAGAGATAACAGAGATCAGATAGACAAAGAATGGAAAGCCCTTTTGTATTGATTTCTTTATGATCTATTTACACTTTCAGAAAATAAACCCAGTTCTTCCTCCCTTTTTAAGAATGGCGTAGAGAGGCCATTATATAGCTTACAAATTAGTTACTCTTCGTAACCGCTTCTTTTAACCAAGAATAGTTAAGGACTGCCAACCACAATACCTCAACTTTTTACAAAGAAAATGGAAAAAGAATGGGAAGAAGAGAAAAGAATAAGGAGAAGAAGACAAGTGGTCAGTTACTGGGAGGGACCCACTGACTTCAAAATCCGTTGCCTGAATCTTTTCAATGCCTCGGCTATGTCTCTGCCATGAGGGACTGACGTGTTGGCTGTAGACTGACCCCAAAATCCGAGACACTTCTCCATTTCTTTATCAAACTCGACATGAGTATGATAATATTTATTTGCTTCTTCGATGGCAGATTGAAGAGAGAAAATCTCCTTCATTTTCTCCTTGGAGATGGAACTTTCCTTGAATAAATTATCTTTGACAAAAGCTCTGAATTGAGCTTTGATTTCTTGTAAGGAAAGGGGCACACCAGAAGTTTCATCTTGAAGATGACAGTGTATATCTTTGAAAGCAGATACCACCAGTGTCTTGAAAGCCTCTCCTTTCTGCCAGCTATTCTTCAGCTCTCCCAAAGCCTCCTCCAGGACTTTGATCTTCCACTCCACGCTGTAAACCCAGGACTTTGACAGATTATCCTTTGCATCATCAAAAACCTTATTCACCAATAAAATGTTCTCATCTGTCTGTCCCATGAGACGAGAGGTCTACTATGCAACTGCTCCAGAGTTTGAGCTCTTTATCCATGACCCCGATAGTGGAGGAGAGCTTCTGTTGCAAATTGTTCACCTTTCCGTGGAGTTTGAAAGCTTCATCGATGAAATTCAATCCTGCAACAAGCATATCTTCCACCATGGCTTCCATAGCTCTGCCGTAGACAGAATACTTGTGCATGTCTTTGATACTCTGTATTTCATCTTGGCTCAAAATTACAGGAGGTGGAAGAGTAGTCAATGGGGTAGGGTCCAAAACTTTGTCCTTAGACAAAAGAGATTTGATAAAACTTGTGAGAATCTGGGCCTGTTCCTCCAACTGTTCAATAGTTTTCTGCCCTTTCTCTACCCTCCCAATGACTCTTGTGACCATTTCCTGGAGGTTGTGGATCTCACCTTCAGGAGTAGACTCTCCCATTGGAATTCTTGAGAGCTCTAAGTCAGATGCCTGCAAGTCCTGCTCTGATTTGTCCACTGTAGGCTTAGCAATCTCCAGGAATTGCTGACCTTGAGCATAAGACACTATTCTGGAGGTGATTTTGGCTTTCTTGGCACGAGAAGGAGTAGTGCCCAACAAGGCTGCGACAGCATCAAAATTTGGCCTTGAGCTCCGAGAGGAAGATTTCCTCTTTCTACTGTCAAAGAGAGGTTGAACCCATACAAAAGAGGAAGAGGAAGCAGTAGGAGGGGCAAGAGGACCAAGAGACATAGAGCTCATGACGCTCAAGGTTTGCACAGCTATGGTCTCAAGTTGAGATGTGAGTAGGGCGCTGGATACAATTTCTGCTGAAGAATCAATAGCACTTGGAAGTTCAGTGCTCTGGACTTCCTTATCTTTATCTGCTGGATCTTCAGGAGCATTTGCAGGGGCTGGCACTTCACTCTCTTCACTTTCACTGAGAACAATGATGTTCTTTGGTCCCAAAGGCACTTCTACCTGTTTACTTTGAGGATCTTTTTCCACAGGCTCCTTCTTAACCTCTTTAATTTTCTTCTGGTACACTTGAGTGGATGAAGAAGGAGTGGAAGCTGCAGGTCCTTGCGTTGATGAGGCAGGAGGGGTTTGCACAGGTGTGTTTGATATGGGAGTCGATGCTTCCCTCCTTGGTGTTGTAACATCCTTGGAAGAGGATTCTCCTGAGTGCCTTCTGAGTTCTCGAACTTTCCTGTCAAACCAGACCTTAGTCCTGACTAAGACTGGAGCAAGGATCTCAGCCAGATCATCTTTTTCTTTCCTGTTCCAATCCAAGTCCTCCAAGGGGGTGTGCTTAATCACACTATCATACTCATATGAGTATAGATAAGAATTGTCATCCTGGAGTCCTTCAGGAACTTGATACAAGTCGAGTTCTTGGATCAATTGCAGAGAGAACCTGCCACAGTGCCTCCTTCTAGCTTCAAAATCATCTGCACAGTCAGCCCAATAGTCCTCTGTATCTTCCCTATGATGATAGATTATCTTGATGTTCTGCTCAATGAACTTCTTCAAGTCGAAGCAAGTTCTTGGCTTAAAGAAATGAACGGTGATAGGGACCAGGGCTCTCTCTATGTTCTGTGCGTCCAGGGCTGTTTTACAAGTGTAATTTCCCAAAGAGATGGGAAAGTGCAAACCAGAAATCTTCTTGTCCCTGCAGGTTCTGTGCAATTTGTCTAATTGCCTGCATACTTCAATCAAAGCCATCTTATCATTGCAGAACATGGGAAGCCTCAGAGGGGTGCTCTCATAGCCAGCATGCCTGATATAAGAGAATTTTCTGAATTGAATAAAATAGGCACCGTAGTGCGATATCAGGTTCATGGCTTCATCTGAAAACCTTCTAGCAGTGTCACCCTCGAGCAGCCTGACCACGTACATGGTGAAAGCATCATTTACCCTTCTGAAATTGTGATTGCTGGTCTCTAGGGTGAACTGCGGGTAGTAGGCATATATAGGGTCATCCTTGTGGGCATCAATGTAAGAAAAACCAAACCATTGTCTTGATGCCGCCAGAGTATACATCAGGTACAAATTCATGTAGAACTTCTTCATTTGTTGTACATTGGACAACTGCTCTGCCAAATTCATGCTAATGATTTCTACCCAGTTGATATTTTGAGTTCCCTCGCACAACATGCTGATGAGCGGGCACATCCAGAAATGGAACTCGTTAGTAGAAGGTAAGCCCATCACCCGAGCCAGTAGGATTATGAAATCTGACAACTCTTCATTGAAATCTGCTCGGAAGAGAGTCTTGGATAGGTGAGATGCTCCCTTCTTAGGGTTTTTAAGCCATGACTTCGCCACCCGCGCCTTGTATTTGTCACTGTCTTGGTTAAACAGGGCCTGTGCTTGATCCCGGGAAACAACTATGGCATTATCCATCTCTGGGATCCTCAAAGCAGTGCTAATGGCGGCAGCATCCAGCTTGGCGATGAGTTCCCTCGTGTATATTGGTTAATTCACTCGAATCAGGGTCGAAGTGAGCTCTGCACGAAAGCACTGTATCAGCACACTGTACCGAGATCGGGAAACCTCTAGCGAAAGCCAAACCACTGTCGTGAATCATCTGCGCCATAGGTGTAGGGTTTGCATCCACCATCCTTGCCCAAAAATCACTGAAATCAAGATGACGAGCTTCACTGTCCCCAATATTGTGAATGGCAGATTCTAGTGGCGAGATTTGCTCCTGTCCTTGAAATTTGATCTTCATATTGACAGTAATTCAGAGGATAGAGACGCGAGCTTGACTTTGGGAAGGAATTACAGAGGGAAAGGATACACACGCAGGAAATTATATTGCAAGGGTTCGAGCAAAGGATAGCGTGAAAGCAGTGTGAAAAATGCAAAGGGGGGATGCCCGTTATATAGCCGATTAGGAGAGAGAAAGACAATGAATGCGCATTTAATACATACCTACCAATTTGAATAAGCATGATATTCGGGTAGAGCAGGAAAAATAAGCACGAATGGCACTTGGTTCATTTGGGACATGTGAGACGCGAATGCGCGAAACACGTGACTCGGCCGGATCGGACGAAAAGGTGACAATGGGTCCGGAAGAGCTTGGGACATTTGGGATGTGAAAGCGTGAAGTATGCGGTTCGGGAAAATCGGCCGAAAATGGAACCACTTGCCCGGTTGAACCTGGGACACTTAGGACAAAAATGTGTGAAGTACGCGGTTCGGGTGTTTCGGCCGAAAATGGAACAACTTGCACAATTTGACTTGGGACATTTGGGACAAAAATGTCTGATGGGCCCGAAAAAGGCAAACTTCGGGGAGATCAGCTGATTGGGGAACAAAGCACACTTTTGAACTTGGGACACGTGGGACAAAAATGTCTGACAAGCCCGAAAAACACATGAAATGAAATGACCCAAAAACGTAGATTTTCTCAATTTCACGACTTTTAACACTTTCAGCAAAACAGAGAAGACACTTAAACTCAAAATTTTGAAAATTCACTTCTTTAAGAGAAGGGAATTTTTGGTGGACAACAGCTAGCTCCTTCTGGGGATGACTTGGCATAAATTCAAGGAATGGGACAAGGTAAGAACTTAGACAAACTTGGGGAAGCAGACCAGTACCTTATCCATTGGGCCACGGAGTCAAAAAGGAGACCAATACAGAGGACAACACACCAAAACAAAAAGGAAAGAAAAATGAAAATGATGTACAGAATATACAAAGGACTCCTTAAACACCTACGACTTGAACAACTTAAGGTACTACCCACTATAAGGAAGTGGGAGAGGAGAACCATCCATGCAATCAAGATAAAAGGAATTCTTACCAGCAAAGTGTCTGATCTTGAAAGGTCTGAGCCAAAGGGAATCAAACTTGCCATGGCTGCCACGAGGTTCATGCCTTTTATCCCATAACAACACAGTGTCTCCAACTTGGAAATCTCTGAACCTAGCTTTCTTGTCAAACAGGACCTTTACCTTCTGCTGGTGAACAGATATCCTATCAATAACCTCCAATCTGTCCTCATTTAGTTTGTGAAGGTACATAATTATCTTATCCAAAGCATCACTGAAACTAGTATCTTCAATGGCCTTCATTAGATGCAAGGCTGGCAGTCCACTGTTACTGGTAGTTGAGCTTCTACTCCATATACCACTTGAAAAGGGGACATTCCAATAGCTCTCTTTGGCGTAATCCTGTCTGCCCAAAGAGCATCATAGAGCTTCTTGTGCCAATTTCGTTGAGACTCATTTACTAATTTCCTTATAATAGTCACCAAATTTTTATTAGTAGATTTTGCTTGCCCATTTCCTTGAGGATAGTAATCTGAGGAGTGAGCCAAAGAAATGCCATACCCATAGCAAAAATCCATTATCTCAGTTGAAGAGAAATTTGAAGCATTATCTATTACAATCTTATTAGGTACACCATACCTTACCAAGATTTTCTCTTTGATGAAGCTACACACCACTTCAGAAGTAGTACTCTTAACTGGAATAGCTTCCACCCATTTGGTGAAATAGTCTGTGGCAGTTAGTACATGAGTATGACCAGCACTAGAAGTATGATTAAGTGTTCCAATGAAGTCCAAACCCCACTGTTGAAAAGGTTCTTCAATTACAACTGGCTTAAGAGGCAAAGAGGCCAATTTGGGTCTTCCCACGAAGGTCTGACAAGCCTCACATTTATCAACCCACTTGGATGCATCTCTGAACAAGGAAGGCCAGTAATATCCTCCACGAAGAATCTTGTGAGTAGTGACCGTTGATGAATAGTGCCCTCCACATGCCTGATCATGAAAAGCTGAGAGCAACTTTCTCTGTTGTTCCTTGTCCACACACTTCAAAAATCTCCCATCTAACCCACGTTTGAACAAGGTGTTTTCCCACAACACATATTGCACTGACCTCAATTTAACAGTCCTCTTTTCTTTGGCAGTTAAATGAGAGGGGCATTCCCCATAGGTGAGAAAATGGGCGATGTCAGCATACCATTCATCAACTGAGCTAAGGAACAGAACGGTAGGAAGGCCAACTTTGTTCTCCAGTAATTCATGCTTAGCTCCTTCAGCAATAAGCTCACAAAGACCTTTTCCACGAACCAGCTTGGTTGGTTTGATATCAATGTCATATTCTTGGACCTTAGCAACCCAGTTCCCTCTCTTGGATCCAAATTCTTGTTGTGTGAGAATTGACTTAACCGTTGTATCTGGAACCAACACCATGGAATGAGAGTTGAGGATGTAAAAGTGAAACTGCTTAACAGCTTTGACCACTGCAAAAGCATGTTTCTCCATCATGGTGTATTTTAACTCATGATCTTTCAGAATATAGCTCATGAATGCAATTGGGAGTTCATGCTAGTTAGAGTCTTCTTGAGTCAAAACAGCAGCCAAGGTATTATCTGTGGCATAGCAATAGATAATAAAATCTTTGCTGAAATCAGGACAGGCTAAAACAGGAGTTTTAGCAATAGCTCTCTTGATACCTTCAAAGGATTCCTTTCCTTCAGAAGACCAACCAAACGTTTGTTTCCCTTTCATCATCTGAGAAATATTCAAAGTTAACTCTGCAAAATCAGGGATGAACCTTCTTAAAAAATTGATCTTACCAAAGAAAGAGTGCACGTCCTTTTTACTGGTTGGGAGAGGAATTTGTTGGATAGCTTGTACTCGTTCAGGATCAATCTTAATACCATCTTTGGAAACAATGTGCCCTAATAATTTTCCCTCTGTGACACAAAAGACAGATTTTTTAGGATTCAAAGAAATCCCATGCTCTCTGCATCTTAGCAGAACTGTCTCCAGGTGATCAAAATGATCCGCCCTTTTTTTAGAAAACACGGTCAGGTCGTCAAGGTATATGACAATACACTTCCCTTTCAAACTTCCAAAAGCCAGATCCATAGCTCTCTGAAAAGTGGCACCAACATTAATGAGCCCAAAAGGCATTCTCTTGTAAGCAAAGGTACCCCAAGGAGTAGTGAAAGTTGTTTTGTGTTGATCTGCAGTATCAACCTCTACCTGATTATATCCCGAGAATCCATCAAGCATAGATAACATTTCAGATCCTGTTACTGCTTGCAATACCTGATCCATCATAGGCAAAGGATAATTATCTTTCAAGGAAGCCTGATTTAGGTTCTTGAAATCAACACAGATGCGGATCTCACCATTTTTCTTCCTAACAGGCACAATATTTGCAATCCATGTTGAATGGTGAATGGGAAAAATGATTTTAGCCTTCAACAACTTCTGAATTTCCTAAAATATGGTGTCATCTATTTTGGGGTTGTATTGCCTCTGTTTCTGCTTAAAAGGCTTGATTCCAGGCTTGAGAGGAATAAAATGTTGCATATCTTTTGGTTTGAAAGCTTTCAAATCTTCATAAGAGTAAGCAAGAACATCCTTATACCTCTTTAAAAGATCAATTGCTTTCTTCCTTTCATCTGCTGTGCAACATTTTCCAATGTTCACGAGCTTAGGATCAGTAGAACTCCCAATATCAATCTTGTCATACTCAGCCGATTGCTGAGGTCCAGTGGAAGCTTTAGACTTCACATACGTATCATGTTTATCAAATAGTTCCTCCAAACTCACCAATCCTTTAGGAATCTTGTTTCCTTTGAGTTTAATGCATCCATCATGATCTGTTTCTTCTCCTTGGGTGACTGCTTTGTCAAAGGGCACACTTTCACGAGGCAGGTTGTCACTTCCTTCAAAATACAGCTGTTCGAAATTACCCTTGAGTTCAAGGAAAGAAAGCAAGTGTTGATCATCATTGAAAACTTGCCAGTTATTGGTATTATCAGGTACACTAGGCCGATGGACCATCTCAATGGTGAACTTATCCTGAGAGAAGTCAGGATGAGGAATCAGTAGTGACCCTGAGACTGCTAGTGAATCAGCCCTGCTGTTCTTCTCCCTAGGTATTGCTTCAATGGAGAAAGCATCAAGAAATTCAATGGAATCCCAAACCTGATTCCGGTAATGTTTCAACCTTCCATTTTTTACCTTGAAAAAGGCTTCTGACTTGCTTTACAATCAATTCTGCATCACCACGAGCCAGAAGATTCTTTACACCTTGTTCTTTGGCCACTTGCAGTCCAAGAATGAGAGCCTCATACTCTGCTGTATTATTAGTATTTTCAAACTGCAACTTAAATGAAAAAGGATGTAGGCTTCCTTCAGGTGACACCAGTAGGACACCAGCTCCAGAACCAGCTGAGGAACAACTTCCATCAAAATCTAAAATCCAAACACCATTAGGATCTTTAGGTGACACTTTGGGGAGTTGGATTTCATCAAGGGGACATAATCATGTAGTTACCATGACCCATATCCTCATAGAGTATTTGTGCTTTAGGATCATCCATTTTTTGTACAATATACTCAGATTGCTTCTCAGGCATCAACTTCTTCATTTGTCCATTAACAGGTACAAGTGCATGTGACCAATCCATTTGAATTTCTCCACCCACATCCTTACAGAAGTTCCTACTTAGCAACATCCCGTATGAAGGAGGAATATCTGCTACTAAGATGGTAGCCAAAACTCTCTTTTCAGGCAAAGCAGCAAAAGCCACTTGTGCATCTTTAATTCTTCCGACCAGGGGCACTTCCTTACTCTCCATGGAGTAACAAGATCCATAAGTGCGTGTGAGGGTCAAGCCTAAAGCATGAGCTACTTTAGCAGGCATCACATTATCTGAGGCTCCTGAGTCAATGACACAATTACTGAGCCTATGACCAGCTATAAGAAGTGTTACATAAAATGGTTTAATTTTGTCATTAGGTGAGGTGACAGCAGCTACCAGACTAGGCTGTGGTGCAGAAGAAGGAGTAGGTAAAAGGCCTTTAGAGGTGGTTTTAGAATGGGAATTAACAAATTGAATCATTTTGGAAAAATCTTTGGGATGAGTTTGATAATACTCAGCCTCTGAGATTTGAACCTTAGTCTTTTTCAGATGATCAATAATATCAAAAGACCCAGAAGTGGACGGGCCATCATCATTTGAAATCCTAGGTTTATCAACTTTAGGAGAAAAAGAAGTAACTTTACTAGTAGGATTGACAGGACTCACCTTTGGTGTAGATGAAGTGGGGATAGGAGATCCTCTTTTTGCAATTACGGGGATAGTTGTCGGCTGCTCCTTAGATTTCTTGGGGGGCTGCGTCACTTTCTCCCTCTGATTTGTCTGCTCTCGAGTCATGACAACAAATGATTCATTATTCATGTCTGCTACCACTTCATCATAATCATCTCCATCATCAATGCCCTCAGTGGTGAAGAAATTAACTCGAGATCCCTCAAGTTCATCTGCTTCATCATCAACTTCTTCCACAAATTCCTCGCAAGCTTCATTATCCTCATCATCCTCTGGTTCCTCAACTTCACAGGTTGCATTGACAGGAACTTTAACAGGAGGTCCTTCAAGTGCTAATCTTGTTTGAGAAGCAGGAAAATGATTTCTGGGCTGAAAATTCCTCCTTGGAACGTCTGCATAAGGAGCATGCTGAGCCAATTGTTTCTTTATAGCAATGAGATCATTCGCAAGTTTTTGAACTAATGGATCAGTATTAGGTCCAGGAGTGGAAGAGGAGGAAGCAGCAGACTTAGATTTGGAAGGGTCTCTCCTCAACTTCCCTGACATGATCAAATCATCCTCGACACTAACAGCAAGAGTTTGATCCTCCACCAATGTTGCGAGATTAGCCCTTCTCAGCGCATAACTAACTTCAGGTGATTGGGCATTTAGGAAGAAACATTTTTGGATTTGATCAACAGGTCGAGTATTTATAGGAATTTTATTGATCAATCTGTTGAATCGGGCCACAAATTCTCTCATGGGCTCTGGTGAATATTTCTTTATCTGAGAGATTTGGGCTAGCAAGGCATGCACATCTTCTGCTGGTTTGAAACGGTTTTCAAACCCAGTTCTCATGGTGTCCTAGCTAGTGATAGTACCAGCCGGAAGGTGATAGAACCAATCAGCAGCATTATCTTGTAAAGTCTCAATGAACAGTCTCACAGGAGACGTCTTCATGTTCAACTCCCAGAACTCCACATGCAACTATGAAGGCTGCGATGTGTTCATCAGGATGCACTTTGCCATTTCCTTTGAATTTAGGAAAGTTCTTCCGGTTACCTCTGGGTAACTCATGCAAAGGCTGAGGAAGAGCAAGGGGCCCGACACGATGACCCCAGGGCAATGGTACCAGCCATTCTTGGAAAAACGGCTTGGAGAGGAACTGCAACACTAGCAAGAATCAAAGCTCGAAGATTAGGACTAACAAGCTTTGAAGGAATACCACCCGTAGGACTTCTATCTTGAATAGGTGGAGTGCTTGTTGAACAAGTCCTTCTATTTCTTGTTGAAGGGAAAGGAAAACCCTGCTGCTCTAAAAGCTGAAACTGAGAATCTTCAATACCAAGGGCCCTTCTCCCTCGAGTAAAACGCGGAGTCGCCAGATCAAAGGATGATCAAAAATTACAGAACTGGAATATGATTTTCCCTAGCGGAGTCACCAAAAACTGTTGGTCGTCAAATAGGACTTTACGAAGAGCAACAGTCAGGGGACAAGAAGTCCCTCCTCTTTAATGGGAGAGGTTCCCTTATTCAGAAATGAACCTATTTACAAATATACAAAACATGATTTTCTGGTTGAACTTGGATATTACGAAAGTGTTTACTATAAAGATCATCAATTACAAAAGGACTGAGGAATGAGAGTATGAGAATGAGCAGAAAGGCAACATGCAGAATTATAGATAACAGAGTAATTCTTTATGTATGCGAAGTTACAGTGAATTGAAAACAAGATCATTTGTATCGTATAAATAAGATGGAATTTAAAGACACAAAGTTCTGTAAATAACATCTGCCAGAACACAAAGTTTCTTAACATAACACAGATTCATTAATCAAGGACATAAAGTTCCTTCTTGGTTATACAAGATCACCATGCTTGCAAAGTTGGAGAGTATGCAATCGGCAAGACTAACAAACTAGAGACAAATGATCTTCACAAAATTTAAATGAAAGCTTAGGGATAACAGAGATCAGATAGACAAAGAATGGAAAGCCCTTCTGTATTGATTTATTTATGATCTATTTACACTTTCAGAAAATAAACCAAGTTCTTCCTTCCCCTTTCCGAAGAATGGCGTAGAGAGGCCATTATATAGCTTACGAATCAGTTACTTTTTGTAACTACTTCTTTTAACTAAAGAATAGTTAAGGATTGCCAATCGCAATACCTCAACTTTTTACAATGAATTCAAGAAAAAGAATTAGAAGAAGAAGAGAAGAATAACGGAGAAGAAGACAGGTGGTCAGTGACTAGGAGGGACCCACTGACTTCAAAATTCGCTGCCTGAATCTCTTCAATGCCTCGGCTATGTCTCTGCCACGAGGGACTGACGTGTTGGCTGTAGACTGACCCCAAAATCCGAGACACTTCTCCATTTCTTTATCAAACTCGACATGAGTATGATAATCTTTATTTGCTTCTTTGATGGCAGATTGAAGAGAGCAAATCTCCTTCTCTCCTTGGAGATTTTCCTTGAATAAATTATCTAACAAAAGCTCTGAATTGAGATTTCTTGCAAGGAAAGGGGCACACCAGAAGTTTCCTGAAGACAACAGTGTATATCTTTGAAAGCAGAGTGTCTTGAAAGCCTCTCCTTTCTGTTGCTATTCTTCAAAAGCCTCCTCTGGATCTTCCACTCCACACTGTAAACCCAGGACTTTGACAGATTTCTTGCAAGGTCCCATGAGAGGAGGCTATGGCACTTCATGACGATAGTGGAGGAGAGCTCTTCAAACTTTCACTGAGAACATCGATGATCCTGTTCTTCTGGCTTCCATAGTCCCAATAGGCACTACTCTGTATTTCACAAAATTATAGGAGGTGGAAGAGTAGTCTCCAAAGGAACTTCTACCTTTCTTTGAGGATCTTTTTCCACAGGCTCCTTCTTAACCTCTTTGAGTTTCTTCTGGTACACTTGAGTGGATGAAGAAGGAGTGGAAGCTGCAGGTCCTTGCATTGATGAGGCAGGAGGGGTTTGCACAGGTGTGTCTGATATGGGATTCGATGCTTCCCTCCTTGGTGTTGAAACATCCATGGAAGAGGATTCTCCTGAGTGCCTTCTAAGCTCTCAAACTTTCCTGTCAAACCAGACCTTAGTCTTAACTAAGATCTGGAGCAAGGATCTCAGCCAGATCATCTTTTTCTTTCTTGTTCCAATCCAAGTCCTCCAAGGGAGTGTGCTTAATCACATTGTCATACTCATATGAGTATAGATCAGAATTGTTATCCTAGAGTCCTTCAGGAACTTGGTACAAGCCGAGTTCTTGGATCAATGGCAGAGAGAACCTGCCATAGTGCCTCCTTCTAGCTTCAAAATCATCTCCACAGTCAGCCCAATAGTCTTATGTATCTGCCCTATGATGATAGATTATCTTGATGTTCTGCTCAATGAACTTCTTTAAGTCGAAGCAAGTTCTTGGTTTAAAGAAATGAACGGTGATAGGAACCAGGGCTCTTTCTATGTTCTGTGCGTCCAGGGCTGTTTTACAAGTGTAATTTCCCAAAGAGATGGGAAAGTGCAAACCAGAAATCTTCTTGTCTCTGCAGGTTCTATGTAATTTATCTAACTGCCTGCATACTTCTATCAAGGCCATCTTATCACTGCAGAACATGGGAAGCCTCAGAGGGGTGCTCTCATAGCTAGCAAGCCTGATATAGGAGAATTTTTTGAATTGAATAAAATAGGCACCATAGTGCAATATCAGGTTCATGGCTTCATCTGAAAACCTTCTAGCAGTGTCACCCTCGAGTAGCCTGACCACGTACATGGTGAAAGCATCATTTACTCTTTTGAAATTGTGATTACTGGTCTCTAGGGTGAACTGTGGGCAGTAGGCATATATAGGATCATCCTTGTGGGCATCAATGTAAGAAAAACCAAACCATTGTCTTGATGCCGCCAGAGTATACATCAGGTAGGAAGTCATGTAGAACTTCTTCGTTTGTTGTACATTAGACAGCTGCTCTGCCAAATTCATGCTGATGATTTCCGCCCAGTTGATATTTTGAGTTCCCTCGCACACCATGCTGATGAGCGGGCACATCCAGAAATGGAACTCATTAGTAGAAGGTAAGCTCATCACCCGACCCAGTAGGATTATGAAATCTGATAACTCTTCATTGAAATCTACTCAGAAGAGAGTCTTGGATAGGTGAGACGCTCCCTTCTTAGGGTTTTTAAGCCATGACTTCACCACCCGTGCCTTGTATTTGTCGTTGTCTTGATTAAACAGGGCCTGCGCTTGATCCCGGGAAACAACTATGGCATTATCCATCTCTGGGATCCTCAAAGCAGTGCTAATGGTGGGAGCATCTAGCTTGGCGATGAGTTCCCCGTGTACATTCGTTAATTCACTCGAATCAGGGTCGAAGTGAGCTCCGCATGAAAGCACTGTATCACCACACTGTACCGAGATTGGGAAACCTCTAGTGAAATCCAAACCGCTATCATGAATCATCTGCGCCATTGGTGTAGGGCTTGCATCTGCCATCCTTGCCCAAAAATCACTGAAATCAAGATGACGAGCTTCACTGTCCCCAACATTGGAAACAGCAGATTCTAGTGGCGAGATTTGCTCCTGTCCCTGAAATTTGATCTTCATAGTGATAGTAATTCGGAGAACAGAGACACGAGCTAGACTTCGGGAAAGAATTACAGAGGGAAGGGATACACGCGTAGGAAATTATATTGCAAGGGTTCGAGCAAAGGATAGCATGGAAGCAGTGTGAAAAATGCATAGGGGGGTTCGCTCATTATATAGCCGATTAGGAGAGAGAAAGATAATGAATGCGCATTTAATACATACCTACCAATTTGAATAAGCATGATATTTAGGTAGAGCGGGAAAAATAAGCACAAATGGCACTTGGTTCATTTGGGACATGTGAGACGTAAAAGCACAAAACACGCGGCTCGGCCTGATTCGGGCGATACGAGGAAAAGATGCACAAATTCCTTTTGGGACATGCGGGACAAAAGTGCGTGAAACACGCGACTCGGCCGGAATCGAGCGAAAAGGTGACAATAGGTCAATGGAACAGTTCGGGAAATTTGGGACAAAAAGTGCGCTAAGTACGCGGTTCGGGTGTTTCGGCCGAAAATTGAACAACTTGTCCGATTGAACTTTGGGACATTTGGGACGAAAAGTTCCGACGGGCCCGAAAAAGACAAACTTCGGGGAAATCGGCCGATCGGGGAACAGAGCGCACTTTTGAACTTGGGACATGTGGGACAAAAATGTACGACAGGCTCGAAAAATACACAAAATAACCCAAAAACGTAGATTTTCTCAATTTCATTGCTTTTAACACTCTCAGCACAACAAAGAAGACACTTAAAACTCAAAATTTTGAAAATTCACTTTCTTAAGAGCAGGGAATTTTGGGTGGACAACAATACTATCAGAATCTTATTACTATGAACAACTACACTCACCTTATTCCTTGGTGAAAGAATATTCCTATTGAACTTACAATCTTCAGGAGACTGGATGGTAAATAGAAACCCATGTTTTACCACTTAACATTTTATTTCAATTCAAGTCCAACAAAACTAGTAGTATACCCAAGAAAATATTCAAAAACTCCCACAAGAGTTCCAGGGATTAACACAACAACCCAAGATAACACAAAGTGTTATCTATAAACAAGGCTTTATTCCTAATCTATCAAAGTAGGAAAGTTTGAAACCCATATTTGATTTACAAGGATGACAGAGACAACCCATTTGCATACCTATTAAAAATAAGTATTCCAGTTAAATAAAATTAGTGAACCTAAGAAATAACACAAAATCTTGTCTCTCTATCAGCCAAATCAATAAAAGATAATAGTCTATTAAAGATCCTATTCCTAAGATAGAAACAAGAAGAAACCACCAATTGAACCCTGGTGTGTACCCAGAAATGCCTCTATTTTTCTTTAGTTGGTACACACAAACCATAAGTAAAAGAGAATAAACACCAGTACCAAGAATCAATTCTTACCAGGTTGATACATCAAGATTTATGTCACATCGAAGAAAACCCATGCACTCAAATTTGATTTTGCATAATATTATAATATTTACACAGAAACCCATTATTATCTAGGTCAGCCACTTGAAAAAATGCAACAAAGTTTCTCATTTAAATTCATAATAGGTAAACACGATTTGAGAAAAATAAATGATAAAATTATTAGATACCATGATTCTATAGTCATACCATTTACAATTTCATTTTGCAGAAAAATAGAGTATAAGAACAACAACATCAAAATATCATGTACCTACTTTTTCTTAGCACAAACAAATTTATAAATATGTATTCACTCTAACACCTGATGAAATAAAAAGATAAAGTGGATAAGGAACGTCTCTTTCCTGAGAATTTTATTCTTAAAACCTTCTAAGTCTATCTCCAGAGAGTGTTACAACAATAGAGAGTCTATGGATTCCGAAACCATCCACCTCAAACCAGCCAACAATTCATTCCTCCATAAAAGTCAAGAATGACATCCCCCGTCTATCAATTTTCCCATATAAGTGAAATCCCTCTTCTAAAATTAGCTACATGAACTTATAGCTTGCTTGCCATGCACAAATACCTGATGTGGATTTTTACCCTAGATTTCAACAACAACAAAAATGGAGTAATTCCATGTATTTTACTTCCTTAGGAAGCTTTACAGATTTCCGTAATTTTAAAATGTGTAATTATTGGTGTTAACTGCTGGAGTACCACACCAAAGACTCATCCAACTACCACCACCCTCCAACTCTCCTCCAAAATTGGCGGGATTACCTTAGTTTAAACCCTCATTTACCTTTTCCACGAAATTAACCAAATATCAATCAGTTAATTACTTTCAATAACTTAGGTTGAATAACCTTTGGAGATAATGAATTATAATTTAGTATAAGACCAATGTTATAAAACATGCATGGTATTAAAAAAATTTATTTAAATGGCCCATTTTTCCTGAAGTCCATGAATTACAATACATTACTTTACTTATGTTGGCAAGTCTCTTAAGGTATATGACCTCCTTTAAGTTATCAAAGATCTATACATAGGGGGTTTGGTTCTACCATTTTACGGTCATTAAATTTTTATTCAACAATCTGTGACACCCCAATAGGATTTCATTTAAATCACACAATCATTTTTCAATAATTCAAAGGTCCCAAAATTAACATCTCGACCAAAAATTTACAAGCATGTGTCAATTAGTCTCCAATGTGATTAATCATTAATATGGGTTGAGTGAGTTTCTCAACTCGACTCTATTGTTTAAAACACATTACCCTAAGGATGTCACGATGATAAATTATCTTGCAAATATGTATAATAGTTTTAGAAATGTATAGACTAGGCCTAATGTGATATCATGGCCCAAGATTAATTTGTAGTAATGTATATCATTAAGTAGAGACTTTTGACCCATAAATCATTCGCAATAATTCGTGAGACTTATTAACTTAGTGCTTATAAGCTTAAGCCAGTAACAATAATATTATTTTAAGGAATTAATTATCAACAACACCTTTAGTTAGATAATCACAAGATCAATATCTTTTCTTAATAACCATACCATTCCCTTTGTCTTGTTTTCTTAACCTTTCTTGTAAACACTTGTTCCTCTTTGCTTGATGTCATGATCGGTCAAAGGTGACAATCTTGTTAAATTCTTTACTGTACTTCCGGGGTATTGCAAATTAAGTATTTCTCTTATAATTTTGAGAAAATACTTGTACAATTTTAAAATAGGTCACTTAAGTGAATATGATGAAATACAATGATGAAGCCTAATAAAGAATTGTAAATGAGAGAGAAATGAGTGGAAGAGAGAGAAAAAGATAAGGAAATGATATTTCTAATGAAGTAGCTTCCTCATTGACGAAGTTAAAAAATTGAACATCATGATGAGAATCCTTAAGAATGTGCACCTTTTCCTTGAATTATTTTCCTTTTGAAACTCTCATAATAATAAAATTTCCGCACCCTTTTGAATGATCATGATCTACCCTTCTATATGATCCATAGACACAATTAACTGAGTGTTTAGAAACATTGTTGAAATTTTACTTTGATGGTCACGGGTGTTGCTCATGATGATCTCCTCTGAAGAGATTGAAGCTTGAAACCAATCCTGCCATGACTCTCTACAACATTTCCATGTTCCAAAGACAGAAATTACTCCTGAGTTGATGAATTTACAATCCATGAAGTCTCTTTATTTTACCATTCTTTTGGTTACACGTTTGGATGATAAAGTGGAATAATTACTCAGGCATTGTAACCATGATGATCCTATCAACTTGAACACACTGATGATTGAAACTAAGACTGATTTAGCACTCATAACCTTGAACTTCATCTTTGACATGGGCACTATTTTGCACAAAAAGATGGGATTACAATTTTTAGTAAGTAGAAATTTCTACCCTTTTCACCTCTGACCAATGAAATTAGCTTTCCAAATAATAGTGTGTACCTTGCTTCCACCTGGACAACTCTTTGATATGACTTACTAATAATAGCAGATGACCATGTAAGAAACTTGCTATTTTTAGTGACAATTGTCACAATTTATTGCCTTGACCACTGAGATTGGCTTTCTAGGTGTCCTTGGTGCACACTGTCTTTGCCGCAATTGCCTTTAGTGATAACATGCAAAAAATAACAAGTGCTTGTGTAGGAGGCTTACTATATTTGGAAAGTAGGGTTCTTGGCCTTGGTTTGTGATGAAAACAATTTTTTTGATATGGGTTTTTTCTCTTCAGTGAACCTCTGAAATTTCAAGTCTACATGGTGTCTAGAAATGTGGATTTTAATTTTCAAATTTCTCACCATAGGAAACTGGGGTTTTTTCACTATGAAAACTCTAGAGTGGTTATGTAAAAATTTCTTCTTGGATTATCATGGGCTCTAAAAAACTATAATATTTAATAAAATGGCATGTGTATCCATGCACAAGGTTTTTAGTTATGAACAAATCTTCTTCGAGGGTTTTGAAGTCTTTCTAGCGAAATTTTTTTGTTTTTGGTTCTTCTAAAATCAGGATTTTCTTGGTTTTTTAGATTTTTCTCACTTCTTAAGATCATGGAAAAAAATTAGCAATGGGAGGATAATGAAAATGGATAAGCAAGATTCAATGGAAATTTTGGCAGAGTTTCAACAACGCAGTGAATATGTGGTGAGAAATGACCGAAAATGGCTAAGTGTTTGGATTTATAGCTTTAGATTTCAAACAGAGAGGGAAGGGGAAAAATTTTCACACCATTTCCATCTTTATTTTAGTCTAATGGGTGAAAAAAAATGTTCCTTATCCATATGACAACACTTGACGCACATGCATTCATTTAGAGGATTGGAGGGGGTTACATTTGAGCTCCCAAGGGCTAGAAAGAGGTCATTTGATGAACCTAGAGGCTAAAGAGGGATAGGGAACAATTTTTTGAACCATTTAAACCTTTCATTTGGTGAAATGGAGACAAAAGAGTGTGCCTCAGTGTCAGGTGGCCACGTGTCCCTTTGCAAATGTGACTAAGTATCAAATAACATACTTTAGTAAGCGACTTGAAAAGGTCTTAATTTGAGCTCCTAGATGAGTTTTCGGGTGCTTATTTATATGATTTTGCATGAAAAATACATTGTGAGAAGTATGGGAGGGTTTACATGTCTTGATTTGGAATTAAAAACCCTCACAAATTTCATTTTTCTCTAGATCACCTGTGATACATGGAAAGAATGAGCCACCTACAAAAATTCCTAAGGTTTGAAGTTGCTATATTTTTCCACCATGTAGAGGGTTGAAAATTATTTCCAATGGTATATTTTTAGGCTCTTAAATCACTAAATATATCCTATAATCACTCTTTAAATCTTAAGTCCTCTTTCGTAATATAAGCTCCTTCAAGCTCAATAACCCGCTTTCAAGGAACTGGCCCCAAAACCTCTTAATCTTCCAAAATATATTCCTTGATGTTTTTAAGATATTGAACACTCCTCTATGATGAATTTTATCCTTTTTATCCACTCTAGGGGTTGGTGCACTAGTTTCAAGAAGTCTGCTGATAGTCCCCCCTAAGATTGTTTGAAACTCCCTTTTAGCGAGACTTCTCCAAAACTTTTTGAATTCTTTTGATTTTTCCTAAATCACCTAGGGGACTGATGAAATTTGCAAATGAACCAATGATTTAAAAAATTGGACTTGAAACTAAGGGGTGTGTTGATCTGGGGGTGTCTTGAAGGGTATGACATGGAAATTTTTTACATTAAGGGTATTGTTGTCATGTTAAATCCGGTGAATTTTTCCCATGCAAAAACACAACACAACAAGAAGATAGTGGTAGAAATTTTAAGGGTGTTGATGAGGTTGGTGAATGGTTATGGGTCATATTTTATTACTGAGATGGATTTGAGAGCATCAATCACTACTTTTTGGTGTTACAGAGAATTTTGAACAAGCTCGTAGAGACATCTTGACAAGAACTTTGTGAAGTTGTTTAATGATGGTGTTTTGTAAGGAAGTGGTGGATTGGGTGTGTGGAGTGGAAAGGATAAACACATTAGATTTAGAACATTATGGGTTAAGTGATTTAGGAGGAGAAAGGGAGATAGATACTATGGACTCATTTTTGTCTGAGGCCTTCAATTATTGTGCACGCACTCTTGTGGTTATACAAATGAAATTTATCTGATGGAGTGGGGTTTTACTGGAGGAATCCCTACTTTTGTCAAATGTGGATGCAATGTTGGGTGATGGTTCAGAAGGAGTGGTTTTAAAGGTTTGAAAAGTTGTTTTAATTTTATTAGGATGTTTTGGATCTATAGGGAAAATTCTTTTTCTATTAAGGATTTTAATCGTATAATTGAGTGTTTTATAGTCCTCAATGGAGTGTCCTGGTGTTTGATGGTATGTGAAAAATTCTTCATAATTATACTAAGAGGGCTTCCATCCTATGGAATCAGATGAATTAATAGGGGGTAATGTTATGGTAGATGATTAGATAATATTTTCTAGGATTTTTGTATATCTTGTATTATATTTCTAGGATGAAGGGATCTGTATATCATTTGGTGATATAGAGGCTTGAGATAAGAGGCTCGTACTCTCTGTGACACATTTATGTTCTAATTACTAGATGATTTTAGGTTTTGTAATGGTAAACATTAATTTAGATGAGGGATGACTCCCTAAGATGGAAGGAAAATGATTTTTATTTTGTGGTAAGGTTATATGAGGATTGGGTGGTATACATTTTTTTCTCTATTAATGATTTGTTGATTGTTTAGTGGGATTATTAAGTTCCTTGATGTGGTGCCGAGTGACATGGTCATCGAAAGATATTTTATAAGTTATATTATGAGTTTATTTTGTAGATATTTTTAAGGGACAATGGGTGGATTTGAAGAGGATGTTATAGGTGTAGTAGGTTTCATTACCTTACAAGTCGCAATACTGAAAGAGTCAGTTGATTTGACTCGTGCATCTATCATAGAAATATTAGGAACTAAGGGTGTAAGAGGGATATTTTTAAAAGTATTAATAGTATGATGATAATTAACGGATTTAGATTAGGGTTGATTGGTAGGTGGGGGATGATTCGGAAAAGGATGTTTAAACACATCCAAGTTTTGATTCATAAATGTGTTCAGATTGTCAAGTTTCAAGCCAGCTCGGTCAATGAGATCATGAAGCATATTTATAAAGGAACAACACCTTTTGATGTCATGGCCTCATATTTGATTGTACTTAAAATAATCATTATCTCAATACCATGATGGTTTATATGTGGATATATCAACATGGAAAATATGAGGAAGTTTAACCATTCATGTGGATGTAAGTTTGTCAAAGACCAAA
The DNA here is from genome assembly GCA_019776745.2 of Taxus chinensis. Classification (NCBI taxonomy): domain Eukaryota; kingdom Viridiplantae; phylum Streptophyta; class Pinopsida; order Cupressales; family Taxaceae; genus Taxus; species Taxus chinensis. The sequence goes on from CM034153.1 coordinate 337,677,978, forward strand.
CTATAAGAATCCTTAATAGGTGTGTCATTATGTTGAGGATGTGTTCGTTCAAATTCCAAATGAATTTTGGATGTGGATTTTACAACAACCACATTTTTTGGTCCTTTGAATTTTTTGTTGCTAGAAGAGGGTTTAAATATAGAATCAGGTTTGGGTTTCTTAGACCTAAGTTTAACCTTACCATCTTAGAGAGCACAAAGCTCCATTTTATAGGCCATGGTAAATACTTTTTTGGATGTCCCTAAGGATTGGATCTAGAGGGATGATGATATGTGCTTAATGCATGATCAAGTAAATTACTCAATCAACTCAGTTTATGGAAGGGAAAAGGATTGTTGGGCCCATAATTATTGGCTAAGTACCAAAAGACATGTGCATGTGGGAGAAATAAAGAGAATGGTGCATGGGGAGAAGCACATAAGACAAATAGGTTTAAGAATGGTTTAGGAGAGACCAGAGTGCACGAAGGGAGACAATACACAGGATCTAAGGAATTACCCATATTTTGCATTCTTGAGGCACTTGAGGAAAAACTTGATCCGACTAGGCATGCTGAGTGGATAAGGTTCCATCCTGGAGAATTACTGGTCAAGAAAAGGATATTCCAGGTAGGGAATATTCCTAATAAGATATCATTACAGAAATTAGAGAGCTTAGAACAGGATAAGAATTCATCGATGAAGGACCACATAGACACTTGGCATGCGATCTACTCTTAAAGGAAGGCATGGAGGTAGGAACTGAACCTATAACAAGAGATTAGCAAGTAGGAGAAGAAAAACCAAGATATATATGGATAGACATAGAGAATGGGAAAATGGGAAGCTCTAAAAAAAGTATTAGGAGGCCCTAGGGTTGGGGTTTTCTTTAGGGAGTTGCAATAAGGTCATCATATCTAAGGGATGGGTCTGTAAAATTTATAAGGGGTCATCGATAGGACTCCTAATATATGAGTTAGATATTTGTTTTAACATATATTGTATGGGTCGGATCCTTGGAAATTATTGTATTTGACCTAGCATGGTCTTTTGAATGTAATGTGGTTATTTAACACTCTTGATCAATATATATATATATATATATATATATATATGTTCTGGATATATTGTTCATGGGTGCAAACCCTAGTGTCATTTCTTCATATTATGAATCATAGGTATTCTTCATAATCCATATTGTGTTGTTTCTCTCATTTTCATGCATGGGTATAAGGATATGGTAGCTCATGTTGTGCTTTTACATGAATATCCAATTTTCTTCATCTAATCCTCTAACAATAGCAAGATCTTCTCACAATTCTCACATAAAGGAGGGGCTCGACACCTGTGGGTGCCTTGAGTGAGCATCCAACACCCACTGGGTGATAGGATGGTGTGTTGGGGGTTAGAAAGTTGTAGTAAGGGTAAATAAAAATGACCACATCTTGGTTTTGTTGTTGGGACCTCTTTTCGAAGCTGTTGTGAGAATGATGCATCATGAAAGAGTGTTTGACCTTGGAAAGTGTCGAAGTATGATTTAAATGCATGTAAGATGATTTTTCTCAGATATTTAGTACTATACTTGAGTTTGATGCACACAAATGGGTATAAGAGAACCTATGTCATGAGTTGTATTTTTAATAGTATTAATAGTATGATGATAATTAACGGCTTTCGATTAGGGTTGATTGGTAGGTGGGGGATGATTTGGAAAATGATGTTTAAACACATCCAAGTTTTGATTCATAAATGTGTTCAGATTGTCAAGTTTCAAGTCAGCTCGGTCAATGAGATCATGAAGCATATTTATAAAGGAACAACACCTTTTGATGTCATGGTCTCATATTTGATTGTACTTAAAATAATAATTATCTCAATACCATGCTGGTTTATATGTGGATATATCAACATGGAAAATATGAGGAAGTTTAACCATTCATGTGGATGTAAGTTTTTCAAAGACCAAACTATAAGAATCCTTAATAGGTGTGTCATTATGTTGAGGATGTGTTCGTTCAAAGTCTAAATGAATTTTGGATGTGGATTTTACAACAACCACATTTTTTGATCCTTTGGATTTTTTGTTGCTAGAAGAGGGTTTAAATATAGAATCAGGTTTGGGTTTCTTAGACCTAAGTTTAACCTTACCATCTTAGAGAGTACAAATCTCCAGTTTATAGGCCATGGTGAATCCTTTTTCGAATGTCCCTAAGGATTGGATCTACAGGGATGATGATATGTGCTTAATGCATGATCAAGTAAATTACTCAATCAACTCAGTTTATGGAAGGGAAAAGGATTTTTGGGCCCATAATTATTACTAAGTACCAAAAGGCATGCACACGTGGGAGAAATAAAGAGAATGGTGCACAGGGAGAATCGCATAGGACAAATAGGTTTAAGAAGGGTTTAGGAGAGACCAATGTGCGCGTAGGGAGATAGTACACAAGATCTAAGGACTTAGCCATATTTTGCATTCTTGAGGAACTTTAGGAAAACCTTGATCTGACTAGGCATGCTGAGTGGATAAGGTGCCATCCTGGAGACTTAATGGTCAAGAAAAGGATATTCCATGTAGGGAATATTCCTAAGAAGATATCACTACAGAAATTAGAGAGCTTAGAACAGGGTAAGAATTCACCGATGAAGGACCACATAAACACTTGGCATGTGATCTACTCCTAAAGGAAGGCATGGAGGTAGGAACTGAACCTATAACAAGAGATTATCGAGTAGGAGAAGAAAAACCAAGATATATATGGATAGACATAGAGAATGGGAAAAGGGGAAGCTCTAAAAAAAGTATTAGGAGGCCCTAGGGTTGGGGTTTTCATTAGGGAGTTACAATAAGGTCATCATATCTAAGGGATGGGTCTATAAAATTTATAAGGGGTCATCGATAGGAATCCTAATATATGAGTTAGATATTTGTTTTAACATATATTGTATGGGTCAGATCCTTGGAAATTATTGTATTTGACCTAGCATGGCCTTTTGAATGTAATGTGGTTATTTAGCACTCTTGATCAATATATATCTATATATATTTGTTCTGGATATCTTGTTCATGGGTGCAAACCCTAGTGTCATTTCTTCATATTATGAATCATATCTCTTCTTCATAATCCATTATGTGTTGTTTCTCTCATTTTCATACATGGGTATAAGGATATGGTAGCTCGTGTTGTGGTTTTACATGAATATCTAATTTTCTGCAGCTAATCCTCTAACAATGGCAAGATCTTCTCACAATTCTCACATAAAGGAGGGGCTTGACACCTGTGGGTGCCTTGAGTGAGCATCCAACACCCACTAGGCGATAGGATGGTGTGCTTGGAGTTAGAAAGTTGTACTAAGGGTACTTAAAAATGACCGCATCTTGGTTTTGTTGCTGGGACCTCTTTTCAAAGCTGTTATGAGAATGATGCATGATGATAGAGTGTTTGACCTTGGAAAGTGTCGAAGTATGGATTAAAATCATGTAGGATGATTTTTCTTAGAGATTTAGTACTAGACCTGAGTTTGATGCACGCAAATGGGTATAAGAGAACCTATATCATGAGCTGTATTTTTAATAGTATTAATAGAATGATGATAATTAACGGCTTTAGATTAGGGTTGATTGGTAGGTGGGGGATGATTTGGAAAAGTATTTTTAAACACATCCATGTTTTTATTTAGAAATGTGTTCAGATTGTCAAGTTTCAAGTCCGCTCGGTCAAAGAGATCATGAAGCATATTTATAAAGGAACAACAGCTTTTGATGTCGTGGCCTCATATTTGATTGTACTTAAATAAATCATTATCTCAATACCATGATGGTTTATATGTGGATATATCAACATGGAAAATATGAGGAAGTTTAACCATTCATGCAGATGTAAGTTTGTCAAAGACCAAACTATAAGAATCCTTAATAGGTGTGTCATTATGTTGAGGATGTTTTTGTTCAAAGTCGAAATGAATTTTGGATGTGGATTTTACAACAACCACATTTTTTGATCCTTTGGATTTTTTGTTGCTAGAAGAGGGTTTAAATATAGAATCAGGTTTGGGTTTCTTAGACCTAAGTTTAACCTTACCATCTTAGAGAGCACAAAGCTCTAGTTTATAGGCCATGGTAAATCCTTTTTCGAATGTCCCTAAGGATTGGATCTACAGGGATGATGATATGTGCTTAATGTATGATCAAGTAAATAACTCAATCAACTCAGTTTATGGAAGGGAAAAGGATTGTTGGGCCCATAATTATTGGCTAAGTTCTAAAAGGCATGCACACATGGGAGAAATAAAGAGAATGGTGCATGGGGAGAAGTGCGTAGGACAAATAGTTTTAAGAAGGGTTTAGGAGAGACCAAAGTGAGCATGGGGAGAAAGTACACATGATTTAAGGACTTAGACATATTCTACGATCAAGAGGCACTTGAGGAAAAAACCTAACCCAACTAGGCATGCTAAGTGGATAAGGTGATAGCCTAAAGACTTGATGGTCAAGAAAAATCATATTTCACATAAGGAATATTCCAAGGAAGATGTCATTATAAAAACTAGAGAGATCAAAATATGATAAGAATTCACCAATGAAGGACCCCATGGACACTTGGCATGCGATCTACCCCTAAAATAAGGCATAGTGGTGGGTACTGGACCTATAAGAAGAGATGATTGGGTAGGAGAAGAGACACCCAAGATATATATGGATAGACATATAGCATGGGAAAAGGGGGAAGCTCTGTCGAAAGTATTAGGATGACCTAGGGTTGTGGGTTTTCATTAGGGAGTTGAAAGAAGGTCATCATATCTGAGGGATTGGTCTATAAAATTTATAAGGGGGTGTGGCTAGGACTCCTAATATATGAATTAGATCTCTATGTTAGCGTATATTGTATGGGATGGATCCTTGGAAATTACTATATTTGACTTGGCATGGCCCTTTCAATGTAATGTGTTTATTTAGCACTCTGGATCAATATATATCTATTCTAGATAACTTGTTCATGGGTGCAAACCCTAGTTTTCATTTCTTCATATTATGAATGAGATATGTTCTTCATAATCCATGTTATGTTTTTTCTCTTCATTTTCATGGATGGGTATAAGGATATGGTAGCTCATGTTGTTCTTTTACATAAATATCTACTTTTTTGTAACTAATCCTTTAACAATGGAAATATATTCTCATAATTCTCACATAAAGGAGGGGGCTCAGTGACTTTGCATGCCTCGAGTGAGTTCCCAGTACCCGCTCAGTGATAGGTCGGCATGCATGGGGTTAGATGATAGTAGGCGGATAAAATATAAGTACCAAAAGGTGCGCACGCGTAGGAGCAATAAAGAGAATGGTGCGTGGGGGGTAAGCACATAGAAAAAAAAATGTTTAAGAAGGGTTTAGTTTAGTAGAGAACAAGGCATGCATGGGGAGATGGTTCACAAGTTCTAAGGACTTAGCCATATTTGGTATTCGTGAGGCATTTGAGGAAAAACATGACCTGACTAGGAATTCTAAGTGGATAATGTGCTAGCCTAGAAACTTGATGGTCAAGTAAAGGATATTCCACAATGGGTAATATTCCTATGAAGACATCAGTATAGAAATTGGAGAGCTCTGAACTAGATAAGAATTCACCAATGGACCACATGGACATTTGGCATGAGATCTACTCTTGAAGGAGGGAATAACAATGGGTATTGGACCTATAAGAAGATATGCTTGGGTAGGAGAAGAGAAACTAAGATATATATGGATAGACATATAGCATGGGAAAAGGGGAAGCTCTATCGAAAGTATTAGGAGGCCCTAGGGTTGGGGTTTTCATTGGGGAGTTACAAGAATGTCATCATATCTAAGGGATGGGTCTATAAAATTTATAAGGGGGTGTAGCTAGGAATCCTAATATATGAATTAGATCTCTATGTTAGCATATATTTATATGGGATGGATTCTTGGAAATTACTGTATTTGACTTGGCATGGCCCTTTGAATGTAATGTGTTTATTTAGCACTCTTGATCAATATATATCTATTCGGATAACTTGTTCATGGGTGCAAACCCTAGTTTCATTTCTTCATATTATGAATGATATATGTTCTTCATAATCCACGTTATGCTTTTTCTCTCATTTTCATAGATGGGATATAAGGATATGGTAGCTCATGTTGTGCTTTTACATAAATATCTACTTTTCTGTAACTAATCCTTTAACAATGGAAATATCTTCTCATAATTCTCACATAAAGGAGGGGCTCAGTGGGCCGCGCATGCCTTGAGTGAGGTGCCCAGTGCCTGCTCAGTGATAGGTCAGTACGCATGGGTTTAGATGATAGTAGGTGGATAAAATATAAGTACCAAAAGGTGTGCACGTGCAGGACAATAAAGAAAAGGGTGCGTGGGGATAAGCATGTAGAAAAAAAAGGTTTAAGAAGGGTTTAGCAGAGACCAAGGCATGCATGGGGAGATGGTTCGTAGGTTTTAAGGACTTAGCCATATTCGGCATTCGTGAGGCATTTGAGGAAAAACATGACCTGAATAGGCATTCCGAGTGGATAATGTGCTAGCATAGAAACTTGATGGTCAAGTAAAGGATATTCCACATGGGTAATATTCCTAGGAAGACGTCAGTATAGAAATTGGAGAGCTCTGAACTGGATAAGAATTCACCAATGGACCACATGGACATTTGGTATGAGATCTACTCTCGAAGGAGGGAATAGAAATGGGTACTGGACCTATAAGAAGATATGCTTGGGTAGGAGAAGAGAAACTAAGATATATATGGATAGACATAGAGCATGGGAAAAGAGGAAGCTCTGTAGAAAGTATTAGGATGCCCTAGGGTTAGGGTTTTCATTAGGGAGCTTCAAGAAGGTCATCATATCTAAGGGATGGGTCTGTAAAAATTTATAAGGGGGGTGTAGCTAGGACTCCTGATAGATGAATTAGATCTCTGTGTTAGCATATATTATATGGGCCGGATCCCTAGAAATTATTGTATTCGACTTGGCATGGCCCTTTGAATGTAATGTGTTTATTTAGCACTCTTGATCAATATATATCTATTCTGGATAACTTGTTCATGGGTGCAAACCCTAGTGTCATTTCTTCATATTGTGAATGAGATATGTTCTTCATAAGCCATGTTATGTTGTTTCTCTCATTTTCATGGATGGGTATACGGATATGGTAGCTCATGTTGTTGTTTTACATGAATATCTACTTTTTTGCAACTAATTCTTTTAACAATGGAAATATCTTTTCACAATACTCATATAAAGGAGGGGCTTGGTGGATACCTGTGCCTTGAGTGAGTGCCTAGTGCCTGCTCAGTGATAGGTCAACATGCATGGTGTTAGATATTACTAGGTGGATAAAAGATAAGTACCAAAAGGTGTGCATGTGTAGGAGCAAATAAGGAGAAGGGTGTGTGGGGAGAAGCTTGTAGAAAGAAGAGGTTTTAAAAAGGGTTTAGGAGAGCCCAGGGCACGTGTAGGGAGATAATTCATAGGTTCTAAGGACTTAGACATATTTGGCATTCATGAGGCATTTGACGGACTTAGACATATTTGGCATTCATGAGGCATTTGACGAAAAACATGAAATTCCAAGGCATTATGAGTGGATAACATGCTAGCCTGGAAACTTTATGGTCAAGTAAATGATATTCCATGCAGGTAATATTCCTAGGAAGACATCATTACAGAAAGTGGAGAGTTCGGAACAATATAAGAATTCACCAATGAAGAACCACATGGAAATTTGACATGAGATCTACTCCTGAAGGAAGGCATAGTGGTGGGTACTAGACCAATAAGAAGATATGCTTGGGTAGGAGAAGAGACACTAAGATATATATGGATAGACATATAGCATGGGAAAAGAGGAAGCTCTGTAGAAAAGTATTAGGATTCCCTAAGGTTGGGGTTTTCATTAGGGATTTGCAAGAAGGGTCATTATATCTAAGGGATGGGTCTGTAAAATTTATAAGGGGGTGTAGCTAGGACTCCTGATATATGAATTAGATCTTTGTGTTAGCATATATTGCATGGGACTGGATCCATTGGAAATTAATGTATTCAACTTGGCATGGCCCTTTGAATGTAATGTGTTTATTTATCACTCTTGATCAATATATATTTGTTCTAGATAACTTGTTCATGAGTGCAAACTCTAGTGTCATTTCTTCATATTTTGAATGAGATATTTTCTTCATATTCCATGTTATGTTGTTTCTTTCATTTTCATGGATGGGTATAAGGATATGGTAGCTCATGTTATGCTTTTACATGAATATCTAATTTTTTATAACTAATCCTTTAACAATGGAAATATATTCTCATAATACTCAGATAAAGGAGGGGCTCGGTGGCCGTGCATGCCTCGAGTGAGTTCTTAGTGCCCACTCAGTGATAGGTCAGCATGCATGTGGTTATATGTTAGTAGGTGGATGAAAGATAAGTAGCAAAAGGTGTGCATGAGAAATAAATAGAAGGGTGTGTGGGGGAGAAGCATGTAGAAAAAAGAGGCTTGAGAAGGGTTTAGGAGAGCCCAGGGCACTCATAGGGGGACAATTCACAGGTTCTAAGGACTTAGCCATATTCAGAATTTGTGAGGCATTTGAGGAAAAACATGAACTGACTAGGCATTTTGATTGGATAACGTGCTAGCCTGGATAATTGATGGTCAAGTAAAGGATATTCCACGTAGGTAATATTCCTAGGAAGACGTTATTACAGAAAGTGGAGAGCTCATAACATGATAAGAATTCACCAATGAAGGACCAACGTGGACATTTGTCATGAGATCTACTCCTGAAGGAAGGCATAGTGGTGGGTACTGAACCTATAAGAAGATATGCTCAGGTAGAAGAAGAGACACTAAGATATATATGGATAGACATATAGCATGGGGAAAGAGGAAGCTCTATATAAAGTATCAGGATGCCCTAGGGTTGGGGTTTTCATTCAGGAGTTGCAATAAGGTCATCATATATAAGGGATGGGTCCTGTAATTATAAGGGGTGTAATAGCTAGTATCCTTATATATTAGTTAGATCTCTATTTTAGCATATTTTGTATGGGTCAAATCTCTAACAATTATTGTATTTGACCTAGCATGGTACTTTGAATGTAATGTGTTTATTTTATAAATCTTGATCAATATATATATATATATATATTATATATATATATATATATATTTAGATATCTTGTTAATGGGTGCAAACCCTAGTGTCATTTCTTCATGTTATGAATTAGATTTGTTCTTCATAATCCATGTTGTGTTGTTTCTCTCATTTTAATGCATGGATATAAGGATATGGTAGCTCATGTTGTGCTTTTACATGAATATCTAATTTTCTGCAACTAATCCTCTAACAATGGAAAGATCTTCTCACAATTCTCACATAAAGGAGGGGAACGACACCTGTGGGTGCATTGAGTGAGCATCCAACACCCACAGGGTGATAGGATGGTGTGCTTGGGGTTAGAAAGTTTTACTAAGGGTCCATAAAAATGACCGCATCTTGGTTTTGTTGTTGGGACCTCTTTTCGAAGCTGTTGTGAGAATGATGCATGATGACAAAGTGTTTAACCTTGGAAAGTGTTGAAGTATGGTTTAAAATCATGTAGGATGATTTTTCTCAGATATTTAGTACTAGACCTTAGTTTGATGCATGCAAATATGTATAAGAGCACCTAAATCATGAGTTGTATGAGACCTTCTTTTATTGCTTTCCTGTGGAGTTGTATGAATGGATTTTTGTGTACACATCTAGATCAAGGTGGTATTATAGATCTCACATATGGACCCAAGATGAATATCAAAGGCTACAAGATGTTGATCTAAATTGGACATGTGTTGTTGATCATTGGTGGAGAAGAGTCCTGACCAATTATACCCTAGAATATGTTATTTCTATGTATTTTTGTCTAGAGGTTGCTGAGTTTGAGTTCCTAAGGGAGCCTAGAGGATTTTTTTTTGTGCTATCCCCTTATCCATAAATATCCTGATCATTTTAATAATGTTGGAATAATTTCCTTTGGCTAGATAAGCTTTTTCTGAGTGTTGGATGAGGAAGCTAGGGTGGTGGAATATGGTAGACATTGTGGCTAAAAAGGAGAGAGAGGAGAGACGAATCAAGTATAGTGAAACTCTTAAAAGGGATTTGGATAGACAATGTGAGGTTGTATGAGTGATGTATTTATGGAGACAGATGTTTCGGGAAGGAATTGAGGTTCACGTGGAGGACTTGGAATTTTAGCAGTTTGTGCTACCCCATCTTGGAAAGTGTGGGAGAGAGACCCCTTTAGCTTATGGTGAGAGTTTGAAACTTGGAGAAAGGAGAGTCGTCAATGCGCATCTTAATACTTCTAGTGACCAAACCCTAGTGCTTAGTATTCCAAATCACGAGATAAGTATTGCTAATGTAGTTGGTATTGGTGGGAGTGACTGATATGCACCTATGAGATATAATTTCTCATTTGGTACATCTATGGCTGCAAAATCATTCCATGTGTTTGGAGGAATATTTTCTAGAATGAAATTTGGAAAAATTATGGGTACACAAGGCTTGGGTATTACATCTAGAAGCGGCATGGGACACTCATCTGGTAGCGGTGTAATATCACAAACTATTTACGCGTAGTTCAGTGGGACGTTGGGAACACTAGGCCTAACCAATTTAGGCCCATTACTGGTTATAGGAGGTGAATATGTAGGAGTAGGATTTGGAGGACCTAGTGGACCTAGTGTATTTTGAGGATCTGGTGGGATAGGAGGGATAGGACCTAGTAGATCTAGTGGATCTGGTGGTGGAGGCAACACTGGAGGAAAGCAAGGTTCCAGATCATGTGAGCAAGGACCTCAACCACCTCAACAAGTGTTTTTTGAAATGTCGTTTCATATACCAGACTAAAAAGGTGTTGAGGATGCTATAGAGTATGTACACAAGTGTGATCTACTATGGTGTGCAAAGGGGATCACTAACCCAAAGTAGAAGGAAATTTAGTTTGTAATGATGTTGGAAGAATGTGCGCATAGTTGTTACCGAAAGTATGACCCCCATCAAACAGTGGTGGATTACACTACACTGCAGAATGCCTTCTTGGTTAAATTTTATATCCTCGAGTTTGAACAGAAAAGCATCATCACACTAAAAGAGATTCAACAAGGTATGGAAAAAAGTGTATGGGAGTATGATGTGCATTACAATACCCTCTTATCAAAATTATCTTATGACATTCATCCCTCTCAGCATGATTACTGGTTTTTTGGAGGGTTGATAACACCTTTTAGGAGATCACTTTTACATAAGACTTTCACAGAACCTTGCATGGATTTGGAAGCTACCCTATGTGTTGAGGTTGTTGGAAGTATGGATACTAGTGTTGGCCCTTTATTAAAGCCCAGATTTCTGCAATGGAGAAGCAATTGGAGAATCTTTTTGTCAACTCGGTGTGTGAGACTCGTAAAGGCCTATGGTGCATGGAGTGTGAGGTAGAGTGGCATACAAAGGATAGTTTCCCTAGAAGATTGGTACACTCCATGAAATTGGATTGTGAGATCTACCATGGAGATCATGATGTAAGTAGGTGCCCACTACTGCAGTCCATGATCTATAAAAATGTGTCTTGTTATTGAAATATTTATACCTCTACTACTCATGACACTAAGGATTATAGATTGATTGACTAGATACATGATGTCATTGATATTGGTGTGCGAAAAACTAGCCTCGCAAACAATTCCAAGGACAATGGTCTTCACTATGAAGGGCATGTGGATGGAGGGGTGTATGGAAGAGGTTTCTAAGGAGGATTTCATGTTCATGGTAACTGCGGAGGGAGAAGTGAGTTACCACATGGAACTTGTTACAATTGTGGGTCTATGGAGCACTATAAGCGCAAATACCTTGATCTATTACAATGATCTTGGTGTGGAAAAAAACATAAGTATAAGTAGTCTCCAAAGCTATTTGAACATATGAGCCAATAACACCAGAAATACAAAGGAGCCAAAATAGTAAGCATGAGGAAGGGTGATTCACAATAGATGCCAAGGGTGGCATGCGAGTCAAGACTAGAACCTATGCTAGTGATGATGTGAGAAGAGGCTACATGTGCTAGGGATATACCAAGGTAGAAACCACTTGGTATAAGAGAAGAGGTGGTACACAGGAAGTATCTAGACCCTACTCATCAGAAATAAGTGTATCAAGAAACCATGGATGTGATTTGCATCCTATAAGGGGAGATCCAATGACTGAAAGAGAAGTCAAGGTAGCTAGAGTAAAGGAAGAGTGTTGATGCTCCACGGAAGAATCTGGATGAAGTTAGGGAAGTATGTAAAATTTTAAGGAAATAAAATATCATTCCCTTGTTAGGAGAATGTTTATAAGAGAAGGTACCACATGCTAGAATAGATCATGAGAGACAGGTTCTGCATACTAACCTTCCTCCCCATAGCCTTGACTATGATAAGGAGCTTACCTTAAATTTTGTTATGGATGGGTGGCTTCTGAGTAATATTTTGATTGACATGGGCATGGAGGCCAATTTCATCACTCTAGATACATGGCATCAAATGGGAAGGCCCCCATTACATCCATCTGTGAATTAATTATATATAGCTAACAAGACAAAGGAAATGCCCATTAGTGTCTTGAAGGATATTGTTATCACTATCCAAGGGGAAAAATATACTAGGGATTTTGAATTCTTGGTGTTGTCCGAGGTGGAAATTTTTCCTGCATTATTTGGGTGCCCCTGGTGCTAAAAGAACAATTTTGACCTACAGTTCAACAAGGTATACATAAGCTTTGAGAATAAGGAAGAATGTGTTATCATCCCCTTGACCGATGTAAAGTCAGCGCCCTATACTGAACCCTTAGTAGAAGATGTTCTTGATAGGATTTATGTGCACTCTATTAGGGACCCTAAGGTGATTCACCCTACAAAAGAAGTTATTCAATTTGAATATGCTCATTCCATGAGTGATACAACTAGTGTGGCATGTGACAATTGGGCTCACAGGACTTATGAGTTAATTGGATGATAGTTAAGAGACTTTATTACAAGAGTGACAAATTCATGCTTAGTTAAGTGCCTGGGAGGGAAGAAGTTACCAATTTATTCTAGAGGATCCAACCCTGATGTTTTCTTACAAGATATGGAGGTCCAGTGGAAAAATATGATCGAGAGAAGAGGGATACTCAGTTATAACTTTCTTTGGACCATAGTACATTGGTGGGTGACACATCATGATAGCCTTCTAGAGTGGTGTGAGGTAAAAATTGCGTTCTATGTTAATTTTTCCTAGAGAAATGCACCCACTTTCATACAAGACTACCATGGGAAGGAACCTACCTCATTTCACATCCAAGAATGTGAAAAAGCATGGATGGAAGGGAAGAATGCCTTTCCACCTTGTTTATGGGTGCATAAGTTGTATTCCACCTTATAAGGTTGTGCACACATATAGTACATTCACTCAAATATGTGCCATTAGATAGGAAATTGGTAGGAGTTGATGGATGACCTCATTCAATATTTCAAATATCAGAGTACTAAATTATCGGTGGATAGGGTGTTATAGGTTGTTAAGTGCCTTATGATGGGAGATAGTTCCATGGAATAGGATAGAATACTGGAGTTATTGGGTGAACCTGGTTTGGAACCATGCTTTAATGAGGAAGATTCAGAAGAGGTGCAGCTTGAGCATGCATGTATGGAGAAAGAGAAGGGAAATATGGTCTATGTGATAGATGGTGAAGAGATGGAGGGTTGGGATGTTAACCATAATGAAGTTACATGCAAAGTTATTGATAGTGTTGATGAGAAATAACTCACCTACCATGAGCCCCTCAAAACAAAGATGGTTAACACCAGTTAAGAAACAGAACCTAAGGAGGTCACTATTGGATACTATTGGTCAGAGAAGAGGTTTCAAAAATCATTGAGCTACTACTCAAGTTTCAGGACTTATTTCTGCATGGATACCATGAGCTTAAAGGTGTTCACCACTCCTTGGGAGAAATGAAAATAAAGTAAAAGGAGGGTGTGTGCCTGATTCAGAAGATTCCTTATCGAATTAATCTCAACCTTCGCGTAAAATTCAAGGAGGAGATAGACAAAATGATCACTTCAGGCATCATTGAAGTTATGGAGTAATCAGAATGGGTAATCCCCATGGTCATCAGCATTAAAAAGGATGGAAGGATAAGGATTTTTGTTGACTACATGGACTTAAATGTGATATGTGTAATTGATCATTTTCCAATCCCTTTTACCGAGGAAATCTTGGAAGGAGTAGCTAGGCACAAAATCTATTCCTTCATGGATGGATTCTCAAGATACCATCAAGTTGGAATTGCAAAGGAAGACTAGGAAAAGACAATGTTTTCCACTGAACGGGGAAGATTTTCCTACACGGTCATGTTGTTTTGACTAAAGAACATGCCTGTTGTATTTTCACACATTATGGCGCATGCATTTCAAGACTTCATCCATAAGTTTATTCAAGTCTACCATGATGAATGGACAATGTATGGACTAGTGAAAGACCATTGTGACAATTTGAGGTTTATGTTTGAAATATGTTGGGAGTTGAGGATATCCCTCAACATTAAGAAATGTGTTTTTCCTACTCCATTTGGAACCCTTCTGGGGTACATCATATGTAAGGAAGGCTTGTTGATGGATCCCACAAATGTTGTCATTATTATGGGATTGGGGGAGCCTACTAGCTAGAGCACAATGCATAGATTCCTTGGGCATATGAGGTACTACTAGAAATTTATCAAGGGGTATGCCAAGATCACTGCACCATTAGAGAAGTTACTAAAACACAAAAGTGCATTTTACTGGGGAGAGGCGTAGAAGAAAATGTTTTATACATTGAATAATAAGCTTATCGTTGCACCCATATTATGTTTTCCCTCTTGGGATAAGCCATTCTTTGTATATTTTGAGGCTTCAGGGATGTCGATTGGGGTAGTCTTAACACAATATGAAGAAGGGATTGTTGAGCACCTCTTGTGTTTTGCTAGCAGAAAGTTAACACCAATAGTATAGAACTATACTACTATTGAGCGCGAAGCACTATTAATGATCTACGTGCTACACAAATTAAGGCAATATATTTTGGAAACACCTTTCATATTCTACAGAAACCACATGACACTGAGGTACTTGGTGAACAAGCATGTTTTGCAAGGGCACATATGTCGGTGGGTCCTGTTGTTTCAAGAATTTGAGTTTATAGTTTTTTGAAACAAGGAAAGAGTAACTCAGGGCCCGACCATTTTTCAAGGATTGAATCAAGGGAGGACACACAGATCATTGAGGATTTTATGCTAGATGCACAACTATTTAGGTTACGACGCACTGCCTCTAACTTAGAAGATATTTTTTTGTTTCTCAAAATGGGTGTGGCACCAAAAGGAATGAAGACTCTAGAAATAAAACCGCTAGCCATACGCACCACACCCTACATGCTAATTAGTGGAGACTTATACAAACTAGGCCATGATGAGGTTTTACGCCAGTGTGTGTTAGAGCATGAGTGCATTTCAATCATGGAGGAAGCACTTGGTGGAATTGTAGGAGGACAATATATAGGGAATGCCATCACATGAAAAATCCTACTATCATGGCTTTGGTGGGAAATAATCTACCAGGATGTATGAGTTTTGTAAGGCCTATGACCATTGCGAGTGCCTTGTCAAGCCAAGAAGAAGGGATGAAATTCCCTTGAGGCTGATAGCTAGTGCAGAACCATTTGAAAATTGGGCCATTGATTTTGTAGGACCAATTTCACATTCCATGTGAATGATTGGTTTGCGCTATATCATCACTTGTACTTACTACTTAACAATATGGGTAGAGGTAGTGCCTACAAGGGATTGTACATCAACAACAACAACTAGGTTTTTGTTGGAAAATATAATAAACAGATATAAATGTTCATTGATCTTAACGATTGATAGAGGTACTCATTTCTTAAATGAGACAATTAGGATCTTAGCAGAATTCATGGTAGCCCACCATAAAACTACCTCATATCACCCACAAGCTAATGGAACTATTTATGCATTTAACAAAATTCTGAGTCACATGCTGACAAAAATTTATGATGTGGGAAGACAAGATTGGGATGAAAAAGTTTTAGTTGTACTATGGGATTATAGGACTACCTATAAGAATTTGAACAAGGCCACACCATTCCAATTGTTTTTTGGTGTGGAAGTTGTGTTGCCAATATAATTCATGCAACCATCCCTACTTATTATGTGCTCATGAGGATTATTTGATGAACAAGCACTACTGGAGCGCATGGAGAAATTAATGTAGTTAGACAAAAGGGGATCAATTTTTAGGTGGAGTCAGAAGGATGAAAAGGTGTGACAAAAATCATGGCATGATCACCATATTAAAAACTAACAATTAGAGGTTGGGCATATGGTCTTGCTTTATGACTACAATTTTTTGTGCCATGTTAGGAAACTGAAAGTCCATTGGTTATGGTCATATGTCATCTTGTTTATCCTTGATTTAGGTGCTTTCCAGTTACAAGTGCTAGATGAAACATGATTACCAGGCCATTTCAAAGGGATTAGGCTGAATACCTACTATAAATAAGTCTTCCTTGTGTTCATAAATAAGGAAGTATTGCCATTTAGCTTAGGATTCTGCTTAATGCATTTATTTTCCTTGTGTTTCAATTTTTTATTTCTTGTTTATTTATTTTTGTGTTATTTTTTTACGCAACTTGTGTGTCGGTATCCACTTATTATTTTCAAAAGGTTGTGTATGCACAAAGGAATGGAATTTGGTTTTGTATGGGGTGGAGTAATGTGAAGTAAAACAAAAGCTAGGATTGAAAGTTTTGTTTCTATGGCCCAAATTAAAGGATAAAAAAGTGCATAGTGTGGAAGAGCGTCCGTATAAAAAGTGGACGTAAGGATTTTGGTTTTAGGATAACTTTACAAAGACCACATATAAAGGATGAGAAGTACAAGAACAACATGAGGTAGGCAAGGGGAAAAATCAGGTTAAGGACAGAAGAAGTGCCTTCAACATTACAAGTGCACGCATGAGGATATTCATTGAGTAAGGATTTTTATGTGCCATAAGGTTGTAGATATTTTTTACACATGATAGGGAACGAGGATAAGAGTGGTTATGGTTGGATTTAGTGGAAAAATCCTCCTTTATTGTAAAATTACGTTATTAGGTGGCATAGCATTTATCGTAGGAGATGAGAAAAAATCTGTAAGTAAAGGTCGGGCACATTATTGTTTACCTTATAATTATGATATCAAAAATCTCTTCCAAACTAGGGCATCCACAAAGGAAAAATTGTGAAAATTTGAGTGTGTGCCTAGTGTGATTTCTAAACCATAGTGGAATAAGTACATAGATGTAGGGAAAAATATTTCAAGAGAGTACATCATATTTTGGAAGGGTTGTCTAGGTCATGGTTCTGCAGCTAGGGCATGGGAGTAAAGGTATTTTTTCACAAAGGTAAGCCACATATTTGAGAAAAGTGAGGAAGAGGAGTGAGAAGAGTTTTTTTTTAGTAACCCAATAAGAAGATGGCACCAAAGAAGGAAACAGTTTAACAAAAGAAGGGAAATGGTAAAGGGAAATAGATTATTTCCACTAGTTTCAATAAGGAGTGGTATACGGAGATGCAATACCCAAATGGCATGTTTCTTAGAAAGGAGTGGGTATCCCATGTAAGGAATATGGTGGTAAGCTATTACAACCATCACAAAAACACCACAGAGAAGGAGATGACATTGGAATTAGTTCACTCAAAAGACACAAGGACACCAGAAGGAATGCCAATCTACGATGATGAAGTAAAGGTGAATATGGGGAATGTTGGGTTGTTGTAACTCTATGAGTTGACCTATTAAAGAAATCCCAAGCGATTATATTGATGCATGATGTCACATGTACATGGGGATAATTTCTACTTCATAGGACGGAGAATGCGAATAACTCCCCAACTGATCTCTAAGTTTACCAATCTTTTTTGTGAAGGGGATCCATTCGAAGACAAATTGGAGGACAAGGAAGCCATTAAGGAGACAATCTAGGATTATGATTATAAAAAAGTCTCGCGCTACTTTTATATCTTAGATATCTCTAGCCTAGTGATGACGATGGTTACGCAGTTGGTATCTAAGCTAAATGGGCAAGAGAGGTGGACACAGATAAAAAAGGCTTCGTTGAATATTTGCCAAAAAAATTTAGAAGGAACAATCTATAACATGTCCACCTTCATTATAGAAGAAATCATCAGTTCTACACACGAAGGAGAGAAGATCATGTTTGGAAATGTACTCCTCACCATCATCTTCTCAGATATTAGAGTTCTTGATGGGCCAAAAAAAATGTATGGGAGTATCCAAATGAAGACTCTTCCCTTGCAAAAATATTTGAGAAGTACATGTGTGATACCATGATAGTCGCCCACAAGATATGCCTTGAAACATGGTACAATAAAATGAACGACACATTTGGGGCTAAGTGGAGGATACTCAAACAATTGTTAGCACTATTACAAGGATAATTTGAGTTTGTTGTATACCAATGCTTTTGCATTAATAGGTTCACTCTGTCAAAAGGGACCAAGATTCCATCATGTAAACTGTCATTCTCCTTCACCGCACAATATTTCAAAGTCAGGGTCAATTGTTTCAAGGAGGCCAAAATACTAAGGTTTGACCTCAACGAGGTGGACCAAGACCACCATGAACTATGCATAAAGCTAGTATACCCCAAGAAGTGCACTTATGTGGAGAATTATGTCTTCCATGAGGTGCATATGTTAAAACCCATGATGTTGCCAATTGCTGGAAGGACTGTAGTGAGGGTATACCTGCACATTTGGCTCAAGTATGAGAAATTTCCCTACATGGAGAATGATTTATCCATCCTAGATGACCCCACCATTAGGAAGAAGGTCGTTTCGAGGAAGAGGGAGAGATAGGAGGAACTAGAGAAGAAGGCATTGAGTATATAAATAGTGCAATATGTTTCCATGCAGGAGTCAGGTGCAAAGCCAAGCACATATGCTCGAAGGAATAAGTCCCCCATCAAGGAAAAATAAAAGAAACTTGAGGAATAGGTTCTAGAGCAAGAAGATCCCCCTGTAAAAGAAGAGTCACTGAGGAAGTAGTCACCTACTAAATAAGATGAGAAGGAAGAATCCCCTATACTAGAGTTGTCAGTTAGGAAGAACTGAAAGGTAGCCTAGGAGGTGGACTCGGAAGGAATGGAGATCCTAGAATCCTACAAAGGAGAAAAGTAAGATGATGAGCATGAAGAGGCTCAAGACCATTCTATGTACAATGTATATGAATTAGAGGAGGAAGGAGATTCTCATGACAATCGATGAAGTGAGGAGGTAAACACTAAGGATCAAAGGACCCCAAGCCTCACCAACGAGCAGGTAAAAGAGGCCACAGAAAGGGAAGTAATAGGCATAATAAAGGGCTTGGTGGAGCAAGAGGTGGAGTGCAACGCTGATGAAGTGCTCAAAGAGATAGAGGAGGAGAGGGTAGGGAAGGAGTATGGAAGCATGGGTGGAGATCCCAGGTTAGTGGTAAGCTTTCCAAAGGTAGTTCACACAGGAGGGAAGAGTGTGATAGTGGCACAGGAGAAAGGAATGGGTTACATCAATAATCTAAGTAAGGTATTGCACATGTGCTTCCAAAGTACCATGCCTACAGACCAAATCCTTGCATGGTTTTCTTTAAAAAAGGAAGGCACATACCCACCTATGAGGAAGATACTATCTTGGTATTTTGAGTCCCATGTTGATGAGCCCAAGTTTGAGGTCAGTAAAGGGGCTATGATGAAGATACCAGAGACCAAGGAATTGAACCCCATGAAAAATGCTCAACAATTATCCAATGAGTAATTATGAAATGCACTCAATAAGGTATCAGTGGAGGTTAAGGTGAGACTCTTCAAAAGGAATGATAGGGTAAGGTTCTTGGAGGAAGAGTTGCAGAAGAAGAATGAAGAGATCATTGAGAAGAGCAAGGATATAAAGTAGGAGGATCTGATAAGCACATAGTTAAGGCACAAACTAAGGGAGGAAAAGGTGAAGGTGTGCGAGGTCTATAAGGAGATAGAGATGATTATAGATGTCATTATCTTGAAGAATCTAAACCTAACCCAACCTAAGCAAAAATATGAGTCGACCTTGCAATGCCTTAAAGACTTAACCCGCATCCTTACCATGAAAAGGCAGCCACTCACACTAGAATCAACAGAAGAGGAATTAATTCCCTAGAAGAAGAAGGAAAGGATAAATATCGAGGATATAGTCACTTAGTATTATAAGCTCCTTTCCATTGTGAAGACCACCACGTGAATGGTTGAGGTCGTATATAATAACAATGCTGACAGAGACATGGTAACAAGTATACTAGTTGCTACACATGAGGAGGATCTAAAAGAATTCCAACAAAAGAACAAAATAAATTGGGTGGAATAGGATAAAAACTTAGATGAAGTTGAGATGAAAAAAGAAGCAATCGAAATCTTGCAAGGTTTGGTTAAATTTTGGCTTAAGGAACGATACCCCCAGGTCACTTGTAGAATGGATGCGCTAGATAACCTTATCAAGTATTTGGAAGGGGTTGTAGATACACTTAATGCTAAGGGTGATGAATTAATCTCTGAAGAGGTGAGCACTCTAGTGGGTGACCTCCTCTAGTAGGCATGGGGTGAAGTGGGTGCCTAGGAGAAGATTGAGGAAAGAATGAGGAAGGATTTCCCACTTCTCTTGTAGAAATAGCATATTTTTCCATTCTACCATTCTTCTATTCTTACATTATTTCAATATTCATTCAAATGATCTAAGTCCCACCATTAATTATTCTTTGTGGAAGAAGGATGTTTCTAGGGATAGATAACAATCTTAGTGTGAGGTGATGTTGGGCCCCAAATTATTGGCTAAGTATCAAAAGGTGCACATGCACAGGAGCAATAAAGAGAAGGGTGTGCAAGGAGAAGTGTGCAAAATAAAGAGGTTTAAGAAGGGTTTAGGAGATACCAATGCATGCATGGGGAAACTTACTCATGATCTAAGGACTTATCCATATTTGGCATTCTGGAGGCACTTGAGGAAAAAAGTTACCCGACTAGGAATGCTGAGTGGATAAGGTGTCAGCTTGGAGACTTGATGGTCAAGAAAAATATATTCCACGTAGGGAATATTCCTAGGAAGATATCATTACAGAAATTAGAGAGCTCGGAACAGGATAAACATTCACCAATTAAGGACCACATGGACACTTGGCATGTGACTAGACCTATAAGAAGAGATACTCGGGTAGAAGAAGAAAAACCAAGATATATATGGATATACATATAACATGGGAAAAGGGGAAGCTCTATAGAAAGTATTAGGAGGCCCTAACATTGGAGTTTTTCATTAGGAAGATTCCAAAAGGTCATCATATCTAAAGGATAGGTCTGTAAAATTTATAAGGGGGCATAGCTATGACTCTTGATATATGAGTTAGATCTCTGTGTTAACATATATTGTATGGGCCAGATCCCTGGAAATTACTGTGTTCAACCTGGCATGGACTTTTGAATGTAATATGGTTATTTATCACTCTTGATCAATATATATATACATATGTTTTGGATATCTTGTTCATGGGAGAAAACCCTAGTGTCATTTCTTCATATTATGAATCATATTTGTTCTTCATAATCCATGTTGTGTTGTTTCTCTCATTTTCATGCATGGGTATAAGTATATGGTATCTTGTGTTGTGCTTTTACATGAATATATACTTTTCTATAACTAATCCTCTAACAATGGAAATATCTTCTCACAATGTTCACATAAAGGAGGGTCTCGGCACCCAAACATGCCTTAGGTGAGTGCCCATCCCCCACTGGGTGATAGGATGACACGCATGGGGTTAGAAAGTTGTACTAAAGGTACATAAAAATGAGTGCAAGACTAATTGATTGATAATTCCCCACCATCTAGCAATGAAATCTGCAAGAGAATCATCTTCAAAATGTTTAATGGCATAGAGATCAATGATGGATATCATGCAAGAAATGTTGATGGATAAATTCTCTAATAATAACTGCACAAGTTGTGTAAAAGAGAAGAGAGAGTATTGTGTGATTTTTTTGTACCAGTCAAGGGAAAAACCTTGCTACTAATATCCTTGACTATGATAAAGAGATTAAATTGAATGCATTTATTTTTGGGTGGCTTCTAAGCAATATCCTCATCGACATAGGAGTAAAGGTCGATGTTCTCACCTTGGATGCATGGCATCAAATGGGAAGGCCCACATTACAGCTATCTTCGAATGTGTTGTATATGGTGAACAAGATAAAGGCAATGACCATTGGAGTCTTGAGAGATGTGGTTATCACTATTCAATGGGCCAAGTTCATTGGAAATTTTGTAGTCTTGGCACTCACCAAGGTGGATAATTTCCTAGCATTACTTGCACGCCCTTGGTGTTACAAGAACAATGTTGACCTATGGTTTAATGAGGTGTATATAAGTTTTGAGAACAAAGAGGAACAGGTCATCATCCCCTTATCAGATGGGAATTCGGCACCCTATACCAAGCCCTTAGGAGAGGAATTCCTTGATAGAATCTATGTGCGCTCCATCAGAGATCTTTAGGTAATTCATCCTACGCATGGAGTCATCCAATTTGAATATGCTCAATTGATGAGTGATACAACAATCATAAGGTGTGATACTTGGGTACACAAGACTTATGAGTTGATTGGGTGACAATTGAGAGGATCTGTAACAAGGGTGATGAAGGCACACTCAATCAAGCACCTAGGAAGAAAGAAGCTACCAAGTTACTCTAGACGGGCAAGATCTGATGATTTCTTACAAGAAATGGAGGCTCAGTGGAAAAACAAGGATGGAAGGAGAAGTATGCTCATTTTTAACTTTCTCAAGACTGTAGTGCACTGGTGGGATACTCATTGGGAAATCCTTCTAGAATGGTGTGAGGTAAGGTTCAGATTCTCTGTTAGGTTCTATAGGAGCACTGCACCCACTATCATCGAAGACTACCATGGTAAAAAGATCACCTCATTTAATGTCCAAGCGTGTGAGAAGGCCTAGATAAAATTTGCAGAAGCATTACCACCTTCGTTATGGGTGCATAATTTATATTCTACCTTATAGGTTTGTACGTGTGTATGGTATATTCATTTAGAGATATGCCATCAAATAGGTAATTGGAAGGAGTTGGTGGCTGATCCCATTCAATATTTTGAGTATAGGAGTAGAAATCCATCAGCGGATAAGGTGGTGCTAGTTGTCAAGAACCTTACAATGGGAGATAGTTATAGCAGAAGATAGGCTACTAGAGTTGTTATGTGATCCTTTTTTGGAGACACATCTGAATGAAGAATAATCATAAGAAATACAACTTGAGCACACGTGCATTGAAAAGGAAAAAGGTAAAAGGGTCTATGTAGTAGATGGTGAAGAAATGGAAAGTTTGGATGTTAACCATTTTGAAGGTACATGCGAAGTCATAGATAGCGGTGATGAGAGAGAAATTTCCTACCATGAGCCCTTGAAAATAAATAAGGTTAACATTGGGACATAGATAGAACCTAAGGAAGCTATCATTGGGGATTATTGGTCAGAGAAAGAAGTTTCTAAGATCATTGATCTATTATGTGAGTTTCAAGATTTATTCCCTCATGGGTACCATGAGCTCAAAGGCGTTCACCATTCCTTAGGGGAAATGAGGATCAAGTTGAAGAAGGGTGTTCATCCAATTTGGAAGAGACCTTATGGATGAATCTTAACTTGTGCATAAATTTCAAGGAGGGTATAGACAAAATGATAAAATTAGGTAGTATTGAGGTCGTTGAGGAATTGAAATGGGTAAGCCCAATGGTCATTAATATCAATAAGGATGGAAGAATAAGGATCTATGTGGACTACAGGGACCTGAATGTAGTATGTGTCATTGATCCTTTCCCAAACCCCTTCACTGAAGATATTGTGGAGGGAGAATCTAGACGCAAGGTCTACTTTTTCACGAATGGGTTCTCAGGGTATCGCTAAGTCAGAATTTCAAAAGAAGACCAGAGAAAGACAACTTTCTCCACTGAGTGGGGAATATTTTCCTATACATTCATGCATTTTGGATTAAAAAATGTGCCTGATGTATTCTCATGCATTGTGGTATAAGCATTTCATGACTTCATCGATAAGTTTCTTCAAGTCTACCTAGATGACTAGACGGTGTATGGACTGGTAAATTACCATTGTGACAATTTGAAGTTGATGTTAGAGAGATGTCAATAGTTGAGGATATCCCTCAATATTAAGAAATGTTTCTTTTCTACTCCATTTGGAACCCTATTAGAACATATTATATGTAAGGAAGGCCTACTAGTAGATCCTGCCAAAGTTGTGGTTATTGTGGGATTGGGGGATCCTACTATTCAAAGTGCAATGCATGGATTCCTTGGACATACGGGGTACTATAGGAAATTTTTCAAGGGGTATGTCAAGATCACCACAACCTTGGAGTAATTGATAAAACACAAGAATACCTTTCATTGGGGAGAGGTGCAACAGAAGACATTTGACACTTTAAAGGATAAACTTGTCACTGTGCCCATACTACACTTTCCTTCTTGGGATAAGCCTTTCCATGTACATGTTGATGCCTCAGAAAAATCCATGGGAGTAGTACTAGCACAACCTGGTGAGGGGATTATTGATCACCCCTTGTGTGTTGCAAGTAGGAAGTTGACACAAGTAGAACAAAATTATACCACTACTAAGCGTGAGGCACTATCAATGATCTATGCACTACATAAGTTCAGGTAGTATCTCCTGGAAACACCTATTATATTCTACACATAGCACATGACATTGAAATACTTGGTGAACAAGCCCATTTTATAGGGGCACATTTGTCATTGGGTCCTATTATTCAAATATTTTGAGTTCACAGTGGTTATAAAACCAGGGAAAAGCAATTCAGGGCCTGACCACTTATCAATGATTGACTCAGGGGAGGAAGTGTAAAGCATTGAGGATACCATGCCAGACGGGAAACTGTTTAGGTTGTGGCATGCACCCTTATAATTGATCATTGTATTTTTTTAAATTGGTGTGGTGTCAGATGGGATGAAGGCTCTAGAGAGGAAGTAGTTAGCAATACGTGCTACACCCTACGTGTTGATTAGTAGATATCTGTATAAGTTAGGATGTGATGAGGTTCTGTTCCAATGCGTATTAGAACATGATCACATGGTAATCATGGAGAAATCACATGGTGGGATTACAGGAGGACACTATGTAGGAAATGCTACCGCATGAAAGATTGTAATGGTAGGGATTTGGTGGGCAACCATCTACTAGGATTGTATTGATTTTTGCAAGGCTTTTGACCATTTCCATTGCCTTGGTGAGCCTAGAAAAAGGGATGAAATGCCTTTACGACCAATAGCTAGCGCTGAACCATTTTAAAAATGGGAAATTGACTTTGTAGGGCTGATTTTTCCAACCGCACGAAGGACTAGTTCACGATATATCATTACTTCCATTGATTATTTGACAAGATGAACAGAGGCAACACTTAGAAAGGATTGTACTGTAGCAACAACTACTAGATTTTTATAGGAGAATATAATAAATAGGTATGTATCTCCTTTAATATTGACAAGTGATAGAGGTACACATTTTCTGAATGAAATGGTCAAGATTCGGTTAACAGAATTTATGGTGGCCCATCACAAGACTACCCCTTATCACCCTCAAGTGAATGGAACTACTGAGGCATTTAAAAAAATACTAAGTCACATGTTGACCATGATCTATGACATCGGAAGATAATATTGGGATGACAAAGTATCAGCCATTCTATGGGAATACCTGACAACCTACAAAATATTGAACAAGGCCACACAATTTTAGATGGTGTTTGGTGTGGAGGCTATTTTTCCAGTTGAATTCATATTACCATCACTACGTATAGCATGCACAGGATGATTGGCTGATGAAAAAGAGCTCAAAGAAAGGGTAGATATGTTGATGTAGTTAGACGAGAGATGATCACTTGTTAGATGGAGTTATAATACTGACAAATCCAGACAAAAGGCACGACATGATCGTCATATCAAAAACAAGTAGTTTGAGGTTGGGAAAATGGTTTTGTTGTATGATTCCAAGTATCTGCACTATCCTGGGAAGTTTAAAGTCCATTGGTTGGGCCCTTACATCATCTCGTACATCCTTGGTTCAATCACATGTCAGTTATAAGCGTTGGATGGGATGAATTTACCTGTCCATTTCAATGGGAGTAGGATAAATCCCTACCATAAATAAGCCTTCCTTGTGTTTGTAAATAAGGCAGTATTGTCAGTTAGCCTAGGATTTCCCTTTGTGATTTTCCTTTCTCGTGTTTCCCTTTCTAATTTCTTGTTCCTTTCAATTTGTGTTGTTTTGTGCCTTGTGCACTGGTAACCACATTATTTTTCTATGGTTGTGTATGCGCAGAGGACCGCGCATATGTTTTAGTTTGGGGTGGGGTAGTGAAAAGTAATTTATAAGCCACTAGTAAAATTTGAATGGCCCATTAGAAGGAAGCACATAAGGTTGAGAAAGCACATGGGGAAATGGTGGATAATGAATTGTGTTGTCAAGAAGGTACTAACAAATACCACATATAAAGGATGAAGAGTGCTAGAACAACATGAGGTAGGCAAGGGACCAAAATCAGGTAAAGGACAAGAAGAAGTGCCTTTGGCATTGTAGATACGCACCCGTAAGAGTCTTCGGTCAGATTGGTATTTTTACGTGACAAAAGGTTGTAGAAGGTTTTTTTCATAGTATTATTGGGTGCATGGGTAAGGGTGCTTAAGGTTCAGCCTATTGGAAAAATCCATATTTAATGTTAAGTACATCGAGTAGGTGGCATAACATTTATTGCTAGAGAGGAGTAAAAACTATAAGTATGAAGTCAGGCATGTTATTATTTACCTTGCTTTTGTGAAGTTAGAGCTATCTGTACGAACTAGGGCATCCAAAGAGATTTTTGTGAAGGAAAAAGAATCATAAATATCTAAGTGTGCAACTAGGATTGATTTTTGAACTAGAGTGGAAAGAGTACATGGGCGTGGGGAGAGTTATTTTCAAAATATGTTTTCTTGTGGAATAACTTTGTTCCTAGTTATGGATTTGGCAGCTAGGGCATGGAAGAAGTAGGATTCTTTGCGAGAGTGGATCCTTAGAGTGGAGCAGAGTAGTAGATCAGATCAAGAATGAGGGATTTAGATTGTAACCTTAACAAGAAAACATGACACCAATGAAGGTGATCTGTTTCACCAAATAGAAACAGAAGGGAAAGGGAAAAGGAAAGAAAACCACTATTTTCGTTATCTCCAATGAAGAATGGTATGCAAAAATGTAGTACCCAAATGGAGTATTGCTAGGGAAAGAGTGGGTGTCACACTTTAGAAAAAATTCCATGAGTGATTAAAACCATCACATGAACACTACTAAGAAATAAATGGCATTGGAACTACTTCATCCAACTAACAAGAGGACACTAGATCGAATGCCAATATATAGCAACGAAGTAAAGGTAAAGTTCAAGAAGGCGGGGTTATTGTCAACTTATATGAGTTTTCATATTTTGGAAAGCACCGAGAGGCTATATCAGTGGTTGAATGTCACATGTACATGAATACCACCTTCTATTGTGCATGTTGCAAGATGTACTTAACTCCTTATCGTATATCTCAAGTTCACTAGTCCCGAATTGTGAAGGAGAATCCATAGGATGATGACTTAGAGGATAAGGAAGCCATCAAGGAAACTGGTAGAGGATTATGACTACAAAAATGCTTCATGGTAATTTGACATCGTAGAAATCCCCAACTCTTTTATGAGGATGGTCTACGTGCTTATTTACCAAGCTTAATGATCAAGAAAGATGTATGCAAGTAAACAAGGCATGCTTAAATGTTTGCTCAGAAGATCTTAGAAGGGACCGTATCTATAACGTGTCTACCTTTATTACAGATGAGATCATAAGCAACGCGCAAGAAGGAGAAAAGATACTATTCAGACAAAATTCTCCTCACCATCATTCTTCTTGGAGATTGGAGTGCCCAGATGGGCTAGAGAAGTTTGTTTGGGAGTATCCATAAGAGGATCTCTTGCCCACAAAAAGGTTTGAGAATTATACTTGTGATACCATGATGACCACTCACAAGGCATTCCTAAAAAAGTGGTACAAGCAAATGTGCAGTGCATTCAAGGAAGAGTGGAGGATCCCTGAGCAGTTTCCTACACTCGTGGATGAAGAGGTAGATTTTTTAGTATATCAAAATTTCTACAATTGTAGGTTTACATTGACAGATGGGACTAAGATTCCATGATGCAAGCTACCTTTCTCCTTCACTATGCAATACTTCTAAGCAGGGGTCAACCGGTTCAAGGAGGCTAAAAGGATAAGGTTTGACCTTAGTGAGGTATACCAAGACCACTGTGAGTTACGTTAGAAGATTGTATACCCTAAGAAGAGAACATGCATGGAGAATTATGTCTCCCACGAAGTACAGATGATGAATCTGATAGCTCTACTGATCACCGGAAGGGCTATAGAAAGGGTATATTTGTGCATAAGGCCTAAGTTTGAGAAAGGAGCCTATCTAGAAAGTGATTTATCCATTCTAGAAGACCCCAAAGGGAGGAAAATTTCCATGCCAAAGAAGAGGGAAAGAGAAGATGTGCAAGAGAAGAAGGCTCCAAGTGTGCAAACATCCCAATCTATGGGCATGCCAGAAGCAAGTGCTAAGCCTAGCACTTATGCACGTAGGAAGAAGTCTCCAGTTAAGGAAAATACGTTTAAAGAAGAGGTGTCAGAGCATAAAGGGCCCCTCACACATGAATAATTACCAAGGAATATGTCACCTATTAAGGAGAAAGAGAAGGAATAATCTCCTATACTAAAATCACCATTTAGGAAGAAGCAGAAGGTGGCAGAAAAGGAAGACTCAGAGGAAACAAAGAGCCTAGAGGCCTACACTGGTGACTGGGAGGATGAAGAGCCCAATGGATCTCAAGACCATCTAGTATATAATGTAAATGACTCTGATGATGAAGAAGATGAAGAGAAGAATGATGAGGAGGAAATATATGATCAAGGCAAGGGGGTGAGCAAAGAGGTAAGCACCAAAAATTAGAGAATCCCAAGCCTCACCAAGGAACAAGTGGAAGAAGCCACAAAAAAATAAGTAGTGGGAATCATTAAGGACTTAGTGGAGTAGGATTCGGAGAAAAGCATAGATGAAATTTTGAAGGAAATGGAAGAAGAGAGCATTGGGAAACAATATGGCAACATGGGTGGAAATCCCAATTTTTTGGTAAGCTTCCTAAGGGTTAAGCAACTAGCTGGGAAGGGATAAATGGAAGCACAAGGGAAAGGGATGAGATACATTAATGATCCAAGAAAGGTGTTACGTGTGTAATTCCAGAGAATCATGCCAACATAACAACTCCTGGCTATGACTTAGTTTGATGAAGAGGTGTATATCCATGAACCATAAAGATGTTATCTTGGGTGTTAGAGTCCCATGTGGTTGAACCTAAGTTCAAATTAATTCAGAGAGTGCTAATGAAGGTGCTAGAGATGAAAGGATTAAATACCTTGATGAATTCTCAACAATTGTTAGATGAGAAGGTATGTAGCACACTCAACAAAGTTTCAGTTGAGATTGAGGCTAAATTTTTTTGGGAGGAATAATAGGGTGATATTATTGGAGGAGGAATTGGAGAAGAAAAAGGAGGATTTCATTGAGAAGAGAAAATACTTAAAGTAAGAAGAAATTATCTGTGCGTAGTTAAGGCTCAAAAATGAAAGGAAGAAGAAGGTAAAGGGTACACAAAGTACACAATAAGAAGGTCGAGATGATAACAGATTTTGATTGTGTTAAAGAATCCTTGACCTAGCGTTTCCTGAGAAAAAATATAAATCAACCTTGTAGTATCTAGAGGATTTGACTCGCATCCTAATGAGGGAAAGATGACCACTCAATTTAGAATCTATAGAAGAGGCACTAGCATGCACCAAGAAAAGGAAGATAAGTTAAATGTTATCGAGATCATGTTGCTCAATATACCAAACTCCTTGCAGAGGTAAAGGCCTACCGCGAAAGTTACTAAAGCTACAAATGACAATTGCACTAATAGAGATAAAGTGGTAAGCATCCTAGTCACTACGCATGAAACATGGAACTCAAGGAGTTTCAAGAGAAGAATAAGGGGGACTAGAGCAATAAATGGATAAATTCTTGGCCTGAATTAGAAAAGAATTCATAAGCTATCGAGACCCTTGCAAGACTCGATCAAAATTCCGACTAAAGGAATTATACCCCTAGATCACCCACAAGATAGACACACTTGATGAATTGGTGGAAAAAAATTGGAGAGTATTGTTGATATAATAAATGCCTAAAGGGGAAGAACTAAGTTTTGAGGGGGTTAGATCCTTAGTCAGAGACCTCTGTCAGCGAGCACAAAGTGAGGTTAATTCCTGGGAGAAGCTAGAGGCATAAATAGGGAAGGATTTCCCTCTCCTCCTTCAAAAATAAGAATTGTTCTCTTTCATCTTCCTCATTCTTTCATTCTTTCTCCCAATCCTTCATTTCCTTCATTATTTTTACCACTATTCAGAAGCCCAAAATTCTTTATTCATTGAAGATAATTTTTTCCAAGGACAGAGAACATATGAGTAGTGTGGGGTGATGTTGGGTCCCCATATTATTGACTAAGTATAAGAAGTCGTGTGGGCGTCTAGGTCCTATTTGAAGAAGGACACACAAGGTTCAAGTGCTCATAGGACAAGTTTTTAGCAAATTTTATTAGAACACATGGCACATGCGCAAGGTAAGACATGTGTTAGGTATTTAGCCATATTTGGAATTCCAGGTATCAGCACATGAGAAAAAGTGTGACCTATCTATCATATCAAAGTGGATAAGGTGCCAGCTTGGTAACTATATGGTCAAGAAATGAATATTCCATGCATGTGATGGAAGGATCTAGAAATACATCGTTGCAAAGAGTGGAGAGATCTTGGATCAAAGAAAGCATGCTCCAGTGGAGGACCACATAGACACTTGGTAACCAATTTATTATCTCAGAGAAGGCATGGCGGTGGAGACTGAAGTTATATATAGAGATGCTTAGGTAGAAAAAAGAAGATCAGAGGGGCATCATATAACATTTTAATAATTTGAAGCTCTGCAGAGATAATAGTGGGTTCTATGGGTTAAGTTCCTCATTAGGAGGAATGTAGGCTAAATGGAGATGTTTAAGGGGGATGGGTATATAATGGGTTCTTGTAACATGGAAATCATAGTTTATGTTCCTTAAGCATGACTCTGATCTGCATTGTTATATTGGCCTATTTTGTGGCCTTAAAGAACGTAATGTGGTTATTGAAATGGTTGACATGAATATAAGGTTTTTTTCTAAAGAATATATGGTGTTTATGAGCATAAAGCCTAATGTATTTTCTTTGTGTTATGAATTAGTTATATATTATATTTGATACATCTCTTTTATTATCTGAATGGATGGATTGATATAATAATTCATCCTAAGTTCTCAAAATGATTGCATGCTTCTTTTCTTTCCTTGATCCAATATTCTATTCATTAGGGGATGTATTCACACACAAATCATATAAAGGAGGGGATTAGCATCCCGCGCATGCCTCGGGTGAGTGCCCCAGTCGCCCTGCTGGGTGATAGGTTGGCACACATGGGATTAGACTGTTATTCTAAGGGTAGAAATATGACTACATCTTGAGTTCTTTTGTCAAGACCTCTTTTCAAAGTTATTGTGGGAAATTGCATACATCTTGGTTCTTGTGATGTCGTGATGACCAGAATGTATGACCTTGGGGAAACTATTAAAGCATGGTTCAAGAGCATGAAGGAAAATTTTTCTCAAAGATTCAGCATTGGACCTAAGTTTCAATTCATGTAGATGAGTAGAAGAGACCTTGTACCATGAGTTATATGAGACGTTATTCTGTTGTCTTCCAGGAGAAGTATATGAATTGCTTTTAACATATGCATCCAGATCAAGATAGTACTATAGATCACGCATATGGACCCATGATGATTACTAAAGGTTACATGATGCAGATTTGACTTGGATGCATGTGTTATCGATCACTTATGGAAAGGAGTTTTGACCATTTATACTATAGAATACATCATTTCTACATATTCTTTCCCATAGGTTGATGAATTCGCAGTTTCTGAGGGAGTCCCAGAGGATCATTTTTATGTGTTATCCCTTTGGCTTTGAAGATCTCGATCATGACCCAAAGTTTAGAGGTATTCCCTATGGTTAGCTAAGCTTCTCTAAGCATCTGGGTGAGGAAGTTAAGGTGGTGGAATATGGAGGAGATTGCGGCTAAAAAATAAAGAGAAGAGAGACGACTCGAATATAGTGAAGCTCATGAAAGGGGGATGGATAAAAAACATGAGGTTGTAGGAGTGATGGATCTATGGAGGCATACGTTGTAGGAAGTAGTTGAGGTTCATGTGGATGATGTGGAACCAAAGAAATTTGTGCTACCCCCATCTTGGAAAGTGCAGGAGATAAGCCCCTTATTCTTCTGATGAGATTTATTCATGTGGAGAAAGAAGAGTTGTCGGTGTGCATTTGAATCCATCTGGTAACCAATCTCTGGCACTTGATTTTCCAAATCAAAGGAGAAGTATTGTTAACCCAGTAGGTATCGGTGGGAGTAACCAAAATGTGTCTAAGATATATAATTTCTCATTCGAGACATCCATGGCCGTGCAAACCATTACCGTATTTAGAGGAATTTTTAGACAAGGTGCAAATAGACAAGGTTTTGGTATCACATCTAGAAGTGGCACAGGACACACAACTGGCAGTGGGATAATATCACAAACCATCGATGCACAGTTTAGTGGGACATTGGGGACACTAGGTACAACCACTTTAGGCCATTTTTCGGCTACAGGAGGTAGATATGGTGGTATAAGAGCTAGAGGACCTGGTGGACCTAGTAGATCTAGAGGATATGGTGGCTTAGAAGGGATAAGACCTAGTGGATCTAGTGGATCTGGTGGAGGAGGAAACACCGGAGGGAACCAAGGCTCTGAATCAAGAGGACAAGGGCCAAAACCACCTCCACAATTATTTTTTGAGATGTCTTTTCAATTACCAAACTACAATGGTATGAATCATGCTGCAGAGCATGTCCACAAGTGTGAATCACTATGTCATGTGAAATGGATCACTACCCCAAAGTAGAAGGAAAGTCAGTTTGTAATGATGTTGTAAGGGTGCGCGCATATTTGGTATCAAAATTATGAACCCCATCAAACATTGGTAGACTACACTACATTGAAGAACATCTTCCTAATAGAGTTCCATATCCCTAAATTTGAGTAGAAAATCATTAGTGCTCTAAAGGATATCCAACAAGGAATGGAAGAGAGTGTGCAGGAATGTGACGCGTGGTTTAATACTCTCTTGTCAAAACTATCCTATGACATTAACCCTTCTCAACATGCTAAATGGTTTGTTTGAGGATTAATAACATCATTTAGAAGGGCACTACCACACAAAACTTTTGCAAACCCAAGTGAGGCCTTAGAAGCTGCCCTGCATTCTAAGGCTATTGGGAGTGTTGATACTAGTGTTATCCCTTTCCGAGAGGTTAAAATTTCTATAATGGCCAAGTATTTGGAGAAGTTGTCTACAAATTCAGCGCATGAGGTTTGTAGTTGTATTTGGTGTATAGACTATGAATTGGAAGGGCATGTAAAGGATATTTTCCCTCAGAAGATGGTACATGCCATGGTGGTAGACTGTGAGATTTTCCATGGGGATCATGATGCAAATAAATGTCCTCTACTACAACGCATGATCTATAAAAGTATGTCATGTTAATACAAGATTTGTACCTGTACGACCCATGATACCAAGGATTACAGAATGATTGACTAGATTCATGATGCTATTGATCTTGGTGTGTGCCAGACTAGTCTTGCAAGGAGTTCCAAGGATGATGATTGCCACTATGAAGGGCACGTAGATGGAGGAGCACATGGAAGATGTTTTCTCGAAGGTTTTCATGGTCACAATAACTGTAAAGGAGGAAGAGGTGTGTTCCCATGAGGAACTTGTTATAATTGTGGGTCTACAGAGCATTATAAGAGTGAGTGTCCTGACCTATTGCAGTGCTTATGGTGTGAGAAAAAACATAAGTACAAGAAGTTCCCTGAGTTGTTTGAGCACATGAGCCAACAACACCGGAAAGACAAAGGCATTGGGATGGTGAGCATAAAAAATTTTGACCCACAATGGATGCCGAGAGTGGTGCGTGAGTCCGTATTAGAAATTGTACTGATGATAATGTGGGCAGAGGCCACGAGCGCCAAGGATGCCAAGACAGAAACTGGTTGTTAGGGAAGAAGTGGTACACGGGAAGTGCCAAGACCCTACTCATCAGAAGGAAATGTATCAAGAGACTATGGATGTGATTCAGAGTTTGCAAGGGGAAATTCAATTTATAAAGGAGAAGTCAAGGTAGTTGGAGTAAAGGAATAATTCTGAGGCTCTGAAGAAGGATCTGGATGAGGTTAGGGAAGTGTACAAAATGTTAAGGCAGGAGAATATTATTCCCTTATCAAGAGAATGGTAATGAAAGAAGGTATCATGCATCGAAGTAGAGTGTGAAATGTAAGGTTTGCATGCAAACCTTCCTCGTCAAAACCTTGACTATGATAAAGAGATTACATTGACTTCATTTATTGATGGGTGGATTCTTAGCCATATCCTCATCGACACAGGAGTAGAGGTCAATTTTCTCATCTTGGATGCATGGAATTAAATGGGAAGGCCGGCATTACATTCATCTTTGAATGTGTTGTATCTGGAGAACAAGACAAAGGAAATGCCCATTGGAGTCTTGAAAGATGTGGTTATCACTATTCAAGAGGCCATTTTCATTGGGGAATTCGAAGTCTTGGTGCTCACCGAGGAAAATAATTTCCCAGTATTACTTGGATGCCCTTGTTGCTACAAGAACAATCTTGACTTGTGGTTTAACAAGGGGTATAAAATTATTGAGAACAAGGGGGAACAGGTCATCATCCCCTTAACAAATGGGAATTCAATGCCCTATACCGAGCCCTTAGGAGAAGAAGTTCTTGACAAAATCTATGTGCACTCCATCAGAGATCTTGAGGTAATTCATCCTACAGAAGGAGTCATCCAATTTGAATATGCTCTATCGATGAGTGATACAACTAGCATAGCATGAGACAATTGGGCACACAGGACTTATGAGTTGACTAGGTGACAATTGAGAGGATCTGTAACAAGGGTGATGAAGGTGCACTCAATCAAGAACCTAGGAAGAAAGAATCTACCAAGTTACTCTAGAGGGGAAAGCTCTAATGATTTATAACAAGAAATGGAGGCTCAATGGAAAAATAAGGACGGTGAGAAGTATGCTCAGTTATAAAATACTCAAGACTATAGTACACTGGTGGGCTACTCATTGGGAAAGCTTTCTAGAATCGCGTGAGGTAAGGGTCACATTCTCTTTTAGGTTCTCTAGGATCAATGCACCCATGCTCATCTAAGACTACTATGGTAAAGAGATCACCTCATTTAATGTGCAAGTGTGTGATAAGGCTTGGATAAAAGGCACAAAAGCATTACTACTTTTGTTATGGGTGCATAATTTATATTCTACCTTACAGGGTTGTGCGTGTGTATGGCATATTCATTTGGAGATACACCGTCAAACAAGTAATTGGCAAGAGTTGGTGGTTGATCTCATTCAAGATTTTGAGTATAGGAGTAAAAATCCATCAATAGATAAGGTGTTACAAGTTTTCAAGTGCCTTACAATGGGAGATAGTGCTATGACAGAAGATAGGCTATTGGAGTTACTGGGTGACCCTTGTTTGGAGACACATCTCAATGAAGAAGAATCAAAAGAAATACAGCTTGAGTGCATGTGCATTTAAAACTAAAAATGAAAAATGGTCTATGTAGTAGATGGTGAAGAAATGGAAAGTTTAGATGTTAACCATTCTGAAGGTACACGTGAAGTCATAGATAGAGCTGATGAGTGAGCACATGCCTACCATGAGCCCTTGCAAACAAATAAGGTTAACATTGGGACAGAGACAAAACTGAAGGAACATATCATTGGGGATTATTGATCAGAGAAAGAAGTTTCTAAGATCATCGATCTATTACGTGAGTTGCAGGATTTATTCCCTCATAGGCACCATGAGCTCAAAGGTGTTCACCATTCCTTAGGGGAAATGAGAATCAAGTTCAAGGAGGGTACACTTCTGATTCAAAAGAGACCTTATCAGATGAATCCTAACTTACGCGTAAAGGTCAAGGAGGAGATAGATAAATGATAACATTATGCATTATTGAGGTCATTGAGGAATCAAAATGGGTAAGCCCAATGGTCATCAGTATCAATAAGAATGAAATAATAAAGATATGTGTGGACTACAGGAACTTGAATGCAGTATGTGTCATCGATCATTTCCCAACCCCGTTTACTGAAGATATTCTAGAGGCAGTAGCTAGACGTGAGGTCTACTCTTTCATAGATGGGTTCTCAGGGTACCACCAAGTCAAAATTGTAAAGGAAGACCATAGAAAGACAACTTTCCCCACTGAGTGGGGAAGATTTTCCTATACAGTCATTCCTTTTGGATTAAAAAGTGTGCCTAATGTATTCTCACACATTGTGGTACAAGAATTTTAGGACTCCATCCATAATTTTATTCAAGTCTACCTAGATTACTTGATCGTTTATGGCTGGTAAAATACCATTATGAAAATTTGAGGAGTATTTTTGAGATATGTCGGTAGTTGAGGATATATTATATGTAAGGAAGGCCTACTAGTGGATCCTGAAAAAGTTGCAGTTATTGTGGAATTGGGGGAGCCTGCTAGTCAAAGTGTAGTGTGTGGATTCCTTGGACATACAAGGTACTACAGGAAATTCATCAAGGGGTATATCAAGATCATCAAACCCTTGGATGAATTTATAAAAAAAAAGAGTTCATTTCATTGGGGAGAGGCATAACATAAGGAATTTGACACTTTGAAGGATAAACTTGTCACTGCACCCATACTACACTTTCCTTCTTGGGATAAGCCTTTCCATGTACATGTTGATGCCTCAGGAACAACCATGAGAACATTACTAGCACAACCTGGTGAGGAGATTGTTGATCACCCCTTGTGTTTTGAAAGTAGGAAGTTGACACCAATAGAATAGAAATACACCACTACTGAGTGCAAGGTACTATCAATGATCTACACACTGCATACGTTCAGGAAATATCTATTGACAACACGTTTTATATTCTACAGAGACCACATGGCGTTGAAATAATTAGTTAACAAGTCCATTTTATAAGGGCACATATTCCTTTGGGTCATATTATTCCAAGAGTTTGAGTTCACGATGGTTGTAAAACCAGGGAAGAGTAAATTAACGGCCTAACTACTTATCAAGGATTGAATTAGGGGAGGAAGCGTAAAGCATTTAGGATACCATTTTAGACGCGTAACTTTTTAGGTTATGATGCACGCGCCCCTTAGACTTGGAAGATATCACATTATTCTCTTAAAATTGGTGTGGTGCCAGACGAGATGAAGGCTCTGGGAGAGGAAGCATAGTTACCAATACATATGTGTTGCACCCTATATTTTGATTAGTGGAGATCTGTATAAGTTAGAACGTGATGAGGTTTTGTGTCGATGCGTATTGGAACATGAGTGTGTTGCAATTATGGAAGAAGCACAAGGTGGGATTGTAGGAGGACACTATGCAAGAAAGGCTACCACACGGAATATTCGAATGGTAGGGATTTGGTGGAAAACCATATATTATGATTGTATTGAGTCTTTCCAAAGCCTGTGACCATTTTCAGGGCAAATTGGAAAAACTAGAAAGAGGGATGAATTGCCCTTGTGACCAATAGCCAACGCTGAACCATTTGAAAAATGGGCAATCGACTTTGTAGGGTCAATTTCACCCATCTGTGCAAAGGACTAGTTCATGCTACATCATTACTTTCACTGATTACTTGACCAGATGGGTAGAAGCATCACCTACAAAGGAATGCAATGCAGTGAAAATTGACTAGATTCTTATGGGAAAACATATTCAATGAGCAAGTATGGATGTCCTTTAAGCTCAAAAAGTGATAGAGGTACACATTTTTTGAATGAAACAGTTAGGATTCTATTAGCTAGAATTTATGGTGGCTCATCACAAGAATACTCCTTATCACCTTCAAGTAAATGGAATTGCTGAGGCATTTAACAAATTACCAAGTAATACATTGACCAAGATCTATGATGATCGGAAGACAAGATTGGGATGAAAAGGTATCAGTCTTTCTATGGGCATACAAGAAAACCTACAAGAGGTTAAAAAATGTCAAAACCCACTTCAATTGGTCTTTGGTGCAAGGAGGTAATTTTACTAACCAAATTCATCTTACCATCGTTGCACATATAGCACGCATAGGAGAATTGGATAATGAAAAAGAACTTGGAATAGAGGATTGATAAGTTGATGGAGTTAGACAAAATGATATCACTTGCTAGATGGATTCAGAAGACTAGAAAAAGCAAGAAAAAAGGCCTGCCACAATCATCATATCAAGAACAAATCAGTTTAAGGTTGGGCATATGGTCTCCGTTGAATGATTCCAAGTTTCTGCTCCATCCTGGGAAGTTGAAAGTCCATTGGTCTAGGACCATACATCATTTTGTACATCCTTGATTCATGTGCTTACTCATTTACAAGTGCTAGATGGGACGAGAGTTACCAGGTCATTTGAATGGGAGTAGGATGAAGCCATATTATAAATAAGCATTGTTTGGTGTTTGTAAATAAGGTAATATTTGCCAGTCTAGTTTAGGGCTTCCCTTTAGTGCATTCTTTTTATTTTCTTGTGTTTCCCTTTCTCATTACTTGTTCCTTTCTTTTTGTGTCTATTTTTGCACCTTGTGTGCACTGGTATCCACATTATTTTCAAATGATTGTATATACGCAGAGGACCATGCAGCTATTTTAGTGTGGTGTGGAGTAGTGCAAAGTAAATTATAATCTAGTGGTTAAAGTTGAATGGACCTAGTAGAAGGAAGTGCGTAAGGTTAAGAAATTACATGTGGAGAAATAGTGGATAATTAATTGAGGTGTGAAGAAGGTTGTAACAAAGACCACGTATAAAGGATGAAGAGCGAAAGAGGAACATTATGTAAGCAAGGGAAAGAAATCAGGTAAAGGACAGAAGAATTTCCTTCAGTGACACTGTAGATGCGTGTGAAAGATTCTTTGGTCAAATTGGAATTTTATGTGCTAGAAGGTTCCAGAAGGTTTTTCGTGCACAATTTGATGCATGTGGGTTAGGGCACTTAAAGTTCGGTCTAGTGGAAAAAGCTACATTTAATGCTAACTACATTTGTTGGTGGTATAGCAATTATTACTGGAGAGGAGCAAACACTATAAGTATGAAGTCGAGGCACATTATTATTTACCTTGATTTTGTAAAGTTGGAGCTATTGCAAACTAGGGCATCCAGAGATATTTATGAAAAGGAAGAAGATTCATAAATATCTAAGTGCGTGACTAGGGTTGATCGAAAAACTGGAGTGGAAGGAGTACTTGAGCGTGGGGAGATTCCTTTTCAGAATATGTTGTCTTGTGGAAGAACTTTTTCCTAGTTAGGGCTTTGGCAACTAGGGAACATGGAAGAAGGAGGATTATTTACGGAGTGGAGCCTTAGAGTTGAGTTCATTACTAGGTCAAGAGCAAGAAGGAGGGATTTAGGTTGTAGCCCGACAAGAAAACATGACACTAAAGAAGGTGACAAATGTCTCAACAAAGAAACAAAAGGGAAATGGCAATAGGAAAGCAAAATGCGTTACCATCATTAGTTCCAATGAATAATGGTATGTAGAAATGCAGTACCCAGATGGAGTATTGTTGGGTAAAGAGTGGGTGTTACACTTAAGACAAATGGTTCGGGAGCGATTACAACCATTGTACACGAGCACTACTGACAAATAAATGGTGTTGGAACTATTTTCTTCCAACTAATAAGAGGAAACCTGACGAAATGCCAATAAATAGTGACATGAAGTAAAGGTAAAATTGGAGAAGGAATGGCTGTTGTAGACTATAGGATTTTCCTTATTTTGGTAAGACTGAGTGGCTATATAATTGGTTGATGTCCCGTGTACATGAATACCAAATCTATTTTGAATGCCACAAGATGCGCTTAATCCATTAGCTTATATCAAATTTTAGTAACATGGATTGTGAAGGAGACTTCATAGAAAAATGACTTGGAGGATAAGGAAGCCATCAATGAAACTGGTAGAGGCTTATGAATACAAAAAAGGGTTCACGATAATTTGACATACCACAGAAATCCCTGACCTTGTTAGGAGAATGGCCACGTGCTTAGTCACCAAGATTAATGATCAATAAAGATGGACACAAGTAAACAAGGAATGGTTAAATGTATGTTGAGATATCTTAGAAGGTATCGTCTATAACTTGTTCTACCTTTATTGTGGAAGAGATCATAAGTAGCACGCAAGAAGGATAAAATATACTATTCAGCAACATTCTCCTCACCATCAGTCTTCTCAAAGATTGTAGTGCCCAATGGTCTAAAGAAGTTTGTTTGGGAGTATCCATAAAGAGAATTCCTTATCTACAAAATATGTTTGAGAAGTATACTATGTGAGACCATGACGACCACTCACAAGGTATGCTTAGAAAAATGGTACAAGTGAATGCACGATGCATTTAGGGCAAAGTGGAAGATCCCTTGAGTAGTTTCTCATGCTCATGTAGATGGAGAGGTAGGAGTTTGCAATATATCTACATTTCTGCATTAGCATGTTTATATTGACAGATGGGACTAAGATTCCATGGTGTAAGCTACCTTTCTCCTTCACCACGCAATACCTCCAAGCAGTGGTCAAACGGTTCAACGAAGCCAAAAGGCTAAGGTTTAACCTTAGTGAGGTAGACCAAGACCACCGCAAGCTACGCCAGAAGCTTGTATACCATAATAATTACACATACGTGGAGAAGTATGTCTCCCACAAAGTACAGATGATGGATCCCATAACACTTGTCGATCGCCGGAAAGGCTGCAACAAGGGTATATCCACGCATAAGGACAAATTTTGAGAAAGGAGTCCCTATCTAGAAAGTGATTTCTCCATTACTAAAAGACCCCATAGGGAGGAAAAATGCCATGCCAATGAAGAGGGAAAGAGAAGTATGGGAGAAGAAGGCACCAAGTGTGCAAACATCACAATCTGTGGGCACACTGGAAGTAAGCACTAAGCCTAGCACTTAAGCATGCAGGAAGAAGTCCCCAGTCAAGTATAATACCCTAGAAGAAGAGGCACTAGAGCATGAAGGGGCCCGAAGATGTCTCCTATTAAAGAGAAAGAGAAGGAAGAATCTCCTATATTGGAATCACTAGTTAGGAAAAAATAGAAGGTGGCAAAAAAGGAAGACTCAGAGGAAACATAGAGCCTAAATGCATACATTGGTGAAAGGGATGATGACAATCCTAAGGGAGATCAAGACCATCCAATATATAATGTACATGAATGTGAGGAGGAGGAAGATGAAGAGAAGAATGACGATGAGGAACCAGATGATCAAATCAAGGCGTGAGCAAAGAGGTAAGCACCAAAAATTAGAGAACCCCAAGCCTCACCAAGGAACAAGTGGAAGAAGCCACGAAAAGAGAATTAGTGGGCATCATTAAGGAATCGATGGAGTAGGAGTTGGATCAGAGCACAGATGAAATTTTAAAGGAAATGGAAGAAGAGAGCATTGGGAAAGAATATGGCAGCATGGGTGGGAATCCCAATTTAGTGATAAGCTTCACAAAGGCTGCGAAAATAGCTGGGAAGGGTGTAATGACAGTACAAGGGAAAGGGATGGGCTACATTTATGATCCAAGAAAGGTGCTATGTGCATGCTTCCATAGCATTATATCAACAACAAAACTCCTAGCTATGAATTTATTTGATGAAGAAGGTGCATATCCACAAACCAGAAAAATGTTATCTTGGGCATTTGAGTCCCACGTGGATGATCTTGAGTTCGAAGTAAGTCAGGGAGCACTGATGAAGGTGCCAGAGACAAAAGGATTAAATACCTTGGTTAATGATCAAAAATTTTCAGATCATCAGGTCTGTAATGTGCTCATCAAAGTTTCAATTGAGATTAAGGTGATACTATTCAGAAGAAATGATAGAGTGAGATTCCTGGAGGAGGAATTGGAGAAGAAAATGGAGGATCTCATTGAGAAGAGAAAAGACTTGAAGCAAGAAGAACTTATTAGTGTGTAGTTAAGGATTGAATTGAAGGAAGAGAAATAAAATGTATGCAAAGTATATAAGAATGTGGAGATGATTACGGATGCCATTGTCTTAAAGCATCCTTACCTAATGTCGCTCGAGCAAAAATATGAATTAGCCTTGCAATTTCTAGAGGATTTAACTTACATCCTCATGACGAAAAGAAAACCACTCACTTCAGAATCTATAGAAGAGGTGTTAGTGCGTTAATAAAAGGAAGAGAAGATAAATTTTGTCGAGATGTTTGCTTGATATACCAAACTCCTTACAGAGGTAAAGGCCTCTGCACAAGTTTTTGAAGTTGCATATGATAATTGTGTTGATAGAGATAGAGTAGCAAGCATCATGGTCATTACACATGAAATGGAACTCAAGGAGTTTCATGAGAATAATAATGGGGATAGAGTAAAAAGGGATAAACTCATAGCCAAGGTAGAAAAGAAGTCAGAACCTATCGAGACCTTGCGAGGTTCGATCAAAAGTCAGCTAAAGGAATTATACCCCCAGATCACTAGTAGGATGGACGAACTTGATGACTTGGGAAAATAATTGGAGAGCATTTTTGAGACAATGAGTGTCAAAGGGTAGGAACTAAGTTTTTAGGGGGTGAGAACCCTATTTAAAGACCTCTGTCAGCAAGCGCAGAGCAAGGTTGACACCTAGGAAAAACTACAGGAAGAAATAGGGAAGGATTTCCCTCTCCTCCTTCAAAAATAAGCATTGTTCTCTTTCATTTCCCCATTCCTTCATTCTTTCTCCCAATTCTTCATTCCTTCATTATTTTTCTCACCATTCAGAACCCACCATTATTTATTCATTGAAGATAAGTGTTTCCAAGGATGGAGAATAGGCATAGTATTGGGTGATGTTGGGCCTCAGAATATTAGCCAAGTACAAGAAGGTGCATTGGTGCATGGGGACTATATGAATAAGGTCTCATGGGTTGAAGGTGTATAGGGCATGGTTCTAGTAGGTTTTGGTAGAACCCAAGGTGCATGCGTAAGGAAAAACAAGGGTTCTTACAGGATTTTCTAGATAGCACATAAGAAAAGTGTGACCCGTCTAGCATGCATAGTGGATAAGGTGTCAGCATAACAACTTGATGATCAAGAAAGGAATATTCCATGCATGCGATGGAAGGATCCAGAAAGATATCATTAAAAATAATGGAGAGTTTGAATCAAAGGGATCATGCTCCATTCGAGGACCACATGGGCACTTGGCAACTAATCTTGTTATCTCAGGAAGGCATGACAATGGATGCTAAAGCTATATATAGAGATTCTCGGGTAGGAGAAAATGGATTAGA
Source organism: Taxus chinensis (assembly GCA_019776745.2). NCBI lineage: Eukaryota > Viridiplantae > Streptophyta > Pinopsida > Cupressales > Taxaceae > Taxus > Taxus chinensis. Next base: position 337,721,780 of record CM034153.1, read on the forward strand.
GGGGCATCATATAGCATTTGCATATGTGAATATATGAAGAGATAATAGTGGGTTCTATGGGTTAAGTTCCTCGTTATGAGGATTGTAGGTGAAATGGCATGTTTAGGGGATGCATCTGTAATAGGTTTTTGTAATGTGGAAAGCATAGCTTAGGTTTTGGTTGCATGACTCTGATCAGCATTGTTATATTAGTTTGTTATGGCCTTAATGAATGTAATGTGGTTATTGAACTTGTTAACATGAATATAAGGTTCTATTCTAAAGAATTTATGTTGTTCATGAGCATAAATCGTAGTGCATTTCCTTTGTGTTATGAATCAGTTATGTATTATGTTTGATACTTCTCTTTTTTTATCAAAATGGATTCATTTATATAGTAACTCATCCTAAGACTCTTAGAATGAATGCATGGTTCTTTCCCTTCTTACATCTAAGCTTCTGTCAGTATGGGATGTATTCTTAGAAAACTCAGATAAAATAGGGGCTCAACACCCACGCATGCCTTGATTGAGTGCCCAGTGCCTGCTAGGTGATAGGCTGGCACCCATGGGATTATACTATTGTTCTAAGGGTATAAAAATGACTACAAACATGAAATTGTTGTCTCATTAAAACCATGAACTAATCAAACGATCAATACAGAAAATAAAAATGGTTGTTTAAAAAAACTAAAAAACAAGTCACACAAAGAATTTGATTATCTTGATTAATTTAAGAAAAGTGTGAAATGAGAAAATGGCTGAAAGGGTACTAAGAAAAGGTTAGATAAGGCTAATTTTAGGTTATTTTAAGGTTGGATTCCTTGATATAACTGAAGGTATGTGAGTCCCAAATCTATTTTGGTGTCGGTACAAGGTGTGATATTGGGGCCTACCTCGTCACTTGATGGTCCCACAATGATAAGGTTGTTGGGTACTTAGACGATATGTTGCACACCATATTGTTTATACTGGAATAGAACACTGAGCTGGATTTTCCTCTTGGTGATGAAATCCAAGTAGGATCACCTAGAAAGGATTGTTTAAATGAAAATTGTATGTGCTATGTGATTTAGTTGTGTGTGAAGGGAGTTTTTTTTACTACAATTCATTTAAATTCTTAATTATACTATGTGAATTAATAGAATGAGAGTTTTTTATTAAGACCCAAAAGGAAATGTTTACTTTGATGAAAAAAAGTTAGAAAAAATGTAATGCTAAAAGAAAAAATGAAATAAAAATGGCATACTTGTAATCGTTATTCTCTTTTTTAATTTATAATTTTAATTTTTACCCCTTTTTGAAGAAGTGATAGTGAATCACTCCATGATGAAAGGTTAGAGAATTGGAAAAGAAAAGAAACAAAAAACATATAAAATCTAATAATGAAAGGGACTAATTATCCCATTGAGTGTGCCAGGATGTTTATGGTGGATTTTAGTTTGTTGTTTTCATGTTGAAATACCAAAAAATCTAAATAAAACAAGGTTTACTAATACCTGCAATGAAAAATGCAATGTTGGGATGAGTGGATATTGGAAAAATTATGTATAAGACTCCTCCATTCACCAAGCGAGAGGACATGTGTACAAAGACAACTGAAAAAGACATATATTAGATCATTATTAAATGAATTGTTGAGAAAAGGATGATCCTACGAATCCAAAGGGCTTCTATAGACACATGTAGTTTGATCAAACCAATATTATTCTTAATATTTCACTAACTATTATAATCCTTGCAAATTTACGACACACCATCAGTTTGACCTATCTAACTCCCCTCTTATGACACTCTTTTGGTCGTATTCCTCTTATAAACCAATTAAGTAGACCATTATAGCCTCATTTCAACTAAACCCTCTTCTAATCCTATTCTAGACCATTTATACTAGCTTCCTCGGTAATCAATCCATTTCATTTGATTGATTAAACCTCTCATAACACTCTCATAACCCTAATTTCTCACTAATTGTGATTAATTAGCCTAAACCTATGATTTAACTAAACCTAAAGCATGTTTAAGATCTTCTAAGCCTAGTCAAATATTACTTTGACTCATTAAAAGGGTTTTTTTGGCTTATTCATTTGTCCCACATGCACCCAAAGTCCTTTCACTTTATCCATAATTAGAAACCTATAAATACCCCACTACCCCTTAGAAAATTTCTAAGAACACTTCCCCTCTCTAAGCTAAATTATAGTATTATTGCTAGGATTAGAGCTTTTATTCATTTGTCATATTGAGATAATTATTGATTTTTCTTTGCTATTTCCATTTAAGTTTGAGTAAATGTAAGAAACCATATGGTTCTAGTTAGCTATTAATAGAGAGATTCCATTCTCACAATCACAAACTAATTTATTAGAATCTATCTAGGTTCATTTCTAAAGCTTTCAAGAGTAGAGGATAACTAGACATGTTAGATTTACTTGTTTTCTGTCAAGATTAATATATGCAAAAGTAGTGAATCCTTGTTCATCTCTTATCCGATGGTCCATTGAACTATTTTTTTAAAGATTTGGGGATTCTTGTGTGTTTCTTACCCCATTTCATAGCTTTTTCAAACTGTTTCCTTGTTCACATTTGGCATGCCTAGATTGGACTTACTCCATACTCATTTTTCAAGTCTTTTCTAGGCTTTACATGTCCATTTCTAACCACTTTTATGCTTTCTAGGGTTTTAAAATATTGTCTTTTAACTAAATTTCACATTTTAAAAGGGATTTATCTCCCTTTTACTAAAGCATTTAATGATTCTAAGCTAGAAATAGGACTTTGATAGTTGAAAACTAACTTGTTTAATTCTTTTAAATTTTTTGTTTTCATGAATTTTGAGGATTTTAACAGGGGGTACACGTAGGTGTCCTAGAAGGATGCGTGCATTTGTCAACCACTCGTGCACACATGTATCGAGACTGGTCACAGTATCCTTCCAATTTGTACTTTGAAATGTTAGTCAAAATTTTTACAAAGGGATGCATATCCATTGTTAAACGCCGTGGGCATGAGTCACCGAACCACGTACACATAACCAATCCTTCTAGATGTGTAGGTGTCTGTTCTAAGACTGTGTTGACCCTATATTTTACCTTGGTTGCGTATCTATCCTTTGTGGTGTGCATATCCATTGAAACCCTAATGCATACGCATCTTTCTACCCTGTGTAAGTGTCAAACTCTGAAAGTCACATTCTATTATCTGCATGTGAATATATTTGTTAGAGGAACATATTTTTGAGTTGGGGGCATGTGATACGTCTATGGATTGGGTGCATGCAGGCATCTGTGTTAAAATTTGAAATTTGTTCACAAGCTTTAAGATCAAAATTTCTAGTTTTTTGATAACTTATTTATAGGTTCTTAACAGTTGATTGTAGGGTTATTTGGTTTTATTTTGATTAAATTAGTTAAGTGTTTCATTTCTTAATTGATTGAGGTCTTCAAAGTGTGTATGCTCTTCCCTTGTGCCTTATAGGTTATCTTGGGAACCAAAAACACTTTAAAAACCTTCTTATTGCTTTCAAAACATTTGATTTGACGTTTCATAATGGATTAATCTTTCAATATTTAGTTAAAACGAAGTCATTTATGCAAATTACTTCACGTATTTTCAAAGTTACATAATCGTAGTTTAGTTTTTCACATTGTGTATGCTCTTCCCTTGTGCCTTTTGGCAACCTAGGGAATCAAAAACAACACGTAAACTCTCTTTCATGATATTCTTGATTTTTTTTTGGAAAATTATTAAACCTTTGTGCAATATAGGAAAAAATTCAATTGTCAAAGAAAGAAGTTTCAAAACAAAAACCCACTAATACATGTTTTCTTACAAGTTTTCAAATGGTGTGCTACTTAAAACCACATTAAGTTAAGAAATATAAAAAAACACACCATGAACATAACACTGTATTGTAGGTTTTGAGAAAAGGGCATGTCCTTATCTGCTCAACTAGAACATAACCCCTTTGGCATAACAACTTAGGCTACAAAAATGGGGGTGGTATTAGGAACCCTAAAGTAATCCACCATTGTGTAACCTCGTGGATTAAACAAGAAGCACTCCACTTACCCATTTGACTAGTCATACATTGTGAGTTTAGATTCAAAGTTGTCTGTATCGCAGACCCAAGTGACGATATGTAACTAAACCCATTAATTACTCATTTTATCAGAAATTGGTAGAGTAAATGTTGAGATAATCCTTGGGAAACCTTAGAAAATTGAGCTTGCATTAAATAAAATATTGACACCTAGTTGAGTGATCTACTTAGGAAATCCATTTCATCAAGGAGCCCACTTTTTCTAGTCTATTAGTCATGTTTTGTCAAAACCATCACAAAGTGATAACTTACTTGGACTCAAAAACATTGTTTTTTGAATAAGGAAATGAACCCACTTAAGTTAGATATAAGTGTCTCTCATCAATGGAATTAAACAAGTATCACTTCGCTTGGTTTCTTTCTCAACTTCAGACGAGGTGAAACTCTTCTCTAACATGTCACTTAGTTTACTATCACATATTTTTATCTATAATTTTATGCATTCTTGTTTCCCATTTTGGACAAGAGAAGGCATCTATTCAGGAGTGTTGTCATAGATAGTGTTTACCATGTTTTTTCCATTTACGCTCATCCATTGATTTGCAGGATGAGTTTTTATAATGTCTAAAGTATGTGAGTACGTTCTTACATCTTTGATAGCCACTTGATCTTGTTACTCTTCAAGATCATCTTTAGCCATATAGGTTTCGATTTCATCATTGACCTTCCCTTTGAGTTGTTATTTTTCCCATATTCTAGCCATACAATTATGGCACTTACACTTTTTTTTCATTTATGAGAACCTCGCTGCCTTTAAGGTTTCTACGATTGTATCGATTATACCTTAGCTCGCATGATTGATAACTTTTTTCTATGACAGATACAAAAATTTAGTTTTGATACCAGAAAACATTTAAGGCTTTTGAGAGTGTTGATATTGCATTGATTATATCGCAATGAGCATCATCTCAATGCTAACAATTCACTTGTTCTAAGCTTCGTTACATGTGATCGAGGTAGTGTTGTTACGCCATTATTCACAGGTTGAAACTCCCATTGTAAAAAAATTAGATTTTGTTCACAAATCTAACAACTCAGTCATCATATAGTTACAATTAAGGGGAGATCACATCAATACCAATTTATAGTGATTAGGTCAATGTTTGACACAATAGAACATGACCTAGGTGGTGATAGAACTATTGTCACTATCCCTATTTATACACCTATCTTTGGAACTATAACCATTAGGGTATAGAATGTTCTGTAAATGATCCCCAGTGATTTGACAAGTGGGTTTGCGTAAATGTGTTCCTACATAGTACATTGTCATATTCTTGTATTAAGAAAATTTCCAATAATTTTCTTATATGCCCTAAAAAACTAACTCACATCATCTACACACCTTGGTTTATTACAACTAGGAATAAAGGCACTTAGATGAAACCTAGTGTCTTCAATATACCTAAAGGAAATGCATCAAGAATCATGACCCGCACTGGTGTCTAAATGAGATGAATGTGAATGACGAGGTAAATACTTTTAATTTAACATACCCATGGAGAGTGGAAATCAACATTAACGACTCCTCTTTTAAGAGGTTAAAGAAAATATCTACCCTTGGTTGACCATAGTGGAGAGGATTTTGATTCTTTTGAAAACCAACATGAGGACTGGAAATCTAGTTTGCTCTGATGAGCTCCTATATTACAATAAAAATCAAGTACACGCAAGAGTCCTTAAACTAGGATCTAAATTACCACCAGAGCATGAATATACCATGGAACCCCCATATGCCTTGCTCTGGTGGTATATTCATGCGTTATGGCTATAGCTTCACTTTAGCAACTTATAGTCTTAAGTCATAATCCTTGAATGGTATATTCATGCTCTGAAAGTGGTACATTTAGATCATGCTCTAGAAAGGTATATTCATGCTCTGGTGGTAAATCCACGTGGACAAACCAAATTTCTTTAATAAGAACAAAGCATGTAGTTGGAGATGGCATTCACGGATTCCAAAAGAGTCCAAGATGTATAGTACTGGTCTGCTATTAAAGCTTTCAAAAGGACCTCACCCAAAGGCACCTACAAAATGTACATGTTTACACCTCTAACTGAATCATTATCCACTATAATTAAACAAGTTAGACACGTATTAAATATGGTAGCGATACCCAACCACAATGGTACCATGTACCCAGATGATGCACCTACAGAAAGGTTGGTTTAAGGAGGATGAATACTACAATTTTCATCACATGTCAAAGGACACAAGACTAATAGATGCACTAGTGGATTTAATCATTTTACCAAGGGAAAGAGCCTCATCAAATTAGGTAAGATATGTAGTAGACTTACCATCTAATTCAAAGACAGGTTCCTAATGAGAAGATGGGTATATTCAAATAAAAATCATGGGGATAACACAAGAATATCAAATCACAGATAGGGGCAAGCTTCTAATGACTATCAGAAATGCTACCTACATCTTATCCAATTAGATGATAATCCATTTGAATCCCTTATAGGTTGTATCTATTCATCAGATGGACATGTGAACACCATTAAGATCTTAGGAGAATAGTTATGTTATAGGCACACCACGTGCTTGTTTGGTAATACCAGATCCTATACCTTTCTCCTCAGGAAGGCTGAGTACAACTTGATAGAAGAAATTAGAGGAAGACCCAACGGCTAGAATCTTCAGTCCTAGATCTCCTTAAGATTTCCACTGGATCATAAGAAAATACTATATAAAACACTTCAGAGTTCAGAGTTCAGGGGTCTCCACATAAGTAGATCATGCACACCTTCAAGCAATGGTTGTGATACCTTGATTCCAATGATTATATCTCCTTTAGTTTGACACATACATATCCTGCTCAATAACCCTAGAGCATAACCTACCCTTATACATAAAAGTGGTCGTTACTTCATCATAAAATCAAAACAGTGCTTGTGGATGGCATGTGTCTGGTCTAAATGTTTAGACATTGAAGCTAGTTAAGCATAGTTAGGCCATTCAGAAGTAGATATGGGTGGTAAAACTATTACCAGCACGACCTATGATAATGAGGAGTGAGAATCAATAGGAACTATAGTGGTTCCCACGGAATTTAGGACCAACATATCACTGATATAACATTTCCATATCCTTGACTTGGATGTTCCTTACAACATGCTCTTAGGATGCCCATGGATTCATGCCATGCAAGCCATTCCCTCTACCTTTCCATCAGTAAATCAAAGTTGTGTCATGAGGGACTAAATAGTCACCATTCTATGTGATCCATAGACCATTCTACACATTATAGAGCATTGCACAGCTTCTCACGTGCCCCATATGAATGTCCTTCATCCAGATATTGTTGTCTCCATTGGAAAAATAAAGGCCATGAGAGAACATGTGTAGATCCTAGATACCCTTAGCTCACTTATAGTCAAAACTTTCCCAACATTTTTTGATACACTTCACATCATGGGAGGACAACATCTAAAAATTATGGTCCTAGGTGAACAATTCACTCTTCAATAGGCCTTGTTAATGTCAGACCTCTCAGTGTTACACAGGACACATGGTAAACCATACTTGTTAGTTTAAAAGTACTCGGGGTAGATGCCCTAAACCATTTGAGAGGTTTATTCCTAGTGAAATTTTATCTAAGGAGAAGATGTTAGAATACACCCACCAGGATGGATACCTGAAGGTACTATGGTGTCATGTCATCAAGCTTTGACAATATATCAAAGTCCACTCACATGATGTATGTCATGGGATATAATAGATTTGGATGCAGTACCTCAATGCACAAGGAGGGTTAGAACCTGTCTTCTATTCCTCACTTCAAATCTAAACAAACAAGGCCTCAGATATCAAGACCTCATGATGATCCACCTTCCAAAATTGATGCTCACCTCTTCTAGAACATGAGGATGGCTAGTCTCATTTATATAGTGATACATATTCCCACTGTATCCTATATGAGGATCTTTCCTCAACTAACCTATTTACAAATTCGGTTGTCTTCACCCTATTTGGATTCGATGCCTCAAGTAATTTGTCATGTTACCCTTATATATCCCTATAACATATAGAATGAGATGAAAAAATTCATATGCCAATCGAATTTCTTTGAGAATGATGAAGCATTTTTAGAATTCATGGGACTCATGGATTCTATTCCAAATGGAGATCACAAGAAAGGATTTCTTTATCAAAGTAGTAAAATTGTGCATACATTGGAGATACGAAGCAAAGATGTGTGGTCACCTTAAATAAAAATTTCACAAGAAAAGGCAAAAACTAATTCTGAATAGCGTTGTGGAAAGAACATCAAACATATGTCTCCATAGTGAAAACCTTTTTGAGGCACTAGTTGAAACAAACAAAATGAAGAAGTCATAGACAAAGGTGGTGCATCCTTACTCAAAGATGATGATGAGAAACCTGTAGAGGAATTTGATCTTACTCTTCCTCTTGATCCTACATGGATGGAAGATGCATCTAAGATTCTTGTTGAAGAAGACAATCAATGTTAACATTGGTTCAGAAGAAGAGCCTAGAATGATAAATTTGGGAGCCTCACTCTCATCCCATAGGAACAAAAAAAATTCATGGCATTGTCACAAGAAAATGTAGACGTATATGTACGTGGACATATGCAGATATGCCAGGGTTTAGGACCCATAAATTGGTCATGTACACAACCTTTGTCATGCACCCAAATGCCAAGCCCGTCAAGAAGAAAGTTAAGAAAGATGCATCCAAAGGATTGCACTTCTTATTAAACAATGAACTGGAAAAGCTCTCTAGCAGCATGGATTCATTATCAAGCCCATCGACTATTCAGATTGGATATCCAATACATTCCTATTTCAAAAATAAGTTGAGTCGGTATCAAAATCTACACCGAATTCTCGTCACATTAATAAATCATGTCCCAAGGAAGACTTCCCTTTTCCTTACATCGACATGATTATTAAATCGACTGCCAATTATGAAATGTTATCCTTAATGGATGGATTTTCAGGTTATAACCAAATCAAGATTGTAGAATAAGATCAGCACAAGACAACTTTCATCACCCCATGGGGGACGTTTTGCTACAAATTCATGACTTTCAGACTCAAGAATGTTGGGGATACCTATCAACATGCAATGATAGTAATATTTTGTGAAATGATGAATGACATCATGGAGGATTATGTTGATGATATCTTAACAAAATCCAAAACTAGAGGAGAGAACACTAATGTGCTCAAGCATATTTTCTAGCATCTCTAAGATTATAAGGTCCATTTGAATCCCAGGATGTGTTTCTTTGACATTATATCAGGAAATCTCTTGGGTTTCATCGTTTCAAAGAGAGGAATAGAGGTGGACCCCAAAAATGTTACAACTATCATAGAGATGCCTCCACCTAAAAATATCAAACAACTACAAAGTTTACAAGGAAAAATTCAAGTAATCTATCATTTTATTTAACATCTTGTGGATAAGTTCCATCCATTCACACATCTACTGAAGAAAGATGTTACTTTCAATTAGAGACCAGATTGTCAAAAGATATTTGCATTGTTTAAAAAATACCTCATCAACCCTCTTGTACTCATGTGTCCTACCCTAGGTGAACCCCTCTTGCTATATATTTCAGCCACCTAGTTTTCTATTAGTGCACTGCTTGCCCAATATGACCTCAACCATAGAGAAAGGGTGGTTTATTATCTCAGTTGCACCTTGATTGCCTATGAGTTGAATTATCCATAGATTGAAAAGGCCTGCCTAACAGTCTTCTTTACCTTTCAGAAACTTCACCATTACCTCATTAATAACAAAACCAAGTTTCTATGAAAAATTGACCCTCTCAAGTATATTTTATCCAAACCTACCATTATGGGACAAATGACTAATTGGATCATTCTCCTTACCGAATTTGACATTGAGTACAACAATCAGAAATCATTGAAAGGATAGGTATTGGTCGATTAGTTGGCATAAGCTCCCATACCAAGAATGAAACCTTTGTGTTTGGATCTACCAGATGCATCCATGATTTATATCAAAGATTCCATTGTGTTGCAAGTCTAATTCGAAAGATCATTCACATTTCATGGATCAGGGGCTAGAGTGCTGCTCATCACTCCCACAGGAGAGGTTATTCCACAAGCATTTGGTTTGGGATTCCCATGTACTAATAAAACTACAAAATATGAGGCACTTATCACTAGACTTAAGTTATCTATCACTTGGAATATCTAATAGCTATGAGTCATCAAAAAATCCCAACTAATCATTAAACAAGTTAATGATGAGTATAAGGTTAAATATGAGAAGCTCATTCCATATAATAAATTGGTCGATATCTTAAAGGAGTATTTTGTGTAGATTGTTTTATAAAAATGACCAAGATCGCATAACAGGTCTACAGATTCCATGGCTACTATCAAATACCTATTACGTATTCCACCTCAGGTAAGTAAGATGTCATTATTTGTAGAGCATTTATGATTTCCCACCAATGACATGTCAAACTCTTGTTTAGCATGTGAAATTGTTGGTCCTCTCTTACCTTGGTATGATCCCATATTTAACTACTTATAAAATGGCGTGTTTCCCCCAAACATTACCCATACTAAGAAGAAATCCATTATCCTCCATATATCATGTTCACCCTCCTAGGAGGCACCCTCTATCATCGTGGCTACGATGGGAATCTACTACGTTTTTTGGATGTTACTGAGTCATCCCACACTATTAAAGAAGTACATGGAGACATTTGTGGAGGGCATACTAGTGGCAAGGTCCTAGCTAAAAAAATCTTGAGAGTGGGCTATTATTGGCCCACCATGGAAGTAGACAATTGTAACTTCGTCAAGAAGTGTGAAATATGTTAGAATTATAGTAACTTGATACATGCACTAGCACAAGCATTACAACCCATTGTAAAACCTCAGCCATTTTCCAAATGGGGATTCGACATCATAGGGAAGCTCCAGCCTACTTTATAAAATGGTCATACCCACATTATCAATGCCACTGAGTATTTTACTAAATGGGTAGAGGTTGTGCCTCTATCACTTATGTCACTAGTGCGCAAATTTCCAAATCTCATTATGAATCACCTTATCTGTTCCGCTACGACAATCCCCTTCCGCCATTGTCGCTAGATAATGGTAAGTATCCTTCAAGAATAAAATGGTCAAAGTGTTATGTCAAGGCTTTCAAATACAAACTCAAGTGGTATACCCGATATCACCCTCAAGGTAATGGGACAAGTCCGAGGTTACCAATAAAAATATTATACGGATCATGGTGAAAATGGTGAGTAAGATTGGTTGTAATTGGCACTTACATATACATCCTACGCCATTTGTGACCTATTAGAAATTCCATCTGCACTCCTACTAGTGTAACCCCATATTCAATAGTCTTTGGCACTGAAGCCATCATACCCTTAGAAGTGGAGCTTCCCTCCTTGAGAATATCACTCTGAGGCTATCTTGATAAGGATGAAGACTATAGAGTTTCTCTGACTAGCAGAGCTAGAGTTGTTGGATGAAAAGCGTAAAGACATCTCTTAATCACCTTAAAGGTTTACCGGAACTAGAGTATCAAGAAGATATAATAAGCGGATCATTCATCATGAATTCGATGTAGGAGATATTGTTCTGAAATAAAATCATAGAGAACACTATCAAGGACAGAGAAAAGAAAGGTAAATTTGAGGCTAACCGATTAGGACCTTATGTGGTGGTTGCTAAATATGGATCTGGAGCTTATAAAATGGCATACTCAGATGGTGAAGAGCTTTCAGAAGCCTATGAAAACCATACATCTCAAGTGGTTATAAACTTAGGACATGGTGTAAATATTAGGAAATACCTAAAAAGTAGAAAAAGTAGAAGAAAAAACAATCAGAAAAGTCAGGAGAATCAAGAAAAAAAATAAAAAGAAAATAGGTCATCCACATGTGAAAACCACACAATTGTGGTGCATTGTGTAGGTATTTGTGTGAAAAATAGTTTCTAGTGAATTTAAGAAGGATTCATTGGTCACAAGCTACTCTTACATCTGGACAAGTAACTCTAATCGCTATCTAGGATTAGTTTCCCTTGTCAGGTCTAGGAACCCTATCGGGTCTAACTTCGCCAGGCCTTTTGATCTGGCTTTTTTGTTCTTATATCTTGCATGAAGGAGTTTCTTTTGTATATTCCCATATAACATTGGGGGCACCTTCATATTCCAATTTCTCAAACATATATATGTGAAATTCTACCTTTTATATATTCCCACATCACACTAAGGGACATACATGCTTCTTTTTCACTTGTACATTTCTTTCGAAACAAGACCTTGGAAAATATAAAAACATTCAGAAAAAGGATACAAAAAAATCAAAAAATTTAGAAAACCCCCCTTAGGAATGAAGCTACATCAACCTTTGTAATATTTTCTTAAGGAAACATCTGAAAACAGTGTGAACAGTAGCCTTGATAACTTATCTTTCAAGATAACTCCAAAAAACATTAGAAAATATATCAATCTTGTCCTGCAAAAATAAGTTAGTGATTATATTTCTTTTAGTTGACAGTTTGTATAGTTTTGGTTGTAAGAATATTTTCACGTTGTATGGTTTAAAGTATGGTTCATCTATGCTTACCTTAGATTGAATATTGCATTTGATTTAATTATGTGCATTGCATTGCGTTCATCTTGTAGATCTTTCATACTTGTAAAATATTGAAATTTTTTCATCATGTCTGTTATATGCATCTATGAGGATTAATTTTACTTAGGTTAGATACCAATGTAATCTATTGTTAAAATTTGCATGAGTTCATTTCTAGTTGTATATTGTCGTGTTAATTTGTAGGTGTATATTTGTTTATTTTTGTTAACTTTTTATTGTGTGTTTGTTTACTGCATATATGTTTGTTATCACATCTATCATCTATCATTCATCACATATAACATCATCTAATACATCATATATACAAAAATGCTAAGTTTTACATCATGCATGTAAACTAAGATAATCATCACATGCCGTATCATATCAGTTGCAAGATGGTGTTGCGCATGATCACAAATCTATCCCCCCCAGCAAAAATATCATCTAATATCATCCCAAATGCTAACATATACCAAAATATCTTGTGTCTAAAACATATGATGATATCTAAAGATATATCACCAATATAAAAACATGTGGTACAACCTCAACTATCTGATCATGAAATATACATAGTGAAATGAGAATCATATAACATCACTGATGATATGCTCATCATACATATATTAAGCATGAATCCATAATCATAGAGCATATAAAAACATGATGAATATATAACCATCGAATGTCCATATAATACATATTTAAATATCTATCTCAAAATAAGAATATACATCATCGATACAAAATCTGGCTATCTACAAGGGCATGAATCAAAACCGAGCCTTCATCAAGAGGCATAATCAGACAATGATACATCAGTACATACATCGATCAAAATCAGCCTTCTGTAAGAGGCATGTATACATATAATATGTCAGTTATAAAATACCAGAGAGTATCAACCATGAATCTCGCCCTCTCTAGGGACTGCCTAGTCTCTCTTTGTTTTCATGTACTTGTAATTGATGCTCTAGCCTGAGTCACTCTTTGTCCCTCTGGAACAATGTAATAGTAGGAGACCTTGTAATATGAGGCCTTGCCTACTAGCTACTGTTGAATGCACAACTAACTATCCATAACCTCTCACCACAACTTGGAGCTACCTGAGGTGGTTGAATCCCACTCACCTGTGGAAGTCTACCAATGTCTATAATGGAGCATATATCCCCATTGTAAGAACCTAGTGATCTCTATCTGGATGTGCATAATATGGATATTAGGAGCCTAGGGCACCTGATCTCTCTGCTTAGGTGATAGGCCCCTGCACCTGTGTGGCTAGGACTGATCCCATAGTGTAATAACAACCTCCATCTATGGCTGTCTGGATGTTGAATAGGATTATCATCATCATCTTCATGCCCTGTCACCTCCAGCCAGTCACCTCCACCATCTGTCACCACTACTAGGAGGTCCCACTAGAGGTGCTCTAACTCTGACATCAGCATGAGCTCTTTCCTAGGAATCTGTCAATCAACAAGGTAAAACAATGTGGTACCAGTGGAGCATACTCTTGTGTACAACTCTGGATCCCTGACTTATCTCAAAGGTACCCACTGAATTGGCTAACACCACCTGTAAATAGTTGGCTAAAGACTCTGTCTCTTGATGATTAGTGGCCATCATGTCCACCAATACTCTTGGATCCTAAGGTGAGCATACCACATATTTGGCCTCGGATACATCCTATTGTAATGCAACATGAATTTCATCTGGAAACCAATAAAATCTTTAGGAAATCTCACATATAGCTGTGGATGCTCAACATGACAAATGCTCCACGGTCTAGGCCTATACACATCTCTAGGCCATCTTGAGGCCATTGAAAATGTGGTATGATGGCCTCCATACTACCACGGCCTACTCATGACAGTAACATCCAAAACTTGTAGGTAATGGTATGTGTCATCCCATCATGCAGTTGCATGTCATCATCCAATGCAGAACCTCAACACCACTAACTAGAAGGCTCCTACTAGAGTTTCTCGGACTCCTACCTCATAGGCTACTGTGGGAATCAACCATTGATGAGGTAATGTGGTCCTGATGCCCAAGGTCTGATAGTGGCTATGGCAAGTCCTACCATCTTCTCTATGGTAGTATGTGCCTCAAGTGCAAGTACCCACATATAAATGGCACTAGTATGTAACTAGCCCCAACAGTATGTCTTTATCCATAGTCAATCACCGGCCCCAAATGTGACATCACTCCAATAAGGCCAAGTAGAAATGAAGCATACTACCTTTTTCAGGCCTGTAAAACATCCACTGCCATAAAAATCCATCTATGGCACTGATCAACTATGTACCATTCTTGCATATAGTTGCAGCTTCCCTTTATACACCGCGATAAAATGCTCAACTATCATCATGTGGTGCGATATAGATGGAATACCAAATAACTCTAGAATTCACTGACTCAATATCAGGTTGGTGAATCATGTACTAAATGCAAATGCAACCTATATGGGGACTCACATAATATGCCATACACATCCATCCTAGCAGGTACATGTGTCAGTCATCTCTCACACACGCACAGATGTTTGGAAGAACATGACTCATACGTTATGCCAACCAACTTGGCTATGGCTGTCAGGAGGCCATGTATCTAGTGTGATTTGTGGCACCTACACGGTCACGTAGGCTAGCCATTTCAAAACATATATGGATGGATATCTAGTATCATTTTGATCCCTAAACTAGCGTCATAATTGTACCTCTATTGTGGCAAGGTGACCGTATCTCTCTCTAGTGTGAAAGGACAGGTAGTAGTCCGATGCACACAAGTCCATACAATATCACATCCCCTAGGGGTACATCTTAGATGTGGTCTACTGCTATGTAATCCTCCTCTTAAGCCTCACCATCTATTATTTCATCTCATCTAAGATACTAATTTTCATTTTATTCTAAAAAAATCTAGTCTACAAATTATCTATACTTGTGCTTAGTTGTACCCCCCTGCAAAGCGGTAAGTATATGTACTTTTCCCTGGTGCATGCACACCTATGGCATTTTTTGACTGCTATGCGCACTCTAATGCTTCAACACGCTACACACCCAACAATTATGTGTACTTAATATTTGCGATGCTGGATGCACCCATATCAGAGCACATACCCCCCGTTGTTGAACCTAATCCCTCTTCCCTGATGCAGTTGACAACATATTCCAGGTGCTATTTTCCAGTATGATGCTTCTACGCTTACACGTCACGATACTTATTTTTGTTAAATAATTCTTTTTGGTTGGTTCTTCTTCCTACCGAGGCATTTTACTGCTATCTGATGCACAATCCTTCGACCCTAGGATACATGTGTGTACCCATACTTCTATAGGTAAGCTTCCATTTCATACCAATGTCTTTTGACGCGATGCGCACATGTGCATACATCATAAATTCATCCTAAACTAGCAAAAAACATCGCTAAAAACGTAATTAAATGCCAAAATGGACAAAGAAAGGATAAGGAACTCATTGTAGGGTCCATCTTTTACGTCTCTGAAGATAACTCCTGGATGCATCACTTCTTGTCATCCTATTTTCCTCTTGAATTCTTGCCATCTCGACTTGCCAATACATCTCACACTCACTCACGATAAAAATTTACAAGAGCTATGTTGCTTATTTCAGTTGTACTCTAGGGCACAATGAGTTTCCTAGTATTGTTTATTCATGCACACTAATTTTTCATTGGGTCTAAGTTCCCTCCATTATTTCCCTTTCATGAACCATTTACTTGGGGGCATCATTTTTTACCCTTGTCATTTAAACACAAACATTTGGGACTAAATCTTAATAACACAATATTTTTGCAACTCTCTTAGATGTTGTTGGTTTGAATGTGTGTGTTTGTACTTATTTCCCTATTAGATAAGCTTGTTTACTTCTCATATTGCTTTACATTTTATATGTTACACTGATTTTTCAATTTTAGCAATGGATAATTGTTTGTATTATGGATTTTCATGTTGGTGTCCCCAAAAATTTCACTTGAAAATGGTGGGATACCCCAAAAGTTGTTTTATTCAAGGTGACGGGTCTTTTTTTTGTTTGTTTCACCTGCAGTTGTCTTCATTACTTTAGAATATTTCTAGGGATTCATAAAATTCAAACTCGACAAATACCCACATGCTAAAAATCACTCTATCCCTTTGTCATGTTTTGTCTGAGAGAATTTTATTTATTTATTTATTCAATAAATAAAGTTTTGTTTAAAAATAAATTGTATTGCAGTCGAACCCTACTGAGGATTTTCACACCAGTGTTGTTTCCACCTCTCAATGGAGTGTTCACCAGAGAAGATTTTTTACAAACCAACTAATCAACAGGTGACCAGAGCTCATGATTCCTTTAGGAGATTGTAAGAGGTTGCTTGGTAAAAAAAGGTGCAATAATGGATTTTATGAAAATAAGAAAAATACTACCACCAATGTGTCGAGCTCGAGAAAATATGCACTTTTAGAAATAACGACACCTAAAATGGAGCCAAGGAGTGAAAATTATGGAACTTGTAAGTTTTTGCTACAACATTTTCTAGACCCTTTCAAAAAATGGAAAGTTTTATTTTGTCCTTCCAAAAATTGAAATAAAATGATGTTGATGAGTTTTCTTCTAAAAACAAAATTCATGCAAGTCATACTTTTTAGAGAAGAATAATTTTTAATACAAACATTTTTTAAAGCTCCCTTCCTCTTGAATTTCAACACAAAACATGAAAGTCAAATCACTTAAGTGAAAGTGGGAATTTTAGCATTACTTGGAAGGTGGGAATATGGAGGTTTCCTGGAAGGTTGTTTTTTCCCATTATGAAAGTCAAATCACTTAAGTGTAAATGGGAATTTTAGGGCTTCTTGGAAGGGTAAAAATTCCCACTTCCTTGCCCGCTTAATTTTCACATAAAGGAGGTTTTATTCACCCATGCAAGTCACATTTTTTAAAGTTACCAGGAAGGTTAGAAATTCCCCCAAATCACTTAAGTGGAAAGTGGGAATTTCGGAGCTTCCTGGAAGGTGGGAATTTTGGGGCTTCCTGGAAGGTGAAAAATTCCCATGATGAAATTCAAGTCATTTAAGTGAAAAGTGGGAATTTTAGGGTTTCTTGGAATGTTAAAAAATCCCACTTATCCTTCCACATATTTTTCACACTATTCCTATCCCAAAAATGGTGACGCACTTTGGCAAAGCTACATACCTTACAAGATATTTATTTTTATTATTTCCGGGAAAGGTTGGCACCAAAAGGAGAAGTTGTTATCATTAAAAAATATGTTTAATTGTTAGGAAGCATCTAGTTTTGGTGCCTAGGGTTGGAAAGGCTTTATTTTTTTATTCTAGTTATTTGCATGTTGATGTGATTACACAGGTGAATAAAATAATATGTTTATCTTGCTTGACATGCAATCAAAGTCTAAAAATATTGGGCAGTAGGCTTTATAATTAGATTTTGGTGAAAACATTGGGCATTCATGTCATGGATTCTATGTTGGCCTTAATTATTTGTAGGAATACTTCATTGGTGCCCATATTGGTGAAAAGAAGGAAAATTCAATGTCTGATACATTGATTATATCTTCAGAATAAGAGGAAGCAATTGTAGCTTCTGCATATAGAGATCTAAATTTCACAACTGCAAAAGCTACACACAAAGGTGGATAAGGGAAGTCTTAGATAGAAGCAGATTCAGATAAAATGAAGGGTGATGAAAAGGGTAATCCAGCAGAACCATTCATAGTGTCCAAACATGTTGAAGTTAATGATACAAACATGGGGCACGTGTCTATCATCGGATTAATGGACAGATCAAGGGAAATAATGAAGTGTTATAGCTGGAATAATTTCTTCTCCTTTCTTATTATTTCTCTTATTTTCTCCAAAAAAGTGATTGAGTGATCAAGTATATTGTAAAACTTAGGTAATTTGTTTAAAATCCATTACTTCAAGTTACTTGAAAAATTCAATTACCTAGGAATATGTGGAAGACATGCATGGCATTGATATAGTATTTAGATGCATGTCATGTGAAGAGGAACTATAGAGGAAATTTTTTCAGTTGTTTTCTTTATACCTTCCGCATGCGTGAGTTTAATTAAAAGATTCTTATTTGTAATTTCCCTCTATGCACTATAAATAGAGGAATAGCCTTCGGGTTTAATGATCAGAACTTGCTGACCACAATTTTGCTATATCATTCTCAAGTTTTCAAAAAATTTGTTATAACCCTTTATGTTATTTATGTGAAATTCAGGGAATCAAATAAAAGCATATTTACGAAAACCTTTGTGTCTATGGTGCTTTGTTTCTTACTTCTATTTAAATTTGTAGATAAAATTTATGTTATCTGAGATTTAGGTTAGAAGCTATTCTTTTTCTTTACTTTTGAATATTGTGAGATCTATTTGTTTATTTAATCTATGTGTATGAGACCAAATCTGAGAAATATTGGTTGAAGCACACATCTTCCTTCCTTCTTTCCCAAATTCCATATTTCCCCCTTATGCAAATACTTCATAATAATTGTTTGCTGCAAAATTGCTAAGCTATGTTTCATGACCTTGGTAATTAAAGTAAAACCCCATAAATAGTTATTAGGATTCATACCCACTACATTGATAAACATCTTACATGGGAGCCTCACCATTAAATGAGGGATATTTATCTCATGTCTGCCTAGGTTTTTAGCAGTGCATAAAATCTAGCCAATAATTTTTGGTGACTCCCCTGGGGAACAAATAAATAGCATTGATCTCTTCCTATCCTGTGAGTCTTTTATATCCAAAAAAATTGATGACTCTTTATTTTACTTTGTCCTAATATTTATTTCCAAGATCTAGCTGACAAGAATGACATACACTAAATAGTAATTATCTACAAACAATCTATATATATTTACAAAAACTATGAGCTCTGGTTCCTTGGGGTCTAACTATTGGCCCTCTTGCATTGGTTCATCCACTGCACAAATTACCGCGTGACTTACGAAATAATTTTCCAAAATTCAATGGTGATGGGAAACAACACCTAGATGATCATATAGCTACATTTTCCATATCTTGTGGAGTTCTGGGAGTGCCTCATGAGGATGTATCTATTTGATTGTTCACTGAGATGCTTCAAGGCACTGTTGTGGAATGGTTTTATCATCTTCCACCTGTATGCATCACCAACTAGGGTAGTATGAGAACATGGTTTAAAGATAGATTCAAACCCATAGAATATTCACATGTTATGTTTGAACAACTCATCTAGATGAAAAAATAACCACATGAATAGATGAAGGATTTCATTGCCAAATTTCAAAAAATTCTATACAAAATTCCTCCTACTACTGCACTAAGTGATGAAAATCACAAGGTATTTTTCATGAATGCTTTGTCACCTGAAGTTTTTTATCATTCACCTAGAGAATGTCATGCTAACTTGTTGGCAACTCAAATATTTCTATCAAAGTAGAGGATGATCTCATCATGGTAGGTAAAATTAAGCTTTCAACTCCTAATGTTGCAGGTTCTACTTTAGCTAGTATTGTTGATCTGTTGCTGCTAAAGTTCACTAATGATATGTTGCAGATAAAGAAGCAGTTGGTGTAAGATTATGATTATGTATATCTTACTTGTGACTCCAACATTGGCTACTTAGATTATGAATATGAAAATGATTTTGAATTCTTATTAGATCTGGAAGATTTCATAGAAGAAGAAGAAAAAGCCACAAAATTAAGTGCTTATGCATTTTCATCATCTATCTTCTAATACCAAAAGCCTCTTGTTGTAGAGAAATCCTAAAAAGTATTCATGGAGGAAATAGTCAAAGAAGAGCCTACTACTCAAATCAGTTTGCATGAGGAGAGCTATGATGAAACAATTGCAGAACCAAAAGTCATATTGGAAAAGGTAGAGTCTTTTACAGATTTGTCTATGGAAGCAGAACAAGGATCAGATTGACTTACAAGAATCTTTATTCATGAAAAGGAAACTCTATAGAATTTCCTCATTCACAAGGATGAGCTTAAAAGGAATGAGCAAATCATGAGGAGTAGGCCTTGCCCAATAAGATATCTGGATAATTTAGAGACACATGAGAAGTTGAAACTAGTCGTGCTTATTTCAGAGCGTGAGGATGAGCCATAACACACCAAAGATCAACCACAATACCTCTTAAATCCAAATACAAAATAGCTAAAGGAGGTATTTATTTTATTTGTTGATACTTTGGTAAGAAGGGTAGAAAACTGACTTTAGAATAGTTTTTCAATCTTGCTATGGACCATGTTCACTGCATAATACACTACATGGTCTAAGTTTGTTAGGAAAGGCAGCTATTTCTTCCTGCTTATTGTGGGATTCATTTGATATTTATTTATGTCTCGATAAAGTAGAGTAGGTAGTTTTATTTTCAGTAAAATAAGTGTTTGCACAAACTCTGCATGTTTTTCATTTGGGACATGTATGATTTTACATGTTTGTATATAGTTTTATTGTCGTGTTCGGTTCTCTTCAGGATCAGATCAGATAGTTAAAGAAATTTTTGAGCTTTGTTAAGAGCTCCATAGATCAATTTCCAGCTAGAAGTCATGAGGCATATTCATCATAGATTCAGGAGGTAGATTATCAAGGTTAAACTTGACTCCATAACCTAATGGACAACTCACGAAACTAGAGATGTTGGGATCTTATCTTCATTTCTTCCATTCTGGTAGAAAAAATGATGTCCATAGATGGAGCCAACTGGTGTCCCCAAAAATTTCACTTGGAAATGGTGGGATACCCCTTTAAAAAAATTATTCAACGTGATGGGTCTGTTTTGCATTTTTTTCCTATAGTTGTCTTTATTTCTTTAAAATATTTCCACGTAGTCATAAAATTCAAACTCAAAAAATACCCACATGCTAAAACTCACTCTATCCCTTCACCAAGTTTTGTCCGAGAGAATTTTATTTATTTATTTATCAAATAAATAAAGCTATGTTTAAAAATAAATTATGTTGCAATTGAACCCTACTGAGGATTTTCACACCAGTATTGCTTCCACTTCTTAATGGAGTGTTCACCAGGGAAGAGTTTTTACTGACCATCTAATCGGAAGGTGACCAGAGCTCAAGATTCCTTCAAGAGATTGCAAGAGGTTGCATGGTCTAAAAAGGTACAATAATGTATTTTATGATAATAAGAAAAATACCGCCACCAATGTTTAGATTTCAAGAAATTATGCACTTTTAGAAAAAATGACACCTAAAACAAATCCATGGAGTGAAAATTATGGAACTTGCAAGTTTTTGATGTTACATCTTCCCAAACCCTTACCAACAATGGAAAATTTTATTCTCTGCTTGTGTTTTCTTCACTGAAAAATATGAAAATGGAAATAAAATGTTGTTGATGAGTTTTCATGCAACTTTAAAAGAAGAAGTCATGCAAGTTGCACTTTTTGGGAAGAACAATTTCATAATACAAGTCACATTTTTCAAAGTTACCCTTCCTCTTGAATTTCCATGCAAAACATGAAAGTCAAATCACTTAAGTGAAAGTGGGAGTTTTTGTGCTACCTGGAAGGTGGGAATTCAGAGGCTTCCTGGAAGGTTACTTTTTTCCCATTATGAAATTCAAATCACTTAAGTGCAAATGGGAATTTTGGGGCTGCCTAGAAGGGTAAAAATTCCCACTTCCTTGCCCTCTTAATTTTCACATAAAAGATGTTTTATTCACCCATGCAAGTCAAATTTTTTGTAAAGTTGTCAGGAAGTTTAAAAATTCACCCAAATAACTTAAATGGAAAGTGGGAATTTTGGAGCCACCTAAAAGGTGGGAATTTTGGGGATCCCTGGAAGGTGGGGATTTTGGGGCTGCCTAGAAGGTGAAAATTCCCATGATGAAAGTCAAGTCATTTAAGTGAAAAGTGGGAATTTTGGGGCTGCCTGGAAGGTGAAAAATTCTCACTTCCCCTTTCACATATTTTTCACACTATTCCTAGCCAAAAAATGGTGACCAACTTTGGCAAATATGCATGCCTTGAAAGATATTTATTTTTATTATTTATGAGAAATGTTGGTGCCAAAGGGATAAGTTGTTAGCATTAAAGAATATTTTTAATTTCCGGGAAGAATCTAGTTTTGGTGCCTAGGGTTGGAATTTTTTTTTTTTAATTCTAGATATCTACATGTTGATGTGAGTGCACAAGTGAATAAAATAATATGTTTATCTTGTTTGGTATGCAAGAAAAGTCTAAAAATATAGGGTAACAACCTTTATAATAAGATTTTGGTCAAGAAATTGGGCATTCATACCATTGATCCTACGTTGGTCTGAATTATTTGTAGGAATACTTCAATGTTGTTCATACATGTGAAAAGAAGGCAAAGTCAATGTCTGATACATTGAACATATCTTTAGAATCATAGGAAACAATTGTAGCTTCTACATAGAGAGATCTAGATTTCACAACTGCAAAATCTTCATGCAAAGGTGGAAAATGGAAGTCTCAAACAAAAGAAGATTCAGACAAAATGAAGGGTGATGACAAGTGTAATCCAGAAAAACCATGTTTAGTGTCCACACATGCTTAATTTAATGATACATACATTGGGCACATGTCTATTATCGGATTAATGCACAAATCAAGGGTAAGAATGAAGTGTTACAGCTAGAATAATTTCTTTTCCTCTTTCTTCTTATTTCTCTTATTTTCTCTGAAAAAGTGATTGAGTGATCAATTAAATTTTAAAAGTTAGGTAATTGGTTTAAAATTCATTACTTCAAGTTACTATAAAAATTCAATTACCTGGGAATATGTGGCACATATGCATGACATTTATTTAGTCTTCAGATGCATATCATATAAAGAGGAACTATAGGGGAAAGGTTTTCAGTCATTTCCTTTATACCTTCTGCATGTGTGAGTTCAATTAAAATCTTCCTACTTGTAATTTCCCTCTATGCACTATTAATAGAGGAAGAGCCTACAAGTTTAATGATCATAACTTGTTAATTACAATTTTTCTAGAGCATTCTTGATTTTTCAAACTTTGTGTTGTAACCCTTAATGTTATTTCTGTGAAAGCTGAGGAATTGAATAAAAGGCATATTTACAAAGAACTTTTTGTCTACGGTGCTTTTCTTCTTGCTTCTATTTTAATTTTTAGATAAAATTTGTGTTATCTATGTAGACACCTATAATTTAGATCAAGAAATTTAAATACTTAAATTGCGCTAATTATACCCTTTCTTGCAAATTGACGACATATCGTCATATCACACATTGTCTGTTATTGTTAATTAATTACATTACGTTAGTTAATTAACTCTTCTATCCAACAACAACGCCAATTAACGAATTTTCATTAATCAACTCCACTTTCTATCTAGATTAATTATTTATTTATAATTAATTAATCTCCCCTTTTATCTATATTAATTAATTATTTCTAATTAATTAAGCTCTTGTTTCTATCTAGATTAATTAATTCTTTATAATTAATTAATACCCCTTTCTATTTAGATTAATTAATTTTTCTTAATTAATTAATTATCTCTTCTATTTAATCAATAAATCATCATTTATTTGGTTAAAATCCTTTTATAAAATAAATCATACTAACTATTCCTCTAAAAAGATTCTATAAGCTTGCACACATATTAATTAATCACTTTGGTTAATTAATAAAACCCCTCAATCCCCATGAGTCACTAGAGAATAAACTAAACTCTCCTAAAGTAAACTCAACCACTTATAAACCATGCTTATCCACAACTAACCCAACCTCTCTATTATCCCACATGTAAATGGATGTAGAGATTCTTTTATCCATTGGGTTGTATAAAGAGCCCTCCTACCTTTCTTCTTATACCTAAATGAGCATAGACCCGATACTACAAATATTTTATCATCTTAGAGAATTCTTATATTAGAGGATCTATCTATCTTCATTTCTTGCATTCATCCATCCAAGTTTTGAAGTCATATGGAGATATGTCTAATGGTTTTGTAGTCATGGATTGACAAGACTCCATTCTTGAAAACCTTAGGATTCAAGCATACAATCAACCCTTTTGATTGTTAAGGATCTAAATAGGTTCATTTCATTAGCATTCAATTAGAGATAGAGTTTAATTTGTTTAGAATATTATTTTGAATCTTCATTTCATGTTCTAATGTAAATATGTTAATAGATTATCTTTGCTTAAGCTCTAAGCATGATGATGCATAGATTTTAGTTTAGCATTGTATTGAGGCTATTAGGTGTTAGTCTTTATTTTATTTGCATAGCTAACTAATTCTTGCACACATTTGGCATGCCCGGTGGGACTTACTCTATTATCCTTTGCACTTAGTTTCAATTTTTTGTAGTTAAGTTTCATTTTTGGTTACTAACCATCTTTTGCACATGTCGATCTAACTTATTTTTCTTAAATTATTTTTTTGATTTTGCATGTGTTGAGTCCTCCTTGTAGGTATAAAGGAGGTGAAGTTCTATCAAAATTGGATCTTAATGGGAAAATTTCTATATTTATCCATGTTTTCATGTTTAGAGCTTCATTTTTCAACATTCTACGTGCGAGTTTTGTCAATTTCTTGAATTAAATTCTTGAACATGTAGGGTAGTGTTTGATAGTGTTGAGTCTTTTATTTACATATTAATGTGGTGGGTTTCTATCAAAATTTAATCTTGGTGAGAAAATTTCAAGATTTCTGCATGTTTTCATTTTAGAGATTATTTTTTCATCATTATACATGTTATTGTTGTCAATTTCTTGAAAATGCTAAGTTTTTTATCATGAATGTTAATGTTTGATAGCATTGATCCTTCTATTCATATATTAATGTGATGGTTTTTTTTTCAAAATTGAATCTTTGTTAGAAAATTTTTACCATTTTACATATTAAGGGACGTTTTTTTTACATTTTTTGAGTGCATGTTAAGTGCATACCCGTGAGCATAAGAGCATATGCGTAACCCATCTTCTAGAGGCCATAAATTTTGCTCCCAAACTCAAAATGACTCCATTTTTTTTTGCATTGGAAAGGTATTGAAGTGAACTATGCAATGAAAATATAAATTTGGGATTTTTACTTACAGAAATTGTAGGTTTTCCCTTTATTTTAAAACTATTTATTTTCTAGTATGTCTAATGTTTTGATGAATGTTGTATTTCCATGCTTTACTTGATTTAGAAAAAAAAATTGTGTGTGTTCTTCTCTTGTACCTTTTGGTGATATTAAGAATCAAAAACAACTTTGATCTCTATTTTTTTATCATTTGGATTAACTTGGAAATTTGATTACTCCTTTTACTTAAGGGAATGAACCTTTTACAAATAATTGTTTTAATGGTCCTTTAATTTGAAGTTTTTCATTTCTATCTAGTTGGAATAAAGTTTTTGTATGTTCTTATCTTACACCTTAGGGTGATATTGAGAATCAAAAGCAATTGTAGTCTTCATTTTCTAACATTTGGTTAATTACAAACTTCATCTTTCATTTTTGGCTCAAAGGAATGAACATTTATCAAGATTTTTTTATGGTTCATTAATTAAAAAACTTTCATTTACTTTTTAGTTGAATTATTTGTTGTGTATGATCTTCTCTTACATCCTTGGATGATCTTGAGAATAAAAATAAACTCTTAATCCTATTTTAAATAATGTGATATGCTTGGAGAACTACTAACGCTTGAGTGCAGGACCTAAAAATGATTGTCAAAGAAAGGGGTTCGAAATAAACTTTTATAACTACAAGAGTGTTGTAGGTTTCCAAATGGTGAAAAAATAAACCACATTATGTCTAAAAGATAAAAAAACACACCACATTCAAAACACCTTATTTACAGGTTCAGATAAGGGTACGCCCCATCCACTTAAAACTAGGACATAACCCATTTGGCATGATCCTTAAACTATAACAATGGGGGTGGTCCTAGGAACCCCAAAGTAGTCCATGCAAAATGGAACCTTATGGATGAAATGGGAAGTGCTACACACACCTACTTGACTAGTATAGACATGAGATTTAGTGTCAAAGTTATCTATATCGTGACCCCAGTGAGAGTACATGATGGATGTATTTATTGCCCACTGTTCTTGAAGGGGGTAAAGTAAATACGGGATAATCCTTGGGAAACCTTGGGAAACCAATTTGAGTTAAGATTCATTATTCATCATGAAACGTGTGAATTGTTACTCTTTCTTAGTTTTTTAGTCACCCTAAGGCGAGGTAAAACTCTACCAAAGTGAGGCCAACATTTTTCACCCCCAATTGATCTACTTCCTTCACTTTATTTTGACACTTTATTGATTAGAAGAAGAGTGACTACCCTTGTGCTGCTAATTGATTGTATTCACCAATTTTGTGTCTGTTTACACTCATCTATGTTTACAGCTAAGTTTTTAAATGTCTAAAGTGTGTGAAGACATTTTCATATCATTGGAAACCTTTTTGATCTTGATACCCATGTTAAGATTGTCATCGTAGTTAGGCTTGATTCATCACCTTGAATCTCCTTTGAACTTTTATCTTGTTTATATCGTGTTGCTACAATTTTGGTATTTACGTCTTGTTTCATTAATTAAGGAAGATACGGTTATTTGGTAAGATGTCTAAATTTTCCTTATATGACACATAAGTACACTATTTGGGACATGTAATAAGTAAGAATGGAATTGTTGTAGATCCTTCAAAAATTGTAGCTATAACTGAGTGGCCTGCACTAAAGAATGTACATGAAGTTACAAGCTTCATGGGACTTGTTGGCTACTATAGAAAATTTGTAAAATATTTCTCTAAGGTGGCTACACCAATAAATTCCTTACAGAAGAAGGATAAAAAGTTTGTTTGGAATGAGAAATGTGAAATTACACTCAAAACTTTAAAGGAACAGTTAAATTCAGCACCTATTCTAGCAGTACCAGATCCTAATGGAGATTTTATGGTGGTAACTGATGCATCTGGTGAAGTTCTATGAGGTATTTTGTTACAAAATGATCATGTCATAGCTTACGAAAGTAGAAAACTAAATTTACGTGGGTTGAAGTATGCTCCACATGATTTACAGCTTGCTACCATTGTTCATGCACTACAAGTTTGGAGGCATTATCTGCTTGGTAAACCTTTTGAATTGAAAACTGATCATCTTGGACTGAAGTATATCTTCACTCAGCCAAATCTTAATGCAAGAAAATGAAGGTGGTTAAAGTTTTTGTCTCAATATGATTTTGACATCAGTTATATCAAGGGTAAATAAAATAGAGTGGCTGATGCTCTAAGTCATAGGAAGCACATTTCTACTCTTATAACATTGAGAACTCAATTTAAGGATGAAGTAAAAAGTGTTATGGAATCTAATTCTTACTTTCAGTAAGTAAAGACAGTGCTTGCTACAAATATGAATGATTTGAGGTATAAAGGTTTTCACTTTGATAATGAAGGAATCTTACAATTTGAAAATAGAGTATATGTACCTTTACTAAATGATTTGAGAAAGAAATTGTTAGAAGAATTTCATAATTCACCTTTTTCCGAACACCCTGGTATTATAAAGATGCTTGCTGATATAAAACAACAATATTTCTAGAAGGGAATGAAAAAGGATGTTATATATTTTGTGACACATTGCCTTGAATGTCAACATGTTAAAGCGGAACATATGCACCCAGCCGGTTTATTGTATCCTCATAGTATACCGTAGTACAAATGGCAAGTGATAAGCATGGAATTTTGTCAAGGGTTACCTATGTCAAGAAACAAACATGATGTTATTTTAGTAGTTGTGGATAAACTAACAAAGGTAGCACATTTTACCGTGGGTAATCTGAAGGATGATTCTCCTATGTTAGCTACAAGATTTGTACATGAAATTTTCAGATTACATGGAGTACCTTAATTAACCATATCTGATAGAGATCATAGAATGACATCAAGGTTTTAGAAAACACTTAATGCAGCTCTAGGAACTAAGCTAAACTTCAGTTCTGCGTATCATCTAGAAATAGATGGACAGACTGAAAGAGTTAATCAAGTTTTGGAGGATATGTTACGAATGTATTGTATGGACCAACAATATAAGTGGGAAGAGTACCTTCCACTAGTTGAGTTTGCATATAATAAAAAATATCATGCCTCTCTTAAGATGACACCTTTTGAAGCATTATACAGAAGAAAATGTAGAACCCCAGTTAGTTGGGACAACATTGAGGATAGAGAGTTAATTGGACCTGAAATTTTTACTGAAATGGAACTGTTAGTGCAAATCAGCAGCACCCCCTGGATATTGATCAAATTTTTAGTTTGATCATTCTAAGCACCCAGTGTGATTGCACAACATTGAAACCTCTCTCCAAGTGTGGGACTTGTAAAATAAGAGAGGAATCTCCAGATTAGAGGCTGGTTCCTCAAACTCCTAAACTACCTACCACAATCTACTCTAATGCAGGGGAAACTAACGATGCTAATCTAAATTTCCAAGAGACCAGGGAGAGAGAATACATAAAATGAAAGCCTACACTAAAGCGGTGATACACTAGAAAAGGAGTGGTGAACACTTCTAGTTCTGTAGATAGACACAGATCATGGAATGCAACATAAACATCATGCACAAACTGATAAGATGTAATTTAAAGTTTGAAATGAAGCAAACAACACAACCAGAGGACTGAAAATTGATCACAGAGCCTGTATTGTCATTTACATTGTCAAAATCCTTGCATTACAACATCAAAAAGGTAGAAAACCTATTACAATTTTAGAAGAGGTCTGATACTTGCAAAAATCACTTGTTGAAGGTGAAAGAAGAAGCTTCCTATCCAAAGAAATGTTCCCCCCAAAAAATGAGCCAAATCTGGCTTTTACAATGCATGGGTCAAGCCCAGGAGAGAGAAAACATGAAAAAACATGGGAGCCATTCCTCATTGAATGAAAAGGCATTAAAACAGCATGGGCATCCTTACAGACCCATGCTCTAACATTTTGGCCATGCTAAAGAAGAATGCGACCCATGTTGCATTAAAACTGGTTGTTGGAATGTCATTTCTAGCCATTACCACATGCCAGAGAAATTTCTTGATTTTCTCTCTCTAAACTAAACCAAAATGCAAAATTGACCCTAGAATCATGTAGAAAAATTTTCTAGCTTTCCATTGATATAAAGAACATGGAAATCTGAGCTTTGGATCGAAAGTTATGGCCATTTGAAGATTTAGGGTAAAAACAGGCCCAAAACGGATCGGCGGGAAAAAGTTTGAATTTTACCTCTTTGGTCTTTGGAAAAAATTTCAAATTTTCCCCACGCTCCACCACTTGGAAGACACATGGCAGGTGCTGATTAGACGTGGGACCTCTATGAGAATTTCCTCTTTTGCACAAACACTTTGGAAATTTTTCTAATTTTCCCCCGCACTCCGCCCTCCTGAGCCCTTGTGACACGTGGCATGACCTGATTTGTTGGCTGGGGTAACGGGCCAAAACACTCCTTTTCGATTTTTGGTGAAACACTTAGCCAAATTTCCAACTTTTCCTCTTCTGACATGTGGCATGTTCTGATTCATCCGCGGGCCTCCTTGTCTCTTTTGTGGCCTTTTTGCCTTTACGCGTCCCATGCGTCCCTCGCGTACTTTTGTCCCAACTGTCCCGTGGACAAAAATCTCCTGCTTCAGCAGATTCGGGCTTCCTTGTTCCTGTTTGTGGATTTTTTTTCCTTTTCGCATCCCACGCGTCCCTCACGTACTTTTGTCTCAGCTGTCCCATAGACTGCCTGGGACAAATATCTCTAAACCGCCTGAAATGGACTGTCTTTCAGCAAACCAGCCGATTCGCGTCCCTCGCATACTTTTGTCCCGGCTGTCCCAAACCGCGCAATACAAAAGACTTAGATGATTTTTCTCTACTTTCGGCCGATTCATATTTTTGCGTCCCTCACATCCCGACGTCCCAACTATCCCACGGACCGCCTGGGACAAAAATGTCTGAATTAGCTGATTTTCTTTGTTTTTTCAGCCCCGAGCTTGGTACGACCCGAACCCTTCAGACCCGAAATGCTTTAAAACAGAATTACAACCTTATTTTTTGCATTTTTTTCCATTTTTTTCTAACTTTTAGGGATTTCTTCTTGGATGGGAGAGTTAGAAAAAGGCCGAGGGGACCCCGAAAAACATGATTTTGGGCCTTAAATCAATCTACTTGCTCGGGATTGAATAATATGATGCATGTTATCAAAATTACCTTGAGGGTGAATTTTGGATAACAATTTTGGTGACTCAGCGGGGTCATCTGCCTGCTAGATGAAGAAGATTAGTGGCCTTTTAGCAATCCATTGGGCATGGAGTCATGAATTTTCTATTCAGAACCCCAACTAACTTAGAATGTTGCAAGGAGGAAGATGGAATATCACCTGATGGAAGCAAGGGCTGCAAAACATCTCCAGGGACAGCAAGCTTGTGCCAAAGCACTTAGGGAAAGTAAAACAACCTACAGAAAAAAATGTGCACAAGCACTTGGAGGAATGGAAATTCTAAATTAATATTTACAAGGGTGAGAAGCTATCTTTCTAGTAGCAGTGTTTGAGATAGATCCCATTGACCGAAATCTGTAACTCTTCACCATCCAACTTAGCCAGTCGGAAGGCATTGCTACCTTTACATTCAATGATCATATACGGGCCACTCCAAATGGCATCGAACTTGGAATGCCTTCCCGGCTTTGCATGATCTGCATCCCATTTCAACACTAGATCTCCAATTTGGAAGGTTCTAGCCTTGGCCTTCTTGTCAAAGGTATTCTTGATCAAATCTTGATCCTTCTCCATTGCTTGGGATGTCTGATCTCTGATCTCTTGGAGCTCCACCAATTCTGCATATCTCACCTCCATGGGCCCAAACTTTAGCAACTCTAACTGCTTCATGAGTTCCAATGTTGGCAACTCAAGTGACATGGGAAATATTGCCTCTCTTCCATAAACAAGCCTGAATGGAGAGTTACCTGTGGATCTCTTGGGAGTTATCCTATCGGCCCATAAGGCTGATTTCAGTTTGGTATACCAAGACCTCCGATCCTCATCAAGATTCCTCCTAATGATCCTCAACAAGTTCTTGTTTGTAGATTCAGCCTGGCGATTACCCTAAGGGTAGTAGTTTGATGAAGTACTTAGGTAGATCCCGTTCTTGACAGCCCACTCAATCACCTTGGATCCAATGAATGCTAATGCATTATCTGAGATTATTATAGTAGGTATGTCAAATCTAGTTACTATCCCCTCATAGAAGTCTAGGATGCTAGACTCATTTGCTTCCTTGAGTGCTACTGCTTCAGTCCATTTGGTGAAGTAGTCTGTGGCTATCAAAATCCACTTATGCCCTTGGCTTGAATTTGGATTAATGACTCCAATGAAGTCTAAACCCCATTATGTGAATGGCTGGTCAACTACATTTGGATGCAATGGGAGGGCAGCAAGCCTCTCTTTAGCTGTGAAGAATGCACAATTCTTGCACCTTTTGATCCACGCGAAGAAATCACTAAAAATCTTGGGCCAATAATAACCAGCCTTCATGATTTTTCGGGTTGTCACTCTTGGTGTAAAATGACCACCAGCTGGTCCACCATGGAACTCTTCCAACACCCTATGAATCTTATTTGTGTTAATCCATCTCAGCAGTACTCCATTCACATCTTTTTTGAACAAAACACCATCTACTATGGCATATAGGACAGCCTGCAATCTGAAGTGTCTTCTTTGGGTTTTGTTCATCTCTGGAGGGCATAGGCCCATGCTTAGGAATTGCATTATACCTTGGGTCCAGCAAGGAGTGGGGACAACATTATCCTCTTCTTGAGTGCTACCTTGCACATGGCTGTCTTGAACTGTCAAAACAGCCTCTTCTTCATTGCATACTCCCTTTTTCTTGCCCAGAATCAGCTTCTCACACAATCATTTTCCTCTTACCAGCTTGGTAACCTTGATCTCCATGTCATACTCCATGACACGAGTGATCCAACCTGCCATTTTCTCATTCAAATCCTTGTTGGGGAGGAATTCCTTTACTCCCGCATGAGAGACCAACAGCTAAACTTTGTTGTTTGAGACTAGATGCTTGAATTTCTTCAAGCTTCTGATTACTGTAAGTACATGCTTCTCAATAAAAGAATATCTCACCTCATAGTCCTCCAGGCTTTGGCTAAAGAAAGCAATTGGATGCTCATCATTTTCCTTGTTCTACTGCACCAAAATGGCAGAAATAGTATCATTACCTCCAAATGCATAGAGGATGAAATCCTTGGAGAAATTCTAGTTGATGAGATTCGGTGCTTGGGAGATGGCTTCTTTGATTGCTTCAAAACCCTCCTTGCCTTCTGTTGTCCGCTTGAAAGCCATGATTTTCTTCAACATTTTGGTGATAGGTTTGACAAGGGCTACAAAATCTAGGAAAAACCTCCAAACAAAGTTTATTCTCCCCGAGAAACTCTGAAGGGCCTTCTTGTGGCTTGGAAATGGTAGTGCTCTTATGGCTTCAAACCTCTCTGGATCAATTGTTAATCATTCTTTGGAGACAATATGGCCAAGGAGCTTTCCTTCATTTGCTAGGAAGATACACTTCTTAGGATTCAAAGACACTCCAAATATCCTGCACCTTTGGAAGACTTGTCTCAAATGAGAGAGGTGGTCTGCTGCATTTTTTGAAAAAATAGTGATATCATCAAGGTATATTAGCACCACGTTGTTGATCAAACCTTTGAATTCCATGTCCATTGCTCTTTGGAAGGTAGCTCCAACGTTAGACAACCCAAATGGAATTTTCCTGTATGCATAAGTTCCCCATTTAGTTGTGAAGGCTGTCTTGAACTGATCTTCTTCCTTCACCATAATCTGATTGTAGCCCGAGTAGCCATCAAGTAGTGAAAACCTCTCAGAGCCAGCCACCACTTGCAAAATTTTCTCCATAGAAGGGAGTTGGTAATGGTCCTTGAGAGATGCTCTATTTAAGTCTCTGAAGTCAACACACAATCTGATCTCTCCACTCTTCTTTCTGACTGGAACTAAGTTAGCAACCCAACTAGAATGCTTGATTGGGAATATGATTCTCGACTCAATTAACTTGTTCAATTCCTTCCTCATGAGAGGTTCCATGTGTGGATTGACTGGCCTTTGTTTCTGCCTAATGGGCTTAGTATTTGGATCCAAATCAATGGTGTGTTGAGCCAACTTGGGATTGAAACCTTTCAAGTCTTCATAGTTCCAAGCAAACACATCAAGGAACTCTTGACACAACTGTATGAACTCATACTTTTCTTGTTCAGTTGTCATCTTTCCAATTTGCAATGGTTTGTTTTCTTCCACCAAGATGGATACTGAATCTTCTCTCTTGACCTGAATGTTTTTTTTCTCTTTCCTCAACTGATCATTGGGATTGAAAATGGAATCCAAAGTGATAAGTCCCTTGGGCAGCTTGTTAGTTCTTAGCTGTACCACTTGGTCATCATACTGCTATTCCAATTATTCCTAATTTTTAGCTAAGAAATCAACTTCTTCTTGCAAGAAATGGATGATTTGCTGGTCATTCTCAAACACTTTCCAACTTACATTGTTATCCAGCACTAAAGGCCTCACAATCACATGGATGTTTGGCTGTACCTTATCCTTTTGAATGCTTTCCACAATATCAAAGGCTGCCCCAACTGCTGCAAGCCTGTCAGCAGCTTGGTTCTCTTTCCTATGAACTGATTTGATGCCAAAGCCCTCAAAATCTTCAATGAGGTCCCACACCCTGTTCTTGTAGCACTTGAGTAGATCATTCTTGGTAGCATGCTACCCTTTGACCTAATTTACAATCAATTCACTGTCACCAAAGACTTGCAAGTTCTTTATTCCTCTCTTTATTGCCCAATGCATCCCTTGCACCAAGGCTTCATATTCAGCAGTGTTATTAGAGCATGCAAACTGAAATCTAAAAGCTGAATAGTACTTTACTCCTTGAGGTGAAACCAGCATGTCTCCCCCTTCAACACCTTGTCTACTCCTTGATCCATCAAAAAATAGTTGCCATACCTCATTATCATCCTTGTGGTCTGGCTTGGTGATGCTAGGAATAGGCTGATCTTCTTCATGTATGCAATAGACTCCTAACTCAGACTCTTCTACTTCTTGATAAGGATCAAAAGCATGCACCTTGTTTGCCCATTCATCAAGAGTTAGATCTGGGATGCTTCCAACCTTGGTGTCAGCTTCATCAGTGCTTGGGTGATCTTCTTGATCAAATGTCGAACAGTTGGCATTGATCTAACTTGGAGTGTAGGGCTCAATGTGGAAGTTTGCAATAGGTTCAGACCTGATTGTAGCTTTGGTTCCATACCTCGTTTTGAACAGCATGTGTGACCAATCAACAGACAAATATCCTCCAATCTTGGCTGTGAAATCTCTTGACAAACATAGGGCAAAGAGTTGTGGAAGGTCTATAACTGATACATCTTGTAAAACAACAACATTTGGACATGCATGCAAGGTAATACTCAAGTTTCTAATCACCCCAAATGTTGTTACTACTGTCCCATCCAACTGCACTACCCCTTTGGATATGGTTTCATATTGAATTCCTAGCTGATCAGCTATTTGCTTGGGCATCCCTGAGCTACTTGCCCCGGAATCAATCATGCAATTGTGCACCAATTGGTTTCCAATGATTAATGAGACATAAAAAGGAGGGGGCTTCAACATTTTTCCTTGCTATCCTCCATGATTCCCTTTAGGTTGGGTAGCATTTGTGAGCACCTTCTCTTACATTTGGACTTGCTGATTCGAAGTTGGCCAGTCTTTCATGATAGCTTGTAGCAAATCTCTTTGGCCTGGGATAGATAGGGATTCTCACATTGATATATTTACATTTGTCTTCTTCATCTGATCAATGATACTAAATGGTGATGAAGGATCTCTTTGCTGTCCCTTGGTTTACATATTCATCCCTTGCATGTGGGCAGCAACAACTGGTATTTGAGTTGGTTTAGAAGATGGTTTGGGTGCTCCTTGCATGTTTGGGACTACATTTTGTTTGCCAAAAGCTTGTGAAGTGGTAGAAGGTTGTGGACTACTTGGAGCCAATGGCTGTCCTTCACCCAAATTTCTCCTTTTTGACCTTGTGTTGGCTGCAACACTTTGAGAGAGTATTTGATTCATACCACAGAAATCTTCAGCCTGCCAATCAACAAGATTAGTTTCATTCAGAGATGTTCCTTGCTGAGGTGCTTCTTGTTGTTGATCCTCTTCGTGGCTGGATTCTTGTGACCCACCAATGGTTTGCACCATAAGATCCTGATTTAATCCACCGTTAAAGCATATTGATTGGTTATGTGGCTGACCGCATGAGAAACACTAATCATATTCTCGGGCCATGTTATTTTGCACCGGTACCAAAGCTATGGATGTGGATGCAACATTGGGGTTATCGGGCTGAAATGGTCTGTTAGTAGGAGGCCTTGCTTGATTTTGATTTGTAGCTAGATTGGGTGGTCTTTGAGGCTGATATGGCTACCTGTTAGGCCGAGCTTGAGGCTGATAAGAAGGTCTACAACTTTGGGCTTGCTGCCTTTTGAGTGTAACCAACTCATTACCTAGATTTTGTAATTGCTTCATGACTTCTTGAAGCTCATTTGGGGCACTTGGAGATGAAGTAGAAGCTTCATTTGTACTCTGATTTCTTTGGGTGGGAGAAGGAGCTAAGACAGGCACTTGACTAGTACTTGGGCTCTCTAAACTTGGATATAATAGCATTGGAGGCCTAGGAGCTAGCTTTCCAGCTTGAATTAAACAATTTTCAGCTCTAATGGCAATGCTATAAGCAACAGGGATATTTGTGCCTCCCATGGATTGAATCAACATAGAAATATCAGAATTTAAGGCTTTAAGGTAATATAGAAAAGAACCTTCTGCTGCTAGCCTTATTACCACTGGAATCCTCTCCCAAGTCCTTTGAAATCTAAAGTTGAAGTCGGTCAGTTGCTCATTGGGGGCTCTCTTGATGGTTGTCAGCTGTTCCAAAAGGGACAAGTTATCTCCCTTCTCTCCAAACTACTCGTGGAGGGCTATACATAGTTGGTTCCAATTTTGGATAGAACCTAAGGCAAGGCTCCTGAACCATTGTAAAGCTTTCCCCTTGAATGAGGATGCTAGCAATTTGAAAACAACTTGCATCTCATTGATTTCATGAATTGCAAAAAGTTTGGCAATGTCTTTAACATGATCACCAGGAGTAGTCTGGTTCTCTCCAGTGAAGTATGGAATGTTATTAAATGCTGCGCCTGGGATTGGATGTTGTGCATTGAGAGCAAGTGGGTTGTTGCCAGTGAAATTGACATACGGATTCGGTGGTTGCGCCATTCTGATTGGCCTAAGAACCCTTGTTGATTGGATGAAAGGCATACCAGGTGGAGGTGTTGACAAGGTTCTATTAGGTGGAGATGGAGATCTTTGAGCTCTTCTTCCCCTTCTCTCTCTTCTTGGAGATAGATGTAGATGAAAAAACAATCCTTCCTCCCTAGTTCTTGACCTGGTCTGTATTCTTCTCATAAATTTGCCAGGCTTGGACTACTGAAACCAACGGATTATGCTTCTTTTGGAGTCGCCAGATGTGTAATTTTAAGTTCCTTCAAACCTGGAACTTACAACAAGTGCACATCAATCTTGTTGCAATAAAAGTGAAGACCTCTAAGGTCCCATCGGGAGTGCCAAAACTGTTAGTGCAAATCAGTAGCACCCCCTGGATGTTGATCAGATTTCTAGTTTGATCATTCTAAGCACCCAGTGTGATTACACAACATTGAAACCTCTCTCCAAGTGTGGGACTTGCAAAATAAGAGAGGAATATCCAGATTAGAGGCTGGTTCCTCAAACTCCTAAAATACCTACCACAATCTACTCTAATGTAGGGGAAACTAACTATGCTAATCTAAATTTCTAAGAGACCAAGGAAAGGGAATGCATAAAATGAAAGCCTACACTAAAGCGGTGATACACCAGAAAAGGAGTGGTGAACACTTCTAGTTTTGTAGATAGAAATAGATCATGGAATGCAACATAAACATCATGAAAAAACTGATAAGATGTAATTTAAAGTTTGAAATGAAGCAAACAACACAACCAGAGGACTGAAAACTGATCACAGAGCCTGTATTGTCATTTCCACTATCAAAATCCTTGCATTACAACATCAAAAAGGTAGAAAACCTGTTATAATTTTAGAAGAGGTCTGATACTTGTAAAAATCACTTGTTGAAGGTGAAAGAAGAAGCTTGCTATCCAAAGAAATGTTCCCCCCGAAAAATGAGCCAAATCTAGCTTTTACAATGCATGGGTCGAGCCCAGGAGAGAGAAAACGTGAAAAAATGTGGGAGCCATTCCTCATTGAATGAAAAGGCATTAAAACAACATGGGTGTCCTTACATACCCATGCTCTAACATTTTGGCCATGCTGAAGAAGAATGCGACCCATGTTGCATTAAAACTAGTTGTTGGAACGTCATTTCTAGCCATTACCACATGCCAGAGACATTTCTTGATTTTCTCTCCAAACTAAACCAAAATGAAAAATTGACCTTGGAATCATGTAGATAATTTCTCCAGCTTTCCATTGATATAAAGAACATGGAAATCTGAGCTCTGGATCGAAAGTTATGGCCATTCGAAGATTTAGGGCAAAAACAGGCCCAAAACGGATCGACGG
This sequence comes from Taxus chinensis, assembly GCA_019776745.2. NCBI lineage: Eukaryota > Viridiplantae > Streptophyta > Pinopsida > Cupressales > Taxaceae > Taxus > Taxus chinensis. Next base: position 337,760,162 of record CM034153.1, read on the forward strand.
GAAAAAGTTTGAATTTTACCTCTTTGGTCTTTGCAAAATTTTCAAATTTTCCCTATGCTCCACCACTTGGAAGACATGTGGTGGGTGTTGATTAGATGTGGGCCCTCTGTGAGCATTTCCTCTTTTGTGCAAACACTTTGGAAAAATTTCTAATTTTCCCCCGCACTCCACCCTCCTGAGCCCTTGTGACACGTGACATGACTTGATTCGTTGGCCGGGGCAGCGGGCCAAAACAATCTTTTTGGATTTTTTGTGAAACACTTCGCCAAATTTCCAAATTTTCTTCTTCTGACACATGGCACATTCTGATTCGTCCGCAGGCCTCCTTGTCTCTTTTGCAGGCTTTTCACCTTTTCGCGTCCCATGCGTCCCTCACGTACTTTTGTCCCAACTGTCCCGCGGATGAAAATATCCTGCTTCGACTGATTCAAGATTCCTTGTTCCTATTTGCGGTTCTTTTTCCTTTTTTTATCTCACGCATCCCTCGCGTACTTTTGTCCCAATTGTCCCGCGGGCTACCTGGGAAAAATATCTCCGAACCGCCTGAAATGGACTGTCTTTCGGCAAACTAACCGATTCGCGTCCCTTGCGTACTTTTGTCCTTGCTATCCCAAACTACGTGAAACAAAAGACTTAGATTATTTTTCTTTACTTTCAGCTGATTTTGCTTTTCGCGTCCCTCGTGTCCCGACGTCCCAACTGTCCCACGGACCGCCTCGGACAAAAATTTTCGACTTAGCCGATTTTCTTTGTTTTTTCGGCCTTGAGCTTGGTACGACGAACCTCAGTACAACCCAAACCCTTCAGACCTGAAATTCTTTAAAACAGTCGTGCAACCTTATTTTTTCATTTTTTCCATTTTTTTCTAACTCGGGATTTCTTCTTGGATGGGAGAGTTAGAAAAAGGCCGAGGGGACCCCGAAAAACATGATTTTGGGCCTTGAATCAATCTACTTGCTCGGGACTGAATAATTTGATACATGTTATCAAAATTACCTTGAGGGTGAATTTTGGATAATAGGAACAAGAAGTTAAAATTATTCATGAAACGCTTGAAAGAAGCAACAGATAGGTAAAATATTTATGGTAATTTAAAGTGGGTAGACAAGAAATTTGAACCTGGTGAGAAATTATTTCTTCGGGTTAAACTGAAAAATAGCTCTATAAATTTTGGTAAGGTTACCAAGTTATCACCACGTTATGTAGGACCTTTTGAGATAGTTGAAGTAATCAACCCTATAGCTTACCGTTTAGCATTACCTCCTACTTTTTCACAAATGCATGATGTCTTCCACATTTCTTTGCTTAAGAAATACATTTCAGATTTATCACATGTGTTAAATTAGAATTTCTTGCATGTCCAAGACCCAGGAATAATCATGGTTAAACCCATACGAGTGCTAGAAACTCACCAGTTGCATTTAAGAAATCATGAGATAAGTCAATGCAAGGTCTAATGGGACTATATTCCTCTTTTGCATTGAAAGTGTTGACATGTGATTTTCAGGACAAATGTATGCTTTGTGGTTGTTGAAAAATCATGCTTGCCATGGATAAATCATTTCTGCTCTTTTATTGTAGGGCTGATATGTTGTTGCTTGCAATAATATATTTCACTTCTTATGAGTAAGTTGTAATCTGGTTAGAATGGTTGCAAACTTATCCTTTGTAATTGGACTCATCCTTGGATCAATTCCATTGATCCAAGGTATGTTTTAAACCTTCTTATCTAAACTAAATGAAAAACTGACATTCATTGATTAAGAGACTTAAGAGACTGAACTTGTGTTTGTTGCAAATTATTTATCATCATTAAAAGACTGTGCCTACATTCTATTTTGTGTTGTCCTCGAACTCTTCTTGATTGACCCTTGCAGGGAACTTAATGATGTTAAGGGAAATATAAACCTGCTTCCTGAAGAAAGTGAGAATATAAACTTGTCCTATATCTATTAAGCTCTATCCTAATGGATTCAAGACTCAGGTGATTTACCTAACTCTTCTACGCCACTCTATGTGGGATGACATCCTAACCTAAGTTGTTAACACTAAGTTAATATGAAGGGGAAATAACCTAAGGGATGTTAAGTTATTTCTAACCTATTGTATTTGGTTAAACTAAGACCTAACCTAAGGTGACAATCTATTGTTTGAAGGTTATATCCTAAGGTTATATATTTTAAATTAACCTAAGATCTAACCTAAGAAAATTTTATCTATCCTAAACTAATGGGATATGAAAGGGAACCTATGGGTCATTGGCAAGTGGGAGCTAAGCAGTGGTTCTTAGGATATTAATGAGATGTGATTTTTGTATTTAAAAAGGTAGAGTACTTCCAAACTTGGTAATTACATGGAAATTTGGAAGAACCTATGTGGAGGCATCACTAAGTTTGGAAATGCAAGTGGAAGTTAAATTTAGTCTCGCCAACTTTGGATGGCGGTGGCAAGGAGAGATAGGTGGGAATATGCAAATTAATGGAATTAATTCACCTTGGTTTTGGTGAGCAAGTTGTCTTGGAAGGCATGCTGGCTGGATTTGTTGGGGTTTTTTTTGCTTTGTATGCTTCATGATTTTTTCTCTACATGGAGCTATCTGGTTTTTTGAACCATCAATTTGATCTACACTTATTGGCTATTTTTTAATTCTCTAATCTATTTTCAGTTCGAGGAATGTATAAGAGGAATTGTGGAAAAATATTATTGTTGTTTGATCTTGCTTGGAGAAGAAGGGGTGTTGGAAACTCAGCTGGAAGTCTTCTTCGAATCGGTAGAGGCACTATCAGGCATGATAGACTCTACCCATTAATATTTCTTTCTTTCTTCTAAATGATTCATTAAAACAACTCTACTCACTGGATATATATTTTTTCTTGATGTATCTAGTTATTTACTTGCTTGTTTTCTTGAAATTTATGTGGGTTTTGGAATACAAATCCTTGGCTGTTAGATGGTAGTTCTTGTGAACTTTATCTGTACTAGTTCTAGTTGGTATTCAAACAAACTTGATTTTAATAACTCTGTTAGCTTGTATTCAAATATGGTGTTTTCTGATGGGAATGTGTTGCCATATGTTTCATTTTGAACTATCATTAAGAACATTAGTTCGTTGAGCTTGAAGTAGAGTTCCTTGGCCATTCTGAACTGGCATTGTTGTTTGTTTGGTTCTATATCTCTGTTTAAGTTTTGTGTTTAGGGAGTTGTAATAGAGCTCCATGGATGATCTAAGCTTGTGTGAAGCTTTATGCTTTGTTATGAGATTTTGTTTGGGCCTTGTGATCGTTTCAAACTGAATGGAACTTAGTATAGATATGAACTCTAGGTTGAACCTTCGTATTTTGACACTGTACTTATATTTAGCTCTCATGCTGAACTGGTATTCGAGTTATGAGTTTTACTCTGTAGTTTTACTCGGAGCTAAGGTTTTATTATTAATTATGAAACTGTGAATACTAGACTCACATTGGAATGTTGTGTTGACTGAGCTAGTGTTAGAGTCTGGAAAAGTCTGAACTTATGTTTGAAGTTCATATTCGACATTGTACAGGTATTCTAATTTTGTGTGTTCTGGATCTATGTGGGAGTTGATGTGTTTACTTGTTTCACGAGCTGGGTTTTGGTTGGTTTTGGTTTTGTAAAGCTTTAATCTCATTAATAAAGTTTGTCTCAAGGGACCTTTGGAGATTTGTATTGGTCGGATGTAGACCGTTATTTTCGAAACCTCCTTTATCTTGTTTCTTCTACGAGAATTGTTGTATTAATTGTCTTTCAGGTTGCACGGTGTTCTTGAATATGACAAGGTGTGTGAGTTCTAAGTAAAACCTCTCCCTCTCTACCCTGAGTGAATCCTGTGTTGTGTAGGGAGCTTGGATGTTTAATTCTCATGAATTAATGGAATGGAAATGCAATCTATTTTAGGATTTTCGTATCGATTGTAGAGGTGTTTGGAATGCATTATTTAATTCCTTATTGTCTAGATGTTAAACAAATTGTTACCTATCATAAGATTTTAATGGAACTTAAGGGTCTTGTGGTGATTCTATTCAGTCGAGTGGAGGAATTTGGGGACAGTAATTGTCTTGAAAAATTTGTTTAGTTCCTTACCCTCTTCCCAGATATTTCATCTGATTTGGGTTTTAATTGAAGCCCTAAACCTATGAGTTTTGAATGGAATATGGTATCCCTCCTGAATCTGGGAAATCAGTTGGGACCATGAGTATCGACCCTTTTCTATATTTGTATTCCTTGTTGATTTCCTTGAATGGATCTCCTAGTTTTAGACATGGAAGTGAATCAGACCTCTTGAGTACTGTATGTTGTTTAGAAATGATACTGTGAATTTCGTTTGAGATTGAAATTGGATTTGAGCTTGGTGAATGAAAATAGGTAAGTAGTTGTAAGTTTTGTAATGAATGTTGGTAATGTGCATCCTTTGATTGTGCATTCTGTTTGAGTTCTCTTTTGGGAACTAGCTAGAGAATTTCTAAGTTTGTATTTATTAAAGGATTTCATTTCATAGTATAAATGAAATGAAATATGGATTAGGTCCATTTTGGTTTGAGATCATTTTATTTTGACTGATAAGTTCATTGATTGAACTTCTCGTTATTTGATTTCTTCTAAGATGGAAATTTCTAGTGTATTGGTTAAGAGATTTAATTTCCAAAGTATAGATTGGATTTGTGAGAAGTCTGAGTTTCATACCTTTGCATTATATCTACTAACAGATAAAAGTTGTAAGGCTTTCTTTTAGACTATTTTTAATCTTCTTGGAATTGAATTGGGATTCTTGTTTTGTTGTAGCCTCTTTATGTAAGGACTCCTTCTTTTGTCATCTTTGGACTGAGGCAGTGATGTGTGTTCTAAACCTAATTCTTTCCTTCAGAGAAATTATGTCTGAGAAATAAATATGTATTGATTCTCTTCTTTGTCTATATGGAAAGATGAAGCATACTAATATGAGATATTTTGTAACTAACTCCTTTGTTGCTTGGAAAAGTTAAATGTGTTTTTCTATCCTTATGAATTTATGAAATAATGGAAGGAAAATACTTTTTGATTGTTTAAAAGTAATTGATAAGATCAATTAAGTCTTGTGATATAATTATGATGTTGCAGATTATAATATGCTCTTTTCTTAAAAGTAAATTCAGATTTTCTTAATTGTACTTCTTTCTAGATGTTATTACTTATGATTATTTGTATGTTGTATATTAATTGTTTCATTAAAGAAGAGTTGTTTAATGAAACAATTAGTGGAATGCACTTTACTTTAATGCTTAGTGCTTATCATGCTCAGTTCATTGAACTGACCCGTGCTAGAAATTTTACAGATGGACATCGTAAGTGATAAAGGAAGACAAGAACTTTCATGTTGTATTGGGCTTATTTAATTATGGATCTTATGTAAAAAATTTTGGTTCATTCTTGGTTTGTATTGAAAAATAAAAGTTTTATTCTTTTTGGAATAATGGCTGTTTATTATACCGCATGCTTGAAATACATAATCTTGTAATTTATAGTTTTATAATGATGAATTGAAAGTTGAGATTTATTTGTATTGGTGGTGTAAATTATCTTGTATTTATGAAGAAGATGGGAAACCTATCTTGATGATATTTTTCATAATTCGGATAAACTTGATCAGTTGGTTAAAGGGAAATAATTGGACTCCCTTATTAAAATGTAGCTTCTTAATTTGCATAAGATAACAATCTTATCTAAAAAGTTCTAACATAGTATTGGAATGTGTAATGAATATGCAGTAAAACTATAGAAATTGTGAAAGATAAGAAGGGAGCGACAAACCCTAACACTTAAATCATGTAGAGGAAGATTCTTCCTCGCTCAAAGAAATGTAATCTAAAGAATGGTGATGTTGTTAATCATTAGATTCATTTCCTATAAAGTCTATTCTAGTTGAACCTATTTGGTTGCTACACCTTATTGAATGGTTAAGTTACATTTAATGGGACTTTTGATGTTGTTGTCCTGTCCCTTGGATATCTATTTGTTAAGCCAAGTAAAATGAACCTAAAAAGAAAGCATAACTTAAGGAAGTTATTTTACATTTAATGGAACTTTTGATGTTGTTGTCATGTCCTTTGGATAGTGCTATTTGTTAAGCCAAGTAAATCAAACCTAAAAATCAAATCAAAGTTAAGGAAGTTATTTATGACTAAATGAATCAAATTTAGAAAAGTACTTAATGAGAGTTGGATTAGGGTTTAGCAGGGTTGTTGTAATCGTGTAATAATCCAAATTAGTAATGTATTAATAACCTCATTGGGGTATGTACATCTTGATGAGGCAATTTTTGTAGGATGTTGGAACACTCCAACTACAGGACTGTACCTTCAAGAAGACAAGGGTCTTCTCGAGGATACAACGTTGTAGTTGACATGTGGCAACACCCTTCTGCATTGATCATCTAGATCTACACACAAATAAGGACTTGAACTTAGTTTCTCTCTAGGTCAAGTTAGTGGCATGTTTAGGATAGGTGGTAGCTTTCAATGGCTCAGGGTACCTTGGCACATCCAGTTGACTTAGGTCAACCGAGTATGCCCATATACCTAAGACATTGTGAGCATCTTCCTATAATAAATTATGTTTCTAACCAGGGCTAGGGTTAAACCTTGGACAAGTGGACTGACGGTAGTCAATAAAGACCATTCTAGATAACAGAAGAGTGAGGTGAAGGATGTATTCTGGAATGATGAGTATGCCATCTAGGAATAGTAACATGAACAGTATGTTGAAAATATTTGGCCAAAGTATCACAAGCTGCTGGTTGCATTGTCCTATGTCACCTAGTTTAAAGCAACGTGATGTTAGATGAATATTGGTAACAAATATTCAGATAGGTTCTTTAAACAGATCACTCAGTACCCTGGAATAGGGTAGGAAAACCAAGTATACATAAAGTATTCTATACTTAAGTTAACATGAGAGATCGGTTAGTAACCGAGTCATGGAATGAGAGATCAGTATCATACCGAGTCATTACAGCTACATATAGCTATTTGTCATGTGATTGATTGGCATGAAATGTGTGTTCTAAATGATGTTTTATTTAGAACAGATAACATTATGTAAAAAAATTCCTTGTTTCTAAAGTCTGAAAATGGGAATGTTACATGTAATGACAAACTCACTCTCACTCTCTACATATGTCAACATTGGAGTTACTGGTGTCTTACAAACCAAAGGTTTTTCATGAACCGAGACCATGAAGTTTGAATCTTCCAACTCACCACTTGGAGTAAAGTGATAAGTGGATATTGTGATTGATTCTGCAAGGAGATTCAGGTCTCATGGAATTACTTCGATAGATATGAAGTCAAACCTCTTCATTAAATTCAAAACTGCTATTTTGTAGAGTTACAAATTCTCAGATATAGTTTCATATACTTTGGATACCTGATTTACAACTAGTTGTGAATCACCCAGCACCTTGATATTAAGAGCACCCATTCTTTTGGCCATGATGAGGCCAAATAAAATTGTTTCGTATTCAGCCCCATTATTCGTGCACTCAAAGTTTAATTTGAAGGAAAAAGGTATAATCCTTCCCTCAAGAGAGGTAAGAATCACACGTGCCCTAGCACCAAAACTAAATTTGGCCCCATCAAAATGGAGGGTCCAATAGTTACTTGGAAAAATGGATGTTGGATCATCATTTGAATCTTTCTCCTTCAGTTTTGTTACCTCAACCATAAAAAACTCATTTGCTGGTAGAGAACCGAGCCCTAGGGTATGTATCATTCCCATAGAATTAAAAGGAAGGAGAATGGGTTAATATTTTTCCAATAGCTCGACGATATTTTTCATAGTCCCTAACAATACTATCTCTACGATGAAGGTTTCATCTTTGACTATTGGAATGCCCTCGATCAAACCCGTGACTTCTAACTCCACTATAGGAACCAAATTTTCCTTTGGTATTAAGCTTCTAGGTTTATCTAAATGATTTATAGGAAGCTCAAACTAAGAGTGGACCCATGTCCTCTTTTTCAAATTAGCTAGGTGTATGTCAAATGGTTTTGGATCACCCTACACTACAAAGACATTCCCTAGATGTAGGAACCTAACTTCTTGAAACAAAGTGGAGGGAATCTCCTTCGTGAAATGAATCCAAGGATGGCCAAGGATCATATTATATATGGTTTCCCGATCTATAATATAATACTCGGTTAGTACCATCTTAAGTCCAAGGGTGATCGGAAACACTATAGTTTCAATTGACATTTCCTTAAGGTTGTTGTAGCCCCTCAATGTATTTCATGTCGAAGAGAAATTGATCTCTTCGTACCCTAGATTTTGAAGGAAAGATAAGGGGACTATGTTGATTGCTTCCCCATCATCAATCATTGCATGCTTTACATATTTGTTGTAAATCTAGACTTGTGAAAACAATGTCGAATCACCTCTATGAACCATTTCAGTATCTGTGGGCATCTTTCTGATGTCAAATACAAACCCAACATCTCTTTCAGGATTCCCTAGAGGATAGCCATAAAATTCCACGTGGTTTATTTGTTCTTCTGGAGGAGGGGTAACGTTAGCCAAATGACCAAGACCCAATGCTTTTAGTAAAGTGACCCTATAAGCAAAGGAATTATTTAACATATCCAAGAAGGAAATGTGTGAGAATGTCTTAGTTAAGTCATTGATCAAATCGTAACCTCCTACTGGCTTGCTTAGCATATCATGAATGTCATCTGATGTAGTTGGGTAGATCGAGATAGGCTGTGAAGAATAATCCTTAGTTCTAGTGGTAGCGTTAATTTGAGGTTCAATTTCCAACTCTACTAACCCCATAATTTTCATTTGCTGGAAACCATCCAAAAGAGGTGCCACTTGTGGGTTTGACGAAGTTCAGGCATCACGATCATGGGTCCCTATTACAATACCTTTTTTCGAACCATTGGGATTTATTCTACCATCCTTTAGATGCATGGGGAGAGGATTGTTAAATATTCCAAGTGGTGTTTTCTGTGGAGATACTAGTCCCATGTAGGTGTTTTGTGTGGGCACTGTCATATTTTCTAAAAACATGTCATCAAATAAATTTCTTTGATCCTCTAGAAAACTATGTAAAAAATTGTTACAATCGCAACAAGTTCTTGCGTCATGCCTGCGAACCCTATGGAAACCGTAATATAAATAAGGATCGTAATCTCATGGCCTTTGGTTTACACCTTTTTGTGGCCCAAAATTGTGGTTATTGTTTAGATGTTGATTGTTATTGTTAAAATTTGGGAACACTTTCCCTTGGTATTGAAATTGGTTTGGATACCCACTTGGGTATTGGTTAGAACCTTGGGTATGTGTTTGTCTCAGTTACTAAGGGTTTTTTTTTGTTGTTGTTGACTGTTAAAATATACAACATTGATTGAGGGCAAGAATTTATTATTTCTTTGATTATTGTCATTGTTGTTGTTATTGTTTAAGTGCTTGTATTGGGAGCATTAACAATGTTAGGTTTCTTAGGTTGGTCCATCACTCCATCCGTTGTAACCACACAATTCTAATTAAGGATTTTTTATCCTTGATTTGTATTCATGTTTTTAGAGTAACCAGGGTTATTTTGATTAAAGGTGATTAACCTTTCATTAGATCCATAAGTCTTACGACCACTGTCAATGACTATGTGGTCAATTGAAAGTGAACCCTCTCGCACCTCTTCATAGCTCCTTAGTGGGAAATTTTGAACCTCTTCCTTTGTCTCCATGTTGAGAGATTGGAGGAAAAAATCACAAAGCTCTGTTTGATCCATATTTAGAGATCTTGCAGAGGAGTAGAGAACTTTTCACCACCTTTGAATGAAGTGGGTTGCAGACTCATTATGCTCTTGCTTGACATGAAGGAATTCCCTGATTCTTGTTCTCAAAAGTTTTTTCATATCAAAATATTTAATAAATTCTAATACAAGTTGATTGAATGAGTGTATTGAATCCCCTGGTATCCTATAGTACCAGTTGAGAGAAATACCTTATACCATCTTAGGGAAAAATTTTGCAACGACTACGTCCCATGGGAGCAGCTCTTGAATGGCCGTTGCATAAGCCTTTATGTGGGTGTTAGGATCACCATCCCCTTTGAATTTTGGAAGGTTAGGAAAGGGTCTCAGGAGCATGACTGTCTAAATGGATAAGTCTAGTGGTTCTTTAAGATATTCAGAATAAGTCTCCATTGCGTATGTTTCCACCATTGAAGATCCTTGTTGGGGAGGTGGAGGCTGCATCGATTGCTGAAATGGGAAAGCATGGACATTTTTTGGAATGTATGGCATCCCCTACGGTTATCCATACAGACCTAGGTAGGTGTACATATCCCCCTATGGATATTTAGAATACATGTGTACATAGGGGGGTTGATTACCTTGATATGGAATCGAAGGCACGAAGCTAGGGAACGTTACATTTCCAGTTGGTATGACGTTTTGAGAATGCACTTTTGGTTGGTTCCTATTGAAGATATCCATACATGGCATGACAGGGCATACCCAAGGTACTCGTCCCCATAAGCGCATCTATAAGGTTTTGAGTACCCATATAAACTAGAGGATTTTGTGTAGTAGGTATTTTTCTATAATTTTGTGGGTAGGGAGAAGTTCATGTTTTACCTGCGTATGAATTTTGAGCATTTTAGGAAAGCTCTAGCTCCTTGAATTTTTCTACCAAAGCCAAGATGACATCACCCATCAACAAGGTGGTGCTCTACTTAGGTAATTTTTGTTAAACCCTTAGAGGTTGTTGAGGAGTATGGTATCCTGCTATGAATTTTTCACTATGTTGTCACCCCTCATTGGCAGTATTTTCAGTTTGTGGAGGGGTAGTGTCATTTTTTTAGCAAAACATTCCATTTTCCTTACAACCTATCAAAATTTTGGTTCATGTTCTAGAAGTGTTGTTCACTCTTAGCATATCATGTTAAATATTCCTCATCTAGATGCGGGAGTAGGTCTGATTGCATGTTAATGGGTTGTCGAAACAATACTCGAGGAGATGAACTTGATTTTCCAGTGAAATTCATGTTCTTTGAACTTGATTGTTCATGAGGATAGGTATGCATGACTTGGTCAAGTTCCTCAATACGTATAGAGGAACCAACATTGGTTCCCTGAAGTAGAGGGTTTTGAGTAGTGGAGTAGTTTTCCGCCCACATTGAAAGTGAGGGTGATTATTGTGGTATACTTGATTGGTAGTTGTACATGTCAAAACCTGGGATGGGTCAACCATACTCATCATATCCTGACATATTCAGGGGGTATAAGAATACCCACAAAATAAAGGATGGATGAAGAAATCAGAAATTTTTAGAGATTATCTCTTCACGTCGGGTTCACCAATTTGTATGATAGAAAATCAACACGTGACCTTCTTCACACCTGACCTCTCAAGGTATTGCCGAGATAGCCAGTGTAGAATGAATGTGAATGTGAGTGTGGTGATAGATATCAAGCTAATTGGTTAATCTTATATCTTCAACACGCAATATCAAGATCTATGAGTCTAAGGAAAAGAATGATCGCCTAACTTGAAGTGGTGTGATGGCTTGGTCTGAAATAATAACCGCTTAGAAACTCTAATCAATTTCAAGCTCTGTTGAGATTTTGTTTTTTGGTTGTTGAACATGCGGAAAATGACTTGTGGGTGCCTCATATGGATTTCCAGACAAGGTCGTGGAAGTAAAACGAGGGACTTGGTGGAGCCACAGGGATTTACATGTGAGTTTCTAGTTTGGTCCAGAAAGTATTAGCTTGATCGACTGCTATGTTCAGTAAGGAAATTTGTGCAATAATGTTTGGTTGAAGTGGTGAATATTTGAATACTAATGTATGCAAACTAGTGTCAACGTCTAACTAGTTAGCAAGCCCATTGGGTTGTAGAACCTGAGGATCACAACCAAATACTTGTGAAGGTTGTGGCCCTTGTATGGTCATACACGTAATCAAACCCTATTTCTAGGAGAAGTCCAATAGTCATAGGCATGATTAGCAGAGATGTTTAGCATATTGAGTTGTTCTATTTTCTCAGAAAAAGTTGCAGGTGTGTGTAAGACTATCAAACCTAAACTAGTATCGAGTTCAGTTATTAATTCTGGCCCGTTGGGTTGTGGGACCAAGGGATCACATATTTTCTTGTTATGGACCATTGATGGTCACACATAATGAAATAAAATGACTTTGATAAGAAAAATAATTACTGAAGTAAATCTAATCTATGTTTTTAGAGTTTTTGCAATATATCGGATCAAAGCAATAAAAGCAAACTAGTTTATCAAAGGAAATATTTTTGATCTTTTCAAATTTTTAAGCAATGCATTCTAATCTAATAAATAAAATAAAGACAAGTAATCAACCAGATGTAGTTGGTTACTTGTGTGATTGTGTGAATCTAATCTAAAACAAATAACTTAATCTAGTCAAAACCCTTCAAACCCTACCTCAGAGATGAAGAACAAATCATGACCCTGGAAGGGATATTGTTCCCCATAACTTCCCTGGTAATGTTAAAGAGAAAACTTACTAATGATTTCATCTACTTGTGATTACCTAACCTTTTGAATTGAAAAATTTTCTACTCTATTTGATATGTAATTGAAACTAGTGATTTGAAATTAACAATTTAACAAACAAAGTAAACAAACATGCAATTATAACATGGACAAGTAAGAGATTTGGAAAATCTGGTTGTATCTGTATTTTTCCCCTTAGTATGTTCATTTCTTTCTCTAAGTTTTCATATGATTCCAAGGTATTGGGAATGCAAGAACATCAGTAGGAGGATGACGCTTGAATAATGGCAGCTTGATGGTAGTCCAGATGCAATGCAAGTAGAAGAGAGATAACACAAGATATCAGAGCTTGGTTATACAATTCCTAGAAAGATTGTGGCAGTGATACAATGCAAGATACATAAAAATTCTCAGGCCTTTTACTTGAATACAAGCATGGAATATATAGGAATTGGGGATGGGATGTGCCTTCATGCACAAGGCAAGAAGAGGTTGTTACAACTAATTAAATCTATTTAAAAATAGAAGGAGGAAGGAGAACCAAGAAATCAAAGGTATTTTTAGACAATTTGGCTCACATATGCATGCTAAAAGTTAAATTAAGTGAATCATCACAAGTTAAAACACACGTGACGGAATCTAGGAAAAAATTTCAGCACCACTTCCCTACATAGGATGGTGGTTTCAGGACTGCCACCCTATTTTGGGTTGTAGTTTCAGAACTACCGCAGAGGCAGGGCAGCGATCCTGGAACTAAAGGCCAAAAAATGCGTAGAAAGAGACATAAAGCTGGAAAAAGTGTGGGAAGGCTAAGTAAAGACATCTAGGTAAAAAAATATACACTATGAATGGCCTTTGGAACTTGAAAACCTTCTTGAAAGGACCTGAATCATCATTTGGGAATTTTGTAACCATTTTCCAACAATGTAGCACATGTAATTTAGGGTGCGTATAGATACCCCTTTAAAAAAGTAGTTATGTTCAAGGTGACTGATCTGTTTTGTGTTTGTTTTTCCTGTAGTTGTCTTCATTTCTTTAGAATATTTCCACAGATTCATAAAATTCAAACTCAAAAAATACCCACATGCTAAAACTCACTCTATCCCTTCGCCAGGTTTTGTCTCAGATAATTTTATTTATTTATTTATTAAAAAAATAAAGTTCAATTTAAAAATAAATTGTGTTGCAGTTGAACTCCACTAAGGATTTACATGCTAGTATTAATTCCACCTCTCAATAAAGTGTTCACTAGGGAAGATGTTTTAATGACAAGCTAATCGACAGGTGACCAAAGCTCAGGATTCCTTTAGAATATTGCAAGAGGTTGTTTGGTCCAAAAAGGTGCAATAATGGATTTTTGAAAATAAGAAAAATATCACTACCAATGTGTAGAGCTCGAGAAAATATGCACTTTTAGAAAAAAAAAAACACCTAAAATAGAGTCATGAAGTGAAATTTATGGCACTTGTAAGTTTTTACTGCTACATCTTCCCGAACCCTTTCCAAAAATGGAAAATTTTATTCTCTGCTTGTGTTTTCTTAACCAAAAAATCCAAAAATGGAAATAAAATGTTGCTGACGAGTTTTCACGCAAATTTAAAACTAGAAGTCATACAAGTCGCATGTTTTGAGAAGAGAAATTTCATAAAACAAGTCGCACTTTTCAAAGTTTCCCTTCCTCTTGAATTTCCACGCAAAACATGAAAGTCAAATCACTTAAGTGAAAGTGGGAATTTTGGCGCTACTTGGAAGGTGGGAATTCGGAAACTTCCTAGAAGGTTTTTTTTGCCAATTATGAAATTCAAATCACTTAAGTGCAAATGGGAATTTTGGGGTTGCCTAGAAGAGTAAAAATTCCCACTTCCTTTCCCTCTTAATTTTCACATAAAAGATGTTTTATTCACCCATGCAATTCACATTTTTTTAAATTTGAAGGTTAAAAATTCACCCAAATAACTTAAGTGAAAAGTGGGAATTTTGGAGCTGCCTAAAAGGTGGGAATTTTGGGGCTACCTTGAAGATGGGAATTTTGGGGTTCCCTGGAACGTGAAAATTTCCCATGATTAAAGTCAAGTCATTTAAGTGAAAAGTGGGAATTTTGGGGCTTCCTAGAAGGTGAAAATTTCCCACTTCCCCTTCCACATTATTTTCACACTATTCCTAGCCCAAAAATGGTGACCCACTTTGGAAAATATGCATGCCTTAAAAGATATTTATTTTTATTATATCCGAGAAAGTTTGGTGCCAAAGTGAGAAGTTGTTAACATTAAAAAATATTTATAATTATCGAGAAGCATCTAGTTTTGGCACCTATATTTGGAAAGGATTTCTTTTTTTTATTCTTTGTATTTGCATGTTGATGAGTGCATAAGTGAATAAAATAATATGTTTAGCTTGCTTGGCATGTATTTTCGCCCTTAAAATTCCCCTCTTTTGAAGTCAAGTTTTGTGAATTTTGAGTAGGTACCTTAGAGTAATCCATGCTTTTGATTGAAAATATTTTCCTTCATTCGGATGTCGTTGTTAATCCTTCTCTTTGGCTATGGATCACATCGAGCCCAATATTGTTTGCAGTTTTTCATTCCATGGAGAACAATTTGAAATTCAGGTGTAAAGGTGGGGTTTTTCATTTCATTTTATTTTTCCATAGTCAAGAATGACAGGTGTATCTTCCCTATCAATTTTTTCCCCAACATCCACGGGTACATGGACATCTCTGATTAGATGTGGTGTGGTAGGTTTATCTTTTAAACTTGTCACTTTTGTTATTTGTTGCAAAAGTTCCAAATTGGCCCTGTGGCCCAAAGGATCTTGATTGGATGTTTCAAGCGGTAGCAGAAGCCTCCACACATCTCAATGGTGAAACTCCAAGGGAAGGGCCCAAGGGATAGTCCCCAAATGAGTGTAGGATTTCCACTTGTCCCAGGTCTGAAAAGAAGACAAAACAAGCCCGAATCGGCTAAGTATGGAAGGTTCAACGAACGAGGCCACATGTCTCATTTGCACAACTTCAAGGGTCAAAGCTAAAGGTGGTTACCTAAACTTGTACCATACCTCCACATGTCTCAGGCCAAAAAAAAGGACAAATTCATCCATTTAATCAACTAAATATAAGAGGGTTGGTGGAAACCTCCACGTGCCTCAATAGCGCAACTTCAGAAGTGAGACCCAGGGGACAAAACCCAAATGAGTGCTAGCTCGCCACGTGGTCATAGTCAACAAAGAGACAAAGTTTTTTTTGTAGAGTCCAAGACTAGTGGAAGGAGCCATGTGTCAACTCGATGACATTTCAGCGGGTGAATCCAAAGTAGAAACTCAAATGAGCGTCAGCCCTCCATGTGTCTAAGGTCCAACAGAATTAAAGTGGGTAGGAGGCCCGAATTAGCTTAAGTATAAAAGAATTGTTGGAATTCTCCACTTGTCTCTTCGATGAAAATTCAAAGGAAGAATCAAGAGTGGGTCCCCAAGTGTGCACAGGATTGCCACATGGCCAAGTCAAAGTGGAAGGATGGGCCCTTTTTGTGTTTTGATGATTTAAAAAGTCAAATCGGGAAGGCAGGATGTCAGAATGATTTGGAAATTTTATCTTTGTTTCCATAAAGAGATTAAAGTTACAAAGTGACTCACGGCCCTGCTCGTGCTAAGGGATAAAGTCAAATGTTGATCCTTCATCAATAGTCAAAGTGGGAAGGTAGGTCGGTGGAGCAATTTGAATTTTTGAGTCCATGTTGAAAAGAGTTAAAATTGCAAAAGTGAGCCACGATTCCATCGCCACTCAAGTAAAGCCACATGTCAGGCCTATATCAAAAGTGGATGGGTGGGTCAAAATGTTTTGAAGTGCCATTTCTCTAAAAGGCACAAAATACAAAAGGCTTCCTCATGCCCGCTTCAGTTTAAATCTCTCCCACATGGACGACTCAAACTCAAAGTTTGTAAAGGTAGGATGAATGGCTACGATTCGATGCATCTGGTTTTAACACCATGCATGGAAATTACCGAGGCGTTAGAGAAGTTCATACGTCGGTTTCTTGAATTAGTTTCATCATTTTTTGTAACCGAATGTAACCATTCTCGGAAGCTATTTAATGGCCTCTCTACACCATTGTTGAGGGTTAGATCCTAGAATTATTGAAATTGTAATAGATTTGAAAATAATCAATACATAAGTCTTTTCCCTTTCTTCCTCTGCAATTCTTTCTTTCCTTATCCAAATTTTCGAATCACTCATCTTTGCATGCTAAGAAACTTTTTGTTCTTGTTTATATGATTCTTGGAACTTTGTGTCTATGGAATTATATCTATATGAAAGTGGATGATTCTATTCTGCATATTTCTTGCTCAATACGTATAAGGCTATACTCTACTATCTATATTTACTGAAATTATTGTTATATTCTTGCTCTTTCCTATTCTTCATTTCTTCCATTCATTTCGTATTGATAATCTATTTTGGTATACAAATATTTCAAGATGTATCAGAGAATCCAACCCTAAGATGAAAGTTGTACATTTTATATATAAGTTTTGTTGTTTTCTTTCAATAAAGGAACCTTCTTCCATTAAAGAGGAGGGACTTGTTGTCCCCTGACTGTGGTTTTGTTAAAGTACCATTTTAAAACCTAATAGGTTTTTGTAGCAACTTTTTTGGGGATTTCATTTCAAACGTATCCCTTTTCTAAAAGAATAAATTTAAGATCATTTTTTCGGTCTGGAGACTCTATGATATACACGTGGGAAGAAATCTCTTGGGGTTAAAGATTATTAGTTTCAAATTTTGGAGCATACAAATCTTCTCTCTTCTTCCAAATAAAAGGAGCAGAGGAACTCATTCTGCAAGCACACCTCCTGTTAAAGATATAAATTCCAAGAATATCATTCTCCAAAACAACTCAGCCCTAATCTTCTTTGTCTGATATTTGTTGGTATTTCAATTCCCCTTCAAACAATCTTCCCAAGGATGGCAACACCTCTACCTTGGGGACAATGGATTGGGCCTCTTTCTCTTCATCAAACATTTCATGAGTTACATAGGAGTAGTAGGAAAGGTTTTCCTAAATTATGAGGTATTGGGAAGTTACACCCATATGACCACATTGTAGCCTTCAACGTTACATGTGGAATTCTTGGGATTGAGTATGAAGACATTTCTATCAGGATATTTGTAGTGATATTGCAAGATACTGTTGTTGATTAGTTCTATCATCTTCTTGTTGGGTCATTTATTGATTGGGCCACCTTGATAACTCAGTTTGAACAACGTTTTAAACTAGTTTAAGATGTGCATGCTCTCTTGGCTCAAATTTCTCATATCAAAAAGGGACCACATGAGCCCATGAGAGAATTTGTGGCCAAATTCAACAAGCTCATTCATAAAATTCCTCAGAACACCCATCTAGTGGATGAAATCCAAAATTTCTTCTTCCTCAATGCTCAGTTACCTGAAGTAAGTTATGCACTAAGGAGAGCTAACCTTGCAACTCTGGATGTTGATCAACATTTTTTTATCAATGTTGAGGATGATTTAATCATGTCTGGTAATTTGAAAAGAGAACCTTCCAAATCTAAAGAATATTCTTCTTCCTCCTCCCCTAGAGCCCATTCAGATTAGTTAGTATAGAATCTTGCAAATGATCTCATTACTATCAAGAAACAATTGGCTTAGTATGCTCCTTACCAAGACATTCCAAGGAAGAATTTTCAGCCCAAGAACCATTTTCCTTCTTCTTAGACTAGATTTTCTATTGAATTCCCACCCACCAAGTTTCTAGTCAATGTAACTTGTGAAGTTAAAAAACCTAATGATGAGGAGTTTAATGAACTCTATGAAGAACCAGAAGAAGAGGTTGATGAAGAACTAGATGAGCTTGGTGGATCTCAAGTTCATTTCCTTACCATTGAAGGTATGGATGATGAAGATAAATATGATGAAAGAGTAGCATATATGAATAGTGAGTCATATGTTTTCATGACTTGAGAGAAAATGAATAGAAAAGAAAAATTGGTGCATCCTGCTAAGAAATCCAAGGAGTTTCCTATAACGATTCCAATGGTTGCAAGAAGAGGAGATCCTATTCTCACTAACTCCACACAAAAGGTGAGTAATGCTAATCCTCCCTCTACTTCCGTTTCCAAAACTTCTTATACTTCAAATCCTAAAACTAATAAATCAAAATTCTCTCATGTTCTTAGTAGTGATGCCCCATCCACCTTTAGATCTTTTAATATCATTGATCACCTCAAAAAAACCAAAATCCAAATTTCAAAGGCAGATTTTTACCAAACCCATCCAATTTTTTTTTGCTAAAATGGTAAACTTTGTCAATTCCAAATCCAAATCCTCATCCAATACTTCTAAAGGTATTTTCCCACTCCATATTCCTCACCTCAATCAATCCTTGTGGGTGTAGTCACTTCCCCTAATGATAAAGTTGAACCATTCTATGTGACTCTCCTCATAGCTAGTCATAAAATCAGTAATTGTGTTATAAACTCAGGAGCATTAGACAATGTAATGTCTGTAAAATTAGCTCATGCTTTGGGCCTAACTCTAACACGTGCCTTTAGTTCCTACTATTCCGTGGAAGAATTAAAGATGCTCAAGTAGATTTTTCTACTTTTCTATAGAAAAGGGTCTTAGCAACTATTTTGGTAGCTAATATTCATCCCTCATATGGGATGTTGCTGAGTAGAAATTTCTGTAAGGAGGTAGGAGGTGAAATTTAGATGGATTGGTCACATGCTTTGAACCTAGTTAATGGAAAAATGAAGAATCTGCTACCTAAGAAACAAACTAAATACATTGTGCAAAATAATGATGATCCAAAAGCACAAATACTCTATGTAGATATAGGGCATGGTAACTACATGATCATGTCACAAGATGAGGCAAAACCTCCTAAGGGAGTGATTCATGATCCCAATGGCATTTGGACTCTATAGTTTGATGGAAGTTGTTCTTCAGTTGGTTTTGGGGCTGGTGTGGTGTTAACCTCTCCAGAAAGGAGCATTCATCCTTTCTCTTTCAAGATTTTTTTGAAAATACAAACAATATAGCTAAATATGAGGCACTCATACTTGGATTGAACATGGAAAAAAAAATGGGAGTGAAGAATCTTTGTGCTCATGGAGATGCAGAGCTTATTGTGAAATAGGTAAGGGATCTTTACCAAGTCAAGAATAGGAGATTGAAACATTATATAAATCTTCTATGGGATTCCATTGATTTTCTTGATGCTTTCTCCATCGAAGTTGTGCCAAGAGAAAGGAACACTAGAGCTGAATTTCTAGGTATCTCAGGATCTTTGTTGATTCCTCACCCAAATTTCTCGTAGAAGAAATTTACAATTGAAATGATTCATAGGCCCAGTGTACCAGATAATGCAAGAAATTGGAAGGTTTTAAATGATGATCAATACTTTCTCTCATTCTTGGAGCTTAAGGATAATTTTGATCAATTGTATTTTGAAGAAAGTGAGAATTTTCCTAGAGAGTGTGTATCCTCTAATGAAGGAGTTATCAAGGAAGAGATGGATCAATATGGCTACATCAAATTGAAAGGTAACAAGATCCCTAAAGGGCTGGTGAGTTTGGAAGATCTATTTGATAAGCATGATAGGTACATTAATTCTAAAGCTTCCCAAGGAGCTCAGAAGTCTACTAAATGTGAAATGGTTAATATTGGGAGTCTTGATGAACCCAAGATGGTAAACATCAGAAAATGTTGCACTCAGGAAGAGAAGAAGATAGTAGTAAATCTACTAAAAAGGTATGTTGATGTTCTTGCTTATTCATATGATGATCTCAAGGATTTTTAACTAAAGGAGATGTAACACTTTATCCCTCTAAAACCTGGGATCAAACCTTTCAAGTAAAAACAAAGGAAATACAATCCTAAAGTTTTTGGCACTATTTTTCAATAGATCCAGAAGTTACTAAAGGAAAATATTATTTTCCCTATATGTCATTCAACATGGATTGCTAACATTGTGCCTGTCAGAAAGAAGAATGGTGAGATTTTCTTTTGTGTGGATTTCAGGAATTTAAATCAGGCCTTTTTGAAAGACAAGTATCCTCTCCCCATGATGGATCAATTTTTACAAGTTGTCACAGGCTCTGAGATGTTTTCTATGCTTGATGGGTTCTTTGGATACAATCAAGTGGAAGTTAATACCCTAGATCAACACAAAACTACTTTTACCACTTCTTGGGGCACATTTGCCTATAGGAGGATGCCTTTTGGTCTTATCAATGTCATTACCACCTTTTAGAGGGAAATGGACTTGGCTTTTGGAATTCTAAAGGGAAAGTTTATTGTGGTGTACCTTGATGATTTGACTATTTTCTCCAAAACAAGGGCATATCACTTTCAACATCTTGAAGCAGTCCTCCAGAAATGTAGAGAACATGGAGTTTCTCTCAATCCTAAGAAGTCTGTCTTTTATGTTACTAAAGGCAAGTTATTTGGGAAAAATATCTCCAAAGAAGGAATCAAGGTATATCCAGAAATATTTCAAGCAATCTAGTAGATTCCTCTTCCCACAAGAAAAAAGGGTGTTCACTCTTTCTTTGGTAAGATAAACTTCCTGAGGAGATTCATTCATGATTTTTTAGAACTGACTATGAGAATTTCTCACATTATGAAAGGAAATCAAAAATTTGGTTGGACTCCATAGGGTAAAGAAGCATTTGAAGGTGTCAAGAAATCCATTTCTAAAACTCACATCTTAGCATGTCCTAATTTCAGCAAGGATTTTATTATCTATTGCTATACTATAGAGAATACCTTGGCTGTTGTGTTAACTCAAAGGAATTCTAAGGATCATGAACTTCCAATTGCATTCATGAGATATGTTTTGAAGACTCATGAATTGAAATATACTATGATGGAGAAACATGCTTTTATAGTGGTCAAAGTTGTCAAGCAGTTTCCCATTTATATTCTTAATTCTCACTCTATTGTGATTGTACCTGATATAACCATCAAGTCTATTCTTACAAAACATGAGTTTGGAACTAAGATAGGAAATTGGGTAGAAAAATTCCAAGAGTATGACCTTGATATCAAGCCAACTAAGCTAGTCTGGGGTAAAGGATTATGTGAGCTTATTGTTGAAGGAGTTGATGCAGAATTGTCCAAAGAAGCAGTTAATGTTCCTATTGTCCTCTTCCTCAGTTCAACAGATGAATGGTATGTTGATATTGCACATTTTTTTACTTATGGAGAGTGTCCATCCCACTTGAGTTCCAAGGAAAAGAGGGCTATTAAGATAAGGTTTGCATAGTGTGTATTATGGGTGTTTCCCTCGGAAATGTTTCATTCCTTTTAGAAACAGATAAGGTTAGGGTTAGGAGGAATACCTGTAGAATGTCGAGATGGTGTGCGCGTACCGTAGAGAAAGATCAGACTGACTGCGAAGAACTCCTTTTTGTCTTGGAAGGACTACCTGCAAATAAGAACACAAGACCACAAGATTTTAATTAAACAATAAATGAGGAAACTGCCTTGGGCCCAGGAAATATAAAACTTCCTTTCGAAGGTGGTCAGTTTCCCTGCTAATATGAATTAACACAAAAGATTGTAAAATATCAATTAAGTTGTTTCGTTGAACTGGGTAGGGAAAAGGCTATTTTTCTGGTTTTGATCGAAGGAACCGATGTCGATTACTGATAACTGATGCCGGTTACTTATAACCGATACCGGTGGGTTATAGTATCTTCTTGGTAGCTATGGTGTTTGTAAGGCTGGTTTATGGATGATATTAGGAAATGAGATGATGAGAGGTAAAAGAATAACAGTTAGATGCAATGGCACGTTGGGTAGTGGACTCAGAAATGGATTTAGGAGGACTGAGATTCAAGAAGCATAAGAAATGTTATAACAGAGGACATGCAAGATGTGACTTACTGGTTTTGACCAAGATGCAAGCTGATCTCCTTTGCTGTAAACACTTCTGGTATTTCCACTCGTCTCTGCTTGGTCAAGTGAATATCTGGACTCTGTTCCTCGCTCCCAATAATCTCTGTTGATCAAGAAATCCTTCGACTGATCTCTAAAAATGAAATTTCGATCCGTTGTTTTGGTTTGGGGAGCCCATTTACAGGGAACCGATGGCGGTTGCGTAACCGACGGAGGTCGAGTAGGAACCGAGCATCGGTAAGGAAAAAGTTAGGCTATTTTTAGTAAAATTTCCCACCTTCCCTTCTTTTCTCCCGAGAGATCAGCTGCGGGCTTGGTCAAGTGACTAGAAGGTCAGTTTTGGGTGCGAGAAAGGGGTCATTAGTTATGGGTGTAGGTGTAGAGCAAGTTTTAGGTTTTAATTAGGTTAGTTTAGGATTAGGGCTAGGTCATGATGATGGTGGCAACATGACGGTGGCAGGTGAGGTGATGGGGATTTATCAATTACAAGGTAATTAATAAATAATTGTGTAAAGTTTAGGTAATGAGGTTAGGTTTGCGAAATGGGATGCGGGGTAACAAGGGGTCGTAAGACACGAATTTGGTGTCTACATTAGCCCCTTATTGTCATGTAGCTTGTTCTGTAAAGCTGCGTGGACAATAATATGAAGTGGTTTCTCATGTTAAGGATATAGGTAATCCCCCTCAAATCTATCACAGATTGAGTGAACGGGAAATCAGGGATAGGGTTGATAAAGGGTGACATGTTGTAGAGAGGATGGTAAGGTGGTGGGGTAGGTCCAAGGAAGCAGACGCATGTTGAAATGCAATAGTACGACTAGGGTACATGATTTGACGAGCAAACCAGCGATGTATAGGCAAAGGTCGATAGTTTATCCAAACAAGGGTGATATAATCCTGGTATCCAAGGCATAGGAAGCAGCTCCAAGGTATATAACAAGTAAGGTACAGGAACGTTTAGGCATGTTCGACAGTACCAAATGGCTGGTTTGGTTGAGATAAACGTCACGGTCTAGGTCTAGGCAAAGTTGGTCAACAGATCAAGTCAAGGACCCTAATCATGCTAAAACACGAATAGGTGAGCTCGATTGAACAAAAGGTACATGATGGATGGATACAAATAAAATGTTGATTGTGGGTATGGTATTGAAGTGATGCGGTCGTGGGTCGGGCCAAGTTGGGGTGCGGCCTTGTGTCGGGCCGGATGGGTAGGGTGGAGGCCTTTTGGTCGGGCCAAGTTGGTTGGGGTGAGGCCTTGGGTTGGGCCAAATGGGTAGGTTAAGGCCTTGGGTCGGGCCGAATAGGTAGGGTGAGGCCTTGGGTCGGGCCAAATAGGTAGGGCGAGGCCTTGGGTCAGGCCAAATAGGCTAGGGCGAGGCCTTAGGTCGGGCCAAATAGGTAGGGCGAGGCCGTGGGTCGGGCCAAATAGGTAGGTTGAGGCCTTAGGTCAGGCCAAATAGGTAGGGTGAGGCCTTAGGTCGGGCCAAATAGGTAGGGCGAGGCCTTGGGTCGGGCCAAATAGGTAGGTTGAGGCCTTGGGTCGGGCCAAATAGGTAGGGTGAGGCCTTAGGTCGGGCCAAATAGGTAGGGCGAGGCCGTGGGTCGGGCCAAATAGGTAGGTTGAGGCCTGTGGGTCAGGCCAAATAGGTAGGGCGAGGCCTTAGGTCGGGCCAAATAGGTAGGGCGAGGCCTTAGGTCGGGCCAAATAGGTAGGGTGAGGCCTTGGGTCAGGCCAAATAGGTAGGTTGAGGCCTTAGGTCGGGCCAAATAGGGAAACAAATGGTGTTCAGCAAGGGTGGATATAGGCGATATGTGGTTAAAAAGGGGCAAATGGTAAATATGGGCAAAAAATAAAATTGGAGGAAAGGTGGAAGACAAACTGATGTCGATTCCACATGACCGATATCGGTTAAAGGACCGATACCGGTTCATTAGGCCAAAATGAAACCAATATCAGTTAAGGGCAAAAAACCTATAAAAAGAAAAATACGGCTTGTCATTGTCACTCTGTTATTTTGAAAACCAAATTGACTTGTCTGACGTGGAGAGTTGAGATTGGAGGTTTATTGAGTGAGGTGGAGCTATTTTACTGGAGGTGTGAGTTGTTTGCGGGCCCGTGTGAGGAGGAGGCAGCAGTTGATTGGCCGGGGACCCAGCAGATCAGAATTAGAGCTATGGCACAGGCAGGAGGAGCAGGAGGGGCTGGACCAGCTGGACCACCACCACCTATCCCACCACGACGACGTGTCGTCGTACGGGTAGGCTCGGAACTCTTTATTTTGTGCATTTTATTGCATTATGTTGTTTTTGGGATTTGGGTAGGAATATAATGTTTTGTAGAAAATAATGAATAAATGGAAATGATTTGAAAAAGGGAGAGGGTAGATAGGTGAAAGAGGCCAAGGCAGCATGGTGGGTAGGTTTTTAGGGTGTTTGGCTGGGTAGAGAGGTAGAAATAGGGAAAAAGAAGAAAGGGGTAGGCCGCGTCAGGTTCGGCACGGCAGATTTTCAGTGACCGATGCCGGTCACTAAGCGACCGGCATCGGTCGCGAATTTTTAGGGCAGGGTGGTCTGTGGGCTACCGATGCCGGTTGGTCATTGACCGGCGTCGGTGGGAAGGGGACCGGGGTCGGTTATGGGTGAGTGTGGGTTGGGTTGGGTGTGGGTTGGGTTGGGTGGGTTGGGTTGGGTTTTGGGTGTTGGGTGGGTTTGGGTTGGGTTTCGGGTGTTGGGTGGGTTTTGTTTTGGTTAAGTGTGGGTTGGGTTGGGTTGGGTTTTGGGTGAGTGGGCTTGGGTGTTAGGTTTTTTGGTGAGTGTGGGTTGGGGTTGGGTTTTGGGTGGGGTGGTAGAGAGTCGGGGTGTGGTTGGGGGGATAAAAGGGGGTTTAGAGGATAAAGTAGATGTTGTGATAAAAAGTAGGTCTAAAGATGTGGGTTTGTTTTGCAGGCACGTCAGCAGTTGACGATGCGGGATAGGATGCCCCCGCTGTTGGTGCGGATGCGGCCACACATATCCGTAGCTCACTGGGCGATCATGCATGAGGTGGGACTTGGTGGAGTCTAGAGTTACAGAGCGATAGAGAGAGATCACAGCCTGATGGTCGCCCTCATCGAGAGATGGGATCCAGCGACCAATGTGTTCCATCTCCCGACTGGGGAGATGACTATCACGTTGGAGGATGTGTATCGCATCCTTCGACTACCTATCGAGGGAGGGGCAGTCTTCCAGGTAGATTCAGAGACTGCCATGGACAGCATATTACAGGTTTTTGGAGATGCAGTCGAGCTACTTACCTATCACAGCGCGAGCATTGGGTATGGTGACATGTACCGTGCGCATCGACACGAGACATGGCTGGCTGTGTTGATGATGATTGGGATCACCTGTTTCACCCTCCCGGACTCAAAGGGAGGCCGCTTTCCACGGGCATTGATGGGGGTGCTTCATGAGATGGTGGAGGAGCATACCTGTTATGTTTAGGCACCACTATATCTGGTGCAGTTATAAAGAGAGCTCTGGGGTTATCGTCGGATGAGGCGATTCAGTATCTGTTCGACATTTTTACTTCACTGTTGGGCATATGAGCACATCATATGCATCAGGCCAGTAGGGTTACCGCAGTAGCCAGGGCCACAGGTCATATATAGGTACAGCTTTCAGAGGTGGTTGGGGGTCGTGGGGCAGCCACGAGCAGTGCTTACAGGGCGGGATGTCACCTATTATAGGCATGTATTAGAGGGCCTGACAGCGGTAGATATTGTATGGAGACCTTACAGAGGTCATCACCCTCACGGAGGAGCCCGCTTACAGTTGCGTCTGATCCAGTATACATTTTGGATAGCAGGACGGAGGCCAGGAGAGTATGAGAGGATACCCCTAGAGAGGGTACGCCGGCAGATGGGGCTGCGACAGGACGAGCCACCTCCCTTCCCTCAGTATAGGAGGGATGATGTAGAGGCCCCACTACCTGCACCACAGCCCTTGGATCTAGATTGGGTTGCAGAGAGAGCAGCAGATGATGGCATAGATGATGCTGGGTGCACGGGAGCATACAGGGTTTGGTGGGCTGGTCAGAGAGCAGCGAGGGTAGCACAGCCCACACATCCAGACTTGGTAGTGGTGACGGCAGAGAGAGATCAGCTTAGGGGTCAGGTGCAGCTCTTACAGGGGTAGCTTGCTGCTGTGCAGGCACAGATAGGGGTCTTACAGGGGGAGCTAGCCCAGGCTCAGGTACAGGCATAGGCACCACCACCAGCAGCAGCACAACCACAGGTGCAGGTACATGTACAAGTAGCAGTACCAGCAGTAGCACAGGTACCGGCACCACCACCAGCAGCGGCCCAGCCACAGCCCCAGGCACAGGCCCAGATACCACCACGGCCACAGGCACCACCGGTGGCACCATCACAGGCACAGGGGGCACTGGTAGTAGGAGTCCGGGGACCAGCCTCAGTACCTACGGTGGCACGGGACAGATATATGGAGGTGAGGGTGGAGGCCCGGTATTATCAGGATATCCTTAATAATACCAGAGCTGAGTATCAGCCGTATGTGGCACACCGAGCGGAGACCTCGCATAGTCAGAGGTCACAGGGAGGCGCAGCTACAGCCGGTGTGTCCGTTACAGGTAGGAGGCGAGAGGCACCCCAGGGACCAGCAAGGAGAGGTGCTGAGGGTGGTGGGGAGAGCTGAGGGATCCCCACATAGTTTTTGTATAAGGACATGGGCACCGGTCTACGAACCGGTTGTGTTGATAGAGGCCTGCGTGCCTACATTTATTCATTTATTGATTCATTATAGACCGGCCTGCGAGTCGAGTATGGGTTGTATATTTGATACCGGCCTGCGAGCCGAGTATATTTTTATATGAGGGACCGGCCTGCGAGCCGAGTCAAGATTTTGGATAGTTATTACGGCCTGCGTGCCGGCTTAGTTGTATGATGAGATCACAGAGGCCCCGATGCAGGGCACATTGTATATTTACAAATTTGTATATATATATAGAGATGATGTTTTGATCCACATGTTGTGTTCAAAAATGGTTTTAAGTATTTTGTCGATGGTTTGTGGTATAGAATATATGATGAGTTTAAGTGACATGTTGATATATGGATGATGTGTTATGTGATGAAATGTTACACGTTTTGGGCTGGTTTTGTGACATTGTTATATATGTATCTGATGAGTTGGATCCAAATGATGATGTATAGATAGATAGTTTTTTGTTTTGTTGTGGTATCCTTAGTTGATGACTTGTTTGTTTTTGTAAAATAGATGATGTTAATGAAATTGTAATGATATGTGTGGTGGATAGAAAAATATGGATAATGGTGTTGTGATGCAGGAAAAGAGAACGGCGCGACAAAAATTTGGTAAAAAAATGAAGAAAAGACGATGTTTCAAAAGGCTAGGTGTGTAACCGATATTGGTTAGGTAACCGACGGCGGTAGGTAGTAGACCGATATCGGTTGCATAACCGATACCGGTTATTTAGGTATGAGCTTTTCTAAAAATAAAAAAGCTAGGGTGGCAACTTAAGTTCTAATTTTGAGAGCCATGCAAGAAGTTAAATACGTGAACGCGACGCTTTTTGACGACTGAGATAGGTAATTGCATGAGAAATTTGAGTGATAAGGAGAAAAGAGACAGGGAAGGTGATTGTGATCTGAGATTCAGAAGACAGAAAGGCAGGTTTGAAAAAGGTAGAAATAATGGCAGGACGAGGAGAAACATCCAGCAGGCAGGGACAAGAAGGAAGACAAGGGCCACCTCAAGCTACCTCAAACCAAGAGGTAACGTTTTGTTTGTGATTTGACTACTGCATGTTTTGTGAATAAGATGGGGGAGAGTAGGTGGGTAGATATGAGAAAGAAAACATGATAACAAGGGTTGCAGGTGAGGTAAGTGTTACGGGGTAGGCAATCAGGGGTTTTAGGTATGTTTGTATGTATAAAAAGGAATAAACGAGCAAATTATTATGGTAGGTGGTTGTTTTTAGGGAAGGTGTATGTAATTGACAGTGACCGGTAGTGGTTAGGGAGAATCGGTATCGATTACTGAACCGATACCAGTTATGTATAACCGATACCGGTTACTGGAGGAATTTCCAGAATGTTTGAAAAACCCTGACGGATTGAATGGTTGTTTGTTGTTTTGGTGTATGCAGGCAGAGGCAGGGTTGAGGATGAATGATAGTGTGCCAGCGCTGTTGTCACGAATCTGAGCGGATGTAACACCAGCGGAATGGACATTGATAAATCGTTTGGGGTTAAGTGGAATCCGTTATTATTCACGAATCGCACGTAACCATGGTATGTTACAGGCGTTGATTGAGAGATGGAATCCCGAGACAAATACCTTTTATCTGCCAACAGGGGAGATGACAGTAACATTGGAAGATGTGTTCCGTATTTTGAGACTCCCTATTACAGGAGAACCAGTATATCAGGCACTACCTAGCGCGGCACGGGGAGCGATAACAGCAGTATTTGGTCCATACGCACGAGATTTGACACAGCGAGGTTTATCATTTACGTATGGGGTAATGTATGCAGCACATCCTGAGGAGACAAGGTTAGCAGTAATATTAATGATAGCGGTAGGGTATTATGCATTACCGAGGGCAGAAGGGGGAAGATTTCCAAAGGCATTGATGTGTGTTATCTGGGAGATGATAGAAAGGAACGTGACGTTTGCATGGGCACCTGCATATTTGGCGGAGCTATACAGGGGTTTATGGGCTTGTAGGTGAAATCACAGGACGACACTGGATTGTTCATACTTATTACACTGTTGGGCCTATGAGCACATTGTTTGTGTGTGACAAGTAGGTCGATCCATCCAGGTAGGAGAGACTGGAGTACAGAGGTTGGGATTCAGATGCTGGGTCTAGACAGAACAAGAGGCAAGATCCCAGGCCGTGACGGGTGACATTGAGTATTACAGGTAGGTATGGGAGAGGGTGACAGTTGCGGATATCTGTTGGAGGCCTTATGGGAACTATATGGTAACCGAGAACATAGCTGAGGAGTTGAGGGGTGTAGAGCGATTGAGGTGGATCGCGGGGCACAGGCCAGGTGAATATGAGAGGATTCCTATAGATCGCGTGCGGCGACAATTTGGATTTGTGCAGGACATACCGCAGGCTTATAGACCATATATGAGGATCGACGCCGAGGCAGCATTCTCACCTCCCCGGCCAACACCTCAAGAAGGGCCCGAGGAGATAGCAGCCGATCGCAGTGTAATGGATGCCGGAATGACAGAGGCCTATAGGTTATGGTGGGTAGCAGAGCTGCGAGGTGTACGCGATCGTCCTGACATAGCTGTGATTACAGCAGAGAGGGATCGTCTGCAGCGTTTGGTTCAGCAACTCCAAATGCAGGTGAATGAGACAAGAGGATTGTTAGCGGTTGCGGAGTCACGAGCAGCGAGACTAGAGGCTGGATTCCTCCATGCGAGAGGGTGTATTCATATGTTACAGGAGAGATTGGCAGATCAGTGGGCAGTACCAATAGCCGTGGTACCCTTGAGGACAGAGAGGCCTGGCGAGAGGGGTCGACGATCACGATCATCACCTAGTTCGGGATGAGGCGTGAGGGTCTAAATAAATGTTAGCAAGGTATAAGAATAAATAAGAGTACCGACCTGCGTGTCGATGATAGAGAAGATGTATTTGTTTAACATCTAAATAAAACGAGATATGTATGTTGATTTGAGTTATAATACTAAGAATGTTTTCGTTTTGACTTTCGGTGTTTTGAAAAAAGGATAAAGAGGAATGTGATGAAATAAGAATACACAAAAATATTTATATTTACCACACATGATAGGTTATGGTAGGGGATGGTCGAGCTAACCTTGGGAGACCCCATGTCTCCTAAGTGCTGCCTACATAGCCCATTGCACAAAGCAAGGAAGGGCCTCAGACCGATGTAGTTCTCCCTTAGGACCAGGGAGAGGTGAATTTAGGCAATTTGGTACGGTTTAGGCAATTGGTTGATTGGTAAGAATATTGATATTAATATTGGTAAGGTATGGTTGTTGGTGTTGGAAATGAATTGGTGATGTTGTAAAAGGTATAAGGGAAGCGAAAGTTAGCCTACCCAAGTGGTAGGGAACCATGTCCTGATTAAGATCAACACACAATCCTAGATGCGAGGCAAAGCGGAAAGAGTGCTCCGTAGGTGAAAAGAGCTAAACAAACCACCAAACGTAGAATGAGCTTGAAGCCCTAGGTACCGTGCATAGACGAGAAGTCAATAGGTGAAAAGAGTTGTATGATCACAATATATCGGGTGTACGTTACGTCCCTTGAGTTGAAACAAATGGTGAGGTGAGGTGGATGATATAGCTGAGGTACAAAGAACTTATTACAAAGTGAGTGTTCTGACGAAAGAGAACCTACCCTAAATAGACAAGTCCATGACCCAAAAAGTTCTTTTTGAATGAGGCTTTTATTTGACTGAATATAGACTGATCGATGCGGGAAGTCTACAAGGGATATTGATTGTACTATTCTTGAGGTCTTCACAAAGCTGATCAATGCGAGAAGCTTCTGATAAAGGCTGACTGTGTATAGCTGTCCTTCGAGGGAGCAGTCTATTTATAGTAGCAGATATGATTTTAGTGCATAGCTGTCCTTCGGGGGAGCAGTCTATTTATAGTAGCAGCAATAGTTTGGCATATAGCTGTCCTTCGAGGGAGCAGTCTATATTTAATTTAGATGAGCTAGATGTTCTTTTGGCGTGAAGCATCTAGTTTAGTAGGAAGTTTGACTCAAGAAAATCCCATAAGAATACGGCTTATTTTAATACTTTGAAGTCATGGACTAGACTAAAAAGGGGAAGGCATCACTGAGGTGAAGTGAGAATCAAACTATGTGAGCTTGATTTTATTATGAGATGTAGGAAACAAAGTGTATGTAGCGGTAAGTGAGCTCAAGGGACGAGCAGTAGGTAGATAAAAAGTGATATAACACTAGATTCAACAATAGAATGGTCGAAGATGCAGGGCATTAAGGGGTTCAGGCTCAGGCTTACCATTAAGCGAAGCTAAACGATAAGTGCCTGATCCATAGGTGTGAGTGATTATATAAGGCCCAATCCAATTGGGAGCAAATTTTCCACGTTTGCTCTTTTCTAGTTTGGTGACATGTTGATTCTCTTTGAGGACAAGATCACCAACCTTAAAGGTACGCTCATGAATTCACTTATCATAAGCACGTTTGATGCGTTTTTGATAGATTTGAAGGTGATCAAGAGCTGTAAGACGACGCTCGTCAAGAAGCTCCAATTGGGCTAACCGCTCTTGGCGGAAATCATCGTTGGTGAGAATATCCTGAAGAGATATTCTAAGGGAGGGTATTTGTACTTCGAGAGGCAGGACAGCCTCGGTACCATATACCAAAGAAAAAGGTGTGGCATTAGTGGAGGTACGAATGCTAGTACGATAAGCCCAAAGGGCAAAGGGAATGTGATCGTGCCAATTTCTTCCGGATTCATTGACAACTTTCATGAGGATTTTGGTTAGGGTTTTATTAGAAGATTCAGCCTGACCATTGGCCTGCGGATAGTAAGGCGATGAGAAACTAAGTTTGATACCAAAGTTGTCACAAAGGTCTTGTAACAACTTGTTTTTAAAAGATTTACCATTATCTGTTATTAGGCGATGAGGAATACCAAAACGACAGATAATGTGATGGTTAATGAATTCGACAATTTTTTCTTTTTTGATTGAAATGAGTGGAATAGCCTCCACCCATTTTGTGTAATATTCGGTTGCTGTGATTATCCAACGGTGACGTTGTGAAGAGGTCGGGTGAATCTCACCAATAAGGTCTAAACCCCATTGTGAGAAAGGCCAAAGATCTCGTGCGACCTGTAGCGGATGGCTAGGAGTATGTTGAAGGTTGGCATGTTGTTGACACATAACACAACGCTTAACATATTCGTAGCAGTCGTTATTGAGAGTAGGCCAATAATAACCTAGGCGAAGGATTCGTTTAGCCACGGCAAGGCCACTAAAATGTCCACCACAAATCCCATCATGGACTTGTTGGATGGTAAAGGTGACCTCCGCGCCGGTTAGACAGCGAAGGAGGATGCCATCAAAGCCACGTTTATAGAGGAGTCCCCCCATGACAACATAACGAGAAACGCTTTTAAGAAAATCACGTTTGCCATTACTAGTAAGGTCAGGTGGGTGAACAGAGATTGTAAGGTAGTCGTGAAATTGGTAGTACCAGGTATCCTGCGAATTAGTAGACACAGTATTTATCATACAAACTACCGGGGTTGAATAGGATGGGGCAAAAAGTTGTTGGACCACGAAGAATAATTCAGAGTCAGTTGGTGTGGCGGGAATTTGCGAGGCTAAGCAAGCCATAGTATCCGCAAATTTGTTAGTGGAGCGGGGAATGGTTTGGATAGAATAGTGAGTAAATAAGGCTAGAAGTGAATCCACGTAGTGTTTATATTTTTGAAGTTCCTCATTTTTACATTGGTAGATGCCCATAACTTGATTGACTACCAATTAAGAGTCACCAAAGATATTGATAGATTTGATACCTAAGTGTATCGCAACTTGGAGACCCAGAACAAGGGCCTCGTATTCCGCTGTATTATTAGTGCAGGGGAAATCAAGTTGGAATGAAAGAGGCATAGGTTCAGCGTCAAGAGGAATGAGAACAACGCCGGCTCCTCCGCCGCGCTGGCATTTAGATCCATCGAAGAAGAGGGTCATTTGATATGACTCTTCCCCGAGTGAAAGAGTGGCGATGAGTTCGTCGGGGAATGTAAAATTGGTAAATTGTTCCCCAGGTAAAGGGGCCTCCGCAAGTTGGTCTGCAAGAGTTTGTCCTTTGATTGATTTCTGTTGTATAAACTCAAGGTCGAGGTCGGCGAGGAGCATGAGCCATCGAGTGATGCGTTGGTTTAGATGTGGTTTGGCATACATATAATGAATGGGGTCTGTGTTGGTGATGAAAAAAGTTTTGTGATTCAGGAGGTAATGTCGGAGTTTGGTGGCTACGAATGATAGGGCTAGGCACAATTTTTCTACATGTGTATACCTAGTCTCATAATCCACGAGGGTACGACTTATATAACAAATGGCCTGTTTTCGACGTGCCAAGTCCCGATGTGCGAGCATAGCTCCTATAGCATGGTCAGTGGTGGAAAGATAAAGGTAGAAAGGGCGGTCGTCCTGGGGTGGGATAAGCACGGGTGGCTGCAAGAGATAGGATTTGAGAGCTTCGAAGGCTTGGTGACACTCCTCACTCCATTGAAAATCAATGTCCTTTTTAAGAAGGTGATGAAAAGGTTGACATCGATCCGAGAGTTGGGAGATGAAATGCCGGATGGATTGAAGTTTACCCTGCAAACTACGTAATTGTTTGAGGTTTTTGGGTGGGGGCATTTCTAGGATAGCTTTTACTTTAGATGGATCGACCTCAATGCCATGCAAAGAGACGATAAAACTAAGAAGTTTTCCCGAAAGGACACCAAAGACACATTTCTTTGGTTGAAGACGGATAGAATATTGCAATAGGCGATCGAAAATAATGGTTAAAACATCGAGATGTTCACTACGATGTTTAGACTTGCCAAGAAGATCATCGACGTAATCTTCAAGGATAGTGTGCATAATGTCATGAAAAATGTAGGTCATAGCCCGCTGATAGGTTGCACTAGCATTCTTAAGGCCAAATGGCATGACACAATAACAGAAGGTTCCCCAAGGAGTTATGAAAGCGGTCTTATGTTGATCGGCGGGTGCGACCAAAATTTGATTGTACCCCGAGAAAGCCATCCATGAGAGAAAGCATTTCATGGCCCGCAGTGAGATCAACAAGTTGATCAATACTGGGTAGCGGGAAGTCATCCTTAGGGCAAGCAAGGTTAAGATCCTAGAAATCCGTGCATATCCGAAGTCCCCCCGTCGCTTTAGTGACAGGCACGATGTTAGAAATCCATTGAGGATAGTCAATAGGCAGAATGAAGGAAACAGAAAGGAGTCGTTGGAGCTCCTCTTTGACCAAAAGGGCAATGCGTGGATGCATTTTTCTCAATTTCTATTTGACTGGTTTGGAATCAGGGTTTAGGGTGATGTTATGGATGGCAATGGTAGGATCAATTCCTGGCATGTCTGCGTAGGACCAAGTGAAAGCTTGGTTGCGGGTAAGGAGGAAGGTAGTAAAGGCAACTTGTTCTGATGTGTTAAGGGATTGTCCAATCTTCACAATGTGAGGATCCTCTTCCATGTGGATGTTGATTTCAATAGTAGACTCGTTCAACATGGTTTGAGTTTTAGATGGTAAGGCGCGTTGAAGATAGGAGTCGTCCGCCCCAAGGTAAGTGAGGATGGAGTCGTCATCCTGGCACTCAACAACATTAATCGAAGGCGAATCCTCTTCGATCATGTCGGGATACAGAAGGGGATGGCATTTATGAAAAAAAAAAAGGATAGATTCAGGGTCCATCAGATGGGTCCTCATTATCGCGTTGATAAGTGAGAGGACCTATGAAGATGGCATTTATGAAAAAAAAAAGTTAGGAGGGATAGATTCAGGGTCTATAGATTCTGTGGGTGATGATGGCAAAGTAGGTGATGATGGTTTGGTAGGGGTGACGTCGTCTTCTTCAAGAATACAGCTGACACAAGGTGTCTCCTGTGTAGGTGTTTCAGGAAAACTGAGACCACTGCGATCATTATGTTTGCGTGTGGTGATGGGGATGAGAGTATGTCAGCCTTGTTCATAAAGACCAAAACCAAAGCCTTTCCAAGCACAGCGTGTCAAGAAGGTGAGGGTGAAGCGACGATTTGTCAGGTATTGGAAATTGGATTGGAAGGGAACCACACCAAGAGGAGGTTCAGGGGTAATGGAAGATGCGTCAACACCCCCATATGTTAGGTTGGTGCGGCAATGGGGTGGTCCATAAGAGATTACTTCCCCCACGCGATGGTCATAGGTGAGATGTGCATGTAATTGTCCGTACTCCTGCGGGGTAGGGAAAGAACTAACGTTATATAGGCAGTAATCCCCCAGCATAAGGCGTTGAAAAACATCTACTAAGGGGTCGGAGGTTGGGATGTTAGCTATGGGAAGGGAAGTGGTTTTGCGACGGTGGTTTCATCAGTTGAAGGCGTAGGTGCAGTTGAGGTGGATGGTTGAGGTACATTTGAAGAGGATGGTTGGGTTGAATGTATGGGTGCCTTGATTGGTATAAGCACATCGTTAGGGCGGTATAACATATTACAGGTTTTGAAGGGAGGAGGATCAGCTTTTACGGTGTAGGACTTCCCCTCGTATTCAAATTTTATGCATCTATGTAAGGTGGAGGGAACGCATCCCATAGCCCGGATCCAAGGACGACCCAGCAATATATTATATTGGAACTCTCCCTCAAGGACATAGAAGAGTTCGGGTAAAGTACGTGGCCCTACCCGAATGTTGAGGATCACAGTGCCTAAGGTAGAGGTAATAGCGTCATTGAATGACCTCAACATGATGGGGTTGGCACAAAATGTTTCACTCGGAAAATGTTTCCTTCCTTTTGGAAACAGATAAGGTTAGGGGCTAGGAGGAATACCTGTAGAATGTCGAGATGGTGTGCGCATACCGTAGAGAAAAACCAGGTTGATTGCGAAGAACTCCTTTTTGTCTTGGAAGGACTACCTGCAAATAAGAACACAAGACCACAAGATTTGATTAAACAATAAATGAGGAAACTGCCTTGGGCCCAGGAAATATAAAACTTCCTTTCGAAGGTGGTCAGTTTCCCTGCTAATATGAATTAACACAAAAGATTGTAAAGTATTAATTAAATTGTTTCGTTGAACTGGGTAGGGGAAAGGCTGGTTTTCTGGTTTTGATCAGAGGAACCGATGGTGGTTACTGATAACCGATGCCGATTACTGATAACCGACACCAGTGGGTTCTAGGATCTTCTTGGTAGCTATGGTGGTTTTGTAAGGCTAGTTTATGGATGATATTAGGAAATGAGATGATAAGAGGTAAAAGAATAATAGTTAGATGCAATGGCACGTTGGGTAGTGGATTCAGAAATGGATTTAGGAGGACTGAGATTCAAGAAGCATAAGAAATGTTATAACAGAGGACATGCAAGATGTGACTTACTGGTTTTAACCAAGATGTAAGCTGATCATCCTTTGGGCTGTAGACACTTATTGCAGGTATTTCCACTCGTCTCTGCTCGGATCCAGATTTGAAGATCTAGGACTCTGTTTCTCGTACTCCCATTTTATGCATCTCTGTTGATCCAGGGAACACATCCCTTCGACTGGATCTCCAAAATGAAATTTTGATCCAACAATGTTTTGGTATTGGGGAGCTCTCATTTACAGGGAACATAGATGGCGGTTCGGGTAACCGTACGGCGGTCGAGTAGGAACCGGCATCGGTAAGGATCAAAGTAGGCTATTTTTAGTAGGTAATAGTCGTCACCTTCCCTGCTTTTCTCCTGATGAGATCAGTTGGCAGGCTTAGTCAAGTGGCTAGAAGGGATATTCATTTGTTGGAAGGCTTTTGAAGAGATGATGTTTAGGCTGGCACCCCCGTCAATCATAACACGACGTACCCGGATATCCTGGACGTAAGCGGAGATGAAAAGGGCAGGGTCAGGTTCTTCTGTACCAAAGTCAACAATTTCATCTTCCGAGAAACTGACTGCAGCGGCTTGTTGTACAGAGACAGAAGTGGTTGGAGCAGTGGGTTGTTTGGTGAGAGAAGCAACATGATTGGGTGTTAGAATTGAGGCAACGGGCAGGGTTTCATTAGGTAAGATCTCGATCCTCTTGAAGAATTTCCACGAGAGCTTGTCGATGAGATTCAGAAATCTGAATGAGATCATATAGTGTCATTTTTACGGGTGATTGGTGAAGCTGTTTGATCATGGCTTGATGGGCAGCTCCATTAGAGACGGGGTAAGCGGGTCCACGAATAACCACTTTGGGTGGTGGTGCAATCGGGATGCTGGACGGAGAAGGAGAGGATGCAGGTGTGTTTTCCTTTGCTTTCCCATTGTTTTTCTGCCCTCTAGTAGCGACACTAATCATATTGATCTCGTGGACCTGAGATGAGGAAGATGGTTGGGATAACTCATGGTCTTCAAGAGGTGGGGTTGTAATAATGATAGATCTTGGTGAGGTGGGGACAGATGATAGAGGAGAGGGAATGGAAGCTAAAGGTCTCTCCCCTCGTAAGTTGTCTTTCTTAACCTTTCTATCTGGGAGAGGTGACTGACGAAGGATGGTTTTTAAAGCTTTGCATCCCTCCACATCATGTCCTGGTGTGCGGTGATAGGCGTAGATTTTAGACTCATCATAACCTGTGGGTCGAGGTTTAGATGGGTCATAAGGTCTAAGTGGGGGTAGGGAAATGGTCGCATTCTCCACCAACATAGCAAGGATTTTGGTGTAAGATCCTTTGAGGGGGTCAAAATCGAATGAGGGTATTGGTTGTGCGGGTTTTGGTAATGTTTGGGCGTGGTTGGTTCGTACGGGTGGTGGTTTAGCCGAGGGGTGTTGACACGTGTTTTTCACTAAACGTGGTTTCTTTGGCGCAGAAGTTACGTTCGGCTGGTTAGATGATGAGGCTACAGATGACGTGGTAGCGGGAAACAACCACGGAGAAAGGGGAGTGACAGAAAATAGATCCTTTGATGATGGAGTTTGTTTAGGGTTGATAGGCGGACAGGATACGCGGGGTAACGGTGTTGTTATACCCTTTGATCTCTGTATAGGTGTAGAAGGCGTAGGTCATTGTGAAGAAAACGTAGGAGGTAGGATATATTGATGTAAGGTGGAGGGATGAGGTCCCAATATGGAAGGTGGGTGTGACGATGAGGGTTTTGATTGTGATAGAGGCACGGATTGAGTTTGTCTCCTAGGTGGCGGGGTGGATTTATTTTTGGATAAATCGAGTCGCTTAGGTGGGTGTGTTAGACTGGGCATTGGTGAGGTCCCAAGCGTAGGGGAAGATTTGGTTAAGTTGATAGAAGTAGACGGGGCATTTGGTAGAGGTGAGGGGGGTGAAGGTGAGAACATGGGCATTTTAAGCTTCTGTAAGCACTTCGGGTATATGGTGGAGGCATCAGGATCGGTCATTTGCATTTGAGTAGAATATGGCGTACTCAAACGTTCCCATAGGGCCTGTCTATCTTCTGTGGAATGACAGTCCTCACGTGTGAATATGAACTTTTGTACGGAAGAAAGACGGGTTGTGATTCCAGTCCACTGTAGGTGTGATACAGGGGGTAGATGAGGCATTGTATCCATAGATGTTAAGAGGTCGACTGGTCGTTGAAAAGATTTAGGTGATGAGGGACTAATAGGTAGGAGGGCGTGTTTGAGAGGATCTGTTATGGTTAAAGAATTTGGTGATGTTGGTGTAAGAGATTTCTCTTCTAAGGATGTAAAAAGGAGTGGCGAGCCTTCCTCTTGTGTAGCAAGAGCGGTAGAAGGGGACGTTTGGGAAATAGATAAATTAGATAACATCCGTTCGCAGTCTTGTAGGGATGCGGTATAAGAAGGCTCATTTATGGGAAGAGAAGTCTGGGCAGTTAACTCTTTTATGGGTAAAGGAACGATTTCGCTTTGGCTTGATGGTGGTAAAGGAGGTTCGGGCTCCTGTGTTAGTGAAGAGGCTTGATTCAAAATTTTCTCGATAGAGGCTTTTGGCTGGGTATCGAAGACTGCATGGATCTCATGAACACTCTCCTCGGTTAAGATATCCTGGTTTTACGTTACTGTTGGACGAGTGATTCGGGAATGGTTTGTTGAATATTTTCAAATTTCGATTAGCAGGGGCGTTAGGAGTATTGAGAGCTATATCCCCTGCGTCAACCATTTCCTGCACTATGTTTTTCAACATCTTGCAGTTTTCATGACTGTGTCCCTTCATGCAGTGGAAGTTACAGAAGTCATTTTCTTTGTACCAGGAAGGTATGGCGCGAGTGGAATCAAACCCGGAATGAGGTTTAACAGGAGGTAATGTAATGGCTCCTGCTTTGAGCAATTTTTCC
Source organism: Taxus chinensis (assembly GCA_019776745.2). Lineage (NCBI taxonomy): Eukaryota > Viridiplantae > Streptophyta > Pinopsida > Cupressales > Taxaceae > Taxus > Taxus chinensis. The sequence goes on from CM034153.1 coordinate 337,799,648, forward strand.
AAGATGACGCCATAGGTTTCTCCTAAGGGAGTGTAATTGATAGGCTCGGCTTTGTACTTATAGGTGGTTTTTGGCGGGGTATTAGACGGTGGTTGGGATTTGACCATCACCGCGTGGACAGCTCCTTTTGATTTAGAAGAAGTGGACGCATGAGGAGTGGTGGTATTTGGTTTATTGGTAGAATCTGGAGTTCGGAAAGTGGATTTTTTGTTACACAACCGTAATTTCTCTTCCTCTAAGGCTCAAATTTCTAATTTTCGAGCCATAGTAAAGGCCTCGTTGAATGTACGGAAAGTTTGAATTTGGAGGGTAGGGGAGATGTGCTTAGTGCAGGCCCGCGTAAATAGTTCGATAAGCTTCGGTTTGAGGCAAGGCATATGTAAGTTGGTTGATAAGGCCCCGCCATCGTCCAACGAAATCTGCGATAGATTCGTCTTCGAATTGTCGGATGGCATAGAGGTCCGTGATAGATACTTTCTTGGCAATGTTAATGGAGAAATGATCCAAGAAAGATTGGGCTAGTTGGTTAAAAGAGAAGATTGAGTGCTGGGTTAAAGCACTGTACCACTCCAAGGTAGGTCCTGATAAGGACATGGGAAAGGTGCGGAGTAACAAGGCATCATCATGGGCAATCAAATAACAAGCGTGTCTAAATGATCGCAAGTGTTGTTGAGGATCCTCTTTACTCTTAAAACGAGTAAATTTTGGCAACTCCCATTGAGGAGGATATGAATGAAGGGGGACAGAAGGGTGAATGGGCTCTCGACAAACTTGCTCGTATGTCAAGGTGCTACGACTTCCTGAAACAGAAGCCTCCAGGCTTTGCATTTTGTCCATCATTTGTTTAACTAGAGTCAGTAGTTGGATGAGATGATGGTGTGGTTGTGGTAAACGGAGGCAAATTGGACCAAGGACCACCGCTAGACACTGGTGGGGTTAAGTGTTGATAAGGTGTGGAGGATGAATATGTTGAGGTGACTGAATAGGGGTGTCCCATATAGGATGTTGAGGTCACTGGATACGTGTATGGGAATGAAAAGGTAGGCGGAGCTTGAGAAGGAAAGCTCGTGTGGATAGGTGGCAGAGAGCAAGTCATGAACGAAACAGTCTGCAAGAGAGATGAGGTAGGGGCAGTCGGTGGTAATGATATGTGGTGTCCAAGATTAACAAAAGGAAAGCTAATCGGGGTCGTATGAACCTCTGCAGCCGTCGGATTGGGAGATGGGGCTAGAGATGCAGGAAGTAAGGCGGTATTATCAGGCGGAGTGGGAGCTAAATGAGTAGCTATACTGATAGGCATACCTGCAAGGAGCTGACCATCAGGTGTACGGTCAGGGGTATGAGACAAATAGTATTGTACAGCGCTGGAATTAGCATCTAGAAACTTGGCAAAGTCCTTATCTCCCACAGGAATTTTAGGAACCTCGCTGGTATCAGTAGGATTCCCCACAGAAGGTGAAGGGGGTGATTCAGGCAAAGAAACAGAGCAAGCATGTGAAACCATGGCGGCGGCTTGCTTTCGAGTGGTAACAACCATGGACAGAAGTTCACAGTAGGATTTTAATCTGTCAGGAATAGAAACAAACTCAGACTGGTAGAATTGGTAGGTTGCTGGTTTGTCAGGAATTGGAAAAGACAGTAACCGATATCGGTCTAGTAACTGATGTCGGTTATACTATAGCCGATGTCGTTCAGGTAACCGATGTCGGTGTAAGAAGTCTGGGCTAACAAGATATAAAAATACTGCTAATTTGATTTTTAACAATGTTTAGTATACTTGTCCAATTATTGATCACAGAAGACAGAGTATGAGAAAGAAAATAGAACTAAAAAAAACAAGCAAGATGCACACGCAAATCCAGAGATTAACCCTAGGGTTAATTTTAATTATTGTGGGCTTATGCCTTTAGACGTAGAAGGATGTCAGAATCCTAAACAAGAGACTTAGGGGAAATGTCAAGTTGTTTTGGCTTATAAGGTTACCTCAATCGGGCGGAGGAATACCGCGGAAAAAGGGGGGATGTTTGAGCTGTTGTGTTAATTATGAAGTGATTCGGTATGTGTTGTGCAATGAATGTAAGATTAATTTCTTGTCAATACCGTGGATATCACCCCCACGTGTACGACCTATTACTTAATCTATGTTCACTAGAATTGAAAAACAACAGGCAGGAATGCAATGCATGTGTTTTAAACCCAAATCGAAAGTGATATTCGATGAAGCAAAAGAGATGACTTTCACTAATGCAAGATGCCAAAATGAAGCAAGTTCTTTTACCAGAATAAAAAAATACCTTGTGAATATCTTTAGAAGAAGAAAACAGCAAGTATGCTCCCTATATAAAAGCAAGCGAGAAATAAAGATAAACCCAAAATGGGTCCCACCGGGCATGCCAAAATGTTTCCCTCGGAAATGTTTCGTTCCTTTTAGAAACAGATAAGGTTAGGGTTAGGAGGAATACCTGTAGAATGTCGAGATGGTGTGCGTGTACCGTAGAGAAAGATCAGACTGACTGCGAAGAACTCCTTTTTGTCTTGGAAGGACTACCTGCAAATAAGAACACAAGACCACAAGATTTTGATTAAACAATAAATGAGGAAACTGCCTTGGGCCCAGGAAATATAAAACTTCCTTTCGAAGGTGGTCAGTTTCCCTGCTAATATGAATTAACACAAAAGACTGTAAAATATCAATTAAGTTGTTTCATTGAACTGGGTAGGGAAAAGGCTGTTTTTCTGGTTTTGATCAGAGGAACCGATGGCGGTTACTGATAACCGATGCCGGTTACTGATAACCGATACCGGTGGGTTATAGGATCTTCTTGGTAGCTATGGTGTTTGTAAGGCTGGTTTATGGATGATATTAGGAAATGAGATGATGAGAGGTAAAAGAATAACAGTTAGATGCAATGGCACGTTGGGTAGTGGACTCAGAAACAGATTTAGGAGGACTGAGATTCAAGAAGCATAAGAAATGTTATAACAGAGGACATGCAAGATGTGACTTACTGGTTTTGACCAAGATGCGAGCTGATCTCCTTTGCTGTAAACACTTCTGGTATTTCCACTCGTCTCTGCTTGGTCAAGTGAAGATCTGGACTCTGTTCCTCGCTCCCAATAATCTCTGTTGATCCAAAAATCCTTCGACTGATCTCCAAAATGAAATTCCGATCCGTTGTTTTGGTTTGGGGAGCCCATTTACAGGGAACCGATGGCGGTTGCGTAACCGATGGTGGTCGAGTAGGAACCAGCATCGGTAAGGAAAAAGTAGGCTATTTTTAGTAAAATTGCCCACCTTCCCTGCTTTTCTCTCGAGAGATCAGCTGCGGGCTTGGTCAAGTGACTAGAAGGTCGGTTTTGGGTGCGAGAAAGGGGTCATTAGTTATGGGTGTAGGTGTAGACCAAGTTTTAGGTTTTAATTAGGTTAGTTTAGGATTAGGGCTAGGTCATGATGAGGTGGCAAAATGAGGTGGCAGGTGAGGTGATGGGGATTTATCAATTACAAGGTAATTAATAAATAATTGTGTAAAGTTTAGGTAATGAGGTTAGGTTGCGAAATGGGATGCGGGTCACAAGGGGTCGTAAGACACGAATTTGGTGTCTACAATGGGATAATTCTTTGTTCAAGCGAGGCATAGATGGAAGATTCTTGAAGTTTGTGGACAAAGAGAAACAAAAGAAGATGTTTTCATTTTTTCATGATCAGGATTATGGAGGGAATTTATCTTCTTCTATCACTACCTATAAAATCCTTTTTACTAGGTAATATTGGCCCACATTATTCAGAGATGCATCAAAATGGAGGTAAGTGTGAAGCCTATCAGACTTTTGTTGGGAGACCTAAATTGGCTGCTTTTCCACTAAAGCCAATAGTGATTAATGAGCCTTTTCAATAGTGGGGGTTGGATTTCATTAGAACTCTTAATCCACCTTCTAGTTTTGGGCATACTCACATGCTAATGGCTACAGATTACTTCACAAAGTGGGTAGAGGTTGTTTTAGTAAAAAAGACTACTTCTTAGGTGGTGTGTAATTTCATCAAAGAGAACATCTTGATAAGGTTTGGGGTACAAAAAATACTGTAACTGATAATGCTTCCAATGTTTCTTCTTCCGAGATGATGGATTTCTACTATGGTTATGGAATTTCCCTTGCTCATTCTTTATACTACTACCCCCAAGGGAATGGACAAGAAAAATTAAAAAATAAGAATTTGGTAACCATCGTTTGGAAGCTTGTCAATGACTCTTAGAGGAATTGGCACAAGAAACTTTATGATGCTCTCTGGGCAGATAGGATTACACCCAAAAGAGTAATTGTGATGTCTCCATTCCAAGTGGTGTATGGTGTTAAAGCTCATCTGCCAGTAATAATGGAATTACCAGCCTTGCACTTAATGAAGGCTCTTAAAGATTCAAGCTCTACCAGTTCCTTGGACAAGAGGATCATGTATCTCTAGAAGTTGGATGAAGATAGGATGCAAGTTTTTGAAAGAATCTCAGCTCATCAACTGAAGGTGAAAACTTTTTTTGACAAGAAAACTAGACCTAGATATTTTTAAGTGGGAGACATTGTTCTGCTATGGGACAAAAGACATGAACCTAGAGCAAGCCATGGTAAGTTTTATTCTCTTCGGCTTGGTCCTTTCAAAATCAGACACTTTGCTGGAGAAAACTATTTTTTATTTAGATTATATGGATGGATCTCCTCTCCTAATTCCTTACAGTGGGCAATATTTGAATTTTTTTAAGTCCTAGGTGACTAGGAAGTCCTTCTGTATATTGTGTATAGTGTTTTGGTTTTTGGCCGTTCCTTTGTGTTTTGTTTTTGGTCTTTCCTTTTTAGTTTTTTTCCTTTTCCCATTGCATGTGTTTTGTCTTCTGTATTGGTTTTTCCTTTGACTCTATTTTCCCAATGGATAAGGCACTAGTCTACTTTTCCAGAATTTTTCTATGGTTCTTGATCTTGCCTCATTCCTCTATCAAGTCATCCCCAGAAAGAGCCATCTGTTTTCACCTCAAAATTCCCCTCTTTTAAATTCAATTTTTGAGAATATTGAGTCAGTACCTTAGAGTAATCTGTGCTTTTGCTTGAAAATATTTTCCTTCATTTGGATGTCATTGTCAATCCTTCTCTTTGGCTATAGATTACGTCAAGCCCGATATTGTTTGTATTTTTTCATTCCGTGGAGAACAATTTGAAATTTGGGCGTAAAGGTGGGGTTTTTCATTTCATTTTTATTTTTCCACAGTCATGAATGATGGGTGTATCTTCCCTATCAATTTTTTCCCCAACATCCACAGGTACATGGAAATCTCTGATTAGATGTGGCGTGGTGGGTTTATCTTTTAAACTTGTCACTTTTATTATTTTTTACAAAAGTTTCAAATTGGTCCAGTGGCCCAAAGGATCTTGATTAGATGTTTCAAGTGGTAGTGGAAGCCTCCACACGTCTCAATGGTGCAACTCCAAGGGTAGGGCCTAAGGGATAGTCCCCAAATGAGCATAGGCTTTCCACATGTCCCAGGTCTAAAAAGAAGACAGAACAAGCCCGAATTGGCTAAGGCTTTCCACATGTCCCAGGTCTAAAAAGAAGACAGAACAAGCCCGAATTGGCTAAGTATGGAAGGTTCAGCGGACAAGGCCACGTGTCTCATTGGTGCAACTTCAAGGGTCAAAACCAAAGGTGGTTCCCCAAACTTGCACCATCCCTCCACATATTCCAGGTCTAAAAAAGGGATAGAGTTGGCCATTTAATCAACTAAGGATAAGAGGTTTGGTGGAAACCTCCATGTGCCTCAATAACGCAACTTCAGAAGTGAGACCCAGGGGATAGAAGTCAAATGAGCGCCAGCTTGCCACGTGGTCAGAGTAAAAAAAGAGACATATTTTTCCATTAAAGATTCCAAGACTAGGAGAAGGAGCCACATGTTAGCTTTATGCCCTTTCAGGGGGTGAATCCAAAGCAGAAACTCAAATGAGCACCAGCCCTCCACGTGTCTAGGGTCCAACAGAAGTCAAGTGGGTAGCAAGCCCAAATTGACTAAGTATAAAAGAACCAGTGAAATTCTCCACATGCCTCTTTGGTGCCACTTCAAAGGAAGAATAAAGAGTGGGTCCCCAATTGTGTGTGGGCTCGCCACGTGGCCAAGTCAAAGTGGAAGGGTGGGCCCTTTTTGTTTTTTGATGTTTTGAAAAGTCAAAGCGGGAAGGCAGGCTGTCGAAGCGATTTAGGAATTTTGGCTTTGTTTCCATAAAGAGCTTAAAGTTATAAAGTGACCCGTGGCCCCACTCATGCCAAGGGATAAATTCAAATGTTGATCCCACATCAAAATTCAAAGTGGGAAGGTGGGTCAGTGGAGCAATTTGAGTTTTTTAGCTTGTTTTGAAAAGAGCTAAAATTACAAAAGTGATCCACAATTATGTCACCACTCAAGTAAATCCACATGTCAAGCCTATATCAGAAGTAGATGGGTGGGATGAAATGTTCTGAAGTTCCATTTCTCTATAAGGCACAAAATACAAAAGGCATCCTCAAGCCCACTTTAGTTAAAATCTCTCCCACGTGGATGACTCAAATTCAAAGTTTGTAAAGGCAGGATGAATGGCTGTGATTCGATGCATCTGGTTTTTCCGCTAGGAATAGAAATGGTTGATGCATTAGAGAAGTTCAGACTTCAGTTTCTTGAATCATTTTCATCATTATTCGTAACCAAATGTAATTGTTCATAGAAGCTATTTAATGGCTTCTCTACGCCAATGTTGAGGGTTGGATCCTGACATTCTTGAAATTGTAATAGATTCGATAATAATCAATATAGAATTATTTTTCCTTTCTTCCTCTATAATTCTTTCTTTCCTTGTTTAAATTTTTGAATCACTCATCTTTTCATGCTAAGAAACTTTGTGTTCTTGTTTATATGATTCCTACAACTTTGTTTCTGTTGAATTATATCCATATGAAAGTGAATGATTCTATTATACATCTCCCTGGCTCAATACATATAAGGTTATACTCTGCTATCTATATTTCCTGAAAGTATTGTTATGTTCTTCCTCTCTCATCTTATTATTTCTTCTATTCTTTTTTGTTGATGATCTTTGGGTATAAAATGTTTCAAAGTATCAGGAATCCACACTTTGAAAGTTGTACATTTTGTATATAAGTTTTTCCACTTGCTTTAATAAGGGAACCTCTCCCATTAAAGAGGGGGGACTTTTTGTCCCCTAACTGTGGTTATTAAAGTACTATTTTAAAACCCAATAGCATGCAAGAAAAGTCTAAAAATATAGGGCAGCATGCTTTATAATCAAATTTTGTTGAAGAAATTGGGCATTCATGCCATGGATTCTATGTTGGTCTGAATTATTTGCAGGAATACTTCATGGGTGCTCATATTGGTGAAAAGAAGGAAAAGTCAATGTTTGATACATGAATATATCTTCAAAATCAGAGGAAGCAATTGCATCTTCTACACAGAGAGATGTATATTTCATAACTGTAAAAGCTTCACGCAAAGGTGGAAAAGGGAAGTCTCAGACAAAATCATATTTAGACATAATGAAGGGTGATGACAAGGGTTATCTAGAAGAACCATGCATAGTGTCTAGGCATGATTAAATTAATGATATAGACATGGGGCACATGTCTATCATTATATTAATGGACAGATCAAGGGAAAGAATGAAGTGTTGTAGCTGGAATAATTTCTTCTCCTCTTTCTTCTTCTTCTTCTTATTTTCTCTGACAAAGTGATTGAGTGATCAATTAAAGTGTAAAAATTAGGTAATTGGTTTAAAAGTTGTTACTTCACGTTACTATAAAAATTCTTACCTGGTAATATGTGGCAGACATGTAGGGTATTGATTTAATCTTCAAATGCATGTCATGTAAAGAGGAAATCTAGGGGAAATGTTATGAGTTATTTCCTTTATACCTTCCTCATGTGTGAGTTCAATTAAAAGCTTCCTATTTGTAATTTCCCTCTATGCACTATAAATAGAGGAATAGCCTATGGTTTTAAGGATCATAACTTATTGATCGTAGTTTTTCTAGAGAATTCTCAAGTTTTCAAACTTTGTGTTATAACCCTTGATGTTATTTTTGTGAAAGATGTGGAATTGAATAAAAGGAAGATTTGCGGAGAAATTTGTGTCCACAATGCTTTTCTTCTTGCTTATATTTGAATTTTTAGATAAAATTTGTGTTATTTGAGATTTATGTTAGAAGCTATTCTTTTCCTTTACTTTTGAATATTGTGATAGCTATTTGTTTATTTAATATGTGTGTATGAGACTGACTCTGAGAACTATTTGTTTAATCACACATCTTCCTTCCTTCTTTCACAAATTCCATATTTCCCCCTTCCGCAAATACTTTATAATAGTTTCTTACTTGCTACAGAATTGAACAGCTATAGTTCATGAGCTTTGTAATTAAAGTAAAACCCCATAAATATTTATTAGGATTCATACCCACTACATTGATAAACATCTTACATGGGAGCCTCACTGTTAAATCAGGGAGATTTATCTCATGACTTCCTGTGTTTTTAGCAGTGCATAAAATCTATCCAATAGTTTTTGGTGAATCCATTGGGGAGAAAATAAATAGCATTGATATCTACCTATCCCATGAGTCTTTTATATCCAAAAAAACAAATATTGGTGACTGGTTAACAAAAAAAGTGGCAACTCCGTATCTACTTTATCCTAATGTTTCTTTCCAGGATCTTGTTGGAAAGAATGGCATACACTCAAGAGTAATTCTCTAAAAACAATCTTCATGGATTTGTAACAACTGTGATCTCTGGTTCCTTGGGGTACAGCTATTGGCCCTCTTGCATTGGTTCATCCGCTACATGAATTATCGCATGAATCACAAAAGAATTTTCCAGAATTCAATGGGGATGGGAAGCAACACCCGGATCATCGTATAAATACATTTTCCATAGCTTGTGGAGTTCTGGGAGTGCCTCATGAGGATTTATTTATTTGATTGTTTGTAAATATGCTTCAAGGAACTACTGCGGAATGGTTTTATAATCTTTCGCCTGTATACATCACAAACTGGGATACTATGAGAACATGGTTTAAAGCTAGATTCAAACCCGCAAAAGATTCACATGATCTGTTAGCACATCTCATCTAGATGGAAAAATAACCGTATGAACATATGAGGGATTTCATTGCCATATTTCAAAAAATTCTATAAAAAATCCTCTTACTGTTGTACTGAATGATGAAAATCAAAAGGTATTTTACATCAATGTTTTTCACCCGAATTTGGTTATCAATTGTGTAGAGAACGTATTATTAACTTGTTGGCAGCTCAAAATATTGTTATCAAAGTAGAGAATGATCTCATCATGGTAGGTAAAATCAATCTTTCAACTCCTAAGGTTACAGGTTCTACTTCAGCTAGTACTGTTGATCCATTGCTAAAAAATTTGGCTAATGATATGTTACAAATAAAGAAGTAGCTAGTGCAAGATTATGATTATTTAGATCCTGCTGGTGATTCCAGCATTGGCTACTTAGATTATGAATCATAAAATGAGGTTGATTTCTTATTAGATCTGCAAGATTGTATATAAGAAGAAGAAGCCACATAATTCATTGCTTATGCATTTTCATCATCTATCTTCCAATACCAAAAGCCTCTTGCTGCAAAGAACTCCCAAAAACCAATCATGGAAGAAATAGTCAAAGAAGAGTGTACTTCTCAAATCAGTTTACATGAGGAGAGCCATGATGAAACAATTGCAGAACCAAAAGTCATGTTGGAAAAGGAAAATCTTTTTACAGATTTGTCTGTGGAAGAAAAACAAGGATCAGATTGACTTGTAGGAAGCTTTATTCATTGAAAGGAAAGTCTGTAGAATTTCCTCAGTCACGAGGATGAGCTTCAAAGGAATGGGAAAATCATGAGGAGTAGTTATTTCCCAATAAGATATCTATATAATTTAGATTCACCTGAAAATTTGAAACCAGTCGTGCTTATTTTAGAGCATGAGGACGAGCCACAATGCACCAAATATCAACCATGGTACCTCTTAAATCCAAATACAATACAACTAAAGGAGGTATTTATTTTATTTGCTGATACTTTTGTAAGAAGGGTGGAAAACCAACTTCACAATAGTTTTTCAATATTTCTATGGACCATGTTCACTACAAAATCAACTATATGGTCTAAGTTTATAAGGAAAGGAAGCAATTTTTCCCTGCTTGTTGCAGAATTCATTTGAGACTCCTTTTATTTTGGCTCAAGTAGAGTAGTTAGTATTATTTTCAGCAAAATAAGTTCTTGCACACACTCTACATGTTTTGGCTTGGGAAATGTATGAATTTACATGTTTGAATATAGTTTTTTTGCCATGTTTGGTTCTCTTCAGGATCAGATCAAATAGTTGGAGAAATTTTTGAGATTTGTTAAGAGCTCCACAAATAAATTTCTAGCTAGCATTTATTAGTCAGATTCGTCACAAATTTAGGAGGTATATTCTCACAGGGAAAGATCAAGGTTAAACTCAAATCCATAGCCCAATGGACAAGGCACGGAACCAGAGATGTTGGGATCTCATCTTCATTTCTTCCATTGTGGTAGAAACAAAGATGTCCACAGATGGAGCCAACTAGTGTCCCTAAAAATTTCACTTGGAAATAGTGGGATACCCTTTAAAAAAATTGTTGTGCTTAAGGTGATGGGTATGTTTTGTGTTTGTTTCACCTGCAGTTATCTCCATTTCTTTATAATATTTCAACAGAGTCATAAAATTCAAACTTGACAAATACCCACATGTTAAAAATCACTATATCCCTTCGTCAGGTTTTGTCTAAGAGAATTTTATTTATTTATTTATTAAATAAATAAAGTTTTGTTTAAAAATAAATTGTGTTACAGTTTGTTATCCTGTAAAATTGACAAGGGAAATTTTACCGATAACCTTACCGAAAATTTTGTTTCGATCCCTCGTTAGGGATCCTTCGCGTTCAAAATATTGTAAAATCCCTTCCCGGGAAATTCAGTTTTTGAACTTAGTCTTTTTGAGCCTTTTTTTGGCTGGGCGCATGGTTTTGCCTTGCAACATCAATTTTTGATGCGCCTCCTTAAAAACCTTTGGCGCATGGTTTTCCATGTTAGCACGTCTTTCGGTGCGCCAAAGGATGTTGAGTGAGTTTTTGGTGCACCAAAGGGCGCACGTAATATCTTTGTTACATCAAGTTTTGGTGCGCCAAAGGGCGCACATAGCTTCGTGTCGACAACTCGTTTGATGCGCCAAAGACGCGCTCTTTCTCCTGTTGTCATTTCCTTCCATGCACCAAAGGGCACACGCTTTCCCCTGTCGACAGCTGTTTCCATGCGCCATTTCAAAAGTTGGTGGCGCATTAATGACAAAACTTTCTATATATACCCGTGCGCGCCGTGTCATTTTCATTGCATTTTGTCAAGGCACGTGATCGCTCTGCATTTGTCAGCTCTGCTCTGTCATTATCTCGCCCTGTGGACCCGCTTTCCGATTTTAACATATATTTAAGGTAAGAGGTTCATCCTCTTTTTCATTGCATGCTTTCATGTTTTGGTCTGTGTTTGGTCTGCTGGTCTGTGTTTAAAAGAGTATGTTTAGGTGTTTCCCCCTGAGCTTTTCCATCGTTTTTCTTCTCTCCTCTTCTTCCCTTTTTCCAGATCTGCTGGTAAAGGGAGCTTTCTTGAATGGCTTGGCTTGATTAAACCTTTTATAAAACCTTACTTGCCCAAGTAACTATTTAGGTGGAGGAAATAAGTAAGAATGATTTGAGTGGAGTCTTTTTTTTTTCAAATGGCGCACTGGCGCGCCTTGTTACAATCAAGACAGTCGCGCCCCTCGGCGCACTTACCCTCCATGCGCCGCGCCATATACCTTTGGCGCGCCTTTTTTCCATGTTGCACAATCTGCCCATGCGCCAAAGGGCGCACCAAATCTCAATGTAACATGCATTTCCTGTGCGCCCTTCTATATAATGCAGTCTGCTTCATCCATGCGCCATGCGCCTTTGGCGCCAACTTAACCTCTGTTGCACCCTTTTCCTGTGCGCCTTGACTATTCAGCCTGTTATATACATTTTTCATGCGCCCTGCGTCCCGAACCTTAAAAGTTCTAACTCTTTCTTCTGCTAGTATTCCAATGGAAGATCAAATGACTAATTCAAGCTTCTTGGATTGGGTTTCACTCCTTCTACGTGCAGATCATCAGATAAGCCTTGAAGAACACATGTCTACGTCAAGCAAGAGACCCATCAAACCAAGAGGGAAGGCAAAGCTAACAGAAGAAGAAATGAAATACAAATATCAGAGGGTCAGAATGCCTGAATCACAGGCAGAGTGTAATATGGATGTCAGGGATTCTGAACTGGGCCACATTGACATAGAGAAATTCTGGGTAAGAACTCAGAAAGTGACAAGGAGTCCATGGATGGATAAATTGATAGGCAGCACCCTGCACTTTGCCGGAGGAATCCCTGTCAGCGCTGTGAATAACGAGTTCATGATGGTTGTTGCACAATCCTTCAACAAAGACACGAGATGTGTCGAGAATAGCAAAGGCGAGGTAGTTATAAACCTTACTGCCCGTCGCTTTGAGTTGATGCTTGGAATCCCTCACCACCGAAACTATGTGGCTGTTAGCCAGCAAGAATGCCTCAAGGCTTGGGAGGACAACGAAGACAAGTGCATGCAATTGATGAATGAGGTCTACCTCAAGAATAAGAAGGTAGTGACCCGGTGGCCTCAAACTATCCACCGGAGTGATTTCTCAGAGGAACTCAGTGATACAATCACCTTCCTGAGCAGAGTCTTCGGTCTTTCAGATGCTCACTACTTCCATAAGTGGATGCTGCGGTACCTGGAAACAATGAATAAGAATCTGCCCGATCAGCGTTTCTGCTGGGGGGAGATAATAAGCAGCACAATATTCCGAGCAACTGCAACAGTTCGCTACAACAGGAGTGTTCCACATGAACTCCTACGTAGTGTATGCTGCTGCGTCTGAAAGGGATTATCCAGGGCTGCACCGAAGTGGAACTTGGCCTCAGGCCAAAATATATGAATACTATCAAGAGCTGAAGCTGGAGAACAGCATCCAACACTTCGCTAAGATCAATGATGTTTTCTTCTATCACATCATGTGCATGTTGCGGCCAAATTTGACTCATGGCCGGACAACCAAAAACATAGTGGCAGTCACAGAGAAGTGGGGGGCCTTGTTCACCCAGTTTCCCACATTCACCTATCTGAGGGCGGTCAACTTTTTGGGCGAACCAACCAGGTTGCCAAGGTATGCTGGACCAAAGCTGATTTTATTGGAACTATCAAGACAGCTCGTCACATACCATGAAAAGTGCCTCAAGAGAAAGAAGGGCGGAACTCCTTTCCCCCTCACAGTAGGCCGTTACACATGCTCCAGCTATCACAAGGCGAAGGAGATGTTTGCTGAGCTAGAATTGCTCAACCTAAAGCATGATTTCCCAGCAAGGCCTACATTCGACCCTAGGGGCTGTCTACCAAGGGCTAAGCTTGATCCGATTCATGTCCCTCAGATTGAGGATATCTACATTGACGTTCTCCATGAGGTAGAACTCAGAAGAAAGGATCACTCTCGCTTGGCATTAACAGAAATCATCCATTACGGAGTGGCCATTGTCCCAAAAGGCTTCCAAACCACGGAAGACGAAGTAGACAAAGTGTATAATGACACAGAAGGGGATGATTGGCCCTTCCCAGACATTGACAGAAGCAAGGCTCCTCAGACAATCGAGGAGAGGGTCAAGGAGACTATGCGGAGAACAGAGCATTGGTGCCGCATGAATGGGTTAATCTACCTCAGTGTAGATTTTACAACTTCTCCTTTGGGAAATGCACCTCCAAGGTCAAAGAAGCAGCTAAAAGGCAAAGCTGCGGAAGGTGAGCCTAGCACCATTCAGGAGGAAGCCCCTGAAAGTCCTCTTCCTTCAGAGCCTGAACAAGTAATAACTCTGGATTCGCCAGAGAAGGAATTGATAGAGGATAGTCCTATACGCCCATCCACCCAGGATGTCGGCATCACTACAACTACAGAGGTCCCTTCTATCCCTTCTTCTTCTCTTCCTCCCCTTCCTCAGATGTCGGCAACCACTCCTTTGGTTGTGTCCTCTCCTTCTTCTTCTACTCTCTCCCCTGCCTCTTCGTCCATCTTCTCCTCTCTCGCTGATTTGTCTTCCTCCATTTCTTCCCTCATTTTCGGGCTCCCTTCCCTTCCCATGTCTTCTACAGCTGCGGTTTCCCTTCCTTCCGTGGGCATGTCTTCGGCTATTCTTTCAATGCCGCCGCCGCGTGTCTCCACGTTCTTCCCCTCTTCTACCGTTGCTGTTTCCCCCTCTGTCTCTGGTCCTTCTTCAATAGGACCAGCTTGGATCTCTCAGCAGCTGAGCCAACCAAAGAGGAAAGTCCCCATCGCTCCGATGGACTTTTCAGTCATTCCGGCTAAAGGAGCAAAGAAGCACAAGCCGGTTACACGCTTCTCCAAGAGCGCTGCAGGTGAGAGGGTTATGGAAATTGCCTACCCCCGATCTCACCAAAGAGAAAGAAGATCTGTCTCCGGAAGATTTCACAGTGACCCAAGTCACAATGGGGACATCCTCTGAAAGTCTCCAGGGGGAAGCTCTTTCCGCAGTTGATGCACTCTGCGAAAAGCTTCAGGAAACAAAGGAAGAAATGAGGCTACTGAAGGAGCAGAATAAATACCTGCTTCAAGCCCTACAGAAGATGGGAAGTGCACCTCCCACAACTACCCGCCGAAACTCCTGAGCTGCTCAGTCAGGAGAAGATCAATGAATACTCAAAGATCGGCGAGCAGGGTATGGTTGTTTCTGCTTGGAGGAGCCAAATCCTTAAGGATAGTGAAAAGGTGATCGCCGAGTATATTAGTTTATACCTGAACATCGAGAAGGCGAATAAGGAACTCCAAACATTAGCAAGTCCAGTATCAGAAGAGCTCGAAAATGCCAGACTCCAACACGAGGCCTTCCAACAAATGTTCGACTGTTCAGTCGAAGATTTGGTCAAGTTTGGAGTATTCGGTCATCCAAGGACCCTCAACAAGATCATGTCCACTCTAGACTATCGGATAGATCAGCTCGAATTTGTGTTAGAGAAGATAGACAAGGTGAAGGAAGAGGCCCTGGATGCGATGCATCAAATGGAGAAGATTGTTCTATCTATGACTCCAGGGTTGCTCACTCCTTCCCTCACCTTGAGATCAGCTGACGATACTATCCGAATTTTCAAGGAGCTAGCTTCTCAAGGGACAGGGCCAGAAGTCACTTTCGACATCGAATCCATCAACAACCTATTGGCCTGTAGAGACTTCATCGGGTCCCTAATTGAGGCGGGTAAAGACTATTCCAGGGTCCCCGAAAAGCTCATTGATGAGCGGGAAACTTGCGAAGCAATCAGTGAAAGGCACAAGGATCCATCACAGGATCAATTTGTGCCAATGATCAGCAAGTTCTTGGAATACCGCGCTCAGTTCCACATCTCATCTCCTGATCAGCATCAAAAACAGGCGACCCCTTTTAGGCCACAGGATGATGATGATGAATAGCTTCTTCTTCTTCTTCTTCTTCTTCTCCTCTCTATTCTCCGACTTTCTCTTCGAAATATCTGAAGTGTGTTGGCACAAACAATGACATCATCCATGTTGCATCATGGGATGATGTCATCCATCCAAGTTGTCAAAGTCAACATGACTTTTGGATATTTTGTAAATATCTTGTGAATAAGTGGTTGGCTCCATTTTGCCTTCTCTCTCCCTCACTTTCTATAAATACTAGAATACTTGTTGTATTCAAAAGGAGGTGAACATTTTTCAGATAGAAATAGAGGTGAGGAGAGAAAGACTTTGAGCTTTCTTGTAACAGATAAAAACAATTAATACAATTATTCAGACTTTGTGCTCAATAGCTGTGTTATACATTAGATCTTTCTTATGTTAGATCTGCATGTGTCTTTTCTGTTGAATTCATATCTACTTTTCCGTCACTTGTTTATCAGTATTGCTTTGTTTATTTATGCAAGTAGGTTTGGCTCTGTTTACTACCAAGCCCAAAGCATAGATCTTCTGACCCTTCCGCTTTGGAACTCATTTCTTTTCTTCCTTCGGATCTGTTCTTTCTCTTCTCCTTCTTTTATTCCTTTCTCTTCGCAGCCTAGAACACTCTACTGGGATGAGATCCCAACCCCCGAAGGCAGAATCTGTGAGACTTGCATAGGTTCCTGCTAGTAGAAGTAGCAATAAACCAGTTTCGCTTTGCTGTCTCAAAGAGGGGCTAAGCCCTGCACACCGTTGGCCCGTCTATCCATAGATCTGTCCACACGACAGATTTTCGGACCAACAGTTTTTGGCGACTCCGCTGGGGATCGGATTTTCTAACAGATTTCGCCAACAGAAACAGATAAATCTGTCAGATCTATGCTGGTAGTAAAATAAAAAATCAGAAATAATTGCTGCCAGTTTGCAAAATCTGAACTTTTTGTTGAAAATCCAAAAATTTGCAAAAGTGCCCGAAATTGAAAATTTTCTTCTGAGAATCATAGATCTGGGCCTGTTACTTATCTTTAGTTCGCTGAGTTTTTATCAAAAATCATCATTTTTCCGTAGATCTGAGTTTTTAACAATTTTCTGAAATGTTCTAAACCCTCTGAAAATTAAAAACCAGATCTGAAAAATCAGCTTACTATCTTCCCTGCCATCTTATCCTCGCTATTATTTGTCATTTAACCGCAATCGGTTTCTCGAAGAGGATAATTTTCAAATATCTAGAAAAGTGCATGCTGCTGGTTTTTGTCAGAAAAACCAGAAAATCAGCAAGTACACCCAAAAATAAAGTTTAAATCTGCGCTGTAATATTGCAGATCTGAAAGGTACACTGGCGAGTGAACCTTTTACGCGCAGCAGAAGAGCCCGTGGAGAAGCTGATCCTACTTTCGATCTGCTTCAGAGGCACAATTTCAGCGTAACACCGGCATGTTTTTCAGCGCTAAGCTCAGCTAGCCGGTCATCCAGGAGTGTCTCGCCTTCACGAAGAAAAAGTCTTTTGCCAGGAGCATCCACATCCCTTTGTAGTGCTTTGCTACTCAGCGGAACTACACTTCCGGCTCGCGTTCTCTTTCCGGCTTTTCAGATGGCGGTACCATGGGGAAACAGCTATGGGTCCGTTGGCTTTACCACATCCAGTTCACGCACTCCCTCACGGAAATCGAAAGAATTTTCCTAAATTCGACGGGAGCGGAAATCAAAGCACGGATTCCCACATTTCTGCTTTCATTATGTCATGCAGTATTTTGGATGTGACTCATGAAGATGTGTCAGTTCGCCTCTTTCTGGAAACTCTACAAGGGCCTGCAGCTGAATGGTTTCAGCATTTGCCGGCCGGATCTATCACTAGTTGGGCAACTTTGCGGGACGCTTTTGAAGACAGGTATAAGCCTTCAGAGGATGCATTTACTTTATTGTCACGAATCACTCATCTGAAGAAGGAGGCAAATGAGACCATGCGCGATTTTGTCGCCCGGTTCAATGCGCTAATCAACCGTGTCCCTACTGCCATGCTTCCAACGCCGGAGAACCAGAAGTGTTTTTTCGTAAATGCCATGAGTTCAAAAGTTAGCTTCTTACTCCTTCAAGAGCGAGTAGCTACTCTACCTCTCGCTCAGGCTGCTGCCATCCGTATAGAAGACAATTTGATAATATCTGGCGAGTTAAGAAAGGAATCAGTAAAGCCTAAGTCTTTGGGCCCTTCGCCTACCACTTCGTCTGATCCAGCATTCCAAAAAATGGCGAATGATTTACTTGCACTAAAGAAGCAGCTGGCCCAGGCCTCTCCCAGTTCCTCGTATCGGGATATCCCGCGGAGGAATTTTGTTCCTAACAACGCTTCACAAAGGCCGCGCTTGCCTACAGCTGCTCCACGGTTGGCGCTTGAAGCTCCTCCGGTCAATGCTTTGGCCGAAATTGAAGAGGAAGAAGAGCAGTACTATGAAGAACCTTCGCTCCAAGGCGAAGATGATCAAGATGTCGGTGAACCGACTGGCGACTCTACTATTGGATACATGGAATTTGACGAGGACGAATCTGATGAAGAAGAGAGTACGCAAGGCTATGCAAGCAGACAATCCTACGCTGTTTTTACCCGCTCGCAAGGAAAAGAAGCAGAAGTTGCTGCCCATACGCAGAAAGAGAAGGCCGTGTCAAACGCGCCTCCAACCATTGTTAAAAGAGGTAATCCTCTTCCCGCTCAACTCCCTGTTAAATCTTTTGCAAAGAAGTCTTTTCCACCTATCTCTCCTCCGAGTCAGCCCTCTCATATTCCTATCAAGATCAGTAACCCTATTCCATCATCGCGGGGTGAAGGACTCATTCCTTTACCAACGCAACCCTTGGCCGCATTTGATATAATAGATCATGCAAAAAAGACCAAGATCCAAATGTCTGAAGCTGAGTATCTTCAGTCAAACCCCGAACAGCTTGTAAGATTGACTAAGTATATCCAAAGCCAAGCTGTTATATCTAGTCAGGCTTCCCCTAAAGGAATCCTTTCCACTCCTCCTGAATCCCACATTAATGTTGCCTCAACATCTGCATCAGGCAAGATAGAGCCTTTCTATCTCTCCCTCCTAATCAATGGCCATAAGTTGAGCAACTGTATAATTGATTCCGGAGCTTCAGATAACGTCATGCCAGCGAAAGTCGCCCATGCTTTGGGCCTCACTCTTACCAAGCCTTTCGGCAGATGCTACTCATTGGAAACCAAGCAAGTGCCATTGATTGGTCAAATCAAAGACGCGCAATTCGCGTTCGCAGCATTCCCTGAAAAGAGGGTAAAAATGACCGTCCTTGTCGCTGACATTCCGGCAGCCTATGGAATTTTGCTGGGAAGGAGCTTTTGCAGCGAAGTTGGTGGAGAAATTCATATGGACTGGTCTAAAGCTAGAATTCCAGTCAAAGGCGTAATGCAAACTTTGGAGCCGGAATCCCAAAAGAAATACTTGGTCACTAGCTCTGAAGACCCCAAAGCCCAAATCCTTTTCGAATCATCAGGGATGGGGAACTACTTCTTATCCACCGAGGCGGATACAAAGGAAGTTTTCGTTCAAGAAAAGGACCTTAATAAGGTCTGGACCTTGCAATTTGATGGCAGCTGCGCAACTAGTGGATGTGGCGCTGGGGTTGTGCTAATATCTCCTGAGGAGGAGGTCATTCCTCTCTCTTTCAAATTGCAGTTTTTCAATACGAATAATACTGCTGAGTATGAGTCTCTCTTACTCGGTATGCAAGCCGCAAAGGAAAGAGGAATAAAAAATCTAAAAGTTCAAGGTGATGCCGAACTAGTTGTAAATCAGGTCAAAAGGATTTACCAAGTAAAAAATGAAAGGCTCAGGCACTACCGTAATGCAGTATGGGACAGCATTGAGGAATTTGATGCCTTTTCAATAGGAGCGATTCCAAGAGCTCAAAATGACATGGCTGATTCGTTGGCTGTTTCAGCATCTCTCATGCTCCCGCACCCGGGTTTGAAAACAAACAAATACACCATTGAAGTAGTTTTCCGCCCAAGCGTGCCAGACAACTCTCAGCATTGGCAGGTATTCAACGATGATAATCACCTCATTGCCTTTCTAGAAAAATCAGAAAATTTTGATGAGTTGTATTTCGAAGGATCCACCTCTACATGCCGTGAATCAATCAACAGTCAAAACCACGAAACAAAGGAGAACGATGGCATTTGTCAGCTTAAGGGAAATAAAATTCCAAAAGGCCTGGTTTCTCTGGAGCGCCTGTTTGACAGGCATGACCGTTTTGTGAAAAAGAAAAGGCGAGATGATCCTAGCTCATCTCCAGAGACAGAACCAGTCAATATAGGTTCTGAGGCACATCCGCAATTCGTGAACATCGGGAAATGTTGCACGCCAGAAGAAAAGCGGAAATTTGTCAAGTTGCTGAAAAGATATATGGATGTATTGGCATGGTCCTATGCCGACTTAAAGTCCTTCAAGCCAAAGGACGTTCAGCATGATATACCGCTGAAAGAGGATGCCAGAGCCTTCCATCAGAAGCAGAGGCACTATAATCCTAAGATTTCGGGCACCATTCAGGCCGAAATTCAGAAGATGCTGGATGCGAGAATCATTTTCCCTATTCATCACAGCACTTGGGTGGCAAACATTGTGCCGGTACGCAAGAAAAACGGTGAAATACGCATCTGCGTAGACTTCCGAAACTTGAATCAAGCTTCACTGAAAGACAACTACCCTCTTCCCATAATGGACCAAGTTCTGCAAGCAGTAACTGGGTCAGAGATGCTGTCTATGCTTGACGGTTTTTCAGGCTATAATCAGATTGAAGTCTCGCCTGAAGATCAATTCAAAACAGCATTCACTACTCCATGGGGTACATTTGCCTACAGCAGAATGCCTTTCGGCCTAACCAACGCTGGTGCCACTTTTCAGCGGGCCATGGACTTTGCATTCAAAGGCATGATGGGAAAAGTCATTGTAGTTTATCTAGATGACTTAACCGTGTTCTCCAAACGACGAAGTGATCATTGTGATCACTTGGAGCAAGTATTGGCCAGGTGTCGAGAACATGGGATTTCCCTAAATCCTAAAAAGTCTGTTTTTGGGGTTACTGAAGGGAAATTGCTAGGCCATGTGGTTAGCAAAGAAGGAACGAAGATTGATGCCGAAAGAGTTAAGGCTATCCAAAGCCTTACTCTGCCTACAAGCAAGAATGGTGTTCATTCTTTCTTCGGAAAGGTGAACTTTCTTAGGCGTTTTGTCCCTGATTTTGCTGAGAAGACCCGCCACATACTGAACATGATGAAAGGGTCACCCACTTTCAGATGGAGTGAAGAGGGGAAAAGGTCGTTTGAAGAGATAAAAACTTCTGTTGCTCATGCACCGGTCCTGGTATGTCCAGATTTCTCCAAAGACTTCATTATGTATAGTTACGCCTCCGAACATACTGTGTCTGCAATCCTAATGCAAACGAATTCAGAGGATATTGAATCCCCGATTGCATTCATGAGTTCTCCCCTCAAGCCCCACGAGTTGAAGATGACTCAATTAGAAAAGCACGCCTTTGCCGTTGTCAAAGCGGTGAAGAATTTCAGGTATTACATTCTGAACTCGCATACGGTGGTGCTAGTTCCCGACACCGCGGTGAAGTCAATTCTAACTCAGCAGGAGTTAGGAAGCTTAAGAGGGAATTGGATCGCAAAGGTCCAGGAATATGACCTAGATATTAAACCCACCAAGCTGGTGAGGGGCAAAGGCCTGTGTCAGCTAATGGCTGAGAACAAGGGTTCAGAAAATCCTGATGAAAGAGAAAATTGTACCAATGAAGAGCAAACCCCTCTAGAAGGGCCCGATACTCTGCCTCTGGTTCTATTTGTTGCAACCAGTGACGAATGGTACTCCGACATTGCTTTCTTCCTTACCTACGGCGAATGCCCAATGCACCTCACTGCAAAAGAAAAGCGTACTATAAAGCTCAGGGCAGCTAAATATGTCATCTGGGATGAAGGTTTATATAAGCGCGGGATAGACGGTGTCTTTCTGCGATGTGTTGACAAGCCCCAGCAAGTAAAACTGCTGGAAAGTTTTCACAATTCAGCCTGTGGAGGCCATTTTTCTTCTTCCGTGACAGCACACAAGATCATTCGAGCCAGGTACTACTGGCCGACGCTCTTTCAAGATGCGGCTACCTGGGTGGCAAAATGTGAACCCTGTCAGCAATTCGTCGGCAAGCCCAAGTTGGCTGCCCTCCCCCTAAGGCCGGTCATTATCAACGAACCATTCAGGCAATGGGGAATTGATTTTATTGGTGCACTCAATCCTCAATCGAGTGCTGGACATAGCTATGTCCTCACGGCAACAGATTACTTCACTAAATGGGTGGAGGCCATACCTGTCAAGCATGCCACTTCTGAGGTGGTTTGCAGTTTTATCAAGGAAAATATCATTGTCAGGTTTGGCATTCCAAATAAAATCGTTGCTGATAATGCTTCTAACTTCTCTTCCCGGGAAGTTATTAGTTTTTGCTATGAATATGGGATAACTTTAGCACATGCCTCAGATTATTATCCTCAGGGAAATGGTCAGGCGGAATCCAGTAATAAGAACTTGGTAACCATCATACGGAAATTAGTAGATGAAAATCAGCGGATGTGGCACAAGTCTTTGTACGATGCTTTGTGGGCGGACCGCATTACCCCCAAGAGATCCCTCGGCATGTCACCTTTTCAAGTATTATATGGCACTGATGCCGAACTTCCCATTTCTGCGGAACTTCCTGCTCTACGCTTGGCACGAGCAATCGAAGATGAAACTTTTCAGAGTTCTCTGGAAAAGAGAATCATGTACCTTGCGGAACTTGAAGAAAAGAGAGTAAGGGTGGTCGACAGGATCACTGAACATCAGAATCAAGTAAAGAGGCTTTTTGATAAGAAAGCCAAGCAGAGAGATTTTCAAGTGGGAGATCTCGTCCTTCTCTGGGACAAGCGAAGAGAGCCAAAGGGTATGCACGGAAAATTTGATTCCCTATGGAGAGGGCCCTTCAAAATCAAGCAACTCAATGGAGAGAATAGTTTCTATCTCTCGTATCTGGATGGAGCTGGGCTCCCGCTTCCCTATAGCGGGCAACATCTCAAGATCTTCAGGAAGTAGAGCTTGCTCTCTTCTTTGTACAGTTTATTTTAGTTGTGTGTTTGCTTTAGTCGTGTGTTTGCTTTCGGTTTTTGTGTGTTTCCTTTGTTCTCCCTCCGGTCCCCCTTGTTTTTGACTCCGTACCCAATGGATAGGCACATGTGATCTGGGATTCTCTACCCCCGAGTTTCACTCAGGGATAGTCCCCAGAAAGAGCCAGCTGTTATCCTGTAAAATTGACAAGGGCAATTTTACCGATAACCTTACCGAAAATTTTGTTTCGATCCCTCGTTAGGGATCCTTCGCGTTCAAAATATTGTAAAATCCCTTCCCGGGAAATTCAGTTTTTGAACTTAGTCTTTTTGAGCCTTTTTTTGGCTGGGCGCATGGTTTGGCCTTGCAACATCAATTTTTGATGCGCCTCCTTAAAAGCCTTTGGCGCATGGTTTTCCATGTTAGCACGTCTTTCGGTGCGCCAAAGGATGTTGAGTGAGTTTTTGGTGCGCCAAAGGGCGCACGTAATATCTTTGTTACATCAAGTTTTGGTGCGCCAAAGGGCGCACATAGCTTCGTGTCGACAACTCGTTTGATGCGCCAAAGGCGCGCTCATTCTCCTGTTGTCATTTCCTTCCATGCGCCAAAGGGCGCACGCTTTCCCCTGTCGACAGCTGTTTCCATGCGCCATTTCAAAAGTTGGTGGCGCATTAATGACAAAATTTTCTATATATACCCGTGCGCGCCGTGTCATTTTCATTGCATTTTGTCAAGGCACGTGATCGCTCTGGATTTGTCAGCTCTGCTCTGTCATTATCTCGCCCTGTGGACCCGCTTTCCGATTTTAACATATATTTAAGGTAAGAGGTTCATCCTCTTTTTCATTGCATGCTTTCGTGTTTTGGTCTGTGTTTGGTCTGCTGGTCTGTGTTTAAAAGAGTATGTTTAGGTGTTTCCCCCTGAGCTTTTCCATCGTTTTTCTTCTCTCCTCTTCTTCCCTTTTTCCAGATCTGCTGGTAAAGGGAGCTTTCTTGAATGGCTTGGCTTGATTAAACCTTTTATAAAACCTTACTTGCCCAAGTAACTATTTAGGTGGAGGAAATGAGTAAGAATGATTTGAGTGGAGAGTCTTTTTTCAAAATGGCGCACTGGCGCGCCTTGTTACAATCAAGACAGTCGCGCCCCTCGGCGCACTTACCCGCCATGCAACATGCTCAAGACCCGCGCCTAGGGCGCACCCTGCCATCCTGCTGCAGTTTAAATTCATGCGCCCTCGAAGCGCGCCCCTTTTACATGCTGCAAGTTTAAATCCCGCGCTTCCATAAAAACTTTGGCGCACCCTTTACCCCTGTTGCATCCCTCTTCTATGCGCTAAAGGGCGCGCCCAGCTTCCATGCAACGCAAGAGTTATTTGCGCAAGTGTAAAGCCTCCAAGGCGCGGGCGCACCTTCCGTTGCAAGTACATGATGTTGTGTAGACCCTCCATGCGCCGCGCCATATACCTTTGGCGCGCCTTTTTTCCATGTTGCACAATCTGCCCATGCGCCAAAGGGCGCACCAAATCTCAATGTAACATGCATTTCCTGTGCGCCCTTCTATATAATGCAGTCTGCTTCATCCATGCGCCATGCGCCTTTGGCGCCAACTTAACCTCTGTTGCACCCTTTTCCTGTGCGCCTTGACTATTCAGCCTGTTATATACATTTTTCATGCGCCCTGCGTCCCGAACCTTAAAAGTTCTAACTCTTTCTTCTGCTAGTATTCCAATGGAAGATCAAATGACTAATTCAAGCTTCTTGGATTGGGTTTCGCTCCTTCTACGTGCAGATCATCAGATAAGCCTTGAAGAACACATGTCTACGTCAAGCAAGAGACCCATCAAACCAAGAGGGAAGGCAAAGCTAACAGAAGAAGAAATGAAATACAAATATCAGAGGGTCAGAATGCCCGAATCACAGGCAGAGTGTAATATGGATGTCAGGGATTCTGAACTGGGCCACATTGACATAGAGGAATTCTGGGTAAGAACTCAGAAAGTGACAAGGAGTCCATGGATGGATAAATTGATAGGCAGCGCCCTGCACTTTGCCGGAGGAATCCCTGTCAGCGCTGTGAATAACGAGTTCATGATGGTTGTTGCACAATCCTTCAACAAAGACACGAGATGTGTCGAGAATAGCAAAGGCGAGGTAGTTATAAACCTTACTGCCCGTCGCTTTGAGTTGATGCTTGGAATCCCTCACCACCGAAACTATGTGGCTGTTAGCCAGCAAGAATGCCTCAAGGCTTGGGAGGACAACGAAGACAAGTGCATGCAATTGATGAATGAGGTCTACCTCAAGAATAAGAAGGTAGTGACCCGGTGGCCTCAAACTATCCACCGGAGTGATTTCTCAGAGGAACTCAGTGATACAATCACCTTCCTGAGCAGAGTCTTCGGTCTTTCAGATGCTCACTACTTCCATAAGTGGATGCTGCGGTACCTGGAAACAATGAATAAGAATCTGCCCGATCAGCGTTTCTGCTGGGGGGAGATAATAAGCAGCACAATATCCGAGCAACTGCAACAGTTCGCTACAACAGGAGTGTTCCACATGAACTCCTACGTAGTGTATGCTGCTGCGTCTGAAAGGGATTATCCAGGGCTGCACCGAAGTGGAACTTGGCCTCAGGCCAAAATATATGAATACTATCAAGAGCTGAAGCTGGAGAACAGCATCCAACACTTCGCTAAGATCAATGATGTTTTCTTCTATCACATCATGTGCATGTTGCGGCCAAATTTGACTCATGGCCGGACAACCAAAAACATAGTGGCAGTCACAGAGAAGTGGGGGGCCTTGTTCACCCAGTTTCCCACATTCACCTATCTGAGGGCGGTCAACTTTTTGGGCGAACCAACCAGGTTGCCAAGGTATGCTGGACCAAAGCTGATTTTATTGGAACTATCAAGACAGCTCGTCACATACCATGAAAAGTGCCTCAAGAGAAAGAAGGGCGGAACTCCTTTCCCCCTCACAGTAGGCCGTTACACATGCTCCAGCTATCACAAGGCGAAGGAGATGTTTGCTGAGCTAGAATTGCTCAACCTAAAGCATGATTTCCCAGCAAGGCCTACATTCGACCCTAGGGGCTGTCTACCAAGGGCTAAGCTTGATCCGATTCATGTCCCTCAGATTGAGGATATCTACATTGACGTTCTCCATGAGGTAGAACTCAGAAGAAAGGATCACTCTCGCTTGGCATTAACAGAAATCATCCATTACGGAGTGGCCATTGTCCCAAAAGGCTTCCAAACCACGGAAGACGAAGTAGACAAAGTGTATAATGACACAGAAGGGGATGATTGGCCCTTCCCGGACATTGACAGAAGCAAGGCTCCTCAGACAATCGAGGAGAGGGTCAAGGAGACTATGCGGAGAACAGAGCATTGGTGCCGCATGAATGGGTTAATCTACCTCGGTGTAGATTTTACAACTTCTCCTTTGGGTAATGCACCTCCAAGGTCAAAGAAGCAGCTAAAAGGCAAAGCTGCGGAAGGTGAGCCTAGCACCATTCAGGAGGAAGCCCCTGAAAGTCCTCTTCCTTCAGAGCCTGAACAAGTAATAACTCTGGATTCGCCAGAGAAGGAATTGACAGAGGATAGTCCTATACGCCCATCCACCCAGGATGTCGGCATCGCTACAACTACAGAGGTCCCTTCTATCCCTTCTTCTTCTCTTCCTCCCCTTCCTCAGATGTCGGCAACCACTCCTTTGGTTGTGTCCTCTCCTTCTTCTTCTACTCTCTCCCCTGCCTCTTCGTCCATCTTCTCCTCTCTCGCTGATTTGTCTTCCTCCATTTCTTCCCTCATTTCCGGGCTCCCTTCCCTTCCCATGTCTTCTGTAGCTGCGGTTTCCCTTCCTCCGTGGGCATGTCTTCGGCTATTCTTTCAATGCCGCCGCCGCGTGTCTCCACGTTCTTCCCCTCTTCTACCGTTGCTGCTTCCCCCTCTGTCTCTGGTCCTTCTTCAATAGGACCAGCTTGGATCTCTCAGCAGCTGAGCCAACCAAAGAGGAAAGTCCCCATCGCTCCGATGGACTTTTCAGTCATTCCGGCTAAAGGAGCAAAGAAGCACAAGCCGGTTACACGCTTCTCCAAGAGCGCTGCAGGTGAGAGGGTTATGGAAATTGCCTACCCCGATCTCACCAAAGAGAAAGAAGATCTGTCTCCGGCAGATTTCACAGTGACCCAAGTCACAATGGGGACATCCTCTGAAAGTCTCCAGGGGGAAGCTCTTTCCGCAGTTGATGCACTCTACGAAAAGCTTCAGGAAACAAAGGAAGAAAAGAGGCTACTGAAGGAGCAGAATAAATACCTGCTTCAAGCCCTACAGAAGATGGGAAGTGCACCTCCCACAACTGCCGCCGAGACTCCTGAGCTGCTCAGTCAGGAGAAGATCAATGAATATTCAAAGATCGGCGAGCAGGGTATGGCTGTTTCTGCTTGGAGGAGCCAAATCCTTAAGGATAGTGAAAAGGTGATCGCCGAGTATATTAGTTTATACCTGAACATCGAGAAGGCGAATAAGGAACTCCAAACATTAGCAAGTCCAGTATCAGAAGAGCTCGAAAATGCCAGACTCCAACACGAGGCCTTCCAACAAATGTTCGACTGTTCAGTCGAAGATTTGGTCAAGTTTGGAGTATTCGGTCATCCAAGGACCCTCAACAAGATCATGTCCACTCTGGACTATCGGATAGATCAGCTCGAATTTGTGTTAGAGAAGATAGACAAGGTGAAGGAAGAGGCCCTGGATGCGATGCATCAAATGGAGAAGATTGTTCTATCTATGACTCCAGGGTTGCTCACTCCTTCCCTCACCTTGAGATCAGCTGACGATACTATCCGAATTTTCAAGGAGCTAGCTTCTCAAGGGACAGGGCCAGAAGTCACTTTCGACATCGAATCCATCAACAACCTACTGGCCTGTAGAGACTTCATCGGGTCCCTAATCGAGGCGGGTAAAGACTATTCCAGGGTCCCCGAAAAGCTCATTGATGAGCGGGAAACTTGCGAAGCAATCAGTGAAAGGCACAAGGATCCATCACAGGATCAATTTGCGCCAATGATCAGCAAGTTCTTGGAATACCGCGCTCAGTTCCACATCTCATCTCCTGATCAGCATCAGAAACAGGCGACCCCTTTTAGGCCACAGGATGATGATGATGAATAGCTTCTTCTTCTTCTTCTTCTTCTTCTCCTCTCTATTCTCCGACTTTCTCTTCGAAATATCTGAAGTGTGTTGGCACAAACGATGACATCATCCATGTTGCATCATGGGATGATGTCATCCATCCAAGTTGTCAAAGTCAACATGACTTTTGGATATTTTGTAAATATCTTGTGAATAAGTGGTTGGCTCCATTTTGCCTTCTCTCTCCCTCACTTTCTATAAATACTAGAATACTTGTTGTATTCAAAAGGAGGTGAACATTTTTCAGATAGAAATAGAGGTGAGGAGAGAAAGACTTTGAGCTTTCTTGTAACAGATAAAAACAATTAATACAATTATTCAGACTTTGTGCTCAATAGCTGTGTTATACATTAGATCTTTCTTATGTTAGATCTGCATGTGTCTTTTCTGTTGAATTCATATCTACTTTTCCGTCACTTGTTTATCAGTATTGCTTTGTTTATTTATGCAAGTAGGTTTGGCTCTGTTTACTACCAAGCCCAAAGCATAGATCTTCTGACCCTTCCGCTTTGGAACTCATTTCTTTTCTTCCTTCGGATCTGTTCTTTCTCTTCTCCTTCTTTTATTCCTTTCTCTTCGCAGCCTAGAACACTCTACTGGGATGAGATCCCAACCCCCGAAGGCAGAATCTGTGAGACTTGCATAGGTTCCTGCTAGTAGAAGTAGCAATAAACCAGTTTCGCTTTGCTGTCTCAAAGAGGGGCTAAGCCCTGCACACCGTTGGCCCGTCTATCCATAGATCTGTTCACACGACAGATTTTCGGACCAACATAGTTGTACCCTACTGAGGATTTTCACGCTAGTATTTCTTCCACCTCTCAATGGAATGTTCATAATGGAAGAGTTTTTACTGACCAGCTAATCGGCAAGTGACCAAAGCTCAAGATTCCTTTAGGAGATTGCAAGAGGTTGCTTGGTCCAAAAAGCTGCAATAGCAGATTTTATGAAAATAAGAAAAACACTGCCACTAATGTGTAATCTTGAGAAAATATGCACTTTTAGAAAAAAAAGGCACCTAAAACAGAGCCATGGAGTGAAAGTTATGGAACTTGCAAGTTTTTTCTTCTACATCTTCCCGGACTCTTTCCAAAAATGTAAAATTTTATTCTCTACTTGTGTTTTCTTCACCAAAAATCCAAAAAGGAAATTAAATGTTATTGATGAGTTTTCATGCAACTTTAAAAGTAGAATTCATGCAAGTCGCATTTTTCAAAGCTATTCTTCCTCTTGAATTTCCATGTAAAACATGAAATTCAAATCACTTAAGTTAAAGTGGGAATTTTGGTGCTACTTGGAAGGTGGGAATTCGGAGGCTTCCTGGAATTTCTCACTATGAAATTCAAATCACTTAAGTGCAAATGGGAATTTTGGGGCTTCCTAGAATGGTAAAAATTCCCACTTCCTTTCCCTCTTAATTTTCACATAAAAGTGGTTTTATTCACCCATGCAAGTCACATTTTTGTAAATATGTCGGGAAGGTTATAAATTCACCCAAATCACTTAAGTGGAAAGTGGGAATTTTGGAGTTACCTGAAAGGTGGGAATTTTGGGGCTGCCTAGAAGGTGGGAATTTTGGGGCTACCTAGAAGGTGAAAATTTTCCATGATGACAGTCAAGTCATTTAAGTGAAAAGTGGGAATTTTAGGGCTTCCTGGAAGGTAAAAAATTTCCACTTCCCCTTCCATATATTTTTCACACTATTCCTAGCCCAAAAATGGCGACCCGCTTTGGAAAAGTTGCATGCCTTAAAAGATATTTATTTTTATTATTTCCAGGAAAGGTTAGCGCCAAAGGGAGAAGTGTTTAGCATTAAAAAATATTTTTAATTTCTCGGAAGCATCCAATTTTGGTGCCTAGGGTTGGAAAGGCTTTATTTATTAATTCTCGCTATCTACATGTTGATGTGAGTGCGTAGGTGAATAAAATAATATGTTTAGTTTGCTTGGCATGTAATCATATTCTAAAAATATAGGGCAGCAGGCTTTATAATCACATTTTAGTGAAGAAATTGGGAATTCATGACATGTATTCTATGTTGGTTTGAATTATTTGTAGGAATACTTCACTGGAGCTCATATTGGTAAAAAGAAGGAAAATTCAATGTCTGATACATTGAATATATCTTCAGAATCAGAGGAAGCAATTTCATCTTCTTCACATAGAGATCCATATTTCACAACTATAAAAACTTCACACAAAGGTGGAAAAGGGAAGTCTTCTACAGAAGTAGATTCAGATAGAATGAAGGGTGATGACAAGGGTAATCTAGTAGAACCATGCATATTGTTTAGGAATTCTAAAGTTAATGATACAAACATGGGGCACATGTCTATCATTGGATTAATGGACAGATCAAGGGCAAGTATGAAGTGTTGCAGCTGGAATACTTTCTTCTCCTTTTTCTTCTTCTTTCTCTTATTTTCTCTGAAAAAGTGATTGAGTGATCAATTAAATTTCAAAACTTAGGTAATTGGCTTAAAATTCATTACTTCAAGTTATTATAAAAAGTCCATTACCTGGGAATATGTGGCAGAAATGCAGGGTACTAATTTAGTCTTTAGATGCATTTCATGCAAAGAGGAACTCCAATAGAAATTTTGTGAGTTGTTTCCTTTATACCTTCCACATGTGTGAGTTCAATTAAAATCTTCCTATTTGTAATTTCCCTCTATGCACTATAAATAGAGGAAGATCCTATGGGTTTAATGATCATAACTTGTTGATCATGGTTTTGCTAGATCATTCTCAAATTTTTAGACTTTGTGTTGTAACCCTTGATGTTATTTCTGTGAAATATGGGGAATTGAATAAAAGGAAGATTTACGGAGAACTTTGTGTCCACGATGCTTTGCTTATTTCTTCTATTTGAATTTTTAGATAAACTTTGTGTTATCTAAGATTTAGGTTAGAAGCTATTCTTTTCCTTTACTTTTGAATATTGTGAGATATATTTTTTTATTTAATCTATGTGTATGAGACCGACTCTGAGAACTATTGGTTTAATCACACATCTTCCTTCCTTCTTTTACAAATTCTATATTTCCCCCTTCTGCAAATACTTCATTATAGCTACTTACTTGCTACAGAATTTCTAATCTATGGTTCATGAGATTTTTAATTAAATTAAAACCCCATAAATAGTTATTAGGATTCATACTGACTACATTGATAAACATATTACATGGGAGCCTCACCGTTAAATGAGGGAGATTTATCTCATGACTTCCTAGGTTTTTAGCAGTATGATGTAATCAATATTATCTTATACACAACAAAGTTGTTAATAGCTCAATATCTACCCCTTGGTATTTTCTCTCTTCTTTCTCTTTCTTCTCTTTCACACTATTATTTCTTCTATTATTTTTTTCATCTTTTCGATTATCAATCGACATGTTTCATCGCCCTATCGACACTCAAGCGAGCATCCTCCACCCTAGTCATTTTTTCTTCCACCCCTTCAAAAATGCTTTAGTTCATGTTTTTCTAATTTCTTTGAAGTGACATAGCTTACTCCACCCCCAAAGAGGATAAAATTTAGACACTTTTAGTTTGATCAAACCAATATTATTCTTAATATTGCACTAACTATTCTACTCCTTGCAAATTGATAACACACCGTCAATTAGACCTATCTAACTCCCCTCTTACAACACTCTTTTGTTCGTATTCCTCTTATAAACCAATTAAGTAGACCATTATTGCCTCAATTTGAGTAAACCCTCTTCTAATCCTATTCTAGACAACTTCTACTAGCTTCCTAGGTAATCAATCCATTTCATTGGATTGATTAAAACTCTCACAACACTCTCAGAACCCTAATTTCTCACTAATTGTGATTAACTAGCCTAAACCATAATTAAACTCTCCTAAGCCTAGTCAAATCTTACTCTGACTCACTAAAGTGATTTTTGGCTTATTCATTTGTCCCACATGCACCCAAAGTTTTCCACTTTCTCAAATGGAAATCTATAAATACCCCACTACCTCTTAGACCATTTCTACGCTAAACTATAATATTATTGCTAGGATTAAAGATTTCCTTCAATTTTCATATTGAGCTAATATTTATTTTCTTTTTTATTTCCATTCAAGTTTGATTAAATGGAAGAAACCATGTGTCTCTTTAGCCATTAATGGAGAGATTCCATTCTCATAATCATATATTGATTGCTTAGAGTCTATCTAGGTTCATTTGTAAAGCTTTCAAGAGTAGAGGATAACTAGATATGTTAGATTTAGTTGTTTCTTTCAAGCTTAATACATGCAAAAGTAATAAATATATTTTTTTGTCTTATCTGATGGTCCATTGAACTATTCATTTGAAGCTTTAGGGATTGTTGAGTGTTTCTTACCCCATTTCATAGAATTTATAAATTGTTTCCTTGTACATAGCTTCCTCGAAGGGTGTCAACTCATTTTTTACAATCAAGTGATATGATAATGAAATAATATAATGAAAATATGATTAAAATTCAAGAAAGATAAAAATTTCATGCTCCTCATTATAGGTGGCCTAGGCTATGGCTACATAGAGTTCAAGCTCTTTGAAATAATCGAACTAGAACTATTCCACAGATTCTCATTCTTCTTGTATGATCTTGAGTTACTTGTCAATGTCTTAAATTTTTTGTTTCATGGAAATGGTGTAAAGGTTGATCTCATGGATAATATCTAACTACTCCCATACGAAATGTTGTTGAACAATCAGGATGTCATATATGCTTGTAAGAGGGTGTACCTATTCTGGAACAGTCATATAAAGATGAAACATGATGGTAAAGTTGTTTATTAGCAATATCAGATGATACTAATGTATCAATATAAGGGTAAATGATAGGAATTGATGGTTATTGGGAATTGGAGGTGATCGGGGCCAAAATGATCTATTTTAACAAGGCTTATAAAATAGATTGTGTTTGATGCAAGATGGAAGTTAGCAATATTAAGGTGAAGTAGAGGGACTAAGGAGACAAAATGGATATAGAGAGATAATATCATAGTGGATATAAGTATCTAAATAAATTATAAAGGGATTGGGGCTCCAATCGATGACTATTGGAGATCAGTGGTGATCCCTAGTAAAATTACAAATATTTAAAAATTTGAACAAATGGCTAAATGAAAGACAAAAATTATGATGGATAGAAAAGGGTATAAAAATGAGTGTTGGTATAATATAACTAATGTAATATATGAATTAAATTGATAAGGATAAAGTGCATTATACCTTTGTTAATACTGATGAGGATGATAGAGCTCCAAATGGAAGAGTGAATTCTAGATAAGGACCCCAAGGAGGTGCTAACATGTTATGAAGTATCTTCCAACACCATGAGGTTATACAAGGTCTCTGTGATTCTTCTATAAATCAAATCTTTGTCTAACATGTCTTACTACAAAATGAGGAAGGGTGGTGTTTACATATGATTGATGGCATATGTAACGATCATCATCAATCATGGATTACCGTTGATTTTTTTAGAGATGTTAAAAACAAAATTATGAAAGGATGGTAAATAGTTGAAATCACTTTCCATATGAGGATTGAGGTTGTTTTAGGAATGGTGAAAGGTTAGGAACTAGGGTAGAAAGAGTTTAAGGGGTTAGGATGGTTAGGTTAATGTTGGTTAGGTTTGTTTTAGGTGGTTAGGGATGGTAAATGGTATTTTATATGGGTAGATGAGTGTTTTATGATGGTAAATTTTATTATAGGGATAATGGACTTAGGATAGTGATAATAATGTAAATAATGATAGTGTGATTAATATGTGTGGGGTCACCTAGGGGTGAAAAAGAAGTGTCTACATCAAAATCTATATTGATACATGGTCATTTTATATTCATTTGATGACATACACTTTGTGGTCAACATCAATTTTTGGGTCTCATCCCCATGGTCTCTTGATTTTTGAACCTTCATATGTTGATCCTTATTATTTTATATCGAATTGGAATTTCTTGTATCCTTTTTTCTTACATCATGGCCCATGTCATAGATTCTCAAACATCCTTGTATAATTTACTTCAATGATTGTAAAACCTTTTATTACGCTTCCTTAAACTTAGGGAAATTTTTTATTTATTTACCCATTTAATTATCTTGATGTTGTAAATGATTTTAATGTGCAGTGATTAAAATCTAGTATACTGTTGGTGAGAAAATTTGTCAAGGACAAATTAGAGGTTATCTTTCCAATGCTCTGGGAGTTGGACTCCCTCTACTTAACCAGTTCAGCTACCATATGTGCATGTGTGAGTAAAAATGAGTTTTCTCCTGGTGGCCTTATGATAAGGGATCCAATAGGGACGCTCCACTGACCCTATGGAAAAATCTTGCAGATATCTGTAAGGGAATATTTTTCTAGGAGAGTGGGAAAGGGAGTGAGAAAATTAGAAAATATAAACTAATATTACAAGTAGAAAATACAAGACTTGCATACACCAGCCAAAAACCTCATTACATGTACTTGAATTTAGAAGAAAACAAATCTACGTAACAGCAACAAGACCAAATAGAGTTTTATGAACACAAAGTACCACTAAACCCCTCAGTCAAAAAAGGCCAAAATTATTTATTCTTTTATCAAAGCTCAAGATGAAATTGTACATATCATAGAAATGGAAGACATTTTAAGTAAGGAAAATAGAATAAATTTTCTATCTCTTTGCTCTCTTCACAAGGATATCTCTCTCATGAATTCACAAAAAATAGCTCTAATATCTAAGAAATTTAAGAAGATTTTATAATTTGTCTAAGAAGACCTTCAAATAAGGAGCTAGTTAAAATTTATAGAAGAGGATGCAACTCTTCATCTTCTCGGTGAATTTTCAAATACTTTAATTTGACTTTAGAATATTCATATTCCACTTAAATATTTAAGTCCCTTTTATAAAATCAAGGAAACTTAAAGATTACATTATGTTTCTATAGTCACTTAAAGTAATATTAAAAAGTACAAACCTCAACACAAAAATATAACATTGATGAGATAGAGCATTGAGTGAGAAGAGAAGAAGAAGAAGAAGAAATTAGAAGAATTATGTGAAAGAATGAGCTGCTATGGTGGACTTGGCTCCATTATGTGACTGCTCTCCACTTTGCGTTCATGAGAAGAATTCTATCTTTCCAAGATCCTTGTTGAGATGAGAAGCTATAGGTTCTACTTTCTCTGCATGAGGGATACGAATGCAAATCAATGTTTTGGTCCATCCATCGATCACATTACTGATGTCCTTACACTTCCCAAACCATGATGAGTGCTTTTCTACAATAAGTGCAATAGAGGCTCAGATATCTGAGAGGAATTCGAGAGTATCCTTAGTGAAGGAAAATGGACTTCCCACCCCTTTCTTGATATATTCTTCAAAATTGTTGATTAACTCATTGGTAGTTGTGTGTTCAGTCATTGCAACTTGTATGTTTGTTCTTCTTTCTCCTCTATCTCTGTGAAATCCTGATTGATTTCCTCAAACCTGATTGCCAAGGTCCTTACCCATACATGTGTCAAGTATTCTGTAAGAGTTTCAAAAATATTCTTTTCAATCAACTCCTGACGATGGGTGTTTCTCATCTCACTCACTACTAGTTCAAGAGGTTCCCAGTACTCTCTTTCTTTCTCCATATTCTCTTTGAGTACTCATGTTTTGTTGGATGTTGTGCACATGTACACAAATATATTGACTTCCTCTTAGAGTTTTGGCTTCCCTTTTTTGTATATTGAGTCAATCCATTCATTGTTTGCTCACCCCTGCATAATGAGCTCATGTGTTCTTCTAATGGATTCTGGATCAAAGCTACTAATGGGTGTCAATTCCTCAATAGGAAGTGTTGTAGTGCTTTGTTCCACCAGGTGTTACACATAAGATGAAAGAGTTAGAACTTATTCCACTACTACCTCAATCTTATCTTTATATTATTTATTCCTTGCCACCATACGAGAAAAATATTGTTGATATATATGAAAATCTCCCTCATGAGTAGTTGGTTCCAATTGGATTATGCTCATCTCGTATTTGTCCTGTGTCATCTCATCCAATGGCTTGATTACCTATGGATGAGCTAATTCAATGTACTAATTACTTGTCTCCCCATTGTATAATTGTGAGGTTGTATGTGAAATATTGTTTGACCTTTTTTCTTTATCCAGTGAGACAATCATTGATAAATCAAGGGTTGCTACTTATTACGCAATGTGAGTTTCAGGGATGACCATTTCCCGCATCCATGTAAATATTTTACTATATTCATGCTCAATGATGGGTGCACCAACCATTACTTATTCTAGAGGATGAGGCAAGTTCTAAATAAGAGGGGCATTGGTTTCAACAATAGGCGAGACCTCTTGTGGTAGCTCAAATATTGAATCGTAAACCATGTACTCCTCATTCACCTATACTTCTACTGTTGGATTTTCTATTTGTATTACTGAGATCAAGTTTTTCTCCTGGAGTGATTCCAATGAGCCTTCTTCTAACCTAAATTTCTTAGGTGTCTTTTCGTGGGAAGAAGTTTCCAATTTTGTGGCCTTACGTTTTGAACTTGCTCTATCATGTTTAGAGTTGGAAGTCACTTCCACCACTTTTGAAGATGAATTATGTGAATCTTTCTTCTCACTTGGAGAAATTCCCTGTGACAGGATGACCATACTCCTTTTCTTCTGAAACCAATTCCTCATTCTCCTCACCACCTTTTCAATCCACTCTAATATATCTCCTTATTCACGAACATGCCAGTTGATTTGGGGAATTGGGGACATCTTTACAGTTGCGTACTCAAGGTTGTACGTCTATGTCCCATCATCATGTAAGATGTCTTCATACCAAGAGAAATTGAATTTCTTCATCTCACTGATTTTAAGCCTCATGTGGTCCTTTTCTTGTACTTCGAACTTGCTAGTACAATTGGCCCATTAGTCCTTGACTTGTGGCTCATTATTCGATTCTGGGACATATAACGACTCAAGATCTTCTCGAATGTCAAATTTGGGTCTCGCGACGTAGGAATACAAAGTTGGATGTGTGAAAGTGGCCTCCAGGTGAGATGCATCATTTGAGATTTTGCACTTGAACACCCCTATAGATATAGGGAATGAAATAAACTTATTTGTCCTACTTTTGAGCTTGTTATTCACTTGAGTGATCTGCTTGTAGAGCTCGAACAATAAAATCTAGTCACTAAGGTACTTAAGTAGTCTCAACAGAGCTTGATCAAAGCTAGTGACTCGTATGTAGGAGAAGGTTAAGAATTGTATGAAGTATGAGTCATATTCCTTGATCAAGGATGCCACTTTTGGTGACATCCTAGCTTCAAGATCCCCTTATAAGCTTCTGATCATGTGTATGGTGAATGCATCACTCACATGATCAAAATTCATGTTTCTCTCCTCCATTACCAACTGTTGGAGTTTCTCAAATGCGGGCACCTTAGTAGTAATGTTTTGCATAAGAGCCAATCCTTTGAATGATATTGACCTTGCAAGGAGACAAACTAGGTAAGAATTCATGTGGAACTTCCTTGTCGTGGGCACTTGGAGTTGTTGTAGAAGGAGATTTTTAATGATGATCTACCCCCAGTCAATCCTCTTTTTTCCTTCTATCAATGTCAGGATGAAAAGGTCCATCTAGTCCTAGAAGTCGCTCATGCTTGCTTCACCCATAACTCTACTTAGGAGAGTGATGACATCTGAATACCCTTCTCGGAACTCACACCTTGGAAGATTCTTGGGCATCCTAGAAGGCTTTCTTATTTTTTTCAACCATGAGCCGAGTGCTACTCCTTGGACATATGACTTCATTTTTTTCTAATCATGTGAGGCTCTATCCTTTGAGATGATGACCATGTTGGGGGATGTCAGTATCTATGGAGAGATTGAAATGGTCCTAGGGCTAATGACTACCATCATTGTACCATTGTTATCTTGGATGGTTTGTGTCTCAGGCTCATAGTGGAAAGAGTAGGCTAGGGATAAGTCAAGACTCTACATAGAAACTGGGTGTCTTGCAGTGGTGAACAAGCCACTTGTGAATATTTGGTCTTCAATCCTATTTTAGTCCTTAGAGGCCATGCGAGTCTTAAGGTCATTCAATTCCATGTACAAATTGTCTTCCACATCATACTCATAGGTGAAGGGTTGTGTCGGCTTCTGACCCATCCACTTCAACTTCATGTTTATCCCAGAAAGAACAACTTACTATTTTTAGTAAGTGTGAGAAATAAAGTCCCCGATATTCAACTAGATGTTGCGGCTCTTATTTCCTCTTTCTCCTTGTGTTCCTCATTCCTTCTGGATCAACTTTCTATTTTTAGTAGGTGTCTATGGGACCACTTACTATTTTTAGTAAGTGTCAAAAATGTCTGTTCTGGTGAGTTCTCAGCTGCAGTGCATCTTCAATGTCACCGTATCTCCTTCGCAGGTTCTTCTATTGATGACTTTCCCGAAATAGGAGTCCCTATGTAGTAGACCTACTATTTTTAGAAAGTCGGCTTCTAGAGGTCAGATTGATGTAGAAAAAAGTTTTTTTTTATGTTTTTTTTTCCAATATCACCCCTTTGAAATTTCAGGCCCGCCCGCTTAATAGTCCAGGAGATTTTAAAGTTTCAAATTTTGGGCCTAGTAGTGCTTCTGGATGTGACAACCATTAATGGACCTCAAAATTGTAGGTTTGGTTTTCTCCTCTGTTTGTGAAAAAACTTATATTTTTATGTTTATTTTTTTCTTTTGATACTTCACGTGTAATTATACTTTGTTTCACCCAATGGTTTGACGGGAAATTAGATTTTTTCTTTGTTGAGCTAGAAGTGGGATTTCTTCGTTGTGGATTCTCTATTGCATGAGAGGAGAGTTTGAAGGTGTCTTCTTGATGGAATTTGGTAGAGGAATTAATAGAAAAATATAGCTTGTTGTTTCACGCATCTGTTTGAGATATTTCTTCAACTTCTCATTTCATGGCCATGGAGTTTTCTTTGTTTTCTCCTTCTTCGTTATGTGCCTCTCCTTCTGTGTTTGCTCAAATTTTCCTTTGGGACCTACGTGATTTCATGGAGTGGAAGGGAAGTACCTTTGTGGAAGGTCTAGTTTAAGGTTCAACAATGGTGTAATGATGTATGAGAAGTTACAGAGGAAGAATGGAAATATATGTGCACGAGAGTGGAAGTAGCTAGAAGCACTGGAAGCAGGTGAAGCAACAGTTAGAATTTTAAATTTTTGAAATCATGGAGGGAGAAGGCTGGGTGAATTTTTCATGTCTTGATGTCCCTGACCTTAGGGATGTGAGGGACATAAAATTCCACAATGGTCAAGAGGACGACACATGTCCTCGATCTGATGGCAGGTAATAGAGGTGAAGAAAGATACTTTAAAGCAGTGGGGGATGAAAGTCGGTCACGTGGATGAAAAAAAAGACTCCCCATAGGGGTGGGCACATTTTTACATGTCTTTTGTCCCTGACCTTAGGGACATGATGGATATCAAATTTGATGGTGGTCCTAGAGCTGACATGTGTCCTCAATCTGATGACAAAGAATTTGAGCTCCAAAAATGCACCTGAGGGCTGAAGTGTCAAGTCTAAAGGTCACATAAGGGTCCCAGAGGTCACATGGGGGCTGGGTAGCATTTTTACAAGGTTGGTGTACCTGACCTTAGGGACATTAGGGACATAAAATCCCACCATAGGCTCTGATGCTGACACGTGTCCTCCGAAAATTGACTAACTCTTGAACTGCCTTCAAGAGGGTAACTTGGAATGATGATAACTTGAGCTCCTGATGGAATTTATTGGTGAAATTTTATATGATGCTGACTGGAAATGTAATTTTTAATCTAATGGTGGGCATATCATGTCTTGATTCATCCATTTCATCCCTACAAAAATTGGATTTTTGATTTGGGACTCCATCTCTATGCCTGAGAAAAACTTCCTGCAAACCCTATTCGCCAAGGTGTTGTGAAAAATATGATTTCACCATCATGTAGGTCTTGGAATCCTATTTCCTGGTGATGGATTTTGTTTTACATCTAACTCCATCCAGAGCTCCTGGAATCTTCTTCTGAAGCCCAACAAATTTTTTAGGCCTGTGTACTGCCTAGGCTTGTGAACCCTATTTTTTACTCAGACTACTCCAAGTCTTTCAAAACTTCCCCAAACCTTCCAAAATAATTTCCATGATGTTATAAGGTCTTCAATTTATCTCCATGTTGAATTTTTCCCTTCTGTTATGCTCCAAAGGGGTTGATCCAGTCCTGGGAAGGCCAACAATAGCCCTTCCCAATACTTCCAGAAGATAACATCTTTTCATAACTTCCTAAAATCACTTGAGGGGACTTACATTGAATTTCCTAAATCACCTAGGGGGACTAATTTGATAATCAAATAGGGGGTGACTAGACTGACTTATTGGACCTGGGGTGCCTATGAATGGTAGAACATGAAAATTTTGGCACAGGGGTATAGTTTTCTGTGCTTGGAAATTGTCAATTTCCCTGTTGCACATTTACACGACAACAACTGAGCTCTAGCTTGGGGACATGGCATGGACTGAGTGT
Source organism: Taxus chinensis (assembly GCA_019776745.2). NCBI lineage: Eukaryota > Viridiplantae > Streptophyta > Pinopsida > Cupressales > Taxaceae > Taxus > Taxus chinensis. The sequence goes on from CM034153.1 coordinate 337,840,140, forward strand.
AGTAAGACATGACATGAGAATCCATAATATCAATTTTAGACCATATAATTTTTTGACCAATGCCTTATCCATTGGGCCTTGCAGAGTCATGTACAATTTCAAGAAAGAAGGAATGGAAGAAGGAAACACACACACACACAGAAAACAAAATGACAGAAAGGAAACACACAACACACAAAAAAAATGGGAAACACACCTAGAAATCACCTATGGTACAAGGTGGGGGACAACCTACTTTCACTGATGATACAATTTTAGGTATTTCCCACTATGAGGCAATTCTAGCGGCATTCCATCCAAATATGAGAGTAGAAAAACATTCTCGCCACAAGCTTCACGAATCTGGAATGGGCCAAGCCATAATGAATCAATATTTCCATGGCTACCTTTTGTTTCCCTTCTCTTGTCTCATACCAGGACAAAGTCTCCAACTTTGAATTCCCTAGCCTTGGCCTTCTTATCAAAAAAAATATTTACTTTCAACTGGTGCTCTTTGATATGGTCCACCACTTGGAGTCTATTTTCTTCTAGCCTCTTAAGAAATAGGATCATCTTGTCAATGGAATCCTTGTACTATTCATCTTCTATTCCCTGTAGCAACTTGAGATCCGACATCTCAATTGTGATGGGAATTTATGCTTCGACTCCATACAACAGTTAGAATGGTGACATACCTATTTCCTTCTTAGGAGTGATCCTATCCGCCCAGAATGCATCATACAACTTTTTATGCCAATTCCTTTGGTTCTCATCTACAAGATTTTGTGGACAATGGTCACAATGTTCTTGTTGCTTGATTTGGCCTTTTCATTTCCCTATGGGTAGTAGTCCAATGAATGAGATAAAGAGATTCCGTAGCCATAAAAAAACTTGGTCAACTCCCTTGAAGAGAAATAGGTAGCGTTATCTGCTACAATCTTTTGTGGTACTCTGAAATGTACTATGATATTCTCCTTGATGAAGTTGCATACTGTTTTGGTGTTAGCTTGCTTGGCTAGAATGGCCTCCACCCATTTTGTGAAGTAATCTGTCACCGTGAGCACATACGTGTGCCCCGCTTTTGAGTGAGGATTCAGAAAACCAATGAATTTCATCACCCACTGCTGAAACAGTTCTTTAATAACAATCGGTCTAAGTGGTAGTGCAGTAAGTTATGGTCTTCCCAATGAATTGTTGGCATGCTTCACATTTGGAAACCCAATCTTGAGTGTCTGCAAAGAGGGTAGGCTAATAATACCTTCCTTGTAGGATCTTGTGTGCAGTGACCATCACTAAAAAATTCCCACCACACGCTTGGTCATGGTATGATTTAAGAATTTTTTCTTTTTGCTCTTTATCTACGCACCTGAGGAAGCATCCATCCAGGCCTCTCTTGTAAAGGGCATGATTCCAGATTACAAAATGTGTAGCCTTCATCTTTAGTGTTCTTCTTTTCTTGTAATCAAGATGAGGAGGGAATTCTCCATAAGTTAAGTAATAGGCAATATCAGCATACCACTCATCAGTAGTGGTTACAAAGAGGACATGTGGGTTGTTTTCGTAACAAGTTGAGAAAGCACAATTTTCTTCACCATGTTGAGCTTTGAGTGTTTCATCTTCAACAATCAACCTACACAAACCATTCCCCCTTACCATATTGGAGGTTCAAATCTCCAAGTTATATTCTTGATCCTTTTTAATTCAATTTTCTCTTTCAGCTTTGGGATCCTGTTGTCTCAAGATGGACTTGATTGCACTTCTAGGGACCATCACCACCATATGAGATTTGAGGATGTAAAACCTGAAATTGTTTATAACCTTGACCACTACATAGGCATTCTTCTCTAATTGGCTATAGTTGAGTTCATGATTTTTCAATGGGAAACTCATGAAAGCAATAGGTGCTTCCACACCTTCATCATTTTTCTGAACAAGAATGGAAGAGAGTGTATGTTCTGATGCATAACAATACATGATGAAATATTTATTAAAATATGGAGACACAAGAGTTAGAGCCTTGGTGATGGATTTTTTGATATCTTCAAACACTTCCTTCCCTTCATTGTTCCATTTGAATTTTTCCTGTGGTTTCATCATGGTGGTGATGTGCTTTGTCAATTAAGAAAACTCAGGAACAAAGTGACGAAGAAAATTCACCTTATTGAAGAATGAATGAACTCCTTTCTTGCTTGTGGGTAGAGATAATGCTTGAATGGCTTGTACTCTCTCAGGATCAATGTGTGCTCCATGTTTGTTCACAATGTGCCCTAGTAAATTTCCTTTCATGACTCCAAAAATGCACTTTTTTGGATTTAGTGATATGTCATGTTTTTTGCACCTTGCAAGTACTTATTCCAAGTGATGGATATGATCTCCCCCCTTCTTTGAAAACACCATGAGATCATCAAGATATATGAACAATGCAATGTTTTAGATCTTTGAATGCCAAATCCATCACCCTTTGAAATGTAGCTCCCGCATTGATTAGGCCAAAAGGCATTCTGTTGTAGGTAAAAGTTCCCCAAGGTGTTGTGAAGGTTGTCTTGGTGTGATCCTCCTCTGCCACTTTGATTTGATTATACCCTGAGAATCCATCAAGAAATGAAAGCATTTTAGATCCAGTGACTAATTGCAAAATGTGGTCCATGATAGGGAGAGGATATTTGTCTTTCAGTGATGCCTAGTTCAAGTTACGAAAATCTACACATATTCTTATTTCATCATTCTTCTTCCGCATCGGGACAATGTTATCCGTCCACATTGAATGGTGGATAGGAAAGATGATTCTTACATTAAGAATCTTCATTACCTCCTCCTTGATGGTATCAACAATCTTTGGGTTGTATGGCCTTTGTTTTTACCTAAAGGGCTTAGCATCCTACTTCAAAGGAATTAAGTGATGCATTTCCTTCGATTGGAAGGATTTGAGTTCGTCATAAGAGTAATTCAAAACATTCGAATATTTCTTGAGTAATGCAAAAAAAAATCTTTTCTCCTCAGGAGAGAAACATTTTCCAATGTTGACCCATCCTTGGCTCCTCTGGTGTGCCAATTTTTTCCTTATCAAAATCAGATGGTCACCAAGAAGATTGTTTTTCTTTCTCTTAAATGAATCTATCGTGTTTGTCAAAGAGGTCTTTCATAGAAACTAGGCCTTTGGGAATCTTGTTTTCTTTCAATTTTTATCACTCCTTCATCAACCCATTCAATTCCTTCTTTCTCTTCTCCGGCTACCGCTTCTCAGTGTGGATTCTCACCTCCCTCAAAAAAAAAGATTCATGAAATTATCTCTTTGTTCCAAGAATGCTAAAATATGGTTATCATCATTAAAGACTTGCCAATGATTTGCATTATCTGGTACAGTAGGCTTGAATACCATTTCAATGGTCACCTTGTCTTTACCAAAATAAGGATGAGGTGTCACTAGGGAAGCCGACACCGCAAGAGAATCAACATTTTAATTTTTCTCTCTTGGGATATCTTTAATGGAAGATTCATCGAAAGATTCAATATAGTCTCATACTCTGTTTCTATAATGACAGAGTCTTGGATTCTTCACCTAATATTGTTAACGGACTTGTTTTACTATCACCTCCACATCACCTCCACATCTCAGCTTCTTGATTACCATGTCTTCTGCCACACCTATGCCTAAGAGGATAGCTTCATACTCCACCGTGTTATTTATATTATCAAATTACAGCTTGTAGGAAAATAAGTACAATTCACCAGAAGGAGAGTACAACACTACACCTACTCCTGAACCTGCACTGGAATGACTACCATCAAATTCCATCATCCAAACTTGATCTTCTTCCTCTTCCATAAGAAGTGGCAAGTTCTCATCTTTTTCTAATGTGAGGAAGTAATTTCCTAGCCCGCTATCTTGAAAGAGAATGTTTTCCTTTGGATCATCAAACTTTCATACTGTGAACTTCATCTTCCTTACTGGTAGTAACTTCTTCATCTCTCCTTTCACTGGAATAGTTGCAGATGACCAGTATATTTTTATTTCTCCACCCAAGTCTCTGTAGAAGCTTTGGCTCAATAGCATGCCAAAGGATGTTGGGATGTCTGCCACCAAGATGGTCAGGAGCACCTTCTTGTCTGGAAAATCAGCTAGTTCTACATGTGCATCTTTGATTCTTCCTACCAATGGCACTTGTTTGGATTCCATTGAATAGAAATTTTCATTCACCTAGGTTAAGGTGAGGCCTAAAGAATTTGCAAATTTGATGGGCATCACATTATCTGAGGCTCTGGAATCTATGATACAATTATTTAGCTGGAAGCCTTTAATGAGGAGTGACAAGTAGAAAGGTTCAACCTTGTTGGTTTTGGAGGCACTGAGAGCTAGCATGTTTTGAGAAGGTGGTGTGGATGGTGTGGGGAGTAAGCCTTTGGAACTTGGACCTGAGGTTATAGGATTACTGCCATGGACTACATCAATGAACCTATCAAATTGGGTGGAATGCATTTGTAGGTATTCTATTTCTAAGAGCTGGACTTTAGTTTTTCTTGCGTGTTCCACAAAGTCAAATGGGGTTATGGTGGGCGAGGAATAGGTTCTGGGAATGACAAAATATTTACATGGTGAAGGATTTTCTATTTTGGGTGTTGAATTTTCCTTCACGGGTGCATTAACTAGCTTGGAAGGAGATGGGGATATAGGTTTTGATGAAACCTTAGATGTTTTTATGAGAACAACATTTGAAGGAGAATTATTCTTAGTAACCTTTGAGCTGAGAGAAGGATTAGATGACTTACTTGGTATGGCAGCATGATCCTTGCTAACAAGTGGGTCTAATTTTTCTTTAGCTGACTCCATAGTAGGAGGTAATGGTGATCCTCTACTGATGATTTTATTTTTTGGGACCTCTGTAGAAGAATATTCTTTCTTATTATTTTCCTTCACTATAGTTTCCGAGGATGGAGCACCTTTCTTGGAAGATGTGCGAGTGTAAACTATGCATGAGAAACTTGGATCTTCTTCATCCTCATCATCTTCATCATCAACATACTCGATTAGGTCATTATGCATATCACAATTAACTTCCTTGACCTCAATATAGTTTTCATAGTTCTCCACATTTTCTTCTTCAAGTTATTCAATTTTCACTTCCTCCTCTGGTTCTTCGGTATCACAAGTGGAATTAACTAGTGGTGCTTCAAGAGTGAGCTAGTGAGGAGGTGGGGAAATCCTTGGTCTATTGGGAGGATGTGGCTTCCTTGGAGTGTTCCGCATTGTGATCTAGGACAATGTTTTCTTCAAGGAAACCAAGTAATTTTCCATTTTTTGGAACATTGGTTTTATGGTGACTGAGCCTAAAATTTGTCCCTTTTTCTTTCCATTTGGGCCTTTCACTTTACTGGATAGGATTAGATCATCATCGGTTTCTATCACATGGTCTTGAGCTTCCCTCAATGTTCTTGGTTGGGTTCTTCTAAGGAAGAAACCTACTTCTGATGGCAAGGCACTAATGAAGAACCTCTTCAAATTGTTTTTAGGAGGAACCACATCTTTGGCGATTCTTATTATCACTTTATTATATATTGCTATGAATTATCTCATTAATTCGAAGGTTTATTTGTTAATTTGTACCGATTGGACCAAGAGATCCTGGCAGTCTTCTGTGGTCTTAAATATGTGTTTGAATGCACTTCTTATATATTCCCAACAGGTGACAGACCTCGACGGTAGCATGTAGAACCATTCGGCATCCTTTTCTTGTAGTGACTCCACAAAGATCCTAACTAACACATCTTTGTCCTCCATTCCCAATACACTGTAAATGGTGATAAATGTTGCTACATGTTCTTTGGGGAATTGAGAACCACCCCCTCTGAATTTTGGAAAAAACATTCTTGAGCCTCTTAGCAGCTCATGGAGTGGTTGAAAAAGGGTGAGTGGGCTAGTGTTTCTCCCCCAAGGTACATTAGGCCTATGGATGTCACAATCATGATCATAATTCCTAATTATATTTTTTTCTAGGTTCCAACCTCTCTAAGGTTATGGCTTCCGATGTTACTCTTTCATCTACCTCAGCTTGAAGTCTTTCAATTTCTTCAAGTTGAGCTCTTATTTCCTCTTCCTCTCTTTCTTCTCTTTCTCTATCTTCTTCTTCAGTCTCTACATTAGTGAAATCTTCAAGGTTCTCATTGTTGTATGGAAATTCACTGTCCAAAGGGTTGAAAACACTTAAGTTCCCAATATGACTAGTTGTTTGACAAAATTATACCTTGGAATTCTAAGAAGCTCCTATCTTCTTTGAATCTCTTCAAAAATAGGGTCGGTTTGTCCTCCTTGTCTCATTTTCTAGGTGTATCTTCTATCCGCCAACTTGGAAATTTATGTTCTTCTTTGTGGTGCTAGAATTTGTCTTTGCCTCTCTAATTCAGCAATGTGTTCTTCTTCAAGGTCAATAATTCTCATGGTAATGAAGTAGTGATTGACAATTTTTATGTTCTACAGGATAGCTTCTCTCAAATCTAAAGCAATATCCTCTTGGATGTGGAAGAGAAATTCAACTCTTTCAACATGAGGATTTCATGGAATAGCCATGGTTTGTAGACATGTGGCTCATAAAGCTTTTCAAATTATAGAAATTTTCCTTTTTTTTAATTTTGAATTTTCAATTTTTTTTGTATTTTTCAGACCTTCTGGTCATATTGAGGTGTAGATGCTGCTAAATCTGCCCCATGGTGGGTGCCAAAAATAGTTAGAGAGAAAAATTTTCAGGGAAAAATTATTGGTTATCTTGTCAATGCTCTGGGATTTTAGGTCCCTCTAATTAACCAAAGTAGCTATCGTATGTGCATGCGCAAGTAAAAATGAGTTTTCTCATGGTGGCCTTACAGTTAGGGATCCAACAAGGACACTCCACTAACCCTATGGAAAAATCTTGGAGATATATGCAAGGGAAGAATTTTCTAGGAGAGTGGGAAAGGGAGTGAGAAAATTAGAAAAGATAAAATAATGTTGCAAGTAGAAAATCAGAGACTTGCATACACTAGCCATAAACTTCATTACATGCACTTGAATTTAAAAGAAAACAAATCTATGTAACAGCAACAAGACCAAATAGAGTTTGATGAACACAAAGTACCACTAAACCCCTCAGTCAAAAAAGGCTAAAATTCCTTCTTCCTTTATTGAAGCTCAAGTAGAAATTGTACATATCATATAAATGGAAGACATTTTGAGTAGGGAAAAATAGAAGAAATTTGTTATCTCTTTACTCTCTTCACAAGGATATCTCTCTCATGAATTCACAAAAAACAGCTCCAATATCTAAGAAGTTTAAGAAGATTTTAGAATTTTTCTAAGAAGAAGATCAAATGAGGAGCTAGTTACAATTTATAGAAGAGGATGCAACTCTTCATCTTCCCGGTGACTTTTCAAATACTTTAATTTGACTTTATATTATTCATATTCCACATAAATATTTAATTCCCTTTTATAAAATCAAGGCAACTTAAAGATTACATTATGTTTCTAAAGTCACTTAAAGTAATATTAAAAAGTGCAAACCTCAATGCAAAAATATAACATTGATGAGAGACAGTGTTGAGTGAGAAGAGAAGAAGAAGAAGAATTATGTGGAAGAATGAGCTGATGCGGTGGACTTGCCTCCATTATGTGACTGCTATCCACTTCGCGTTCGTGAGAAGACTTATTTCTTTCCAAGATCCTTGTTAAAATGAGTTGTTGCAAGTGTTACTATGTCAACATGAGGGATGCAAATGCAGCTCAAGGTTTCAGTCCATCCATTGATCACACTATTGATGTCCTTGCACTTCCCGAACCATGATGAGTGCTTTTCTGTGATAAGTGCAATGGAGGCTCAGACCTCTGAGAGGAAGTCGAGAGTATCCTTAATGAAGTACAATGGGCTACCCACGCCTTTCTTGACATATTCTTCAAAAGGATCGATCAACTCATCAGCAGTTGTGTGTTCGCTCATTGCAGGTACTCCAAGTTTCCAAACTTTCTGATTTATACTATCCTGTAGCTTGTATGTTTGTTCTTCTTTCTCCTCTAGCTCTGTGAAACCCCGATTAATTGCCTCAAACCTGATTTGTGAGGCCCTTGCCCATACACATGTCAAGTCTTCTGCAGGAGTTTCAAAAACCTTCTTATCGATCAACTCCTGATGATGGGTGTTTCTCATCTCGCTCACTACTGGTCCCAGAGGCTCCTAGTACTCTCTTTCTTTCTCCACATCCTCTTTGAATACTTGTGTTCTGTTGGTTATTGCGCACATGTACGTAAAAATCTTGACTACCTTATGGAGTGATGGCTTCCCTTTTTTTTAAGATTGAGTCGATCCATTCATTATTTTCTCACCCCTGTATCATGAGCTCATGCATTCGTCTGATAGATGCTGGATCGAATCTACTGATGAGTGCCACTTTCTCAATAGGAAGTATTGTAGTGCTTGGTTCCACCATATGTTACACATAAGATGAAAGATTTTGTACTTGTTCCTATAGTACCTCAATCTTCTCTTTATATTCTTTATTCCTCTCCACCATGTGAGCAGAAGATTGTTGATATATGTGTAAATCTCCCTCATGAGTAGTTGTTTCCAATTAGATCATGCTCATCTCATAGTTGGTTGGTGTCATCTCATCCACTGACTTGATTACCTTTGGCTGAGATACTTCAATTTACTCTTTACCTATCTCTCCACTGTAGAATCATGAGGTTGTATGTGTAATCTTTCTTGACCTTTTTTCTTTATCCAATAAGACAATTGCTGATAGATCAGGGGTTGCTACTTGTTGCACAATACAAGTGTCAGGGATGACCATTTCCCACATCCACATAAACATTTTTCTGTATTTAGGCTCAATGATGGGTGCACCAACCATTCCTTATTCTAGAGGAGGAGGAAAGTCTTGAATGAGAGGGGTGTTGGTGTCAACAAGAGGTGAGACCTCCTATGGTAGCTCAAAGAATGAATCATGAACCATGTACTCCTTGTTTTCCTATGCTTCTGCTATTGGATTTTATGTTTGCATTACTAAGATCAAGTTTTCCTCCTGCAGTGACGCCAATGAGCCTTCTTCTACCCTAACTTTCTTAGGTGTCTTTTTGCAGGAAGAAGTTTCTAAGTCCATGGCCTTCCTTTTTAAACTCACTCCAAATTGTTTACAGATGGAAGTCACCTCCACCACTTTTGAAGATGAATGATGTGAAGATTTCTTCTAGCTTGGATGAATTCCCCATGACTGGATGACCATAGTCATTTTCTTCTAAAACCAGTTCCTCATTCTCCTCACCACCTTTTTAGTCCACTCCAATATATCTCCTGATTCACAAGCATGTCAATTGATTAAGGGAATTGGCGACATCTTGAATGTTACATACTCAGGGCCATACATCTTTGTCCGATCATCATATAAGATGTCTTTATACCAAGATAACTTGAATTTATTTATCTCATTGACTATCATCCTCATGTGGTCCTTTTCACGTACTTCAAACTCATCAGTATAGTTGGCCTAGTATTCCTCGACTTATGGCTCATGTTAAAATTTTGGGACATAGAACAATTTGGGATCTCTTCAGATGTTGAAGTTGGGCATGACGAGGTAGGAATGTAAATTCAAATGTGGGAAAGTAGCCTCCAGCTGAGATGTGTCATTTGATATTTTGCACGTGAACACCCCTAGAGATATAGGGGATGAAATCAACTTCTTTGTCCTACTTCTAAGCTTTTCATTCACTTGAGTGATCTTCATGTAGAGATTTAACAATATAATCTGGTCATTGAGGTACTTAGACAATCTCAGTGGAGCTTGGTCGAAGCCAACAACTCGTATATAGGAGAAGGTTGAGAATCGTATGAAGTATGAGCCATATTCCTTAATCAGGGATGCCGCTTATGGTGACATCTTAGCTTTAATATACCCTTCTACACTTTGGAGCACGTATATGGTGAATGCATTATTCATGCAAGAGAAATGCTCGTTTCTCTTCTCCATTACCAACTGTGGAAGTTACTCAAATGTGGGCACCTTTGTAGCAATGTTCTGCATGAGATCCAATCCTTTGAATGATCTCGAGATTAAAAGGATATAAACTAGGTAAGAAATCATATGGAAATTCCTCATCGTGGGCACTTGGAGTAGTTACAGATGGATATTTTTGTTGATGATCTACCCCTAGTCAATCCTTTGCTTTCCTTATGTCAATGTCAGGATGAAAAGGCCCATCCAGTCCTAGAATTATCTCGTTCTTGCTTCTCCCATAACTCTACTGAGGAGAGTGATGACATCAGAATACCCTTCTCAGAAATCACACCTTGGAAGATTCTTGGGCATCTTGGAAGGATTTATTCCTATTTTCAACCATGAGCCAAGTGCTACTCCTTGGACATATGAATCCATTATTTCCTAATCATGTGAGGCTCTATCTTTTGAGATGACGACCATGTTAGGGGATGTCGGTATCTACAGAGAGAGTGAAATGATCCTAGGAATGATGACCGCCATCGTTGTACCATTTTCATCTCATATGGTTCGTGTCTCGGGCTTGTAGTGTAAAGAGAAGGCTAGGAATAACTTGAGACTTTTCACAAACACTAGGTGTCCTACAGCGGAGAGCAAACCACTTCTGAATATCTATTCTTCAATACTTGGAAGCCATATGAATCTTAAGGTCATCCAGGTCCATGTATAAGACATCATTATCTTCCACATCATACTTGCAAGTGAAGGGCTATGTTGGCTTCTGACCCGTCTACTTCGACTTCATGTTTATCCTAGAATGAACAACTTACTATTTTTAGTAAGTGTGAAAAATCAAGTTCCTGATATTTAACTAAATATTGTGGTTCTATTTTCCTCTTTCTCCTTGCATTCCTCGATCCTTCTAGATCAAATTTCTATTTTTAGCAGGTGTCTATGGGACTACTTACTATTTTTATTAAGTGTCAAAAATGTACATTCTAGTGAGTTCTTAGCCACAACGCATCTTTAATTTCATCGTCTCCTTCGAAGGTTCTTTTGTTGATGACTTTCCTGAAATAGGAGTCCTTATGTAGTAGACCTATTATTTTTAGAAAGTGGACTTCTGGAGGTTAGATTGACGTGGAATGTAGTTTTTTTATATGTTTTTTTCCTAATATCACCCTTCTGCAATTTCAGGCCCACCCGCTTAATAGTCTAGGAGATTTTAAAGTTTTAAATTTTGGGTCTGGCAACGGTGCTTCTAGATGCAGCAGCCATTAATGGACCTTGAAATTTTAGGTCTAGTTTTCTCCTCCATTTGTGAAAAAACTTATATTTTTAATGTGGGGTTTTTCTTCTAATGCTTCATGTGTAATTCTACTTCGTTTCGCCCAACAGTTTACCGGGAAATTAGATTTTTTCTTCATTGAGCTAGAAGTGGGATTTCTTTGTTGTGGATGCTTTATTACACGAGAGGAGATTTTGAAGGTTTCTTCTTAATGGGTGAATTTTTCCATGTCTACTATCCTTGACCTCAGGAACGTGATGGATATCAAATTCCATGGTGGTCCTGGAGCTGACACATGTCCTCGATCCGATGGCAGGGAATTTGAGCTCCAAAAATGCACCTAGGGGCTGAACTGTCAAGTTTGAAGGTCATATGAGGGTCCTAAAGGTCACATGGGGGCTGGGAAAAATTTTCAAAGGTTTTTTTAGCTGACCTCAGGGATTTTGGGGACATAAAATCCCTCCAATCTCTTGGTGCTAACATGTGTCCTCTCGAAAATTGACTAACTCATGAACTACCTTCAAGAGGGTAACTTGGAGTGATGATAAAGTGATCTCTTGGTGGAATTTCTTGGTGAAATTTTATATGATTAGGAATTTATATTTAATTTTGAATCCAATGGTGGGGTTATAATGTCTTATTCATCCATTTGATCCATGAAAAAGTAGATTTTTTATTTGGGACTCCACCTGTGCCTGAGAAAAACTATCTGCAAACTCTACGCTCCAAGGTGTTGTGAAAAATATTATTTCACCATCATGTAGGTATTGGAATCCTATTTCCTTATATGTTTTCTTTTCATCTAAATCCATTCAGAGCTCCTGAAATATTCTTCTGAAGCCCAATAGTTGTTTTAGGCTTGTGAACCCTGTTTTTTACTCAGATTGCTCCAAGTCTTTCATCCCCAAACCTTCCAAAATAATTTCCATGATGTTATAAGGTCTTAAATTCACCTCCATTTTTAATTTTTCCGTTCTGTTATGCTCCAGAGGGTTAATCGAGTCATGGGAAGGCTAGCGATAGCCCTTCCCAATACTACCAAAAGATATCATCTTTTCAGAACTTCCTAAAATCACCTAGGCTACTGATTTAAATTTCCTAAATCACCTAGGGGGATGAGATAACATTTTCTTAGGGGTCACTAGATTGATATGGTGGACTTGGTGTGCCTGGGAATGGCAGAACATGAAAATTTTTACATATGGGTATAATTGTCATGTTTGGAAATTGTCAATTTCCTTGTTGCACATTTACACGACAACACATACTATGCCTTTGATGATTAATAACTTATAATAGATTAATCCATAAATAATTAATGTTTAGAATCCATCTTGACAACCTATGATAACCATGTGCAATCATAAGGGTTTAAACCCTACTCGGTCCCCGTATGAATTCTCTACACGAGCCAATATATCCAGTATATCATTTAGTTAGATATTTTAAAGGTATAGAGAATCATGTGTGTCTTCTTAGTTTCAGATTCCCACTCACAAAACATTTTAAAATAATAACTCATGATAGACTATGTCATCAGTAATTTGCAATACTATGGCCATAGTTTTGAATTGCACTAGCAAGCCTAGTTTTATGACTACACATAATCCACATGAAACCTTTCCTTTCCATTTCACTAAACAACTGTCTCATTCATAGTATCAGGATTCTTTTCCATTCTTAAGTTATTAAGTTCATATTTAACCACTTTAGTTTATTCATTTATGAGAATGTAACCCTTCATCCTATGGATAGGTTAACTAAGTTTCGTGATGTTGATCAAATCATGTTAGAGGTACGCAATGATCTCCATGAGTCATTGCATAAGCATGTACTCATTATCGTGTGATTTACAACTACATCATATTACAATGATTGACTGGGTTTATGTTAGGAATTAAATAAAAAATGTGTGGAAACAATTCCTCAAATCACAAAAGTAGGAAACTATTTATTAGAATAACATATATAAACAATACACAAAAGAAGACAAGATAAGATTTAACGTGTTTCACCCAATATGGGCAACATCCACCAAGAAATTTCTCATATTTTATTATTAACAAGAGTAAAACAAACTCTCATAGTCTTCTCTTAGTTACAATTACATAGCAATAGCTCATAAACTCACAACAAAATTCGCAAGATGTTAAACCACATCTAAAACACAATTGACACCTAATTGCTCAACCTTGATAAATCTTAATCACCTCTTGATGTTTTAAGAATCAATATCTCTCTTAATCACTCAATATGCATTAGGATTACCCTAACACCTCTATTTATAAGATCACAATCCTTCTAGGAAGTTCTATATCCAACCCTAGAAGTTTGAAAGTCGTGACCTTTCAAATTCTCACGGATGGAAAAAATTTCACTGTGACAATCGCCAATTAACCAAAAATTAACAAAAAATATGTAGCACAAAAACAACACAACCACAAAATGATCTTGAAGTCTCCAAACTTAACCATTAAAACTTTGACACTTCAATGTTGATTCCAGAAGACCAAAAATAGGCTCCACATACCAACAATATCCCACTTGGAGATTTTTCCCACTAAGAAAAGTTCTCAACCATTCATTATCATCCATGAAGGAGAACCAAAGTTGAACACAACTTCAACTTATCCCTTGTGACCACCTTGGTAATCATATCCATGGGATTCTGACTGGTATGAATCTTTTCCAACTTCAACTTATCTTCTTCCAAAGCTTCCCTGATGAAATGATATCTCAGTTGAATGTGCTTTGTCTTAGAGTGGAAAGAAAAGTTCTTTGCCAAATTAATAGTGCTCTGACTATCACTTTGTAGTATCCCAACTTCCTTCTTATGCCATAACTCATCAAGAAACTATTGTAACCAAATCATCTCCTTGTTTGCCTCTATGGCAACAACATACTCAGCCTCTATGGTTGACAAATCCAAAACCTTTTGTAACCATTAAATCCAACTCACAGGTATATCACCAACCATAAATACATATCCTGTTGTGCTCCTTCTACTATCAAAATATCCTGCCATGTATGAATCTCACAGCCATGCAATGTAGTGTTTGATTAACCAAAATAAAATGTTGCTCCCATGGTCCCTCTTAAATACCAAAGTATCCACTTCACTACCTATCAGTGCTCTCTACTAGGATCACTCATAAACCTTCTCACTACTCCCACTACATGGGAAATATCAATCTTACTACATACCATAGCATATATCAAGATACCAACTTCCGATGAGTATGATACCCTGGACATTTGGATTCTATCCTCCTCAGTCCTGGGACTCTTCTTCGTTGATAATTTAAAGTGACCTGCCAAAGGAGTACCAACTGGTTTAGCATATTGCATACTAAAACTCTCCAAGACCTTCTTTATGTAATCTTCTTGATATAATACCAGCTTCCTCTCCTTCCCGTTCCGATTTATTCTCACACAAAGGCTTTGTTTCACTTCTTCCAAATCCTTCATAGTAAAGGAGTCACCTAGATGCTTCTTGAGTACCTTTATTTCATGCATGTTCTTCCCTGAAACAAGCATATCATCCACATAAAGGCACATAATAATATAACTACCACCAAGAAACTTGTTGATGTACACGCAATGGTCTGAGTGACACCTTGAGCAACCCTACTCCTACATAAAAATGTCAAAATTCTTGTAACATTTTTATGGAGCTTGTTTCAGGCCATACAAGTTCTTCTTCAATTTACACACTAACCTCTCCTTCCCTTTGACCTCATAACCCTATCTGCTGCATATACAATTCCTCCTCCACCTCACCATGAAGGAATGCAGTATTCACATCTAACTATTCTAAGTGCAATTATTCTACTGCTACTAAACCAAGAACAATCCTAATAGAAGTCATTTTAACAATAGGACAAAAAAATCATCAGAGTCTATACCTTTCTTCTATACAAATCCCTTGACCACTAACCAAGCCTTGTACCTTTTTTTTACTCCATCTTCCTCTTTGATTTTTTACACCCATTTTTTCGAAAATTATCTCTTACCTTTGGGTAGCTCCACTAGATCCCAAGTCTAGTTCTTCATAAGAGAACCATGCTCTTCATCTATGGCCTACTCCCCCTTCTTCCTGATATCCACCTACACTACTTCCTAAAAGTACTCTAGCTCTCCACTGGCAGTGAGAAATCAATAATTCAAATACAAAGTAAAAATTTTAGGTTCCCTTCTTACCCTAAAAGACCTTCTTACCTTAGAGTTTGGGATTCCTGATGGACAGGTTCCTGAACTAGCTATGTCAAAATGTGATGCACCTAAAATGACCCTTTGGATACCTTGTCATCCGCAAAGTCCTCTAACACTGTATATTATTTATTTGATTCCTCTTTTTTTTCCTATAACTATTAAAGAAAATATCTCTAGACCAAAATATTTTATTATCCTTTAGACTCCAAACACGGAAACCAAAGTCATCATCACCATATCCAATAAAGGTGCATTTCTCATACTTAGCCTCTAACTTGGTCCTATCATCTTTATCAATGTGAACAAATACCTCACATCCAAATACTCTAAGAAATGAACAATCGATTTTCTTACCAGACCAAACCTCCTTAGGTATACCTCCATCCAATGCCATAGAGGGTCCTTTGTTAATTAGATAAACAATTTTTCTCACCTCTTCCACCTAAAACATGAGTGTCAGGCTTGCATGTAACCTCATGCACCTAGCATGCTCCATGATTGTCATGTTCATTCTCTCTGACACTCCATCTTCCTATGGAGTCTTTGAAACCACCCTTTTCCTGCGGATCCCATTTACTGAATAGTAATCAAGATATTCATTGTTGCAATACTCCTCTCCATTATCTGACTTGAGACATTTCAACTTGAGACTTGTTTCATTCTCAACCAAGGATTTCCATCTTTTGAAAGTTTCAAACACATTAGATTTCTTTCTAATTTCATATACCCAGAATTTTCTAGTTACATCATCAATGAAAGTTACATAATAACATAAACCATTAATAGGGTTTACCTTAGCTGGTCCACATACATATGTATGTACCAACTCTAACTTACCCTCCTTTTTGGTAGGTCCAACCTTGAGGAATCTCACCCACTTCTATTTCCCATAAACACAGTTGTTAGGAAATAAGGGATAAAATATGTGGAATAATCCCTCATAGAATTGCAACAGTAGAAAATAATATGCAGAAAATATTACAAATCTCAAATAAAAGTGCAGAATAAAATAACACAACACAAAGAGATAGTATTTAACGTGGTTCACCCAATTTGGGCTACATCCACCAAGAATCACTTGCTCAAATTTTATTACAAGCCACCACTCTCTCAATACAATACCTAGATCTGTTTGGAGCTATGCTCAACAAACTTTATAGAATTCACACCCGAATTCAAAGCACATCTGCAATGTTTTTCATACATGTATCATATGCATAAAACCATATAAATAGACAACTGCTTAAGTAGTTTTACAAAACCACGGGTATCAAACCATGGGTAAAAACCGTCTCATAAACCTATGGGTCAAAATCCCACCCATATGAGAAAATCAAATTTCTCGATATATCGAGCATGTTTTAAGGCCTTGAAAAAAAAATTGGGGGCTGTGCCCCCAAACCCTGGTGAGGATACATGAAAAGTGTATAGTACTCTTAGTGTACAGTCTTTAACACTTTCACACATGAAAATGGGCTCCACAACCTAACAATCTCCCACTTAGAGACCAGTTTTCCTCTGAGCAAGCTTCTCAACCCTTCACTAGTTTCTGTGAAGACAAGCCAAAGTTGAAAACAACTTTAGTTTTTCCCTTGTGACCACCTTGGTCATCATGTCTGTAGGATTCTGACTAGTATGGATCTTCTCCAGTTTCAACTTCTCTTCCTCCAAAGTTGTCCTAATGAAATGGTACCTTAGCTGTATATGCTTCGTCCTAAAGTGGAAAGAAAAGTTCTTACCTACGTTTATAGCACTCTAACTATCACTATGTAGATTTTCTTCCTCCTACTTATGCCCCAACTCCTTAAGCAATTGTTGTAACCAAATCATTTCTTTTCTTGCCTCTGTGGCAGCAACATACTCAGCCTCTATGTTTGACAAAGCCACCAGCTTCTGTAGTCGTGAAATCCAGCTCATTGTTGTCCCACCTCCAGTGTAAACATAACCTATCATGCTCCTCCTGTTGTCTACATCTCCAGCCATATCTAAATCTACATAACCACACAAAGTCGTGTCTGATCCACTGTAGCACAAAATTATCCCCATGGTCCCTCTCAAATACCGAAGGATCCACTTTACTGCCTGCCAATGATCTCTACCTGGATCACTCATAAATATACTCACCACTCCCACTGCATGGGAAATATCAAGTTTGGTACACACTTGGACATTTGGTTTCTCTACTACTCTATCTTGGGATAATACTCCTGTGATAACTTAAAATGGCATGTCAAAGGAGTCCCAACTGGTTTAGCATCCTGCATATTAAACCTCTCCAAGACTTTCTTAATGTACTCTTCCTAAGATAAATTCAACTTCCATTCCTTCCTATCCCGAGATATCCTCACACCAAGGATTTGTTTGGCTACCCCCAAATCCTTCATAGTAAAGGATTCACTTAGCTGCTTCTTGAGTACTTTTATTTCCTACATATTTTTACCTGCAACCAACATGTCATCCACATACAAACACAAAATAATATAACTACCATCCTTAAATTTCTTTGTGTACACACAATGGTTAGAATGACATTTAATATAACCTTGCTCCATCATGAAGCTATCAAATTTCTTATATCATTGACGTGGAGCTTGTTTCAAGACATACAAGCTCTTCTTTAGTTTACACACCATCTCCTCTTTACGTTTGACCTCATAGCCCTCTAGTTGCTGCATATATAGTTCCTCCTCCAAATCACCATGGAGAAATGCAATCTTTACATCAATCTGTTCTAAGTGCAAGTCTTCTGCTGTAACTATTCCTAGAATAGTTCAAATAGAAGTCATTTTTACCACAGGAGAAAAAATCTCATCAAAATCTATACCTTTTTTCTATGCAAACCCATTGACCACCAATCGGGCCTTGTATCTTTTCTTGCCTCCTTCTTCCTCTTTGACTCTAAACACCCACTAGTTCTATAATGCTTTTTTTCCTTCGGGTAGCTTCACCAAATCCCATGTTTGGTTCTCCATGAGATCATGATGCTCCTCATCCATGGATTTCTCTCACTTCTTCCTGGCATCTACCTGCATTGCTTCATCAAATCTCTCTGGCTCTCCACAATTAGTGAGTAATAAATAATAAAGATAAGGAGAAAAACGTTCAGGTTCTCTTCTTACCCTAGAATACCTGCTCAATGTAGGAGTTTGGGGTTCCTATTAAGGAGTTCCTAAACTGATTCATGTGTCACTTTTCCATCTAGAAGATCTCTATCGTTGCATATTATCTCTTGGATTCTACCCTATTTTCCTATAACTACTACTTATACATGACTTTCTCATTAAAGACCACATCCCTAGATCAAATTATTTTCTTGTCCTTAATACTCCAACATTTATATCCAAATTAATCACCACCATAACCAATGAAAGTACATTTTTCTGACTTAGCCTCTAGCTTGGTCCTGTCATCCTTGTCTATATGAACAAACACCTCGCATCCAAAGACTAAGAAATGGATAATAAAATTTCTTACCATACCAAGCCTCCTCATCTATGTCTCCATCCAAGGCACTTGAGGGTCCTCTGTTTATCAAGTAAATAGATGTGATCACCGCTTCTACCCAAAAAGAAAGAGGCAGTCTTGCATGTAACCTCATGCTCCTAGCACGTTCCATTATTGTTTTGTTCATCCTTTATGATACCCCATTCTACTGCAGAGTTCTTGAAACCATATTTTGCCCATGGATTCCATTCTTAGAATAGTAATCATCAAATTCATTGTTGTAATACTCCCCTCCATTATCTAACCTGAGACATTTTAGCTTAAGACTTGTTTCATTCTCTTCCAAGGCTTTCTATTTAAAAATGTGTCAAATACATCAGATTTGTTTCTAATACGATAAACCAAAAATTTCCTTATTGCATCATCAATAAAAGTAACATAATAACTTGAACCCCCAAGAGATGATACCTGAGTTGGCCCCCACACATCAGAATGCACCATCTCTAACTTACTCTCTTTCTTTGTAGGTACAACCTTGAGAAACCTTACTCACTTTTGTTTCCCATATATGTAGTCATCACAGAACTCCAAACCTATTTCTGTATATCTAGGAAAATCCTTCTTTATGATCTCCATGCCTTTATGGCTCATATGACCGAGCCTATAGTGCCACAATGTTATATCTACTTATGAATCCACAAGATTACAAATATTAGATCTATAAGTGGTTAAATACAAGGTTCCAACCTTCTTACCTCTTGCCACAACAAGAGAACCCTTGGTAACCTTCCAAGATTCTACTGTAAATATCACAGTACAACCATCACTTTCCAACTGCCCTATCGATATCAAATTTCATATTAATTTAGGCACATGTCTAACATCCTTCAATATCCAAGTATTCACATTCTACATATTAACCTGAACATAACCTTTTCCAACTATGCTACAAGGCTCATCATCACCAAGAAAAACATGCCCAAATTTTCCTTAAACATAATCAACAAAATAATTCCTATGTGGAGAAGCATGGAAAGAAGCCCTTGAATCTAAAACCTAAGATTCACTAATATTGTGCAAAGAAAGAATCAAAGCATCCTGATATATATTACCTGTTACCACATTTTCCTCCTTGTTCTATTCCTCTTGTTTCTTCTTATCTTGAAGCTCCCAACAGTCCTTCTTTGCATGCCCAAACTTTCCACAGTGCCAGCATACTATCTTGCTTTTGGATTTTGACCTTGTCCGATCCTTTGATTTTCCAACGTTTCCTCTATTCTTCTGTCTCCCTCTAGTTTCCACTATCAAGGCATTCCCTGAAGTAAAAGATTCACCAGAGATTTTTCTTCACATTTCCTCACTTAGAATCACCCCTACAACATCCTCAAACTTCAACTTCGAGTTAGCAGGAACCAAGCTACTTACTGCCATTACCAGGCTATTCCAACTCTCAGGTAAAGAGCATAGAACTAATAAAGCCCTAAATTCTTCATCAAATTCTATTGTAACTGAAGCTAGCATATTTACAACCGTATTAAAATCATTTAGATGATATGTTACTGAACCATTCTCAGACATCTTCATATTAAACAAATTTTTCATTAAAAATATCTTATTAGAGGCATAGGGTTTTTCATACAACTTCCCTAATGCATCCATTAGTTCTTTTGTAGTATTTTCCTTTGAAACATTACATAATACCAAAGATGCAAGACACAGCTAGATTGTCCCAAGTGCCTTCCTATCCAGCAAATCCCATTCCACATCTATCATGCTTGAGGGTTTGTTCACCTTCTCAGACAACAGAGTATAAAGATCCTTCTGATAAAGGTAATATTCCATCTACATCTTCTAAAGACTGAAATTCTTCCCATTGAATTTATCAACCCTAGATCTTCCATCATCTACCATAGCTCCCACTCAAGATAAAAATTTCCCTACAATTCAACACTTCAACAAACCAAACTAATATGTAGAAAATATTACAGATCTCAAATAAAAGTGAAGGATAAAATAACACAACACAAAGAGGCAGTATTTAACATGGTTCACCCAATTTGGGCTACGTCCACTAAGAATCACTTGTTCATATTTTATTACAAGCCATCACTCTCTCAATACAATACCCAGATCTATTTGGAGCTATGCTCAATAAACTCTAAGGAATTCACACCCGAATTCAAAGCACATCTGCAATGTTTTTCATACATCTATCATATGCATAAAACCATATAAATAGACAACTGTTTAAGTAGTTTTACAAAACCTTGGGTATCAAAACCATGGGTAAAAACCCATAAACTTATGGGTCAAAATCCCACCCATATGAGAAAATCATGTTTCTTGATATATCGGGCACATTTTAATGCCAAAAAAAATCAGGGGCTGCACCCCCAGACTCCTGCTCGGGGCCCGGCCCGACTCCGAACCCTGGCAAGGATACATGAAAAGTGTATAGTACTCTTATTGTACAATCTTCAACACTTTCACACATGAAAACAAGCTCCACAACCTAACAACAGTCCTTACAAAAATCCAAATCTAACTCTTTCAATCTGAGAAAACTATCCTTTAGAATCTACATACACTTTTGACTCATATGAATGAGTCTCTGGTGCCACAAAGTTGCATCTCCATCTCCAACAACTAAATTACAATAATTAGCACTACTAGTTAAACACAAATTACCAATTTTCTTACCTCTTGCAACCAAAAGAGCTCCCTTACTAACCTTACAAGAATCTATTGTAAAATTAACCATACAGCCATCACTACCTAGTTGACCCACTGATATTAAGTTCTTTCTCAACTTAGGCAGATGTATGACATCCTTAAGTAGCCATGTGTTCTCATTCTACATTTTCACCCGAGCAATACATTTCCCTACTATGATGCATGGTTCATCATCACCAAGATATACATTTCCAAAATCACCTTGAACAAACTCTGTAAAGTAATGTCTA